>JAWHQI010000039.1:11767500-14197658 GCA_033032865.1 Dactylorhiza incarnata
AATTCAAACTACAACGATGCTGATTAACAAAACTGAATTTCTGGGAGTTCTACTCCACCCCAAATTATGTGCCACCCCATTTTGGAAAGCTCTCACCAAGGGTACAACATTCATGTTGAGTCCTAAACCCAGATCCAAGTGGCTCCTACCTAAAATCTGCTCTGAAGTCAACTACAATAATCTGGACAGCAAAAACAACACACACTTAACCACATTCCAGCTTTCTGGACAGTCCACTCGACTGGACCATTAGGGAGCTACAGGGCACTTCAGAAAACGGGTGACCTATCATCGGAAAGCTCTTTCCGAGGGCTACAACTTTCATGTTGAGCCCGAAGCCTAGTTCTAGCGGGATCAAACATAAGAATTGTCTTGAACCCAGCTGCACACCAATTCATCCCTTAATAACCAAGTGAAATGTTATAAATTGAAACTTCTTTAGCAAGGGGGTTAAACATCATTTTTATCACAAAATATATAAATTAAACACTACTTAACAGGGGACTATTCATCATCTTCTCAAACAAATGCTAGGTCATCACACCTTTAAAATCCTTACATAATCACTCCCCTCACTCTCCCTCAACGACCATGGGTTTGCACCAAATCATATCCCATCTCTTCCTCTTGAAGAGAAGAAATGATTCCAAGAACCTCACGGCGAACGGTGCCCTAAATTTGAGGTTCCGACTTGGTCTTCCTAAGGAAACTCCATTTAAGCTCACACGAGAAGCTCTCTTGAGCCTTCATCTCTCCTATTGTGATCTAAGAGGCTAGCACCAGAGGAGAGGGGAGGAAGTCACCTTATTTTACGACCATGGTTGGAGCTCATCTTGATGGAAGCATGGTGGTGGTCGGCCAAGCTCCAAATTCCTCTCCAAGCTTGCTCCTTCAAGATCCCTAAATAAACCCCTTAAGGGACGAAGAAGAAGATGAAGAGAAAGAAGAAGGAGAAGAAGAAGATGAATAGTTATCTGATTAGGAGATCAGCCCCTTTATGTGTTCTGCATATTTAGCTTAATGGAGAATGAAGAGAGAGAGAGAGAGAGAGAGAGAGAGAGAGAGAGAGAGAGAGAGAGAGAGAGAGAGAGAGAGAGAGAACATTAATGAGTATTTAATGAAATCTCCAAGTTCCAAGACTTGTGTCAGCCATCTATTGAATTTTAATTCCACTTCTAGCCTAAAGTATAAGCATTCAGGCTTTACCAGACGATGGCAGAAAAGTTGCCCAGATTCGTCGAACGGAAACGACAATTTCGTCGAACGCTTCAACTTCAATTTCGTCGACCGCTGAATAAATATATTTCGTCGACCGCTGAAAGCCTTTAATTCGTCGACCCAGGAAGCCTAAACTTCGTCGAACGCAGGAAGCCTAAACTTCGTCGAACGCAGCTGCCCCTTTGACTTTCGTCGAACGCAGAATAAATATATTTCGTCGAACGCAGAATAATATATTTCGTCGACCGCTGAATAAATGTATTTCGTCGACCGCAGGAAGCCTAAACATCGTCGAACGCAGGAAGCCTAAACTTTGTCGAACGCAGCTGCCCCTTCGACTTTCGTCGAACGCAGAATAAATATATTTCATCGAACGCAGAATAATATATTTCGTCGAACGCAGAATAATATATTTCGTCGACCGCTGAATAAATGTATTTCGTCGACAGCTAAAAGCCTTTAATTCGTCGAACGCAGGAAGCCTAAACTTCATCGAACGCAGCTGCCCCTTCGATGTTCATCGAACGGAATCCTCCCTTGCCCAAAACCGACCCAAGGCGAGTCAAAACGTCTCCGAGGGGTCTAACGCAAAATGGGATGTTACACGAGGAGTGGGTAAGAGGAAGAAAAGTGATCAACTCTTGGATGAGTGAATGAAGTTCTATGTTAACGGAGGAGAGAGAAAACGGGGGCTGATTTGACTAGAATTAATGGGAAAATAACTTCCCATTCTTTGGATTTGACAATCCATCCATGTGTCACTGTCTTATTGACCTATGCCAGCTCCCAGCCTTGAAATGAGCAAGGATAAGGTATGGGTATAATAAAAGAGTCGTGTCGAGTCACATCAGTTAAATGCTCGAGTTCAGGCCAAATATAAGGTACCCTTCTCGACTATAAGGTACCCCTTCTCGACTACAAGGTACCCCTTCTCGACTGCAAGGTACCCCTTCTAGACTACAAGGTACCCCTTCTAGACTACAAGGTACCCCTTCTCGACTACAAGGTACCCCTTCTCAATTACAAGGTACCCCTTCTCGACTATAAGGTACCCTTCTCGACTACAAGGTACCCTTCTCGACTACAAGGTACCCCTTCTTTACTACAATATACCCTTCTCGACTACAAGGTACCCTTCTCGACTACAAGGTACCGTTCTCGACTACAAGGTACCCTTCCCGACTACAAAATACCCTTCTCGACTACAAGGTACCCTTCTCGACTACAAGGTACCCTTCTCGACTACAAGGTACCCTTCTCGACTACAAGGTACCCTTCTCGACTACAAGGTACCCTTCTCGACTACAAGGTACCCTTCTCGACAGAAGGTACCCTTCTCGACTACAAGGTACCCTTCTCGACTACAAGGTACCCTTCTCAACTACAAGGTACCCTTATCGACTACAAGGTACCCTTCTCGATTACAAGGTACCATTCTCGACTACATGGTACCCTTCTTGACTACAAGGTATCCTTCTCGACTACAAGGTACCCTTCTCGACTACAAGGTACCCTTCTCGACTACAAGGTACCATTATCGACTACAAGGTAGTCATATTGTTTTGTGAGGCCACACACTGTTTTGAAGGCTACCGCCGGCAGTATCACTACAGCCCGACTTTAGCTCTCTTCCATAAGTTTTTCCCTTATTTCTTATCTTTAGGGAGTGGGAGCGCTACACCCACCCTTGTTGACCATGACTCAAACTTGACCACCTCAGGGTCATAGTGCTTCTACCGAGCCCGAGTCAACTCCTGGTGACCCAAAGCACTCATGAGGGGTCTAGTGCGAATTGGAATGTTACAAATCCAATAAACGATGAAATAATTTTGTCCCTAAAATTTAAGTTGAGACTGTGGGGATTGAAGGTCAGATTACGAAACTCAACTTTCATTGCACCTTTGATCTAAAATCCTATAAGATCAGTGAACCTGATACTCATGAGATTACTACTCATGTTCCAAAATAAAATTTAGACTCCTCCTTCAAAAGCATAATATGCTTTAGATTTTGCATAAATAATTTGATTCTTCCAATCCCAGACATCATTATCCAAATAATGTGTAGCGCTAGCAACATCATCATGCTCGAGATAAGAACAAAGTTTCCTTTTGCAATGAATATTTCTATTGCTTTGTGCAGTTAGCGACTTGTAACTTTTCTCAACATGATCCAGTTCTGTATTTCCATCAAATACTCATAAGTTGTCGATTAATGCATCCAATGTTTAGCATTTAATGAGACTGGACACAAGGTAAAGCAGGTAATCTACTATATAATTCAAGATATCTTACCCTTGGGGCCAAAACCTCTTCTTCCAGCATAAACCATCATTATCCATGTTACTTGCAATTGATTCCAACAATGTTATCTCGTACAAGGCAATCACACGTAGCTAGTCATTAAAATCATTTCAATTCCCTAGAGTTCAGGGGAGTTACTCTTTTCAACCCTCTGTTCAAGTATCAAATTCTTACCAACAAGAAGAGGGGATATCCATTTAAATTCAATGTGTACACATGAATTTATTTTAATTTTTTTTAGAAAACTGTTTCTCAAAATCAAGAAACTTTTGTCGATGTTAAAATGTCGAGGTACTCAGGCCTTTCGATTCTCGAAACCATCTTAACTGTATCCAAAGGATCATACCTATAATACACATCTTCCAAACATAGCATGATGCCTACTAGGTTCTAAGTTTTCTAGGGTCCTTATATTTTCAATATCAAGTCATGGTATGATAATTAGAATTGTCAAACATCACGGATGTTTACCGCTTGACTTCTAATTCACATAATGGTCAAGTCCCGCAATCACACCACCTCACTTGCCATGACATTATGCCCTTTCAATCCACCAATTACCGAACATGATGTTACTACCTCAAGGGTTTAAGCTCAGAAAGCTTTTATGTTTCCAAATAGTTTCCAAAATTCGTATATGATCATCTGATGGTGCTTACAAAAATTGGTCCCGGTGATATTACGAAGCATTATTGTTGGCTCATGGCAAGGTGAATCCATGACTCTACACCTCGCATAGGTTATAATCACATCCTTCCCTTCTAAGAACACGAGACCCGAGTCAAGTATTACTTTTGTCTAATCCAGGCCTTACTTAGACTTGCACTTAATTCAGAAATTGATGCCAATTTTCTCTTGTGATTTAGATCATTTCATTTAAGGGATCTTCAACTGTGAACATAAACCTTATCCAACAGTTGAGTTAAGATACAGAGCCCCTAGGAAACTGCCTTGTCGAGGCAATAATGTTACACGTATTCCTACTTGCATAGATATTCATCCCAAACTCTGAGGTCGTCCAAAAATTTGACCCTTTGAAGGCAATTTGCTCAAACTCTAACTGCATTTGCAAATGCACTTTATAGAAGGGAGGTCATCATGCATTAAGACATCACGACTACTTGTATGTACATTTAGAATTGGTTATGGCCAATACTCTACATAATTCCAACGCATTAAAAAGTCAACCGTGGAATAGGAGATCAAGTACTCAACTTTTTCGATGATGATCAAGTTGCATCAAATCATCCTGAGAGCATATACAAATAACATCCAATTATCATGTATGCATTTCATATGTTTTGAACTTGACCTGAATCAAAGGTAGTTTGAGATGATTTCCTTAGACTACCAAAAGTAAGGGCGTAATTCACAACATGATAAACTAAATCAAATCAGTTTCAAATGCCCTACAATCTCTGCCAACGATCATTCATGACATGTTTATTTCATGAAGAGTTTTCGAGATTTTAAATCACCAAATGGGCCATATTAATCTTGTAGACTCCATCATGTAACACTTATTAATTTCCCAATGTCAAGTGATTATAAAATTGAAGGGAGTGTTCACCAGAATTTCCAAACTTAGGGACAGTTTATCATCATACCAGCCATGCATGCACCAAAATTTATCAACTTCTCAGATATAATGTTGTCACAAATATATAAACTGACAAGCGTAGATGTATATTCCAAAGTGTTAGTTTACTACTCTCCTCGTTTACTTATCCACATAGTCTTAGAACAGTACAAAGAGAATTATCATCCTTAAAATGCACTCTTTTCTTTTTACGCTAATGAAATTTTAATCGACCAAAACATGGCATTAACAGTCCACCCTGCTTAAGGTGAACTAATTCTTCAAGGATCACAAACTTCCAATGTCAAACATTGCAAAGATATTTAATTCCCAGAGAAACCCAAGACGATACATAACTAGCCCAATAAACGAAGAGATAAGCCCCCGTATCTCTTTGGCTGAGTTTCTTCAACCCCCAATAAAATACATTCCTCCCATATATATGCACAATCGTTAGGAGCATACAGTCCTTAACTTAGAATCCTACTATAAATCTTTGCATCAAAGTACACGTATGACAGTCTATAAGACTTATTAATACATGTTTTAAGCCCTCAGAGCTACCATTTATGACAACCTTTTCAAGGTTCAACATATGACCCACCAAAATGGTCCTTCTCTGGATCCGAATTCTTATCGTATCCTATCCAAATGAAACCTTCTACAAAATTAGAAGTGGGAGGTATCCATATATAACATAAAATTCACGCTTAGTAGTCTCTTACTAAGCTGATAGTAGATTACAGGCACCAAATCTCATTGAGATTTTCGAAACATTTTTGGTAGGGGTGATATTATTACTCCACATTTGAGATAGAAACCTCAGAGTGTAAGACTTAAGCACTTACACTTGCGTTAAACTCTTCCCTTAGTCACTTGAGGTTACTTATTGCTTGGCCAAATCATCCTCGAATGGATATAAGGCTAGGATACATCAAAACATATCTTGCTAAATCAACCAAAATGGTATCCTAGTTAGGTTGACACTAATCCTATGACAAACCAACTCTGACTGTTGGAAGGGGAATACCAATTACTGTCTCAGAATGCGCCAGCATCTACACATAAGGGTGTGTGTTTTGAATTAGGTTGGCACTTTATAGGAAAAGTGGACATACTTAATGTGAATCACACATGGGCACACCACTGCTTCGGCTGCATTAGTTTGTCCTCAAACTGATTTATTGAGCAGGGTGGCCTAGTGGTTTCATGGACTTCATTATCTCAGGATCATTGCAAGATGATACCATTTGTAAGACCCCCCTTCCAGACACCGAACACGACAGAGGGGTGTCCTATGCCCAGGACAGCTGCCTTGCGGAAGTGCCAGCACACGGGCTAGCCTCCTCCACAAAACGCCTATCCTGCCGACTATTCTTAAATATCACATGCCAACCCATCAATAAATTAAACAGAAGACCATAATTCACAAAAGCATAAAGTCCACAACAATAGTATAATAAATAGGAAGCCACACGATCTCCTGAATATATAAATATAGAGTACAATAAGATGTAAAACTACATCAAATCTCTCAACTCTCACATCAGTTATAGGTGGAAGCGATGGTAAAGGTTGCGTCGTCGTATCAGGCCTTGTCATCCTGTCCTGGCTATCCTCCTGCATGGTGTGCTGTTACTGCTGCTGTGTGTGCTCCTAAAAAGAGGGGTACAACAACCGTTAGTCTATAAAGACTAAGTGGCTTCACATTCTTTCCCCCGACGACTCTTAGGCACAAGGCGAAAGAAGGGAAATTGGGCTACAATATAGTCAGTAATACAAGCAGGTGATATGTAAAAAGAGTACATCATATATAATCCATGGTTATTAAATCTTATGTATGAAAACACATATACTCCTCCATTCTTATAACTTGTATAAGAAATCACACACATATATATATATATATATATATATATATATATATATATATCTTCAAGGCATATGACATGTATATAACATCACAATTATAGCAGAGCAGTAAAGAACTGTATTGAACTTAACTTATAAAAATGCCCATACAAATTTTTAAGTTAAGGGACTTTCACAAAATAAGTAACTCATCATATAAAGGTGCTCATACAAGTTTATATGATGAGGATCTTTATGCGGTGCAATACAATGCAATGTATGTATAATGACACACCCATGATTTACTCACGCACTCTGATTTGCTATGTCGACATAGACCTTTACTTCCCGCTTTTCGAGGATAGCTAACCACTCAAGCACGCCACATTGTGGCCAGACAGAGATAGTGGAACGAGCTTCTCCACTACTAGGTGGGTATGCACACCACCAGACCTAGGCCCTACGTACGCCTCAACGCTAAGAACACAACAACGGAGACCCTACATACTCTTGCTCGCTAAACCAACTGAGTCTTTCGACGTGGAAGGGGTCTTGGGAAGTAAGCACCAAAGGGCCAAGTCCAACCGGTTCTAGAGTTTATCCGCCAGCTTATGTCGGTGTGACGACTAGCAAGCCCGTAGACTCACCACGAGTAATCATCCAATAAGGATCATTATGCAATCGTGTGTAGACTATATACACCCAAGTAATTCCCATGCTCAACCTGTGCTATCAAGCACCCAAGGACTCCTAACCAAGTCCATAACATAGTTACTATTTACAAGACCAATCGATACTAATTAGCATACAAGGACCTTGAAAGTCAATTGATATGCTTTGATACCAATTGAAAGTGAGGTTAGATCTTAGATTTACTCTAGAGGGGGGTGAATAGAGTATAAAAAACTTTTCACTTAATTTTATAGTGGAATTAAAATAGTGATATATACATGTGTATGCAGAGTGAGTTATAAAAACTAAATAAAACAAATCAGCACACAACATAGCACACAGAAAATCATAACACAGAGGACACAAGGTTTTTTATAGTAGTTCCCCAATAAACCTGGGTACGTCTACTCTTCTACCACACTTGGTAGGATTCACTAGGTTTTTGATCAGGTGACCTATCACCAAGGGGTTTTTGTTTAGGTGTCCACACAGCAAGGGAGCTTTTGATCAGGTGCTCTAACCAAACCACATGTTTTTGTTCAGGTGCCCTGCCACCAAGGGGTTAACTTTTGAAGGGAGTTAGAACCCTGTACAAGAGGGGATAAGAAGGGTTATGAAGTTCTTCTCTGTCAATATTCTGAGAGAAGAATCTAGTGGATTGATGATGTAAAGCTCCTCTGTCTGGTTGAGATTTGTTGACAGCTTGAGAATGGAGCTTTCACTTGAAAGAGATTTCTTGTATCTTCCTGATAGCTGATAAATCTGAGAGACAAATGTTTCTCAGATTATTTGTTGCTCTTTTGAAGATCTGATCTTGCAGCAGAAATACTGAGAGAAGGTGTTGATGTTGTTCTCAGTGAATGAGTGCTGCTTGAGGAAGAAGATGAAGATGATCTGTAAAACATTTTCTTTCTTCTTCCTGTATATTTTTCCCGACTATTTCTTCTTCCTCTTTCTTTTTCCTGTACTATGAATCTGTAATGTTGTTCTTTAATGCTATCGTGAAAACTTGTGAAGTGATACTGTATATCTTCTTTCTTATTCTTTTGATAATATTTGAAATTCAAATCCATTGAATTAAGGAATAAAATATTCAGAAGAGATATATCATGTACTGCAATTCTGATACGTCGTTTACCTTTTTCCTTTTCCATGAACATATCCTTTTCAGCTAAATGTCAACGACTATATCCTCGAAATAATAAAAGGAAAGATATAATCCTTACTTATCTGATATAATAAAGCCATTGCTGATGAGAGATCTGAGTTCAGAGAATGAAATAAAAATAATCCTTTTGAAGTTCTAAACTGAAATAAGAATTCGTCGATCTCAAAAATTTTCATCGATCTCAAGAATTTCGTCGAACACAATGTTGAGTTCGTCGACCTCAACTGAATCTGGTTGGAAGAGTTGAATTAGTTGAGCTGAGAAGAACTTTCGTCGATCTGAACATCTGATACTTATTCTTCAAACGCAGAGCGGAGTTCGTCGAACGCTGAGAGGAGTTCGACGAATGGGCAAATTCGTCGACCGCTGAGCTGAGCAAAATCGTCGACCATTGAGACTGAATAATATCGTCGACCGCTGAGACTGAATAAAATCGTCGACCGCTGAGACTGGATAATTTTGTCGACCGCTGAGCCGCTAAGACCCTGAGATGCTGAGATTGAAGCAAGCCGTTCGTCGAATGCAGAGTGTAAGCCGTTCGTCGAATACAGAGAGCAAGTCATTCGTCGAACGCAGTATGGAGTTCATCGAACGCAGAACCTGAATACTTTCTTGAGTTCTAACATCCTAAACTCTTGACCCATAGACTATATATTGGGGTCAACTTTATCCTAGTCAACAGATAGTGATCCTAGCCCAAATCAGTAATAGGGTTGTTCCAACAATCTCCCACTATTTGGGTTAGGACACTATTTGACAAAATTTGAATAATAAAACAAATAACAAAACAACAGAGCATATATATCTGATTGATTTTAAATATTTCATCAGATATAAAATATGATACTCTGAGTTTTGAGATTTACATTGAAAACAAAACTAATAAAAACAAATAAATAGAACCTTTGTCTTTCTCTGAATTTTGACATTTTCTTTCTCTGATTTTTCTGAATTCTGATTAGCTGAGCTGTAGAAATAACTGATACTGAATCTGCTTTGAATCTGGTGCTTCTTCTATATCAAAAGCTGTATCTGAATCTGAACTTGAACATTAAAACTTTATTTAAATTTGCATTAAGCTGGAGCAAACATTGAATCTGAAATTTGCAACATATGTAGCTTCTTCATAAAGCATCTCTCCCTTTCAAAAAAGCATCTCCCCCTGAGACTGGAGCTTCTTCAGCTTCTCCCTCTGCCTAGTTCATAGAACATCTCCCCCTGAGCAAAAACTGCATCATATGGAGCTTCTTCATAAAACTTCTCCCCCTACCTAGTTTCAGGAAGACCTGAAGCTAGGCCCCTAGAAGAAGGGACATTTGATGGAGGTAGGGAAGGATGCAAGATTTTCATTGTACCTGCAAAGTGTCTCTGGTAGAGGTGGTGTTCTTCTCCTCATTTAATAGGTTAGTTCCAACAATGCATGGACTCTTCTATTTTAAGAGTAGATTTGTTATAAACACTATATGCTTTATTAGAAGGGAAATATCCTAGATTTTGATTCAATGGGATTCTATTAATACGATGAATTGCTACAGCTGTTAATGGATTCTAAGGAATTTTTATGATAGAAAAGTTTTATAGATTCGAGTTGCTACAGCTATTAATGGATTATAAGGAATATTTATCTTCTCAGAAAAACATTGCCTGATACCTTCCTTCTCACATAATTCTCTCATCAGAAGAGATTCAAAACTCAGTGCCATGATCATTTCTGATCAATGCAACTAGAGTAGAATACTCAAATCTTGATGGACCTAAGAAAGTCTGTTAGAACATGAAGTTATCTGACTTTGCTTTTAAGATAAGAAAAATTTAAGTGAATCTTATAACTTTTTGTTTGATTGCAATTGAAGTTAATAGGTCAATCATTGCCTTATAGTTATATTTGGCTTTATCTGTTAAGGTAGTACAGAATTGAAAGTGAATTGATATTGGCCTTTGTATCTGATAAGTGTATTACCAATTGAAATTTTCTTTTACCAATTAAAGGTTTTCTTTTATGATCATTAAAATATATGTTTGATACCAATTTAAATTTTTCTTGATAATCATTAAGATATATGTTTGATAAACTATTCTGATTTCGTCGATCTTGGGTTGACAAAGTGCAGTGATTTCGTTGATCTCTGATTAAAGAATAGTTATATTTGTTTTCTGTGTTCAGAGTTCGTTGAACTCTGATTCGTTGAACTCTGATCAAAGAAAAATTATGCTTAATTTTTGTGTTTGGCTTTCGCCGATCTACATTCGATGAAGTCATTTGATTTCATCGATCTCTGTTCGACGAATTTTGTTGAACACACAGAATTTCAGTGACTTTTACTAAGTCTTCTGCTACTTCTTTTTCCTTAGTATAGACAAATTTTATAGATGTAGTTGGACTATTTTTCTTTTGAATATGAGATATATTAGATGAAAATCTTAAGCTATGTTTGCTGCCATTTAATCTGGCATTGTTAGTGCTTGTGATATTCATTAATTTGATATTTCTGTCATTAACAGTTTGTTCAAACAATTTAGCCTTAATTGAATTATTTTTTAAAGGAATAATTTGATCTTCTAATGTTTTTAAAGTATTTTCAGAAGTTAAGTTATTTATTTCTATTAACTTTGTTCTGAAAGATGTGATTTCTTTCTCAGATTCAATTAAATCTAAGCAGAGAATTTAAAATCATCTTTGAAATCAGTGGAATTAAAATCAAGGTTAGATACTACCTGATCTGCATCATTTTCAGATTCTGATTCTTTAGAATTGTTTCCTGAGGCATTGATAGCAATCATGCAGAAGGTTCTTTCATCTGCTTCATCTTCATCATCACTAGAGCTAGATGAAGATGGATGATCTGAATCATTGTATGAGTCATATATAGCCATCAAGCACTGATCTTTGTCATTTGCATCATTTTCATCTTCAGATGAACTGGATGATGACTTTGTATCCGCATCACTTGAGGTGGAAGAAGATTCAACTACCATCCTTGTGAGGGAGTTCCAGATGTCTCTTGCTGAAGTGCAATCAGCAACTCTTTGATAAATGTCTTTTGACATTGCTTGAGCTAATATGTCCATAGCCTTGGCATCATCACTTTTCAGCATCTTTTGAGCATCTTAAGATGTTGATGAAGTTGAAGGTCCTGTCAAAATGACATTGAAAATATCTTCATCAATTGCATTCATATATAATCTAATCCTCGCCTTCCATAGTGCAAACTTATTTAGATTGCACATAGGAGGTCTTGTGCTAGTATATTCTTTGTTCTGTGCCAAGAGTTTTTAGAAAAAGAAAACTCTAAAATAAATTAAGATCTAATTGATCTTTATGATTCAGGTGTTAGCCTGTATAAAATCAACAACCCTCTGATACCAATTGAAAGTCAATTGATATGCTTTGATACCAATTGAAAGTCAATTGATATGCTTTGATACCAATTAAAAGTGAGGTTAGATCTTAGATTTACTCTAGAGGGGGGGGGGGGGGGGGGTGAATAGAGTATTAAAAACTTTTCACTTAGTTTTATAGCGGAATTAAAATAGTGATATATATATATGTGTATGCAGAGTGAGTTATAAAAACTAAATAAAACAAATCAGCACATAGCATATCACACAGAAATTCACAACACATAGGATACAAGGATTTTTATAGTAGTTCCCCAATAAACCTGGGTACGTCTACTCTTCTACCACACTTGGTAGGATCCACTAGGTTTTTGATCAGGTGCCTTATCACCAAGGGGTTTTTGTTTAGGTGTCCACACACCAAGGGAGCTTTTGATCAGGTGCTCTAACCAAACCACAGGTTTTTGTTCAGGTGCCCTGCCACCAAGGTGTTAACTTTTGAAGGGTGTTAGAACCATGTACAAGAGGGGATAAGAAGGGTTATGAAGTTCTTCTCTGTCAATATTCTGAGAGAAGACTCTAGTGGATTGATGATGTAAAGCTCCTCTGTTTGGTTGAGATTTGTTGACAGCTTGAGAATGGAGCTTTCACTTGAAAGAGATTTCTTGTATCTTCCTGATAGCTGATAAATCTGAGAGACAAATGTTTCTCAGATTATTTGTTGCTCTTTTGAAGATCTGATCTTGCAGCAGAAATACTGAGAGAAGGAGTTGATGTTGTTCTCAGTGAATGAGTGTTGCTTGAGGAAGAAGATGAAGATGATCTGTAAGACTTTTTCTTTCTTCTTCTTGTATATTTTTCTCGACTGTTTCTTCTTTCTCTTTCTTTTTCCTGTACTATGTATTTGTAATGTTGTTCTGTAATGCTATCGTGAAAACTTGTGAAGTGATACTGTATATCTTCTTCCTTATTCTTTTGATAATATTTGAAATTCAAATCCCTTGAATTAAGGAATAAAATATTCAAAAGAGATATATCATGTACTGCAAATCTGATACGCCATTTACCTTTTTCCTTTTCCATGAACATGTCCTTTTCAGCTAAATGTCAACGACTATCCTCGAAATAATAAAAGGAAAGATATAATCCTTACTTATCTGATATAATAGAGTCGTTGCTGATGAGAGATCTGAGTTCAGAGAATGAAATAAAAATAATCCTTCTGAAGTTCTGAACTGAAATAAGAATTCGTCGATTTCAAGAATTTTCGTCGATCTCAAGCATTTCGTCGAACACAATGTTGAGTTTGTTGACCTCAACTGAATCTGGCTGGAAGAGTTGAATTAGTTGAGCTGAGAAGAACTTTCGTCGATTTGAACATTTGATACTTTTTCTTCGAACGCAGAGCTGAGTTCGTCGAACGCTGAGAGGAGTTCGTCGAACGGGCAAATTCATCGACCGCTGAGCTGAGCAAAATCGTTAACCGCTGAGACTGAATAATATCATCGACCGCTGAGACTGAATAAAATCATCGACTGCTGAGACTGGATAATTTCATCGACCACTGAGCCGCTGAGATGCTGAGATTGAAGCAAGCCATTCGCCGAACGCAGAGTGTAAGCCATTCGTCGAACGCAGAGAGCAAGCCATTCGTCAAACGCAGTATGGAGTTCATCGAACACAGAACCAGAATACTTTCTTGAGTTCTAACAGCCTAAACTCTTGACCCATAGACTATACATTAGGGTCAACTTTATCCTAGTCAACATATAGTGATCCTTGCCCAAATCAGTAATAGGGTTGTTCCAAGAATCTCCCCCTATTTGGGTTAGGACACTATTTAAAATAATTTGAATAATAAAACAAATAACAAAACAACAGAGCATATATATCTGATTGATTTTAAATATTTCATCAGATATAAAATATGATACTCTGACTTTTGAGATTTACATTGAAAACAAAACTAATAAAAACAAATAAATAGAACCTTTGTCTTTCTCTGAATTCTGACATTTCCTTTCTCTGATTTTTCTGAATTCTGATTAGCTGAGCTGTAGCAATAACTGATACTAAATCTGCTTTGAATCTGTTGCTTCTTCTATATCAAAAGCTGTATCTGAATCTGAACTTGAACATGAAAACATTATCTGAATTTGCATTAAGCTGGAGCAAACATTGCATCTGAAATTTGCAACATATGTAGCTTCTTCATAAAGCATCTCTCCCTTTCATAAAGCATCTCCCACTGAGACTGGAGCTTCTTCAGCTTCCCCCCCTGCCTAGTTCATAGAATATCTCCCCCTAAGCAAAAACTGCATCATATGGAGCTTCTTCATAGAACTTCTCCCCCTGCCTAGTTTCAGGAAGACCTGAAGCTAGGCTGCTAGAAGAAGGGACATTTGATGGAGGTAGGGAAGGATGCAAGATTGTCATTGTACCTGCAAAGTGTCTCTGGTAGAGGTTGTGTTCCTCTACTCATTTAATAGGTTAGTTCCAACAATGCATGGACTCTTCTATTTTAAGAGTAGATTTGTTATAAACCCTATATGTTTTATTAGAAGGAAAATATCCTAGATTTTGATTCAATAGGATTCTATTAATATGATGAATTGCTACAGCTGTTAATGGATTCTAAGGAATTTTTATGATAGAAAATTTTTATAGATTCGAGTTGCTACAGCTGTTAATGGATTATAAGGAATATTTATCTTCTCAGAAAAATATTGCCTGATACCTTCCTTCTCATAGAATTCTCTCATCAGAAGAGATTCAAAACTCAGTGCCATGATCATTTTTGATCAATGCAACTAGAGTAGAATACTCAAATCTTGATGGACCCGAGAAAGTCTGTTAGAACATGAAGTTATCTGACTTTGTTTTTAAGATAAGAAAAATTTAAGTGAATCTTATAACTTTTTGTTTGATTGCAATTGGAGTTAATAGGTCAATCATTGCCTTATAATTATATTTGGCTTTATCTGTTAAGGTAGAACCAAATTGAAAGTGAATTGATATTGGCCTTTGTATCTGATAAGTGTATTACCAATTGAAATTTTCTTTTACCAATTGAAAGTTTTATTTTATGATCATTAAAATATATGTTTGATACCAATTTAAATTTTTCTTGATAATCATTAAGATATATGTTTGATAAACAATTCTGATTTCG
The DNA here is from genome assembly GCA_033032865.1 of Dactylorhiza incarnata. Taxonomy (NCBI): domain Eukaryota; kingdom Viridiplantae; phylum Streptophyta; class Magnoliopsida; order Asparagales; family Orchidaceae; genus Dactylorhiza; species Dactylorhiza incarnata. Next base: position 11,782,803 of record JAWHQI010000039.1, read on the forward strand.
TCGATCTCGGGTTGACAAAGTGCAGTGATTTTGTTGATCTCTGATTAAAGAATAGTTATATTTGTTTTCTGTGTTCAGAGTTCGTTGAACTCTGATTCGTTGAGCTCTGATCAAAGGAAAATTATGCTTAATTTTGTGTTCCGCTTTCATCGATCTACGTTCGATAAAGTCATTTTATTTCGTCGATCTCTGTTCGACGAATTTTGTTGAACACAAAGAATTTCAGTGATTTTTACTAAGTCTTCTGCTACTTCTTTTTCCTTAGTATAGACAAATTTTATAGATGTAGTTGGACTATTTTTCTTTTGAATATGAGATATATTAGATGAAAATCTTAAGCTATGTTTGCTGCCATTTTTTCTGGCATTGTTAGTGCTTGTGATATTCATTAATTTGATATTTCTTTCATTAAGAGTTTGTTCAAACAATTTAGCCTTAATTGAATTATTTTTTAAAGGAATAATTTGATCTTCTGATGTTTTTAAAGTATTTTCAGAAGTTAAGTTGTTTATTTCGGTTAACTTTGTTCTGAAAGATGTGATTTCTTTCTCAGATTCAATTAAATCTAAGCAGAGAATTTTAAAATCATCTTTGAAATTAGTGGAATTAAAATCAAGGTTAGATACTACCTGATCTGCATCATTTTCAGATTCTGATTCTTCAGAATTGTTTCCTGAGGCATTGATAGCCATCATGCAGAAGGTTCTTTCATCTGCTTCATCTTCATCATCACTGGAGCTGGATGAAGATGCATGATCTGAATCATTGTATGAGTCATATATAGCCATCAAGCACTGATCTTTCTCATTTGCATCATTTTCATCTTCAGATGAACTGGATGATGACTTTGTATCTGCATCACTTGAGGTGGAAGAAGATTCAGCTACCATCCTTGTGAGGGAGTTCCAGATGTCTCTTGCTGAAGTGCAATCAGCAACTCTTTGATAAATGTCTTTTGACATTGCTTGAGCTAATATGTCCATAGCCTTGGCATCAACACTTTTCAGCATCTTTTTAGCATCTTGAGATGTTGATGAAGTTGAAGGTCCTGTCAAAATGACATTGAAAATATCTTCATCAATTGCATTCATATATAATCTAATCCTTACCTTCCATAGTGCAAACTTATTTAGATTGCACACAGGAGATCTTGTGCTAGAATATTCTTTGTTCTGTGCCATGGGATTTTAGAAAAAGAAAACTCTAAAATAAATTAAGATCTAATTGATCTTTATGATTCAGGCGTTAGCCTGTATAAAATCAACAGCCCTCTGATACTAATTGAAGGTCAATTGATATGCTTTGATACCAATTAAAAGTGAGGTTAGATCTTAGATTTACTCTAGAGGGGGGGGGGGGGGTGAATAGAGTATTATAAACTTTTCACTTAATTTTATAGCGGAATTAAAATAGTGATATATATATGTGTATGCAGAGTGAGTTATAAAAACTAAATAAAACAAATCAGCACACAACACATCACACAAAAAATCACAATACAGAGGACACAAGGATTTTTATAGTAGTTCCCCAATAAACCTGGGTACGTCTACTCTTCTACCACACTTGGTAGGATCCACTAGGTTTTTGATCAGGTGCCCTATCACCAAGGGCTTTTTGTTCAGGTGTCCACACACCAAGGGAGCTTTTGATCAGGTGCTGTAACCAAACCACATGTTTTTATTCAGGTGCCCTGCCACCAAGGGGTTAACTTTTGAAGGGAGTTAGAACCCTGTACAAGAGGGGATAAGAAGGGTTATGAAGTTCTTCTCTATCAATATTCCGAGAGAAGACTCTAGTGGATTGATGATGTAAAGCTCCTCTGTCTGGTTGAGATTTGTTGACAGCTTGAGAATGGAGCTTTCACTTGAAAGAGATTTCTTGTATCTTCCTGATAGCTGATAAATCTGAGAGACAAATGTTTCAAAGATTATTTGTCACTCTTTTAAATATCTGATCTTGCAGCAGAAATACTGAGAGAAGGTGTTAATGTTGTTCTCAGTGAATGAGTGCTGCTTGAGGAAGAAGATGAAGATGATCTGTAAAACTTTTTCTTTCTTCTTCCTATATATTTTTCCTGACTGTTTCTTCTTCCTCTTTCTTTTTCCTGTACTATGAATCTGTAATGTTTTTCTGTAATGCTATCGTGAAAACTTGTGAAGTGATACTGTATAACTTCTTTCTTATTCTTTTGATAATATTTGAAATTCAAATCCCTTGAATTAAGGAATAAAATATTCAGAAGAGATATATCTTGTACTGCAAATCTGATACGTCGTTTACCTTTTTCCTTTTCCATGAACATGTCCTTTTCAGCTAAATGTCAGCGGCTATATCCTCAAAATAATAAAAGGAAAGATATAATCAATTATCTGATATAATAGAGTCGTTGCTGATGAGAGATCTGAGTTCAGAGAATGAAATAAAAATAATCCTTCTAAAGTTCTGAACCGAAATAAGAATTCGTCGATCTCAAGAATTTTCGTCGATCTCAAGAATTTCGTCGAACACAATGTTGAGTTCGTCGACCTCAACTGAATCTGGCTGGAAGAGTTGAATTAGTTGAGCTGAGAAGAACTTTCGTCGATCTGAACATCTGATACTTATTCTTCGAACGCAGAGCTGAGTTCGTCGAACGCTGAGAGGAGTTCGTCGAACGGGCAAATTTGTTGACCGCTGAGCTGAGCAAAATCGTCGACCGCTAAGACTGAATAATATCGTCGACCGCTGAGACTGATAAAATCGTCGACCGCTGAGAATGGATAATTTCGTCGACCGCTGAGCCGCTGAGATGCTGAGACGCTGAGATGCTGAGATTGAAGCAAGCCATTCGTCGAACGTAGAGTGTAAGCCGTTCGTCGAACGCAGAGAGCAAGCTGTTCGTCGAACGCAGTATGGAGTTTGTCGAACGCAGAACCTGAATACTTTCTTGAGTTCTAACAGCCTAAACTCTTGACCCATAGACTATACATTGGGGTCAACTTTATCCTAGTCAACAGATAGTGATTCTAGCCCAAATCAGTAATAGGGTTATTGCAACAGACCTACCAACCAGGTCCTTAACATAACACCATAGTATATAACCATATCCTTTAATCTATACCAACCATCACTGCTACCCATACCGAGTTGCCATAACTCTTGTGCAGTGGCATGCATTTGTAAGGGACACACACTCCTTGATCATATAAGACTACTTGTGCATTTAATGTCATGTTCCATGTTTACTATATACATCTGCCCGAACATGTAAACAATACCAATCCTCATGCTCGATTCACAATATGTTTTGAACACTGTTGGAACATGGTTTTCCGCATACCTTTAATTTGAGAATAACAAATCCTGCTTGTATTTGATCGTGGTTGCCATTGTGTTTTTAGCATGCAGGCTTGAATAGATTTGACACTAGGATGCTACATTATTGGTCTGGACCTGTCCACAAGCTGAAAAGTGGAATGATGTCTAATGCCAGACATTAGGACTTAACATCAGCGTTGACTCCCATTCCCACCAAGACAAATGTGGCAAGGAGGGAAGCTGCCGTGATTGAAGGAGCACTTTAGGAATAATCTGATCTAACGTCAGCGTTAGCCCCAATGCCAGCTTTAGGGTTGCCTAAAATGAATGTTTCCTAAAGTGCAATATCACTTTCCTGTATTGAAGATCCGAGCCATCAAAACATTTTTATATCGGGTCAATGCCAGGTGTTAGCCTTAATGCCGACATTAGCTTCCAGTCCTATAAATAGGTGGATTTCATCTTCTTCAACAACTGATCATATAGAGCCCTATTCCAGCACTTCTGAAACTCTGCAAGGGCCATCTTTTTCCAGACTACCATCTCTCACACAAATTCAAGAGAAAAATTCAAGGAGGATCAGATCAACTCTTACACAACGCGAAGAACGCATGCTTCGACTTCGACGATATTCAGCGAGCCTTCACCATCTCCAGAATTCTTCTTAGGGAGTTTTTATTTGTGGTTTTGTATTTCTGTTTGTAACTCTTTTATTATAATCTTGGAGTAAATTCACCTCATGTTGGCGACTAGATCTGGGTAGGACTTAGGGAGGAATTTGCCTCGTGTTGGAGACTGGGTCTTGGGAGTAGATCTAGGGTGTGCTCAAGGCCTTTCTGGGAGATAGAATGGCTAGTGCGGCTTGAGGCCGTATCTAGAGAGAGATCGGCTAAAGCCAACCAGTTCTTAGTGAGAAGAGTCAGTATAGAAAACAAAAAGAGTATTTCATATTTCACCTTGGATTTCTAGCGTCATAGAAATCAGATTTTGTAACCAAATTTTATTAATGATAATCATGACTTTTTCTATGTAATAAAATTGATTTACTACTCTTTGTTTAAGATTCACTCTTATTCAAATAAAATATCAAAAGTTTTCTATAAAAACTTAGAGTTTTCTAAAACCCTTATTCACCCCACCTCTAAGAGCACCTCAAGATCCAACAAGTGGTATCAAAGCGAGGTTATTCCAATACAGGCTATCAACCGGGAATAATGGCGCGCCGTGATCTCGCTTTCCATGAGGGGCAAGGAATTAGTAGACCTCCATTTTCACCAGAGCCGACTATAACTATTGGAGAATACGAATGCGTTACTTTCTAATTAATTTAGATCTAGACGTCTGAGCTAGTGTCGAAACACCGTATACCACTCCTACTTATGTTGTTGGAGCGGTAACCAGGGAAAAGCCTAGAGATAGATGGGATGATGGGGATAAAAATAAATGTAAAAATAATGCTAAAGCTATGAATGCTTTATTTTGCGCATTAGATAGGACTGAATTTAATAGAGTTTGTGCTTGTGAATCTGCTTATGACATTTGGAATTTACTAGAAATAACTCATGAAGGTACCTCTCAGCTTAAAAACTCCAAGCTCTTCCAACTAGAATCAGAGTTTGAAAGATTCAAAATGGATCCAGATGAGTACGTGGACTCGATGTACACATGTTTTACCAAGATTGTAAACACCTCAAAGATCCTTTGAAAAACCTTATGGAATGGTGACTTGGTGAGGAAGATCCTTCGATCTGTCCCTCCTAAGTTCAATCTAAAGGTGACAACTATTTTGGAATTGCATGATCTACGACGGCTCCAAATTGAGAGCCTTATTGGGAATCTTAAGACCTATGAGGTAGAACTCAAAATCCAAGATGAAGAATACAAGAAAGAGCCAAAGAAGAAAGCCTTGGCACTAAAGTCAGGGAAAGAGGATGACAACGAGGAAGAGGATGAGGAGAGTCTTTTGTGAAAAATTTCACAAAGTTCATGAACAATCCAGAAAGGAGGAATACTTTTCGTAAGTACTTGCGAAAAGGCTCATCCTCCAAAAGAGAGAAAAAGGAAAAATCAAGCGACGACGATGAAGATCGACCTCCTCCCGAGTGCTTCCATTGTAGGAAGACCGGGCATATAAGAAGCCAATGCCCAAAGTACTTGAAAGAACAAAAAGAAAAGCGGCATAAAGGAAGAAAAAATAAGAAGGTTTTGAAGGCTGGAGCGTGGGATGACTCTTCATCCAAAAGTTCAAAGGAATCAACTTCAAGCGATTGTGATGAGGCAAATCTGTGCCTCATGGGGTGGAGCCATGAATCAATGGACGCCGACTGCAGTGTCCAAAGCGACACTGAGGTAATTCCTAATACTTATGAAGACATTTATATTAAGTACATGAAAACATGCAAATTTTTTAGTAAAAGTCTAAAAGATCTTGATCTTCTAAAAACTAAAAATAAAATTCTTTTAAAATAAAATCAAAAATTAAATAGGGAAATAAAAACTTTGGAAAAAGAGCTAGGGTCTAGCCAAGAAAATGATCATAACTTAGAAAGAACAAAAGAACTAGAAAATGATCTTTCTAAGGCTCTCTCCAATATCAAATCTCTCACAAAACAAAAGGGAGACTTAGAAAGAAGTTTAAAAAATTCTCTTTCTGAAACAGAAAATGAAAAGAAAATTTTTCCAAAGAGGTGTGGAAATTTAGTAAGTGAAAATTTTGCCTTAAAAGCCCGAATCGATGATCTTAATATGGAAATAAACAAATTCAGGGTTGGCCGAAAATCACTGGACATGATTTTAGGGAACCAGTGCTATGGTTCTACAAAATTTGGGCTGAGTTATGGTTCAGGAAGCTACCACCAAGCGTTAACTTCTAACGCTGGCGTTAGCTCTAGTTCCAGAAACCAAAATTCTTTTTATAATAATAATTATATCACCCCTTTCACTTCTGTGTCTACCAGTAAGGGTGAACAAAATTCTCTGAGAAAGGTCTCATCCCCTTATGTTGCATGTTCAAATTATTTGTTGTTTGGCCACACCACGGACTCTTGCAGGAAGAAGGGAAAGCGTACTTTAAAACAAATCTGGGTACCTAAGGTCAAGGAAGACATGTTGTACTCACTACACCAAGAATTCACAATGTCTATTTAATTTCTTTTCATGATTTATCACGTGTATCACTAAAATGTCTAATTACAAAATATGAAGAACTAGAATTATGGCATAGGCGTCTTGGTCACACTAGAACCAAGTTGATCTTAAAATTGTCAAAAAAATAAAATAATAAGGGGTTTACCAATGCTTAATGGAAACCTATCCACTTTATGCCCGCCATGCCAAAAACAAAAATTCTCTAAAACATCTTTTAAAAACAAAAATGTAATGTCCACCACTATACCTCTATAACTAATTCACATGGACCTACTTGGGCCAATTAGCACTTGTAGTCTAGGTGGTAAAAAGTACAAATTTTTATTAATTGATGATTTCTCTAGATTTACTTGGACACTATTTCTTACCTCCAAACCCGATGCTTTTTCTGAATTTACAAAACTAGGCAATCACATTCAAAATGAATTAGAATTAAAAATTAGGTGCATTAGATCGGATCATGGAGGGGAATTTGAAAATGTCAGTTTTACCACTTTTTGTAATAATCTAGGTATTAAACATGAATTTTCCGCTCCACGCACCCACAACAAAATGGTGTGGTGAAGAGGAAAAATTGAACCCTTCAGGAACTCGCGCGCACTATGCTATCCCAGTATGGGTTGCCTAGATCCTTTTGAGCCGAAGCCGTAAATACATCTTGTTATGTCATAAATTGAGTCATGCTTCGCCCAATCTTAAAATTAACTCCATATGAATTATATTACAAAAGGAAACCTAATGTATCTTACTTTCATGTTTTTGGATGTCAATGCTTTATCTTAAACACCAAAGATGTTTTAGCAAAATTTGATGATAATGTGATGAAGGAATATTTCTTGGTTACTCTTCAACTAGTAAAGCATATAGGATATATAATAAAAGGTCTAAAATGGTTGAAGAGTCCATTCATGTGAAGTTTGATGAATTTGTTCCTTGTGTAGATTTTAACAGTGCAGGAAAAGAAGAGGAACCATATTTACCCTTGGAAAATGATAATGTTGAACAACTTGGAGGTGACAAAGAAATGGAGGTGGTACAAGAAGAGTTCGTGCCGCCAAGTGCGCTTAGATTCACAAAAGATCATCCAAGGAAACTTGTCATTGGAGAACCATCAACAGGGGTAACGACATGCTCTTCCATTCATGAATCCTTCTCTAATTTATGCTTCATTTCTGAAATTGAACCTAAAACATCACTACCGCGCTAAACGATGAATTTTGGTATTTAGCTATGCATGAAGAATTAGAACAATTTGAACGTAATAAGGTTTGGAATCTTATTGAAAGACCATCAAATCATCGAGTAATAGGCTTAAAATGGATTTTTAAAAATGAATTAGATAGTGAATCTAGAATTACTAGGAACAATGCTCATTTAGTAGCTCAGGGCTATTCACAAATCGAAGGGGTAAATTTTGATGAAACCTTTGCACCTGTAGATCGCTTAGAATCCATTCAAATTTTTCTTGCCTTTGCAAGCTTCAAAAGATTTAAACTCTTTCAAATGGATGTTAAAAGTGCCTTCTTAAATGGAATTATTAAAGAAGAGGTTTATGTTGAACAACCCCCGGTTTCATAAATGAAAAATACCCTAATCATGTGTTTAAACTAGATAAAGCACTATATGGTTTAAAACAAGCACCTCATGCATGGTATGAAAGACTAACTTCATTTTTATTAAAACATGATTATGTAATGGGATGTGCCGATAATACACTTTTTATCAAACATGTTATTAGTGATCTAATCATATTACAAATTTATGTAGATGACATCATTTTTGAAGCCACTAATGATAAATTATGTATTGAAGTTGTAAGTGTGATGCAAAAAGAATTAGAAAATAGCTTGGTAGGCAAACTTACTTATTTTCTTGGTTTTCAAATCAAACAAATAAATAATGGAATATTTATAAATCAATCTAAATATGTATATGAGATGTTAAAAAGATTTGGATTTGAAATTTTAAAATAAGCCTCCACTCCTTTGAGTGCCTCTCTAAAATTAGGAAAAGATGAAGCCGGAATATCTATTGATCAAACACTATATAGAGGAATGATTGGGTCGTTAGTCTATCTAAGTGTGTCTAGACCCGATATTATGTTTGTCATTTTGCATATGTGCTAGATTTCAATCTAATCCTAAAGAATCTCATTTACAAGCGGTCAAATGAATTCTCAGATATTTAATCGGATCATCTAATCTAGGCCTATGGTATTCTTATAACGATTCATTTATTTTACATGGATATTCCGACTCTGATTTTGTTGGGTGTCCTCTAGATCGTAAAAGCACAAGCGGCACATGTCACTTCTTAGGCCCCTCACTAGTTGCTTGGTCGAGTAGGAAATAGAATTCTATTGCACTCTCCACCTCTGAGGCTGCATATGTCACACTAGGAAGTTGTTGTGCACAAGCCCTTTAGATGAGTCAAACACTAGAAGACTCTGGGTGCTTCTAAATAATATTGAATTAAAATGTGACAAAAAAAGTGCAATAGATCTAACAAACAATCCCGTTCATCATTCACGATCCAAACACATAGATGTGTGCCATCATTTCGTTAGGGATCATATTAAGAAAGAACAGGTGGGAGTTAGCTTCATAGGCACAGAATCCCAACTTGCATACATATTCACAAAACCTCTCCCCGATGCTCGTTTCAACACGCTTAGATTAGAATTGGGAGTCTTAGATATATCAAATTGAGTCTATAAATTTTTAGTATGGGTAGCAACCAATAACACCTAAATATCTTGAGAAAGGGAGGTTTGGGATGTCACCCCGCCATATCTCCTAGTACCGGTACGAACCCTTCATAGGGTAGACCTCGGGAAGTCCATGATACACTTTAAATTGCTAAGTCTAACTAAAGTCTCACAAAGATCAAAAGTAATTATAGACTCAAGCATTCTCCTATAATAACTAAAAAGAAAATTATCATATATCTTAAAACATGAATCTACCTGCATCACCATCAGCACAATTGAACTAAAAAGCACTAATGCTAGGCGTTATCAATAACGCCCCGCGTTAGCATTTATCTCTGAACTTAACAACCCTTTCTGATTATTCATTTGTTTGCTTATATATATATATATATATATTTACATCTTAATTACTTTTTCATTGCCAGAAAAATCAAAAACTAATATAAAATATAAAAACCATTTTAAAACTACCAAAAATATGCTTACATAGCCTTCTAATCATCTCCAAATTCTCTGAAATTTCTACATTAAGAAGGTCTATATACATACATTCTCTTCCAAAGTTTTTTTTTCAAAAACCTTAAAAGCAGTGTCCTATTTGGGCGTTGAGTAGTTAACGCCAGGTATTAGCTATTTTGACCAAATTGAAATTCTGTTTTTCTAACCTATTTCAAGTATTTTTCTAATGCATTTTCTCAGTTTCTTTTCTCTGCTTTGAAATTATTCTGTTATTAATTTGTTAGTATTTATTCCAAAATACAAAAAAAAATTCAAACCTCCAAAATGCTCAAAAATATGCTTTTGTCATTTGTTTTGTTTTAAATACTTACAAAATTATTGTTTGACTATAAGACTTCACAAGAGCAAACAACTTAGTTATTTTGTTTCAAATGGTCAAATTTGATTTTGGCATACACATAAAGATTGCCTTCAATGTCTAATTTTAATTTCAAATTTCCTAAACATTGTTCTATATTGTCATGCCTTGACCTTAATCTGATTATGTGCAATGAAATTGTCTATAGAAAATTATGTATGATTGCCTAGCATGCCTCTAAGTATGAGTAATGTTTTATGCTATTCAATGATTCATTCACTCACTATTTTGGTAATCTACATGTGCTCATAATCATAGTCTTGCATGATTGTGTAGTGTAATTGTTTTAACATATAAAGTTGTATGTCTAACTTACCTACACCATCTTTCAAACATTAAATGTCTTGCACACATAGAAGTGTTATTTCAATATTATTAGTGTTTGCAAAAACTAGTGAATTCGGAGACCCTTTGGCCCAAAATTACAAAAATATGAAATAAAATGCTAAAGATAACTCCACCAAGCACTACTCACCCTCCTAATAAATCTTAATGAGCATTGTCAGGTTGAGCACCATGGAAAGAATTATAAAGTGTCTTGTGCAAACACATTATTTTTTCATCACTTCTATTTGTACACCGGATCACGAAACATAATTTGTTTTAATAAAAATACTTATATGATCCTCCAAGCAATACTTTGCTCTCTGATAAGTCTTAATGAGCATTGTGTGGGCGAAGCACCTTGGTGGTCATACTCATGAAATGTGCTTTGAAATTTTATTCTAAAATTGACGTGTGAAAATAATTATTAGATTACAATCATAATATTGTTGTTACTATTTCATTACGTATGTCATGTGATTTGATTATTTCATTTGTATTCTTTTATCAAAACACCTTATGCAAACATCATTATTTTTCATAAAGCTTCTACTCATGAGAATTGCATCCTAATGCAAAATTACATAATTCTCTAAACACTTGAGTAAAAGCACTAGATTGCAATGCATGATTTCTACAATGTTTTGTTTACTTTAAATACGAATTCGTTATATTGTAGTCCTTATCTTTTTGAATATGTTAAATCATGCTTGCCTATTTGTTATGAAAATTTCCAAAGTTGATGCTCAAATGTGAAGAGTCTAGAAATATTGTTGGAATGGTCAAACTATAACAAAAAATACTACTCTTAATTGTTTTGTTTTTCTTTTCCGCATTTCTAATTTGATCATGTATTTCTTTTACCAGGCCCTATCATGATAATTTTTAAAGATATTTTCTTCACTTGTGCTTGTCAAACTATATTGCATCTCTTTCAGCAAGTAGGTTTTTTTAAATTCTTTGAACAAGAAGTGGTAGAATTACTTTGGTCAAAAACTTGGAATGTTGTTCTTTCACACTTATCATATCCATTCTACGGTGTGTTACTCTCCCTTAGCTCGATCATGAATTACTTTATGTTTAAACAAAACTCCTAATCCTCTCTTAATTATGTCCCAACTTTTGTCTTCTCTCTTCTAGTTTTGTTTCACTCCACCCACTTTTGCTAATAACAAAAGGGGGGGGGGGGGGAATAAAATGATAAATCATAATAATTAAAGGAGTAGGATTCACTAGAATAAGGGGTAGCATACATCTAGTCTACGAGAGCATACACTAAGGGGGAGCACTTAAGTAGGGGGAGCACACTTTAATAATCTATAATTCTTAGTAATGTCTTTATATTGCTTAGTGTCATATATCATTCTAAAAACATATCTCTTGTATATATGAATCTGATTTATCTCTATTGGATTTGTTATTATCAAAAGGGGAGATTGTTGGAACATGGTTTTTCGCATCCCTTTGAATTGAGAATAACAAATCCTGCTTGTATTTGATCGTGGTTGTCGTTGTGTTTTTAGCATGCAGGGTTTTATAGATTAGATACCAAGATGCTATATTATTAGTCTAGACCTTCCCACAAGCTGAAAAGTGGAATGATGTCTAATGCCGGGCATTAGGACTTAACGCCGACATTGACTCCCATTCCCTCCAAGATAAATGTGGTAAGGAGGGAAGCTGTCGTGATTGAAGGAGCACTTTAGGAATAGTCTGACCTAACGCTAGCGTTAGCATCAATGCTAGTGTTAGGGTTGCCTAAAATGAATGTTTCCCAAAGTGCAATATCCCCATCCTGTTTTGAAGATCCTAGCTATCAAAACATTTCTATACTGGGTCAACGCCAGGTATTAGCCTTAACGCTGGCATTAGCTTCCAGTCCTATAAAATAGGTGGATTTCATCTTCTTCAACAATTGATCATATAGAGCTCTATTCTAGCACTTCTGAAACTCTGCAAGGCCCGCATTTTTCCAGACCACCATCTCCCCCACAAATTCAAGAGAAGAATTCAAGGAGGATCGGATCAATGCTTACACAACGTGAAGAATGCACGCTTCGACTTCGGCAATATTCAGCGAGCCTTCACCGTCTCCAGAATTCTGCTTAGGGAGTTTTTAATTGTAGTTGTGTATTTATATTTGTAACTTTTATATTATAATCGTGGAGTAAATTCGCCTCGTGTTGGCGATTAGGTCTCTGTAGGACTTAGGGAGGGATTTGCCTCGTGTTGGCGACTGGGTCTAGGGAGTAGATTTAGGGGTGCTCGAGGCCTTTCTGGGGATAGAAGGGCTAGAGCGGCTTGAGGCCGTATCGGGGGAGAGATCGGCTAAAGCCAACCAGTTCTTAGTGAGAAGAGTCAGTATAGAAAACAAAAGGTGTATTTCATATTTCACCTTAGATTTCTAGCGTCATAGAAATCAGATTTTGTAACCAAATTCTATTAATGATAATCATGTCTTTTTCTATGTAATAAAATTGATTTACTACTCTTTGTTTTTGATTCACTCTTATTCAAATAAAATATCAAAAGTTTTCTATAAAAACTTAAGTTTTCTAAAACCCTTATTCACCCCCCCTCTAAGGGCGCCTCAAGATCCAACAAACACAACTGCATTCATGAGCACTATTTGTTCATGCTTAGTCAATACCAATCGACTCATGCATGTTCTCCTAAAGGGTCAATAATCCTAATCTCTACTAAGCGGTTATCACAAATCTAAATTCTCTGATAGATTACCAAGTGATATAAATATGATTTTATGCATGTTTCCAAAATCCTTATCTAAATTAGCATCTTAATATTTCATTTCAGCATAATAAATTATAATGGCACATTTAATTATGAACTCTTTTCAAAGCCAAATCCTCTAAAACTTCTACCAATACTTGAATCATTCCCACCAATTTCCGACCTCATTGTATTACACAATATTTATTTATGGAACTTTACATTTATATGATACGATAGGAAAATTCATATCAAATATGTATCCAAAAATTCTGAAACTTAACTTGGGTGATCACAATATCATCAGGCACATTTCTACCAAATTTTATAAGCATCTGATAAATATTTTGAGAGAAATCAGCAAAACATCAAAACTCTGTACATATTCATCAATGTGTACTAATACATGATATCTGGGAGCTACAGACCATCCAAAATAATGTACCACCCCAATATGGAAATGTATTTTCAAGGGCTACAACTTTCGTGTTGATCCAAAGGTCCAGATCTAAGCCTAACCTACCAAATATCGGGTTTGAACCCAGTAGAGCAAATCTGGACAGCAAGTTGTCATGTACATACACTGGGTCATCTTCTATACAACCATTTTCAATTTTAATCCCAGGGAGCTAGAAATATCCCAAGAAAACACACAACCACTCGTTGGAAAGTTCTTTTCGAGGGATACAACTTTCGTGTTGAGCGCAAGACCAGAATGTGGACAGATCAAGCCTAAAAATAGGCTTAACGTCCGTCACATGCAGATAATAGATTTTGCCTAAATATTATAAAATCTGCACGGATCTTAAGACAGATGAACGACATCTGTTCATCTTATTCCTCCAGCACACACATAAATTATTTTGGTTTCTCTCCTCTAATACTCCCTCAATAGAACACCATTCTTCACAAAATCAAGTCCTACAACTTCGTATAGAAGAGAGGAATTGATTGAAGATATTTTCTCGATGAACGACTCCCTAGAACGGAAGTTCTAGCATGGTCTCTTCCTAGAAAACTCCATTAATCTCGCTGAAATTAAGCTCTCTTGAGCCTAATATCTCTCCTACTTCAGATCTAAAGATCTAGCACCAAGGGAGAGGGGGCGGAAGTCACCTGATTTGCGGCCAAGGATCGAGTTTGTCTTCTTGGCGGCATGGTGGAGGTCGGCCAAGCTTCAATCCTCCTTCCAAGAATGATCTCCTTCAGGAAAATGGCTGGTCTCAGTGCTAGAGGTGTGGGAAGTGGAAGAAAAGTGATCAACTCTTGGATGAGGTAATGAAGTTTAAGGTTAAGGGAGGAGAGGGAAAATGGATGCTGATTTGACTAGAATTAATGAGAAAAATACTTCCCATACTTTGGATTTGACAATCCATCCATGTGTCACTGTCTTATTGACCAATGACACCTCCCAGCCTTGAAATGAGCAAGGATATGGTATGTTTATAATAAAAGAGTCGTGTCGTGTCACATCAGTTAAATGCTCAAGTTTATGCCAAATATAAGGCACCCTTCTCGACTACAAGGTACCCCTTCTCGACTACAAGTTACCCCTTCTCGACTACAAGGTACCCCTTCTCGACTACAAGGTACCCCTTCTCGACTACAAGGTACCCTTCTCGACAACAAGGTACCCTTCTCGACTACAAGGTACCCCTTCTCGACTATAATGTACCCTTCTCGACTACAAGGTACACTTCTCGACTACAAGGTACCCTTCCCGTCTATAAGGTACCCTTCCCGACTACAAGGTACCCTTCCCGACTACAAGGTACCCTTCTCGACTACAAGGTACCCTTCTCGACTACAAGGTACCCTTCTCGACTACAAGGTACCCTTCTCAACTATGAGGTACCCTTCTCGACTACAAGGTACCCTTCTCGACTACAAGGTACCCTTCTCGACTACAAGGTACCCTTCTCGACTACAAGGTCCCCTTCTCGACTACAAGGTACCCTTCTCGACTACAAGGTACCCTTCTCAACTACAAGGTACCCTTCTCTACTACAAGGTACCCTTCTCGATTAAAAGGTACCCTTCTCGACTACGAGGTACCTTTCTAGACTAAAAGGTACCCTTCTCGACTACAAGGTACCCTTCTCGACTACAAGGTACCCTTCTCGACTACAAGGTACCCTTCTCGACTACAAGGTACCCATATCATTTTGTGAGGCCACACATCATTTTGAAGGGTACCGCCGATGGTTTCACTACCGCCCAGCGTTAGCTGTTTTCTACAAGTTTTTTCCCTTATTTCTTATCATTAGGGAGTGGGAGCGCTATACCCACCCTTGTTGACCGTGACTCAAACCTGACCACCTCAGGGTCCTAGTGCTTCTACCGAACCTGAGTCATCTCTCGGTGACCCAAAGCACTGACGAGGGGTCTAGTGCGAATTAGGATGTTACACTGCTTAGATCATGCAGTTGAGTTAAGACATTCTCCTCCCCCTTTCTGACTTCTTCATTCAGGGTTTGGAAAATTTCCTCTTTGAAACTTTTCAACTCATCAACAAAAAAATCACTGCTACTTTCTCATTGCTGAAATATTCTACCTTGACCTTCTAGAAGATCCTTGGAGTTAGTATAAACATATTTCAGACCTTCATTAGTGATAGTTTATATAGGTGTAGTCAATAATACCTAGAGGGGGGGGGGGGGGGGTGAATAGGTTTTACTTATTTTCTTTATATAATCCTAATGTATCTAGCTGCAGAAAACTCAATCACAGAAAGCACACAAAGATTTATAGAGGTTCCTCAAGACAGGGTGTCTTGAGTAGTCCTCTTTCCCCCTTCACCTTTCTAACAGTGAGTTAGACAAGGCCACAAACTCCAATCTCAGCTCCTTGAGCTTACACCACAAGTTCCTCAGAACTTCTCAGATCAAGATTGACCCTACACTCAGGCTCAGCAGCCCTACACCTCAGGCAAAACAGCCCTACACTCAGGCTCAGCAGCCCTACACCTCAGGCACAGCAGCCCTAAACTCAGGCTCAACAGCCCTACACCTCAGGCACAGCAGCCCTACACTCAGGCTCAGCAGCCCTACACCTCAGGCACAACAGCCCTACACTCAGAGTTATGTAACTCCTACCACTCCAAAATCACACAGATCTCCTACCTCAGACCTATCAAGAAGTCCTACCACTCAAGCTGTCAACACAACTTTACACACAGGCTCAACAGCCTTTCACTCAGGCAACAATGCCTTACAAGGATATAAGAGTGTTTGTACTAAATACAGAAGATAAAAGGATTACTCTCAGGTCTTCTATTTACTTTCTTCAGATCTGAAGGACAGCAGCTTCAGATTTGAATCACCTTGATCTTCTCCTTCAGCAAAGCAGAAGATCAACTTGCCCTTCTTGAGTTGGTACAGGAAGAGCTAACTAATCTCCTTCAGAAGATTAACTTCAGCTCTAGAGAACAACTTCAACTGGCTGAAACGTGAATGCTCGATTGCGGCTTGTAGCAAAAGCTTTTCAATGGAACAGTGCTTGTTGTTGTGCCCTAGCTTTTGCTTTTATACCTCTAGAAGGCTTCAACGGCTATTTCGATCATCCTGACACAGTATGGGGCAGATTGGAGTTGCTTTTCCCTTTTTATTTTCGTTTGCACCAAAAGCAGATCCTGTCAGCGCATTTGAATCTGTCTCAGCGGTTGGGCTGAGACAGCTTCCAGTCTCAGCGGTTGCTCCAGTCTCCTTCTTAGTGGATCCGCTGAGACGGCTCCTCGTCTCAGCGGTTTTGACCCTTCGTCTCAGCGGTTCTGCTGAGACAGATCTTCATCTCCTTGTAGATGATTTCTTCTCATCTAAGGGCATGTTTGGCCCTTCTTTTTGAGTCACCTATGCCTGTATATCCTACACAAGTATAGCTTTGTTAAATATAATATGTCCTTAAAATTGAGAGTGATGCCTCTTCAAATCAAGGTAATATTGAGGGAAATATACCCAACAATCTCCCCCTATTTGATGAAGGTAGAACATCCCCAATGCTAAGGTCCATTAACAATAAAAATCATATCACAGAAAAATGATCTCACAGAAAAATGATTTGTGAAGCATAGGACCTATCTCCCTCTTGCTAATATCCTAAGCATAGGTTCTTACTTAGCAATGGCTCTTTCTCCCCCTTTCTGGTTTCTTCAACTAATTATCCTATTAGGAATTGGGAGGTAACATCTATAGATCCCTTTGGATCAACTTATAGGTCAACCTATACAATCTTGGCATTTGCCATCTCCCCCTCAACCTGAGCAGGGAGTTTGCTCCCCCTTAACTGGTGAGCAATTTCTGTAATAACTGAACCTGTTCAAATTAAACAGCCCATTCTAGCTCCTGAATACTAAAGATAAAGGTACAGAGTACATATAGCAATAGTAACAAACACAACATTATGATCAAAAGATGAAATATCATTTCAATTTAAATGTTCAGTACAGATATTTCAAACAATACAACTGATGATTAAAAAAAAATATTTCAAGGCATGGTCTTCTTAGATGGACCCTGGGAAGAGCATTCTCCATCTTTGGACTTCATCTTCCTAGCTTCAGCAGCAGCCTTGATCTTCTCCTTTACTTTGAAGTATAGAAGAGGCTTGGGAAGATATCTTGTGGGAATCCTTACAGGAGTTTCCCTTCTCACCAGGTTTCCTTTGAGAATCCTTTCCCTTAAGGATTCCCTCTCAAGGTGCTTAATCTATTCAGCAGCTGAGTAGACATGGTCAATGTCCTTCATTTGATTGCCATGGCTCACCCAAGTGTTGACAACAATTGTGTCCAACTCCAGATTGTCATCTTCATGGAGTGGATCCTCTAATCTTTCTATTCTTTTCTGGGCCATATATTCTTCAGCAGTTTTAATGCCCTCTGCCCTTCTCCTCTTTGCTGCTCTCTCATCAGCAATCAGATTTGATTGACTTTGGAAATTAAAGTCTTCATTTTTGCTAGGGTTCAAGATTGGAAGATTCAATTTAATTCTTGTTCCTTGCAACACTTTTAAGCTTGAGTCTCACTGAGTATCAGTAACCTTTTAGACCATTGTAAGGATATTTTCTTGAACAACACTGGAAGCATTGTTGACCACTTCCACCACTTGCTTGCTGGCTTCTGCTTGATTGTAGAGTATCAATTTGTGGGCAGACTCCATGTTGTTATACAACTGTATGTGAGCTCCTTTCAGCTTAGCATGTAGATTGGTAATCTTCTCCTCCCCTTCTTTGCTATTTTCCACTATCTTCTTCTCTATTTCAGAGTGTTGGTGTATTATGGATTGGGAGAGAGTTTGAAGAGTGCTATCCACATAATCCAAAATAATTTCCTTGACCTTGTCAATGTGGGTCATGACATGGCTGCTAGATGTGTTAGCCACTTGTGGCATCCTTGCAACTGCATTCTCCCAGACATTTTGGTTTTTGTAAAGATGATTCTTTACATATGTGATGTCTTTGGTGGAGTCCCCTTGATGATCAGCAATTTGCTTCAGTACAGTATGCTGAGCAGCAGCTGTGCCTTTGGCCATTTCAAACCATCTTGTCATTTGCAGGAGGATATGATCTGATGCAGTTTTGACATCATTAACCTGGGCATTCAGCTTAGTTTGCACTGCAGCCACTCTTGACTCCATTCTTTGCTCACTGGCCTGGATCTCCTGAGTCAATGCAGCTCTTGTTGCATACAACTCATCCCTTATCTGAGCAGAGACATCATGGACCTTTTTAGCAACTATCTCTTTCATAGACAACATCTGAACCTCAATCATGGTTTGTATTGAGTTTAGCAGGTCAGATTTGTCCAGAACAGCAACTGGCCTTTCTTGGGCCAATTCCTTTTCAACCACATCTTCAGCTCTACTATGAGCAATATCCCTTCCATCATTAGGGATCTGCTCCCCCTCAGATGGGGCATTAGGTGTACTTTGAAGATTTGGAGGGGGGGCGGGTTCCTATTGATGTTCCCCCCACTAGCATACCCACCTCCACCTTCATAGGCAGGGCTATGCTCCCCCTCACTTGGGGCATCCATTGATGGAGAATTTTGTCTAAGGTCACCTGAAAAATGATTGATGAGTTAAACACCTAGACTATACTATTGTTAGAGAGGAGAGGCCTAACTGAAATCCTAATTTACCATGGATAGGTGAATTGGGAAATTCATCTTCAGCTTGAGGAACAGCTGGATCAATATTCATCTGAGTTGGCTCAGGATTGGGTTCAACTCTTCCTTGGGGCTCCTCATCCCTTCTTGTCCTGGGAACATCATCATTATCTATATTCATTGGGCTGCTGGCAGATCTAAGGTCAGACCCATGAATGTCCTCATTGTCAGACCCATCTGATTTTGAGGATGAATCAGATTTCTGATGGGATGGCTTTTTCTTCTTTTCCTTTGCCACAGATGACTGGCTCATAGGGAGCACTCTGGAGAATCTATCCAGAGTCTTAATGTCCATTCTTTTGAGATAATGGAGATTTGACCCCTTTGAATTTGCAAAAGTCTCAGAATAACTATTCTGTAGGTACAGAGATAGTATCCTTCCCATATTGGGGGCATGTAGACATTCCTTCATCCTTTGAAAAACAACTTCTCCCCATGAGGTTTTCTTGGACAAATTTATCCTAGTCATTAGTTCAAACATGAACTGTGATACAGTGTCATGTGAACTGGCTTGCATAGGATGGCTTTGCCCACTATGTCAGACAATAGCTTCCCCTGTTGATTGAAGAACTTCCTCCTTAGACAACTAGTTTTAGCATCACTGTACCCTATCCATTTTAGGGCAGTCTGCTTATCCTTTTCAGATATCTCCTCCTCTTCATTTTTACTGCAGGGAGTTAATTTCAGTCCCTTCTCCAGCCTTTTGGCTGTTATCTTTATCTTCTAAGTTCCTATCTTGGACTTCAGGATGGTTTTGGAAGGAGATAATTTGACATTGCTGAACCATTCCAGAACTTCAGTTCTGAGAATGCAGCAGGGTTCAGACAGCATATGCTCTAGACCTTGAGCTTCCATCAGATGAATCACTTGTCTTATTTCTTCTGAGGCATGAGAGAATCCATCTCTGACGATTTCATAGCCCTCCAGGGATCTTTTGAACTTTTTGGCGCCATGGAAGCATAAAATTGAGGCGCTGATATGGGAGAGAAGATGAATCGTCTCGGCGGCTAAGGGTTTGACTTTGTGGTGTGTTTTAAGTTACAGTGTATCTATTTATAGGGTTTCAGTTTCATTTTTATTAACCCTAGGTTTTTAGACTTAATTACCTTATTGTGTTAAGGAATTTTGGGTTAATTAACGATTGATTATAAGATTTCATATTGAACATACCCCATCTCAGCGGTTCAGCTGAGACTGAGACTTAGGCCGCTGGGACAGTGAACTGTCAACCGCTGGGACAGGTTGCTCGTCTCAGCTGTTCAGCTGGGATTTTTCCCAGCTGATTCAGCTGAACATGCTTCTACAGTTTAGCTGATCATAAGGCTTAGACCTAATGTAGATATTTTGGCTGAAGAAATGTCCTAGTCATGTCACTAAGTTGTAATGTATAATAATGTAAAGTTTTATAATTCACAATTCAGAATCAACAATAGTGACAGCTACTACTCATACATTTAGGACTATTCCATACTAAGCACGCCAAGATCAATTTTGAAAGCATTGAATTTAGATTCATCCAGTGGCTTTGTAAAGATATCATCTACTTGTTTGTCAGCGGGGACAAATTCAAGATAGATATCTTTACATTCTACATGTTCTCTAATTAAATAATATCTAATCTCTATATGCTTAGTCCTGCTATGAGAGATAGGATTTTTAGCAATAGAGATTGCACTGGATGAATCACAATACAAAGGAGATTCCCTTACCTTGAGGATGTAATCCTCCAACTGATGATGTGTCCAAAGGAGTTATGCACAACAGCTACCTGCAGCAATGTATTCAGACTCAGCTGTGGATATTGCCACACTAGTTTGTTTCTTGCTGCTCCAAGATATCAATCTTCTCCCTAGGAATTGACAAGTACCACTTGTACTCTTCCTATCTTCTTTGCTACCTCCAAAATCTGCATCTGAAAAGCCTATTAGTTCAAAGTCATTGTTCTTAGGGTACCAAAGGCCAAGATGCAAGCTGCCCTTAAGGTATCTCAAAATCCTCTTCACAGAGGTGTAGTGAGATTCCTTAGGACATGCTTGATACCTAGCACAAACACATGTAGAATACATAATGTCTGGCCTACTAGCAGTCAAGTATAATAGGGATCCAATGATACATCTGTACATTGACTCATCAAAGTCCTTTCCCTTTTCATCCTTGTCTAATGATACATTGGACCCCATGGGTGTTCTCATGGTGGAGGCTGATTCCATCCCAAATTTCTTGATGAGCTCCTTAGTGTACTTGGTCTGGGAGATGAAAATTCCATCATTAGACTATTTCACTTGGAGCCCAAGGAAATATTTGAGCTCACCCATACTGCTCATTTCAAACTCCCCCTGCATTAGATTGGCAAATCTCTTGCAGAGGTTGTCATCAGTAGACTCAAAGATTATGTCATCAACATAAATTTGGACTAAGAGACACTTGCCCCTTGTTTCCCTAAGAAACAATGTGCTATCAATCTTTCTCCTTATGAACTTGTTCTTGAGGAGAAAGTTGGACAAAGTCTCATACCAAGCTCTTGGAGCTTGCTTGACTCCATATAATGCTTTCCTAAGAAAGTAAACATGAGAAGTTAGGGTTGGATGTACAAAACCTGAAGGTTGTTCGACATATACCTCTTCCTTCAAGTCTCCATTGAGGAAGGCTGATTTGACATCCATCTGGTAGACTTTGAACCCCTTGTGGGCAGCATAGGCAAGGAATAGCCTAATTGCTTCCAACCTTGCAACTGGTGCAAAGGTTTGATCAAAGTCTATACCTTCCTCTTGCCTGTATCCTTTGGCTACTAATCTGGCCTTGTTCTTGATGATTGTACCATTCACATCAAGCTTGTTCTTGTATACGCATTTAGTGCCAATCACATTATGTCCCTGAGGTCTTGGCACCAGCTTCCAAACTTTGCATCTCTTGAATTGTAGGAGCTCTTCTTGCATGGCTTCAATCCAGAAGGTGTCTTGATTGGCCTCTTCAAACTTCTTGGGCTCCATTTGAGAAAGGAAGCTCAAGAATAGTGCTTCATTATGAGCTCTGCATCTTGTCAATATGCCTTGGGTATGATCTCCAATTATTAGATCTCTTGGATGATCTCTCAAGTGCCTTGCATCAGCTGGAAGAGGGTCCTCTGGTGGCTGTGTTTGTTCCACTGGTTCAGTTGTGATTTCACCATCTTGTACCTCTTCTTCTTCTTCAGGAATTGCAGCAGCTATTTGTGTTTTGCTGTTGCTGGGCTTGTCTTGGACAGTCAGCTCATGCAACCCTTCTTCATTTCCTGTTAAAATAGAAGAACTAGACCATTCTTTTTAGAGAAGACTGGTCTCATCAAACACAACATGCATAGATTCTTCTACAACATGGGTTTTCTTGTTATAAACTCTATAAGCTCTACTATGTGATCTATACCCAACAAGAACCCCCACATTGCATTTTTCTGCAAACTTTGTTAATTGAGATTTTCCATTATTTAGAATGTAGCATTTGCAACCAAAGATTCTAAAGTAAGAAATTGTAGGTTGTTTGCTTTTCAGAATCTCATAAGGAGTTTTCCCAAGGGCCTTATTGATGGAGGCTCTATTGAGAACATAATAGGCTGTATTGACTGCCTCAGCCCAGAAGTATTCTGGGAGTGAGGAGTCACTAAGCAATGATCTCCCAGCTTCTATCAAGGTGCTATTCCTCCTCTCAGCCACACCATTTTGCTGTGGAGTCCTTGGGGAGGAGAATTCTTGGGTGATACCAAATTCTTGACAAAATTTTGTCATGGCTTCAGATTGAAATTCTGTGCCATGGTCAGTTCTTGTCCTGACCACAATACATAGTAGATCATTCTGAATAGCCTTGACATAATTTATAAAAACATGTAGGGTATCTGACTTCTTCTTAAGGAAGAATACCCATGTATACTTTGAATGATCATCTATAATTACCAAGGTATACAACTTCCCACCTAGGCTCTGAATTGGCAAAGGACCAAACAAGTCCATGTGCAATAGGTATAAACACCTTTCAGTATCCTTGGAGCCAATACTTTTAAAGGTGGTCCTAGTTTGCTTACCCATTTGGCAAGCATGACAGGGACCACTTTTAACACATTTTAGTTTAGGACTATTTCTAACAAGGTTTTTAGAAGATAATCTATACATTGTCTTATAGTTAATGTGGGCAAGTCTCTTGTGCCATTGGACACAAAGAGACTCACTTTAATTAGCTACAAGACACACAGAAGAGATAGAATAATTGCAAATGAAGTCTAAGCAATAAACATTTCCACTCCTAGTGCCTGAGAGAATGGTCTCCAAGTCATTAGGCTTTTTGATCAAGCACTTGTCATTGTGGAATTCAATGACATAGCCTAAGTCACATAGTTGGCTTATGCTTACAAGTTGTGTTGCAACCCTTCAACATAAGCTACCCTTGTGATTGAGACTAAGCCATTTGAAATCATACCATATCCTTTGGTGACTCCCTTTTCAGATCCACCAAAGATAACTTTGGGTCCATTCTTCACTAGATGGTAATCCTTTAGAAGATCCTTAGTTCCTGTCATGTGCCTTGAGCACCCACTGTCCAAGTACCATATTTGGTTGAGAATGGTACTTGAACTATCCTGCAACATAGAATTTACTGTACCTTAGGACCCCAACTGATTTTGGGTCCTAGGTTCAGGTAAACACCATAGGGCATATTCCTAGAAAGGGCTGGTTTGGCTTGAGGTTCAATCCTTGCCTTTGGCACATTGGGGTTGTGCCAACAATCAATTGCAAAGTGTCCCACTTTGACATAGCACCAACACTCATATATATTATATCTCTTCTTCTAAACAGTCCTGGAAGATGAATCCTGTTTCTGTTCTGTAGGGGATGCAGCTGCTGTTTTCTTTTTCTTATCAATAAAGGCATGGCTTTTTACCTTCCTATAATCAGTCAAGGCAGCCTGTTTTTGTTTGACATCAGCACCCTTTAGCTTGGCAGCTAAACATGTGTGGATGGCAGCAGAAACTGGGCTTTTTGGCTTGGTTACAGGATAGTCAACAACCATGGACTTTGCTGAACAATGTTTAGAATTGACAGCCTTAGTTATCTTGAGTGGCTGAGGTTCCAAAAACAAAGGGTCCATGATGGGCCATTTGAATTTCCTCATGCAGAGCCTTGAAGGCACTCAAGCCTAACTCCTTTCTATTTCCATAGCTGTGAGCATTCTTGCTCAAGTTATAGGAACTTCCATTTAATAAGTAACCATGAACACTTTCTTGATCATACTTATTTGAGGGCATCAAGACTTTCACAAAGGAGGTCTTAGATTCTTTTAAGTCCTTGACCTTTCCCTTAGTGTTGCTAGTAGCCGCCTCCTTGTTGAAACCAACACCTCTCATGTCATGGGAGTTGAAGGTGTCAATAATAGGCAGCACTTTCTTGGGCTTGGAGAACTTAGCCACTAGCATCCTCTCCTTGAGGAGCTTTTCTTCAAGATCCTTAATGATCTTGTTCTTGTTGATTATGGTGCCCACATGGATGATTGACATTCCCCTTAGCTTGCCAATCTCCTTGCTCATTAGAGCTAGCTGGGTATCATGCTCAATGCACTCAGATTTTGATTGCTTTAGGGAAGTAATTTCTTGGGCTTGCCTCTTGGCTAGCTTTTTGCTCTTTTTAAGAGCTTCCAGGAGTGCATCATACCTATCAATCAATTGATTGACATCTTCCTCAGAATCCGATTCACTTCCAACTTTAGATGGAGGAGATACAGATTCTGGACTTGTTTCATAATCAGAAGAAGAAGAAATGTAGTGTATCAATACTTGCTCATGTTCTGAATTGTTGTGGCTGTCCTCATCTTCAGTTATAGCCATCAGCCCATGGTCATCTAGAGTGACCTCATCCTCCTCTACATCACTATCTGAATGTGATAGAGGGGCCCTGATTCCTATCCTGGCAGCAGGATAATCTTCTTCCTCCTGATCAGCAAACAACCCCAAGTAGGCTTCCTCCTCACCATCTGAATCTGAAGATGAAGATTCAGATTCACTCCAGCTCTTGCCTTTCTTAGCTAGGAAGGATTATTCTCCCTTCCTTTCCTTCTGGTGATGAGGCTTCTTGTCACCTCTTTCTTTTCTCTTGACTAGACAGTCAGCAATGACATGTCCAGACTTACTACAGCAATAGCAAATTATGTTAGTTGAAACATGTTTACTAGATTTAGAGTCATACCTATCCCCTTTGGGATGTTGCCTCTCAGATCTGTGATGATCCTTCTTGGGATGAGAAGAGGAGGAAGGTTTGTTCTTCCATTGTTTCCTCCTGATCATATTCTTGAACTGCCTTGTGAAGGCAGCAAACTCCTCATCAGAAGAGGAGCTGTCTGATTTGCAGCTCTCAGATTTCTCAGATTCAGCAGCCTTTCTTGGAGGTGACTGCACCCTACCCTTGTTCTTCTTAGAGCTTTCAGCTTTGAGTGCAATAGATCTCTCCCTTGTGTGAGCCCTGGAGGAAGTTTCCTCCTCCTTTCTTGCAGAAAGATGCATCTCATATGAGAGCAGTTTCCCAAACAGTGTATAGGTAGGGGTTTCTCCAAGCCTTGCCCCTTCCCTGATTGCACATATTTTAGTGTCCCAATCTCTAGTTAGAGATCTAAGGAACTTGTCATTGAGTTCATAATCTGTGAACACCCTTCCATAGGTTCTTAGTTCATTTACAATCCTAAAGAACCTTTCATAGCACATGGAGATATTCTCCTTGCTCAGCTATCTGAAGGCTTCATACTCCTGATTGAGGAGTGACTTTCTATCATCCCTCACTTCAGCTGTTCCCTCCACATAAACAACCAATGTGTCCCACATTTCCTTGGCAGTTTGGCAGTGTACCAAGTTCTGAAATGTAGTGTCATCAATGGCATTTACTATTATGTTTTGGGCTCTCTTGTCCATAGTGTACAATGCTATCTCATCATTGGTCAGCTCAGAAAATACCTTAAGTACTTTTCTAGTAGGGTCAATAGTGGAGACTTTCTCAAAGGTATAAGGGCCATTTTTGACAGTCAAAAAGATCCTTGGGTCTGAGGCTTCCATGAATAGCCTTACCCTTTGCTTCCATATACCAAAGTTTTCTTTGGAGCATATGGGCAACTTCATTGACCCCAACTCCTTGATTCCACTGTTGGCCATTGGATTTCAAATTTGACTACTCCTGTATAGGATCTGATCAGACTGTTAAGTCCTTTTGATCAACCTCCCTCTGATACCACTTGATAGTTTATATAGGTGTAGTCAATAATACCTAGAGGCGGGGGGGGGGGGGGGGGGTGAATAGGTTTTACTTATTTTCTTTATATAATCCTAATGTATCTAGCTGCAGAAAACTCAATCACAGAAAGCACACAAGGATTTATAGAGGTTCCTTAAGACAGGGTGTCTTGAGTAGTCCTCTTTCCCCCTTCACCTTTCTAACAGTGAGTTAGACAAGGCCACAAACTCCAATCTCAGCTCCTTGAGCTTACACCACAAGTTCCTCAGAACTTCTCATATCAAGAGTGATCCTACAGTCAGGCTCAGCAGCCCTACACCTCAGGCACAGTAGCCCTACACTCAGGCTCAGCAGCCCTACACCTCAAGTACAGCATCCCTACACTCAGGCTCAACAGCCCTACACCTCAGGCACAGCATCCCTACACTCAGGCTCAGCAGCCCTACACCTCAGGCACAACAGCCCTACACTCAGAGTTATGTAACTCCTACCACTCAGAAATCACACAGATCTTCTACCTCAGACCTATCAAGAAGTCCTACCACTCAAGCTGTCAACACAGCTTTACACACAGGCTCAACAGCCTTTCACTCAGGCAACAATGCCTTACAAGGATATAAGAGTGTTTGTACTAAATACAGAAGATAAAAGGATTACTCTCAGGTCTTCTGTTTTCTTTCTTCAGATCTGAAGGACAACAACTTCAGATTTGAATCACCTTGATCTTCTCCTTCAGCAAAGCAGAAGATCAACTTGCCCTTCTTGAGTTGGTACAGGAAGAGCTAACTAATCTCAGAAGATTAACTTCAGCTCCAGAGAACAACTTCAACTGGCTGAAACGTGAATGCTCGATTGCGGCTTGCAGCAAAAGCTTTTCAATGGAACAATGCTTGTTATTGTGCCCTAGCTTTTGCTTTTATACCTCCAGAAGGCTTCAATGGCTATTTCAATCCTCCTGACACAGTATGGGGCAGATTGGAGTTGCTTTTCCCTTTTTATTTTTGCTTGCGCCAAAAGTAGATCCCGTCAACGCATTTGAATCTGTCTCAGCGGTTGGGCTGAGATAGCTTCCAGTCTCAGCGGTTGCTCCAGTGTCCTTCTCAGTGGATCCGCTGAGATGGCTCCTCGTCTCAGCAGTTTTGACCCTTCGCCTCAGCGGTTCTGCTGAGACAGATCTTCATCTCCTTTTAGATGATTTCTTCTCATCTAAGGGCATGTTTGGCCCTTCCTTTTGAGTCACCTGTGCCTGTATATCCTACACAAGTATAGCTTTGTTAAATACAATATGTCCTTAGCATTGAGAGTGATGCCTCTTCAAATCAAGGTAATATTGAGGGCAATATACCCAACAATTAGTGAAGCTCACAGCCTCAACACCTTTGGAAAAATAAGTATCTAGCTCCTTTTTCATGGTAGGCAGATTATGTTTGACCTCAGTTAGGCCATTATTCAGATCAGCTTCACCTTCTTTGACCCTGTCAAACACTTGCTTTAAAGAGAACTCAAAATGATCTTTTTGAGTCATTTGCAATGCTTCAATAGACTTTAGAAGAGAGGAGTCAGACTGAGAGGCAGGAGCATTTTGAGGAGTAGGAACTCCAAAACATTCATCATGAAATAGAATCTCTTCTGACTTAACTCCCCCTGCAGAAGGCACATTCTGAAGCAGCAAAATCTCAGGATCTAGAGGTGCAGATTGCACATCCTCTCCTTCTTCCTCATCAGGAAAAATTTATGTTACTCGGGCTTGATATTCTTTCTGATTCTCTCCCTCAGACACTGTAAGAGAGATCTCATCAACTGGAAGAACAAAAACATCAATAAGAACTCCACCAGGTGTGGATTCTTGCTCACTAACAACTTCTTCTTCTTCACTAGACTGGTGAGAACTTGGAACTGCCTTCTCAGCAACACAACGTACTTGAACTGCTTCATTCTCAGGACCATCACCACCATCATCATCATTCTCATCACCATCACCATCAGAAAGGTTTTCTGGCTCCCCCTCAGAAGGATCAACTCTCTTTTCTGGAGAGTGACCAGGGATAAGACTGATTCTCTTTTCTAGATTGAAGATGATCTGATCAAGATTCCTTTGCATACTGGAGGGGTCCACTTGCTCTTATTCATGACTTCCCAAGTCAGCAGGTGGATTCTAATCTTCAACATCAACGTGAGGAGATGAACTAAGGGGCAAAGGGGACTAAGACGCAGAGATCTCTTTCTGAACAACTGATTCTAGAGCTTGAGAGCTCTCCCCCTGGAATGTTGCAACATGAGACTTGGGAGAAACATGTGGAGGTGAGGTAGGGACTGCAGGCTCATCCTCCAATTCTTCTTCAATATTTAACTCTGATTTCTCTGCACCAGGCCTTGAAATCTTCCTTTCCCATCTGCTAAAGATAGACGGATCTAACTTTTTTAAGTGATGAACTGCTATTCCTGAAGACATGTTGAATTGATTTCCATCAACCTGATTTAAGAATAGAGTGATAATCCTTCCAAAGTTTGGAGAAGATAAGGTGGCCTTAATCTTTTCAAAAACTATCAAACCCCAACCTACTCTCTTTCTGCACACTACATCTGTCAGAAGCTTAAACATATCACTGGATAGATAATCATGAGAGCCAACTTTGTACAATAAGACTTTGCCTATAATATCTGAAAGCAATTTTCTTAAGCTTTCGAAGAATGGAAGTTGAATTCTTAGGCAAACCACAGAAAGGCAAGGTTCTTCTGAAATCCTTTTCATCTAGCAGATCTTCTTCAGATGCTGACGGCAGTTACAAATACTTTGTAAGTAGAGAGGGCTTCATTCTGACCACTGTATCCCTAATTCAGCTTTTGATGGATGACCTTTGTCATCTAAGATGAGCATTATGGAATAATTCCAACACTTCTCTGTCCAATACTCTGCAAGGATTCTCTAGCACAAACGATAGTCCTACTACTTCCAACATCAAAATGACATTTTGAAACTCGACAGATACATTATTGGAGCCTGTTCTGACAAGCTCTCCCCCTGTATGCAAGTTCCCTGAGCTTTTGCGAGCCACGGAGAGTTGAAGAAGAGTCGACAAACAGCTAAAGATGGAGAATCATCGAAAGGGGAAGAAGACGAATAGTCGCAAGGTTCAGAAGGACTCGATGAATGGCGTATGAGAACTCATGAACCCTTATAATATTTATATATTATTAATATTTTGAGTGAAGAAATAGCCGCACACCTTTAAAGTATAATGACTCTTTGAATACGATAATTAGTGAAATTAGGGTTGAAATCCTGTGGTAGAGGCATTTATCGAAAGGACTTCAAGATTTGTCAAGATGACTCGAGTTATTTCTTCAATTCGTCGAAAGGACTCAACGAAATAAACCTTTCGTCGAAATCATTCGATAAGACTCAATGAATTCATCAAATTTACTCATGTAATTTCCTTAAGTTCTTTGAAAGTGCATATTTTCTAATTTTGACAGATTTCTTTGACTTTTCTTCAAGAATCCATGTTCAACATAACAAGTTCCAATTTGAAATAATTGAACTTGGCCTCATCTAGCGGCTTCGTGAAAATATCTGCAACTTGCTTATCCATCGGGACATAACTGAGATTTATGTCCTTGTTCTCCACATGCTCCCGGATGAAGTGATAATGTATCTCTATATGTTTTGTCCGGATGTGAGAGACTGGATTATTTGCAATTGCTATGGCACTTGATGAGTCATAAAACATAGGAATCTCCAACTTCAGGTTATAATCTTCTAACTGATTCCTAATCCATAGAAGTTGTGCGCAGAAACTGCATGCGGAGAATTACTCGGATTCAGCAGTTGAAATTGCTACACAATTCTACTTCTTGCTACTCCAAGAAATATGCCTCCTTCCAAGGAATTGGCAAGTCAAGGAAGTTCTTTTTCTGTCATTCATACTACCTGCAAAATCAGCATCTGAAAAGCCGGTTAGCTCGAAGTCATTACTTCTTGGGTACCAAGAGCCAAGATTTGGTGTGCATTTAAGGTATCTCAAAATTCTCTTTGCAGTGGCATAATGAGATTCCATAGAGTTCACCTGAAATATAGCACATACACATGTTGAAAACATTATGTCCGGTCTACTGGTAGTAAGGTAGAGCAAGGATCCAATTAAGCTTCTGTACTTGGTTTCATCAAAATTTTTCCCTTTCTCACCTTTTCCAGAGTCATAGTTGAACCCATTGGAGTCCTCATTGAGGTTGCATTCTCCATTCCGAATTTCTTAATTAACTCTTTGGTGAACTTCGTCTGAGATATGAAAATTCCATCTTTAGATTGTTTCACCTGAAGTCCTAACTTCAGCTCACCCATACTACTCATTTCAAATTTCCCTTGCATCAAGTTAGAAAACTATTTACAAAGGTGATCATCCGAAGATCCAAAGATAATATCATCGACAAAGATTTGCACTAGCAAAATCTTGCCTTTTACTTCCCTAAAAAATAATGTCTTTTCTATCTTTCCTCTTGTGAATTTGTTCTCATGAAGAAAGCTAGAGAGGGTTTCATACCATGCTCGGGGTACTTATTTTAGACCATATAAAGCTTTACGAAAGAAATAAACATAATCAGGGAAGGAGGAATCAACAAAACCTGGGGGTTGTTCTACCTATACTTCTTCCTTTAAATTACCATTAAGGAAGGTTGACTTCACATCCATTTAATAGACATTAAATCCCTTGTGAGCAGCGTACGCTAGAAATAAACTGATCGCTTCGAGTCTTGCAACTGGAGCATAAGTTTGATCGAAGTCGATCCCTTCTTCTTGTCGGTAACCTTGGGCAACAAGTTTGGCCTTGTCCTTGATGATCACACCATTTTCATCAAGCTTTTTTCTGAAAACCCATTTCATCGCGATAATGTTCTAACCTTTGGGCCTTGGCACCAGCTTCCAAACTTTGCATCTTTTGAATTGATTGAGCTCCTCTTGCATTGTAGTAATCCATGAAGCATCTTCTTTTGCCTCATTAAATTTCTTTGGCTCAATCTGCCAAAGAAAACTCAAATGCAAAACATTGTTAGTTGTACCTCTTCTTGTCCTTATCCCGACACCGGCATATCTGATGATTTTATTTACTGGGTGATCTCTCTGATGTCTGATCACCAGATTCCTTACATCTTCCCTAATACCATGTTCTTCTACATTGGGTGTGTCTTCTATCTCTTGAGGTTCTTCTTCTTCAGGTGTAGTTGGAATATTCACTGAAACTGTCCTTGGAGCATCTTCTTTAATGACTTCTTCCAAACTGAGTTCTTTCAGTTATAAACCTACACCTGCATTTTCAATAAAAATACTAGAAGAACTACTGTGAAGCATACTCATTTCATCAAATACAACATTTATGGATTCTTCGACAACTAGAGTTTTCTTGTTAAAGTTCCTATATGTCTTACTATGGCTACTATAGCCTACAAAAATACCTTCAAAACACTTTTCACTAAACTTAGTTTTGTAATACTTCCAGTTGTTAAGTACGAAGCATTTACTGCCAAAAATTCTAAAATAAGATACATTTGGTTTCCTGCCCTTTAGAAGTTCATAAGGTGTCTTACGATGGTTCTTGTTGATTAGTGCTCTATTTTGCACATGACATACAGTGTTGACGGCGTCTGCCCAGAAATATTCTGGAAGAGAAGAATCATTCAACATTATCCTGCTTGCATCTATGAGTGTTCTATTCTTTATCTCGGCGACTCCATTTTGTTGTGGAGTACGAGGGGATGAAAACTCATGAAAGATAACTAAGTTTTCACAAAACCCAGTCGTAGCCCCAGACTTAAATTCTGTTTCTTTGTCACTTCTAATTTTGACTACGGATCAGCTTAGTTCATTCTGGATTTGCCTAACAAAGTTAGTGAAAGAGTCAAAAGTGTCTGACTTGTGTTTCAGAAAGAATACACAAGCAAAACGTGAGTAGTCATCAACAATTACCAAGGTGTAAGCTTTACCTCCTAAGCTCCTAACTGGCATGGGACCAAATATATCCATATGGAGCAGATATAAACATCTGGTAGAATCTTTTCCAATGATGCTCTTAAAGATAGCCCAATTTTGCTTGCCCATTTGGCATGCATGACAAGGTCTCTCTTTAATGAACCTAACATCAGATACATCACGCACTAAATTGTGAGAAAATAACATACTTATAGTTTTGAAATTAATATGTTCTAGTCTCTTGTGTCATTGGTCACAAAGAGATGCTTTATCTATTGCTAAAAAGCACACTGGTGTAGAAGAATCTAAACAAAGAAAATTTAAGCAAAAGATATTTCTACTCTTAGTGCCTCTTAAAATAGTTTCTGACGTATCAGACAACTTAATCAAGCACTTGTTCTTGTAGAACTCAACCATATAGCCTTTGTCACATAATTGCCTTATGCTAATAAGATTATGTTGTAATCCCTTAACATAAACTACATCTGTGAAAAATACTATACCGTTGGTAATCATGTCGTATCCTTTTGTGATTCCTCGATCAGATACACCAAAGATAACCTTGTTGGATCGGTAGGCGCCCTTAGAGGGGGGGGGGGGGGGTGAATAAGGGTTTTAAAAACTTATATTATATTTTGAAATACTAGCTTATGATAAGAAATCAAAATAGTGATTTTGTTTAAAGATCTAAATTGTTTTATAATAAAAGAGAGGATAATAAACAATTTAGAGAAATGAAGAACAAATCAATTTTATTACACAAAGAGAGACATGATTATTATTAATAAAATTGATTACAAAATTTTGATTTCAATGACGCTAGAAATCAAAGCGAAATATGAAAGACTCCTTTTGTTTTCTATACCGACTCGTATCCCCACGAACCGGTTGGCTTTATCCGATCCTTCCCCGGATACGGCCTCAAGCCACTCTAGCCAACCCTTCCCCGGATATGGCCTCGAGAACCCCCTAGACCTAACGTAGATCTAGTCGCCAACACGAGGCGAATTTCAGCCCTAAGTCCTACCCAGACCTAGTCGCCAACACGAAGCAAATTTACTACACGATTACAAGAAAAGATGTGAAATAAAAAGACAATAATATAAAAACTCCCTCTATGTGGATCTCCTGGAGAAGTAGACGAAGACGCAGAGTATGATCGTAGTCGATGCGGTCTTTCGTCACGATGATGACGTGTGTTGAAATCTTCTCCACGGATCTCCTTTAGTCTTTATGGATTTTGTGGGAGTATCTCTCTAAAACTTCCTCTCTATGTTGTGGCACGAAGCTCTGGAATTTTTGGATCTCTAGAGGATTAAGGAAGATGGAGCCAAGAGGTCCTTTTTATAGACTTAGCGCTAGCGCCTGCGCTAGTGCTATCGCCGGCGCTATCCCATATTAGGACATATTCTGCGCGGCAAAATCTTCAATCGGAGGAAGCTTTTCTCTCTTGCCTAATGTGCTCCTCCCTATCGCCTGCGCTATCGGATACCGCCAGGCGCTATCTCCTTCTATAAGTACTCCAGGCATTTGCGCTTAAGCAAACATTTCGTCGATCAAAATTTCGTCAAACGTAGCTAAGAGTTCGTCGATCGAATTTTCGTCGAACGCAGTTATGAGCATTTCGTCGAGCGCCGCTAACAGTTCATCGAGCGAGATTTCGTCGAACACAATTCGTCGATCAGGCTTCCACATTCGTCGAACGCAATTTCGTCGACTGGAGTTCATCAAGCGGGCTTCAACATTCGTCGACCTCAATTCATCGAGCGGGCTTCAACATTCGTCGAGCTTAGTATCCGCTCTCAGCTGTTCCTTAGCGCTAGCGCCAGGCGCTAGGTCCTATCGCCGATGCTAGTGGGAGTTTTGGATTTGATGGCTCAAACTTGGGGGCAACCTTCTTATGTAATCCTTGAGTCATGTGGACTTTGTTATCCTGCACACTTAAACACACAAGATCAAATACACATAGGTTTTGTTATTCTCAAACCTAGGAGATGCGGAAGACCATGTTCCAACAAACTTGCCCTTTTGATAATAACAAAACCATTAATGATAAATCAAAGCATTAATATATATATAAGCATGATGAACTACTTGTGTGTGTGTGAGAGTGATGACTTAGGATAATTATTGATTTTAGCATTTAGAATTGCTCCCCCTAAATACTTGCTCCCCCTAAGTGAATGCTCCCCTAATATGTAAACTATCATCTTAATTAAGCATGTTAGTTTTCTATTTTGATAGTGGATTATATTTATCATGTTAGTTCTCCCCCTTTTGTTATTAGCAAAAGTGGGTAAGGAAGCAAAACACAAAAGTTTTTGATAATAAGATAAAGGCATGATCGAGCTTATAGAGAGAAGGAAATAATAAGAAGTTTTTGAGTAATTTTTATAGATCAGAGTTTTTAGCTTAAAGAGGTAATGATTTCCAAATAACCAATCTACCCAGACAATATATCTACACCCTAGCCCCGTACTAAGTGACGGATGGGCATGAGGAGCTGCAAACATGCCGTAGGTTAGGGTGTTAGTCCCATATGCAAACATTAGACACAACTTAACCTAGCACTCTTTCCCCCAGTGCCTCGCAAGGCCTCACTGGAACCCTCCCCGGTTAAGGACAAGACATGACTAGAGATAAGGTTATCTAATGTCTACAACCCTATGCCCCCGTTATGGTGAGATATGAAGTCATGGATAATAATTATTGGAAGCGTTTAAGCGTTTTAAATCAAATTATTATTTCATAGCCAATGGGTTTTAATATTTGAATTTTTTAAAGAAAAGTTCACATAGCTAATCAATTAATAAATCAGAGTCTTAGTATAATAATATTTTCATAGAAATAAATCAAAGTTTTTAGCAAAAAAAATATTCATGTTTAGAGTAACCAATATAAAGTTTACCATGCAAGTCTACCACTTGTTGAAAGAAAGGAATTTTAAAATTCAAGTGATGATGCACACAAAATAAAAGACTTTAAGTAAGCATGAAAGTGCAAGGTAAAACAATTATATGGTTATGATGCGGAAGACATAGAAATACAAGAAACATCTTATTGTAATCAATGATGATCCATAAAAAGATATATGAGTTAAATTTCAAAAAGAAGATGTTTTTGTAAATCATTTTTCAATTAAAATCTTTAAGTTTGACAATTAAGTAACCAAGCATGAAATAATGTTATCAAAAAGAGATTACTACAATGTTATTTTAATTCACAATTTCAAAACATACCAAACATTGTAGAAAGCATGCTAGGTTATCTAGTGCATTTCATAAATAAAGAGTAGTATAGAATTAGCATTAGGATCCAATACTCACGAGAAAAGTGTTATGAAAGATAATGATGTGCACAAAAGTGTATTTTGAATAGAGTAAACAAATGTTTTAATCAAAAATACAAGAAATATGTAAAGTAAAGAGCACAATAAAACACAAATAATTTTACTTCCACACACTTCAATGCACAAAAAAAATGTACAACTACCATGGTGCTTTGCACACACAATGCTCATTAAGACTTATCAGGGTGCAAAGTAGTGTTTGGGGATCACATATTTTATTCTTTAATATTGATTTTTTTTTGTGATCCGGTGTACTTAAGAATAAGTGGTTTTTATTTTGAAAGGAAGATATGGTTTGCACAAGATACTTTACTATTCTTTCCAAGGTGCTCAACCTCACAATGCTTATTAAGACTTATCAGGAGGTTCAAGTAGTGCTTGGTGTAGTTATCTTTGTCACTTTATTTTATGATCTTTGTTTTGTACAAAGTTCTCCGAATACACTTGTTTTGCAAACCAATAGAATTTATGAAAACATAACCACTTTTCTTAACTTTTAAAAGTGCAAATAAAAGTAGTGTAGGTAAGATACTTGTGCAATTTTAATTCATTGTACTAATACAAAACATACACAAGCATTCTAAGATTAAACACATATGTAGACAATGCCAAAATAAGTGAGTGAATAAAGATCATTATCAAACATAAAACATTTACTCATACTTAGAGGCATGCTAAGCGTAGTTCTACACAACTTTTACAATATAATTGATGCACATATTAATAGGTATATCAAAGCATGATGAAAACAATGTTCAAAGTAGTTTGAAAAGATAAATTGCAACATCATAGAAGTTCTAAATAATAGATTAAATCATTCTTGATTTTCAATGAAGTCCATATAGTATTTTTGATATTTTGAAGAATAATTTTTATTTAAAGTTTGAACTCATAAGATTGATCTTGGACTTCCCGAGATCTACCCTGTGAGAGGTTCGACCGGTACTAGGTGATGTGATGGGATGATAGCCCAAATCACCCTTTCGCAAGATACATGTAAATAGAAAAGTTAAGTTCAAAATAATAATTTTTGATACTTTTTTTTGTAAGTTGATTTTTGCTTTTAGAAATAGAATTTAAACAAATGACAAAAAACCAAAAAAGGCAAAACATATTTTTTGTAATTTCGCTTTTGTATTTTTGTATTTGATTTTTCAAAAATGTAATTATAGGCAGAATTGCAAAAATGTGTAGTACATATAGATTAATATATTTTTAAGCATTTTCAAAATTTTAAAAATACAGAAAAACAAATAGGTGTGCTAGCGCCGGTGTTAGCGCTAGCGCGTGAAACAGTACATGATTTTTTATGATTTTGAAATTTTTAATTGTTGATCTTGATTAAGTGTCCCAATAGTAGTTTCATGCTGAAATTTCAGAATTTTAGGAGATGTCTAGATAGTGCAAATTGCATGAAACATTAGCGATTTTGTATATGACTTTACCAAATAAATTTTCATGAGATATAATTTATTATATCTCAATTTTAATTTTTTTAAGGCTTATATTTATCTATCTAATGTAGTTTGAAAATGATAGGAAATGTGAGCACGAGAAGACATGAATGAACAAATCAAATATGCATGATTTTAGTGATTAAAAAATAATGTTCATGCATAAGAATATCATGGATAAGCCCTAGATGAGAATATCCACCCTGTATATCTTGGTAAACATATAAAGCCTAACATAGACACAAATATTCTTTAGGTGGCAATGTTAGAATGATAAGTTTGAGATTAATGTTATACCAAGGTTTGATTGTGTTTCAACTTAGAGACCTAGAATGAAGTGATGATTTATTTGATTTGATATCAAGATGATTCAAAGGTCTAAACTTGAAATAAATCATAATACACACATAATACACCATAACACTAACCATGGTAAATAATTATAATGCCAATTGTTATCATATAATTCATATACATATGATAGAGATAGTAGTTTTTAGATGATTTTTTGATATGAATTATGATATAGGATTTTTAGAGAATTTTATCAAAGGACAACAATAGATCATGGTGGTAAGTGTGGCATTAGTATTTAAGAAAATTAATCTTTCAACATGTCTTTTGTGTTTTTCTT
The DNA here is from genome assembly GCA_033032865.1 of Dactylorhiza incarnata. NCBI lineage: Eukaryota > Viridiplantae > Streptophyta > Magnoliopsida > Asparagales > Orchidaceae > Dactylorhiza > Dactylorhiza incarnata. Next base: position 11,820,691 of record JAWHQI010000039.1, read on the forward strand.
TATAATTTAGATAAATATCTCATAACAAATTTAGAGTTTGATTCATATGGATAATATAAGATATTTATAAGCAATGAATATTAGAATAATAGATAGATCATCAAAATAAAATATGATTTTGAATTTTGATTGATTTGATTTATAAACTCATTAAGTTTTAAGAGATAAGATCATATTTCCTATAATATATAAGATGACCATAACATGATAGAAAAAAAAATCAGAAAACAAAAAAATAGAAAGACATTAAAGCATATCATGAAGTAGAATAATTGATATTTTATTTTATTTTTGTTGATTTCTACTTCATGCAAATGATCAGATACTAATGAATGAGAGATTTAGGTATCCAAAGAGGACCGGGTGTGACGGTTCCTTTGGGTACCCAAATACACCGTGTTTGCTTTTGGGAAGATATGGTCGAATGTGCCCTTTTGAGTGGAGTTAGTGTTTCATCTTTAACTTTGGGCCTCCATTCAAACCTTGGTTTAATATTATTTCTATTTGTCAAATTTCCATGATGATTTTGCAAAACATTATTTTTAGTTTTCAAATTTCCATAATCATTAACTTGAATATTTGGATCAAAAAGGTTTTTGAATTTATTATTTAAAGGAAATTTGTTTGCGTTTAATTTTAAGTTGGGAGAAGATTGATATTGTAAATGATGATGATGATGATGATAGTGTTTTGGAATTTCATTTACAATCTTTTGATGTTTTTATTTCCATAGTTTAGCTTATTCACATTTTGAGAAATCATATTCAACTTGTTTTTGGATTTTGCATTATATTGAGAATGCATGTTTTGAGAATTTTTCTTTATGATTTCCTTAAGCAAGTTGATTTTAGTTTTTATTTCATTATTTTTAATTTTCAAATTATGTCTAGCTTTATTATACGCTATTGTGCTATTTTTGAGAGTGGATATGATAGACTCAATATGATTGTTGTATTCGTTTCTAAAGTCATCAAAAGTTTCATCCATCTCTTTAATTTCAATTTTATAACTTGTACACATAGCACAATCATTTTTCAAAGTTGAATTTTCTAAACATAATCTTTCATTTTGTTCTTTTATAAAAAGAAGTTCCTTTTCAAGTTCCTTGCATTTTTCTTTTAAGTCATCAAATTCCATACAAGGTGTAGTGTTTTCAACTAAGGAACCATGGATAGAACTAGATAAATTTGAATTTGATTGTTCATTAATTTTTGCCTTTAAATTTTTATTTTCTAAGCGCAAATGTTTATTAGCATTTTTTAATTTCTTAATTTTGCGCTTTGAAGTTTGAAGCAATTGTAATGAAGAGATAGAAGTACAAAAGATGGAATTCGATTTCCTTACATTGCTTTCGGGAGAGGCACAATTTGAACATATCGTTTCTTTGACATCTTTTTGGTACTCCTCCGAACACAATACTTCTTCTTTTCTTCCATTTGATGTGTGCTCCATTGATCCGTCATGAGAGGAGCATTCTTGAAGACTTGTGCAAGCTTGCATATTCTCCGGTTCTTGCGATTGTTCCATACCTGTAGAAGGAGAATCATACATTTCTTCAAGAAATTTCCATACTTTGTATGCACTAGAAAAACAATATATTAATTTGAAAATATCTTGAGATAAAGCACAAAAAATATAATGCATAGCTTTTGTATTTAGGTGACGCTCTTGTTTATTTGATTCGTCCGCTGGTCTTGTTATTGCTATATCCCAAGCGTTGATATCTAATGTTTTAATAAACCTTTCCATTAATAATTTCCACCCTTTATAATTTCTTCCTTCGAATAAAGGTGGTGCAAGAGATTTTTCTTCTTCATAAAAATTTTCCCTACTAATAGAAGCGAGATCATGGGACACCATTATTCCCGGTTGTTAAGCCGATTTGGAATAACCTGGCTCTGATACCACTTGTTGGATCGATAGGCGCCCTTAGAGGGGGGGGGGGGGGGGGGGGTGAATAAGGGTTTTAAAAACTTATATTATATTTTGAAATACTAGCTTATGATAAGAAATCAAAATAGTGATTTTGTTTAAAGATCTAAATTGTTTTATAATAAAGGAGAGGATAATAAACAATTTAGAGAAATGAAGAACAAATCAATTTTATTACACAAAGAGAGACATGATTATTATTAATAAAATTGATTACAAAATTTTGATTTCAATGACGCTAGAAATCAAAGCGAAATATGAAAGACTCTTTTTGTTTTCTATACCGACTCGTATCCCCACGAACCGGTTGGCTTTAGCCGACCCTTCCCCGAATACGGCCTCAATCCGCTCTAGCCAACACTTCCCCGGATATGGCCTCGAGCACCCCCTAGACCTAACCTAGATCTAGTCGCCAACATGAGGCGAATTTCAGCCCTAAGTCCTACCCAGACCTAGTCGCCAACACGAGGCAAATTTACTACACGATTACAAGAAAAGATGTGAAGTAAGAAGACAATAATATAAAAACTCCCTCTATGCGGATCTCTTGGAGAAGTAGACGAAGACGCAGAGTATGATCGTAGTCGATGCGGTCTTTCGTCACGATGATGATGCGTGTTGAAATCTTCTCCACGGATCTCCTTTAGTTTTTATGGATTTTGTGGGAGTATCTCTCTGAAACTTCCTCTCTATGTTGTGGCACGAAGCTCAGGAATTTTTGGATCTCTAGAGGATTAAGGAAGATGGAGCCAAGAGGTCCTTTTTATAGACCTAGCGCTAGCGCCTGCGCTAGTGCTACCACCGGCGCTATCCCATATTAGGACATATTCTGCGCGGCAGAATCTTCAATCAGAGGAAACTTTTTTCTCTTGCCTACTGTGCTCCTCGCTATCGCCTGCGCTATCGGATACCGCCAGGCGCTATCTCCTTCTATAAGTACTCCCGACATTTGCGCTTAAGCAAACATTTCGTCGATTGAAATTTCGTTGAACGCAGCTAAGAGTTCGTCGATCGAATTTTCATCGAACGCAGTTATGAGCATTTCATCGAGCGCCGCTAACAGTTCGTCGAGCGAGATTTCGTCGAACACAATTAGTCGATCGGGCTTCCACATTCGTCGAACGCAATTTCGTCGACCGGAGTTCATCGAGCGGGCTTCAACATTCGTCGACCTCAATTCGTCGAGCGGGCTTCAACATTCGTCGAGCTCAGTATCCTCTCTCAGCTGTTCCTTAGCGCTAGCGCCAGGCGCTAGGTCCTATCGCCGACGCTAGTGGGAGTTTTGGATTTGATGGCTCAAACTTGGGGGCAACCTTCTTATGTAATCCTTGAGTCATGTGGACATTGTTATCCTGCACACTTAAACACACAAGATCAAATACACATAGGTTTTGTTATTCTCAAACCTAGGAGATGCGGAAGACCATGTTCCAACAAACCTTTGGACCATCCTTGATTGGGGGTGTAATTTTGCAATAGGGTTCTTATTCCGGTCATGTGCCGCGAACATCCACTGTCCATAATCAATTGCCCATAGGAACCCAAACAGATTTGGGTCCTTGGCTTCTTGTTAGATGACTTCCACTTGGAGTGTTAATATTACGAGTGGTCGGCCTTGCATTATTAACTAGTAGAGTCCTAAAATTCAAAGGATTAAACCAACAATTTATGGCGAAGTGACCAACTTTGCCACAACACCAACAGTCGAATTTGTTGTACCTTCTTTTCTTCTCCTGCTTAACTATTTGAATCAGGGGTCGAGTAGGAGCTACAGACTTGGAAGTAGAAGCCTCGTGATTGCAACATACACATGGCTCCTTCTCAAGTGGCTTTGTAGCAACAGTTTGACTTTTGGTGCTTTCTTAGTTGACGATCCATGCACGAATGAACCATAGTCCTTGAGGACTATCTCTTCGTAGGGAGCTTTGAGAGCAGTCGTTCCAAAGTTTTGGGGATGGCTCCATCCTTGGTTACTTTTATTTGACTCAACTTGAGTTGGTCTCATAAAGTGACGATAAAATGCTTCAAAGTCATAGGTGTTTGTCGGAAAAACTACCTTCTTGAAGGAAGGTTGACTTTGATCACCCTTGCCCTTATCCTTAACGGCTCTTCTCTTAGCAGCCTTACTTTTCTCGGTCTCGTGACCGATACCACTACCCTTCGCAGGAGCTGAAAAACCATCGATAAGAGGCAGGATGGTCTTTGGTTTGGAGAAGCTTTCTACTAGTTTCCTTTTAACCACTAAGTTTCCTTCCAACTCGTTTATGGATTTCTCCTTCAGCTTTACCATTTCAGTAGAGCTTTTCAGTTCGTCTTTCAAGAGTTGGACTTCATCTCTGAAGGGAATTAATTTTTCAATTTCTTCCCTCAGATTTGATTCCACGGCCTTGAGATACTCAATCTCTTTTGCCTGTGATTTAACTACCTTGCGGCCCTTGTCAAATCCCTTCAATAGGGATTTATACTGAACTAGTATAGTTGAGTCTTCCTCTGAGGAATAGCCTTCATCCGCAATGGAATCCATCATAGATTCAAAAAGAGTATGTGAGTTTACCTTCCCCTCATAAGGGGTGTCATAATTTTTCTCATCGGTCTGAGCCATGAGCCCAAAGTAGGCTTCCTCGTCTGAGCTTGACTCATCTGGGTCATTGTCTCTCAGAGTCTTAGACCTCCTAGCCAAGAAGCTCTTTTCTTCCTTCTTCTTATTTTTGAAGGATTTCTTTTCTTCCTTCATTGATCCTTCTTTTTTCTTGTACGGGCATTCAGCGATCACATGCTCTAGCTTATTGCAGCAATAACAAATAATATCAGTCAAAATATGCATGTTCGGTTTGGATTTATACCTATTGTTTTTGTATCCTTTCTTGTGATGTTCACCATCATGTCTTGATCTTCTTTGATCGGATGAGGAGGATTGATTTATCCTCTACTTCTTTTTGTTTAGAAATCTCTTGAATGGCTTGGAGAGCAAGGAGAACTCTCCATCAGACATGTCTGAGCTTGAGGGGCAAGCCACTAACTCATCATCTTCATCTGATGATTGTGTCCTAATCGATGACACAATTTTACCTTTCCTTGACCCTTTGGCCTTCAGTGCTACAGACTTCTCCCTTCTAGAAGTCTTGCTGCCCTCTTCCTCAGCTTTCCTAATACTGAGCTTCAGTTCATGGGAAAGAAGCTTCCCAAATAGAATCTGAGTCTCCATCGTAGCCAGCTTGCCAAACTCCCTTATGGCGATTGCCTTGGTATCCCATTCTTTCGCCAGGGATCTCAAGAACTTGTCATTTAACTCTCCAACAGTGAATTTCCGGTCATAATTTCTTAGACCGCTGACAATTTTGAAGAATTTCTCATAAGTATCTGATATGTTATCTCTAGGTCTTGCTTGACGGCTTCGTACTCTGGATTCAGCAGAGATCTACAGTCATCTTTGACTTTTTCTGTACCTTCCATCAAACCAACAAGAGAATCCCACATTTCTTTGGCAGACTTGCTGTGAAAAAGATTTTGCAACATGAAGTCATCCACTGCACTGGCAATGTTGTTCTTTGCCTTCTTGTCAAAGGCGGCAATAGCTTCATCCTTTGTTAGATCCAGCATCTTTTTAGGAACTTGCACATTAGGATTGATTGTAGATGTTGTCATTGGAATATGTGGACCTTCTTCAACAATCTACAAAATTCTCGGGTCGGTGGCTTTCATGTAGAACCTTACTCTCTCCTTCCACATAGGAAAGTTCTATTTAGTACACACCGACAACTTCATGGAAGAATCCTTGTTTCTGTCCATTCCAGACATGGTGTCTTTAAACAACTAGATAGAGGACTTTGTTCAAGGTGTTAGCCTCTTAAAAAATAACCTCCCTCTGATACCAATTGAAAGTATCGAGTTGCTACCTAAATCTCCAAGATGGGGGTGAATAGGCGAATTCTTTTGGATTTTAAGCGGAATTAAAAACTTGAAACAAGAGCGCACAGAAACAAAAAGCAAACACATAAACACAAGGATGTATAGTGGTTCCCCAAAATGTGTGCGTCCACATTCCCACCTCACCTATCTAGCACTCCTGGCTTGACTAGGCTACTTCACTAATCTCAGATTTAAACAAATCTTAGAACTCAGAGTATACAACTCCTATAAACTCAGAGAACAATTTCTCCTACACTCGATCCTCTAAACTAGGATCTACAAACTCGGAAGTAAAACACTTCCTACAAAATATGTAAAAGGTTCTTATAATACATAATAGGTTGAAAATAATCATCTTAGATCTCTAGGAGATCTTTCTTCAGATCTGAAAATAGTCTTTTCTTCCTTGCTTGAGTGAAGACTTTGATCTAGAAAGAGGAAGGAAAAGAAAAACTCTATCTTTTGAAAGCTAGATCTGAAATCTTTGGAGTCGACTGATCTTGAATGATCTTGAGTGAATCTGAAAGTAGAGATCTGGTCGACTCTGAACTTGGAGAAGAATTTTAAGAAAAAGCTTTATCGACCACGAATTTAATCTGTGCGAGAGAGATGAAAGTCGACAGTCGAGAAAGACGATTCTGGGATTAGCGATTTTTCTTCTCTGTTTATGATTAGGGTTTAATAAAGAATAACCCTTACGTATTTATAAGATTCTTTTCTGACGGCTAGAAATGAGATTTAAGGGTTATGCTCGACGTGTACTGTACATGGAAGATGCCCTAAATACCATCCGTTGAAATTTGAAAACAAAAAATAGATAAGGCAATTCGTCGAATGCACTCATGAAATGATTTGATCACTCGGCGAATTTCTTTCAATGTTTCGATGAATTCATCTCAATGACTCGACAAATTCCACTTGACAAATTTTACTTGGCTGAAAATAATCCTGGATGAAGCTTTTACTGACTTCTTGAGAGTACTCGATGAATTCATCGAGTGTTCACGAGAGGTCAACAACTCATTCGACGAAAGGAGTTATGTCATCAACTGAGTCCTTTCGAGTGATCTTGATGAGTTTGTCTAGTCCACTCAAGATGTCTCGACGAATGAATCGAGTCTTCTCGAGTGAACTCGACGAATTGACATGGAATATTTTTCTTCCATCCAGAAACACAGCTACATCTCCTCCTTGTATTTTCCACCACTTGCATATGAAGTACATCCCAATAGATAGATTTCACATGAGTCAACACTTTGGTCTACACAATGAGGGATTACATTGCCTAGGCCTGTGTTTATGACTCATTGAAACCTGACATTGGTTTGTACTTAGAATTTAAGATCCTGCAATAACATAGCTAGAAAAAACATATTAAATACAAAATCAATTCATCTTAGTTTAAGGGGGACTTCTTCAAATCTAGGCTATTGTGGCTACAATACCCAACAATTTTTCTTTTGTTTCTAGCCTTTTGATTGTTGTTCATTAGTTTCTTTGAATGATTTTTTCCTAGAGTTCCCTTCTCATTATTAAGATTCACCCTATTCAATATAGTAATTTTATCAGGATGGTTATTTTTTTGTCACATATTTCACTTATTTCATTCACTTGATTTTCACTGGATCTAATAAATACTACTGGATTTTTCCAAGCTGGTTTGCTTGAAGTTACAGTGCTAGTTGATAGATATGCTCCTAAACCAAGATATTTACATCTCATAGAGAGATTCTTTGTGATATCTTTTAGCTTTTAACTTCTCCCATTGAGTGAGTCTTCAAAGGCCTTAGCCATTGTAAGCTCTTCTTTTAGTGTTAAATTTTTAGTAGTTAAATTATGTATTTCTCTTTCCTTTTTATATATTTTATTCCTTAATTCATAATTAACATAGTATAAATTATCTTCCGCCTTAAGATCTTCTAATTCTTTCCTGAGTGCTTTAAATTCTTTTTGAATTTTATGATAATCATGACAAAATTCTTTAAAGCAATTCTTAAATTATTCTGAAGTGAAATCAAAGTCATCAAATAGAGATACATGATCTTCTTCAGATGAATCTTCCAAAGCCATCAAACAGGCATCTTTAGCAGTAATTTCTTCATCACTTTCAAATGAAGAGCTTAACTAAGATTCTGAGTCACCCCAGGTTTCTTCAATGAAACCTCTTCCTTTCTTCTTGCCCTTCTTCCTGAAGGACTTCTTCTTATGCTCTTTCTTGCTGCTTTTGTCCTTCTATTCTTTTGGACATTCAGGGGTAATGTGTCCTGGCTTTCTGTAGACAAATCAGATCATTTCTTGCTTTGGAGTCTTATCAAACCTTGGCTTGTTTGAGCTCCTTTCCTTTCCTTCTTGAGTCTTCAGTCTTGACCCACCTTCTAAACCTTCTAGCCAAGAGATTAAACATCTCTTCTTTAGAAGTAGAAGGCTCTCCTTCAGATGCCTTGAATGTTATATTCCTTTCTTTTGGAGTTGAGACCTTCTTCTTTGCCTCTGTCTCAACTTTGCTTTTCAGCGGCAGATCATAGGACTTGAGCTTGCCAAGTAAGGCATTATTGGAAATCTCCATGTGTCATCTGGACTCTCTGATGGCCCAGATCCTTAAGTTTCAAGTGCTTGGGAAGCACATGAGAAGCTTGTCATTGATCTCAGTTAATGAGATCTCCTTATCCAGTCTCTTGAGCTCATTAATGATGATGCTGAATCTTTCATACATTTCAGAGCCTTTGTTTAAGACCATATAGAGCTTTCTAAATATTGAAAACATGATTGGGATAAGTTGAGTTTACAAAACCTGGTTGTTATTCTACATATACTTTCTCTTTTAAGTCTCTATTGAGGAAGGTAGACTTCACATCCATTTTATATACCATAGAGCCTTTGTGAGCTGCATATGCCGGAAATAACCTGATGGCCTCCAATCTTGATACTAGAGCAAAGGTCTTATCAAAGTCTATGCCTTGTTCTTATCTATAGCCTGAAAGTGCACATAGACTCCCTTGAGTATTCTCTAGAGGGGGTGAATAGAAATGTAAATCTTTTCACAAAAATATGCACAAATAAATAATAATTATAATTACTGTATATCCAGAATTCCAACCAGAATAAAATAAACACAAAGTAATAAAACTAAATATGGGACAACATAGAAAATTTTCAGAACACAGATGGGACAAGAGCTATTATGGTTCCCCAAAATCTGGGTACTCCACTCTTCTACCACCTTGGTGGGAATACACTATCACAGTGCCTAAGTCTTTTGATAAGGAGTCTCTTAGTACCAGGATCTGAGTCTTTTGTTAAGGAGACTCTTAAAACCAAGCTAGATCTTTTGATAAGGAGATCTTGAACCAAAATTAGATCTTTTGTTAAGGAGATCATGAACCAGGCTGAATCCTTTGAAGAGGGATTCTTAGGACTTTTTACTCAGTTTATAGGAAATATAAAATAGAGTAAAAGGAAGAAGAAGAAGATAAAGATTATTCTTCTAAGATGAATCCTCTTGCAGCAGTCAATAAGGATTGTAGGCACTATGTGTTTTCTAGATCTTTCTTCATAGAATGAATCCTTGCTTGAGGAAGATGCAAGGTTTATAATAGCCCAGATCCAGTTGTTGATCTCTGTATATTTTGTATGCTTCTTTCAGAGAGAGAAGAAGAAGAAGAAGCCTTATGTTGAATCTGTACAGAGATCTGTCATGTATTTTTTGTAAGAGAGAGAGTTGGAGCAGAAGAAGAATAATTGTTGTTTTATTTGTTTCTATTGAATTATGAATATCTTATTCTTTTGTCGAATGGAGATGAATGTCTTTCCTCTTTGGATCTTTCTCTAGTTGGAATGTCCAAGAGATATTATTGCTCTCTTTCTATTTGTGTTCTCTATCTGTCAAAATCCTTTGTATAATTTCCAATTTCAACATTATTGAATCTCTAGAATTCCACTTTCCCTTCTTGTTCATGAACGACACATTATAATTCAAATATCTTCCAATTATAACTTTTGAATAAGCATCGGAAAAAATCAATTCCAGGAAGTGTTCCAAAACTGTAACTGTATTCGACGTTGCGTCGAATAGCTTCTGGCTTTATATCAATGCACTTCTGAGTTCTACTAGAAGGAGCTTCAAAATCTTCTTCATCTTTGAGTTGAACTATGCTATCAACATTGCGTCGATTCTTTATCGATGTTTCTATCGAGATGAATACATAGACATTGAACTCTAACTTCTGTGTCGAATACAATTCGAAGTTACATCGACATCCAATGATGCATTGACTATCTGGCTTCTGCGTTGAATATAATTCAATGTTGTGTCGACTTCTAATGATGCATCTACTGCCAGTCTGAGTTATCTTTACTTCTATTTGAAGTTACTTTGACTTGCAATCGAAGTTGCGTTGACTTCTTTTCGATGCAGAATTAACTCAGATGAATTTTTCACTCCTTTTTACTAGACTTTGACACTCTAATGTGAGTGTGCCATCCTAGGACATCTAAATATAATATTACCCTCACTATACAACATGGATAATAACTCCTAGAGGATGAAATAACTTTTACATAATTTGTAAGATAAATTAAGAGGATATTTTTCCCAACAAGCCCTTTGCAACTAGCCTTACTTTATTCTTGATAATTACTCCTTATTCATCCATTTTATTTTTGAACACCAACTTTATTTCAATTATGTTGTGGCATTGGGGTTTGGGAACCAAATTCCAGACATTGCATCTTTGGAATTGGTACAATTTTTCTTGCATAACCAGAATACATAATCGATCTGAATTGGCAACTTCAAAATTCTTTGGCTCTACTTGTGAGAGGAAGCTCAAATAGAGTGCTTCATTCATGGTGCCACTTATAGTTTGAATTCCTTGGTTAATATCCCGAATGATTTGACTTGTGGGTGGTCTCTCTGGAACTTAGTGGCAATAACCAATCTTCTATTCCTTGTAAGTACTATTTCTTCTATAGGCTAAATGATTTCTACTTTAGGATTTGTGTCTTGTTCTTCAGCTTCTTCTTCAATCCTGATAGGATCAGAAGAGATCACTTCATGTATTTCTTCAGAGTCAGCAATCTTCAAATCCTTAAGCTTTTAGCTTGTGCCTACATCTGGACACCTTGGAGAATTCTAAAGCAACATGTTAGATTCATCAAAGATAACATGTATTGATTCTTCAACCAACTTAGATTTAGGATTATAAAACCTATAATCTTTGTTATAAAGGTTGTATCCTGTAAAGATGCCTTCATAGGATTTCTCAGCAAATATGGTTAGATAGTGCTTTCCATTGTTTAACACATAGCACTTACTTCCAAATATTTTGAAGTAGGCCAAGGTTGGTTTTCTGCCTTTCAAATGCTCATATGGAGTCTTATTGTGATTTTTGTTGATCAAGTTTCTATTTTGCACATGACATGTTGTGTTGATTGCCTCAGCCCATAAATATTCTAGTGGTGAAGAATCACTCCGCATAGTTCTACTTACTTTAATAAGTGTTTTGTTCTTCCTCTTTACAACCCCATTTTGTTGTGCAGTTCTTAGAGAGGAAAACTCCTAAAAGATGCCTATACTTTCACAAAATTTGTTCATAGCACCTGACTGAAATTATGTACCATGGTCACTTCTGGATTTGACCATAGTGCAATTCATTTCATTTTGAATTTGCTTGACAATTGTAATGAAAATGTCTAGTGTATTTGACATGTGTTTCAGAAAGAACACCCAAGCAAATCTAGAGTAATCATCAATGATCACAAGTGTGTAGACTTTTCCACTTAAGCTGTGAATTGACATAGGACCAAACAAGTCCATGTGCAACATGTATAAACACCTAATGGAATCTTTTACACCAACTGTTTTGAAGGATGTATTTGTTTGCTTGCCTATTTAGCATGCATAATAAGGACTTTCTTGAGCACAATTCCACTTGAGGCTTGCTCTAACTAAGTTTTTGACAAAATCTTATTAATTATTATATAGTTAATATAAGCCAATTTCTTAAGCCATTGCACACAAATGGATTCTCTATTTTTAGATATAATACAAACTGGAGAATTAGAACATAAAAAATTAAGATAATAGACATTTCCTCTTCTAGTGCCATTCAAAATATTTTTTAAGTCTTCTGATTTATTGATTAGGCACTTATCCCTGTGGAACTCAATCACTTAGCCAAGATCACATAGTTGACTTATGCTTATCTGATTGTGTTGCAATCCTTCCACATAAGCTACTTTTGTGATGGTAACTATTCTATTAGAGATCTTACCATAGCCTTTTGTTTTTCCTCTATCAGATCCTCCAAAAATGACTTTGGACTATCATCAACTGAAGAATATTCCTTCAATAGGCTTCTTGTTCCAGTTATGTTCCTGGAACATCCACTGTCCAAGTACCAGATAGGAGTGTGGTTGGTCTTGGGACATACCTGTGAAAATGAATCATTTCTTCTCACACACCCAAACTTTGTTGGGTCCTAGAATTCTGTTAGTATTCAAAATCATGTTGAATTTATTTCCAAGCCGATGTGCAAGATGAATTCTAACAAGGTTGAATGCTAACTTTGCATTAGTTGCCCTTGGGGATGTTGGATTGAACCAGTGGTCTATGGCAAAGTTGATGATTTGGCCATATCACCAGCATTCAAACTTATTATACTTCTTTTTTTCTCACAACAGATATTTGATGATTTTGCTGAACAAATGGATACCTAAAGGAGGCTGCATGTTTTTCCTTGCACAGCATGTGCTTGTGTCTAGAATTGATCTTGGAGTGTACGACCACTGCCTTGCATTTACCTGAAGTCCTCTATATACCTGCCTTCTTTTTTACTTTTGGTGCTAATGTTGGCACCAATTACAAAAGTTTCATTATTTTTCATCATAATCTCGTCATGAGCTGCCTTATGGGCACTCTTCCCATTGTGCACATCTTTTGTTCCAGTTGTGGAACATTCATTTGAAAAATGTCCATAAATGGACTCTTGATCAAACTTGTTGGAGGGTAGAATTACATTCCTAAAGTTGATCTTATTGATAGGATTTACCTTATTATCCTCTTTAAGGTATCATATACCTGCCTTGTGAATAGGAGAAAACCCATCAATCAATGGCAGAATTATTTTGTGCTTAGAGAAGCTTGCAACTAGTTTTCTCACAATGAGAAGCTTGTTCTCTAATTCCAAAATCTTCATGTCCCTTAATATTATGACACTAGATTGATCTCCATTTTTCTTTACAGATTCAATATCTTTTACTTGAGCCTTGCACAGCACTTTGCTATCTACCAAGGATCTAAGTAATTTTCCAAACTGATATATTAATTCAATATTGGAATTTGCTTTGAAGCCTTGTTTAAGCTTGATTAAGTCTGAATTTTCCTGAGTCGGTTTTTCAACCTTCTCAAGTAGTTTAGATTTGCTGGCTTCAAGAGTGTTTATCTCTTGAGTCTAAGCCTTGCACATTTTTTGCTTTTCTTGAAGGTTTCAAGCAGTTCTTCATACAATTCTAACAGATCACTTTCAGTCTCATTATCTGAGGTTGGTTCTGCCTCAGAATCTGAATTTGTGATTAAAATAGGAACTTTGATGAATACCTGTGTAGAGAGGGAATCCTCTTGCTTTTCATCATCACTTATGGCCAAAGCAGTCAAATATTCTTCTTATTCTGAACTGAAAGAACTAGACTCACTATCACTTAGATTCATGTTCTTCTTTGCTAAGAAGCTCCTTTCTTTATTTTTCTCTTTGTGAGATATCTACTCATCAAATTTCTATTTATCCATCCTTTTAGAAGGACAATCATCAATTATATGACCTGGTTTCCTGTATCCAAAACAAATAATATCAGTGGAAACATGTTTATTATGTTTAGTGGTATACTTATACCCTTTAGATTTATGGGGATATCTATTTCTCCTTGAATTGAAAGAGGAGGAGGATTTTCCTATTTCCCTCCTTTTTCTTCTTAGGAGCTTTATTACGTTCTTGGAGAATAGAGTGATTTCTCCTTCAGATATATCTAATCCACTGGAACTGGTCTCAGATTATTCAGACTCTTGCTCCTTGCTTTACTTGGAACTCTCAGCTTTCAGAGCCATAGATCTTTCTCTGTGGTGAGACCTACTGCCCTCTTCTTCAGCCTTTCTTGTGTTCAGCTGAAGTTCATGTGAAAGAGGTTTCCCAAATAAATTATGGGGTTCAATGTTGCATAGATTCCACATTTCTCTGATGGCACAGATTTTTATGTCCCGCTCCTTGTTGAGAGATCTGAGAACTTTATCATTAAGATCATAATTGGTGAATGTTCTTCCATAATTTTTTAGACCATTCACAATTTTAAAAAATTTCTCATAACACTCTGAAATGGAATCCTTCTTATCTTGTCTAAAAGCCTCATACCCTGATTAAGGAGAAACTTTTATTATCTCTATCTTCTAATGTCCCTTCCATGTAAACTACAAAGGAATCCCATATTTCCTTATTGTTCTGCAGTGAATAAGATTCTGAAAAGTAGAATTATTAATAGCACATACCAATATATTCTTGGCCCTCTTGTCCAATGTGGCATGTACCATTTGATCTTTTATCTTTTTTGTATATTTCTTAGGAATAGGAACTTCACTATTGATAGGGGCTGTCATAGGAATAAAAGGTCCTTCCTTTATAGTGATGAAAATTCTGGGATCAGAAGCCTCCATGAATAGTTTTATCCTCTCTTTCCATATTGCAAAACTATCCTTTCTGCATATGGGTAATTTCATAGATCCAAGTTCTTTATAATCCTCTCCAGCAGACAGACTTCTTGATCTCATGTGTGAACCCAAGCAGATTCTATTCTATAGTTGTTAAGCAAGTTTGAACTTAACCTCGCTCTGATACGAATTGTTATTTTACTTTGGTTCACCTAGATCACACCTAGAGAGGGGTGAATAGTGTGATGGGTTCTTCCTTTAATTTTTAGTAAGATAATAAATATTCAAGCACAGAAAGCACACAATGATTTATAAAGGTTCCCCAAGAATGCCTTGGGTAGTCCTCTCCCCACACCACCTATATAGCAATGTGCTAGACTAGGTAAACTCCACTAAATCTCTGTTGTTGGGAAAAACTCCTTGTGATTTAACATAACAAATTACTTATAAGTGATTTTACCTCCTAGGTTTATTAACCACATTGTATAGTAAGGGTAAGCTGGTCATTAGATGTCTTAGGATGTCACACTCAAGTTAGAGTGTCAGGTCCAAGTTAAAATAATCACAAAACAAGTTGAGTTAAGACTTGCGTCGAATAAAAGTCGACGCAACTTCAATTGGATATTGACGTAACTCTGACTAGAAGTCAGAGGAACTTATTTAGTCCGTCGAAGTATAAAGTCAAGTCGATGCAACGTCGAAAGAATCTCAACGCAGGAGGAAGAGCCAGTCGAAGCTATCTGAGAAGTCGACGCAACGTCGACTACAATTCGACATAGAAGTTAAGAAATCAAGTCCATGGCTTCAATTCGACGGGTACATCGATATGTAATCGATATAATGTCGACATCTGAGTTCAGCCAAAGCTAAGAAGAAATTCGAAGCTACGTCGATAAGAACTAAGAGGTGCGTCGACATGAAGATTGATGAAGTCGATGCAGCGTCGAATACAATATAAAAAAGAAAGTCTTTCCAGCTATCTCTCTAACACATTTTCAGAAGGACCACCAAATTGAAGACAGTTCTCCAATGGCTCGTTTGTTGCCAAGAAAGGAATGAAGCATTGCAGAAGGGCAAAAACATTCTTGGAATGTTTTTCAAATATGATGGATGGGTCGAGAACAAAAGAAGAAAGAAGAATTAATGTACCCAATCAGAATTGCTTCTCAGGGCTGTCCAAAATTAGAAAGAAATTCAAAACTCAATGATGGATAATCAGTAAGCAGAGAAGAGAAGAAAACTACAGAGCATTCATTACAAAAATCTGGGTTATCAATTAGGGTTCCTTCTTCTTCTCCTTCAACCCTAAGAGACACCGATAGAAATCAAGTGCTCTCTCTGTACAGGAAATATACAGGGGTGCTTCTTCTTCTACATCTCACAGCAACCAGATTATAAGAAGCTTTCATAGAAAAGGATCTGAGAAACATAACACTTGCAAATCATCACAATCATAAGCAAGGGTTCATCATCAGCAGATCCAGTGAAAGAAAATAGAAGCTGAACTTGAGAAAAGCTTCTAAAGAATTCTGAGAACAGAATTCTTTATCTTCTACTTCCTTCTTTCTACTTACTCTATTCTACTACTGTAACAGAGTTTTAAGAATCCCTCTTCCAAAGAATTCAATGGTTCAAGATCTCCTTATCAAAAGATCTGAGTGGTTCAAGATCTCCTTATCAAAATATCTTTTATTCTAAGAGTCTCCTTATCAAAAGACTCAGACATAGTTTGTTCAATCCTACTAGGGAGATAGAAGAGAGGACTACCCACATTTTGGGGAACCTCTATAAAAATCTTGTGTCTTCTGGTTGTTCATTTTCTGTGTTGTCCCTCTTATAGCTTACTATTTTTCTGTTTTTATATTACTGTACTTAATGTATTCTGCACCTTGGTGTTGCTGAAGTATAATCCTTTAGTATTTTTATTATATGCTTAGTTAGGATAGAAAAGATTTTAAATCTCTATTCATCCCCCTAGAGAATACTAAGTGGCACACTGTGCACTTTCATTTGGTATCAAAGCGAGCTTGATCATTAAAAGTGTTGAAACCAATTTCTTGGTCTCTTATGAAGCTCGGGCCCTCAACAATTGAGGGGCACCTAGCCCTTACTGGCCCCTCGGAAGGAGCAGACTGGAGATTCGGAACTAGACTTACACCGTAGTCACGGCGAGGAGGTCCCACCACAAATCCGGAAGATGTTTGAGCGCTCCCCCCCCCCCCCCCCAAACCAAAGCTGAGACTGGGCACCTTGGAGAGCTAGAGAGCTAAGCCAAAGAAACCTAGGGAGAAGGAAGTTCAGAATGCTCTGATTGGAATCCTCTCCAAAGGTTCCCTTCAAGGCCTATTTATAGTTTTTTAAGTCTGGTCTGCCAATAGTGGAATCCCGCCTTACACTCTTACTATACGCAACCCACAATGGTTGGCCAACAGCCAACCTCCGCTGTTTGGAGGGGCTAAATGCGTACCACCAGGGGCTTTTGGGTAAAAACATCCCTGGACCCTTGCTGGGCGAGCCGCAACCGAGGCTTCCTCTCGCGAGCCTGACTTGCATGACTTCTTGCGAGCCGACGATGAGAGCCCATCTCACCCACTGCTTGCGAGCATCCACGCGGAAACCAACTCGCTTGTCTCATGCGTGCGGCTGCCAAGGGGCCTGCTCGCTTTCCTCCTGCGAGCGGGCCCTTTGATGTTCTCTGGCTTGCCCTCCTTGTTACTTCTCTCGCCTGCTGACATCTCAATCATTGCTTATCTCATGGCGAATATCGGGGTTGTACACAATACTCGCTCTTCGCGAGGCTTCCTAGCCTTGCGAATAAATATCCAACCCCTGGTATTCGCCATCCTCTTGATGACGTGGCGTGAATCTTTCGGTGGGACCCATGCCCACAGCTATAAATACCCTTCTTCCTAGCCCAGGCATAAACCTTTCTTCCTTCTTCTTTCTTTCGCTGCTCGCCGTTGGACCTGGCACAATGCCCACGAAGGAAGAGATGTTGGCTCACCTTAAGGCCTCGTAGGCGGCCCAGAAGGTCAAAGCAACCGCGCTCGCTTCCTGGGCCTCGCCGCAGCCTGCTCTGCCTCCGCCCCTCACCAAAATGGCGAAGACCATCTGGCACACGCCTGGCGAGAATGGGACCTCTCCTCTTTCTCCATCCCCCCATGATGAGCTCGCCTCATAGGTACTACTGCCAAGTTCGCTAATTTAACATCTTTCTCACCTGACATCGCTTCTTCGCTCGCAGAACACTTCTCCGGGAGAGAATACCCTGGAGAAAACAACTACGGAGACTCGCATTCCCACCCCTGGCGGGGATGACACTCCTCCCACAGATGTGAGGGTCACCGACCTGTGGGACACGCCTTCACGGCGAGGTGAGTAGTTTGCTTCGCCTTCCTTTATATTTCATTACTCGCTAAGTCTCCCTTATTCCTTATGCAGTGTCTCCTCTCACAAACCCGGAGGAGTGGATTCCTCCTCCAGCGGACCCACCGGCCCCGCCGAACCAGACCATCATCACCCCAGGGTTTGGCCTTCTGGGACAAAGGAGTCCCGGAGGGACGTTACTTGCTGAGCCCGGACTCGCTGCCGAAGCCACGTTCTGCACTGGTCTGGGGAAGGCTGTTACCCCCGCCTTCGTCGGAGCTTTTAAGGGCCAGACGGGCACTTCTCGCCAGCAGCCCAGTACCCCAATTCCCCCACCAGGTTAGATCATCCTTGTCGAGTGCCTTTTCCTCATCCTCCTCACTGATTTCTACCACGCAGGTCATCCTTCGACCCCACTCACTGAGTAAGAGCATGGAGAGGTGGAGATGTCTCCACCCCTCTCACCGGGTCAGGTGGCAGATTTTCTGGGGGACCTCAGCAATCCAGAGCAAATTAAGAGGTGGGTCACGGAGATATTTCAGAAAATACTTCCATGCTGCGGGAGTTATACGAACAAAATCGGCTGGATCGGGTTGCATACGAAGAGAAATTTGCCGCGATGGAGGACGTGAATGCGCGCATCCTTGTCGAGGTGCGGCTGGTCGACCGCAGCGAGGTCACCTCACCTAGGGTGCACATCACGCAGATTGAGGATTACGCGTGGCTACTAACTTGCGAGGCCCAATCGGTCGCGAGTACCACTACCCGTGAGCCCCCCCCCCCCCCCCCCCCCCCCACTCGGGTGTGCGAGGTCGCGGACGCTGGAAGTGGATTCACTATTAAAAGGCCTTTTCTTTATAATTTGCTGCTTGCTTTCCCTTCCCCTCCTCTTTATGGGTGGGTTTTAAACAATTTGGCAATCTGTAATATTAAGACTTTTGACTCGCTTGCGGTCCCACCTTTTTTGTTTTTATTATTTTCATCGCTATATCAACCTCATTCGCCCCTTGCAGACTTTTCTCTTAATAATTATATTTTGTACGCCTTGCTATCGCAACTCGCTCTCGCGACTCACTCTATTTCTTTGCACAGGTCTGGCTCGCCCGTGACTAGCTGGAGGGATTTTTGTGGGGCGCCAACTCGCCAGGAGCGGATAAGGCTTCCGGAGGTGGAAAATACAGTGCGGATCCTCTATCCGCAGGCACAGACGCTTCGAATCCTTCCCACCATTTCCATTTCTATAAATAGTCTACGTCCTTTACTTACTAACCACCACATTTACTGCTCCTCCTTCGCTCTTCTCTTCTTCCGGCTCTCTCACAGATCCTAGCTCGCGCTTGCTACTTCTCTGGCTCACAGCCCTATAGCATCATGGTCGCAGATGTAGAATCGGAGGGGCGGGCCAAGTGCGCTGGAGCCTTCCGCGAGGGCCCTTTCTTCTGTGCCAACCTCACTCCGGAGGAATATCTTGCCACGGTGGACAAGTATATCCATTCCGAATTTGTGGCTCGCTGCCCTACCGATCGAGACCCCATCAATGATCCTTTCCCCGACGAGCTCGCCATCCCTATCGCTCATTTTGAGAATGGGCTGCGACTCCCACTCTTGCCTAAAATGCGCTAGTTACATATTTTTTCTTGGCCATAGTATTCCTGGCTCGCCTCGCGAAGAGTACTCTAACCCTTACCGATTCTTCTAGGTACTCAAGTACTTTGGCATTCTGCTGAGCCAGCTGACGCCGAACGCGATTGCCGTGGTGGTTTCTTTTGCCAGCTATCTGCGGGCGGAGGGGATCGAGTTTAGTCTGCTCATCTTCCGCAAGGTATTCTCATTCCGCGCCTACAAGGATGGGATGGCTCACTTCGCGAGCCAGCATGTCACCACCTGCGAAACGGTGAACAAGACCCACTATTGGACGCAGAAGTATGTCCTAGTGAAGGGTCCGTTCGGCAACACCTCCTATTCTCCCCTCCAGCGAGACGAGGCCACCTAACGCCCTCCCGCCTAGCTGGGGGGCGACGACGCCAGATTATACCAATACCTGCATGGGAAGAACTTCGAGGTTGCCTTCCTCTGGGAGAGGGTGGACTCGCTGATGCCCGTCCTTCAGGGAGAAGGTCTGACTCGCACTCGCAAACTTCCCTTCTCCCATTCTTTATTGTTTGCTAATATTTCTAACATCTTTGCAGGAGAGCGCGATCTTTCGCTCAACCCCCCGCACGCGCCTTCCCCAACCCTCACCACTGGCTCGCTCACAAGCGTGGACGCCGAGACATGCCGTGACCACCCAAGCTCTTCATCGGGAAAGAAGCGCCCCCCTCCTCAAAGCCGGCTCGCCTCGCAGGGATTGGCGAAGAAGACTAAGAAAGCCCCCCCCCCCCCCCCCCCCCCCCCCCGCATCTAAGGGGAAGCATATTGTGGATCTGTCCGAGCCAGAGATCCCCTTCTCCCCGTCGGCGAACCCGAAGCCCGCCGATGAGAGTGGCAAGCCAGGTGGCGCCGCTGACAAACCCAAGTCGATGAGCCACAAAAAATTCAGGCTCAGCACAAAGCTCCCGGACCCCGTCGGCGAGCCGGTGCTCATGTGGGACACTAAGCAGAATAAGGTCATTTGCTCCTCGCTCCTCCCCTCCTGGGTAGAGAGTGATAAAGTTGGGGGTGAGGCATTCTCCCTCGCTTTCGAACTCTACGGCCGTGAGGACGCCTCCCTCTTCAGGGCCTTCAAACCCCGAGGGCTCGTGCATGAGGCTATGCGGGCCCAATTCCGGGCGATGGAGCTTACCCATATGGTGGGTCGCAGGTATCTGACCTCTGACAGGGAAGCTAAGGAGCTCAACAGCGAGCTCCAGAAGGCCACGGACGAGGTCGCGGAGCTTAAGGGAAAGGGGGCCTTGTCTGAGGGCCTCCTCATCAGCCTTCCAGGCGGTCTGGTAAGTAATGCCTACAAAAGGTATTTTCCCGTCTCGCTATGCTTCGCCTTCCCTAACTTCCCTTCTGCAGGATGCTGAGTCCACGAATAAACAAGACGCGAGGATCACCGACCTGGAGATGGAGAATACTTATCTCAAGGCACAGGTTCGCGAGCTGACCCTGGCGGTGCTTCCCCTGTTAAAATTTTTGATTTGAATCGTTTAGGAGTAAGCAGGAGTTGCATCAACTGAGTAAAGCCAAACAACCACAATGCCACACAGCAACAGAAGAAACTTTATTGAAACAGAATCTTCATTTACATTGTGAGGCATACATGGCGAGACATGATTCATCAGAATCACGGAGACGAGAAGAACAAAACACACCAAAACAAAACTGGCGGCTAGACAAGCTGAGACCGCACAGACCGCTCGACTCCAGAAGTCGCCCGGCTTGACCTGAGATCGCACGAACAGAAACCGGACATATTTCCAGCACTGCAAGACCGCACCTCAAACTGCACGAACTGGAGCTTATTGGAACAAAGAACTAAAGCTGTAGCCAGACCACAACTCAGATCGCCTAACCGCTGAAGGTCGCCTGATCGCTGAGCTCGCTGCGAACATCACAATAACGAACATAAACCAGTTCGCAGACAAACCACTGCCGAACTATTTATTCAAGCCGCTGGGAAACACCAAGGAAGAAGACCGCAACCTGCTAATCACAAACCTGCGAACACAACAAACAGTCAGCTCGCTTCCGAGACCGCCCGACCTCAAAGTGAGACCGCACGAATTAACCCAAGTTCAGTTCTTACAGTTCTCATTTTTAATGATGGGCCCTGCACCTCTATTTATAGGCGGGTAGACGGATGTCGTCACCATACAGGAGAGATACAATCACCACCCGTCAGATCACCAACGGTCACATAAGGCAGACCACGCGATCAGACCTCTTGGACGATCATCCGACCAAGACGCAGATCAGCAGACAAGATCACGCACAGGTGGCGCGAACACGAGACCGCGCACAAGCCACGCGGTCACAAAGGTACTCCTTCCTTAGACCACCAGGACCAAACCAGGAACCATCTGGCCGACTTCAGACAAGTCGCCAGATCGCCAAGCACCAACCGCCCGGACAGGCGGTCACACATAGGAACAGACCGCCCGGTCTTCCAACAAGGAAGACAAGCCAACCAGCACACTAGCTTGGGAACAGACCGCAGCTACAAAGAACAAACCGGAACACCCAGCAGACCGCCAGAACAAACCAGCAGAGCCAGACCGGCAGATAACATACACAAGCCATGCGGTCTTGGCGGTCTCCCAAAATCAGACCGCCCAGTCTCCTCCACTTCACTTCAAAATTTCAACACTCCCCCTTGAAGTGCGAAGTGGAGACTATCCCGAGTAAACTCCACAACCGTATAAACGATCCCTTCGCCAGCGGCTTTGTGAAGATGTCTGCGACATTGTCCGCACTCCGAACATGCTCGACCATAAGAGATCCTCCCAACACCTTTTCACGAATGAAATGGTGCTCAATCTCTATATGCTTGGTCCTCGCGTGATAGACTGGATTGTTAACCAGTTTGAGAGCACTCTCATTGTCCCCGCGTAGCATAGTGGGACCTCGAACCTCCTCATGAACGTCCTCCACCAACCTCCTGAGCCAAACGTCTTCCTGAGCTGCCAAGGCCGAAGCCTTGTATTCCGCTTCTGTGGTAGATACGGACACCGAGTCCTGCTTTTTGCTGCACCAAGAGATAGCTGTGGGGCCCGTCATAAAGACATAACCAGACGTTGATCTCCGATCATCCATGTCTCCCCCGTAGTCAACATCCATATATCCATGCAACTCCAAGCTTGACCCTCTCCTAAATAGGAGACCCAAATCAGAGGTCGAATTCACATATTTCAAAATCTCTTTTGCCGCCAGAAGATGAGGCTTCCGTGGCTCCGCCATGTACCGACTCACTTTGCCAACTGCATAAGCAATATCAGGCCTCGTGATGGTCAAGTAAATCAAGATCCCAACCAGAGCTCGGAACACCAACGGATCAGATAGAACTCTTCCTTCATCCTTCCGAAGTTTATGATGTTGTTCCAGAGGTATAGAGCTGATCTTCCCTTCTTTCATGCCAAATCGTTTCACAATTCACTCCGCATATCCTTCTTGAGAAATGAGCACTCCGCTCTCCCACCTATGGACCTCGAGTCCAAGGAAATGGTGAAGCTCCCCCAGATCCTTCATCTCGAACCTGATAGTAAGCTCAGGTCTCAGCCTTGCTACTGCCTCCTTCGAGTTCCCGGTGACAATCATGTCATCTATATACAGCAGCACAATAACCCGAAGCAACCCCTCCTTCTTGACGAACAAGCTGGAATCAGAGTCTGAAGCAAAGAATCCGCAGAATAAGAGATACTCCGCGATCTTCCCATACCACGCCCGAGGCGCTTGCTTCAACCCATATAAGGCCTTCTTCAGTTTGCAGACGTAGTCCGGACGATCCTCCGAAATGAAACCCGGCGGCTGGATCATGAAGATATCCTTGTCAATCTCTCCGTATAAGAAAGCATTTTTAACATCAAGCTGCCAAATCTCCCATCCACAAGATGCCGCCAAGGCAATAACAAATCTGACCGATGTCATCTTTGCCACTGGACTAAACGTCTCATCATAATCTTCACCATACTGCTGTGAGAACCCGCAAGCTACAAGGCGAGCCTTTTAACGCTCGATCGTGCCGTCAGCTTTCTTCTTGAGCTTGTAAACCCATTTGCATGTTACAGGGGTAATGCCCTTAGGCCTGGGTACTAGAGACCAAGTTTCATTCTTCTTGAGAGCATCCATCTCTTCTTGCAAAGCAATATCCCACTGCTTCACGCCTTTGGCTTTCTCAAAGCTCGACGGCTCCCTTTCATCCAAGGGACCAGCAAAGAAACATGAGACGAAGCTCACCATGTTTCCTCCTGTATATCGATCTGGTGGCTTGATAGTCCTCTTCGGCCTCCTAAGAGGTTGCACCTGACTAACCACCTCCTCAGCTGCTTCTTCTGTGCAAGCTCCTCTTCCAGACGAACTTGGAGCATCGCTCTCCCTGCTTTCAGAACCTGAAGCCTCCATCTCAGAGCTTGACACAGCTGGAGCTCCTGGTGAAACATGCAACTCCACTTGAAGACTTCCTGCAGCTTTCCCTGCTTCATCAACCCTGCTCTCCTGTAGTTCAACTCCTGAACTCCCCTTGTAGGAAGTCACTTCATTGAACACCACATCCCGAGATACCACTGATCTCCCTATCTCAGGATCCATGCATCTCCATCCTTTCTTCCGCTCATCATACCCAACAAAGACTAGCTTCCTTGCTTTCGCATCTAGCTTTGTCCGAAGAGCTTCAGGAATATGCACATAGCAGGTTGACCCGAACACCCGAAGGTGAGCAACACTCGGTTTCTCCTTGAACATTAGTTCGTGAGGGGTCTTCATGTTAATAGGACTTAGAGGCATTCTGTTGATGACGTAAACCGCACAAGACATTCCCTCCGCCCAAAAAGACTTTGGGATACTCTTGGCATGAAGCCAGCATTTGCATGTTTCCATCAGATGATGAATCTTCCTCTCTGCAACGCCATTCTGCTGTGGAGTATGGGCACAAGTGAGCTCTCTCTGAACGCCGTGTTTCCTGCAAAAACTTGAGAACTCACCAGAGGTGAACTCCCCACCATTGTCAGTCCTCAATTTCTTCACCCGCAGGCCTAACCGACCTTCCACCAGCTCCTTGAACTCCATAAACTTCGCAAAGGCTTCCGACTTCTCTTTCAGAAAATACACTCAGACATATCTAGTGTAATCATCAATCAACACCAACATATATCTATTGCCTCCAAGGCTTGGGGTGGCAGTCGGTCCCATCAAATCACCGTGAATGCACTCCAACGGCACTTTGCATTTTATTTGTGATTTATCAAATGGAAGTCGATGAGACTTACCAAACTGACATCCAGCACAAACATGACCATCTCCAAAAGAGGACAAGCTAGGCAAGCCCTTGACAAGGCCCCTTACCGCCATAGCCTTCAATTTGTCCATGCCAGCATGCCCCAACCTTTCATGCCAGATAGCCGCACTATCATTGGTCTTCATCTTATCAACATAGGTACTTGTCGATAACACGAACAAGTCCTTCACCCTCTTTCCAACATGGATAACATCTCCCCTTATCTCCAGTTGAGTGGTAAGAAACTTCACTTCTGTTGGGCCAAACAGAACGTGATAATCGGCATCGACCTCATTGGTCACAGAGAAGAGATTCTTCCTCATACCAGGCACGTGATAAACACTCCTTAACGTGAGTGGACCCTTATCACTTCTCAGGGAGACAACACCTTCTTGTTCGACAGCATGAACAAAATTATCAGCCGTAATGATAGCATCGTTACCTGAGTAAGGCGCCAAAGAAGAGTACTTTGATTCATCCCCGGTGAGATGATGTCCACACCCTGAATCAACAATCCAATCCTCTTCGAAGTTGATGGCAGCCAAGGCCTTAACGGGCATTGTCGTCATATTAGCCGCAAAGGCTCCTCCCCATCCAGCTTCATCAGACTTTGGCTTCTCCTTCTCTACTACATGTCCCGATTGAAGATTAACCCGGCAATCCTTCTTGAAGTGGCCGGTCTTATTGCACCTGAAGCACCTTGGTCCATCTCCCTTCTTCTTCCCATCAGACTTAGGAGCATAACCCCTATCCTGCTGACCTGAAGTAGAAGGTCCATCATAACCCGACTTCTTCTTCTCCCACTTCTTCTTCTTCTTTTCTACATGTCCCGACTGAAGATTAACCCGACAATCCTTCTTGAAGTGGCCGGTCTTATTGCACCTGAAGCACCTTGGTCCATCTCCCTTATTCTTCCCATCAGACTTAGGAGCATAACTCCTATCCTGCTGACCTGAAGTAGAAGGTCCATCATAACCCGGCTTCTTCTTCTCCCACTTCTTCTTCTTCTTTCCAGAGAACAACACATCACTATCTCCCCCAGAGATAGAAGTCCCCGCCATCTGTCTTGCCAAACTTTCTTGCGAAGCAAGTAAGTTCTCCAGCTCCAACAGAGATGGTTGATTTGCCCAACCTTGAACTGAAGTTACAAAGGCAAGATACTCCTTCCGCAACCCGCGGATGATATGCCTCTTCAGCTTTGCCTCCGAGATGGGCTCATCAGGGTCCAATGCAGAAATCTCTGCTGTGAGGTTCTTCATCTTGAGAAAGATGGTAGAAATAGAAAGATCGCCTTGAGAGGCCTTCACCAACTCATTTTCAAGAAACTGTAGCCGAGCTACATTCTTCTTATTGAACAGCCCGTCCAAACACGTCCAAATTTTAGCAGCAAATTTACATCTGATGATGTGATCGAACAGCTCTGGTGAGATAGCCCTCTTGAGAGTGAACTCTGCCTTAGCATTCGTCCTCCTCCAAAGTCTCACCTCTGCCATATTATCTCCTTCTAGAAACACCTCTTGTGTGTCTTCTCCTCCAACTATCTCCCAAAGATCCTCGCCAAGTAAATAGCTCTCCATACACGACCTCCAAACACGTCCAAATTTTAGCAGCAAATTTACATCTGATGATGTGATCGAACAGCTCTGGTGAGATAGCCCTCTTGAGAGTGAACTCTGCCTTAGCATTCGTCCTCCTCCAAAGTCTCACCTCTGCCATATTATCTCCTTCTAGAAACACCTCTTGTGTGTCTTCTCCTCCAACTATCTCCCAAAGATCCTCGCCAAGTAAATAGCTCTCCATACACGACCTCCATTTCTTATAGTTTGTCGATGTAAGGAGTTCAATACCAAGCCCTCTTGCGAATCCGCCTTCCATGGCAATCTATGTGGTCTCTGATTCACAAAGACGATGGCAACTCAAGTTGATCACTGCTTATCCACTCCAACAACCTAGCTCTGATACCATGTTAAAAATTTTTATTTGAATCGTTTAGGAGTAAGCAGGAGTTGCATCAACTGAGTTAAAGCCAAACAACCACAATGCCGCACAACAACACAAGAAACTTTATTGAAACACAATCTTCATTTACATTGCGAGGAATACATGGCGAGACATGATTCATCAGAATCACGGAGATGAGAAGAACAAAACACACCAAAACAAAACTGGCGGCTAGACAAGCTGAGACCGCGCAGACCGCTCGACTCCAGAAGTCGCCCGGCTTGACCTGAGATCGCACGAACAGAAACTGGACAGATTTCCAGCACTGCAAGACCGCACCTCAGACCGCACGAACTGGAGCTTATTGAAACAAAGAACTGAAGCTGTCGCCAGACCGCAACTCAGATCGCCTAACCGCTGAAGGTCGCCTGATCGCTGAGCTCGCTACGAACAGCACAAGAACGAACATAAACCAGTTCGCAGATAGACCGCTGCCGAACTATTTATTCAAGCCGCTGGGAAACACCAAGGAAGAAGACCGCAACCTGCTGATCGCAAACCTGCGAACACAACAAATAGTCAGCTCGCTTCCGAGACTGCCCGACCTCAAAGTGAGACCGCACGAATTAACCCAAGCTCAATTCTTATAGTTCTCTTTTTAATGACGGGCCCTGCACCTCTATTTATAGGCGGGTAGACGGATGTCGTCACCACACAGGAGAGATACAATCACCACCCGTCAGATCGCCAGCGGTCACATAAGGCAGACAGCACGATCAGACCTCTTGGACGATCATCCGACCAAGACGCAGATCAGCAGACAAGATCGCGCACAGGTCACGCGAACACGAGACCGCGCACAAGCCGCACAGTCACAAAGGTACTCCTTCCTTAGACCACCAGGAGCAAACCAGGAACCATCTGGCCGACTTCAGACAGGTCGCCAGATCGCCAAGCACAAACCGCCCGGACAGGCGGTCACACATAGGAACAGACCGCCCGGTCTTCCAACAAGGAAGACAAGCCAACCAGCACACCAGCTCGGGAATAGACCGCAGCGACAAAGAACAAACCGGAACAACCAGCAGACCGCCAGAACAAACCGGCAGAGCCAGACCGGCAGATAACATACACAAGCCGCGCGGTCTTGGCGGTCTCCCAAAATCAGACCGCCCAGTCTCCTCCACTTCACTTCAAAATTTCAACATCCCCCACCCCCTCCGTGAGCCGGGACTCGAGGCTAGTCGCAAGATGAAAAGGAGGTAGCCCGCAAGAACTCGATGGGGATCGCCGAACTCGTTTTCGACACCCTAAAATGGGCGGGCCTGATCGTCTCCGACGCGATGGAGCTCACCGCTGAGGACGTCGTCCGTGACCTATTCGCGCCGATCACTGGGGTGGAAGATCACGGGAGCGATTGAAGAATTCTTCGGCGGGCAGCTTTGATGCTTTAATTTCTCCAAGTGTAAAGCCTTTGTTTTGACCGGTGATTCGCCGTTAACTGTAAACATCTTTTGAGCAATGATAAAGAAATATTTTGTCTATCTTTTAAATGTAATTTCCTTTTTATTTCTTACTCGCACTCGCACTTTTATTCATGCTCGCGTGACTCTATATCTTAACAATTCCCTTATTTCTGAACTTTCTTTTGCTAAGAGATTTCGTTAGATAGACCGGCCTAATTTTTCTGGCCGAGGTGAAGCCGAGCCCGCTTCGCTCCTCTGGCTCGCCCCATAGGGAAACTTGCGAGCGGGCTCAACGTTACCCTGCCTCGCTCGCGCTCGCTTTTTGCAAGCTCCCAAGGCTTCTTTTTGGCTGCCGCGCCGACCGACCCTTCTTGGTTCGCTGCTTTTACATATGCCATCGAAAATTATAAGTACATTCGCGAGCCTGGGTCCGGTTTGGTGAGCTTTGCGACCGCCATGCTCAGTCGCCTCGCTTTTACCATTGGACTTAGGCACTTCTCATCCATCGCATCTTTTTCTTCCACCCGAGCGAGCCTCCGGGCTCGCCTCCCCTGGGCCTTGAGATTTTTGCGAACCAAGCCTCTTATCAGGGATAACCTACTTGCCAGCCTCTCTAGAGATCAACCTAACCCACAGTCTATGAGTGCCCGACAACAAAAACGATCTGGGGCAATCCAACACAAATACTTGTTACCTTGCCAACCTTTCGAGAGATCAACCTGACCCACCGTCTATGAAAGGCCGGCGATCGAATAGATTTGGGGAAATCCAGCACTAATACTTGTTACCTTGCCAGCCTCTCCAGCGATCAACCTGACCCACTGTCTATGAGAGCCCGGTAGCGGAATCGATCTGGGGCAATCCAGCACCAATACTTGTTACCTTGCCAGCCTCTCGAGAGATCAGCCTGACCCACTGTCTATGAGAGCCCGGCAGCAGAATCGATCTGGGGCAATCCAGCACCAATACTTGTTACCTTGCCAACCTCTCCAGAGATCAACCTGACCCACCGTCTATGAGAGCCCGACAGCGGAATCGATCTGGGGCAATCCTGCACTTGTTACCTTGTCAGCCACTCCAGAGATCAACCTGACCCACCGTCTATGAGAGACCGATAGCGGAATTAATCTGGGGCAATCCAGCACCAATACTTGTTACCTTTCTAGCCTCTTTAGAGATCAACCTGGCCCACCGTCTCTGAGATCCCAGTAGCGGAATCGATCTGGGGAAATCCAGCACCAATACTTGTTACCTTGCCAGCCTCTCCAGAGATCAACCTGACCCACCGTCTATGAGAGCCCGGTAGCGGAATTGATTTGGAGCAATCCAACACCAATACTTGTTACCTTGCCAGCCTCTCCAAAGATCAACCTGACCCACCATCTATGAGAGCCTGGCAGCGGAATCAATCTAGGGCAATCAAGTGTAACACCTACCCTGTAATGACTATATAATATGGGTCCGGCTGGGACCCCACATAAATATAATCGCCACAGCTTTGGTATTAAAATGTGATATAGATCAAACCATATCAAAACTCAGAACCAACGCAGCGGAAATAATAAATAAACCACAGAAGTTGTCCACATCTACATAAGAGTACTACGGCCTTAAGGCCTTACAAGACTCATACTCAAGTCAAAACAAAAGGTTATAGAAATGTCCAATAGATCATCACAAACCTAAGCTACCCCGACATGCAAGCCAGAACAGGTAAAGACATCATAATCAAACAAGAAAGCATGAAAAGTGCACTTCATGAAGCTTAGGACTTTCTGGCCGGCGAGCTAGGTCCAGCCTGCGATCCTTGCCCTGCATCCAAATCACAAAGAATGGTATAACGAGGGTCAGCTTTGGCTGACCAACAACGGTGTAGCAACACCCCTCCTCCTGGCCATCCTAGCGGACCCCGGGGAACTACATCACCCAGCAAGTCAACACTTCGTATGCAAATGTAATAAATAGTATTAACATAAACATGACAGGCATGAGTGTCACAATCATCATCCACGTCTCAATGTTGAGCAATAAAAGTATGGGATCTAGCAATGCAACACGTATGCAAACCTGGGTTTCACCTAAGGCACCCCATGGCGCGTATGCTTCTAACACAACAACACACATCAACATTTCATAACAAACCAAGTGTTAGTTATGGAACGTTCACCTAGAGGGGGGGGGGTGTTAGGTGATCTTGGTTCTTTTTGATATATTAGTGTGAGTTATGAGTATTTAAGCACAGCAGACGACACAAGATCTATAGAGGTTCCTCAAGACAGGGTGTCTTGAGTAGTCCTCTTTCCATCTACGCCTACCTAGCAGTGTGCTAGACTCAGCAAAACTCTGCCAAAAAGCTTCAGGCCCTCAAGCCTTACAACACGGACCCGCAAGTCACAATAGCCTAGGCCCGCAAGCCCCTACTGCCCCCGAGCCCGCAAGCGCGACACTCAGTCCCTCAAGCCCAACAAC
This sequence comes from Dactylorhiza incarnata, assembly GCA_033032865.1. Taxonomy (NCBI): domain Eukaryota; kingdom Viridiplantae; phylum Streptophyta; class Magnoliopsida; order Asparagales; family Orchidaceae; genus Dactylorhiza; species Dactylorhiza incarnata. The sequence goes on from JAWHQI010000039.1 coordinate 11,851,382, forward strand.
ACGGACCCGCAAGTCCCAACAGCCTAGGCCCGCAAGCCCCTACTGCCCCCGAGCCCGCAAGCTCGACAAATCGCACCCGCAAGTGCACTGCCCTGGCCCTCAAGCCTCACAGCTCTGCAACCCTCAAGCTAGACAGGTTGGCCCGCAAGCCTTACAAGAAATTACAGTAATAAAACTGTTTCTTTTGCCGGATGAAGATTGGCAACTTTAGCCTGATGAGGATCGGCTCCTTGATATTGAAGAAGATGATTCTGAATCAGATCTTGAGCGCACGATTCTTCTTCAAAAGCTATCCTTAGCCTGATGAAGATTGGCTACTTAACAGTCGATGAAGATGACTGCTTCTTCTTTTTCTCTCTATCTTGCGCCGCTTGAGCTGTTCGATTCGCTATGTGCGCAAGTTCTTTCTTGTTAATTGATTTTTAGGACGACCTCCTATCTCTTTTATAAGACTGGGAGGCTCCCAACGGTCTTCTTGAAAAAGTTCCTTAAGTGTCAGACGCTCATTCCTTAAGAGCACGCGTAGATTGCTGACAACATAAATTGCTGATACACATTCAGGCGGCGACATTAAGTATTGTCAGGCAATCATATAGCGACATTAATTGCTGACAACGCGTCTGCAATATTTGAATTCTGTCTCGACGATATTTCCATCTTTATGACGATACAGACAGCATCTCGTCGATAGGATCAACATCTCGACGACATGCCCTTGTCGATGCCTTTAACTTAGGTAGACTGCAAATTCTTCTTACTTCTGTCACTGATGCAGGTGTCTCGACGATAGGAGACATACTGGTGTTTCTGCATATACGACGATATGCTATCATCGACTGTGTCGTTGAGATCTTCTTTCTTGCTGTCTGTCATCGTAATCATGTTGTTCTCTCGATGATATGAGTGATTACATGTTGACAGATCATACTCATAACAACAGTTAGCCTTCAGTTGTCCTTCCTCAGTTTTCTTGACGACAAGCCTTCTTTACGACTATGTTCACCGCCATCAATCATACTTAGCCTTTTCAGCGACAAGGCTCCGTCACGACGATATATGTTCTTCTCAACGATTTCTCTTTGTCGACGAACTCTTCGACACCGATCTTCTCTTTTGTCTTTTCGACGACAAGGCTTCTTTATCTTCTCGGTGACAAGGCCACTTTGGTGATGTCGACGATACTACATCTTCTCGACGACATTTCTTCCTTTGTCTTCATTCTTCTCTCCGTTCGACTATCTTTATTCTGTATTCGACGAACTGGCCAAGTCGCAGCGTTCGACGAACACGCCAAGTCTCAGCGGTTGATGAACACGCCAAGTCTCAGCGGTCGACGAACATCTTTCTTCGTTCGATGAATTTTGTTCTGCGTTCGACGAACTTAGTTCTGCGTTCGACGAACCTAGTTTCCTGAGATTTATAAGCTAGAGAAATGATCAAATACAAAGTGAAGTATTCTTGACTTGGTGACTTCTTCAAATTAGGAATCATGTGGGCAAGATTCCCAACAATCTCCCCCTATTTGAAGAAGTCAGAATCTCAATTCAAGACTACTTTCACATGGAAATAAATCTTATAATCTCGACTTGGGAGCATGTAAGATTGTACTTATCTTTTCTTGAACTTCCTGAGTGCATCAAGCCTGTGGCTCCCCCCATGATTTGATGTCTTTCTTTTTGGCTCCCCCTACTTCTTTGCTCCCCCTATCTTTGAGGTCTTCTTGAGCAGCTTGTCTTGAACATTTGATGCCCTTTCCTTTCTCCCCCTTTCTGACTTCTTCCCTGGAGTTTTTTTTTGAGTAGACAATAGTCCAAGGATCCCCCTTGCTTGGTTATAGTTCATCCAAATCCTGAAAGGTTGTCTAACCAGTCATCTAGAAAGGGATTAGTGAAAACTAAGTAGAGAATTACTCTAAGTTCAACATTCCCAGTTGGAATTTGAAGAAGTTGAACTTAGCTTCATCTAGGTGCTTTGTAAATATATCAGCCACTTGTTTGTCTGTTGGGACAAACTCAAGGGTGATATCCTCATTTTCCACATGCTCCCTGATGAAGTGATACCTGATCTCAATATGCTTAGTCCTACTGTGAGAGACAGATTCTTAGCAATTGAGATTGCGCTTGAAGAGTCACAAAACATGGGTGTTTTTGTCATCTTTAGGTTGTAATCTTCAAGTTGATGTTTGATCCATAGCAGTTGGGCACAGTAACTTCCAGCCGAGATATAATCTGATTCTGCTCTTGAGATTGCCACACTTGTCTGCTTCTTACTGCTCCAAAAGATCAATCTTCCACCAAGGAATTGACATGTCCCTGATGTACTTTTCCTGTCTTCCTTGCACCCTGCATAATCTGCATCTGAATAGCCAGTTAGTTCACAGCCATTGTTCCTAGGGTACCATAGGCCAAGATTTGATGTACCCTTTAGGTATCTTAAGATTCTCTTGACAGAGACATGATGAGATTCCTTAGGGTTCACCTGATATCTAGCACAGACACATGTAGCAAACATTATGTCAGGCCTACTTGTAGTTAGGTAGAGCAAGGATCCAATCATGTATCTGTACTTTGTTTCATCAAAGGGTATGCCCTTCTCATCCTTGTCCAGAGACACATTGGTTCCCATTGGAGTCTTCATTGAAGAAGCACTCTCCAATCCAATTTTCTTGACTAGCTCCCTAGTGAACTTGGTCTGGGAGATGAATATACCATCTTCAGATTGTTTCACTTGGAGACCTAGGAAGTATTTGAGCTCACCCATACTGCTCATTTCAAACTTTCCCTGCATCAAGTTGGCAAATGTTTTGCAGAGATTGTTATCTGTAGAGCCAAAAATGATGTCGTCCACATAGATCTGCACTAGCAAGATCTTGCCCTTCACTTCCCTTAGGAACAATGTCTTATCAATCTTTCCCCTTGAGAACTTATTCTCAGTTAGAAATCTTGATAGGGTCTCATACCAGGCCCTAGGAGCCTGCTTTAAGACATAAAGGGCTTTTCTAAGAAAATAAAAGTAATCAGGATGAGTAGAATCTACAAAACCTGACGGCTGCTCTACATATAGCTCCTCTTCGAGGCACCATTTAGAAAGGCTGACTTCACATCCATCTGATAGACCTTGAATCCTTGGTATGCTGCATAGGCTAAAAATAGTCTTATTGCTTCTAGTCTGGCTAATGGAGCAAATGTCTGATCAAAATCTATCCCTTCCTCTTGTCTGTAGCCTTTTGCCACTAGCCTTGCTTTATTCTTGGTGATGATTCCATTTTCATCCAACTTGTTTCTATAGACCTATTTAGTTCCTATGATGTTCTGTCCTTGGGGTCTTGGAACCAGTTTCCAAACCTTGCATCTTTTAAACTGGTTCAGCTCCTCCTGCATTGCTGCAATCCAAAATGGGTCCTGATTTGCTTCCTCAAATTTCTTGGGTTCAATTTAAGAGAGAAAACTCAGGTACAATGCTTCATTTGCAGCTCTGCTCCTTGTCAGCACACCTTGGTTGACATTTCCTATTATATGCTCTTGGGGATGATCTCTTACTTGTCTCAAGGCAGTTGGGAGTATTCTGGGTACTTCTGCATCAGCAACTTCTTCAGTCGTTTCTGAGCTTTCTGCAGGTTCTTCCTCGATTTCAACTGTTACTGACTGATTCTCATTTTTGAGTGAAGTATCAGCATTGTCTTTAACGGATAGCTTCTCTATTCTCTCCACTGTACCTGCATTCACTAGAGAACTAGACCAGTCCTTATGTATAAGGCTAGTCTCATCAAATACCACATGAACAGATTCTTCCACTGCTTGGTTATTGATGTTGTACACTCTATAGGCCTTGCTATGAGAGCTGTAGCCAACAAAGATACCTTCACTGCTTTTCTCAGCAAACTTAGTTAGCTTGAATTTCCCATTATTAAGTACATAACATTTTCTTCCAAAGATCCTAAAGTACGATAAGGTTGGTTTTCTGCCCTTCATTAACTCATAGGGAGTTTTCTTGTGGTTTTTGATGATGGAAGCCTTGTTATCACATGACAAGCTGTATTGACAGCCTCAACCCAAAAGTATTCTGGTAGGGAGGAATCACTTAGCATTGTCCTACTAGCTTCTATCAAGGTTCTGTTCTTCCTTTCAGCAACCTCATTCTATTGAGGAGTTCTGGGTGAGGAGAATTCTTGGGAGATACCTAGTTTTTGGCAGAATTCTGTCATGGCCCCAGACTAAAATTCTGTCTCATGGTCACTTCTGAGTTTGACCACAGTACAGTCCATCTCATTATGGATCTGCCTGACAAAATTTTTCAAGATATCTAGGGTATCTGACTTCTTCTTGAGGAAGAATACCCAAGTGAACCTTGAATAATCATCTACAACTACAAGTGTGTAGGTCTTCCCTCCTAAGCTATGAACTGACATAGGACCAAACAAATCCAGGTGCAGTAGAAATAGGCACCTAGTGGACTCTTTGTTAGATATGCTTTTAGAGCTGGTCCTAGTCTGCTTTCCAAGCTAGCAAGCTTGACATGGACCATCTTTGATGCACTTAATGTCAAGTCCATTTCTAACTAGGGTTTGTGAGAAAAGCTTGCCAATTGTCTTATAGTTGATGTGTGCAAGTCTCTTGTGCCATTGAACACAGAGAGCCTCTTTACCATCAGCCACAAGATATGTGGGCATGGAAGAATTTGTATTGAGAAAATTTAAGCAATAAATATTCCCACTCCTAGTGCCAGTTAAGGTAGCCTCAGAATCTAAGGACTTCTTAATTAGACACTTGTCCTTGTGGAAGGTAATAACAAAGCCTAAGTCACAAAGTTGACTTATGCTTATGAGATTGTGTTTTAATCCCTCCACATAAGCCACCTTTGTGATTGTAACTAACCCATTTGAGATGCTCCAATAGCCCCTGGTCACTCCCTTTCCTGAACCTCCAAAAATCACTGTTGGTCCATTCTCCACAGGGGTGAACTCTTTCAAGTACCTTCTGACTCCAGTCATGTGCCTGGAGCAGCCACTGTCCAAATACCAAATTGGAGATTGGTTGGCATTTGGACCTACCTGCAAGACAAATTACTTCCCCTAAGGTACCCAAAATGGATTGGGTCCTCGATTTCTGTTAGGTTGGTATAAGGGAACACTGAACCACGAGGGGTTCTGCACTCTCTTTGCATTGAGCCCTGTTGGGTTGAACCAACAGTCCAATGCAAAGTGGCCTATTTTCCCATAGCACCAGCATTCATGTCTGTTTTATCTTCTCTTCTGCTTCACCATCTGAGTGGGGTGGCAGTGCTGATGAGCAGAGGAGAATCCTTATTGTCTAACAGATCTTGGGTGAACCTCATATGTGTGAGATTGGGGTGGAATCAGTCTCACCACATTTTAATTCACCTTCTTGGGAACAGGCTTTGTAGGAACAGCCTTTCTCTTACTCTTGATTGTTGTTGTTGCAGGTCTGTGGGCTGAAGGACTTGACACCAGCACCTTCTTGTAGGAAGGTCTAGCTTCAGAATCTTTGCCCTTAACTGTCTCCTGATTAAAACCAATACCAGCTCTGAACTGTCCAGAGAAGGTGTCAATGATAGGTAGGATAGTTTTGGGCATTGAGAAGCTGGATGCCAGTTTCTTCTCAGCCAACAGCATTTCCTCAATGTCCTTAATGACCTTGTTCTTCTGTCCTAACTCAGCATTTTTAAGGCTTATGGCTTACTTGAATTTGTTCACTTGTTTGCTCATAGCAGCCAGCTTCTTAGCTGTCTCCTGGAGCTCAGATTGAACAGGCTTCAAGGAATCTAACTCCTTGGTCTGGACTTTGACGAGTTTCTTACAGCCCTTGAAGGCTTTCCACAAGGCTTTGTATTGCCTTATTATTTCAGATTCAACTTCATACTGGGATCTTGAGGTTGTGTTGTTGGCAGCAGACACATCCTCATCAGCATGCAAAGAATCTGCCACTGATTCAGAATCAGAGGCAGATAGGGAGGTTCTGTGATTTACCTTTCCAGGAGAGTTGTCATCTTGGTTGCCTTCATTCAAGGCCATTAATCCAATAAGTACCTTGTCCTCAGTCCAGAGGAGCTTGAGTCAGAGTCACTCAACATTCTCATCTTCTTGGCCACGAACCCTTTTTCAAAGTTCCTCTTGCTCCTCGAGCTTCTTCTTTCTTCATGGTTCCTTGACTCCTTAGAGGGACAGTCCGCAGCCATGTGACCTGTTTTGCTGCAGGAATAGCAAATAACATTATTTAAATCATGTTTACTAGAGTTGGATCTGTACCTGTCCTCCCTGGGAGCTTTGGATCTAACACGATAGTCAGATCTTCTGGAGCTTGAGGAGGGACTTCTGTTGTTGTCTCTCCTTCTTCTGTATAGCAACTTTCTGAACTGTTTTGAGAGGAGTGCCACCTCACTATCATTGTCATCAGAATCAGAGGAGTTGGCTTCTGATTCCTCACTGCTCTCAGATCTATTATGAGATACAGAGCTCTTGCTCTTGGATCTTCTAGTGCTCTCAGCCTTTAGAGCCACATATCTCTCTTTTGTGCTCACTCTTGAGCTTTCTTCCTCAGTCTTTCTGGTGTTGAGCTGAAGTTCATGAGACAGCAGCTTTCCATACAGATTTTTGGGCTCCATGACGCCCAGCTGACCCATCTCTCCGATGGCACAGATCTTGATGTCCCATTCTTTTGTAAGTGATCTGAGAAACTTGTCTTTTAGATCAGAGTTGGTGAACTCTCTTTCGTAGTTTCTCAGACCATTCACAATCTTGAAAAATCTCTCATAGTAGTTGGAGATTGTTTCACTCTTGCCCTGCTTGAAGGCCTCATACTCTTGGTTGAGGAGGAATTTTCTATCATCCCTTACCTCTTCAGTACCCTCCATATATACGATCAGGGAGTCCCACATCTCCTTTGCCGTTTTGTAGTGAATTAGGTTCTGGAGGGTTGAATCATCTACAGCACTTACAATAACATTATGTGCCCTCTTATCCAGGCCTGCCAAAGCTAGCTCGTCCTTGGTCATGTCTTCATATTTCTTTATCACCTTCCGTGTTGGATCAATGGTGGAAGCGGTTGTGGGGATAAAAGGACCCTGTTGGACTGTCAGATAGATTCTTGGATCGGACGCTTCCATGAACAGCCTAACTCTTTCCTTCCAGATAGGAAAGTTCTCCTTGGTGCAGATCGGAAGTTTCATAGATCTCATCTCCCGATTTTGATCTCCACCGGCCATAGTGAGTCGTTCCTCGATTTAGCTCAGACGGTTAAGTCTTCCTTTGATCAACCTAGCTTTGATACCACTTGTTAGTTATGGAACGTTCACATAGAGGGGGGGGGGGGGGGGGGGGGGTGTTAGGTGATCTTGGTTCTTTTTGATAAATTAGTGTGAGTTATGAGTATTTAAGCACATCAGTAAAATATCACAAACAAAAAGCACAGCAGACGACAAAAGATCTATAGAGGTTCCTCAATACAGGGTGTCTTGAGTAGTCCTCTTTCCCTCTACACCTACCTAGCAGTGTGCTAGGCTAAGCAAAACTCTGCAAAAAAGCTTCAGGCCCTCAAGCCTTACAACACGGACCCGCAAGTCCCAACAACCTAGGCCCGCAAGCCCCTACTGCCCTCGAGCCCGCAAGCTCGACACTCAGGCCCTCAAGCCCTACAATACGGACCCGCAAGTCCCAACAGCCTAGGCTCGCAAGCCCCTACTGCCCCCAAGCCCGCAAGCTCGGCAAATCACACCCGCAAGTGCACTGCCCTGGCCCTCAAGCCTTACAGCTTCCCAGCCCTCAAGCTAGAAAGGTTGGCCCGCAAGCCTTACAAGAAATTACAGTAATAAAACTGTTTCTTCGGCCGGATGAAGATTGTCAACTTTAGCCTGATGAGGATCGACACCTTGAGATTGAAGAAGATGCCTCTGAATCAGATCTTGAGCGCACGATTCTTCTTCAAAATCTTTTCTTAGCCTGATGAAGATTGACAACTTAACAGTCGATGAAGATGACTGCTTCTTCTTTTTCTCTCTATCTTGAGCCGCTTGAACTGTTCGATTCGCTATGTGCGCAAGTTCATTCTTGTTAATTGATTTTTAGGATGACCTCCTATCTCTTTTATAAGACTGATGTCACAACCAGCATTTTCCCACGAATTTAATAAATATTATCAGAGCAAAAGGAAAATACGCGTTATGATGCCACGTCAAGCAGGGGACAACTACCGACGCTCAGGAAAACACTCCTTACGATTTTTTTATAAAAGACATAAATGTACCTGGATTAAAAAGATAATTTTACATTTTAGCTTAAGACTGTGTCCCTCGGTCCGGTGGATCATCTAGTCCACAAGTAGAAAACTATACATACGCAACGGAAAATAGGTTCATTTTAGCCTACATGAGCATGAAGATCAACATCCCAGAAATGGTATGCACATATCTATGTTTACTATAGTAAGAAAGGATTTTTCTACGATTTTTAAAGCATGCGATAATTACTTAAAATCATGATATGCAAGAATGTCATTTTTTATATTAATGAAGTAACTAATGCATCCTAGCATAAAACTTCCCAGAGAGCAAGTAGGTAAACAACCTGAAAGTAACAGCAAAACAACTAACAAGTAAACTAGCACAAGAAGACTAGAGCTATGGGCGTCAACAACTAACACGAGCCCATAGAAAAGAAGGAAAACACCCAAAAGGGGGCAACAACTAACGAACTGCCCCTTACCTAGAAGAGAGGAAGGGCCTCGACAGGAAAACTGAACGGCACCGCTCTAACTCCTGCAACAGCTAAAAAAAACCTGAACCTGAGACATTCATAAGAAAAGAATGCCTCAGCCCAAAGGGTACAAGAAAACCAAGATTAGCAGCAATCAGAAATAAAAGATTTCAGAAAGGAGAGCTAAGCAGATAAACATCAATAATCTTACAACAACTCGAGCTAGCTCAAACGAGTGCACTCGGTAAGAGGAAAATCCTGCACCAGAAGGTAATAGCCAAAGCAATCAAATTCAACCACGTGTCCGCCATTGCGGCTCAGAGGTGGTGGTTATACATATAATATCATAATACACATATATAAGCCTGTAAATTTACAAGCACTTGAGACTGATCAGCTCGAGGGAAGAGCGTCCCCCAAAAGAAGGCACTACAACGGTGGTATCTTCCACTAACGCACGCAGCCCAAAAACCATATAGGAGTGCTGCGGCAGTGGATCCAATCCACCCAAACCAATAACACAAAAGAGGCACTGTGGCGGTGACCTTTAGGTCACTCACTCAACAGACTCACACATAGCACCAGGAGCAGGGGTGCATAATCATACATATATGTATATGTATATGTATATAAGTATATAAATAAACCACAGTGCAGACCACCAGAGAACACTCAGAACATTAGACCACAAAGATCATAGAGATCAAGAACCACTCACCAAAACTATCCCGGAGAATTAGACAACATAGCATACTTAGCTCATAAATCCAATAGAACAAACAGAGTAGTGCCAGGCAGGAAAAAAAACCAGATTTTCAGATAGTTGTAACCACAACTCGAGACGAGAGAATCAGTAGCACCTGGTTCAGCAATTAATCAATATATCAACATTCAACTTAGAACAAAGTCGAAGATTTTAGAAAGTCGACACCATGCAAGGCTTGGTGTCGGAACAAGACGAGGATAGACTTAACACGGAGGCCCAACACCAGAACAATACTCATCGGTCCACTTGAAAACACTTTGTGAGTCCAAACTTGACTCCTAACGAACTTCTTGTAACAGTACGATGAATAAGGCACGACAAGACACCACAATGAACACTAACCAAAAACAGGGCAACTCAAAGAATAGAGCATAGTTTTATCAAAAGTCTCAGCCAAAGGGACTTAAAAGGTTTGATAACATCGCTTAAGATACCCGGAAACACCCGGCGAAAGAACATATAAATATATACGGAATCAATTCAGAATAAGCGATGAAATAGACAAAAAAACTTATCAAAAGTTGACAGGGAATCTTAACAACAGTTGACGGGAAAAGGTTTATATCAAAGTCGATGAGAAGGACTTATATCAAAGTTGACTAGAAGACTTCATGTTAATGTCGACGGGAAACTTCATAAAAGAAGAAGAAATTGTACGATTTTAGGGCGAGCAAACTTTTCTAAACATAGGGAACTCTTATCAGACTACCTGGTAGAATAACTAAACAGGTAAGGAAGCAATCCAGATTCCAAGGGAATGACATCAGGAATCAAGAACCCAGAACACCAATAAAGACCCCAAAAGGGAAACACAACAGCCGCTAACCTAAAATCAACAGGTTAGGCAGACAGGGAAGAAGAAAGGACTGAAATGAAGGACTTTCAATCACCCAGCAAAATCAAGCCAAGGGAACTACTACTACTTGAAGGACACAACCAACAAGAGAGCCTAGCATAACTAAGCTTCAGGAAACAAAGTCATTATGGAAAAAGACCGCTATTTGCAGCCCACAACCACTAAAAGAGAAGTCTTTACATTCAATCAGCTTGCTAAGACAGTGAGAAGGAAGCATTACCCTTCACTGAGAAAGTTAACACAAAAATTTCATGAAAGAATGAGTCGGAAATGGTTTAAAATACTCAGAAACAAAAGGCAGATTACACAGAAAACCAGGGAAAAGGATTAAAAGAGAAGGGAACAGGCAATAGATGACCTCAACAGCTAGGCTACTAGCGCGAGACTATGAGTGGTTTTGCAAGTTAGCCAACGTTTAAATAATTGCCAAACTTGACAACCGTATTTTATTATACCCAGGGCCGCATAACCAAAGCAATTAAATGCCATATAGCAAGAATAACCTTGAGCTAAGAGTCGATTACGCAATTTGAATTATCGAGGCTTGCAACCTGGAAGCGGCCACCGATCATATAAAAGCAATGGAACGTAATATCGAGAATAGGATTAGACATGCCAACCCCCATATAGTTCTAAAAATAGAACTATATATATAACTAATAGAAACTACGCATAGCGGTCCCAAACAACATAATCCAACTGGAACAACATATGATAGCCCCCAAACAGAACATAATTTTATAACAGCAACCCCCAAACCGATTCTACAAGGCAGCCCCAAACAGAATAATCCAAACAGGAATGATGCAAAGCAGCCCCTAACAAATCCAACTGGAATTATAGATATATATATATAACAACCCCCGAATAAGAAGAAATATATATAGGAAGCAGCCCCTAAAAATCCAAACTAGAATTATATATATAGCAACCCCCAATAGAAATCCCGATTAGATGATATATATAACAGCCCCAAAGGCAAAACCAAGCAAGGATAATGAAAAGCAGCTCTTAACTGGGATTGTGCAAACCAGCCCCAAAGAAATCGGGCCTAGGACCATACATAGCAGCCCCCAGGAAAGAAAAAAAAGGAAACAGAAGTATCTGATAGCTCCGAATGCAGCCACCCCCAAAATAATCCAACCTGGAGCCAGATGAAGCAGACCAAGCTGATAAATTTTATAAAACAGCCCCCTCCCAATTCAGAATATAACAAACAGCAGCTGCCAGCCCTATCTTAACTCCAAGATTTTTGCCAACATAAAACTGAAAGTCTGCTAGCATAATAATATACCCAGAAATTTGTTATAACAAGCCAGGGATTTGTTAGCATAATCAGGAAAAGGTCTGATAACCTAACCAGGAAAAAAACTGCTAGCATGAACTCCAGCCTCAGTTAACAGAAAAATTAAAAAAGAAAAACAATTGCTAGCATAAGCTCCAAAGGATCTTGGCCACAATCAGTAAAGCAGTAGAAGAATGATGAAGGGGGGGAGGAGGAAGAGTTTTCTTGCCTTTAGTTCAACCGGCGATCCGCCGGATCGCGTCGAACAGGGAGAGAGAGCTGCCCGGAACCCTAGACCCGACAATGAAGACGAGCCCTGGCAACCTAGATCACTCCTCCGACGAAGAGCTTGACAAGCCCTCCAACCTCCCGCACCGGCGACTCCGACGAACCCTAGCTCGCCACTCCAGCTGACTCGGCAGAATCGGGCCTATCGAGGGAGGGGAGAAGGAAGTAATGGCTGAAGGGGAGGGTTTAGCTATATATATGTATATATATATAATAAATAAACTTATATATATATATATATAAATATAACTTTTATATATATACATATATAAGAAATTTATACGTATAAAACTTATATATACTTATACTCATATATATAACTGTGTGTATATAAATCCGCCTACATATACCTCCCTATATTAAAACACGGTTGCATAAATTTACTTATACAAGACCCTATATACACGAATATATATATATATATATCTATATATTTATACATATACCCGCATATATGCCTCTTTCTAGAAATAAAATGTCGGATGACGACGACGCTCCCGAGACGGTAACGCCCTTTCGCCTTGATGCCCTGTATTAATATTTCGCTTTAGAATAATTATTATTAATCACATATGTTTTATTAAAATAATTATAAGAAAAACCCGGGGCATTACAGCCACCCCTCCTAACAAAAAGTTTCGGCCCGAAACTTTGCAACTACAATACCAAATTCTTTACCACTAAATCCTTCACATACCCGCTTAGATTAACTATAAGAGAAAACCTGGGGTGTTACAGTCACCCCACCAAGAAGGAAGTTTCGTCCCAAAACTTAGAACCGAAACTTAGAAAACAATGAATGAAAAGAGCAAAGGGAGAGGTAAGCCCACACTCGCTAAATAGAAACGCTAACCGAAGAGGGATAGGAAAACAGATGCGGGTAAGATTACCCAAAAGGAAAAGGACATTATCAAGAACTCGAAATGTCCAAGCCGAGAACAGAAAGCAGATCGCGGAACATCTGACTCACGGATCCCCAACTAAAGGAAGCCTAAACGAAGATCAGCCTTCGAAAACACCGAACTACCATGCAACTGGTCAAGCAAAACATCAATCTGAGGCAACGACTATCTACTCTTGACGGTCACCTTTATCAGTTCTCGATAATCGACACTCAATCTCACCGAACTAACTTTATTCTTTACGAACAAGACGAGAGCACTTCAGGGCAAGGAACTAGGCCAGGAAAAAGCCACACTGCAACCACTCATCTGACTGAGTGCTCAACTCTCGCAACACATGCGGGGCCAAAGGGTACGGTGCCTTAGCAATAGGATGGGTACCCGTCTCAAGGTCAGAAACAAACTCCTCAACTCTCACAGGCAGAAAAAATCAGAGGGATTAACTGGGAAGACACCAGGGAACTCCCGCGCCATAGGAAAAATCTCGATACACGGCAAACTGATAACAGTATCTAGTATAGAAATGAGGTAAGAAAACCCACTGGGAACTAAAAGGTTACGAGCACATGCCGCGGAAAGAATCGGAGGAAAAACCTAGCACAAAAAAGCCAACGCACTCATGGAAAGAGCGGTGTCCAGCTAAAGGACCAAATGCTTTACCCTGCGTGCACCCAAAGACTCGCCCTCTAACTGAGTAGTTGACTCCGACGCACTATGCTCTGGAGTCAACGACTGCAACTTCGAACAAACACCTCACTACACCTAGCTTAAGACACAACAGCTAGGAACTAGAATTTCCTAACTCGATACAGATCAGAAAAGAGTAGATACTTGCTCTTGTTGTTACCTTGCTCTGGGAATTCATGAAATGATGTTATGCTTAACTTAGGATGATATACCATCATCCTATCGACTCCTGTGCATTTAATATAAATGCATGAATGCCAAATTTTATTTCAAATCATGTGTGTACGAGCATCATCATGTATGTCTTTAACTTGGCACGTGTGCTAATGTTATGTTATGATGTGCATGCAGTGCTATGCAATCTAAAAAGGCCTTAATGCATGCTATGAGCGGCGTACACATGCGATCTTATGCATCTCATACTACATATTATCGCATGTAACGAAAAAGAAAATCGAGCTAATGGACATGCATGCGACCTACGTTATGCATCTCATACTACATAACAGTCGTATGTTTTCACCAATGAGGATCCATATACAAACACATATTATGCATCCCATACAACATAATATGCCTCGTATACTTCTTATCATGCTATGAGTGTAGTGTTCATGCTTCAGCCAAGACATACTAATGACCCTTCGGTGTGTGTATGCAATGAATGACGATTCTTACCAGGCGGTTAACCGGGCCAACCAGACTATCCCAGCAACCCGGCTAACCTCCCTCTGATACCAACTGTCACAACCCGCATTTTCCCACGAATTAATAAATATTATCAGAGCAAAGGGAAAATACGCGCAATGATGCCACGTCAAGCAGGGGATAACTACCGACGCTCAGGCAAACACTCCTTACGATTTTTTTATAAAAGACATAAATGTACCTGGATTAAAAAGAGAATTTTACATTTTAGCTTAAGACCGTGTCCCTCGGTCCGGTGGATCATCTAGTCCACAAGTAGAAAACTATACATACTCAGCAGAAAATAGGTTCATTTTAGCCTACATGAGCATGAAGATCAACATCCCAGAAATGGTATGCACATATCTATGTTTAGTATAGTAAGATAGGATTTTTCTACGATCTTCAAAGCATGCGATAATTACTTAAAATCATGATATGCAAGAATGTCATTTTTTATATTATTGAAGTAACTAATGCATCCTATCATAAAGCTTCCCAGAGAGCAAGTAGGTAAGCAACCTGGAAGTAACAACAAAACAACTAACAAGTAAACTAGCACAATAAGACTAGAGCTATGGGCGTCAACAACTGACAAGAGCCCATAGAAAAGAAGGAAAACCCCCAAAAGGGGGAAACAACTAAAGAACTGCCCCTTACCTAGAAGAGAAGAAGGGACTCAACATGAAAACTGAACGGCACCGCTCTAACTCCTGCGGAAGCTAAAAAAAACCTGAACCCGAGACATTCATAAGAAAAGAATGCCTCAGCCCAAAGGGTGCAAGAAAACCAAGATTAGCAGCAATTAGAAATAAAAGATTTCAGAAAGGAGAGCTAATCATATAAACATCAATAATCTTACAACAACTCGAGCCAGCTCAAACGAGTGCACTCGGTAAGAGGAAAAGCCTGCACCAGAAGGTAATAGCCAAAGCAATCAAAGTCAACCACGTGTCCGCCATTGCGGCTCAGAGGTGGTGGTTATACATATAATATCATAATACACATATATAAGCCTGTAAATTTACAAGCACTTGAGACTGATCAGCTCGAGGGAAGAGCGTCCCCCAAAAGAAGGCACTACGACGGTGGTATCTTCCACTAACACACGCAGCCCAAAAACCATACAGGAGTGCTGCGGCAGTGGCTCCAATCCACCCAAACCAACAGCCCAAAAGAGGTACTGTGGCGGTGACCTTTAGCTCACTCACTCAACATACTCACATATAGCACCAGGAGCAGGGGTGCATAATCATACTTATATGTATATGTATATGTATATAAGTATATAAATAAACCACAGTGCAGTCCACCAGAGAACACTCAGAACATTAGACCACAAAGATCATAGAGATCAAGAACCACTCACCAAAACTATCTCGGAGAATTAGACAACATAGCATACTTAGCTCATAAATCCAATAGAACAAACTGAGTAGTGGCAGGCCGGAAAAAAAACCAAATTTTTAGATAGTTGAAACCACAACTCGAGACGAGAGAATCAGTAGCACCTGGTTCAGCAATTAATCAATATATCAACATTCAACTTACAACAAAGTTGAAGATTTCAGAAAGTCGACACCATACAAGGCTTGGTGTCGGAACAAGACGAGGATAAACTTAACACGGAGGCCCAACACCAGAACAATACTCATCGGTCCACTTGAAAACACTTGGTGAGTCCAAACTTGACTCCTAATGAACTTCTTGTAACAGTACGATGAATAAGGCACGACAAGACACCACAATGAACACTAACCAAAAACAGGGCAACTCAAAGAATAGAGCATAGTTTTATCAAAAGTCTCAGCCAAAGGGACTTAAAAGGTTTGATAACATCGCTTAAGATACCCGGAAACACCCGGCGAAAGAACATATAAATATATACGGAATCAATTCAGAATAAGCGATGAAATCGGCAGAAAAACTTATCAAAAGTTGACAAGGAAACTTAACAACAGTTGACGGGAAAAGGCTTATATCAAAGTCGACGAGAAGGACTTATATCAAAGTGGACTAGAAGACTTCATGTTAAAGTCGAAGGGAAACTTCATAAAAGAAGAAGAAATTGTACGATTTTAGGGCGAGCAAACTTTTCTAAACATAGGGAAGTCTTATCAGACTACCTGGTAGCATAACTAAACAGGTAAGGAAGCTATCCAGATTCCAAGGGGATGACAACAGGAATCAAGAACCCAGAACACCAATAAGACCCCAAAAGGGAAACACAACAGCCCCTAACCTAAAATCAACAGGTTAGGTAGACAGGGAAGAAGAAAGGACTAAAATGAAGGACTTTCAATCACCCAGCAAAATCAAGCCAAGGGAACTACTACTACTTGAAGGACACAACCAACAAGAGAGCCTAGCATAACTAAGCTTCAGGAAACAAAGTCATTAAGGAAAAAGACCGCTATTTGCAGCCCACAACCACTAAAAGAGAAGTCTTTACATTCAATCAGCTTGCTAAGACAATTAGAATGAAGCATTACCCTTCACTGAGAAAGTTAACACAAAAATTTCATGAAAGACTGAGTCGGAAAGGGTTTAAAATACTCAGAAACAAAAGGCAGATTACACAGAAAACTAGGGAAAAGGATTAAAAGAGAAGGGAACAGGCAATAGATGACCTCAACAGCTAGGCTACTAGCGCGAGACAATCAGTGGTTTTGCAAGTTAGCAAACGTTTAAATAATTGTCGAACTTGACAACCGTATTTTATTATACCCAGGGCCGCATAACCAAAGCAATTAATTGCCATATAGCAAGAATAACCTTGAGCTAAGAGTCGATTACGCAATTTGAATTATCGAGCCTTGCAACCCGGAAGCGGCCCACCGATCATATAACAACAATGGAACGTAATATCGAGAATAGGATTAGACATGACAACCCCCATATAATTCTAAAAGTAGAACTATATATATAGCTAATAGAAACTACGCATAGCGGTTCCAAGCAACATAATCCAACTGGAACAACATATGGCAGCCCCCAAACAGAACATAATTTTATAACAGCAACCCCCAAACTGATTCTACAAGGCAGCTCCAAACAGAATAATCCAAACAGGAATGATGCACAACAGCCCCTAACAAATCCAACTGGAATTATATATATATATAACAGCCACCGAACAAGAAGAAATATATATAAGAAGCAGCCCCTAAAAATCCAAACTAGAATAATATATATAGCAGCCCCCAATTGAAATCCCGATTAGATGATATATATAGCAGCCCCAAAGGCAAAACCAAGCAAGGATAATGAAAAGCAGCTCTTAACTGGGATTGTGCAAACCAGCCCCAAAGAAATTGGGCCTAGGACCATACATAGTAGCCCCCAGGAAAGAAAAAAAGGAAACAGAAGTATCTGATAGCTCTGAATGCAGCCACCCCCAAAATAATCCAACCTGGAGCCAGATGAAGCAGCCCAAGCTGATAAATTTTATAAAACAGCCCCTCCCAATTCAGAATATAACAAACAGCAGCTACCAGCCAGCCCTATCTTAACTCCAGGATTTTTGCCAACAAAAAACTGAAAGTCTCTTAGCATACTAATATACCCAGAAATTTGTTATAACAAGCCAGGGATTTGTTAGCATAATCAGGAAACGATCTGATAACCTAACTAGGAAAAAAACTGCTAGCATGAACTCCAGCCTTAGTTAACAGAAAATTGAAAAAAAAACAATTGCTAGCATAAGCTCCAAAGGATCTTGGCCACAATCGGTAAAGCAGTAGAAGAATGATGAAGGGGGGGGGGGGGGGAGGAGGAAGAGTTTTCTTGCCATTAGTTCAACCGGCGATCCGCCGGATCGCGTCAAACAGGGAGAGAGAGCTGCCCGGAACCCTAGACCCGGCAACGAAGACGAGCCCTGGCAACCTCGATCACTCCTCCGACGAAGAGCTTGATGAGCCCTCCAACTTCCCGCACCGGCGACTCCGACGAACCCTAGCTCGCCACTCCAGCTCACTCGGCAGAATCGGGCCGATCGAGGGAGGGGAGAAGGAAGTAATGGCTGAAGGGGAGGGTTTAGCTATATTTATGTATATATATAATAAATAAACTTTTATATATATATAAAAATATTACTTTTATATATATACATATATAAGAAATTTATACGTATAAAACTTATATATACTTATACTCATATATATATATATATATGTAATTGTGTGTATATATATCCGCCTACATATACCTCCCTATATGAAAACACGGTTGCATAAATTTACTTATACAAGACCCTATATACACGAATATATATATATATATATATATATATCTATATATTTATACATATACCCGCATATACGCCTCTTTCTAGAAACAAAACGCTGGATGACGACGACGCTCCCGAGACGGTAACGCCATTTCGCCTCGATGCCCTGAAATAATATTTCGCTTTAGAATAATTATTATTAATTCCATATGTTTTATTAAAATAATTATAAAAAATACCCGGGGCATTACAGCCACCCCTCCTAACAAAAAGTTTCGGCCCGAAACTTTGCAACTACAATACCAAACGCTTTACCACTAAATCCCTCACATACCCACTTAGATTAATTATAAGAGAAAACCTGGGGCGTTACAACTGAGAGGCTCCCAACGGTCTTCTTGAAAAGTTCCTTAAGTATCAGACACTCATTCCTTAAGAGCACGTGTAGATTGCTGACAGCATTAATTGCTGATACACATTCAGGAGGCGACATTAAGTGCTGTCAGGCAATCAGACGGCGGCATTAATTGCTGACAATGCGTCTGCAATATTTGAATTCTATCTCGACGATATTTCCATCTTCATGCCGATACAGACATCATATCGTCGATAGGATCAACGTCTCGACGACATGCCCTTGTCGATGCCTTTAACTTAGGTAGACTGCAAATTCTTCTTGCTTCTGCCACTGATGCAGGTGTCTCGACGATAGGAGACATACTGGTGTTTCTGCATATACGACGATATGCTATCATCGACTGTGTCGTTGAGATATTCTTTTTTGCTGCCTGTCATCGTAATCATGTTGTTCTTTCGACGATATGAGTGATTACATGTCGACAAATCATACTCATAATAGCAGTTAGCCTTCAGCTATCCTTCCTCAGTTTTCTTGACGACAAGCCTTTTGTACGACTATGTTCACCGCCATCAATCATACTTAGCCTTTTCAGCGACAAGGCTCTGTCACGACGATATATGTTCTTCTCGACGATATCTCTTTGTCGACGAACTCTTCGACACTGATCTTCTCTTTTGTCTTTTCGACGACAAGGCTTCTTTATCTTCTTGGTGACAAGGCCACTTTGGTGATGTCGACGATACTGCATCTTCTCGACGACATTTCTTCCTTTGTCTTCATTCTTCTCTCCGCTCGACTATCTTCATTCTGTGTTCGACGAACTGGCCATGTCGCAGCGTTCAACGAACACGCCAAGTCTCAGAGGTTGATGAACACGCCAAGTCTCAGCGGTCGACGAACATCTTTCTTCATTCGATGAATTTTGTTCTGCGTTCGACGAACCTAGTTTCCTGAGATTTATAAGCTATTGAAATGATCAAATACAAAGTGAAGTATTCTTGACTTGGTGACTTCTTCAAATCGGGAATCATGTGGGCAAGATTCCCAACACCAAGGGTACTTATCATTCCCCCCACAGGCGTACAAGCCCAAGGCCAAGAACTCCACTGAGACCTCACCCGTTACATGGCTCATCTTGCCAACGGGCGCATCAACATACTTGTTCTCGCTACAATCACTAAGCCAAAACCAAGAACTCCACTGGGACCTCACCCCTTACATGGCTCATCATGCCAACGGGCGCACCAGCATACTTGTTCTTGTCAGTTAGCCCAGAAGGGGACTTGTCTTGCCCGGACTCTCTCCCCACATAAATCCAAGCATTCACGGGCTAGCCAGCCGACCACAAAGACAAAACCACGCCTTCACATACACATAGCATTTACCCTTTCCAAACCAACGTTCATTCTCACACGAACATAAGGGCAACACATACGGCGTTTTCGCCGTCATCGGATTTCTAGCAAAATCCCTAAAATGCACGTTAAGCAACATCTCCGAATCGGACCACCGGTCATGATTTCGGCTTCACCCAAAATGCCCATTACACTAACGGAGTGGATCTCTAGTGCAAAATCATGTCGGGGACAGACTCAATCAACCCGATGGTTCTTATTCAACCAAGGTGACCCAAAGCCCTCTCATTTGAGAGATCCGGTGCCATAAAATTTCAGAAAAGAGAAAGTAAAAGCATAGATGCCATGCACGCATCCTAAAACTGGAAGGAGAGATGTCATTACCCTAAGAGTTCTCTTCCTCACCATGGATTTGTTGAAAAGCACGGATAGAAAGAAGCGCCTTCTATTCCTCTCCACGGATTTGGTCTCGGATCGGCGAACGGAGCTCTGGTGCTCCAACAATGCAGGATCTAGCCTTCTTCTTCCTCCAAACCCTACCTCTCTTCTACGCCTCCAAAAGCCCAAGAGACTTAACGAAAATAGAATATAACTTCTCTGCCCTAAATAAATCTTTAGGACGCACTTATCAAGACCGTAGGATCAAGATCCAAACAGATCGGACGTCCAGGAAATGCTACTTACGGAACAGGTTCCGTCAGCTAATGCTGGCGTTAGCGCTAGCGCCCGCGTTAGCTCTTCGTCGAACTCCCTTCGACGATCTCCCTTCGACGAATTTCCTTCATCGAACTCCCTTCGATGAAACTTCCTTTGACGAACGAAGCCAACTCAACGACTCAGCGGTTCTGAACTCTCTTCGTCGAACTCTGTTCGATGAACTCCTTTCGTCGAACTCCCTTCGACGTAACTTCCTTCGACGAACGAAGCCAACAGTTCTGAACTCTCTTCGTCGAACTCTCTTCGACGAACTCCTTTCATCGAACTCCCTTCGACGAAACTTCCTTCAACGAACGAAGCCAACGGTTCTGAACTCTCTTCGTCGAACTCCTCTTTGTCGAACTCCGTTCGACGAACTCCTTTCGTCGAACACCATCGCAATCCTAACGGGGCAGCTAACGCCTGCGTTAACACCTAACACTGGCACTAGCTCCTAGATACAGAAAACTTGTAACAGCCTTAGGCATTCCAGCCTCCGCGCTCAGCAAAACCTGGGGTGTTACAAATCCACCCTCCTTAAAAGAATTTCGTCCTCTAAATTTAAAACGTTAACAAAAGCACAACTAACACACATACCTGAAACGAACAGTTCCGGAAAGTTACCCCGCATTGTTTACTCTCGCTCCCACGAGAACTCGTCTCGTCCGCAATTATCCCAACGCACTTTCACCAGCTTGACCTCTTTGTTCCACATCCGCCAGACTTCAGAATCCTCCACACAAACCGGACGAACTATCGTCCTCAGATCTTCGGTTACAGGAACTGTCGAAGACTCAACCACATCCTCTGGCTCCACCAATGCCTTCCTCAGCACCGAAACATGAAATACATCATGTAATCCGCTTAGCTCTACGGACAACGCCAACCGATAGGCCGCTTCGCCTATGCACTCTGTAACCTTAAACGGACCCAAGTATCTCAGACTCAATTTCTTGAGTCGTCGAATTCGCGAAACGCCTTTGAATGGCTTGATCTTCAAGTAGACCATGTCGCCCACCACAAACTCCACATTTTTGTGGCGTGCATTAAAATACTTTGCCTGCCGATCCTGAGCAACCTTCATGCGCTCCTAGATCATTCGCACCAACTCACAAGCATCTTCCACCACTTCTTTTCCTAACAACTGGGTGTCTCCCGCCTCTATCCAAGACATCAGCATTCGACACTGCCTTCCATACAAAGCCTCGTATGGCGCCATTTTGATACTCGCCTGAAAACTATTGTTGTAGGCAAACTCCACCATGAAGAGGCGGTCTTCCCAACTTTTACCGAAATCGAGAGCACCCATTCTCAACATGTCCTCCATCGTACGATTCATTCTCTCCGTTTGTCCATCGGTCTGCGGATGGAATGCGGTACTAAACTTCAATTTTGTGCTCAAACTTCGATGCACCAACCTCTAGTCCTTGGACGTGAATCGTCCATCGCGATCACTAATGATGCTCTTTGGAATTCCATGCAATCGCACACTGTTTCGAACATAAAGCTCCATGAGCTTCTCCACGCTATCGTCCTTCTGATTTGGAATGAAGTGGGATACCTTGGTCAGGCGATCCACAATCACCCAAATCGCATCGTTACCTTGCCGCGATCGAGGTAAACCATGCACAAAATCCATGGAGATGTCATCGAATTTCCACTCGGGGATAGGAAGAGGTTTCAAGAATCCACCTGGCCTTTGGCATTCCGCCTTCACTAAGGTGCACATCTGACACCGACTTACATTCAAAGCTACATCCCGCTTCATCCCAGGCCACCAAAAGGATTTCTTCAAATCCAAGTACATCTTCGTACTTCCTGGATGAATGGAGTACTTCGTGAAGTGAACCTCAGACATCAACTCCTCACGGAGCTTGCCAAAACGAGGGACAAACACCCTTCCATTTCTCTTTAACCTGACCATCTCCAATGCACTGCCTTCGCTTTGCTGAGCTTCCAATGCCAATCGCTGACACTCTTCGTCTGCACTGGTTGCCTCTCGAATTCGATCTACTATATCACACTGCATCTCGATCAAGTTCAGCCGAGCTGCGCTGGACTCACCCTTAGCCACACACACAATGCCAAGAGAGTTAAACTCTTGCACTAAACGCTCGTCATGCGCTTCAATCCAATTTCCTTGACCAGAGTACTTCTTACTCAAGGCGTCAGCCACCACATTGGCCTTGATATACTGAATCGCTACGTCGTAGTCCCCTAGGAACTCGACCCACCTGCGCTGCCTCATGTTAAGATCCTTCTAATCTAAAAGATACCTCAAGCTTTTGTGGTCCGTGAAGATTTCAACCTTCGCACCATACATGTAGGGCCGCCACAACTTCAACGCAAAAATCACCGCTGCCAACTCCAAGTCGTGGACGGGGTAATTTCTCTCATAAGGCTTTAGCTGCCTCGACCCATAAGCTATCACGTTGCCATGCTGCACAAGCATGCAACCCAAACCGCACCCTGACGCGTCGCTGAAAATTTGGAATCCCTCAGTCCCACTAAGAAGACTTAGGATTGGAGCAGACATCAATCTTTCCTTCAAGGTCTCAAACGCACGGGCACACTCCGACGTCCACACAAACTTCTGGTCCCTTCGGGTGAGAGTGGTGAGGGGCAAAGCCATCTGCGAAAAGTTCTCAATGAACCTTCTATAATAACCGGCTAGTCCAAGGAAACTCCAGTCTTCTGCCACGGTTCTTAGTGCAGGACAATCTCTAATGGCTTCAATCTTCGCAGGATCCACCGCCACCCCATCTCCACTAATCACATGGCCCAAGAAAGCCACTTTTAAGATCCAGAACTCGCACTTTGAGAACTTCGCATAAAGATAGTTCTCCCTCAATGTCTGCAACACTATTCTCAGATGAGACTAATGCTCCGCCTTCGACTTTGAATACACTAAGATGTCGTCAATGAACACCACCACGAACGAATCCAGGTATTGTCGAAACTCTCGATTCATTAAATCCATGAACACTGATGGCGCGTTCGTCAAACCGAACGACATCACCGAGAACTCAAAATGACCATATCTCGTCCTAAACGCCGCCTTGGGAATATCCTCTTCTCGAATCCTTATCTGATAGTAACCCGACTTTAAGTCCAACTTGGAGTACATGATGAGTCCTGATCATATACACTTTTATGGACTCATCTAGGCCGTTTTTCAGTCTCTTCACCGCACTTTAGCCTTGTTATAGTTTATATTTGATATTCCATGCTAGGTGCACTTCTAAGCCCATTTTGGTGTGATTTCATGCTTTTCTTCTTTAGTAGTTTTCATGCTCCGTTAGGTGCCACTTTCAGTGGCTAGATTTGTGGTTGTGCTGGAATAGGAGTCGTGCAGGTGTTCCCGGTGCAACTCTGCACAGGAACACTGCGCACGATCACCGGTTCTACTGCGCACGACCACTGGTCGTGCGCCACTGATCGTGCGCACTTAACCCTTTTTTCATGAGTTCTGTTTGGTGCAGTGCGCACGAGCATCTACGCTAGTGCGCACGACCACCGATCGTGCGCCACTATGCGTGCGCACTTAGCATTAATTTTCTGAGTTCTGTTTCGACCAGTGCGCACGACCACCGACGATAGTGCGCACGACCACCGGTCGTGCGCCACCGTTCGAGTGAACATGTTATTTTATAATTTCTGCCTCTACAGGTTCCGTCCAGGCAGAGCACACGATCACAGGATTCTAGTGCGCACGACCACTGGTCGTGCGCCAATGACCGTGCGCACTGTTTAATTCCAGCGCCTATAAATTCCGCTGCTCGCGATTTAGGTCGGATCGCTCGCTGTTTTCCGCCGTTTCTGCTCCAGTTTCATCCGACTTCGCCCCTCCACCGCCGCCCACCATCTGGAGGTGCTCCGGGCTTGTTCTTCACGCCAATCTTGAGCCGGAGTCTCCTCTCGGCCTCCTCCTTCATCCAAGAGCTTCAAAGAGAGATCTAGCCGCCATCTCCATCGAGCAAGAGGAAGTTTGCAACCTCTACCGGATCGTGACACAAAGAAGACGGGTCCATTGGAGAGTCGTGACAGCTCTCTCTACCCCGGACGTAGTTGCGGACCGAGCTTGGACGCGGATTGACAACCCGGCGATTCCAACCGTGAATCTACAACGAGACTTCGGATTCGGTCGATTTCTTGCCTTATTCTTCTCTTTTTGATGTATATGTAGCTAGATCTAATCATGATGATGAAGTGGCACTTGAATTAGTTATATTTACATATATATTTCATGTCTATGTGATTGTGTAATTTATCTATTTGAGTTGCTTGAGGTGCGCCGCCGTCCATTTCCATTCCGCCGTCACGTTCGTGTGTCGCACTAGCAATTGCTAGTGGCGTGCTTGTCGAAGAGGTGCTTGCGACCCTCACTCCACTAGCCTACTCGTCCATCCGCCTACCGAAGCGTGGCATCGCGGCCCGTATTCCATCCCGCCTAACGAAGCAGTGCGCTCAAGGCCTGCACAGTTCGATTCCGCTTGCCTACTCGTCCATCCGCCCTTTCGACGCAGCGCGCTCAAGGCCTGCCTAGTCTCCATCCCGCCAAGCGAAGCATTGCATAGCGGCATTGCATAGGAGTAGTTGATAGCTTTTATTTTATTTTCCAAAAGCCAACCCAACTCCCCCGCATTCCATCCGATTTAAGGACTTCAATCTCAAGTCCTTCCTCGAAACCTAACTCCACCTTACTGTGTTCCTCAAGAGACCGACACTCGGGGATTTTCCCCATAATTATTACTTGCGCGACCGGTGCACTTGCCGAATCTTCGCATCAAGTTTTTGGCGCCGTTGCCGGGGAACACAGTCGTGTGAGTTTTCTGGAGAGGGAGAATCTGAGAGAGAAGCCCTGCCATTTGTTTATCGCATCTTTTATTTTATTTCTGTTCTCTTTATTCCATTTTCTTGTTTTATAGTAGGTTGCTTTAGTAAATTTTTGTTAGGTGTAGTATTTCGCACAATAGTGTTCTTCTTTTTGAATCGTTTTATCTTCGCACTATGTGGGCACATCTTAATTTCCGTTGCCGTTGGTGTGGATCTACCTCCCACTCTAGTGATGAATGCCCTACGGAGATTAGTAGGCATAATTCTTAGAGCCCAGCATATGGAGCACCGACTTCGTCTGGTACTCCATATGGTGCGCGTAAGTCTTATGGCTACTCTGCTGAGCCTTTACCGTCATACTTCTTTTCGGCTCCAGCTCCCGCTGTGCCAAAGAGGCCCGCAAGGCAGTGCCAGTTTTGTCGGAGCACTGATCACGCCCTGAAGGATTGTGCTGCTTTTCGTCGCCAATTGGATGAGGATGACGAGCTGGATATCCGGATCGTCCCGAATCCTAACTCTGGCGGCACACCTTCAACATCCGGTTTTGTGTCCTTTCCACCTTCACATCTTGAAGGGTATGGCGTTGACACAGTCACCGGATGTGCGGCTGATCTATGCACCGACATTGCTGAGCCTATTCTCCATGTGCATCCACCACCCCTAGTGGATTCGATTCTTTGTGAGGAATCGGTGCCCGACTTTTATCCGAGCACTATTCCTCTCCCTATTGTGCATACTACACTCGTCTCTGACGACATTGTTGATGATGTGTCGCAATAGGAGGCTGGTGACCTGAGTGTTATGCTTATTCCTTTGGAGGAGGACAACCTTCTAGGTGAAGAGGAGTTTTCCTCAGCACCGGTGGAGGAAGTCCAAATCCCAAGCCTGGCCACCATTGATCCCGCCGAATATTATAGCATTGATAACAATGCAAACATTATTTTACTTCCCCAACCTGATGGGAGTGAGACCGGGACCATTCCCCCGATTTTTGATTATTTTTGTTCTTCGTCTTCTTTATTTCTTGATCCCCTTTCTTCATCCGAGTCTGTGCAGGTTGAGTCTTCACAGGTACCCCAGGAGGACTTGGAGATTTGTGATCAAGTCAATGATGAGTGTATCCTTTCATGTGAGGAGGTTGATCCCTCCTCCATAGAGGAAGCCTCATTCATTGCCTTCTCCTCCTGCCGCCTCCCTGAAGACGATACCTTGCTAGACAAGGATGTTTTTGGTGAGATGAGTGAGGACCAGGCCTCCTCCTCTTCTTACTTCCTTTTCCCTCTACCTGTGATGGGCAGGTTTTATCTTTATTCAGGTAGAGGCATGACTGTTCTTTCTCCGTATAGGTACCCGCTACCTACACGCATATTAGAACAGTTACCTGTCCACTTTTCTTTCCAAAGGCCTATAAGCTAGAACTGTTCAAAATCCGAATAAGTCGTGCTGGGATGACAATAACCCCAGTAGTTATCTTAATTTTTCCTGCATTTTCATTTATTTTCTAATTTTATTTAGTTAATTGCACTTTATTTCAGTTTTCTATTTTCTTTTGTTTTTGCGGAGCTCACCCCTGCAGGTCCTTTTTCTGGATGGCGGATGCTGCAGCTTTGTTTTAGTTTAAACGCCAATCTTCTGGTATGCTCACTTGCTGAGCATTGGGTACCCTCTTTCCCTAGCCTATGCTGATTTTCATGTCATATATTATGCGGATTGTTTAGTTTAAGTCTGGGGGAGAGTAGTTTTGTTTACCTGCTCACGTGCACTATTGCACTGCATGCTAGAAGATTTCATTTAAAATGTTTTGTTTATTTTCATTGCACACCACATCACCCACTTGAGCGCGTACTCATCTGTTTGCCTGCTCTGTTGTGAATTTAATTCTTCCGCTTATTTGGGAAAGTCTAGGTGATGGCTTAGGACTATGTAGCAGAGTAAAATGTTGACTCTAGTAGTGCTCCTAGTAGAGTGCTCGGTTGCATAGAAATTCGTGTAGATTAGATTTCTCTTTATACTATGGTTTTATATTTTTCTCTATTAGTGTAAATGTTGTTTACTCTACTCAAATGGTGAATCCGGTGTGAATCAAACGGTAGCGTAGGGATGTGTGTAAATGATCGCTAGACTCGTATTGCTTGAGTCGGGAGAAAGGAGAATCTTTCTCGGTGGCTAGAACATGCCCCAAGCGATTCTTGAAGCATTGGCATAGGATAGTTCTAGTGCGTGAGAATGACGTAGGACATTATTTTGGCCCGGTTGAACTTTTTATTTCATACCTATCGTCTACCCTTGCTAGCCCCTTTGTGCCTACCCTTTTCTTGATTCAGCTCCACATTTATCTCACCAAAGCCTAAAAGCCTAGCCTAGTCGCACACCCAAATCTGAGCTTTAGTTGTAGTTTCATTTACATTTTGGGGGGTGTTGATTGTGGTGTCTATTATGTGAATCTGTGGATGTGCTCATTTGAAAATTTTGCTGAAAGAAAAAAAAGACAAGAAAAAGAAAGATAGAAAGAAAAATGAAAGGA
Source organism: Dactylorhiza incarnata (assembly GCA_033032865.1). Taxonomy (NCBI): domain Eukaryota; kingdom Viridiplantae; phylum Streptophyta; class Magnoliopsida; order Asparagales; family Orchidaceae; genus Dactylorhiza; species Dactylorhiza incarnata. Next base: position 11,879,560 of record JAWHQI010000039.1, read on the forward strand.
AAAGAGAAAAAAAAGAAAAAGAAAATTGAGTTTTATTGAAAAATCATGTAGAAATATTATGTATTGGGAGTAGGCGGTGCACACACCTGTGTTGCAAAAGTCCAAGTCTGGGGGTGTGGTGCACTTGCATTCGATTTTGGTGCGCGGGTAGTTATTTTTAAAGCTCATTTGGGTTATGTGTTTAAGCCATTTTGTTTATCATCGTTTACCTCACCTTAACCCAAGCCCCATCTCTAACCTAAAGTCCTACCGACTCACGCTATGAACCAACCTAGTGTCGTGGAGAGAATGTGACCGGGCAAGCCTATGGTCACCGACACCGATGGATTTCGGTGGAGTTTGTCCGGCATCACAATCTTGAGCAATGCTCATCTCAGCGTTTAGTTTACTTTCTCCGTATGCATGACCGAACGATTCACCGTAGTTTACCATTTTGAGTAGTTGTAATATGCTTTTACTCTTTTAGAAATATATAGACTGTTTATATAATCAGAAATCTTCTCTACTATTCTTCTTATGCACGTGAGCATGCGACTTCGCATGGTACTCTGTATTGTAGTTTTAAGCCATCTACTTTTCTTTCCCCGTTCGCTTAGAATTTGTTTGCTCGGGATGCGCAAACAGGTAAGTCTGGGGGTGTGATGAGTCTTGATCATATACACTTTTATGGACTCATCTGGGCCGTTTTTCAGTCTCTTCACCGCACTTTAGCCTTGTTATAGTTTATATTTGATATTCCATGCTAGGTGCACTTCTAAGCCCATTTTGGTGTCATTTCATGCTTTTCTTCATTAGTAGTTTTCATGCTCCGTTAGGTGCCACTTTCAGTGGCTAGATTTGTGGTTGTGCTGGAATAAGAGTCATGCAGGTGTTCCCAGTGCAACTCTGCACAGGAACACTGCGCACGATCACCGGTTCTATTGCGCACGACCACTGGTCGTGCGCCACTGATCGTGCGCACTTAACCCTTTTTTCATGAGTTCTGTTTGGTGCAGTGCGCACGAGCATCTACGCTAGTGCGCACGACCACCGATCGTGCACCACTGTGCGTGCGCACTTAGCATTAATTTTCTGAGTTCTGTTTCGACCAGTGCGCACGACCACCGACGATAGTGCGCACGACCACCGACGATAGTGCGCACGACCACCGGTCGTGCGCCACAGGTCGTGCGAACATGTTATTTTATAATTTCTGCCTCTGCAGGTTCCGTCCAGGCAGAGCACACGATCACAGGATTCTAGTGCGCACGACCACTGGTCGTGCGCCAATGACCGTGCGCACTGTTTAATTCCAGCGCCTATAAATTTCGCTGCTCGCGATTTAGGTCGGATCGCTCGCTGTTTTCCGCCGTTTCTGCTCCAGTTTCGTCCGACTTCGCCCCTCCACCGCCGCCCCCATCTGGAGGTGCTCCGGGCTTGTTCTTCACGCCAATCTTGAGCCGGAGTCTCCTCTCGGCCTCCTCCTTCATCCAAGAGCTTCAAAGAGAGATCTAGCCGCCATCTCCATCGAGCAAGAGGAAGTTTGCAACCTCTACCGGATCGTGACACGAAGAAGACGGGTCCATTGGAGAGTCATGACAACTCTCTCTACCCCGGACGTAGTTGCGGACCGAGCTTGGACGCGGATTGACAACCCGGCGATTCCAACCGTGAATCTACAACGAGACTTCGGATTCGGTCGATTTCTTGCCTTTTTCTTCTCTTTTTGATGTATATGTAGCTAGATCTAATCATGATGATGAAGTGGCACTTGAATTAGTTATATTTACATATATATTTCATGTCTATGTGATTATGTAATTTATCTATTTGAGTTGCTTGAGGTGCGCCGCCGTCCATTTCCATTCCGCCGTCACGTTCATGTGCCACACTAGCAATTGCTAGTGGCGTGCTTGTCGAAGAGGTGCTTGCGACCCTCACTCCGCTAGCCTACTCGTCCATCTGCCTACCGAAGCGTGGCATCGCGGCCCGTATTCCATCCCGCCTAATGAAGCAGTGCGCTCAAGGCCTGCACAGTTCGATTCCGCTTGCCTACTCGTCCATCCGCCCTTTCGACGCAGCGCGCTCAAGGCCTGCCTAGTCTCCATCCCACCAAGCGAAGCATTGCATAGCGGCATTGCATAGGAGTAGTTGATAGCTTTTATTTTATTTTCCAAAAGCCAACCCAACTCCCCCGCATTCCATCCGATTTAAGGACTTCAATCTCAAGTCCTTCCTCGAAACCTAACTCCACCTTTCTGTGTTCCTCAAGAGACCGACACTCGGGGATTTTCCCCATTATTATTACTTGCGCGACCGGTGCACTTGCCGAATCTTCACATCAGTACACCGTCGACCCCACCAGCTGATCGAACAAATCATCGATTCGCGGAATCAGGTACTTATTCTTGATGGTCAACTAATTCAACTCGCGATAGTCTATGCACAGCCGCATACTACCATCCTTCTTCTTAACGAACAACACCGGCGCACTCCATGGTGAGGAGATGGGCCTAATGTACCCCTGCTCAAAAAACTCTTGCAACTGCACCTTTAACTCGGCCAGTTCCTTCGGTGCCATCCTAAATGGAGGACGCAACACCGGCCTCGCATCCGACACCAACTCAATTGAAAAGTCGATTTCACGCTGAGGAGGCGCTCTCGGAAGCTTCTCAGGGAACACATCCTCGAATTCCTCCACCACTGGCACTTCTCCGATCGCCAACTTTATGTAGTGAGTCTCCAACAAAGCGACAAATGCATCACCTCCTTGACTCAACACACGCACCATTTGCACAGTAGAAATCAGGGAGCAGGCCACTCCGCATAGGCCCGCGAACTTGACCTCCGCTCTTCCTTCACTCCTTAAGGTCACCACCTTCAACAATCAGTCAATACTAGCTTGTTGCTCTGCAAGCCAGTCCATCGCCAGGATGATGTCAAACTCGGCTAGTGGTAGAATTGTGCTACCAACTCGAAATCACACTCGCAAATCCTCAGCACAATGCGTCCTTTCCTTCCAGTGGTCATGAAAGACCCATTCGACATGCGCACACTGAGCTCCGCCTCTGCCTCGACCGTCTCAACACTGATCCACTGAGTAAAGCTTTCTGCGAGAAAAGAGTGTGACGCTCCTGTGTCAAACAACACTCTAGAGGGATAGCCAGAAACTAGCACGAAGCCTAACACGCATATAACGGATATGAAAGGTCACAAACAGGTTAAAACTAATAAATGAAACTCTGAGCTTTCGTACTTGTCACCACGTCAGGTTGATGAATCACTTCCAGCTGCCCGAGGTTGTACGCTCTAGGCTGTACATGAGGGAAACAGGAAGCACTGGACTCCGCTGCCTTCCCGTTCTCCCCAACACTAGGATCGGAACGCACCGACTGCTCCTGCCTCTTCTCTGTCTCAACTCCATTCTAGAAATAGACTCGAGCTAGGTGACCCACTTTGCCACACTTGTAGCATGTTAATGGCCCCTTGGAACGAAACTCTCTAGAAGCCGCACCGCTCCTCTTGCCAGTTCTAAAAGGACGGGGCTTTTTCTTCCACCAACTTTTCTCAGACTTCTCCTGAGACTGAGATGGCTTACTTTCTCCCTGCTTTGCCGCCACGCTCTTGCGGCGCTGGGTCCGCTCCATATCGTTCTCCAAAGTTCGAGCAACTTCAACTAACTCATTGAACCCCGCATCTTTAAGGCTACCAGAGGTTGCCTTAAATTCTCTCTCAGACCCTGATAGAAGAGTTTATCCCTCTCCTCATCGTCTGTCATGTTCGTTCACGCATAACGACCCAATCGAGTAAACTCCTGCAAGTACTCGTCTACCGTCTTCTCGCACTGCACCAAGTGTAAGAACTGCCGCTGAAGGGCTAACCTCGTCGAAGAGGGGATATAGCGCTTCAGAAAGGCATTCCCGAACTCTTCCATGGACGGGGCACGTCCAGGGAAATGACGACCGCTATGATTCACCCACCACATCTTGGCGCCGTCTTCTAACATAAACGCTGCGAACTGGGACTGATTGTGCTCAGGGGTCTCTGCCGCTTTCAGGAGTTCCTGAATTCTCGCCAACCAATCCTCGGCGTCCGTCAGAGTGCCAACTCCTTTGAACGTCGGAGGATGGAAACTCAGATAGTACTTCATCTGACGATCTCCTTGCCCAACCGCTCTCTCGGCTAAGGGCTCTACCTGCCTTACTCCCACCTCCGGCGTCACAATGACCGGAGTAACAGGAGTCGCAGCCTGCACAATATATAGGCGTCGCAATCTGTGGCATTGCCGCGGCTTGAGCCACGACCATTGCCTCTGCTAGCATACGACAAAAGTCTGCCGGGACACACCCATATTCACAAGGGTTGGGGCTGTTGCACTGCTTGCCGAAGACTCCTCTTGACGCCTCGACGTCCCCGCATCGTCACCACCATCCTAGCATAAGCAAGAAAAATGAATCAAAATATATTCGCAAGACTCGAACGCAAACACACTCATGGTCCCGCAAGGTACTCCTATGTGGACAACCTCTTAACGCGATCCGAACACGCTAAACCTCAACAAGAACACAAACCTCCCTCTGATACCATATTGTAACACCTCCCCTGCAATGACTATATAATGTGGGTCCGGCCGGGACCCCACAGCATATAATCTCCACAGCTTTTGTATTAAAAAGTGATATAGATCTAACCATCTCAAAACTCAGAACCAACACAGCGGAAACAATAAAAAAATCATAGAAGTTGTCCACATCTAAATAAGAGTACTATGACCTTAAGGCCTTACAAGACTCATACTCAAGTCAAAACAAAAGGGCATAGAAATGTCCAACAGATCATCACAAACCTAAGCTACCTCGACATGCAAGCCTAATAAGGTAAAGACATCATAATCAAACAAGAAAGCATGAAAAGTGCACTTCATGAAGCTTAGGCCTTTCTGGCCAGCAAGCTAGGTCCAGCCTGCGATCCTTGCCCTGCATCCAAATCACAAAGAATGGTATAACGAGGGTCAGCTTTGGCTGACCAACAACGGTGTAACAACACCCCTCTTCCCGGCCGTCATGGAGGACACTGGGAACTACATCACCCTGCAAGTAAGCACTTCGTATGCAAATGTAATAACAAGTATTAACATAAACATGACAGGCATGAGTGTCACAATCATCATCCACATCTCTATGTTGAGCAATAAAAGTAAGGGGATGTAGCAATGCAGCATGTATGCAAACCTGGGTTTCACCCAAGGCACCCTATGGCGCGTATGATTCTAACATAACAACACACATCAACATTTCATAACAAACCAAGGGTACTTATCATTCCCCCCATGGGCGTACAAGTCCAAGGCCAAGAACTCCACTGAGACCTCACCCCTTACATGGCTCATCTTGCCAACGGGCGCATAAGCATACTTGTTCTCGCCACAATCACTAAGCCAAAAGCCAAGAACTCCACTGGGACCACACCCCTTACATGGCTCATCATGCCAACAGGCGCACCAACATACTTGTTCTTGTCAGTTAGCCCAGAAGGGGACTTGTCTTGATGGGACACTCTCCCCACATGAATCCAAGCATTCACGGGCTAGCCACCCGACCACAAAGACAAAGCCACGCCTTCACATACACATAACATATACCCTTTCCAAACCAATGTTCATTCTCACACGAACATAAGGGCAACAAATACGATGTTTTCACTATCATCGGATTTCTAGCAAAATCCCTAAAATGCACGTTAAGCAACATCACCGAATCGGACCACCGGTCACGATTTCGGCTTCACCCAAAATGCCTAATCCACTAACGGAGCGGATCTCTAGTGCAAAATTATGTCGGGGACGGACTCAATCAACCCGATGGTTCTTCTTGAACCAAGGAGACCCAAACCCCTCTCATTTGAGAGATTCGGTGCCATAAAATTTCAGAAAAGAGAAAGTAAGAGCATAGATTCCATGCACGCATCCTAAAACCTGGAGGAGAGATGTCGTTACCCTAAGAGTTCTCTTCCTTGCCAAGGATCTGTTGAAAGGCACGGATAGAAAGAAGCGTTTTCTAGTCCTCTCCACGGATCTAGTCTCGAATCGGCGAAAGGAGCTCCGGTGCTCCAACAATGGAGGATCTAGCCTTCTTCTTCCTCTAAACCCTGCCTCTCTTTCTACGCCTCCAAAAGCCCAAGGGACTTGAAAAGAGAATAGAACTTCTCTGCCCTAAATAAATCTTTAGGGCACACTTATCAAGACCGTAGGATCAAGATCCAAACATATCGGACGTCCAGGAAATGCTACTTACGGAATAGGTTCCGTTAGCTAATGCTGGCGTTAGCGCTAGAGCCCGCGTTAACTCTTCGTCGAACTCCCTTCGATGAGCTCCCTTCGATGAATTTCCTTCATCGAACTCCCTTCGACGAAACTTCCTTCGACGAACGAAGACAACTCAATGACTCAGTGGTTCTAAACTCTCTTCGTCGAACTCTCTTCATGGAAGTCCGTTCGCCGAACTCCTTTCGTCGAACTCCCTTCGACGAAACTTCCTTCGACGAACGAAGACAACGGTTCTGAACTCTCTTCGTTGAACTCTCTTCATCAAACTCCGTTCGACAAACTCCTTTCGTCTAACTCCCTTCGATGAAACTTCCTTCGACAAATGAAGCCAGCATTTCTGAACTCTCTTCGTCGAACTCCTCTTCATCAAATTCCGTTCGACGAACTCCTTTCGTCGAACACCATCGCAATCCCGACGGGGCAGCTAACGCCTGTGTTAACACCTAATGCCGGCGCTAGCTCCAAAATACAGAAAACCTATACCAGCCTTAGGCATTCCAGCCTCCTCGCTCAACGAAACCTGTGGTGTTACATTTAGCACCAATACTTGTTACCTTGCCAGCCTCTCCAGAGATCAACCTGACCCACCATCTATGAGAGCCCGGCAGCGGAATCGATCTGGGGCAATCCAGCAACAATACTTGTTACCTTGCCAGCCTCTGCAGAGATCAACCTGACCCACCGTCTATGAGAGCTCGGTAGTGGAATCAATCTGGGACAATCCAGCACCAATACTTGTTACGTTGCCAGCCTCTCCAGAGATCAACCTGACCCACCGTCTATGACAGCCCGACAGTGGAATTGATCTGGGGCAATCCATCACCAATACTTATTACCTTGCCAGCCTCTCCAGAGATCAACCTGACCCACCGTCTATGAGAGCCCGGCAGCGGAATCGATCTGGGGCAATCCAGCACCAATACTTGAAGATTCCCACTCAAAAACAACTTCAAAATCTTTGTATGGAGAATGAAACATACAATAAGTCAGTTACAAAATTTTTAAAGATAGAATTGCTTCAAATCATCCCCACTCCTGGCTCGGCCGAGAGGTACCCCTTCCACATCATGGAGGTGGTACCCTCCCGACTTGAGCACTTCGCTTACAATGTAAGGCCCCTCCCATTTGAGCTCAAGCTTACCTACAGCGGCCCCTCTCCCTGCCGCTTCTACCTTCTTCAGGACCAAGTCCCCTCTCTCGAACTGCTTTAATCTGATATGTTGATCAAAGTACCTGGCCATCCGGCTCTTGACTTCCTCCTGCCGAACAGCAGCGAGGCCTCAGAGCTCTTCTACTTGGTCCAAAGACATCCTTTGTTCCGCGTCATTTTCCACTAGCCATTCTTCATCCCCTTCGCCCGCGGCGACCAACGTGGGGGTTTTCACCTCAAACTCTATCAGGATGATGACCTCGGACCCGTGACAGAGTTTGAACGGAGTATCTCTAGTGGCGGTATTTGGAGTAGTCCTCAAGGCCCAAAGGACTGAGGGCAGCTGCTCTACCCAGTTGCCCCTGAGATTCTCCACTTTCTTCCTAAGTAGGTTGACAATTATCTTATTCACTGCCTCCACCTGACCATTACTCCTCGGGTGGTGGACCGATGCAAACCTAAGGTCTATGCCGAGTTGGGTGTAGAAACTGACAAACTCTTCGCTAGCAAATTGTGTCCCATTGTCCGTCACTATGGCTAGTGGGAGTCCATGTCTGCAAATTATCTCACCCCACACAAAATATCTTACCACTTGGGACGTTACCTTGGCCAGCGCCTTTACTTCTATCCACTTGGAGAAGTAATCGATCATCACCAATAGAAACTTCCTTTGGCCACTAGCTTGCGGGAAAGGGCCTACCAGGTCCAAACCCCATATAGCAAAGGGCCAGGGATATGTGATGGTTCGGAGTCTTTGAGCCAGCAAGAGCTGGAGAGGAGCGAACAGCTGACACTTTGAACATTTCCTTGTGAACTCCACTACATCCTTGCTGTGGGTATGCCAAAAGTAGCCTTGCCTCAACACTCTACCTTCCAAGGTTCGGCTCCCAGAGTGACTGCCACATTCCCCCGAGTGGATTTCTTCTAGGACTCTCGGGACCTCCTCCTCTGATACACAATAGGCCAGGATCCCCGAGAGTGTTTTCCTGTATAGTCCCCCTGCATGCAAGGAATAATTAGCTGACTTATACCTGAAGCGTCATTTATCCACGTCCCCTTCAGGGAACTTCCCGGATGTCAGGAAAGTGATGAAGGGGTCCGTCCATGATGCTTGCTGATCTACCTCCATCATCTCCCCTTCCTCGATGGAAGGTCGGAAGAGTTCCGATATTGTCCCCCCAGCTCGAGGGACAAACCTGTCTAAGAGGTCCGCCGAGGTGCTCTCCTCCCTTGGCGCATGCTTGATGGAGAAAGTGTGAAACTGCCCGATGCCCCCCTTGACCTTCTCCAGGTAGCGTTGGAGGGTCGGTTCCTTTGCTTCGAATTCCCCCTGACTTGGTATGCCACCAGCATGGAGTCCGTTGAGACCTCCATTTCTTGTACTCCCAGCTCCCGGGCCAGCTGCAGGCCCACTATCACTGCCTTGTACTCGGCCTGGTTGTTGGTAATTGGAAAATGGATGCTTAAGGCTTGATCGATCTTAGTCCCTTGGGGGCTTATCAGGATGATTCCTCCTCCATAGGAGTGCTTCCCTGGCGCACCATCCACCAACATCTTCCATGCCACCGGGGAAGGTGATTCATGCTCCCCCAATTCGGTTGCGTAGTTCTCCCTGAAGTCCGCCACTACTTGTGCCTTGATGGACAGCCTAGGTACAAACATGATGTCGAACTCACTCAGCTCAATGGACCATTTTGCCAGCCTCCTTGAGTGCTCCGCCCCCTCCATAACTTTACAAAGCGGGTGGTCGGTCACCAATTTGATCGAATGTGCTTGGAAATAAGGCCGGAGCTTCCGGGCCGATACCACCAATGCGAAGGCCAACTTTTCTAAAATGGGGGTATCGGAGCTCCGCCTTCCTCAACACTCGGCTGACGTAGTAGATTAGAAACTGCATTCTCCCTTCTTCCCGGACCATCACCAAACTTACTGCCTCATATCCTACCCACAAATATAGGGATAGATCCTCTCCTTGTCTTGGCCCCTGGAGTAGAGAAGTCTGGGTGAGTTTCTCTTTCAAAGCTTGGAAAGCTTCCTCACACTCTGAGGTCCATTCAAATTTTTTGTTTCCCCTTAGCACCTTGAAGAAGGGTGCACACTTCTCACCCACCTTAGAGAGGAACCTACTGAGCCTGACCAATTTTCCCGTGAGGCTCTGAACCTCCTTCGAATTTCTTTGTGACCCCAACTCCATGATTGCTTTAACTTTGTCTGGGTTAGGCTCTACCCCTGCTGGGGTGAGCAAGTGACCTAGGAGTTTTCCCCGGCTAGCCCCGAAGACACACTTCAGGGGGTTGAGCTTCATCTTATATTTCCGCAAGGTCCCAAAAGTCTCTTCGAGGTCTTGGAGGTGGGACTCAAGGTCTCAGCTCTTTATCATGAAATCGTCAACGTAGACCTCCAGATTTCTTCCCTTCTGCTCTCGGAAGACAATGTCCATCATTCATTGGTATGTGGCCCCTACATTCTTGAGCCCAAAGGGCATCATCTTATAACAATAGCACCCATACCCCGTGATGAAGGAGACTTCCTTGACGTCGGGGGGGGGGGGGGGGGGGGGGGGGGGGGTGCATGCGCATTTGATGATAACCTGATCATGCATCTAAAAAAGACATTATAGAGAAACCAACGGCTGAATCAACCAGCGCGTCGATTCTAGGCAAAAGGTAGCAATCCTTGGTGCACGATTTATTAAGTAGTGAGAAATCAACACACATTCGCCACTTACCTCCCCCTTTTTCACCATAACTACATTGGAGACCAATCCTGGGTACTGGATCTTCGATACAAAACCTGCTCGGAGGAGCTTGCCCACCTCTTCCTTGATGGGACCTTCCAGCTTGTCGGCGATGGCTCTCTTCTTTTGGCGGATGGGTCGAGAGCCAGGATCGAGGTGGAGACGGTGGCATGCCACGTCCACATTAATCCCGGGCATCTCCCCGCGCTCCAAGTGAAGACGTCCATGTTCTTTTGTACGCAGGATAGGATTTTCTCCTGCTCCTCCAGGCCGAGCTCTCCGCTGATTCGGACCTTCTCCACCACCCCAGCCCGGGTGGTCACCTCGAGCTCCACAACCTCATCCACGGCCTCCAGCCGGGACTGCTCTCCCCAATCGCATTCCTTCCCCTCGCCGCTAGCGAATGCTTCGGCCTCCTCCTCCCTTTCTTCTTCTCTGATCTCCATCAATTCTTCCACCATTCTTTCTCGGGCCTGACCCCCTTTCTCTTCCTTCTCCTCCTCTTCTTTGAAGTCGAGAATCGCAACAAAAAGCTTCGACGCAAGTCTTCAAATGCATAGATCGACCCCACAGGGAGTTGATGGAACCAGTCCCTAGCCTTCTCTTTCAGGGTGACGACGAAGAGCCGACACTTAAAGGCATCCGACATCGGCCTGATGGAAATCGAGTGTGGGGACTCGGCACAACCAACTCGACCAAAAGCCCGGTCTGTTGGTGAAGGAGCTACCTATCCTTTATATAGTCAGTCACCCGAGCAGGATCCATGGGGCAGCCAGTTAGGCCCGCAGGGGACACACCCTTCTTCTTCGACTAGTGCCGCAACACCGGAGGCATTGCTGCAACCAACAACCCCCCCCTCCCCGCCAGCAACGACCTGGGGTTTCGAACCTGCGACCCCCTCTGATACCACTTGTGGGGACTCAGCGCAACCAACTCGACCAAAAGCCCGGACTGTTGGTGAAGGCGCTACCTATTCTTTATAGAGTCGGTCACCCGAGCAGGATCCACGGGCCAGCTAGTTAGGCCCGCAGGGGACACACCCTTCTGCTTCGACTAGTGTCGTAACACCGGAGGCATTGCTGCACTAAACACTGAGTCCTCGAATGACTGTAGGTGCAGGACAGGGTCGTCCCTACCATGGTAGTAGACCCTGTCCCATTCCCTGAACCCTTCTGGAACGGGTGCGGAAAGCACCAACTCGCAAAAGGGGCACCCCCACCAGCCACCCTTTCCTGCTCCACTTTCCCCCTGAGCTCCCTCGCCAGGACATCTTCATTAAGTTCTAGAAGATCTGACAGAACTATCGAAGAGAATTCACAAATTCAGATCTAAATAATGGGCTGAAGAATTCACAAATTCAGATCTAAATAATGAAAATATCTCTAGCTGCTATGAGAGATTTTTCAAGATAGTCAATGGGCTGAAGAATTATGGAAGAGAATTCACAAATTCAGATCTAAATAATAAATTCCTTAGATCCCTCACTAAGGAATGTGACATCAAAATTTGTGCAATTAGAGAAATGGGTCAACTGGGCAACATGGAGCCAAAGAACCTATATAGGAAGTTGCTCTCCCATGAGCTTCAGCATAACACCCGAAAAGCTGAAGAAGAAAGCGTAAGGAGAGCACTAGAGAAAAATCAGTAGATCTCAAGGCTGAGAGCATGAGGTGGTACATGGACAAGACTCCTGCACACCAGGACAGATCTAAAAGCAGTAGAGCTTTTGATGCCAGCACATCAGAATCTGATAACACTGACAAAGAAATGACCCTCCTAACTAAGCAGTTTAAAAAACTGATCTATAGAAGAAGAAGAGACAAATACAGGCCATCTTCATTAAGCTCCAAAAGATCTGACAGAACTAGATCCTCAAGGGAGGACAGGTACAAATCAAAACCTAGTAAAATTGATTTAACTAACACTGTTTGCTATTCTTGCAATAAAGTAGGTCACATAATTGCTGATTGCCCTTCCAAGAAGAGGGAATCAAAGAACCATGAAGACAAAAGAAGTTCAAAGGATAAGAAGAAATCTGAAAAAGGGTTTATAGCAAAGAAGATCAGAACCCTGAGTGATTCTGATTCAAGCTCCTCAGAAACTGAAGAGGAAGCACTTAATGGCCTTATGGCTATAAATTAAGAAATCCAGGATGACAATGTCTCTCTTGGGAAGGTACTAATCAGAGCTCCCCTATATACTTATAATTCTGAATCAGTAGCAGATTCCTTGCATGATGATGAAAGTGAGTTTACTGCCAACATCACATCCTCAAGATCCATACATGAGGTTGAATCTGAACTGATACAGCAATATAAAGCTTTGTGGAAAGCTTTCAAGAAAAGCAAGAAACTCCTTAAAGTTCAGACTAAGGAGCTGGATTCCTTGAGATCTACCCACCATGAGCTCCAGGAGACAGCTGAGAAGTTGGCTACTATAAGCGAGGAAGTGGATAGATTCAAGGAAGCCATAAAGCTCAAAAATGTTGAACTGGCTACGAAGAACAAGGTCATTAAGGACCTTGAGGAAATGCTGCTGGCTGAAAAGAAGATTGTTGGCAGCTTTTCAAAACCCAAGACAGTCCTTCCCAATATTGACAGGAATCTTCTAAAGAGCAGCCTTCTTTTAAGAAGGTGCTGCTGGTATCAAACCCCTTTGACTAGGAATCTTCATATGGTCATCTGACCAATGCCTGTTCAGCAAGTGGCAGTAAGACCTCTATCCCAAATAGAAGAGCAGGATTTGGGCTAAGTGCTTTGAAAGCACCCCATTAGGAGGTTCAGAAGAAGAATCCATCTATCTTTTTCCATGTACTTGGAGCAACAACACTCAAAAGCAAGGGAAAGGCTGCTCCTACCATGCCTGTTTCCAAGAAGGTGAACCAAAAGGTGGTGAGACTAGCTCCACTTCATACTCACATATGTGAGGTTCACGCAAGATCTGTTAGGCTAGGTGTCTTCACTCCTGCCCACCAACATTGCCATCCTATTTAGATGGTGAGGCAGAAGAGAAGATACAACATGTATGAGTGTTGGTGTTGTGGGAATGTAGGTCACTTTTCCTTGGACTGTTGGTTCAACCCAACAGGGCCTAATGCAAAGAGAGTGCAGACCACTCAGAGGTGTGGTGTCCCAGTTTATCCCCCTAATAGAAACCTAGGACCCAAATCAAATTGAGTGCCTAAGGGCAAGTAATTTTTCTTGCATGTATGTCCAAATGCCAACAAATCTACCATTTTGTATTTGGACAGTGGATGCTCCAGACACATGACTGGAGTAAGCAGTTATCTAAGAAACTTCACCCCTCTGGAGAATGGACCAACAATCATATTTGGAGGTTCAGGAAAAGGGGTGACCAAAGGCTATGCAGAAGGTCAGGTTAAGTGATGAAGGAGCCTCTCAAGAAGGGTTGAGCATTGTCTAAGCTAAACAAGCATCTAATGATTATCTCGATGACACAATCAGTTGTCTCGACGATACAATCAATTGTTTTGATGACATGCAGTGCATCTCGATGACAAATGACCGAGTTGGAAAGGAGCATAATGATGGCATATTTCGACGACATACTGGAGCATCATGGAAATAAGATACGCTACTAAACACGATACTGGATCGACAAATCAGTGTCGCCCGATGAAATATTAAGCTACTTCTTCAGTTCAGTAGAAGAAGTCAAAGAAAGTTGCCAAGGTGGTCGCCTCAAAGGAGGAGTCATCTAGTAGCTCTGAGAAAAGAAGAGCCCCATCCCAACAGATGCCTGATCAAATTAAGGGGGATATGTCTTTACCTCAAGATATCCTAGAGCCAGAAGTTGTACCTACTAATAGAGAGGTGGCTGAAGAGAGGAGAAGTCCAATCATAGACAATGACCCAATTGAGTGGGAGTTCCAACCTGGATGCAACTGAATAACAGATACATGGAAGGCTGATCTCATTGTAAGAAACCCTGGATGATCGATTAATTGAAGAAGTCCTAAAGGGGGAGAAGAAAATTATAAATGCAGGCTCACATCAAGCTATGTGATCTATCAGTCAAGTTAAGCAAGCCTTGCAGAAGCCCTCCTCCTAGTATGAATTAGCTGAAATCAATTTTATTTTCCTGAATTTTGGTTCTTTCTATGTGTGGCATTTATCATTGAGGTGAGTTAGAACTTCTTCAAATATGGGAAGATTGTTGGGAACAGTGCCCAGCAATGTTCTTGATTTGAAGAAGTGCTCAAGTCAATGATAAAAGCACTATGTGCTTGATGGTATGCTTTGTTTATATTTGTAGAGATTAAATCACATGTCCAGTTCTTCTCCAATCTCACTAAGACTAAAATTGTCAAGAATGATTGGACATTTCATCGAATAAACACTCAGACACCATTGAGATGATACTTAGAGTTAAGCAGAAGGTTCATGTTAGTTATCGTCGAGATAATATGAACATTCCGATGATATCGTTGTGATACCAAAGTACACACGATGATATCTTCGTACGATCATGAAGAATCGATCAAAGTCCAGTATCATCGTGTCAACCAGAATCACACAATGATATCGCTGTAAGGTCTAAGAATAGTTAAGTCATAGTATTCAGCAATATCGATGACATCATCCTAAAGAAGGCTAGTCATTGAGAAGGCTAAGGGAGAACTCTTGAAGATAGCTTATGAAAGAAGAACTGCTTGTCGTTGGAATGATCAAGACAAGATCTTCGATAAGACAGAATGGTTTCGACGACATCATCGATATGACAGTATGGTTTTGATGACATCATCAATATGATAGAATGGTTTCAACGACATCGTCGATATGACAGAATGGTCTCACCGACATCGTTGAGAAGACAGAATGGTCTCAACGACATCGTTAAGAAGACAGAATGGTCTCAATGGCACCATCGAGAAGATCGCAAGTTGATATTAAGATTACGATGACATCTTCAAGATGACTTCATATCATCGTAAATGCAAGTGCAGCTGTGATATCTTGTATCGTCGAGATATCATTATCTAAAGAAGATTGAAGAAGACTTGAAGATTTGTCCAAGTCCAAGATGGATCGGCGTAATGGCAAGTTTTGTTGTCGAGTCGTTGCAAATATCCTCGAGACAGATCAAGACATTTCAAATCGCGTTGTCAGCATTTAATGTCATCGTCTGGTGGTCCATTCAGCACGTGTCATTACGGAATGGGCCTCTGACACTTATAGGACATCCTAGGAGATTGTTAGTCGGCTCCTCAGTCTTATAAAAGAGATAAGTGTCTGCCCTAATTCAGACAAGTAAGAAACGCAGAAAACACACAAATCAATAGAGCAGTAACAACCTGCGAAAAGAAGGAACAAGAACCAGAGAACAACAACGATCTTCATCAAGTGTTCTCCAAGTTTCAGTACAACAACATCGACTGATAAGTATTGTTCTAGATCGAAGATGGTATTGAAGAAAAATCTGTGCTATCCAGTAAATCATCAAATCATTCTCTTCAAGTCCAAGAAGCCGATATTCATCCGGCTAAGAAGTTTTTCTCAAATCATTTTTTGTAGGACTTGTGGGCCTGATCTTGTAGGATTTGTTTCAGATCTGAGTTGTAGGGCTTGAGGGCCTGAGTACTGTAGGGCTTGAGTGCCTGAGCTGTAGGGCTTGCGGGCCTGTGTTTGTAGGATCTGTTTCAGATCTGAGCTGTAGGGCTTGAGGGCCTGAGTTTTGTAGTTCTTGAGGGCCTGAGTTGTAGGGCTTGAGGGCCTATGATTGTAGGGCTTGCGGGCCTGAGGTTTAGGCGGAGTTTGCCGACCATAGCACACTACTATAAAGGCATAGAAGGGCAGTGGACTACTGAAGACACCCTGTCTTGTGGAACCACTATATATCTGGTGTTCTTGTGTACTGTGTTTCTGTGATTTGTTGTTGTGATGTGATAAAGTTATTTAGTTCTTGTGCATAGAAATTTAAAAACAGACATATCACCTAATCCCCCCCCCCCTCCAGGTGATTTTTCCATAACTAACCTTATACAAACTACACAAAGATCTCTACAGCCTCAAGCAAGCTCCACGGGCCTGTCATACTAACATAAGCAGCTTCTTCCTTCATGAAGGCTTCACCTAGAGCATGAATGAACCATCTCTTTACATCATGAAGGATGCTCATGGTCTCATCATAGTATTTTATTTTTCGATGACCTCCTAGTAATCGGGAACAGCATCACCGTCATAAATTCATTCAAAGAAAAGATGAATATCTCCTATGAGATGACCGACCTCAGACGCATTAAGCTCTTTTTGGGGATGATGATCAAACACCTTCCCGACAGAATTTTTCTCTCACAGGAACACCATATTATTAGCCTCTTGGAGAAATTTAAGATGTAATAATGTAATCCTTCCCTCACTCCCATGTCAACTACTAAGAAGTTGTGTTATAAGGTTGAAGAATGGGAGGAAATAAACAAAGAATAATATCGGAGCTTGGTTGGCTCCCTTATCTATCTTAAAACACTTGGCCGAATATTGAGAATGCAGTCAACATCATTGTTCATTTTGTGAGTAACCCAAGCAACGCACATCTCGCTGCGGTGAAACGAATCCTTCGTTACCTGTAAGGGACCAAATCCACTGGACTATTGTTTTAGAAAAAAGAAGAAGATGAGCTACTGGGCTTCACCGATTCTGAGTGGTCCGGGAACATCGATGACACGAAGAGTACAAGTGGCTTCGTCTTCTTCATAGGATCAAAACCAGTCTTATGGAGCTCAAGAAAGCATCAAAGTGTAGCACTCTGAAACACTGAAGAAGAATACATTGCTCTCAATGTTTCTGCCTATGAATCCTTTTTTGCTCCAGTGTGTTAAGGAGGAGATCTATGATGAAGACACAAAGGAAGAAAAAGGAGTGAAGATTTTCTATGATAACACCTTTGCCATCACACTAAATAAAAATCCACTTCACCACATCTGCCGCAAACATATTGATATCAGATTCCATTTCATCCGTGAGCTAATAGAAAAGAAAAAGATCAAGATCAACTTCTTCCCTACAAAGATGCAACTTCCAGACATTATGACCAAGCCCTTTCCTACGGATCATTTCGGTGACCTAAAGATAAAGATTGGAGTGATGGAAGCACTAATTTAGGGAGGGTATTAAATTAAATCAGTCCTGTAGTTAATGCATGATTAATAAAGCTAATTAATCCTATTGTTTACCAATTGATCTCATACCTGCACATTTGTACCACTTTAAGTTCAAACCGATAGTATTATATGCCTATATAAAGGCACTTGATGTAACAGTTCATGTGTGCAAGTAAAATCTATCAAAGTAAAATCTATTCAAGGTAATATCCTCTCTCCCGATTATCTTCTTGCCACTTTGATTACTAACAACCCGCATAAGATTCAGGTTCTCCTACACTGTCCTTCTCTCACCTTTGACTTTTTTCCTCTTCTGAAATATAGGCGATTGGATTTGTATATAGTAATCTAAGTTGTTCATCCTTAACTAGGGCTAATAAACCCAGGGCATTTGTTTTGTGGTAGATCTTGATTTCTTAAAACATTAGATCTCCTTATTTGTTGAATATCCACATCACACCTTGAATTCCTGGAACATCAAATTGTAGTGTATTTTGATCAAAGAAAATTTTGTATCTAATCTATTAAGAATAATATTGGATTCTATTTTGGGTTTTTATTTGTTTTTCTTATTCAAGTTTGGAAATGGATTGTTATTTCTACTTTTCTTAAATGTTATGAATTTGTAGATCTTTGTTACACAAGTAGATGTGATTTGAAGATCTTTGTATGCACCATTTGTTATAACTATTCGGAATGATGATGTCAACCTGTGAGTCTTTTGCCTCTCCTTTTCTTTTGTTTATGTTCTCTTTGCTTGTATTTAAATTACAGGGACATCACCACCATTATTTTTTTCTCCAATATTTCATTGCTATTTTCTTTCTAGATTTGCAAATGACTGGGACATCAGCAATACCAGTTACAATTAAGGGGAATGATGTCGTCAACTCGTGAGTCCTTTGCCTCTCTTTTTCTTCTTTATGTTCTCTTTGTTTGCATTTAAATGATCTATAATTAGTCTGTTGGTTGTGTATACATTGTATAGATATAATTTAGTTTAACAGATGTTAATTTACTGTCGTGGCACTACAACAAAATTGATTTACGGAAGCGCCTCTACAAACATCGCGGTAAAGTTTATATTTTATGACGCTTTAATTAATAAACGTGGCCAATGTTTTATAACAATTTTGACGACATTTTCTTATACAATATCACGAGCTGACCAATGTTTTATAGCATTTGTTTTATTAATCCTTAAGCTTGGTATATGAACATAATATCTTATAATTTATACGGTGACCATAGCAAAAAAATAAACTCAAAAGAAGAAGAAAAAATAGGAAGGGGAAAGCGTTATGCATATCGTGAAGTAGAAAATATAACATTCATTTTTGCGCTACTTCACGCAACACAAGAATACTAATGAATAATCAGTTTAGGTATCCAAAGATAACCAAGAACGGCGCTTCCTTTGGGTACCCAAACTTGTCGTGTCGACATTTGGGGAGAAGGTGATGAATGGACCCATTTAAGTGGAGTCACCTTGTCATTTTTAATTATTGGTATCCATTCATACTTTGATTAAATTTAATTATTATTTTTCAACTTCTCATAGTCAAACTTCCTATAGCGAGGCTTCTGATGAATATAACTTTTGTTATGTTGATTATTATATTCCATATTCATACTTCATGTTGGTGTGCCTTGGGAAAAAGATCTTTGTGCTTTGTGAGGCACGGAGGCATATTGAGACAGGAAGTAATGACTATGAGAGATGTGTCTTGGATGTCTTTTATTTGACATAGTTATGTTCGCTAAGATCTTGTGATTTTGATTAGAATATTTCTTAACCTCAAGTGAAAGTGAGTCAAGTTGTGACTTAAGTGCGTTATTTTTCAGTATGAGATTACATCGTGCAGTGTTGTAAGCCAATGTACTATATTTCAAAATTTTGGCTATAGATTTTATGTGATCTTCATAATCACGACGCAATTCATCAAACGTTTCATCAATCTCATTAATTTTTGTTTTATTGTCGATGCACTTAACACAACATTGTTTTATTGTTGAACTCTCTAAAATCAACTTTTCATTATCCTCCCACGATGTAAGAAGCTCTCTCTCCAGTACCTTGACTTTTTCATTTAGTGAACTATAATCAGTACAAGGTATACTATTTTCAATTAGAGAGCACTAGGTGGACTTGGACTTACCCTAGTTGGAGTTTTTATCCTGGGGTGCTTTTAGATTTTTATTCTCTAGGTGCAGTTGAGAATTATTAGTCGTCAGCTTCTTAATTTTACGTTTAGCAATCTCTAGTGCACGTAACAAGGGGACATAGATGATATAGTAGTTAGGGAGTTTTTGCTTACATCCACGTCGGAAGAGGCAAGAGGTGAACATAACGTTCCATTAACATTTTCTTGTATGCTTGTCTCTTTTAACACCGTGGTGACGTCTTCTCGTCTGCTTGATTTGATTGTTAGATCTTCCTCCAAGCACTGATCTTCATTTGGTTTCTCGCTTGGATCCACAAGGAATTCATCGAGTTTTGTATCTGCAGAAGGGAGACCATAAGCATTCTCAAGAAATTTCTAAATATCATAAACAGTGGGGAGAGTATAAATTAGCTTGAAAATTTCTTGACCAAGCCCGCAGAACAAATTGTTCATAGCTTTGGCATTACTAAAGCATTCATCCATATTTAGTGTGCTTGGTGGTTTTATAATCGTTATATTCCAAGCCCTTATATCTTGAGATATAAGGAATCTTATCATTAAAGCTTTCCACCCTAAATAGTTCACACCTATAAACAAGGGTGGTGCTACTGTATTTTCAATATAAATAGCTTTATCCCAACTCATAGATGTGAGATCAAGAAGCACCATTATTCCCGGTTGTAAGACCATTTTGGAATAACCCGCTCTGATACCATTTGTTGGATCTACTGACACCCTTGGAGGGGGTGTATAAGGGTTTTAATCAAGTATTAGAGATTTTAAATAATTAGCTGCAGGAATGCGTGCACTAGAGCTAGCGTTGGGCGGTAACCCTACCATGCGACGTTAGCTCTAGAAATAGCATGGTGAATGCAGAATCTCATTTGGGGATTTGCAATGTAAGATCCCTCTCCCGCACCTGGAGAGCTAACAGATCTTATGCCCAGAACCGCCGCCTTACGGTGACACTAACACACGAGTTAGCTGCCTCCACAAGACGCTGATCCTACCAGAAAGAATGATCAACAGGCCAACAAGAGATAAGAAGAAGAATAAGTAAAACATAAATCAAGTCCACAATCACACATATATACATCATATTATGACAAGTCCACCAATGAGTACAATAAGTAAAGGAGAGAAAAAGGCTTATGCCCGGTACATGTCCAAAATAAAAAAAACTACTCTCTTACTCTACATCTATGTAGATGTTGGGTTTTCTATCCCCTAATCGGGATGACATATCTAATATGCGCAGCAGAAATAATAACAAGAACAACCCAAAAGAAGCTAACGTATCTTGCGGTTTTCATGATTCAAGAGAATAATCATATCGAAATACAAAGTACCTTTGCGGGATTGAGTCAACACTCAACCAAGGTGCTCCAAAGAGAAATCTGAAATCTGCCTTTGAGTTCTTCAAGAATCGAAATGGATCGATCCCTCTATAGAAGTCCACACAAGCAAAAGGAGAACCCTAGCTTCTTGTCGTACAAGAACTAGGTCGGAGAAGGAAGCTCTCAACGTCCCCACGGACTGCTAGATCCGATCCAGGGGAGGCGGCGACCAACGACGGCGACTAGGTCGGCGGACGGAACGAGAGCGATCAGAACACTTCCGTCTCCGGCTCTCCAGAAAATCGCGTAAAGGCTCGATCTAAAATCGTGTAATACGAAGACCTAATCGCATTCCTTTTATACGCAAGGTATAGAAAAGGCTATCCACAGGCCAGAAGAAAAAACAGAATATCTGTCCAGATTTACATTCGCCGAATTTGACTAATCAATATAACCGAATTCGACTCAGATTCGGCGAAACCATTTCGACGAATTCGTCTATATAAATTCGGTTATATCAATTCGTCGAAACCATTTCGTCGAACTGACATGATTCGGCTAAACCCTTTAGTCGAATCTGTTACAATTTCGGTTAATCACATTAGCCAAATCTCATTAGTCGAATCAAGCTAATTCAGTTAAACCCTTTAGCCCAATTTGACAAAGTTCGGTTAAACCCTTTACCCGAATTTGTCAAGTAGATAGCCATTCGTTTAAACCCTTTAAACGATTTCCCGTTGAGACATTCTCAACTTAATTCCAAGCTGTCACAGGACTGGTCCTCCACTCATATCCAATATGAGTAAGGCCAACACAATCCTTTCTCCAATTTCTCCAAACGCTTTTATGTGCGAACCTATAGGCTCATATTGCGTTGGCAGCAAGACTAACTATTGATTGCTTTGAGATCACCTCAGAAACTCTAACATTCTCCCACTTGATCACAAAGTATCAAAAAAGTTCTCACAAACAATGAGCGGCATCTAGCAATACATCATTGCTACCCAAGCAATAAGAGTTCATAATTCAACAAGCCTGTCATGACCAATGTATCAGTGTTGTCATGTCCCTTTGTCCTTTACATCCGGATAGAACTAGAGGCATGGACCGTGTCACCCTCATAATTGTTCAATCCCAATTTCTTTATCTAGAATAGACTGTCTGAAATTGGTGAGCTCAATATCATATATTGACTCAACCAAGCATGGCCATGCATTTCTCAGTCTCATTCCATCAAGGGGCCCATGGATGTAACTCCTGTCATAAAGGAGGACAAATCCCATATCTGTCCACACACAAACACCCAAATGAATCGTAACATACCAAATAATCACCCTTATCATCAACCTTTCTCAAGGAAGACTTTAGATGGCATCAAAGTACGCTCTTCCTCACTTGATGAATGTTGTGACCTCAGGTCAAAGAACTATAAACACCATTGTCAGATGAGAACTACTTGTGACACGTTCATATAACTATCCAAAAAGTAGTCTCATGGGGGTCTGTCCAGCACAACTTGTTCTCAACAAGTACTCATGTGATGACTTGATATCACAATATCATGACTTGTGAGAACCGGTCATCAGTCAACGCACATGCTAGTCTTAATGTATCATCACCGCCCTTAGCTTCTAAGATGATACTCCGACAGGGGACCATTTAAGAATGAAGCTTCTTATAAACATAGGCTCTCACATTCAAGTCACGTACTTGAATTCCTATGGAAGCAAACACTCTAAGGGCATTTATTATGCTAATTTATCTTATCAGACAGATATAAATGACATAATAAAAGAACATGCAATAAATATAAAATGAAATACATAGTACATATTACAATTCATCCAATGAACAAACAACCAACAAATATGCAATCCACAAGGCTCCCACTAAAGATAATCATTCAAGTATCTAATACCCATTGATCTAACATGACCATCATGCTTCTTTTGCGCAAGAAGCTTTGTCAGTGGATCCGCTATATTTTCTTCAAACGGTACTCTGCATATGCTCACATCTCCTCGATCGACAATCTCTCGAATAAGATGGAAGCGCCGAAGTATGTGCTTGGAGCGCTGATGAGATCTAGGTTCCTTAGCTTGTGCAATTGCACCGTTGTTGTCACAGTAAAGAACTACGAGATCAATAATGCTAGGAACTACATCAAGCTCGCTGATGAATTTCCTAATCCATACAACCTCCTTCGCCGCATTCGCTGCAACGATATAACCGGCCTTAGTCGTAGAATCAGCAACTGTTTCTTGCTTGGAACTCTTCCAGCTTACAGCTCCTCCATTAAGGCAAAACACAAAACCCTTACTGTGATTTTGAGTCATCTCTGTCAGTCTGGAAGCTTGCATCCGTGTAACCCTTTACAACGAGCTCTTCCTCTCCACCAAACACGAAGAATGTATCCTTAGTCCTTCTCAAGTACTTTAGGATATTCTTTACTGCTATCTAGTGACCATCACCCGGATTAGACTGATACCTGCTAGTCATGCTTAAAGCATATGAGACATCGGGTCGAGTACATAACATTGCATACATGATTGATCCAATTGCCGAAGCATATGGAATCAACTTCATGCGGTCCTTATCTTCCAAAGATTTTGGACATTGGTCCTTAGAGAGACTCACTCCATGAGACATGGGTAAGAATTCCTTCTTGGACTCAAGCATGTTGAACCGTTTCAACACCTTCTCAATGTATGTACTTTGGGTCAAACCCAGCAACTTCTTCGATCTATCTCTATAGATCTTAATACCAAGTATATAAGTCGCTTCGCCCAAGTCTTTCATAGAAAAGCACTTTCCTAGGTTGTTCTTAATAACTTGCAGTGTCGGAATGTCATTCCCGATCAACAGTATGTCATCTACATACAATATCAGGAAGACAATAATGCTCCCACTAATCTTCTTGTAAACACAAGGCTCATCTTTGTTCTTGATGAAACCAAACTCTTTGATTTTCTCATCAAAACATAGATTCCAACTTCGAGAAGCCTGTTTCAATCCATAAATGGATCGATTTAACTTGCATATTTTAGTGGCTTCATCTAGAGATACAAAACCCTCGGGTTGTGTCATAGACACTTCCTCAAGGAGGTTTCCATTAAGGAAAGTCGTTTTGACATCCATTTGCCAGATCTCGTAGTCATAATACGCAGCAATAGCAAGTAGAATTCTGATGGATTTGACCATGGCCACAGGGGAAAAGGTCTCATCATAGTCAACACCATGAATTTGCCTGAAACCTTTATCCACCAGCCGGCCTTTGAATGTCTGTACATTCCCATCCATGTCGGTCTTCTTCTTGAAGACCCACTTGCACCCTATGGGTCGTACCCCTTCAGGTGGTTCCACCAAGGTCCAAACTTGGTTTGTGTACATGGAGTCCATTTCATATTTCATGGCATCAAGCCACTTCTCGGAGTCTGGTCCATTCATAGCCTCTTGGTAGGTTGCAGGCTCATCATCATGATCCATAAGCAACATATTACCTATTTGAGTCATGAGAAATCCATATCTCTCAGGCTCAAATCTTGGTCTACCAGATCTACATAGGACTTGTGTTTCTTGAGCAGGCTCTCCAGCTACAACTTCTTGTAGTCCTTTCTCAGGTTCCAATTCTGGTTCGTTCATTGTTTGTGGCTCTTGAACTTCTTCAAGTTCTACCTTTGCAGTCTTTCTGGATAAGAACTCTTTCTCCAAGAAGACGCCAGTCCTTGCGACAAACACTTTTCCCTCAGACGGCAAGTAGAAGTAGAATCCTTTGGTTTCCCTAGGATACTCCACTAGATAACATTTATCCGATTTGGGTTCCAGCTTGTCCGGCATTTGACGTCGCACATATGCCTCACAGCCCCAAATCTTGATGAACGACATACTAGGACGCTTCCCAGTCCATATCTCATATGGTGTCTTTAGAACCGTTTTCGTTGGAACTTGATTTAGTGTGAAAGCAGCAGTCTCTAAAGCAAAACCCCAAAAGGAAATGGGCAAATCTGCATGACTCATCATCGATCGCACCATGTCTAACAAGGTACGAATCCTCCTCTCATAAACACCATTATGCTGAGGTGTTCCTGGCGGAGTGAGCTGTGATACAATACCACACTCTTTCAGATGATCACGAAACTCATGACTCAGATATTCGCCACCTCGATCAGATCCGAGTGCTTTTATCATTTTTCCCAGTTGGTTCTCCACTTCATTTTTAAACACTTTGAACTTTTCAAAGGTCTCGGATTTGTTCTTCATAAGAAACACGTATCCGAATCTACTGAAATCATCAGTAAATGTAACGAAGTAGTAGAACCCACCTCTAGCCATAGAACTCATGGGTCCGCATACATCACTATATATTATACCCAAGAGATCATTAGACCTCTCATTACAACTAGTGAAAGGGACTTTCGTCATCTTGCCCAACAAACATGACTCGCATCTCTCAAATGATTCATAATCAAATGAGTCCAGTAGTCCATCTTTATGGAGCTTGGATATGCGTTTCTCATTTATATGGCCTAAACGACAATGCCAAAGGTACATCAATGGCAGCAACTCTTGCTTCATTTCCAACGCGCAGGTCTACCTCTCCTTTACCCAACATTCTTCTCCTTGTCAGTTCCTGCACATTTATACAAATGTGAGAACCACATTCGGTATCCAATACCCAGGATGAAGGAGCAGAAAGGTTTATTTCTATAACAAAAATACCTGAAGTGGAAGTCATACTTCCCTTCTTCTTCTGCAGATTTTCTAGATACTGAGGACAGTTCCTCCTCCAGTGCCCTGCCTTACCACAATGGTGGCACTTCCCTTCCTTAGCCAAACCTTTCCTTTTCAGTGCAGAAGACTTGGGATCAAGAGGAGACTTAGATCCAATCTTCGTCTACTTAGATCCCTTGGCCTTGCCCTTGCTTTTATGCACCATCAATATGGGGCTGGCAGGCTTGACCTTCTTCATGTTATTCTCGGCAGTTCTCAACATGCCAAGGAGCTCGGGCAGTGTCTTTTCTATTTCATTCACGTTATAGTTTAAGACGAACTGCTCATAACTGTCCGGCAACCATTGCAGGATCTAATCCGTGGCCAACTCTTGGCCCATGGGAAAACCCAGTTTTTCAAGGTTCTCTATATACCCAATCATCTTGAGTACGTGAGTCCCTACTGAGTCTCGAGCTCCGATTTTGCACTGAAATAATGCCTTGGATATGTCAAACCTCTCTTGCCGGGCTTGCCCCTCGAACATTTTCTTGAGGTGCCCGATTATCTCATAACCACACATGCTCTCGTGTTGCTTCTGAAGCTCAGAGGGCATGGTAGCAAGCATGAGGCATTCCACATCCAAGGTATCATCTTGATACTTCTTGTAAGCATCTTTATCTGCTCTCGAAACATTTCTGGTCGGCTCTGCAGGGGCTTCCCCTTCCAAGACATAGAGCTTGCGCTCTTGCCTGAGAACAATACTCAGGTTTCTGTACCAGTAAAGGAAGTTCGTCCCGTTGAGCTTGTCCTTCTCAAGAATAGCTCTCAGGGACAGGGTGGAGTGAGATCCACTTGCCATGGATATTCTACAAGGAATTTTGCCAAGTGAAATTTTAGTACTATATTTCAAAATATATATTATATAATTTTAATATGGACTTTTATTAAAGAGCTCCCACTATTTTAATCAAATCAATAACCCTTGATATCGATTCGGAGAGTTTATGCGAGCTACTCTCTTAGTGGACAAGATCCGTATTTCACCAACACCACGAGTCCTCTTTGGTGTTCCTCTTATAATGCGGTTATTTAGGTAGACAACATTTATCAATTGCATCACTATGCAACTCTTGTATGGTTGGTGAATAACTCTTTATTCGCATCCATCATATGGAGCATGCCAACCCTATGCCTCTAGGCACTCAACCTTTGAGGTCACCTAGTTAAGTTAGACCCGATATCGACAGTGGGATATCACAATTATCCGCTCGCACCCTTACCAAGATTGATTAATGCACCTTGCTTTGGCAAGCCCACAATTCATCGATCGAGGCAGGAAGAGTGTCATCCATCGGAAGACATCCGAATACTTAATATTAGATAAGGGATTTTTATTTCAAGTGATTAACATTTTAATCACGATTAACATTTAATCACAGTGCACAATCAGAAAATAAAATTACAACATTCACATTCCAGATACATCCCAGATGTGCAAAAAAACAGTCTATCAACACTTTGACAAAACAGGGCTAAATCTGAGCATTTAGAACACTTCTAAATCTTCAGATTTACATGCATTGGACATATGAACAACAACTCCACTTGTGCAGTAGACAAGATCGTCTCTCATGCCAGATTCAATAATCTAAACATTTGGTTTCACAAACCATTTTGAGGGATGGTTACTGCAGAGGAGAAACAACCTCTGAAACATGAAAATCGCAACGCAATCACATGCGTTCCTGGTGGGGTTCCAAGGGGCCGCGCCCCTGGCGGGGTCTTAGGTGCAGAGCCCCTAACGGGGTCCAAGGGGCAGCGCCCCTGGCGGTGGTATTCCAAGAAGAAATTAGGGCATTTAGAATGCTTCTAAATGTCCCAATTTACACACACTTGACCGCAACCTCGCATTGATACCACTGTTGGGTTTTCTATCCCCTAATCAGGATGACATATCGAATATGCGCAGCGGAAATAATAACAAGAACAACCCAAAAGAAGCTAACGAATCTTGCGGTTTTCATGATTCAAGAGAATAATCATATCGAAATACAAAGTACCTTTGTGGGATTGAGTCAACACTCAACCAAGGTGCTCCAAAGAGAAATCCGAAATCTGCCTTTGAGTTCTTCAAGAATCGAAATGGATCGATCCCTCTATAGAAGTCCACACAAGCAAAAGGAGAACCCTAGCTTCTTGTCGTACAAGAACTAGGTCGGAGAAGGAAGCTCTTAACGTCCCCACGGACTGCTAGATCCGATCCAGGGGAGGCGGCGACCAATGGCAGCTACTAGGTCGGCGGATGGAACGAGAGCGATCAAAACACTTCCGTCTTCGGCTCTCCAAAAAATTGCGTAAAGGCTCGATCTAAAACCGTGTAATACGAAGACCTAATCGCATTCCTTTTATACACAAGGTATAGAAAAGGCTATCCGCAGACCAGAAGAAAAAAATAGAATATCTGTCCAGATTTACATTCGCCGAATTCGACTAATCAATATAACCGAATTCGACTCAGATTCGGCGAAACCATTTCGATGAATTCGCCTATATAAATTCGGTTATATCAATTCGTCGAAACCATTTCGTCGAACTGACATGATTCGGCTAAACCCTTTAGTTGAATCTGTTACAATTTCGGTTAATCACATTAGGCTAATCTCATTAGTCGAATCAAGCTAATTCGGTTAAACCCTTTAGCCGAATTTGACGCAGTTCGGTTAAAGCCTTTAGCCAAATTTGTCAAGTAGATACCCATTCGTTTAAACCCTTTAAACGATTTCCCGTTGAGACATTCTCAACTTAATTCCAAGCAGTCACAGTATTGGTCCTCCACTGATATCCAATATGAGCAAGGCCAACACAATCCTTTCTCCAATTTCTCCAAACGCTTTTATGTGCGACCCTATAGGCTCATATTGCGTTGGCAGCAAGACTAACTATTGATTGCTTTGAGATCACCTCAGAAACTCCAACAGTGGAAGCTATCGAACTCTTGTCATCTCATGTCTGTAGTTGTTGTTGCAACAATGGGTAGTGGCTGCATTGCTTCATCCCATCCTCAAGACCTGTCTCCCTTATAGGGTCCTGCTTCTCCAGTATAACCCTCCTAAAATGAAGTGGTACACTGACCGTTAGTCGAAAGACGAAGCCAAATTCCCCATCCCCTCCCCCGGTGACTCCTAGGCACCGGTCGGGAGGAAGAAGTGGAGGACAACAGAGGGTAATATACAATCAGGTGACAAATGGCAAGACTAGCAAGGTATATATACTACACAAATAATGAAACTGATTCTACGCTAGCATAGGTATGTTATATCAGCATTAAATAAAAGCAATAAAAAGAAAAAAGCAAGCATAGTAATAAAGAAGAGCAGATACAAAAATAACCTTAGCTTATAAGAATGCCCATACAAACATATAAGCTAAGGGATCTGGCACTACACTAAACTCATCGTATAAAAGAGGCCATACTAATTTATACGATGGGGTCTTGTTATGAATGATGTATGATATGCTATGCAATGATGCAACACACGCACTCGACTCTATATGTATAGACCTTTTTGTAGTTGTACAACCCCGATATTCGCCATACAAGGGGGAGGGGGCGTTTCGAGAGGTCAGCATTGTGAAGAAAGTAGTAAGGGGGATGAGACAGAGAAGTCCTCGCAAGAGCGGCAGGCGAGACAGGCGCTCGCCGACTGCTTGCTGACAGACGAGCCAGATGGGTACTCGTCGTGCACCCGCGAGAAGGGTTGGCAGGCCAACCGCTCGCGAGCCGCTTACAGCAGTTTTCTGGGTTCGACGAAGGGCGTTCGACAAAATGGGTTCTACGTTCGACGAAGGGCGTTCGACGAAATGGGTTCTACGTTCGACGAAGGGAGTTCGACGAAATGGGTTCTACGATCGATGAAATCAAACGCGTTCGACGAAAGGTGTTCTGTGTTCGACAAAGCCAAGAGGTGATCTCACAGGAAGGCACGCGAGACTAGACCTCGGTAGATACCGCCAAAAGGGGGGGCCAAGCGAGGTCTGTAACGCGTTCGCCTAGGAGTGGTGTTGCGAGTGGGATTCGCAAGAAGGCCCGCGAGAGCTTCACTAGTAGTAATCCCACAGATTCCTCGCCCATAGGATGATAGGGCAAAATTACCTTTTTACCCCCGGTGGTCTGCCATTAGCCTCCCCGAGCAGCGGAGTTCGGTTGTTAGCAGACCAATTTTGGGGTGCGGATAGTAAAATCAAAAGGCGGAATCCTGCTATTCGCAGGCCAGTCCGTAAAATCTATAAATAGAACCCAAAGGGCACCTTTGGAGAGGACTTCTCTTTTTAGAGCTTCTCTCTCCTCAGGCTTTCCTTGGTTGGCATTTTCAGAGCTCTCCAAGGTGCCCGGGCTTCAGCATTGGCTTGGGAGGGGAAGCGCTCTAAAGATCTTCCGGGTGTGTGGTGGGTCCTCCTTGCTGAGTTTAAGGGTCCGTTTCCAGTACCGAGGCTTCAGTCTGTCCCTTCAAGGGATTAGTAAGTTCCAGCTGCCCCCAACTTGTTGGGGGCCCCGAGCTCCACGGAGACCATTTATTGGTTTCAACATTTTTGGTGCAGTGAGCGTGGAGTGCAGTTGGCTCAAGAAAATCTCAAGGAGAAAACATGACAGGAGAGGACGAGAAGGAGGCGAGACCTGGAGGATCGCCACCCCCAGGAGCGCCAGCAACGGTGGAGATGTTGGCAGACCTTAGGAGAGACCTTCTTAGAGCTTTTCAAAGCGTTCTCATCACGGCGCTCGGCGGTCTCGCGACCCCAGCGACCCAGGTGGCTCCTCCGCCAGGGGTGGGCGATAATGCCCCGGTTCCGCGAGCTGGAAGGGAGGCGGCGACCCAAGGTGCGGGGCGAGACCTCTCCGGGCAAGAACTTTTCCCCAGCCCGGAGAGGGCAAGCGAGATCTCGGCGAGGGTCGCCCAGGTGGAAGGGGTCCCGGCCAGTGGGGCCCCGGCGAGCGGTCCTTTGGCGAGCCCGAGGTCGGCAGGAGCCGGGTCGCCATGAGAGCTCGCAGGGAGAGTGGAGCAAGTCCATAGGGTGAGTGGGGGAGCCCTTTTTGCGAGTTGGTGCTCTCGGCACCACTCCCCGAAGGATTCAGGGAGCCGGCCATGACACTGTATACCGGCAAGGATGACCCCGTTCAACACTTGCAATGGTTCGAGGATATGGTTTCGATCAGACCCATGTCAGACGCCTTCAAGTGTCGACTTTTTGCTACCACCTTGAAGGAGAAGGCAAGGGACTGGTTCCACCAGCTGCCCTCGGGGTCGATTTATGCCTTCGAGGATTTGCGCCGAGGTTTTCTCTTACGCTTCTCCACCTCAAAGAAAAGGAAAAAGGATCCCGAGTCACTCTTTACCATCGAGCAGAAGTCCGGAGAGTCATTAGCTCAGTATCTGGAGCGGTTCAGGGAGGAGGTTCTCCTCGTCCAGGAGATGCCAGGGTACACCCTCCAGCTTGCCTTCACTTTGGGGATGTGGGAGGGTTTCTTCAAGATGGATCTCAAGAGGAGGGTTCCTCTGTCTTATGAGGAGTTGAGGGAGAGAGATGCGGAGGAAGCAGACGGGGAGGCAACAAACCCCGAGTTCACAAAGAGGTTAGCACGGCTAAGCGAGCCTGAAAGCAGGCAGGTAGAGCCGAGAAGGAGGGAAGAAGCGAGGTCCCCGGAGTTGGGGTGGAGGCAGCAAGGTGGGGGAATGCGGGATCCAGGAATGGGGTTCCCCCACGGAGGCGGTAACTTCCAAGGAGGGCAGGGAAGGCCGCATCAGTTGGGGTGGATGCAAGGTCCTAGACCACCTCCGCCCCCACCTCAGCAAGCAATGAAGATAGGAGGAGGGAGGAGAGAAAGAGGAAGAGGGGCAGGGGGGTAGAGGAGCCAGGCCCCAAAGAAGGAACATGGGAGTAGGAGGAGAGGAGAGGGGGGTGACACTGTCGTATTGTGACTTCCACCAAGAGGAAGGTCACGCGACAGTCACCTGCCCGGAGTTCTTAGAAGCAAGGAATGCAAGGGTCCCAGCACCGCATCCGCAGCAGTGACCGATAAGGATGGAGGAGATCCCACCCCAGGAGGATGAAGATGAAAGGTGTGAAGACCGGGCCGATTTGGGGTCCCGAGGAGGGATCAGGGTGATCCATGGGGGGGGGGGGGTAGGGATTGAGGCAACCCAGAAGGCGAGTCTCCATACTATCTATAGTCGCAGCGTGGCTTCGACATCCCTGGCCCCACCCCCGGCGGAGAAAATTTCATTCACCCAGAAGGACATGCTGGGTTATGTAGACCCGTTCTACGACGCGCTGGTCATCCAGACGATGATCGAGAACTTCACTGATTCCCGAATCCTTGTGGACAACCGGAGCTCGCTCAATGTCATCTTTAAGAAGGCATTTGATGGGATGGGGGTGGAGGCGCGAAGGGTGTTGGCCTCGGACGGTCCGTTGTTCAGATTCTGTGGGGAGAGGAAGGAGGTAGAAGGAGGAGTAGGACTCCACGTGGTTTTGGGAGGGCAGTCCAGGAACTGTCGCTTCGTGATTGTGGATGTCCCTAGCAGCTACAGTGCCATCTAAGGACGGCCTCTTATCAGTACGTTCCGGTGTGTCCCTTCCATGTTCCACCAGTGCCTTAAATTCAATGATGGAGGAGTCCAAGTCCGGATCAGGGGAGACACCAAGGTGGCGAGACAGTGCTATGTGACTGCCGTCAACACCATATCTTGGATGGGAGAAGCAGAGGAGTGGGATAAGGCGATTGAAGAGGTGGCGGAGGTCGAGAAGGAGGAGAAGTTGGAAGGAAGGGTGGGAGAAGGAGTAGTTCATGCCCGGAAAGGGGTCACTGAGGGGCCCAGGGTGGAGGAAGGGAAAGAGGGAGAGAGAGAAGAGGAGGCCCTGGGAGGAGGGGCGGAAGAACTGATGGTGGTGGGAGAGGAAGAGATGGGGGAGGGAGCCCAAGCGCTCGCTTGTGGCAGAGAGAAGGACAGTGCCTGTGGAGAACAATCCAGGTTGGAGGCGGTGGAGGAGATAGTGGAGGTGGAAGTCACCACCAAGGCCGGAACCATCGAGAAGATAAAGATCAGTGGGGAGCTCTGCCCCGAGGACCGGGGGAAGATCACGGCTTGCGTCCAAAACAATGTGGACGTCTTCGCATGGAGTGCTGCAGAGATGAGGGATCGATGCGGATGTGGCATGCCATCGCCACAACCTCGATCCCGACACTCATCCCATTCGCCAGAAGAAGAGGTCCATCGCGGACAAGCTGGAGGTTCCCATCCGGGAGGAGGTGAGTAAACTCATCAAGGCCAGTTTTGTATCAGAGATCCAGTACCCAGGCTGGGTCTCCAATGTGGTGATGGTAAAGAAGGGTGATGGTAAGTGGCGTATGTGTGTTGATTTCTATTTGCTTAATAAATCTTTCCCCAAGGATTGCTACCCCCTGCCTAGAATCGACGCGCTGGTTGACTCAGCCGTTGCTTTCTCTATAATGTCCTTTTTAGATGCTTTTTCAGGTTATCACCAGATCCGCATGCACCCTCCCGACATCAAAGATGTATCCTTCATCACCGGGGATGGATGTTATTGTTATAAAATGATGCTGTTCGGTTTGAAGAACGCAGGGGCAACGTACCAACGAATGATGGACAGAGTATTTCGCGAACAGAAAGGCCAAAACTTGGAGGTCTATGTGGATGACCTGATGATCAAAAGTCGGGACCTTGAATCTCACCTCAGGGACCTCGAAGAGACCTTTGGGAGTTTGAGAAAGTTCAAGATGAAGTTTAACCCCTTAAAGTGTGTCTTCGGGGTGAGCCGAGGGAAATTCTTAGGTCATTTACTCACCCCCCTCGGCGTGGAGCCTAATCCAGACAAAGTAAGGGCGATCCTCGAATTGGGGTCTCCAAGGAATGCGAAGGAGGTTCAACATCTAACTGGGAAGCTAGCTGGGTTGTGTAGGTTCCTTTCCAAGGCAGGTGATGAATAGTAAATATACGTATTTTTTCTATATAGTTTTTAGTATAATTTTAATTAAATTTGTAAATAATATATGTAAATTAATGAATAAATGATTGTTTTTGTTATTTTTGATTTTAAACTTAGTTTTATTTTAATTTGGCAAATTTTCAGTGTTTTTGTTAAGACACGCCCTCGGACACGCCCGTGTCCAAGGGCGTGTTCACTAATGCCTGACAATTTCAATTCTCTGTGTTTTTCTCAGCTCAAACCCAAGTCACGCCCTCGGTCACGCCCGTGACCGAGGCCGTGTACATCAGTCACGCCCGTGTTGAATGACCAAGCCCAGATTCGAGAAAAGATGTCAATGTCACGCCCAAAGTCACGGCCGTGATCGGGTCACGCCCGTGACCGAGGCCGTGACTCAGCAAATTCTTCCAGAAGAACAAGGACACGCAAGGTGTCACGCCCAGCACACTGCCGACATCGAACACGCCCGTGTTACTTGGAACACGCCCGTGTACTTCAGAAGTCGCCGGTCAAGCCTTCCAGATGCCCGCCTGGATCCAGCTGTTCTGGCTATTCGCACCCCAAGCCGTGTCACGCCCTCAGACACGCCCGTGTCCGAGGGCGTGTAATCCTAAAATTTTTTCTATAAATAGCCAGTTTCAGCTGAGTCCAAGGGTTCAAAATTTTGGGAGCTTCTCTTTAGGTTTTGTTCCATTTTGCTGATTTTTGGTGTTTTGTAATTTTTGTAATTTTGCACTTTCTCTCTCTAGTTTTGTAACCCCTTTTTTTGATGGAAATAAATTAAGCTTGTTTTGTAATTATTGTCTCTCTTTGTTTTAGTGTGTGTGTGTTCTCTTTTTGTTCTTTTTCTTTTTATTTTTGGTTTTATGTAATTTTGTAATTTTTGTTAAGTTGTCATTTTAATTTGGGTGTGTGTGTGTATGAGTGTAATTTTCTTGTTTTTAGTTTTGTTGAAATTTTTAGATGATTTCATATTAGTGTGTGTGAGTGTAGGAGGTTAATTAGTTTTTTGTTTTGTTTTATTTTCATTTGTTCTTTTTACTTTCTTTTTGCTTTTTTGTAAGTGTGTGTGTGTGTATGAGAGTAGATTTTCTTTTGTTTTTAACTTAGTTTCATTATTGTTGTGTGTGCGAGTGTATGAGTTTAGATTTGTTTTATTTTAATTAGATTTCATTAACGTAGAGTGGGTGTGTGTATGAGTATAAAGTTTGCGCCTTTTTTGTAATCGAATAGTTTCCATTTCCGTCACGCATTTATTTCCCGCCTATCCGTTTGGATAGGACTTGCTCACGCATTTATTTCCCGCCTATCCGTTTGGATAGGACTTGCTCACGCATTTATTTCCCGCCTATCCGTTTGGATAGGACTTGCTCACGCATTTATTTCCCATCTACCTATTTGGGTAGGGATCGCATTTCTTTAATTTCTGCAATTTACAGCTTTCATTTTAATTCTGTAGAGTGTGTGCGTTTTCAATTAGTGCGTCTTTTATTTTTTTATATATTTGCTTTTTGCTTAATTCCGCTACCCGCTCAATCGCTTATTATCACCGTAGTTATCATTATCGTTTTATAAAACCCTAAAAAATTCTAAGCAAAACTACTTTTTAAATTAACGTTTTCGTTCTTTTTCTTTTCATCGCTTTTCTTGGTTTTTGCTTAACGCACACCAAGCCCGCGATAGTTATCATTTTCGTCACTAGCTTTTCTATAAAATCATAAAAATCAATTTCAAACTCTTTTCGATAAAATAATAGCGCGTTCCTAAGAAGTAGAAATAATCGATACGACCTTGGAAAAATACGACCTTGATATTTCAAAAGAAATATCCTATACTACTATCGATAAGGTCCACTTGCCTTTATTGATTTTAGTCCGGATAATTACATAAACCCAAAAGCTTTCTCTCTAAAGCACTTTTTAAAAAAAACTCTCTTTTAAAAACACTAAAAAATTTGTTGCAACACCTCTTTGGTTGTTGCAACTAGCTCAAGGTAAAAGAAGTTTTAAAACGCTCTTAAAGAATTGTTGCAACTACTCAAAAAATTGTTGCAACAATATTTTCAAAAAGCTTTTAATTTTAATTTCAACATAAAGCCCTTTTTCAATCTTTTCTACTTAGCTTTTGGCGACGCGGCCAAAGAGTAATCTTCGATATTTCGAAAGAGGAAAAGGCCGTTACTTCTATCTTTCGATAGGATAACGGGTAATTCTTCGAAGTAGGATTACTCGCGGGACTCTTCGAAAACGCCGCCGAATTCTAATAAAAGAAGAAAGCAAGGCTTCACACTTAAAAAAAAATAATTTTAACGTATCAAGTTTTTGGCGCCGTTGCCGGGGACTTGTGTCGTTATTTTGAAATAGGAAATGCTATTAATTTTATCTTATATTTCATCTCTTTTTCTATCTAAAAAACCAAAAACTAAAAAAAATATACTATCTAAGTAAAGAAAAATAAAAAAAA
This sequence comes from Dactylorhiza incarnata, assembly GCA_033032865.1. Taxonomy (NCBI): domain Eukaryota; kingdom Viridiplantae; phylum Streptophyta; class Magnoliopsida; order Asparagales; family Orchidaceae; genus Dactylorhiza; species Dactylorhiza incarnata. Next base: position 11,915,550 of record JAWHQI010000039.1, read on the forward strand.
ACATATACTTACATTTTTCAATTTTCCTTTTTTACATATATTTTCGAATACAGCTACATATATTTTCATATAAAAGCCCCACAAAAATCAAACCCAAAAAAAATATATATTTATATATTTTACTTAAGTAAAGAAAAACCCAAAAAAATATATTATTCTCTTTTACTTTCTTTCCTTTCTTTTTCATCTTTGTAAAAATATTTCTAAAACAACAACATCAAAAAATAAAATCTATAAAAGAAAAAAAAACTCTTCAAAAAATTAATTAAAAAAAAATAGTGTATGACCCGAGGCGAATCTTCGGATAATACAATATTATCTTTTGATCCTGAAATCGAGCGCACGCTTCACGTGCGCCGCCGATCTCATAATCAAAATCTACAAATAGATCCCGAAGAATCCGTCGGCGATATACATATAGGCGTGATGGGCGATCCTAATCTAAATGCGGCCCCACAACGGACCATGGCCTATTATGCTTGGCCAAATTTAGAGGATACAGGATCGAGCGTTACCCGCCCTGCGGTAGCTAATAATAATTTCGAAATCAAATCCAGTATAATCCAAATGGTACAACAGTCGATTCAGTTCGACGGTTTGCCAGATGAGGACCCAACCAACACCTTAATAATTTTAGAAATTTGCGACACCTTCAAGATTAATGGCGTCAGCGATGACGCCATTCGCTTGCGCTTATTTCCCTTTTCCCTGCGGACAAAGGCGAAATTGTGGTTGACTTCTCTTCCGAGAGGGTCCATAACCACGTGGGCCGAATTGACGGAGAATTTTCTAACTAAATATTTTCCTCCGTCAAAAACCGCTAAATTACGCACCGATATCGCACCCTTCATTCAATTCGATTCCGAGTCTCTCTACGAGACTTGGGAACGTTTTAAAGAATATTTGCATAGGTGTCCTCATCACGCGCTACCAACTTGGCTTCAGGTACAAACGTTCTATAACGGCTTGAATTTCTCAACGAGACAGATGATCGACGCAGCCGCCGGGGGAACGTTAAACAACAAAACCCCGGAGGCCGCTCAAGCTCTGATCGAAGAAATGGCCATGAACGCGTACCAATGGAACGTGCCAAGGTCACGTCCTCCTAAACCGGCTGGTATTTTCGAAGTGGATGCCACTACTCACTTAGCCTCGCAGGTAGAGCGGCTAAGTAAGCAAGTGGCGGAGATGACTGCTTCCTCCTCCACTCCCGCTTGGGCTAATAATCCTAATAATAATAATAATAATTTTAATAATCTTAATAATAATAATAATCTTAATAATATTAATAATAATAATAATTTATGCGAGGAATCGGTGGATTACGTGGGCAATCAAGTGCGGGCGCCCTTCAACCCATATAGTAATAACTATAATCCGGGTTGGAGGAGCCACCCGAACTTCTCCTGGAGTAACCCAAATAATGCGCAACGCCCTCCACCTGCGATCCCGCAAGGATTTCCGCATGGATATCCCCAAGGATTTCAGCAGGGTTTTGCGCCTCCTCCTCCAAAACCTTCTCCGCTCGAGGAGATTTTTGCAAAATACATGGCTTCCAACGACGCAAATATCCGGAATATAACCGGATCGCTAAAAAATTTAGAAATGCAGGTTGGACAGCTTGCAAAAATGGTCTCCGAGCGGCCACTTGGAGCACTACCTGGGAACTCGGAGCAGAACCCACGTGAAAATGCCCACGCCAATACCTTATGCAGCAGCAAGGAGGTCGACTCCCCATTGCGGGTTGAACATCAGGTAACTGTTTCGCCTCCGACCCCTGCACCCTCGTCTTTTATTTTAGTAGATACGGAAAAAATATTAGCGCCGGGCGTCTCGAGCCCGCAAATTCCGTACCCCGCAAAATTTAATAAAGAGAAGGAGGGCGAACATTACAAAAGGTTTTTACAAATATTTAAACAAATTCAAATTAACGTCCCCTTCTGCGAGGCACTCTCTCAGATGCCGAAATACGCGAATACCTTAAGGAGCTCCTTTCTAATAAAAAGAAGCTTGAGGGTATTTCGCGTGTTTCCTTAAATGCGGAATGCTCGGCGGTCCTACTTAATAAATTGCCGCCAAAACTAAACGACCCGGGAAGGTTTTCCATCCCGTGCCTATTCGGCAATTTATTAATAAAGTACGCCCTAGCGGACCTGGGAGCGAGCATCAAAATGAGCATCCAACTCGCGGATCGCTCGATAAAATATCCTATCGGGGTAGTGGAGGACGTTCTGGTCAAGGTTGACAAGTTTATCTTCCCGGTAGACTTCGTCATCCTCGACATTGAGGAGGACGCCGAGGTACCAATTATCCTCGGTCGCCCTTTCCTCGCGACCTCCCGCGCATTAATTGATGTGAGTAACGGTCGCCTCCTCCTTCGGGTAGGGGACGACGAAGTTACCCTTCTTATTAATCCCTCGATGCGAAATTCTTTATCGAACGATGATTCTTGCTTTCACTTAGAATCCGCGTTCGAGGATGAGTGTTCTTCGCTTGCAGAATTACTCGCTTTAAATTTAGACGAACCGGATTTGGCGGACCTCGCCCCTTTGGACAAGCTACCGCCCGATTCGCCTTTCGAATCTTTTAATTCTAAAAGTTTAAAAATAACAACGTCTTACGAAGAACCCCCGGTCTTGGAGCTTAAGCCACTCCCCGACCATTTAAAATACGCTTTTCTCGCCGCGGACTTAAAACTCCCGGTTATTATTTCGTCTTCTTTATCTGATTCGGAAACCTCCGAATTAGTTAAAGTTTTGTCCACGCATCGCCATTCAATTGCATGGCAGATTTCCGATATTAGGGGGATAAATCCCTCTTTTTGCACGCACAAAATCTTCTTAGAAGATAATTCCCGCAAAACCATCCACCCTCAGCGACGACTTAACCCGAATATGCGGGAGGTCGTTAAGGCTGAAGTAATAAAATTAATGGATGCGGGGATTATCTACCCTATATCCGACAGCACGTGGGTTAGTCCCATTCATGTCGTGCCTAAAAAGGGCGGTATAACGGTAGTGGCAAATGAACATAACGAATTAATTCCAACTCGTACTGTTACGGGTTGGAGGGTGTGCATCGATTACCGAAAATTAAATGATGCCACCCGCAAAGACCACTTTCCGTTACCGTTTATCGATCAAATTTTGGAGCGACTATCGGGTCATCCTTATTATTGTTTTCTCGATGGTCTATCGGGATTTTTACAAATTCCTATCTCCCCCGAAGACCAGGAGAAAACAACCTTTACGTGCCCCTTCGGTACCTTCGCGTACCGAAGGATGCCATTCAGCCTCTGCAACGCGCCAGCTACATTTCAACGATGTATGATGGCGATCTTTGGAGAGCTCGTAGAGGATATTATGGAAGTCTTTATGGATGACTTCTCGGTTTTTGGAAGCTCCTTCCAAAACTGCCTCCAAAATTTAGATCGAGTCCTCCAACGATGCGAAGACACGAACCTGGTTTTAAACTGGGAAAAGTGTAATTTTATGGTTCGAGAAGGCTTAGTTCTCGGCCACAAAATTTCTGAAAGAGGGATGGAGGTCGACAAGGCCAATGTCGAAATAATTGAAAAACTCCCCGCGCCCTCAAGTATAAAATCAATCCGTAGTTTTCTTGGCCACGCGGGTTTCTATATGCGGTTTATTCAAAACTTTTCCAAAATAACAAAACCGCTAACCCACCTCCTGGAGAAGGAATCTCCATTTATTTTTGATAACGCGTGCGTAGAGGCATTCAATGCCATAAAAAATAAACTTATCCATTCTCCCATTCTGGTGGCGCCCGATTGGACCCTTCCGTTTGAGATTATGTGCGACGCGAGTGATATAGCAGTAGGGGCCGTATTAGGTCAACGCGTTAATAAATATTTTCATCCTATCTACTACGCGTCCCGCACGCTCACGGCCGCACAGGCTAATTATACGACAACGGAAAAGGAACTCCTTGCCGTCATCTTCGCCATAGATAAGTTTAGGCCCTACGTCACGCTTTCAAAAATTATTATATTTACCGACCACTCCGCCCTAAAATATTTATTAGAAAAAATGGACGCTAAGCCCCGCCTTCTTCGATGGATCCTCCTATTACAAGAATTTGATTTAGAGATCCGCGATAAGAAGGGGGCCGAAAATTTAGCGGCCGACCACCTTTCTCGTTTAGAGCACCCAATCGCGGAAGCGCTCTTCGAACCGGAAATCGATGATCGATTTCCCGAGGAGCGTCTTTTAGCTTTAAATAATTTAAAAACTTCTCCCTCGCCTTGGTTCGCAGACTACGCCAACTATTTAGTTGCGCGGGTGCTCCCGAAAGACTTTTCAAAACAGCAAAAGAAGAAATTCTTTTTTGATTTGAAAAATTACTTTTGGGAGGACCCTTTCTTATTTCGCGTCTGCGCGGACCAAATCGTGCAGAGATGCGTTTCGAACGAGGAGGGTGCGCAAATTTTGCGGCACTGCCACGAAGGGCCGGCCGGGGGGCATTATCAAGCCAATCGGACCGCGCAGAAGGCGCTGGAGGCGGGCTTTTATTGGCCCGCTCTCTTCAAAGACGCTCACACTTTTGTGAGCGCATGCGATAGCTGTCAACGGTCGGGTAACATCTCTCGTCGCGACGAGATGCCCCAAAATTTTTATTTAGAATGCGAGATTTTCGATTTATGGGGCATAGATTTCATAGGCCCCCTACCTCCTTCATATACAAATCGCTACATTTTAGTGGCGGTCGACTACGTATCTAGGTGGGCGGAAGCGCAAGCTCTCCCCACCAACGATGCGAGAGTCGTCGTCAACTTTCTTAAAAAATTATTTTCTCGCTTCGGTACGCCCCGTGCGATAGTTAGTGATAGGGGTACGCACTTTTGCAACGCCCAGTTTGCAAAAATATTAACCAAATATGGCGTCACGCATAAGCTCGCCACCGCCTATCACCCCTAAACGAGCGGCCAAGTGGAGGTAGTAAATCGGGAAATCAAACGCATATTAGAAAAAACCGTTTCAACTAATAGGAAGGATTGGGCACTTAAATTAGACGACGCGCTGTGGGCATATCGTACGGCGTACAAAACCGCAATCGGTTGTACGCCTTATCGATTAGTCTACGGTAAGGCGTGCCATTTGCCCGTAGAATTAGAGCACCGCGCTTTTTGGGCGTTAAAACTCTTAAATCTCGATCATAATTTAACCGCCGAAAACCAGAAATTCCAATTAAACGAACTCGATGAATGGCGCGCGAACGCTTACGAGAGTAATAAATTTTATAAGGAACGCTCGAAATTTTACCACGACCGCAAAATTAAATTTCCAAAATCATTTGCGCCGGGCGATCTCGTCCTCCTATATAACTCACGTCTTCGTCTTTTTCCGGGGAAACTAAAATCCCGTTGGTCCGGCCCCTTTCAAGTGAAAGAGGTTTGGCCATACGGGACCGTCCTTATCACCCACCCGGAAAAAGGCGACTTAAAAGTTAACGGTCACCGACTAAAACTCTACCACGCGGGGGATCAACTGGGAGGGAAGTTAAATTCCATACCCCTCCCCCACCTCTAAAAAGATCGTACCCCGCCAACGTGTCAAGCTACGAGACGGTAAACAAAGCGCTCGTGGGAGGCACCCCCATATTTATCCAATTACCTTCCTTTTTTTTTTATAAAACCAAAAAAAAAATGATGAAATAAATTTTCATCTCAAAAAAAAATAAAAACTTAAACAAAAATAATAATAATAAATAATAATAAATAATAATAATAAAAAAAAAATAAAAAAAAAATAAATAATAATAAAATTAATAATTATGCATATTTTAAATTATCATTCCTTTTCAAAAAAGAAACATAAAACAAAATAAAATAATGCAAAAACTTTAAAACAAAAATCAAAAAGAATTTTGAGAATTTTAAGATAAGATAATAGGAAGTTTCTCAAAGTAGGATTACTCGACAGACCCGAGAGGGGATTTTTGTCGATATTTCGAAACGAGAAAACCCCGTTGCTTTTACCTTTTTATTTCTCTTCTTTCTTCCTTGGTTTTTATCTTAAAGCCTTTTCTTTATTTTACCTTATTTTATCTTTCTTAAAATTTAGATATATTTTAAAACATGCATATTTTAAAATTAAAACCAAAAAAAAAAAAAAAATACATATAATATAAATAATAACATAAAAAGATGATAAAAATTTATTTTTATCATACCAAAAAATATATGTTTTTTTTACTTCTTGTATTCGTGTTTTGTACATTTCGAAAAACTAAAACAACCCAAAAAAAAAAAAACAATTTTGTATGTATTCGTGGAGTTCCTTTTTTTTTGTAACTATCCTTGTATATATTTTTTTCTATTTTGTAATTAAAATCTTCATCTCTTTTTTTGTAAATATTTTCGTTCCTCACACTTACCTTCATCATTAAGGACAATGTTAGTTTTAAGTATGGGGGCGTGTTTTCCCTCTTTTTGTAATTATTTTTGCCCCTCCCATAATAAATCAAAATAAAAAAAAAATGATGATGAAAAATGTACTTAAAAATTTGTTATAACAAAATTCACTTTGTCATAACACCAAAAATGTTTTTCCTTCTCTTTTCTTTTCTTTTCCTTTTTTTTTCTATTAATGTACATATTTTTAACAAAATTTAAAAAATCAAAAAAAATATATGATGAAAAAAAATTTTCTTAGAAAAAAAAAATCAAAAATATTTTGTATGTATTTTTACTTTTCTTAATTTTCTTCTTCCTCTTTTTAGTATTTATATATGCATTTTGTTATAAAGAAAATCAAAAATAAAAATATATATCATATCTTAAAAAAAAATGATGAAAAACTTATCAAAAAATCCAAAAATAAAATAAAACCCCTACTTAGATTTTTGTTATTTCCAAGGGCTATGTTAGTCTTATCTCTAAGCGTTTTTCATTATTTATGATTTGCTAAATCAATTTTATTTATTTCATAGTTTAAAAAATTTAAATCGAGGAATTTTCAGTAGTAAAGAAAATCTTATGATTTTAATTTAATTTGAGAACAAAACTTTTAGCACTACCTCGAGTTTACCATAAATAGATTCATTTTTGTATTATATTGGCAAACCATCTTTAGATTCAATTATTCTAACTCTAAACTTGTGAAACTGTAGGAATGTTTTTAATCTACTAAACTTGCTCTCAAAATCTTTCTTTATTAATCTAGAATTTCTCTTGAACCCCCCCCCCCCCCCTTATAAACACCCCTTTAGCTTGGCATAAAAAAGTAAAAGAAGATAGTTTTAAAAGAAATCCTGCGTCAATGGGAATAAAAAGATTCCGTAAACACAGGCACCCAATATTGTTAAAAGAAATCCCGTGTCAATGGGAATTAAATTCCGTAAACACCGGCATTGGGTTAAGTTTAGAAAAAATTCCAATCTTCCCGCGTAAACCAACGCTGGGAACCAAAGTAAAACCACCAAAAAGGTGGGGTGAGAGGATAAACTCCATCACCCCTAAAATCCAAGCACTCTTCTTTTTGCCAAGGCTACCCTTTTTTCCCCTACTCCTTAGCCAAGAAAATTGTCCTAGATTTTAATTTAAAAAAGTTTGAGAGAGCATAATTAGTAGGCTTTATTTATTCTTAAAAACTTTCTTAAAAAAGTTAAAGTTTTATATAATTCTATTCTAATTAAAAGGTACCAAAAACTGCAATAATCGACGCTATTTAGCTAACTTTAGAAGTCTCGCTAAAATTTTTTCGCTCTTTTTAAATTACTTTCATAGTTTTGGACTTACCTCTTTAAATGCCCTAAATTTATTTCGATCTTACTTATGATTTAATAAAAACTTTAGTAAATTAGAAATTTTATTAAACGTCTTATAGGTATCCCTTACTTTTGCTCTGGAATAGCAAAAGCTTAAGTATGGGGGTGTTTGATGAATAGTAAATATACGTATTTTTTCTATATAGTTTTTAGTATAATTTTAATTAAATTTGTAAATAATATATGTAAATTAATGAATAAATGTTTGTTTTTGTTATTTTTGATTTTGAACTTAGTTTTATTTTAATTTGGCAAATTTTCAGTGTTTTTGTTAAGACACACCCTCGGACACGCCCGTGTCCAAGGGCGTGTTCACTAATGCCTGACAATTTCAATTCTCTGTGTTTTTCTCAGCTCAAACCCAAGTCACGCCCTCGGTCACGCCCGTGACCGAGGCCGTGTACATCAGTCACACCCGTGTTGAATGACCAAGCCCAGATTCGAGCCAAGATGTCAATGTCACGCCCAAAGTCACGGCCGTGATCGGGTCACGCCCGTGACCGAGGCCGTGACTCAGCAAATTCTTCTAGAAGAACAAGGACACGCAAGATGTCACGCCCAGCACACTGCCGACATCGAACATGCCCGTGTTACTTGGAACACGCCCGTGTACTTCCGAAGTCGCCGGTCAAGCCTTCCAGATGCCCGCCTGGATCCAGCTATTCTGGCTATTCGCACCCCAAGCCGTGTCACGCCCTCAGACACGCCCGTGTCCGAGGGCGTGTAATCCTAAATTTTTTTCTATAAATAGCCAGTTTCAGCTGAGTCCAAGGGTTCAAAATTTTGGGAGCTTCTCTTAAGGTTTTGTTCCATTTTGCTGATTTTTGGTGTTTTGTAATTTTTGTAATTTTGCACTTTCTCTCTCTAGTTTTGTAACCCCTTTTTTTGATGGAAATAAATTAAGCTTGTTTTGTAATTATTGTCTCTCTTTGTTTTAGTGTGTGTGTGTTCTCTTTTTGTTCTTTTTCTTTTTATTTTTGGTTTTATGTAATTTTGTAATTTTTGTTAAGTTGTCATTTTAATTTGGGTGTGTGTATGAGTGTAATTTTCTTGTTTTTAGTTTTGTTGAAATTTTTAGATGATTTCATATTAGTGTGTGTGAGTGTAGGAGGTTAATTAGTTTTTTGTTTTGTTTTATTTTCATTTGTTCTTTTTACTTTCTTTTTGCTTTTTTGTAAGTGTGTGTGTGTGTGTATGAGAGTAGATTTTCTTTTGTTTTTAACTTAGTTTCATTATTGTTGTGTGTGTGAGTGTATGAGTTTAGATTTGTTTTATTTTAATTAGATTTCATTAACGTAGAGTGGGTGTGTGTATGAGTATAAAGTTTGTGCCTTTTTTGTAATCGAATAGTTTCCATTTCCGTCACGCATTTATTTCCCGCCTATCCGTTTGGATAGGACTTGCTCACGCATTTATTTCCCGCCTATCCGTTTGGATAGGACTTGCTCACGCATTTATTTCCCGCCTATCCGTTTGGATAGGACTTGCTCACGCATTTATTTCCCCTCTACCTATTTGGGTAGGGATCGCATTTCTTTAATTTCTGCAATTTACAGCTTTCATTTTAATTCTGTAGAGTGTGTGCGTTTTCAATTAGTGCGTCTTTTATTTTTTTTATATATTTGCTTTTTGCTTAATTCCGCTACCCGCTCAATCGCTTATTATCGCCGTAGTTATCATTATCGTTTTATAAAACCCTAAAAAATTCTAAGCAAAACTACTTTTTAAATTAACGTTTTCGTTCTTTTTCTTTTCATCGCTTTTCTTGGTTTTTGCTCAACGCACACCAAGCCCGCGATAGTTATCATTTTCGTCACTAGCTTTTCTATAAAATCATAAAAATCAATTTCAAACTCTTTTCGATAAAATAATAGCGCGTTCCTAAGAAGTAGAAATAATCGATACGACCTTGGAAAAATACGACCTTGATATTTCAAAAGAAATATCCTATACTACTATCGATAAGGTCCACTTGCCTTTATTGATTTTAGTCCGGATAATTACATAAACCCAAAAGCTTTCTCTCTAAAGCACTTTTTTAAAAAAACTCTCTTTTAAAAACACTAAAAAATTTGTTGCAACACCTCTTTGGTTGTTGCAACTAGCTCAAGGTAAAAGAAGTTTTAAAACGCTCTTAAAGAATTGTTGCAACTACTCAAAAAATTGTTGCAACAATATTTTCAAAAAGCTTTCAATTTTAATTTCAACATAAAGCCCTTTTTCAATCTTTTCTACTTAGCTTTTGGCGACGCGGCCAAAGAGTAATCTTTGATATTTCGAAAGAGGAAAAGGCCGTTACTTCTATCTTTCGATAGGATAACGGGTAATTCTTCGAAGTAGGATTACTCGCGGGACTCTTCGAAAACGCCGCCGAATTCTAATAAAAGAAGAAAGCAAGGCTTCACACTTAAAAAAAAATAATTTTAACGTATCAAGTTTTTGGCCCCTTTCAAGTGAAAGAGGTTTGGCCATACGGGACCGTCCTTATCACCCACCCAGAAAAAGGCGACTTAAAAGTTAACGGTCACCGACTAAAACTCTACCACGCGGGGGATCAACTGGGAGGGAAGTTAAATTCCATACCCCTCCCCCACCTCTAAAAAGATCGTACCCCGCCAACGTGTCAAGCTACGAGACGGTAAACAAAGCGCTCGTGGGAGGCACCCCCATATTTATCCAATTACGTTCCTTTTTTTTAGAAAACCAAAAAAAAATGATGAAATAAATTTTCATCTCAAAAATAAAAATAAAAACTTAAACAAAAATAATAATAATAAATAATAATAAATAAAAAAACAAAATAAAAAAAATAATAATAAAATTAATAATTATGCATATTTTAAATTATCATTCTTTTTCAAAAAAGAAACATAAAACAAAATAAAATAATGCAAAAACTTTAAAACAAAAATCAAAAAGAATTTTGGGAATTTTAAGATAAGACAATAGGAAGTTTCTCAAAGTAGGATTACTCGACAGACCCGAGAGGGGATTTTTGTCGATATTTCGAAACGAGAAAACCCCGTTGCTTTTACCTTTTTATTTCTCTTCTTTCTTCGTTGGTTTTTATCTTAAAGCCTTTTCTTTATTTTACCTTATTTTATTTTTCTTAAAATTTAGATATATTTTAAAACATGCATATTTTAAAATTAAAACCAAAACAACAAAAAAATACATATAATATAAATAATAACATAAAAAGATGATAAAAATTTATTTTTATCATACCAAAAAGTATATGTTTTTTTTTACTTCTTTTATACGTATTGTATTCGTGTTTTGTACATTTCGAAAAACTAAAACAACCCAAAAAAAACAATTTTGTATATATTCGTGGAGTTTTTTTTGTAACTATCCTTGTATATATTTTTTCTATTTTGTAATTAAAATCTTCATCCTTTTTTTGTAAATATTTTCGTTCCTCACACTTACCTTCAACATTGAGGACAATGTTGGTTTTAAGTATGGGGGCGTGTTTTCCCTCTTCTTGTAATTATTTTTGCCCCTCCCATATTAGAAAAAAATCCAAAAAAATCTTTAATTAACTTAGAAAAAAATAAAAAAAAAAACACACAAAAACAAAAAAAATTGTATATAAATGTTTTATGTTTATGTCTTTTATTTGTATATAAAAATCCTTATTTATAATAATAAATCAAAATCCAAAAAAAAATGATGAAAAATGTACTTAAAAATTTGTTATAACAAAATTCATTTTGTCATAACACCAAAAATGTTTTTCCTTCTCTCTTTTCTTTTCTTTTCCTTTTTTTTCTATTAATGTACATATTTTTAACAAAATTAAAAAAATAAAAAAAAATATATGATGAAAAAAAAATTTCTTAGAAAAAAAAAATCAAAAATATTTTGTATGTATTTTTACTTTTCTTAATTTTCTTCTTCCTCTTTTTAGTATTTATATATGCATTTTGTTATAAAGAAAATCAAAAATAAAAATATATATCATATCTTAAAAAAAACTTCAAAAAAAAAATGATGAAAAACTTATCAAAAAATCCAAAAATAAAATAAAACCCCTACTTAGATTTTTGTTATTTCCAAGGCTAGGTTAGTTTTATCTTTAAGCGTTTTTCATTATTTATGATTTGCTAAATCAATTTTATTTATTTCATAGTTTGAAAAATTTAAATCGAGGAATTTTCAGTAGTAAAGAAAATATTGCGATCTTAATTTAATTTGAGAACAGAATTTTTAGCACTACCTCGGGTTTACCCTAAATAGATTCCTTTTTGTATTATATTGGCAAACCATCTTTAGATTCAATTATTCTAACTCTAAACTTGTGAAACTTTAGGAATGTTTTTAATCTACTAAACTTGCTCTCAAAAATCTTTTTTTATTAATCTAGAATTTCTCTTGAAACCCCCCTTATAAACACCCTTTAGCTTGGCATAAAAAATAATAAAAGTAGGAGTTTTAAAAGAAATCCTGTGTCAATGGGAATAAAGAGATTCCGTAAACACAGGCACCCAATATTGTTAAAAGAAATCCCGTGTCAATGGGAATAAAAAATTAATAATTCCGTAAACAGGGGCATTGGGTTAAGTTGAGAAATGATTTCAATTCTCCCGCGTAAACCAACGCTGGGAATCAAAGCAAAGGCCACCAAAAAGGTGGGGTGAGAGGATAAAATCCGTCACCCCTAAATGCAAGCACTCTTCTTTTTGCCAAGACTACCTTTTTTCCCCTACACCTTAGCCAATAAAATTGTACCTAGATTTTAATTTAAAAAAGTTTGAGAGAGCATAATTAGTAGGCTTTATTTATTCTTAAAAACTTTCTTAAAAAAGGTTATAGTTTTATATAATTCTATTCTAATTAAAAGGTACCAAAGACTGCAATAATCGATGCTATTTAGCTAACTTTAGAAGTCTCGCTAAAATTTTTTTGCTCTTTTTAAATTACTTTCATAGTTTTGGACTTACCTAAATACCCTAAATTTATTTCGATCTTACTTTTGATTTAATAAAAACTTTAGTAAATTAGAAATTTTATTAAACGTCTTATAGGTATCCCTTACTTTTGCTCTGGAATAGCAAAAACTTAAGTATGGGGGTGTTTGATGAATAGTAAATATACGCATTTTTCTTTATAATTTTTAGTATAATTTTAATTAGATTTCTAAATAATATATGTAAATTAATAAATAAATGTTTGTTTTCGTTATTTTTGATTTTAAACTTAGTTTTATATTAATTTGGCAAATTTTCAGTGTTTTTGTTAAGACACGCCCTCGGACACGCCCGTGTCCAAGGGCGTGTTCACTAATGCCTGACAATTTCAATTCTCTGTGTTTTTCTCAGCTCAAACCCAAGTCACGCCCTCGGTCACGCCCGTGACCGAGGCCGTGTACATCAGTCACGCCCGTGTTGAATGACCAGGCCCAGATTCGAGCCAAGATGTCAATGTCACGCCCAATGTCACGGCCGTGATCGGGTCACGCCCGTGACCGAGGCCGTGACTCAGCAAATTCTTCCAGAAGAACAAGGACACGCAAGGTGTCACGCCCAGCACACTGCCGACATCGAACACGCCCGTGTTACTTGGAACACGCCCGTGTACTTCCGAAGTCGCCGGTCAAGCCTTCCAGATGCCTGCCTGGATCCAGCTGTTCTGGCTATTCGCACCCCAAGCCGTGTCACGCCCTCAGACACGCCCGTGTCCCAGGGCGTGTAATCCAAATTTTTTTTCTATAAATAGCCAGATTCATCTGAGTCCAAGGGTTCAAAATTTTGGGAGCTTCTCTTAAGGTTTTGTTCCATTTTGCTGATTTTTGGTGTTTTGTAATTTTTGTAATTTTGCACTTTCTCTCTCTAGTTTTGTAACCCCTTTTTTTGATGGAAATAAATTAAGCTTGTTTTGTAATTATTGTCTCTCTTTGTTTTAGTGTGTGTGTGTTCTCTTTTTGTTCTTTTTATTTTTGGTTTTATGTAATTTTGTAATTTTTGTTAAGTTGTCATTTTAATTTGGGTGTGTGTATGAGTGTAATTTTCTTGTTTTTAGTTTTGTTGAAATTTTTAGATGATTTCATATTAGTGTGTGTGAGTGTAGGAGGTTAATTAGTTTTTTGTTTTGTGTTATTTTCATTTGTTCTTTTTACTTTCTTTTTGCTTTTTTGTAAGTGTGTGTGTGTGTATGAGAGTAGATTTTCTTTTGTTTTTAACTTAGTTTCATTATTGTTGTGTGTGTGAGTGTATGAGTTTAGATTTGTTTTATTTTAATTAGATTTCATTAACGTAGAGTGGGTGTGTGTATGAGTATAAAGTTTGCGCCTTTTTTGTAATCGAATAGTTTCCATTTCCGTCACGCATTTATTTCCCGCCTATCCGTTTGGATAGGACTTGCTCACGCATTTATTTCCCGCCTATCCGTTTGGATAGGACTTGCTCACGCATTTATTTCCCGCCTATCCGTTTGGATAGGACTTGCTCACGCATTTATTTCCCCTCTACCTATTTGGGTAGGGATCGCATTTCTTTAATTTCTGCAATTTACAGCTTTCATTTTAATTCTGTAGAGTGTGTGCGTTTTCAATTAGTGCGTCTTTTATTTTTTTTTATATTTGCTTTTTGCTTAATTCCGCTACCCGCTCAATCGCTTATTATCGCCGTAGTTATCATTATCGTTTTATAAAACCCTAAAAAATTCTAAGCAAAACTACTTTTTAAATTAACGTTTTCGTTCTTTTTCTTTTCATCGCTTTTCTTGGTTTTTGCTAAACGCACACCAAGCCCGCGATAGTTATCATTTTCGTCACTAGCTTTTCTATAAAATCATAAAAATCAATTTCAAACTCTTTTCGATAAAATAATAGCGCGTTCCTAAGAAGTAGAAATAATCGATACGACCTTGGAAAAATACGACCTTGATATTTCAAAAGAAATATCCTATACTACTATCGATAAGGTCCACTTGCCTTTATTGATTTTAGTCCGGATAATTACATAAACCCAAAAGCTTTCTCTCTAAAGCACTTTTTAAAAAAAACTCTCTTTTAAAAACATTAAAAAATTTGTTGCAACACCTCTTTGGTTGTTGCAACTAGCTCAAGGTAAAAGAAGTTTTAAAACTCTCTTAAAGAATTGTTGCAACTACTCAAAAAATTGTTGCAACAATATTTTCAAAAAGCTTTCAATTTTAATTTCAACATAAAGCCCTTTTTCAATCTTTTCTACTTAGCTTTTGGCGACGCGGCCAAAGAGTAATCTTCGATATTTCGAAAGAGGAAAATGCCGTTACTTCTATCTTTCGATAGGATAACGGGTAATTCTTCGAAGTAGGATTACTCGCGGGACTCTTCGAAAACGCCGCCGAATTCTAATAAAAGAAGAAAGCAAGGCTTCACACTTAAAAAAAATAATTTTAACGTATCAGCAGGAGAGAAATGTTCCCCTTTTTTAACGTACTGAGGGGTAACCAGAAATTCGAGTGGACCCCAGAATGCGAAAAAGCCTTTCAGGCACTAATGGAACAATTGACCCAGGCTCCGTTACTGCAATGACCGAGGCAAGGGGAGGACCTATGCCTCTATTTAGGGGTAGGGTCAGAAGCGGTCAGCTCGGTGCTGGTCCAGGAAGAAGGGAAGAAATAACTCCCTATCTACTATGCTCAGGTATCCAATCCTGGAAAAGTTAGCATTTGCTTTGGTGGTATCAGCAAGGAAGCTCCGACCCTACTTCCAAGCACATTCAATCAGAGTAGTGACCGATCATCCCCTTCGCGGCATCATGGAGGGGGTGGAGCACTCCAGAAGATTGGCTAAGTGGTCAGTGGAGTTGAGCGAGTTCAATATCTCCTACGTACCCAGGGTATCCATAAACGCGTAGGCAGTGGCAGATTTCATGGCCGACTATATGACCGAGTTGGAAGAGTCTGAGTTGTCCCACCAGTGGCCTAGAAGATGTTGGTTGATGGCGCGTCGGGAAAGCGCTCCTTTGGGGGAGGGGTGGTATTGGTGAGTCTGTAGGGCACCAGGATAGAGCAGGCGATCAACATTCACTTTCCTCTCACCAACAACCAGGCTGAGTTTGAGGCCGTGATAGCAGGCCTCTTCTTAGCTCGGGAGATGGGAGTGCAGGACTTGGAGGTCTCGACGGACTCCATGGTAGTGGCTTGCCAGACCAAGGGGGAGTTCGAGGTCAAAGAGCCAACTCTCCAGCGATACCTGGAAAAGGTTAAGGAGGTCATCGGGCAGTTTCGCACTTTTTCCATCAAGCACGTCCCAAGAGAGGAGAACACCCGGGAAGACCTCCTAGCCAAGTTCGGCCCCCGGGAAGAGGGGACAGTATCGGAACTCTTCTGTCCTTCTATCGAGGAGGGAGAGATGATGTAGGTGGATCGGAGGGTGTCATGGAGGGACCCCTTCATTACTTACTTGACGATAGGGAAGTTCCCCGAGGAAGGGGTAGACAAACGACGACTCAGGTATAAATCAGCATATTACTCCTTGCATGCAGGGTCGCTATACCGCAAGACTCTCTCGGGGCTCCTAGCTCATTGCGTCTCGGAGGAGGAAGCCCCGAGAGTCCTGGAGGAGATTCACTCCGGGGAGTGTGGCAGTCACTCGGGGGGCAGGACCCTGGAAGGAAGAGCACTAAGACAAGGCTACTTCTGGCCCACCCTCAGCAAAGAAGCGGCGGAATTCTCTAAGAAGTGCTCCAAGTGCCAGCTCTATGCACCCCTCCAGCTCCTTCCAACTCAAAGGCTCCGGACCATCATGGACCCCTGGCCCTTTGCGATATGGGGGTTGGACCTGGTAGGACCTTTCCCTCAGGCAAGCGGCCAAAGTAGGTTCCTGCTGGTGATGATAGATTATTTCTCTAAATGGATTGAAGTGAAGGCGCTCGCTAAGGTAATATCCCAAGTAGTGAGAAATTTTGTTTGGGGTGAAATAATTTGCAGGCATGGGCTCCCTCTAGCCATAGTCACGGACAACGGGCCGCAATTTGACAGCGAAGAGTTTGTTAGCTTCTACACCCAGCTAGGCATCGACCTTCGGTTCACATCAGTCCATCACCCTAGGAGTAATGGGCAGGTGGAAGCGGCAAACAAGATCATCGTCAACCTACTCAAGAAGAAAGTGGAGAATCTCAGGGGGAAATGGGCGGAACAGCTACCTTCGGTCCTCTGGGCCATAAGGACTACTCCAAACACAGCCACAGGAGAGACTCCCTTCAGGCTATCTCATGGGTCTGAGGCCGTCCTCCCGATAGAATTTGAGGTAAGAACCCCAGGGTGATCTCCGCAGGCGAAGGGGATGAAGAATGGTTGATGGCAAACGACGCGGAACAAAGGTTGTCCTTGGACCTGGTAGAAGAGCTCCGAGACCTCGCTGCTATTCGGCAGGAAGAAATCAAAAGGCGAATGTCTCGGTACTTTGACAAGCACATCCGAGTAAAGCACTTCCAGAAAGGAGACCTGGTCTTGAAGAAGGTCGATGCGGCCGGGAGAGGGGCCACAGTGGGTAAGCTTAATCCCAATTGGGAGGGTTCATACATTGTAAGTGAAGTACTCAAGTCAGGAGGGTACCACCTCCGGGATGTGGAAGGAGTACCCCTCGACCGAGCCAGAAGTGGGGATGTCTTGAAGCGATTCTATCCTTAAAAAATTTTATCATTTCACCTATTATATGTCTCATTTTCCATACATTGTTCATAGCTAGAGGCAAGGTTGATAAGTTCATTATGCTGGATTGCCCCGGATGATTCTGCTGCCGGGCTCTCGCTAGCCGGTGGGTCAGGTTAATCTCGCGGAGAGGCTGACAAGGTTGATAAGTTCTTTATGCTGGATTACCCCGGATGATTCCACTGTCGGGCTCTCGCTAGCCGGTGGGTCAGGTTATCTCACGGAGAGGCTGGCAAGGTTGATAAGTTCTTTATGCTGGGTTGCCCCAGATGATTCCGCTGTCGGGCTCTCGCTAGCCGGTGGGTCAGGTTAATCTCGCGGAGAGGCTGGCAAGGTTAATAAGTTCTTTATGCTGGATTGCCCCGGATGATTCCATTGTCGGGCTATCGCTAGTCAGTGGGTCAGGTTAATCTCGCGGAGAGGATGGCAAGGTTGATAAGTTCTTTATGCTGGATTGCCCCGGATGATTCCGCTGTCGGGCTCTCGCTATCCGGTGGGTCTGGTTAATCTCGCGGAGAGGCTAGCAAGGTTGATAAGTTCTTTATGCTGGATTGCCCCGGATGATTCCGCTGCCGGGCTCTCGCTAGCCGGTGGGTCAGGTTAATCTCGCGGAGAGGCTGGCAAGGTTGATAAGTTCTTTATGCTGGATTGCCCCGGATGATTCCGCTGTCGGGCTCTCGCTAGCTGGTGGGTCAGGTTAATCTCGCGGAGAGGCTGGCAAGGTTGATAAGTTCTTTATGCTGGATTGCCCCAGATGATTCTGGTGCCGGGCTCTCGCTAGCAGGTGGGTCAGGTTAATCTCGCGGAGAGGCTGGCAAGGTTGATAAGTTCTTTATGCTGCATTGCCCCGGATGATTCCGCTGTCGGGCTCTCGCTAGCCTGTGGGTCATGTTAATCTTGCGGAGAGTCTGGCAAGGTTGATAAGTTCTTTATGCTGGATTGCCCTGGATGATTCCGATGCTGGGCTCTCGCTAGTCGGTGGGTCAGGTTAATCTTGCGGAGAGGCTGGCAAGGTTGATAAGTTCTTTATACTGGATTGCCCCGGATGATTCCGCTGCCGGGCTCTCGCTAGCCGGTGGGTCAGGTTAATCTCGCGGAGAGGCTGGCAAGGTTGATAAGTTCTTTATGCTGGATTGCCCCGGATGATTCCGCTGTCGGGCTCTCGCTAGCCGGTGGGTCATGTTAATCTCGCAGAGAGGCTGGCAAGGTTGATAAGTTTTTTATGTTGGATTGCCCCAGATGATTCCGCGGCTGGGCTCTCGCTAGCCGGTGGGTCAGGCTGATCTCATGGAAAGGCTCGCAAAGTTGACAAGTTCTTATGAAGGCTGGGGGGAGGCAGGTCTCCGGCTGGCAGAACCCTACCTGTGTAATCCTGACGGTTAGTTCTCAGGCGAGTACTCGTTGAAGTCAAGCAAGGTCAGGGGTCCTGCAAGGGGTATCGCTCGCAGAAACTAAAAAGGGTTAAGAAACATGATCACCCCTCGCGAGTACAAAATGAAATGGTGATCCGAAGAACCTGCAGCGCGAAGGTAAATAATGAAAAGCGAAGGCAGTCGAAAGCGGGTTCTATACCGGAGCTATCCTATCACGTAGTATGCGAGATTGAATACCGCGAGAACACTAAAGAATATGCGAGAACGAGGTGTAATTATGGAAGAGAGGCAAAAAGAATGAACACAGTATAATGACAAAAATCAGCATTTACATTTCGCGGTCTAATTACAAGGTGCGGCGATCTCGCCAACCAAAAAATGTGAACGGAATCAAAATAAAAATACAAGGCTTTAGAGGTCGCTCGCGGACTCCCCCTCAATGCCGCTGCTCTTCACCAATGAGAGAGGGATGAAGAGCTCAGGGACGATGTCCTCGAGAGTCAGGTCGGCCGCATCGGCAGACAGCAGGCCGGCCCCCATCATCGATTGGAAGATGTAGCGCGCCGACTGGGTGGACTCCTTGCGGACCTCCTCGTTTTGAGCTTGCCTCTCTTCCTTCAGGCGGCGAGGAGAGGGGGGACACACGCGCGGGCCAGCTCGTGATTGTGGGCCTTTAGCCCGACGATCTCACCCTCCAACTTGAGGATGCGGGCCTCAGACCTCGCGGCAGTCTCGGAGTCCTACGTAAAGAAAAGAAAAATTTTAGAACAGAAAAGCATTGGAGGGAAAGAAGTGGCGAGGTCCAGGGGACTCACCACACCACCTTCAGAGGCGAGCAGTTTCTCCTTGAGTTGCGCGTTTTCGGCGGAGAGTCCCTGGTAGGCTTTTGCGAGCTCCACGTTTTGGCGCTCAAGCTGTAGACACCGCCTTCCCGTCATATGGGCAAGATCCAAGGACCGCAACTGAGACCTCGCGCTTTCATAGGCGAGAGTCCTTGCAGTCTCATCCTTGTAGGCCCCGGCATCCTCGCGCCCATAGAGGGCGAAGGAGAAGTCGAAGGCGTGGACGCTGACAGTCGACTTCTCTACCCATGAGGGGAGGATGGTGGAGATGTCGGCTTTGTTAACCTCCAGCCTCCAACACACCAGGAGCTCGCCGGATTCATCTTTATGTTTCTGGCCGAGGCCGAAGTTCCAGTGATTAACTGGAATGGGCGGATCGTAGGTCCGGATGGCCTCCTCGCTCCGCTCATCAACCTCCCTCTAAGAAAGAACGTTGAGGTCTATCTCGCCGAGGGGAACCTCGACATGCCACTTCCCCCTCACAGAGGGGAGCGGGCCCCGGCTCTTCTTGGTCTTCTTCTTCGGCGGAGACTTGGGGGGTGGGTCCCGGCTGCTGGAGGCCCCCGACCGCTTGCGAGAGGACGACGAAGGCAGGGTGATGGTCTCGCGGCAAGCCTCTGCTCCCATGGTAGCGTGGGCGAGAGTAGAGGAAGGCTTCCTGCTGCTCGAATTGGGGGGATTGTTGGGCAGATCTCGCTCCCCTTAAATGAAGAAAGTTAAGTTACGGTAAAAAATTCTGGAAAGGGCGCAGGTTAGCGAGCAGGATTGTTACCTTCCCCGGGAAGAACGGGAAGCAGCAAGTCGAGGTTCCGGCGAAGGTGGATCACCTCGAAGTTCTTCTTACAGAAGAACAGGTACATAAAGGAATCGTGGCCACCGAGAGTTGGCGGCCGGTAAGTGGTCTCGCCGTGCTGAATCGGCAAGAAGGGGACTTTGCCGAAGTTCCCCTTCACGAAGAGGAACTTTTGGGCCCAGTAGTGGGCCTTGTTCACGGTCTCGATGACCTTTGGACCCGAGCCCACGAAGTAGGCGGTGTCGTCTTTGTAAGCTCGGAAGGATAACAGCTTCCGAAAGACCAGAAGGCTGAACTCGATACGCTCCTCGCGCATGTAGCTGCCGAAGGCTATGATCACCACCATGGCGTTGGGGGTGAGCTGGCCTGGAACGACACCGTAGTGCTTGAACACCTGATGAGCAACAGAAACTGAGGTCAGCACACGGCGAGCGAGATTGATTCGATAAGAGAAAAGGGTAAGCAAGATTAATCGATACCTGGCGGACTTCAGGCCATAGGGGCAGGCACAAGCCCACCGAAAAATGGGCTGTCAGGATGGCTAGCTCGTCGGCGAGGAGGGAGTTGATCGCTTCATCCTTGCGAGGGCGACGAGTCGAGAAAGCGGGGAGTACGTAGTCGGCGACCGCAGTGAGGTACTCTTCCTCGGTCAGATTTCAATTGAAGAAAGAATGGTCGGCGAAAGCCCAGGCACACTTCCGCCGACCCTCGGCCTCGGCAGCATCAGAAACCATCTTGGAAACCTGCGAAAGAAGAAAGAGGCTCGAGGGAGAGACGGCGAGAACTCTCGAGCAAGGGAGGAAGAAGGGTTGGCGATGAATGCGGTAGTTGGCTCTCAATTATGACCCTATTTATAGCAAAACCAAAATGGAAGGAAGAAGTTGAAGCGCCGATGGGTGTGGTTAGCAAAACGGCACCGCCTGATCGCATGCGAGCAACATTGCTTTCCAAAAATAACACGCGGGCGAGATCTTCTCGCGAAGCTAGCATGAATAAATATTAGGTGAAAGAAGAATAGATCATGGCAGGAATAAAATATGGAAAGGGCATAGCTATAAAAATTGCGAGCGAGAACCCACAAATAACTCAATAAATACTAACAAGCAAGGATTCATAAGTAAAAGCAGCAAATAGTCACGGGACTGTCCATTATGAGAAGAAACAATAATAAACGGGAAGAGTTCGCAGAAGGGAGGTGGGTTCGCGAGACTAATGGGGCAACCATTTCCATCTGCCACCACCTCGCGATCCGGTCCGCGGCGGTACCCTGGAGTTATAATAATCCTGGGCAGCCCGACCCTCCTTGTCCACCAAGTAGGCATAGTCCCTTATCCTCGCGATGAGCACCTCCGGCACCGTGATAGTCTCGTCGTGGTCATGAGGCAGCGCGGCTCAGAGTCTCGCGCACTCATCCATCAGGGCGACATGCCTCTCCTCGGCAGCCTCTCTATCTCATCTCGCCTGAAGATTGAGGTCCAACAGCATCCGACCTTGCTTCTGAAATAATTCGACGGTTTGTCTCTTCATCGCCTCGGGATCTCGCAGATCACCCAATAAGTCCTCCATCTGCTCTGGGAGGGGGGACATCCCTTCGTCCCCAAAGTTCGAGTCGGTGTGCGGGGACTCAGAGTGCTCTATGAGAGAGAATAGACAGTTAACAGGTGGGGGAAATCCTCATATGTAGCGATGGTAAAGAAACCCTTACCCGGAGGAGGGAGAGAAGGCCCAGGGCGAGAAGACCCGGGTCGACCCTCAAAGACGTTGCCGTAGTGCGGCAACAGATATTTGCCTAAGCCAGGAGGGTACGCCGCGCGGTTGATGGGGGAATCTTCGGCGGCCTTGAGGCGCCAGAGTCCTCGCTCGTAAGAAGATTGAACCCCGGCGTCTTTATGGTCGTGTCGGGTGTTGGACATGTGTGTCACATCCCTTTTTTTGAGAATAACAAATCCCAAATTGTATTTGATCTTGTATTTTATGTGTTTAGAGTATGCAGGAACTATAAGTGCAATACTCCATAGGTATAAAACAGATTCGAGATGATTCTCTGGAAAGATAGCTAACGCTCACGTTAGTAGTTAACGCCCAGTGTTAGCAAACCGCTGAGGAGGAAAACCGCTGAGATGCAAACTACGTTCGACGAACTGGAAGCTGCGTTCGACGAAATCTGAAGGAAGCTCCGTTCGACGAACGTGGAGCTCCGTTCGACGAATATTCTTGCATTCGATGAATTTGTGTTCAACAAGCTGCGTTCGACGAACGAGGAGCTCCGTTCGATGAATTTTGCTACGCTCGATGAATTTGTGCTCGATGAGTTGCATTTGACGAACGAGAAGCTCCGTTCGACGAACTGAGCCTGTGCTCGACGACATTGCGACCGACAACTGGGTTCGACGAAGTTGAAGCTCAATTCGACGAAATCGATTCCATTCGACGAAAGTTGGTTCTGTCTCGATCCTTGGCGGTTTGCACGATCTAGAACGTTGCGGTTTTTTTGTTCGACGAAGGATGTGTTCGACTAAGGCGCGTTCGACGAATTCTGTTTCGTTCGACGAATTCTGTTTCGTTCGACGAAATATTGTTCTGTCACACAGCCGACGGTTTCGCAACCTCACCACACGAATGCTACCGCCAGCGCTAGTGCTACCGCCTGGCGCTATCTCAAGTTCGTGTACAGTGCCACACCACCGACGGTTTCGCAACCGCTCCACACGAACGCTACCACAGGCGCTAGGATCTACCGCAGGTGCTATCTTCAAGTTCTATAAGTTGATGGGCTCTTTCTCGTGTTGGCTGATCCATCCCAGAGAGATTGCTAGGGCCACAATTCTATTACTGTTATACTGCCAAAGATGGATCTCCCACTAAAAGCTTAAGGAGAATTCTGGAGGAGGACTACGTCACGCTACATCCGAAGGATGATCGCTTCGATCTCGCTCATACTACGGCGATCCTTCATCTCCGACTTCAGAAGATCTCATATAGGGAGTTTTTATGATTGTTATCATTATTTTCATTCCATACTTTTTGTAACCGTTTAGAGAATTCGCCTTGTGTTGGCGAATTGGTCTGGGTAGGACTTAGGGAGGAATTCGCCTTGTGTTGGCGACTAGTTCTAGGTGATTAGATCTAGGGGGATCGAGGCCATATCCGGGGAAGGATTGGCTAGAGCGGCTTGAGGCCTTATCTGGGGAAGGATAGGCTAAATCCAACCGGTTTGTGGGGATACAATTCGGTATAAAAAAGGAAAAGATATTTACATTTGTACGCCTCCGATTTCTAGAGATATTGAAATCAAACTTATGTAAACACCTTTTTATATAAATACAATCATGTCTCTATTTGTGTTTACTTGATTTATATCATTTGGCATAATCTCTAAATATTGGTTACAAAGTTTTCAATTCTAATTACATTAGCTAAATTATTATTTTTCCCTTTTCATATTATAAAACAATTTAGTAAATTGTCTAAAATTATAAAGAAGAATTTTTATTCCCTTATTCACCCCCCCCCCCCCCTCTAAGGGCGCCTATCGATCCAACAAGTGGTATCAGAGGGAGGTTATTCCAAACGGTTTAAAAACCAGGAATAATGGCGTCTTATGATCTCGCTTTTTCCGAGGGTCAGGGAATTAGTAGACCTCCACTCTTTACCGGGTCAGATTATAATTATTGGAAAAATAGAATGCGTTGTTTTCTTATGACCCTAGATATTGAGGTATGGAATATGGTCGAAGAGGAATACTCTCCTCCTACATGTGTAGTTGAAGAGATAACTTTAGAGAAACCAAAAGATAAATGAGATGATAGGGATAAGCTAAAATGCAAAAACAACGCAAAGGCCATGAATTCTTTATTTTGTGCGTTAGATAGAAATGAATTTAATAGAATTTCTGCATGCACTACTGCTTATGAAATTTGGAATCATTTGGAAGTTACTCATGAAGGTACATCGCAGGTTAAAGATTCAAAGCTTTTCCAACTTGAGTCGGAATATGAAAATATTCGGATGGATGAAAGTGAAGATGTTGATGCCATGTACACGTGCTTCACAAAGATCGTCAATGCCTCCAAAGCACTTGGAAAGACCTTCTCCAACGGCGACTTGGTCCGAAATATCCTTCGTTCCCTTCCACCAAAATTCAACCCGAAGGTGACGGCCATTTCAGAATCGCACAATCTAAGGATGCTCCAAGTTGAGAGCCTCATTGGGAATCTCAAAACCCATGAGGTAGAAGTCAAAATCCAACATGATGAATAAAACAAGAAGCCAAAGAAGAAGGCGTTGGCATTAAAATCAAAGGAGTGCCAAAAGGATGAGGATGAAGATGAAGAAAGTCTTTTGGTGAAGAACTTCCGAAAGTTCATGCGAAATCCGGAAAGGCGAAACACTTTCTGGAAATTTATCCAAAAGGATGGAAGATGGAAAGGGTCATCCTCAAAGAAGGAAAAGGAGAGCGACGATGAAGAAGAAAGACCTCCACCGGAATGCTCATTGTAGGAAGACCGGGCACATTCGGAGCCAGTGCCCAAAGTTCTTGAAGGAGAAGAAAGAAAAGCGACACAAAGGGAAGGAGAAGAAGAAAGTGCTAAAAGCTAGAACATGGGATGACTCCTCCTCCTCCTCCTCCTCCGAAGAATCAAGTTGTTCATCATCAAGTGAAGATGAGGAAGCAAACATGTGCCTCATGGGACATGGAAACGACGGCGATGACACCAATGTTCTTAGCGACACTGAGGTAACTCCTCCCACTTATAATGAACTCTTTAATGAATTCTTTGAAACTTGCAAAGCTTTTGATAAAAACATGAAAGATAGTATTTTATTGAATCGTGAAAATGAATCTCTTATTAAAGAAAATCAAAAGCTTGCCAAAAAGGTAATTGCTTTAGAAAAGAGAAAGGTTTCTTGCCAAGAGTGTGATCACTCCACTAAATTGGCAAAAGATATTGAAGAGTCACTTTCTAAAGCCCTCTCTCATGCCAAAACTCTTACAAAAGAGAAGGGGGAATTAGAAAGGAAATTAGAAGCCTCTCTTTTGCAAATCAAAAATAACTAAAAAGGTTTTGAAAATAAGTGTCATGCTTGTGAAAGAAAATTCTTCACTTAAAGCACAAGTTCATGATCTCACCATGGCCATTAAAAAATTTGGAATAGGCCAAAAATCACTGGAAATGATTTTAGGGTACCGACGCCATGGTTCTGGAAAATTTGGGCTCGGATATCAAGGAGAGGGCTACCGCCCGGCATTAGCCACTAACGCCGGCGCTAGCACCTCATACCAGAAACCTAAATTTTCTTTTTCAAAATGCTTTCCTTTTGTAAATCCAATTTATTCCAGCAAGAAACTTTTCCAGAAAAGGGTCTCAACCCCCTTTATTTCGTGTGCAAACTTCTATCAGTTAGGTCACACATCTAGTTCTTGCAGGAAAATAAAACAAAATGCTTTAAAACAAATCTGGGTACCTAAGGCTTCCACTTATTCTATGGGTGGTACCACTTCGGTATCCGGATCTTTACTCTCATCTTCTTTCTAGATGTGCAGGCAGGCTAAGGACAATGAAGACGTGTGGTACTTGGATTCAGGATGCTCCAAGCACATGACGGGCAATAAAGCAAAGTTCCTTAGCCTAAAAAAGAAGAAGGGAGTGATCGTGACGTTTGGCGATAACGGAAAAGGAAGGATCATAGGAATTGGTACAGTTGGAAACAAATCCTTTACTATATCTAATGTTCTTTATGTGAAAGGATTAAAACACAACTTAATTTCTATTAGCCAATTATGTGATAAAGGATTAGATGTGTTATTTGAATCCTCCACTAACTTATGCAAAATATCTAATCCAACTACAAAAGATATTTTACTAACTGCACCAAGAATACATAATGTTTATATAGTTTCTTTTCATGATCTTTCTAAATCATCTATAAAATGTTTTATCACTAAAAATGATGAGTTAAAACTTTGGCATAGAAGACTAGGGCATGCTAGCACAAAGCTCATTGTAAAACTTGCCAAAAGTAATTTAATTAGAGGATTGCCTAGGTTAAATGGAACTTTACATTCACTTTGTTCACCATGTCAAAAAGGTAATTTTTCTAGATCCTCTTTCAAAAGTAAAAATTCCATTTCTACTGCAAGACCCTTGCAAATAATTCATATGGATATTTTT
This sequence comes from Dactylorhiza incarnata, assembly GCA_033032865.1. Lineage (NCBI taxonomy): Eukaryota > Viridiplantae > Streptophyta > Magnoliopsida > Asparagales > Orchidaceae > Dactylorhiza > Dactylorhiza incarnata. Next base: position 11,942,164 of record JAWHQI010000039.1, read on the forward strand.
GGTCCTGTTAGCACTCCAAGTCTTGGTGGTAGATTATATACATATGTCTTAGTTGATGATTTTTCAAGATATTGTTGGACATTATTTCTCTCTTCCAAATCCGATGCGTTTTGTGAATTTGCAAAATTATGTACTCTTATTCAAAATGAAAGTGATTTAAAAATTAAATGCATTCGCTTGGATCATGGAGGAGAATTTGAAAATGAAAAATTTACATCTTTTTGTAATATGTTAGGCATTAAACATGAGTTCTCTGCACCATGCACACCACAACAAAATGGTGTTGTAGAAAGAAAGAATAGGACACTTCAAGAACTAGCACGCACTATGTTATGTGAATATAAATTACCTAAGTCCTTTTGGGTCGAAGCCGTAAGTACATCGTGTTATGTTTTGAATAGAATCATGCTTCACCCATCTCTTAATCTCACACCATATGAACTCTATTTTTAAAAGAAGCCTAATGTATCTTATTTCAAAGTTTTTGGTTGTAAATGTTTTATTTTGAATACAAAAGATAGCTTGGGAAAGTTTGATGAAAAATGTGATGAAGGAACTTTTCTTGGGTACTCTTCAACTAGTAAAGCTTATAGAATTTTTAATAAAAGAACTAGTAGAGTTGAAGAGTCAATAAATGTAAAATTTGATGAGTTTGTTCCTTGTGTAGAAAAACTTTCCGCAGGCAACGAGGATGATCTATTACTACCTTTGGAGCATGGTGACAAAGAACATTCCAAAGAAGAAGAAGAAGAGCCCAAGGAAGATGAATATGTACCTCCAAGTACCTTAAAATTCACAAAGGATCATCCACAGATATTGATAATTGGTGAACCATCCATCGGGGTAAGAACTCGCTCTTCTTTTCATGAATCTTTTTCAAATATTTGTTTTGTCTCCGAAATAGAACCAAAAACCGTTTCTACTGCTTTAAATGACGAATTTTGGTTTTTGGCTATGAATGAAGAGTTAGAACAATTTGAGCGACATAATGTTTGGAAATTAGTTGAAAGATCATCTAATCACCCGATCGTAGGTGTAAAATGGATTTTTAAAAATAAATTAGATGGTGAGTCAAGAATCTCTAGAAATAAAGCACGATTAGTAGCATAAGGATATTCTCAAATCGAGGGGATAGATTTTGATGAATCTTTTGCACCCGCTGCTATATTAGAGTCTATACAAATTTTTCTAGCATTTGCAAGCTTTATGAGAATAAAACTATTTCAAATGGATGTGAAAAGTGCTTTTCTAAACGGGTTTGTAAAAGAAAAAGTTTATGTTGAACAACCCCCCAGTTTTATTAATGAAAAATTTCCAAATCATGTTTATAAACTAGAGAAAGCGCTTTATGGTTTAAAACAAGCGCCCCGTGCATGGTATGAAAGACTTACATCATTTTTATTAAAGCGCAGTTATATTATGGGAAGTGCGGATAATACTCTCTTCATTAAGCACAACAATGATGATATAATTATTTTACAAATATATGTTGATGATATTATTTTTGGATCTACTAACGAAGAGATGTGTAAAGAAGTTATTTTAGTGATGAAAAATGAATTTGAAATGAGTCTTGTAGGAGAACTTTCTTATTTCCTTGGTTTTCAAATATCACAAAGAATTGATGGTATCTTTGTATGTCAAACTAAATATGTCCATGATATGCTTAAACGTTTTGGATTTGAAAACCTTAAACATGCTTCTACACCAATGAGTGCATCACTAAAATTAGGAAAAGATGAATCAGGAATTTCTATAGATCAAACTTTATATAGAGGTATGATAGGATCTCTACTTTATCTAAGTGCAACTAGACCCGATATTATGTTTGTCGTATGCTTATGTGCTCGATTTCAAGCCAATCCAAAAGAATCTCATTTAAAAGCGGTGAAACGAATTTTTAGATATCTCATTGGGTCATCTAGATTAGGATTATGGTACCCGCATAATAATTCATTTACACTTCACAGCTACTCCGATTCGGACTATGCCGGTTGTTCACTTGATAGAAAAAGCACTAGTGGTACTTGTCATTTTCTAGGACCTTCATTAGTTGCATGGTCTAATAGGAAACAAAATCCGGTTGCACTCTCCACCACGGAGGCCGAATACATTGCATTAGGAAGTTGTTGTGCACAAGCTCTATGGATGAGCCAAATTTTAGAGGACTTTGGTTTTCATCTAAAACTTATTGAACTAAAATGTGACAACAAAAGTGCCATTGATCTCACAAATAATCCGGTACACCATTCTAGATCCAAACATATAGACATACGTCATCATTTCATAAGGGATCACATTAAGAAGGAAAATGTTAGAATAAGTTTCATTGGCACGGACTCTCAACTTGCTGCTATATTCACTATACCTCTTCCTGATGCAAGGTTTCAAATGTTAAGGTTGGAATTAGGGGTCTTAGACATCTTAGGATGAATAACATGCAAAACGCTAATGTCTTATGCAATTTGAGCAATCAAGACATCTCTAAAAATTAAAAACTTTTGCATAAGACTACTTTTAAGACCCCTAATCAATATCAAAAATCAGATTTTTAAAATTCTTAAAAAATCGCTTACTGTTTCCAGCGCTAGCATTAGCGCCGACGCTAGCATGGGTGTTTGATTTTTTTGATTTTTAAAATTTCTAAAAATCTATAAAAATATGTTAGCTCATATGTACTACTTATTTGTTGTGTTTCTGAATTTTGTTATTTGTGTATTATCCATATTATGAAAAATCAACTACAAAACTTCAAAATTCAAAAATACAAAAATATGTTTTTGTGGTTTTCTGTTTTTCTTTCATTAAAACTTTTCAAAAAAAAAAAACTGTATGATCTTTATTGCTAATATCAAGCATGAATGAATTCCGTTATTTAGAATTATTTACAATGTTAAAATTTATTCCTTCAATTTACTATGAACATTGTTTAGTTTATTATGCTTCGATATATCTATTTAAAGTGCATCAATTGTATTGAAAAATATGTGTAGAACCAAGCTTAGCATGCCTCTAAGTATGAGTAAATGTTTTATGATTGATAATGATACATTTCACTCACTTATTTTGATAATCAACATGTGTGTTTAAATCTAAAATGCTTGCTTGTGTATTGTATTTGTACAATGAATTAAAACTTGCATAAGTTTATTGCCTACACTACATTTGAATTGCACTTAAGAAATTTAGATAAGTGGTTAAGTTTAAAAATTGGGTTTGCAAAACAAGTGTATTCAGATAATGTTGTCTCACAAATATGAACAAAAAATTATATATGGAGACAAATATAACTCCACCAAGTACTACTTGAACCTCCTGATAAGTCTTCATAAGCATTGTGAGGTTGAACACCTTGGAAAGAATAGTAAAGTGTCTTGTGCAAACCTTTGTTACTACACCACTTTGTTAAAAACTATCTGCATTAAAAGTGTGTGAAAGTTGATATACTTGTATTTTATTGTGCACTTTACTCTACATATGTCTTGTATTTTGTGATTTAAATCAATTGTTAACATTGCTCAAAATACACTTATGTGCACATCATTATCTTTCATAACACTTCTTCTCATGAGTATTGGATTCTAATGCTTTATCTATACTACTCTTTATATAAGAAATGCACTAGATTACCTAGCATAATCTCTACAATGTTTTGGTATCTCTTGAACTTAAAATTAAGTAACATTGTAGTATAATCTTTCTTTGATATGTTCATTTCATGCTTGGTATCTTTATGAAAAAATTTGAGATTTCAAAAAGGTTAAAACATCTTTCAATTTTGAACTAAAACTCATATTTTTACTTATGCTTTTCATGCTTACAAAAAGATGTTTCTTATAATCTTTCGCTTGCTTACAACTCTTATCTTTTTATTCGTAATCTCTTATATATGCTATGCTTAAACTCTTTATCATTTCATATATTGCAAAAGCTCGATCATGATTTATAACTAGCCTAAAGAATGCCTCCTTACTACCCTCACCCTACCTTCTTTTGATAATACCAAAAGGGGGAGATTAATTGAAGAAATCTATATAGGAGAAATATAGAAGATTAAGGGGAGAATAATTCATGTAATCTATCGTTTAGGGGGAGTAAAACATAAATTGCATTTATGTAGGGGGAGCATTAAGATAGGGGGAGTATGCATATCATCATGCTTATCATATATTATAGTTGCATTATCATCTTGCTAATTATCATATACTATAAGCACTATTGTTGATTTCTTGCTAAGAGGATTTGTTATTATCAAAAGGGGGAGATTGTTGGGCATGTGTGTCACATCCCTTTGTTTGAGAATAACAAATCCCAAATTGTATTTGATCTTGTATTTTGTGTGTTTAGAGTATGCAGAAACTATAGGTGCAATACTCCATAGGTATAAAACAGATTGGAGATGATTCTCTGGAAAGATAGCTAACGTTCGCGTTAGTAGTTAACGCCCAGCGTTAGCAAACCGCTGAGATGCAAATTGCGTTCGACAAACTGGAAGCTGCGTTCGACGAAATCTGAAGGAAGCTCCGTTCGACGAACGTGGAGCTCCGTTCGACGAATATTCCTGCATTCGACGAATTTGTGCTCAACAAGGTGCGTTCGATGAACGGGGAGCTCCGTTAGACAAATTTTGCTGCGCTCGACGAATTTGTGCTTGACAAGTTGCGTTCGACGAACGAGAAGCTCAGTTCGACGAACTGAGCCTGCGCTCGATGACATTGTGGCTGACAATTGGGTTCGACGAACTTGAAGCTCCGTTCGACGAAATCGATTCCGTTCGACGAAAGTTGGTTCTGTCTCGATCCTTGGCGGTTTGCACGATCCAGAAGGTTGCGGTTTTTCTGTTCGACGAAGGATGCGTTCGACGAAGGATGTGTTCGAGGAAGGCGCGTTCGACAAATTCTGTTTCGTTCGCCGAAATATTATTCTGTCACACAGCCGACGGTTTTGCAACCTCTCCACACGAACGCTACCGCCAGCGCTAGTGCTACCGCCTGGCTCTATCTCAAGTTCGTGCACAGTGCCACGCCACCGACGGTTTCGCAACCGCTCCACACGAATGCTACCGCAGGTGCTAGGATCAACCGCAGGCGCTATCTTCAAGTTCTATAAATTGGTGGGCTCTTTCTCGCGTTGGCTGCTCCATCCCAGAGAGATTGCTAGGGTCACAATTCTATTACTGTTATGCTGCCGAAGATGGATCTCCCACTAAAAGCTTAAGGAGAATTCTGGAGGAGGACTACATCACGCTACATCCGAAGGACGATCGCTTTGACCTCGCTCATACTACAGCGATCCTTCATCTCCGACTTCAGAAGATCTCATATAGGGAGTTATTATAATTGTTATCATTATTTTCATTCCATACTTTTTGTAACCGTTTAGAGAATTCGCCTTCTGTTGGCAACTAGGTCTGGGTAGGACTTATGGAGGAATTCGCCTTGTGTTGGCACTAGTTCTAGGTGATTAGATCTATGGGGGCTCGAGACCATATCCGGGGAAGGATTGGCTAGGGCGGCTTGAGGCCTTATCCGGGGAAGGATAGACTAAAGCCAACCAGTTAGTGGGGATACAAGTCGGTATAGAAAAGGAAAAGATATTTACTTTGTACGCCTCCAATTTCTAGCGATATTGAAATCAAATTTATGTAAACACCTTTTTATATAAATACAATCATGTCTCTATTTGTGTTTACTTGATTTCTATCATTTGGCATAATCTCTAAATATTGGTTACAAAGTTTTCAAATCTAATTACATTAGCTAAATTGTTATTTTCCCGTTTTCATATTATAAAACAATTTAGTAAATTGTCTAAAATTATAAAGAAGAATTTTTATTCCCTTATTCACCCCCCCCCCCTCTAAGGGAGCCTATCGATCCAACAATGGGGACTGGTGACAGAGGTCGCGCGTCTTCATGAGGCAGAGTTTTCTGGGGCGAGACTGCGAAGAGCAAGAAATCAGGAGCCATTAGTCATCAAAATGCATGAGCGAGCGAGAATAGCGGCGTACCTACTGCCTTCTTGCTAGCAGGGTCCGTGCTGGCTGGCGAAACGTGGCGAGACCTAGTTTCAGGCTCACCACTACCATTGTTGGTGGCGTGATCCTGCGATTATGCGAGATTCAGAGAGGTTACTTTATGAGCTTGGCTAGTTTTGACTCATACCTTCTCGGGAGAGCGGTTGTTTGGGGGAGATTCCGGTGGTGCTGAATCGTCCCCGGTTCGATGAACCATTTTCGCATTTTTGGTTGTCGGCACCGGAGCGGGAGGCAGAGGATTCGCCCAGGCAGGGATTTTGGCCATGGAAGATTGCTCGCCGGCCATGGAGGCCCTCAGGAGAGCCTCAAGCTCCATGGAGAGCAGCATTTTTCAGTAGCTACAGTAAGGAAAAAAGGAGAAGAGGAAGGAAATAATGTTGCGTGTCATAGTGGTTCAAGGCGATATTTAAAGCCCGCAGGTGGGTCCTACCAAAGATTCCTGACAGATCATCAAGAAGTTGGCGAATACCAGGGGTTGGATGTTTCTTCGCGAGCCTAGATAGCCTCACAAAGAGCGGGGATTGGGTACAACCCTGATATTCAGCAGACAAGGGGGAGGGGGCATTTCAAGAGGTCAGCATTGTGAAGAAAGTAGTAAAAGGGATGAGACAGAGAAGTCCTCGCAAGAGCGGCAAGTGAGACAGGTGCTCGCCGACTGCTCGCTGATAGGCGAGCTAGATGGCTACTCACCGTGCACACGCGAGAAGTGTTGGCAGGCCAACCGCTCGCGGGCTGCTTACAGCAGTTTTCTGGGTTCGACGAAGGGCGTTCGACGAAATGGGTTCTACGTTCGACAAAGGGCGTTCGATGAAATGGGTTCCACGTTCGACGAAGGGCGTTTGACGAAATGGGTTCTACGATCGACGAAATCAAACGCGTTCGACGAAAGGTGTTCTGTGTTCGACAAAGCCAAGAGGTCGTCTCGCAGGAAGGCACACGAGACCGGACCTCGGCAGATACCGCCAAAAGGGGGGCCAAGCGAGGTCTTTGCAGCGCGTTCGCCTTGGAGTGGTGTCGCGAGTGGGATTCGCAAGAAGGCCCGCGAGAGCTTCACTAGTAGTAATCTCACAGATTCCTCGCCCATAGGCTGATAGGGCAAAATTACCTTTTTACCCCCGTGGTTTGCCATTAGCCTCCCCGAGCAGCGAAGTTCGGCTGTTAGCAGACCAATTTTGGGGTGCTGATAGTAAAATCAAAAGGCGGAATCCTGCTATTCGCAGGCCAGTCCGTAAAATCTATAAATAGGTCTCAAAGGGCACCTTTGGAGAGGACTTCTCTTTTTAGAGCTTCTCTCTCCTCAGGCTTTCCTTGGTTGGCATTTTCAGAGCACTCCAAGGTGCCCGGTGATGCGCAAATCCTGCACACCGCTATAGGCGATAGCAAGACTGCGGCACGAAACGACAGTGTACCGATCGTTCAAGTAATATAAAATGGGAATGAATCCCCAAGTATCGTTCTCGGAGGAACACAGTAAGGTGGAGTTAACGTTCGAGGAAGGACTTGAGATCGAAGTCCTAAAGGTCGGATGGAATGCGGGAGAGTTGGTTTGGCTTTTGGAAAATAAAATAAAACAACTACAACTACTCCTATGCAATGCCGCTATGCAATGCTTCGCTTGGCAGGATGGAGACTAGGCAGGCCTTAAGCGCGCTGCGTCGCAAGGGCGGATGGACGAGTAGGCAAGCAGAGTCGAACTGTGCAGGCCTTGAGCGCACTGCTTCGTTGGGCGAATGGATTACACGGGCCGCTATGCCACGCTTCACTAGGCGGATGGATGAGAAGGCTAGCGGATGAAATGGTTCGCACCGGCGGAGTCGGAATGGATTACACGGGCCGCTATGCCACGCTTCGCTAGGCGGATGGAAGAGTAGGCATACAGATGAGGGTCGCAAGAACCTCGTCGACAAGCACGCCACTAGCAATTGCTAGTGCGGCACACGAACGTGACGGCGGGATGGAAGATGGAATGGGGCGCTCCTCAAATCACATAAACCACAAAGATAATCACAAAACTATGGAAAAATACACTAATAACATTTAGGGTTTATGGACGTCATTCGTATAGAAACATACAACCACACATATCAAATAGAATCAGCCAAAATAACAAGGAGGAGGTAAGATTACAACAGAAGCACGAAGACTCGTTGGAGATTCACGGCCGGAATCTAGGGTTGTCAATCCTCGTTCGGGCTCGGTCTTCAACTGCCGTCCGGGGTAGAAGAGGGCTGTCACTACCTCCCAATTGAACCGTCTTCTTCGTCAATAGCCTTCAGCCACGATCTTGCCGGAGAACTCCAAGGATATAGTGCACAATCCGTTGAAATGGAGCTTGGAAGCTTCTGAATGATGGAGGAGGCCGAGAGGATACTCCGGCTCGAGATTGGCGTGAAGAATATGTCCGGAGCACCTCCAGATGGTGGGCGGCGATGGAGGGGTGAAATCAACGCTCTGGAGAAGGAAACGGCGCTGAAATAGACCTAAAATACAGGTTCCCGCGAAAGGATTCGTGAAAACGCGTATTTATAGAAAGCAGAATTTTGAGCGCGCACGGTCAGTGGCGCACGACCAGTGACCGTGCGTGAAGGAATGCCTGTGATAGTGCGCGAAGAACCTGTAGCATAATCCTGAACTGCAAAATAGCGCACGATCAGTGGCGCACGACCAGTGGTCGTGCGCACTATATCCAGTGGTCGTGCGAAGTGCCGGACAGGCCCATTTTAAGTGAGAATTAATGCACGATCAGTGGCGCACGACCAGTTGTCGTGCGCACTAATTGCTAGTGCTCATGCGCAGTGTTCTTATGCAGTTTTTGCGCCCCGGAACACTCGCACAACCCCCGTGTCAACATGAAAGATCGTCGGGCCAAGCAAATGGGCATTCCACACATTCTCAAATCTCCGAAATTAAATTGCAACATAAAGCATGAGTAAGATAATCATGAAAATACACCGAAACGGGCCTAAAAGTGCACATAGCATGGAATATCAAATATGCATGAAAATGTGCCTAAAGTGTAGTGCAAAGGCTAGATAATCGGCCCAAATGAGTCCGAAAATATGTATATAATTGGGACTCATCACACCCCCAGACTTACCTGTTTGCGCGTCCCGAGCAAACAACTCTCGGCGGACGGGAAAAATAAGGGTTAGAAAGGTGATTGTGGCTAGGAGTAATATGCGAAATCAAATAATCACGTACATAAAATTTTCGTAGAAGAAATTTCTACTATGCAAAGTAATTTACAAATATCTAAAATAGTAAATAAGAGATTAGTTTACTCAAAAGCTGAACCAAGTGAGATCTGCCAGTCACGTGTAGGGAGGATGTAGAGACGCGTTCAGATGAGTATTTCGACAAATACGGGATACGGAACTAACTCCATCGGTGTCGGGAGCCATAAGCTCGCACTTTCGGACTCTCTCCACAGCATTAGGTAAAACTGCACACTAGTCAATAGGGCTTTCGGGTAAATATGTGGCTTAGGTTGCGGTAGGATATACAATGATAAACTCGGAGGCTAACACACCTAACACATTTGAGCAATACAATTTGTAAAACCCCGGCAACACATAAAGCTGATGTGTTCATCACCAACACCCAACATAAAGTAATTCCTATCAAACAATTCAGAACTTCTGAATTAGAATGTAAAGAACTCGGAATTTTTTTCTTTTGGAGCGCTAATCTTTTCAATTTTTAGCTCACTAATACCCTCTTTTTTTTACTTTTATTTCTTCAACTTAGCAAATAACACCACGTCACAATAATTAGTTATACTATAAAGCTCAAAACACGTGCGTATACAGGTTTGGTGATCTTGGCATAAGCGAGAGCGGTGGAGCTAAATAGAAAAGGTGGGATAGGCTCAAAATTGGTTAGCAAGGGTAAATTTCTGGTTTTGGCTCAAAGCTCAAACGGTCCAAAGAATGGCCTACATCATGCTAATGCATTAGAACTACCCGGTGCCTATGTTTCGAGAGTCGCTAGGGGCAAGTTCTTAGCCACCGAGAAAGATAACTCTTTCTCCCGACTCGAGAAATACGAATCTAGCGTTCGCTACCAACTCACCTACACTACCGGTAGATCGGCACAGGTTCATGCTTTGAGTAAAATAAAACTCTAATTACTAGATTAGATAATAATAAAGATACAAAGCATGAAAATAGAAATAGCTTCTACGCAAAATTCTATGCAAAACATGAGTATTTGATTAGAACACTACTGGTGTCGACATCGTACTCCAAACCACAATTCCTAGCTAACACAATTGACTTCCCGGCTCCATTCCGAAAGGAAATTTGGCACGGTAGCACTCGCAAGTAAGTGCGTGCATAGTGAGTGCGGTGTGTGCGTGCCACATAAAAATTGATAAACTAAATAAACTGAAAGCTAAAATAACAACACTACCGGAATGCGTGCGTGCGTGCACGTGCATGGTTCTCACTCTCCCCCAGACTACATGAAAGCATAATCTAAAATATGATTCTTTAAGCATTAAACTAAGGAGAAAAGGGAGAGTGTACCCCATGCTCAGAAGTGAGCATACCGGAAGACTTGCCGTTAAATTCTGAAAATTTCTCTCCAAGAGTCCGCCACCAAAGAAATTGCCGCACACCTGCAGGCAAAGAGGCTCCAAGCAAAAATATATAAAACTAAACTATTAACGGGTTAGCAACAAAAACTCGGGTTGTCTCCCAGCAGCGCTTTTGTTTACCGTCCTTAAGCTGGACTTAATACCTGTATTAAGCAGTTAATAATATTGTCTAAGCATAAAAGCAAAAGTTAATAAATCCTAAATATTACATGCCTCAAAATGATCAACTATAAGTTGATTTAAAATAGTAACTAAAAATAAAAGAGATGGGCCCGAAGACCCAACAGTAGAAGGAGAAGGAAGGATTTATCCTCCATCCCCAAATCACTTTCTTTTTCGCCTTCTTCTTCTCTTCCGACATTAGATCAGGATATGAATATCTTTTGCGTCCCTGCAGCCAATCATTTAAGGGAAACACCATCACAGCACTGTATTTCCCCTACAAGTATTGGTTTTCATCATTACCCAAAAATGGGTCAACATACTCATAATCCTGCATGGATGGAAAAGAATAGCATTAAAAATATCAGGAAGAGGAGATAGAGGTGGATCAGCAGTGGAGGGCATTTCAGGTTCAGCTTCCCAAAGATTTACCACTACTGAATCTCCCTGCACATGTTCAAGCCAAGAAGGGTGGTCAGGAAACAAAATAGAAGAAAGACATAGATAATCTGTAATTATAGGAGTGATCCCGATTTCACTCCCAGCAGGAACCAAGGATAGATCACTATCAGTATCATATGAGTCGTAACGAGGGGGACCCAAGAGCTCGGGGTCCTCGGTGGTGAGCTGGATGTCCCGATCCAATAAGTAGGTAAATACCTCCTCCTCGGAAAGAGAATCCTCCTCATCCCACCGCGGTGCGTCATCGTGTTCAAAGGGATCACACTCCCCATCAGAGAGAATGAAATCCTCATCCCACTTTGGCGCAACCTCAGGCGCCGAATAAACCACCCGCACGACATCATCAGCCGACTCACTAAAGATAGGAGTAGATGAATTTTGCAAGGAATCTGGAGGAACCGGACTGCTCTCATGATCAGAAAATAAATGAGCAGTCGCCTCCGCGAAAATATCCACAGACGCCTCCCCGCAGGAAGAACTAGAATCTGCACACCATACTGGTGCATCCATGAGTTCCCAATCCTCTCCCTGTTGACCATCGAATGAGTGCACATCGTCACTCAAGGGAAGCTCATAAAAGGGGATTGAGGGACCCATGAAAGAGCTGTACGCGGCGAGAGATTCCTCGGTAATCTCCAAGGGCAAAGATCGAGCAAGATGTGCGATGTCAGTGTAGGGGCCAGGCAACACTCTGGTGGGCCTGTCCGCAGTAGTCTCCCATAAACGGGGGGATGTTGCATACATGTCCTCAGAGGGGGAAGGATCGCACATACGAGGGCAATCCTTCACCATATGGCCTAAACCTTGACATAGCAAGCACCTAATACAATGCTCAGCGTTTAAAGAAGCTATGGCGTCGATGTATCGACGCAAAGTGTCATAGAGGCGACACTCGGCTTCAGAATTCATCACAGAAATATGTGGACAAAACAGAAATCAACAATTCCTTGCAAAATAAAACTATACGCAACCAGAATTAAATGAACACCTGCTACGGAAAAGCGGAAATTAGATAAAGGAGGAAATGAAATGGAAATATCAAATTTTAACACAAAAATAAACAAAAGAAATGGTATAAACAAATGGAAAAGGGCTTCTATCTTACTGCTCTCCCTCTCCAGAAAACTCACACGTCTGTGTTCCCCAGCAACGGCGCCAAAAACTTGATGCGCAAATCCTACACACCGCTATAGGCGGTAGCAAGACTGCGGCACGAAACGGCAGTGTACCGATCGTTCAAGTAATATAAAATGGGAATGAATCCCCAAGTATCGATCTCGGAGGAACACAGTAAGGTGGAGTTAACGTTCAAGGAAGGACTTGAGATCGAAGTCCTAAAGGTCGGATGGAATGCGGGAGAGTTGGTTTGGCTTTTGGAAAATAAAAGAAAACAACTACAACTACTCCTATGCAATGTCGCTATGCAATGCTTCGCTTGGCGGGATGGAGACTAGGCAGGCCTTGAGCGCGCTGCGTCGCAAAGGCGGATGGATGAGTAGGCAAGCAGAGTCGAACTGTGCAGGCCTTGAGCGCACTGCTTCGTTGGGCGAATGGATTACACGGGCTGCTATGCCACGCTTCACTAGGCAGATGGACGAGAAGGCTAGAGGATGAAATGGTTCGCACTGGCGGAGTCGAAATGGATTACACGGGCCGCTATGCCACGCTTCGCTAGGCGGATGGAAGAGTAGGCATACGGATGAGGGTCGCAAGCACCTCGTCGACAAGCACGCCACTAGCAATTGCTAGTGCGGCACACGAACGTGACGGCGGGATGGAATATGGAATGGGGCGCTCCTCAAATCACATAAACCACAAAGATAATCACAAAACTATGGAAAAATACACTAATAACATTTAGGGTTTATGGACGTCATTCGTATAGAAACATACAACCACACATATCAAATAGAATCAGCAAAAATAACAAGGAGGAGGTAAGATTACAACAGAAGCACGAAGACTCGTTGGAGATTCACGGCCGGAATCTAGGGTTGTCAATCCTCGTCCGGGCTCGGTCTTCAACTGCCGTCCGGGGTAGAAGAGGGCTGTCACTACCTCCCAATTGACCCGTCTTCTTCGTCAATATCCTTCAGCCACGATCTTGCCGGAGAACTCCAAGGATATAGTGCACAATCTGTTGAAATGGAGCTTGGAAGCTTCTGAATGATGGAGGAGGCCGAGAGGATACTCCGGCTCGAGATTGGCGTGAAGAATATGTCCGGAGCACCTCCAGATGGTGGGCGGCGATGAAGGGGCGAAATCAGTGCTCTGGAGAAGGAAACGGCGCTGAAATAGACCTAAAATACGGGTTCCGCGAAAGGATTTGTGAAAACGCGTATTTATAGAAAGCAGAATTTTGAGCGCGCACGGTCAGTGGCGCACGACCAGTGACCGTGCGTGAAGGAATGCCTGTGATAGTGCGCGAAGAACCTGTAACATAATCCTGAGCTGCAAAATAGCGAACGATCAGTGGCGCACGACCAGTGGTCGTGCGCACTATATCTAGTGGTCGTGCGAAGTGCCGGACATGCCCATTTTAAGTGAGAATTAATGCACGATCAGTGGAGCACGACCAGTGGTCGTGCGCACTAATGGCTAGTGCTCGTGCACAGTGTTCCTATGCAGTTTTTGCGCCCCGGAACACTCGCACAACCCCCGTGTCAAAATGAAAGATCGTCGGGCCAAGCAAATGGGCATTCCACACATTCTCAAATCTCCGAAATTAAATTGCAACATAAAACATGAGTAAGATAATCATAAAAATACACCGAAACAGGCCTAAAAGTGCACATAGCATGGAATATCAAATATGCATGAAAACATGCCTAAAGTGTAGTGCAAAGACTAGATAATCGGCCCAAATGAGTCCGAAAATATGTATATAATTGGGACTCATCACCCGGGCTTCAACATTGGCTTGGGAGGGGAAGCGCTCTAAAGATCTTCCTGGTGTGTGGTGGGTCCTCCTTGCTGAGTTTAAGGGTCTGTGTACAGTTCTGAGGCTTCAGTCTGTCCCTTCAAGGGATTAGTAAGTTCCAGCTGCCCCCCACAACTCGTTGGGGCCCCCGAGCTCCACATAGACCATTAATTGGTTTCAACAGTAGTTCCCTCTATTTGAGGGTGTCAAATCAGGTACCCGATTGAGGCAAACAGGGCAGTGGATAGAGCTTGTTCACTTCTAGTCTTATGTCACACATCTCCCAACCTAGACCTTATGTATGACCCTAAGAACACACAGGGTATCCGCGTACTATCTGGTAAGCACCACCTCTATCCCGCTTTTCGAGTCTCCGTTCAGGTATACCCTGTAACATCCCCCAAACAGCTAGACCCTTAAGTTGGTTTTGTCATGACTAGGCCATGACAAAACCATAGGAAGAGCTCAAGACCTTGTGAACATAGGTGAGAAGGAGAAAACCCAATTGGTCTGCAAATAGCAATTTTCAGATACCAAGCCTAGGGTTGGACTTTAGGACCCCACCTTGAACCTTGACCCCACAATATCATCCCTAACCCATTAGAAGTCTCCTTGAAGCACCAGTGACCCATTGGGGGGTCAACCTAAGAGGCCAATTTGACTAAAGTCAACCTTAACCCTAAAATTGGTCAAACTAGCTCAATTAAGGTCAATTGGCACCCACCATGCCCAATGGACCATGCCCCTACCCTTGTATGGGTACTACGATCCTATTGGACCAAAAAGCCCCAGCATGGGGCCTCCAATTTGACCAATTTGCCCTAAACCCTAAATTGGTCAAAGTGCCCTAATAAGGGGCAATTCACCCTCACCTTGTCAAATTGACCCTACCTAGACCTTCCTAACCTTTAAGGGAAGTCAATGGAGCCCAAGCCACTCTTTGGGGTCAACCCAATTGGTCAATTAGACCACAGTCAAACTCAAGCTTAATTTAGGTCAACATACCCCAATTTAACCTAATCTAGCCCAATCTACTTGGGCTAGACCCAATTAAGGTGGTCCACCACCTAATGGGGATTGAATGCTACTGATGTGTCCATTAAATTTGGAGAGAGTCGGCCAGGAGAGAGAAATTGGGAATTTCCCCCAATTTGAAGAGAGAGAGAAAGTGGCCATTCAAGGTGAATTAATGGCATTCAAGGCAAATTGATCCCTCATTCTCCCCTCACCCTCCATTCATCTCCTCAGGCTGTTACAAGAAGCTTAAGGGGTTTTTCCAGCCCTCAAGATGGCTGGATTCAATGGATTTCACCATGGCCGAAAATTAGGTTTGATGGCCATTAGTGGTTTTCAAGGTTGTAACCTCCCCCTCTCCTAATTGATCCATTTAAAAGCTTCAGAGGACTGAGAGGAGTGGTTTTTCCCCTTTACTTGGAGAAATCGAGCATCAGGAGCAGGAATCGGCATGGCACCAAAAGCTCCAGGTCGGCCATGGCCAACAAGAAACCGACAAGGAACCAAGCACCCACACATGTCCGATCCTCTTCTCCTCCCTTAGTGCTAGATCCCTTCATTTTTCGGGGCTTGATCCGTGCACAATAGGGCTCGGATTGTGCTTCTGAAAGGGTGTGTTACGTACCCCTTTTTCCTTCCTCTAAAACTAGATGCGACCACCTCCGGCCGACCAACCACCCCTATCGCCGGCCACTACCTCAGCGGAGGTGGTGGTGGCATTGGCCGGTCGGAAAGAGGCGTAGGTGGCCGGGAAATCACCCCGCAAAGAGGCCCAGGACGGGCTGTCGCGAGCCATCCAACGATCGGGGACGATGAAGGAGAGCCATCAGATCTGTTTAGTATTGTTTGCGGATATATCATTTAATTAGTCGAGCGCTGTTATTAGAGAATTAGTCGAGCGCAGCTGCATTCGGCTTTCGTCGAACGCAGATTTGATCTGCTTTCGTCGAACGCAGAGTCGGTCTGCTTTCGTCGAGCGATATTTAATATTTTTGTCCAACGCTGAAACAGTTATTAAAATAAATGTTTATGCATTTTCTGTCACTTATTTTGCTGTACCTAGATCTAATTATTAAAAATACTTAGGCCCCTCTTCAGAAAAAGTGTCCAACACCAAAGTTGTAGCCCTTAGGGTCTACTTTATTTTAAAATTAATTTCACCCCAAAAGAAGTTATGTAGCTTCATGTAGGTCCATTTTGGTGGGGCTGGTCCCTAGTGTAGGACAGCCACCAATTCTTGAATAACGTTTGATTGGGAAATGATATGGACTTGAGATTTGAAACATAGCCTACTTATACCTACACACACATCATATCAAAAGATGGGATTTTTAGGAGAACCTTTTTCTAAGGTTTTTGAAATAATTTCATAAATCATCTAATAATTAATTAGTGGGTTAAATGACCTCCAAAGCCCTGCAAATTTTGGTGGGTGCTCCTTAGACTTACTGTATGACCTTAGTAAAAATATCAGCCCAGTTGGGACTGTTTTGTTTAAGTATTTTGTAAACCCAAGTTAGGTCAAATAGGGTCAAAGTTAGGGTATGGTGCTTACCTTGGGGTGTGGTGGTCAAAACACATCACCATGAAATGAAACCTTGGTAACAGGTTTAGGATCACCTAAAGAATCCCCATGAGTGGTTTGGGGTGGTGTAGAGGTGGATAAGCCCTAGAATACTAGTTTTACTCCTAGGTGTGCATTTAGAACCTTGTGAAGGCCATGTGGTCAAAAGTCCCTGGTTGGTTATGAAACTTGGTGGATAGATTCATAGGGTATAAATAGGCACTGGATAATTTTATAAGAATTTTAGGAGCCAATATCCCCTTTGAATAAGGACATAACCCCTTTAGGGAAACTTCATATAAGAAACATTTACATGCTTAAAAAGTCCTGGATGATGATGAGACTTTGGTTGTGCCCTTATAATCATGTTTTAGACCTCTGGTAATTTTTGTGAATTCTATAAAATGATCTAATCAGTACTTCTTTCACAAGGCACTTGTTTTCAATTAAACTTAAGAAAAATGTTTGAGGGTCCAAAACTCTTTATTAAATTGTGAAAATTGGTGATAGGACCTTTCTGAACATTAGAAAGCTCTGTGAATTTTTACAGAATTTTTGAAGACTTAAATCAGTAGGCTACTTCACAGTTCATTTAATTTGAGGTTTTCTTTAAGTATTTAATTTAGTGAGAAAATGAATTCCTTAAATCCTGAGACTTAGTCAGTAGCCATTTCTGGTGATTACAAGAGCTTGGTAATTTTCCCATAATTTTAATGTTGATCTTTTTTGTGGTTCCTTCATAAGACTATGATTTTGATAGATGATAAATAATTAAATTAGAGGAGAATTTCTTACTGTAAAAATGTGATATGCTGGTTCTGATGTTATTTAGTTACCATAGATTTATCATAATTATTGGAGAGCCATATCATATGATTTACTTACACTTCATGTTCATTTTCATACTTGGCAGATGTTTGGAGAAATTAAAATAAATACTAAATAATTAAGGAAAATTATGATTCTCTGGAATTAGTCTTATAACATCATGATGGACCTCCAGTAAATAGATTGGGTCAGTTGGGTGAATATTTGGAGTACCTCTAGTTGTGAGCTTCATATAACTCATTTGGTCTGCGTATAGTAAACTGTGAAATTTGAAAATCAAAGTGGATCCTTAGGTGGGAATGGGAGGTAAGTGGTTTCCCTAGTTTAGTTGAGAAGGTATGATGGTCAACAAGAAGGATTATAGATGGTAAAGGTGTGCTTGGTGAGTGAGAGGTAAGTTGTACTAGGGGTCGACGAAAGATCTTCTTGGAAAGTCATAAGTCACTTAGGGTTAATTCAAGAGTAATGACGAGGAGGGTATTCTTATGGGTAGATACCAACAACACTAAGTGTCTTGAGATAGGGAGCCTTGGGGTGTCATCCCATTGTGGTTCCTAGTACCATAGCGAACGCCTTACAGGGTAATCCTCGGGAAGTCCAAGATTAACCATAAATTGTAGGAGTAAGATGTTGTACAAGATTAACTTAACGATACACACACCCACACCCCGTAGTTACGGGAGGTTAGTTGTTTTGGTTGTACGAGCGGTAGGCTCGGTGGTTGAAGCAGCGGATTAGTTAGTCTGGTGAGCGTGTGACTCAGTAGTGTTTATTGGTACGGACGGGTTGGTCCGGCGAGCCGGTGGCTCGGAAGGTTATTGGTAACGGGAGGGTTAGCCTGGGGAGCCTATGGCTCGGAGATAGGTAGTATAACATGTTGCATGTGCATGAAGGTGGTGGGTCTCTGGTATTGGACGATCGTTCACACTGACGTCAATTCGTTGACTCGGCAAGTGTGGAATTTGCACTTAGTCTTGAAAGTCTGGTGGTCCAGCCAGTAAGAGTACGCAGATGCTCTACGGTTTTGCGTTGAGGCGTACGATAGGTCTAGGTAAGGTAGTGTGAATACCAACCTAGAGGTGGGCGAGGCCTAACCCACCGCTTCCGTTTGCCACTACGGGAGTATCCTAGGAGTCTAGCTCGCTCCAAAAAGGGGGAACTAAAGGTCTATGCGCATAGAGTCGAAGTGGGTGAGTTGCACTTGTATGAACATAGCATAACTGCATACCTTGCTTGTGATAGCATAATAATTGCATTTCAACCCCTACCCCTATCGTATAAGTCGGTTATGGGACTTCTTATACGATAGGCCTTGGTAAACGACCCCTTGGTCTATAGGTTTGTATGGGCATTCCTATAAATCAATGGTTACTTTTCTATTGTTATTGTCTTTACTTACTGCACTTTACTAATTATTTACCTGCTTTTACTATGCTCTTTTTCTGCTTCAGTTATATATATACACATGTGTAGTGTAGAAACATTTCCTGTACCGCTGTCACCTGCTCTTTGATTATACCCCTTGTTGTCCTCCGCTTCATCCTTCCCGCTCGGTGCCTAGGAGTCACCGGGGGAGGGGTGGGGGATTGGCTTAGTCTTTTTGACTAACGGTCGGTGGACCTTATCATTTTAGGAGACCGCGGCGACGGAGCAGCACCAGAGGCCGGTGCAGACGGAGGCGGGCCAGTCTAGTGCAGGAGCACAGGTTTCAGGATCAGTGAGTGGTTAGGAGTAAGCTTCCGCGAGTGATCTTGTTGTGAGGATATGATGTACTGGGCATGAGCCCTTCCTTCTTCTTATTTATTGTAACCCTTGTTATCTTTTTATTCAGTTTTATCATGTGGACATTTTTGTATTCTTCATGTTGATTCTGTGGACTTGTCTTCTTTAATGCACTTTTCTTTGTGATCGATTTGGCCGGCAGGATCTGCGTTTTGTAGTGGCGACCTTTCCGAGTGAAGGGGTCACCGCAAAGTGGCAGTTCTAGGCCTAAGACCCGGTGTTTGGTAAAAGGAAAAAAAATGGGGTCTTACAAGTGGTATCAGAGGAAACCTCGATCTGAAGAAAAGAAGTCCAAAAACCCTGGGCCACCCCGCGCGAGCTTAGTTTGAGGACAAACTAGCAGCGGAAGCAGTGGTGTGCGCATATGGGAATCACATTGAAAAAAATCCACTTTTAACTGAATCTTCTTGGTCAGTTTCCCCCTGCGAGTGTCAGGTTTTCTTTTGTTGCCTGCGGCGAACCCTGCCCCCAGCAGGGAATACCTCCGGCTGCAAAGATTTCTTTAGTTAGTCCTTTAGGCAACGAGTTAGACTCAACCCCACTAGGATACGTGACTTACCTTAACAATTTATACTGTGACCTAGTCTGAAATAGACCTTAGGTATAACCTTTAGTGAAGGTACGAGGATACCCCAAAGAGGCTAGAGAAAGAGAGTTGACAAATAAGTAGAATGGTATGAGACTCGTAGATTCAATCCTCGTATCTGTGACATGATTACATTAAGACAACCACCATGACAAACACCAAGGGTCGGACAAGAATTGAAGTTCAGAAGGGACCCGTTTGGGATTGGGTGACATTTTGATCCTGATAAGGTTGTAGTGGAGGATACCTAGAAGAGTCTAAAGTGTGGAGTATACCAACAAGTCTCAAGATAGAACCCCAAGTCTAAGGTTGTGTGCCCTAAGGATTGCTTGCATACCTAGGACGAGTATAACATGGTGATATTGAAGATACTTCGCCCAAAAATAGATAGAGGCTAATCTTTTGTTTATTGAGGCTTACCTTTTGTTTATTGGGCAAATTTATGACGGACTTGGATTTCCCTTAGACCTAAGTTAGAAAAATTTTGTGTCGTGAACAATAATGATTTTGAGGTTGATCATATACGATGTTTCTTGGACAAAGATGAGATGGTGTAAAAGTAGGTCTGGAATGATGATCTGAGGTGTTACCAGGACAATGAAAGGACATCGTAGATAGAACAACAACTTGACCTTAGTTGAATCATTGGAAATGTAAAGTCGCCAGGATTAATCACTTAAGGATGTCAATGTCCTAGTCTAGAACTTGAGGACGGAAACTAGGTCATACAAGTTGTAGTTATATTTGAGGTCCTTATGACTTGAGGCTTTCAGAAGTGATTAACTTATGGTTGGTTAAAAATCACGCCCTGTCTTGGTAGATAATCTTAACTACAATAATAGCCCTTATACCTTGGGAGCTTTGATGACGGATAACCAGAGATCTTAGACGATGACCTATTGAATTTAGAATCTAGTGTTTGAGTCGACTATGATAAGAAAAATCTAAGTTTATCTTACCGTGGACCATTTGAAAGTGATCGAGACTAGCATATGTGGAAGTGATAGGAATTTAGCGGAATAAACGAGAAGATATTTACTTGATGAAATTGACTTGTGAAAATCTTAGGGTTTCAAAAGATTTTACCCGTATACCTTATGAATCAATCTCCATGTAGAAAATGATTGGGAGTCGTCTTACCAACATGGATACTAGTTGTGGTTGGTTAACATGCACTCATAAAGGTTCACAAGTGCCCCCTTTGAAATTTAAGGATGATTGGGACGCTAGACGATTCGAATAGTTCCATCAGTAGTAAGAACTGGAAAAAGTTGTAGAGTAGAGATGAGTGATTATTCGGACGCACCTGAAGGAGTAAGAAATTGAACGTGTGAAGAAATCATTAGAGGCATAAGAATCTGCCCAGGTTAGAGTTGAAGATCGAGGATAGATTGACCAAGATAGCTAGGTCACCCCGGTCAGGATAGACGATATGACGGTGCGAGTCTTGCGACGCAATAAGATTCCGTAGGTAAAAATCATGTAGTAAAATTATGGACAGGAGGAGCACACCTGGGAGCCACTAGAGCTGGGGTGGCAGAGATAGTCGATGCTCTTCGATCCAGGAATAGTTTCAATTCTTAGGGGATGTTACGTTCAGTCACTCTCGGTGAAAATCCCGCAAGCCTAACCTAAATTTCGAGGACGAATTTTTTTTTTTGTTTATTGGGATTTATAACATCCCCCAAACAGCTAGACCCCTAAGTTTGTTTTGTCATGACTAGGCCATGACAAAGCCATAGGAAGAGCTCAAGACCTTGTGAACATAGGTGAGAAGGAGAAAACCCAAGTGGTCTGCAAATAGCAATTTTCAGATACCAAGCCTAGGGTTGGACTTTAGGACCCCACCTTGAACCTTGACCCCACAATATCATCCCTAACCCATTAGAAGTCTCCTTGAAGCACCAGTGACCCATTGGGGGTCAACCTAAGAGGCCAATTTGACTAAAGTCAACATTAACACTAAAATTGGTCAAACTAGCTCAATTAAGGTCAATTGGCCCCCACCATGCTAAATTGACCATGCCCCTACCCTTGTATGGGTACTAGGATCCTAATGGACAAAAAAGCCCCATCATGGGGCCTCCAATTTGACCAATTTGCCCTAAACCCTAAATTGGTCAAAGTGCCCTAATAAGGGGCAATTCACCCTCACCTTGTCAAATTGACCCTACCTAGACCTTCCTAACCTTTAAGGGAAGTCAATGGAGCCCAAGCCACTCTTTGGGGTCAACCCAATTGGTCAATTAGACCAACGTCAAACTCAAGCTTAATTTAGGTCAACATACCCCAATTTAACCTAATCTAGCCCAATCCACTTGGGCTAAACCCAATTAAGGTGGTCCACCACCTAATGGGGATTGAATTCTGCTGAGGTGGCCATTCAATTTGGAGAGAGTCGGCCAGGAGAGAGAAATTGGGAGTTTCCCCCAATTTGAAGAGAGAGAAAGTGGCCATTCAAGGTGAATTAATGGCATTCAAGGCAAATTGATCCCTCATTCATCTCCCCTCACCCTCCAATCATCTCCTCAGGCTGTTACAAGAAGCTTAAGGGGTTTTTCCAGCCCTCAAGATGGCTGAATTCAATGGATTTCACCATGGCCGAAAATTAGGTTTGATGGACATTAGTGGTTTTCAAGGTTGTAACCTCCCCCTCTCCTAATTGATCCCTTTAAAAGCTTCAGAGGACCGAGAGGAGTGGTTTTTCCCCTTTACTTGGAGAAATCGAGCATCAGGAGCAGGAATCGGCATGGCACCAAAAGCTCCAGGTCAGCCATGGCCAACAAGAAACCGGCAAGGAACCAAGCACCCACACAGGTCCGATCCTCTTCTCCTCCCTTAGTGTTAGATCTCTTCATTTTTTGGGGCTTGATCCGTGCACAATAGGGCTCAGATTGTGCTTCCAAAAGGGTGCGTTACGTACCCCTTTTTCCTTCCTCTAAAACCAGATCCGACCACCTCCGGCCGGCCAACCACCCCTATCGTCGGCCACCACAACGGAGGTGGTGGTGGCATTGGCCGGTCGGAAAGAGGCGTAGGTGACCGGGAAATCACCCCGCAAAGAGGCCCAGGAAGGGCTGTCGCGAGCCGTCCAACGATCGGGGACGATGAAGGAGAGCCGTCAGATCTGTTTAGTATTGTTTGCGGATATATCATTTAATTAGTCGAGCGCTGTTATTAGAGAATTAGTCGAGCGCTGCTGCGTTTGGCTTTCGTCGAACGCAGATTTGACCTGCTTTCGTCGAACGCAGAGTCGGTCTACTTTCGTCGAGCGATATTTAATATTTTCGTCGAACGCTGAAACAGTTATTAAAATAAATGTTTATGCAATTTCTGTCACTTATTTTGCTGTACCTAGATCTAATTATTAAAAATACTTAGGCCCCTCTTCAGAAAAAGTGTCCCACACCAAAGTTGTAGCCCTTAGGGTCTACTTTATTTTAAAATTAATTTCACCCCAAAAGGAGTTCTGTAGCTTTCTGTAGGTCCATTTTGGTGCGGCTGGTCCCTAGTGTATGTAGGACAGCCACCAATTCTTGAATAACTTTTTATTGGGAAACGATATTGACTTGAAATTTGAAACATAGCCTACTTATACCTACACACACATCATATCAAAAGATGGGATTTTTAGGAGAACCTTTTTCTAAGGTTTTTGAATTAATTTCATAAATCATCTAATAATTAATTAGTGGGTTAAATGACCTCCAATGCCCTGCAAATTTTGGTGGGTGCTCCTTAGGCTTAATGTATGACCTTGGTAAAAATATCAGCAAAGTTGGGACTATTTTGTTTAAGTATTTTGTAAATCCAAGTTAGGTCAAATAAGGTCAAAGTTAGGGTATGGTATGAAAAAAGGTTCTCCAAAATTATTGATTTTTGGAAAGATGGTGTATTATACCATAACAAAAGTGTGGCTAAAATTTCAGAGACTAAAACCAAGCCAAATGGGCTAGGTCCATAAAATATCCATTTAGGCTATATGCACACAACACTTCAACCATGTCAAGACATGCAAGTGGGTTAGCCCATCATGCAGTGGTCCAAATTATCTTAGATTTTTACCATGGAATATATTTGGTCTGGTCTACAATCCAGAGAAAATTTGTGTGAATTTGGAATTATATAACCCTAGATTTAAGCCATTCAAGGAAAATGAAATGATGATCAAAACCTTACAAAAATTATTTCCAAAAATTCCCAATTTTTGGCAGGGGATGCTTTAGGGCATGACCCATGCATGACCCAAATTTCAACTCATTTATAGTTATATATCTTCCGAAATTAATTTCTAAAGTCCTAGGGCTCCATATGTACATGTCTCACAAAAATGGATGCTCAGGGAGCTATAGTGCTCCAAATGACCCCAAACAAATTTCTAATTTTAGTTAATGTCATAAACTACATTTTTCATGTTGGGGACATTATCTGAATTAGCTTTGAAGTATTTTCTGTAAATTATATAAGATCGGGTAGCATTTTCCAATTAACAACTATATAATTAAAATCTGGTCTGCGTATAAAGATCTCCCCAGATCCAACGGCAGGGAGATTATCTTCCTCCTTAAGCCTATGGTCCAGATTAGCCTCTCCTGGGGGCTTTTCCAACCCAATTTCTGGCCAACTGGAGCCGTCTCCGGCCAAACCCCCAAGCTACCACCTTCGGCCGGGGTAGGGCTATCCACTGGCGGTGAGAACGCGATTGGGGTGGCTGGAATAGGGCCCCCGCTGTTTCATTTTTCGGCCAAGAACAAGATGTAACATCCCGATTTGAGCTAGACCCCTTGTGCGCGCTTTTTGAGTCAAGCGAGTTGACTCGAGCTCGGGCTGTACTGGGGGACAGGCTTTCACCTGAGCCGGGGAAGTGCACTCGACGAATGTGGCGAGTACCATTTCTATTCTTTGTCCTGATGTTTGCTGTATCGGGATTCGAGCGGTCCGGAGAGCATAATTTGAGCAATAAAACTCGAAGGAAACATGCCGCCTTGAAGGAATTATAGTGCATACTTTAGCTCAAATGACATGGTTTTCAAATAGCGTATTTATGCAAAATGGTGAAATCGAGCAAACAGCCTCTGATACGATCTCCAATAGTTTTATTAGCCTCGTGACAATAATACAAGTCCAACAGAGTTGTCCGTTCACGATTCCGATGTCATTTGGGCAGTTTTGGAGTTTTAAGTAAATTGTCTGAAAACATTCTGCGGATCGTAGAGAAGCAAGCTAGCTCGAAGGTGACATCCGATTATTCTGGTGGATGCGTATCAACGAGACTGTCAAAACGAGCCTGTCCGGGACAAATTCTGAGCTCCCTAGAATAATCTACGCACGTCTTAATGGTATAGTGACTTGGGCTCTTTCTAAATTATTATAATAACATTAATTATTATTATATAAATAAAATATATTTATATGCCTATATATAAACACGGTAAAGAATTTAGGTTAGAACACTTAACCTTCCTCTCCCAGCTCCATTGATGGCGAAAGAAACTCGAAACCTAGCCTTCTCTCTCTCTCTCTCTCTCTCTCTCTCTCTCTCTCTCTCTCTCTCTCTCTCTCTCTCTCTCTCATTCTCTCCTTTGTTTCCCGTCAGCCAAGCTCAGAGCCACTTTCGGCCGACTCCACTCACGGTGACCCGACCAGTGGTTCCTCTAGCTGTTCCTTCCTCTGAGCAAACTACGGTGTCATTTGTCACAACGAGTTTGTTGGATCTGATGGCACCCTTAGAGGGGGGGGGGGGGGGGAATAAGGGGTTTACTATATTTGGAATAAACTTACAGATTGTAATTAACAAAAAAAACTTTTTTGCTCTGTCGCTAATGTCTGGCGTTACGAGTCAACGCCTGGCGTTATCTCTCCAGAAAAAAAATTTACAGAAATATTCAAAATGATTTTCTTTATGAAATATAATTCCAGAAAAAAATTAGATATACTGAAAAAGAATTTTATATATCACAAAAATGATTACAAGGATAAAATTTCAATAAGTCTTGAAATTGGAGGCGACAACTTGAAAAATCACTTTTTGTTTCTTCATCGGTCCTTCTCCCAAGGACCAGTTGGCTATAGCCTATCTATCCCCAGATAAGGCCTCTAGCCACCCCTAGATCTACCCTTGACCTAGTCTCCATGCACAAGACGGTGAATTACACCCTAAGCCGCACAAGGACCTAGTCGCCACACGCAAGGCGGCGAATTACTACCGTTACAAGAAAATATAAAAGGATAAAGATAAAATCAGAACAAATGACTCCCTAAAATGAAGAGCGCTGAAGAAGATGATGAAGATACACCATGACCACGTCGGAGTTAAAGCGAGCATCCTTCTTCAAATTTGTCATTGGAAATCTACTTCTCACGCTTGTTCCTCAATGTTAGTGTTGGGAGTTCTCTCTGAATTTGGAATGAAATGCTCTCTCAAACCTCTGGAATGAAGCCTTTAATACATCTCACTTGAGCAAACGAAATCAGGTTTTTAAATAGACACGGGAGCTAACACGCGGCGTTAAGAGTTAACGCCAGCGTTAAGCATCGTGTACAGCAGTTGCTGAAATCATGCAAACCGTCGGGATCATGGCAGAAACTAATTTCGTCGAACGAAATTTTGTCGAACGCAATTTTGTCGAACGGAATCCCATTTCATCAACCACAATTTTCGTTGACCGGAACCTCATTTCGTCGAACACTATTTCATCGTGCGGCATCAAATTTCATCGAACGTCTTCAAATTTCGTCGAACATCTTCAAATTTCGTCGAACGCAGTTTCGTCGATCGACATCACATTTCGTCGAACGGCTAGCGCCCAGCGTTAAGCCCTAACGCCTGGCGTTGTCTCTGGCTTCTCAACGGATTCGTTCTCGACGGGATTTCTTCTCGACGGATTCCTTCTCAACAGAAGTTAACGCGGGGCGTTAACAACTAACGCGAGCGGTAGCTCTCTTTTCAGCGAATCATCATCAATCAGTATCCTGTTCATAGGGTTATATAACTATAGTACCTGCACACTATAAACACAAGCAAGATCAAATACATAGTGTGATTTGTTATTTCTCAAACTAGGAGAAGTGGAACACAAGCTCCAACAATCTCCCCCTTTTGATAATAACAAATCCACCAATAAGAAATAAAATGTAATTATAGTAGTGTTTATAGTAAATGTTAAGGATTATAAACATGCATACTCCCCCTATGTGAATACTCCCCCTACATGAATGCATTTCCTAATGAACTCCCCCTAAATAAAAGATTTCTTTATTTCTTCAATTATTCTCCCCCTTTTGTTATAATCAAAAGAAGGTGGGATAGAGTCATGGCAATATAAAATAATATGCATTTAGTAGAGATAAGAGCAACTTGAATATAAATAGTGAACACAACGAAAGCAATTTGTAACATCTTGTAGAAATTGTAAGTACAAAATATAATAAGCATTTCACTCAATTAAGTAGATGTTTTGAATTTAGATACACAAGTTGCAAATTCATTTGAAATTTGTAATTTTCAAGTTGCAAGCAAGATTATAAAATATCATTGAAAGATAGGTTTACAATGTAAAATAATTTGCATTTCAAGTTAACATAAACATTGTAAAGATCATGCTTTGTTATCTAGTGCATTTACTCATAATTGTATAGAACAATGTAGGAAAGCTTTAGGTCCAATTCTCATGAGTGGAAGTATTATAAATGATAATGATGTGTTCAATAAGTGTGTTTTTATAAAGTATACAAGTGTAGAAATCAAATCACATGATCTATGTAATGTAAGAACATAACTTGAATTGAACATAAACAACTTTACTTCCACAAATGTCAATGCACATATAGTTCTTTTAAAGAGAAATGGTAAAAATTTTGTTTGCACAAGACACTTTACAATTCTTTCCAAGGTGCACAACCTCACAATGCTCGTTAAGATTTATCCGGAGGTTCAAGTAGTGTTTGGTGGAGTTATCCTTGTCATTAATTGTTTGCTCATTGAGACTTCGAATTCACTTATGTTGCAAACATAGCATTTTTTATTTTATTTACCACATTTATCGAAATACAAGTGCACGAAAAACAAAGAATTCAAGAAAGAATTCAATGTTGTGTAGGTAAATTATTTATGAATTTCAAAATAAGTTCTTATGCTACACAAACATGCACAAATAAGATTTACAGCACATGTAGATTAACCAAAAAGGTGTAAGTGAGAAAATTATTATAAAAAATAATAACTTTATGCATACTTAGAGGCATGTAAAAACATTTCTACATATGTAATCTATACTCAAATTCTTTGCACATTTTAAGATATTTTTCAAGGCATGATAAAATCAAAACAATGTTTTTCTAAAACTTGAAGGTTTAAATTAACCAGTGTAAAAATCTTGAAGCAATATATATAATCATCCTTGAAATCAACATTTAAGCATAAAAAAATTTAATTTTGAAGGAAATACCATCAGTTGAAAACAAACACAAATTTAGCATAGAAGCTAACGCCAGGCGTTAACTTCTTAACGCCGGGACAGGGTACTAAATTTTGACTTTTTGAAAAAGTCATTTTCATGATTCATTGGTAATATAAAGATGCCTTCTTACAGTTGAAAGATGATATGAAGGCTTGTTAGCGTGTTTTTGGTGGTTTTCCAATAGTTTTTACATTTTTTATTGATTTTTAAATTTTTGAAGAACAAAAATGCAAACAAATATAACAAAGTACATAAAATAATTTGATAGATTTTTATAAGGGTTAAAGTGACATTTCTAAGACACCTAATTCTAACCTAAGTATGTGAAAACGTGCATCGGGTAGAGGTTTGGTAAAAATGTCGGCAAGTTGTGATTCCATCCCTATAAAGCTAATTTTAACATGTTCTTTCTTAATATGATCCCTAATAAAATAATGTCGGACATCTATATGTTTAGATCTAGAATGTTGTACGGGATTGTTTGTGAGATCTATAGCGCTCTTATTGTAACGCTTTAATTCTATGTTATTTAGATGAACACCAAAGTCTTCTAACGTTTGGGTGATCCACAAGGCTTGTGCATAACAACTACCTAGTCCGATATATTCGGCCTCGGTGGTGGTGAGGGCAACAGAATTCTGTTTCCTACTCGACCATGATATAAGTGAAGGGCCTATAAAATGACACGTGCCACTAGTGCTCTTACGATCTAATGAACATCCTGTATAGTCCGAATCAGAAAAACCGTGTAAAATAAAACAATCATTATGAGGATACCATAAGCCTAATGTAGACGTTCCGATTAGATATCTAAAAATACGTTTCACCGCTTTTAAATGTGATTCTTTTGGGTTAGCTTGAAATCTAGCACATAAGAAAACGGAAAACATAATATCAGGTCTAGATGCGCTTAAATATAGCGATGATCCTATCATCCCTCTATATAATGTTTGATCAATAGAAATACCGGCTTCATCTTTTCCTAATTTTAGTGATGCACTCATTGATGTATTAGCTTGTTTTAGGTTTTCAAATCCAAATCTTGTAAGAATATCATGAACATATTTAGTTTGACAAATAAATATACCATCTTGTTTTTGTGAGATTTGAAATCCTAGAAAATAAGTGAGTTCTCTTACTAAGCTCATTTCAAATTCATTTTTCATCACTAAAATTACTTCATTATATAACTTTTTATTAGTGGGCTCCAAAAATGATATCATCAACATAAATTTGCAATATAATCAAATCATTATCTGCATGCTTAATGAAGAGTGTATTATCTGCACTTCCCATTTTATAACCGTGCTTTATCAAAAATAATGTCAATCTATCATACCAAGCACGTGGCACTTGCTTTAATCCATAAAGTGCTTTTTCTAACTTATACACATGATTGGGAAATTTTTCACTCACAAAACCGGGGGGTTGTTCTACATAAACTTCTTCTTTTATAATCCCATTCAAAAAGACACTTTTAACATCCATTTGAAATAATTTAAATCTTTTAAAACTCTCAAATGCAAGAAATATTCTAATAGACTCAAGGAGAGCAATGGTGCAGAAGTTTCATCAAATCTACCCATTCGATTTGTGAATATCCTTGTGCAACTAGTCTAGCTTTATTTCAGAAGTGGTTCCTCTAGATGCTCCTCCCTCCGAGAAAACTCTAGCGTCGTTCATCACATCGAGCTCACTCCGACGTTGTCCGGCATAGGAGCTGCGACAACTCCCTCTCCTGTGAGCCTCCTCCAGCCACTCCATTTCTCCATTTCTCCTTCAACCTTTCAAGATCTCATTCTCACTCTTTCTCTACATTTCTTCCACAAAACA
Organism: Dactylorhiza incarnata; assembly: GCA_033032865.1. Classification (NCBI taxonomy): domain Eukaryota; kingdom Viridiplantae; phylum Streptophyta; class Magnoliopsida; order Asparagales; family Orchidaceae; genus Dactylorhiza; species Dactylorhiza incarnata. The sequence continues at coordinate 11,972,408 of JAWHQI010000039.1, forward strand.
CTCTCCCCTTCCAGATCTCACTTTCTCAACCTCTCTATCTAGATCTCTCCCTTCCTCGAGCAGCTTCACTTAAAGCTTTCATCTCCAAAGCAACACTTCCATGGCCGAACTTCATCTGTCCAGATCTCCTGTCCAACCACTCAAACCGAGCAGCCCCCTTTCTCTCCTGGCTCTGGGCTTCTCCATTTCAGATTCGGGAAAACGGCGAGCTCCACGCCCGAAAGCCAAAATAGCCCACTCAACAAGGTCGGCGCTTCTTCGGTAACGTTCGATGGGGTTCGGATCGGCGAGATCCGACTAGACCGGGAACGACACACAAATGCCGCATACGCGGCTATTGGGTAGCATGCATGGGCACTCAGTGAGCTTCCTCCCCTCTCCCATGGTGCTAGTTTCTTAGATCAAACTAGGTAAGATGTCGAACTCAATTGAGTTAATTTGAGATCAAGCCATGGAGGGATGGCTGAAATCTGTGTTCTGATTATTTATTCCAGTCACCTCCGGTCACCGATTCGCTGCTCGTCGATGCACCTCACATACGAGAAAGGGGCGGTGGTTTTGGTCGGTCGGACGGGAAATAAGGTGGCTGATGTGGGAGTTTTTATTAGACTCCAGATCGGGCAATTCACAGCCCCATGCTGGAGGAAGAAGATGATCATACGTTGTTCGATCAACACTTAGATCCGTGTAGTTTATATTAGTTATTGGTAAATAATTTATTTAGAACGCGGCGAGGTAGGCGTACAGATTCATAGTATTTTGGTGATTTACCTTGTTTTGTTTATCAGAAGTTGCTTAGAATTGTTAGATAAATGATTGATGACAATGTGGACACCCCTCTTAAATTTCATAATTTTCGGATATAGGCTTGCTGTGATTTGTCAATATTATGTTATAAAATTATTGTGCCGTAACAAGTTATCATGATTATTCCGAATGAACTGAGATTTGGTGTAAACGCTTAAGAGCAAACCATGACATTTAGTAGAAACTTTAGAAGTCTTGGGTTTGATATAGCCACTTGATTAATCACTTGTTTGATGACGCTCTAGGACAATAAGTATGTGCTTAAAACTCTAGGCAACTAGTGATTTGAATTGTGCTCTGATTTACATTGTATGTAAAGGTGACTATTATGATTCTAATACAATATAGGAGGTGATTGATCTAAATATTGGGGCAAATTATGTAATGAACCTAAGACTTGCTAATTGGAGGTCGTTTGTACATGTTCTCATGATGGTAAGACGCGGCTTGACTGTACTCGTAGAAATAGAATACTTAACCGTCCACTTCATGATTGATTTTTCAATGATATGGGACTTATAAATATCAGTGTTTATGATCAGCTTTTTATACACTCATACCAGTCCACAAATGCTTACTTAAAAGACATGCGAGTTGCCACTAATGTAGAGGATTATATTTAAATGATGTCGAGGTTTGCACCTGAGGATCATACTGTTTGTGATGTATCGTTAGATATATAACTACGTTTGTAACACCACTCTTTTTACCCAAGTGTTTGGATGTGATGAATGACGGATGGCTTAGTATGATTTAACATTTAAATATATATGTTGAATCTAACAGGATTGGGTGAGAAATAATCCTTGACTAAAATTTGAGCTTAGTTATTGATCTTTAATTTTGAGGATATGATATAGTGCACAAGTAGTCCTTAGGTTAGGATCGTATGGAGTGAAATCTCAGGACTTGTGTATCTCACTGCTTAGAGTATGCTAACTCCCTACGGGTAGTATTGAGGGCTTGGTATAATGCTTACGATGGGTTGACATCCTAAGTTAATGTGGGAAGGGACTCAAGTTAGAGCCCTTGCTTGCTTAAGAGCATGGGTTGGTCCTACGAGCGGTAGGCTCGGGTATTATATTGGAAGGGCTGGGCTAGTCCTGCAAGTTGTAGGCTCCGGTAGTATATAGGAAGGATTGGGATAGTCTTGCGAGCGGTAGACTCGGTATATAAAGAAGGACTAGTAGGTTCTGCGAACGATAGATACGATAGTATAAGAAAGGACTGGTCGAGTCCTCCAAGCCAAGATCTTGGTGTTTCACTTAGAGGCATTGCTGTATCAAGTAGTACGCAGATACCCTATGTGTTCTTAGGGGCATACATAAGGTCTAGGCTGGGAGGTGTCATACTGGCCTAGTAGTGGAGGACCCGATCCACTGCCCCTGTTTGCCTCAACGGGGTGTAACTGAGTGGAGACTTGAAAAGCGGGATAGAGGTGGTTCTTACCAGATAGTACGCAGATACCTTGTGTGTTCTTAGGGGTGTACGTAAGGTCTAGGATGGGAGATGCATGACATAATCCTATAAGTGGACAAGCCCGATCCACTGCCATGTTTGCCTTAACTGGGTACCTGAGTTGACACACTCGAACAGAGGGAACTACAAAAGGTCTGTACGTGCAGCATCGTGTGCGTGAGTTGCATCATTGCATTGTTTATCATGGCATAACATACTTGCATAAAACAGAGACCTCATCGTATAAATTAGTATGGGCTCTTTTACACAATGAGTTTACTTCTTGCCCGATCCCTTAGCTTATGTGTTTGTGTGTGTATACACATAAGTTAAGGTTACTTTCATAGCTACTCTAGTTGTTTCTTTACTTGCTCTAGTTGACTTTATAACTACTCTAGTTTATTTTTCTAGATGTGTTGGGAATAGTGCCCAACAGTGTTCCTGATTTGAAGAAGTGCTCAGCTCAATGATAAGTGCAAGTTATATTTAATGACATATCTAGTTCATGCTTGCAGAGATAAGACAATATGTCCACTGCTTCAATAACCTGCATAAGTATAATATTGTCCAAAAAGGCTGGACATATCGTCGATAAGTATATGCAAAGCAAAGAAGAATGATCATGTCTGATGTCGTTAAAAAGGATCAATCATATCGTCAACAACATGCAGAGCAAGGCAAAATGGTGATATCATTGTGACATCTACACGACGATATCAGAAAGTTGAGATGAAGAAGAAGACTCAAAGATGTCGACAATATCGTTGACAAGAAGCCTTGTGCCTGAGCCCATGGAAGACACCACTCCTTCAGACTGTCGAGAATTAATCGTAGCAAGTAAGATTGTGCTTACTTCTCCAAGTGAGATAATGCCAGAGATTTCCAAGGGGAAGGCCAAAGTTACAGTCCACATCAGCGAAGAATCATCTGAAGATATCTCTGAAGAAGCTCCACAAGAAAGAGAAGATAAAGAAGAACTAGCTGCTGAGCCATATTCGGCTCAGTCAGGTTCTCTCTTTCACATGATATCAGCCCTACTGACTGCTCAATTGAAACAACTGGAAACTCTTGTCGTAAAGATTATGGATGGTCTAAGGAAGGAGCTGGAGGCTGACATAAAGGCTGTAATGAAAGATATTCTTCATCTCAGCACCCAGTGTGCCCACTTCTACATCCTGGCAGCTCTAGTAATAGAAAAGATGGGTGAAGAAGTCAATAAGGTGGGACATCAAACCCACAAGATTCTGACAAATCAAATAACATTTTCAGAAAATGTGGACTATGCTTTTGAGCAGATAGAAACAGGTGCTACCAATAACAGGATTCAAATTTTGAATAGGGTCAATGAGAATGCTCTTACATTAGATGTGTAACACCCCAAATTCCGGAAATGCATTTCTCGAGAAATCATAAGGCCAAGAGGATTGATTTCTCGAGAAATCAAATGGGCAGGAATTTACTTCTCGAAATTTAAATAGCAGAGGATTGATTTCTCGAGAAATCAAATTATCAGGAATAAACATCTCGAGAAATTAATGGGCAGGAGTTTTCTTCTCGAAATTCATTTAGGCAGAAGTTAAGCTCTCGAGGAATTAATATGCTGAAATATTACTTCTCGAGAAATCTTAAGGGCAGGCAGTGCCAGTTCTCGGGAGCAAGAAATGCCTTCTTGCAGCTGTTCGTCGAACGCAGCCCACCGTTCGTCGAACGCAGCCCACCGTTCGTCGAACGCAGGCTTAACAACCGTTCGTCGAACGCATGCTTAGCAGTCGTTCGTCGAACGCAGGCCGTCGTTCGTCGAACGCAGGCCGCCGTTCGTCAAACGCAGCATTTGCAGCCATTCGTCGAACACAGCCCGCCATTCATCGAACGCAGGCAGTCGTTCGTCGAATGCAGGCTTAGCAGCTATTCATCAAATGCAGCCCTCCATTCGTCGAACGCAGGCTTGTTAGCCATTCATCGACCGCAGGCCGCCATTGGTCGAACGCAGGCTTGTTAGCCGTTCGTCGAATGCAGGCTGCCGTTCGTCGAACGCAGGCCGCCGTTCATCAAACGCAGGCCTCCGTTCGTCGAACACAGGCTTGTTAGCCGTTCGTCGAACGCAACATTTCAGCCATTCGTCGAACGCAAGTTTGTTAACTGTTCGTCGAAATCAGGCCTTTTAGCATTCGTCGAATGTAGCTTTACTGCCATTCGTCGAACGCAGACTTAAAGCTATTTGTCGAACGCAGACAGAATCCGCAATTTGCGATTTAACCGACCCATGACTTCTTGATCATGGCAGTCAGTTTCAGATCTTTAAATCCAAAGGATGGGATTTATTTCTGGGTTATTTTAGGGTTTGTCCAGAGGGCTATATATATGCCCTCTTTAACTCATAACCCTTATCTTCTTCAAGCGTGAAAAGACCGAAGCCGAGAGAAAAACAGCGACAGCGAGGAAGAAGAAGGAGTCATCTTCTGCCATTGCCGGAGCTTCGGAGCTCCGATTCGCGAGCCGTTTTCAGATCTAGAAAGTGTAGGCCGTTGCGAAACTTTTTATCCGAGTGAAATCTCAGATCTATGGCGAAGAAGAAAGCTCCAAGGGTAACGATCCTTCCTCCCGGTCTTAGGACGTGTTTTGTCCTCTCATTCCTTTTTCTATGCTTGCATGAGGAATCCCTTTCACCAAATGGGTGAAGTGTAGGATTTCCTCCAGTTCTTCGGAACTCTTGGTCGGTTGTGTCTGTCCCCGACATATTGCATTTAGAAATCCGGTAGTCGTGCAGATTTAGGCATTTTGTGTGAAGCCTATTCGTGGCCATGAGCCCGGATCGGTGATGCTTGGATTGCGACGTTGCATTTAGGTTAAGCCTAGAATGCGTGCCGGAGAAAGTCTCCGTGGGATCTTCTATTATGTTGTGGGACTTGAGTTTTAGGTGCCTTTTGAGAGCCTAATGAAAGCCCCTTGCTTGGGTGGTTGAATGCAAACCTTCGCCACCAGATTTGAAGAGGAGTGGTCTTGGACCTCCTTCTTGGTTGTTATTTAAGAAGTCTAAGTCCACGTGAAAGGATTAGATGAGTAGCTTAATTTTGTGGGCACTTGATGTGCTAAACCCTTACGGGCCGAGGTGAAGCCGTACCCGCATCGTGCGATAGATCGCGACGGTTAGAGCACGGGCAAAGCTGAACCGAACCCGTTTCCATGCCGATCGGTGAGAGTTCCATACCTCATGTAAGTCGTGTGATCATGGGAGAGGTCGTGGAAGGTGTCTTACCTAGACCGACCAAAAGCTCTTTTTCCCCACCTAAGGCTTGCCCTTAGGGTGGAGGGTTTGTGATGGATTGATGTTATGTTAGCCTCATGCGGTTGCTTAGGCGGTTGTGGGGAACCTTCGGGTGAACCCAACCAACATCATGTGCATACCTAGGTTCCCTTTTTCTTGATGCTCAACCTAGAAGATTGATCGTGCTTGAAACCTCACCTTGTGTAGTGTAGTTTGCACTTTCTTTATATTATTACATGTTGCATGTACGGCTTGCTTGCAGGTTAGCGGTGACACGCCCCTGAGCCGACTGGATGGCCGGTGGGTGGGATCATTACGCGGTTTGTGGTCAGCTCATAGCTGACCCTCGTTTACCTCTTATTGGATGTTGGTTGCAGGTGCAGGTGAGCCTAGCGGGAAATAGCGGGCGGTGGCCCTTTTGCTGTGTTGGCCCTTGAAGGCCAGCCTCTTTTCTGCTTTACATGTATTGCCGGCCTGCGTGCCGATGTATGTTTTTGAGTTTCTATACATTTGTTAAATGTAAGGCCTTAAGGTCGTAACTCTATTTGTTTCATTCCTGGGATAGTGGACAATTCTAAAACATGTTTAATCCAAATGCTTCCGCTTACGCTATTTATACTCTCGTGTAGTTGTTGTTCTTTTCTGTTTATCACCTTATAATGCCTAGCTAGTGTGTATAGTATGGCGTGGGGTCCCAGCCGGACCTATCGTTATATTATTTGTACTGTCAGGGTGTTACAATTTGGTATCGGACTTAGGGCGTCGATCCGTAGTTCAGCAAATTCGGGACGAATTCTTTTTAAGGGGTGGTGTGCACGGGATGTGCATTCACCTAAAATGACAAAAAACTAATAAGAATGTCCACTTAGGAATGGAAAAACATAATTGTTTGCGGAACCTGAGCATTCCATGATTGTTTTTTGCTATGTTTTCGATCACTAAATTGTGTATTGCACGATTATAGGTGACTAGGAGTGATGCGGGGCAGTCTCAACCCCGTAACACCGCTGAAAGTAGTGCGTCGGCTGAGGTGCCAACGACCACTCCTCCTGCTGAGATGATCAGGTTAATCGCTGAAGCAGTCTTAGCGATGATCAACACTCAACCTCAAAGGCTTGCACAGCCTGCTATGCCTACTCCGGATGTGGCCCCGATGGCAGTTGCCGCAGTGGAACCTGTAGTGGAACCGAGGGTGGAGATCCCTGTACCAATGGCTGTAGTGGAACCTGCGGTGGAGCCAAGGGTGGAACGTCGAGTTGAGCGAGTAGCTGTTGCGCGAGCGCGTGATCAACAACTTCAGCACTTTCTAAGTTTCCATCCTCCAACCTTTTCGGGGACTGGATCCCCAACGGAGGCGGAGGACTAACTGTCAACAGTTAGAAAAACTCTAAAGGCGACAACAACGGAAGAAGTTATGATGGTCACCCTAGCCACCTTTCTCCTTAACGAAGAAGCAGAGCTTTGGTGGGCCGAATAGGAAGCACATAAGTTTGAAGGTAAGGATATTACCGAGATCACTTTGGTGGAGTTCTCAAAGTCGTTTCTTCATAGATATATTCCTTCTACCCAACGCATTGCGTTGCAGAACCAGTTCTTGAAGTTAACTCAAGGCGATAGCTCGGTGGACGAGTACTTGCACGAGTTCACTAGATTGGGCCGCTTTGCGGGGTTTTTGGTGGAAGATGAGGAAATGAAGACGAACTAGTTTTATGAAGGTCTTCGGGATGAGTTGAGGCTGCTCCTTGCAGGCCCAATGACGTTTGGCTTCCATGTGATGGTTCAAAGCACCAGATCTCCGGAGTTGGACATGAAGAGAGTGCAAGCAAAGGGAGTGGCAAAGAAACCTGAATTTCATGCGCCGACCTCTCAATCCAAATCTGAGTTCAGGATGAACAAAATGAAGTTCAAGTCTGCGGAACCAACTCGCTCAAATGTGTCGGGAGCTATGACTGCATGTGGTCCAATTACATGTTTCACTTGCGAAAAGGTGGGACACAAAGCACGCGTGTGTCGCAGTGGTCCCCCGAGGCCAGAGAACCGAGCAATGGACTATGCTCGTGCTGCGGGTCATGCGGAAAAGGGCAAAGCTGCGCAGTCTGCTGCTTCCCAGCACATTCCGACCCAGTCGAGAGTTTACTCGCTTGGCCAACAAGAAGCCATACGACAAACTGATGTTGTCACAGGTATGGATTAGAAGTTAGCTTTTACAGCTATTTATTATTGATATTGTTGTGCGACTTTATGTTTGATTTGTGTGCAATTAGGTTTCATCCTAATTTTCAATTATCCGGCGAGTGCTCTATTTGATATAGGTGCATCGCACTCTTTTCTGTCTGAGGACTTCCTGGTGCGAATTGAAGTGCCATCTACCTTGGTAGAGGATAGATTGGAAGTATTGCTACCCAATGGATCTCGCATGGGTGCGGATACGAAGAGTCGTGTGAAGGTGCGGATTGGAAATCAAGACTTCGACTTGGAAGCATCGTTATTACCGCTAGCTGAATTTGACGTGATCTTCGGCATGGACTGGCTCTCAGAGCAGCGAGCATACATTGATTGCAATTCAAAGGAGATCACTCTGAGAAAGAACACCGGAGACGAAACCACGTTTGCGGGTATGCAAGGAGCGAGCAAGACATTGATGTCTGCTCTCCAGCTGGTTAAGGCGGTGAGAAAGGGCGCGGAGTTGTCCTTCACCTTGTTGAAGGCTTCGGAGCCAAAGCGCAGTTTAAGTGATGTCCCAGTTGTAGCGGAGTATGCCGATGTGTTTCCTAACGAGCTCCCTGGGCTCCGCCTCAGCGAGAGATTGATTTATGTATTGAGCTGGTGCCAGGTGCCATGCCTGTAGCACGCTCACCGTACCGAATAACGCCAAAGGAATTGGCAGAGCTAAAGGTTCAGTTGCAAGAGCTACTAGATCAAGGCTATGTACGTCCATGTTCTTCACCTTGGAGTGCACCGGTCCTATTTGTGAAAAGAAGGACGGGAGCTTGCGTCTATGTATTGATTATCGAGTGCTGAATAAGCTGACCGAGAAGAACCGTTATCCGATTCCGAGAATCGATGACTTATTCGACCAACTGGTTAGGTCGACGGTATACTCTAAGCTAGACTTAAGGTCCGGTTATTATCAGCTTCGTATTCGGGAGTGTGACATCCCAAAGACAGCGTTCAGTACCCGATTTGGGCACTATGAGTTCACGGTTATGTCGTTCGGTCTATCTAATGCACCGTCGGTATTCATGGACTTAATGAACAGAATGTTCCGAGAGTATTTGGATCAATTTGTGATCGTCTTCATCGATGACATTTTGGTATACTCTCAGTCGGAAGAGGAGCATGCAGAGCATCTGCGCGCAGTTTTGAGCACATTGAGGAGGAATCAGCTATATGCCAAGTTCTCCAAGTGCGAGTTTTGGCTATCGTCAGTATCATTCATTGGTCATGTTGTTAGTGGAGAAGGAATCGCAGTCAATCCTTCGAAGATAGAAGCAATCCAAGCATGGCCTGTGTTGAAAAATGTAGCAGAAGTCTGAAGTTTCTTAGGACTTGCCGGCTATTATAGGCGCTTTGTGGAAAACTTCTCGAGGATTGCACTTCCTCTCACTAAACTGACCAGGAAAGATCATAAGTTTGTTTGGTCGCCCGAGTGCGCACGAGCTTTTGAGGAACTGAAGAGCCGTCTGACCACGACGCCCATTCTATGCTCGCCATGTGGAACAGAAGGTTATGAAATATATAGCAACGCCTCGGGGAGTGGCTTGGGTTGCGTTCTGGTGCAGTTCGGAAGTGTGATTGCCTATGGCTCCCGTCAGTTAAAGGTACATGCGAGGAACTACCGGTCCATGATTTGGAGCTAGCGGCTGTGGTGTTTGCTCTTAAACTATGGAGGCACTACTTGTCTGGCGTGAAGATCGACATCTTTACGGACCACAAAAGCCTCAAGTACCTGCTTGATCAGAAGGAGTTGAATATGCGGCAAAGGAGGTGGATGGAGTTCCTTGGGGACTACACATTCGACATTCGACACACTCCTGGGAAAGGAAATGTGGTTGCAGACGCGTTGAGTCATCGGGCTCCTGCACAGGGAAACTGGATTTTGATGTAGGATGAGCGTCTAATCCGGGAGCTAGAAGCCTTGGAGATCATTTGTGTCGATAGAAGAGCGTCTCCTTCAGCATGTTTGAACTGGACGGAAGTTCAATACGACCTGGCCGACCGAGTTCGACAAGCTTTGGAGCTGGATTCGAGCATGAAGCATTGTAAAGCGGAGACCGTGGATGGGTCAAACGCTGATTTCTCCTTCGAAGATGATCTTATGTGGAAAAATGGCAGATTGTGCGTCCCAAATGTTGGTACATTGCGGGCGGAATTGATGTATGAGGCTCACTATACCAAGTACTCGATCCACCCTGGGAGCACAAAGATGTACATGGATATGAAGAAACTCTTTTGGTGGCCAGGAATGAAGAAAGACATTGCACTCTACGTGGCCAAGTGTCACACTTGCGCGTTGGTGAAGGTTGAATGTCAAAGACCTGGTGGGTTTCTAAAGTCTTTACCGATCCCGGAATGGAAGTTCGACGATATTTCGATGGATTTCGTGCACGGATTACCGAAATCGCAACATGGAAACGACGCCATCTGGGTGATCATAGATCGATTGACGAAAGTTTCGCACTTTATTCCGAACCGGAAAGACGACTCCGTGGAAAAGCTAGCAAAGTTATACGTTGAAAATATCGTACAGTTGCACGGGGTTCCCCGTAGCATCGTGAGCGATCGTGATGGGCGGTTCACATCAAACGATTGGAGGCTGATTCATCAATTATTGGGTACCAAGCTAAAATTTAGCACGACCTTCCACCCAGAAACGGATGGACAGACCGAAAGGACCAATAGGACGATGGAAGACATGCTAAGGATGTGCGCCCTGGACTTCGGAAAGAAATGGGAAGATCATCTCTATATGATTGAGTTTGCCTACAACAACAGCTACCAAGATTGTATAAAGATGGCACCTTTCGAGGCTCTTTATGGTAGAAAATGTCGTACACTGTTGGCTTGGGCTGAAATGGGCGACACTAAGTTGTTGAAACGCAAGGACGTGGATGAAGCAAATACATCAATCCGGGCAATACGAGAGCGGTTGCTCATTGCCCAGGATAGGCAGGCAAAGTACTACAATGCAAATCACCAGAACGTTGAGTTAGCCATTGGTGATTGGGTTCACCGGAAGATCAAACCGTTCAAAGGAGTATCGAGGATCCGACGCTTGAAAAAGCTAAGTCCGAGGTACTTCGGACCGTTCGAGATCTTGGAGCGCATTGGTGAAGCTTCCTACCGGCTTGCTCTATCTTCGGAGCTGAGCGGGCAGCATGATGTATTTCATATCTCTGTGTTGTGGAAGGCTGTCAAAGAGCCTAGTCTTGTTGTTGCGATCAACGAAGTGTCGGTAGATGGTGGGCTAACGACGGAAGTCAAGCCCATTCGCATCGAAGACACAGAAGTAAAGCAGTTGCGGAACAAATCCATTCGGATGGTCAAGGTCTGTTGGAATAATTGCGGAAGAGAGGAACTCTCTTGGGAAAGAGAGCAAACAATGCTTGCGGAGTACCCGGAGCTTTTTCTCTCAGGTATAGTTTTATTTCTGTTGCTGCTGTTTTTGTAATTTCGGGACGAAATTCTTTAAAGGAGGGGAGATTTGTAACACCCCAAATTCCGGAAATGCATTTCTCGAGAAATCATAAGGCCAAGAGGATTGATTTCTCGAGAAATCAAATGGGCAGGAATTTACTTCTCGAAATTTAAATAGCAGAGGATTGATTTCTCGAGAAATCAAATTATCATGAATAAACTTCTCGAGAAATTAATGGGCAGGAGTTTACTTCTCGAAATTCATTTAGGCAGAAGTTAAGCTCTCAAAGAATTAATATACCGAAATATTACTTCTCGAGAAATCTTAAGGGCAGGCAGTGCCAGTTCTCGAGAGCAAGAAATGCCTTCTTGCAGCCGTTCGTCGAATGCAGCCCGCCGTTTGTCGAACGCAGGCTTAGCAGCCGTTCGTCGAACGCAGGCTTAGCAGCCGTTCGTCGAACGCAGGCCGCCGTTCGTCGAACGCAGCATTGCAGCTGTTCGTCTAACGCAGCCCGCCGTTCGTCGAACGCTGGCAGCCGTTCGTCAAACGCAGGCTTAGCAGCCGTTCGTCGAACGCAGCCCGCCATTCGTCGAATGCAGGCCGTCGTTCGTCGAACGCAGGCTTGTTAGTCGTTCGTCGAACGCAGGCCGCCGTTCGTCGAATGCATGCCGTCGTTCGTCGAACGCAGGCCGCCGTTCGTCGAACGCAGGCTTGTTAGCCATTCGTCGAACGTAGTATTTCAGCTGTTCGTCGAATGCAAGTTTGTTAGCCGTTCATCGAATGGAGGCTTTTTAGCATTCGTCGAACGCAGACTTAAAGCTATTCGTCGAACGCAGACAGAATCCGCGATTTGCGATTTAACCGACCCATGACTTCTTGATCATGTCCGTCAGTTTCAGATCTTTAAATCCAAAGGATGGGATTTATTTCTGGGTTATTTTAGGGTTTGTCCAGAGGGCTATATATATGCCCTCTTTAACTCATAACCCTTATCTTCTTCAAGCGTGAAAAGACGGAAGCTGAGAGAAAAACTGCGACAGCGAGGAAGAAGAAGGAGTCGTCTTCTGCCATTGCCGGAGCTTCGGAGCTCTGATTCGCGAGCCATCTTCGGATCTGGAAAGTGTAGGCCGTTGCGAAACTTTCTATCCGAGTGAAATTTCAGATCTATGGCGAAGAAGAAAGCTCCAAGGGTAACGATCCTTCCTCCCGGTCTTAGGATGTGTTTTGTCCTCTCATTCCTTTTTCTATGCGTGCATGAGGAATCCCTTTCACCAAATGGGTGAAGTGTAGGATTTCCTCCAGTTCTTCGGAACTCCGGATCGATTGTGTCCGTTCCTGGCATATTGCATTTAGAAATCCGGTAGTCGTGCAGATTTAGTCATTTTGTGTGAAGCCTCTTCGTGGCCATGAGCCCGGATTGGTGATGCTTGGATTGCGATGTTGCATTTAGGTTAAGCCTAGAATGCGTACCAGAGAATGTCTCTGTGGGATCTTCTATTATGTTATGGGACTTGAGTTTTAGGTGCCTTTTAAGAGCCTAACGAAAGCCCCTTGCTTGGGTGGTTGAATGCAAACCTTCGCCACTAGATTTGAAGAAGAGTGGTCTTGGACCTCCTTCTTGGTTGTTATTTGCGAAGTCTAAGTCCACGTGAAAGGATTAGATGTGTAGCTTAATTTTGTGGGCACTTGATGTGCTAAACCCTTACGGGCCGAGGTGAAGCCGTACCCGCGTCGTGCGATAGATCGCGACGGTTAGAGCACGGGCAAAGCTGCACCAAACCCGTTTCCATGTCGATCGGTGAGAGGTCCATACCTCATGTAAGTCGTGTGATCTTGGGAGAGGTCGTGGAAGGTGTCTTACCTAGACCGACCAAAAGCTCTTTTTCCCCACCTAAGGCTATGCCCTTAGGGTGGAGGGTTTGTGATGGATTGATGTTATGTTAGCCTCATGCGGTTGCTTAGGCGGTTGTGGGGAACCTTCGGGTGAACCCAACCAACATCATGTGCATACCTAGGTTCCCTTTTTCTTGATGCTCAACCTAGAAGATTGATTGGGCTTGAAACCTCACCTTGTGTAGTGTAGTTTGCACATTCTTTATATTATTACATGTTGCATGTACGGCTTGCTTGAAGGTTAGCGGTGACACGCCCCTGAGCCGGCTAGATGGCTGGGGGGTGGGATCGTTACGCTGTTTATGGTCAGCTCATAGCTGACCTCGTTTACCTCTTATTGGATGTTGGTTGCAGGTGCAGGTGAGCCTAGCGGGAAATAGCGGGCGGTGGCCCTTTTGCTGTGTTGGCCCTTGAAGGCTAGCCTCTTTTCTGCTTTACATGTATTGTCGGCCTGCGTGCCGATGTATGTTTTTGAGTTTCTATTTATTTGTTAAATGTAAGGCCTTAAGGCCGTAACTCTATTTGTTTCATTCCTGGGATAGTGGACAATTCTAAAAGATGTTTAATCCAAATGCTTCCCGCTTACGCTGTTTATACTCTCGTATTGTTGTTGTTCTTTTCTATTTATCACCTTATAATGCCTAGCTAGTGTGCATAGTATAGCGTGGGGTCCCGACCGGACCTACTGTTATATTATTTGTACTGGCAGGTTGTTACAAGATGCCCATCTGCTCGAAGTAAGGAACAATTTGGATGTGACTGAACAACATCTGTATGAACAGCTGACTCTAGTCAGAGAAGGTCTTGAGGAACGGATAATTGAACAAGTCCAAAAAGGGGAGAATGACATAATAAATGCTAGATCACATCAAGCGATGTGGATAGCAAATCAAGTAAAGCAGAGAATGCAAAAACCTCCATCAGTATATGAGGTTGCTAACCCATCAGAAAGCACTGACTCAACAGAGTATGGCATAGAATTCGGAGAATCAACAATCTCCATGAAAAGAAAGAGAATTCAGAGTAGCCAATACCGGCAAAAGAGACTAAGGGAAATTGAGCTAGATCCACAATCAGGAAGGTGGAGCCCTGCCTCAAGAGAAATAATAACAGAATCATGGATACAGTTTGGGTACCCTCAGGATAACCATCATAGGGTATACAGTCAGTTGAATGGAAGAAACATCCGAAGCAGCTGGAAAGGAAGAAGAAGCACAAGCTAGCATTCCCACAAGGTCCTCCTCCCTCTCCTAAGAAGTTTCCAATGCCCATCAACTACTATCAGAGACAAAGGAAGAAAGACAAAGGTGCAAGCAACAGCAGACAATGATGAGCACTGAATTGAATTAAAAATTAGAAGTGGGCAAATGAATGCTAACCTTTATTCAAGAACATTTAATCTATCTATATGATTGATGCTTAATGACTGAATTTCTCATTATTATTTCTGCTTGATGTGATGTTGTTATGTTAACAATCTTTATGTGTGTGGAATTTATCATTGAGATAAGTTTGGACTTCTTCAAATAGGGGGAGATTGTTGGGAACAATGCCCAACAGTGTTCCTGATTTGAAGAAGTACTCAGCTCAATGATAAGTGCAAGTTGTATTTAATGTCATATCTAGTTCATGCTTGCAGAGATAAGACAATATGTCCAGTACTTCAATAACCTGCCTAAGTATAATATCGTCGAAAAAGGTTGGACATATCATCGATAAGTATAGGCAAAGCAAAGAAGAATGATCGTGTCTGATGTCATCGAAAAGGATCAAGCATATCATCAACAACATGTAGAGCAAGTCAAAATAGTGATATCATTGTGACATCTACACGATGATATCAGAAAGTCGAGATGAAGAAGAAGACACAAAGATGTCGACAATATCGTCGACAAGAAGCCTTAACGTCGATAAGAAAGAAAAGATGTCGTCAGAAAGGCTAAGCAAGACTGATGCCGATGACATCATGTAATATCCCCCAAACAACTAGACCCCCAAGTTGGTTTTGTCATGACTAGGCCATGACAAAACCATAGGAAGAGCTCAAGACCATGTGAGTTTAGGTGAGAAAGGGAAAACCAAAGTGGTCTGTAAATAGTAGTTTTTAGATAGCTAGCCTAGGGTTGGACGTAGGGGCCTCACCTTGAACCTTGACCCCCACCATAGTGTCCCTAACCAACTAGGGGCCTCCTTGGAGCACCAGGGACCCATTGGGGTCAATAAAAGGGGCCAATTTGACCAAAGTTAACCCTAACCCTAAATTGGTCAAACTAGCTCAATTAGGGCCAATTGGCCTCCACCATGCCAAATGGACCCTGCCCCTACCCACATAGGGTCACTAGGGACCTAATGGACCAAAACGCCCCATCATGGGACCTCTAATTAGGCAAATTTACCCTAAGTCAACCTTAGCCCTAATTTTGGTCAAAGTGCCCTATAAAGGGGCAATTCACCTTCACCTTGCCAAATTGACTCCACCTACACATTCCTAACCCTTAAGGGAGGCCATTGGAGCCTAAGGCACCCATTGGGGTCAACCCAATTGGTCAATTTGACCAAGGTCAACCTTGTCCTAAATTAGGTCAAAATAACCTAATTTGCCCAAATTAAACCCAATCCATTTGGGCTTGCCCAACTAGAGTGGTCCACCACCTAGTGGGCTTGGTAATTACTGAAATCACCACTCAATTTCTGTAATTGGTTATTAGGAGAGAGAAAATGGAGGTTTCCCCCAAAATGAAGAGAGAAGGAGAGCATTCATGGTGATGAATGCAATTGATCCTTCAATTCCTCCTCAATTGATGAGCAATCACCTCCCCCCTTCAGTTATAAACCGATTTCTGGAGTTTTCTATGGCCAGGGGAGCTAAATTAGGGAGAGATAGAGGTGGCTGAAAGCTCCACTAATGACCATTAATGGCAATTGATGCCAAGGCTCCTCCCCTCCCCCAATTGATCTCCTTAACACCCTCAGGGACTAGAGAGGAGTGAAACCCCCTCTTCCCCAAAGAAATCGAGCCCTCCCAATGTTAATTGACATGGCGCCAAAAGCTCCACCTCCGGCCATGGCGACTCGCTGGAATATGCGCCACCAAGCCCCCATACAGGTCTGATCCAACTCCTCTCCCTTAGTGCTAGATCTTCTTGTAATTTGGGGCTTGATCCGAGTTCAATTGGGCTCGGATCGTGTTTCCGAAAGGGCTCGATTCGAGCTCTCTTTCCCCTCCTCTAAACGCCGATTCCGACCACCTCTGACCGGCCAACCACCCCCTATCGCCGGCCACCACCTCAACGGAGGTGGTGGTGGCATTGGTTGGCCGGGAAGAGGCATAGGTGGCCAGGAAATTGTCCCGCAAAGAAGCCTAGGACGGGCTGTCGCGTGCCATCCATCCATCGGGGATGATGACCAAGAACTGTTGGATCTGCCGCAATCTGATAAGCGCAGACCTGAATGATTTAATGTTATGAATTGTATTATTTTGTCACATATAATGCAGTACTTTGATTTAAATATCAAAAATACTTAGGCTCAATTTCATAGAAAATGTTCTACATGATAGTTGTAGGTATTGAGGTTAACTTTAAGTGAAAAATTGTTTCAGCCCAATAGGGGCACTATAGCTCCCTGTGGACTCATTTTGCTAGGACTGGTCCGTAGGGTAGGACAGTCACAAATTCTTGAATATCTTTCTATTGGTAAATGGTATGGCCTTGAAATTTAAAAACTAGGCTATTTACATCTACCCACACATCATATCCAAAGATGGGAATTTTAGGAGAACCTTTTTCTAAGGTTTTTGTAATAATTTCATAAATCAAATATTAATTAATTATTGGGTCAAATGACTTCCAATGCCCTCCAAATTTTGGTGGGTACCTTTTTGGGTTATCCCATGACCCTGGTAAAAATCTCAGCCCAATTGGGACTGATTTGGTTGGATAATTTGTCAACCCAAATTAGGTCAAATTAGGTCAAAATTAGGGCATGGTGTTTATCTTGGGGTATGGTGGTCAAAACTCATCACCATGAGTTGAAACCTTGGCCACTGGTTTACGATCACCTAAAACACCTTCATGAGTAAGATGGGGTGGTGTAGAGGTGGATATGCCCTAGGACACTAGTTTTACCCATTGGGGTGCATATAGAACCTTGTGAAGGCCATGTGGTCAAAAGCCCTAGAATGGCCCTGGAATTTAGGATTTATGTTCATGGGGTGTGATTATGCTCTAGGGAATTTTGAGAGAATAATAGGAGTACTTATTTCACCTAAATTATGTCATAACCCCTTTAGGGAAATTTCTTATAAGAGATATTTACATGCTCAAATGGTCTTGGATGATGATGAAACCATGGTAGTGCCTTTATAATCATATTATAGACCTCTGGTATTTTTTGTGTAATTTATTAAATGATTTAACTAGTACTTCATTCTCAAGGCACCAATTTTGTCTTAATCTTAAGAAAAATAATTGAGGCTCCAAAGCGCTCTAGAAAAATGTGCAACTTGGTGATAGGACATTTCAGGGCACTAAGAAGCTCTGTAAATTTTTACATAATTTTTGGAGATTGCTTTCAGTACGCTACTTCACAACATGCTCATATTAGGATTTCTTTGGAATATTTATTCAAGTGGTTAATATGCCTTTATAAATTCTAAAATTTGGCTTGAGAACTTTTCTAATCAATATAAATGTCTGGTAATATTCCCATAATTTTTGGACAATTATTGTTGGTGGTTGCTTCTTTAATTTCTAATTTTGGTTAAATATTCAATATTATAATTAGAGGCCAATTCCTGATTATAAAATTGCGACACTCTGTATTTACTATTATTTTGGCATGGTATATTTATCTTAATTTTATGAGAGTCATGTCATAAGAATACCTTACACTTCCTGTTCATATTCATACTTGGCAAATATTGGAGAAATTTAAATAAATGCTAAAATGTTGAGCAAAAATATGAGTCTTTGGATTTAATCTTATAATGCCATGATAGTACTCCAGTAAAAATCTTGTGTCATGTGGTTGAATATTTGGAGTGCCTCTACTTATAAGCTTCATATAGTTATTTTGGTCTGCATATAGTAAAAATGTGAAACTTGGGTATTTAGGGGCCTACCAAGTGGAAGTGGCATGTAGATGGTGTGCATGGTTAGTATGATGAGGTTGAAGTCATCAAAAAGGAGTTCAAGAGGTAAGAGTGCTAGGTGAGCTAAGGGTAGGGTCGTGCTTGGGATTGACGAAAGATCGTCTTTCTCCTAGCGTGTTATAAACCACCTAGGGTTAATACAAGTGAAAAGATAAGAGACTTAGGCATATGGGTAGATACCCATAATATTAAATGCCTTGAGAAAGGGAGCCCTGGGGTGTCATCCTAGTATAGTTCCTAATACTGTAGCGAGCCCCTAGCAGGATAATCCTCGGGAAGTCCAAGGTTAACCATAAACTATGGGGCTAAGTTGTTATACAAGATTAACTAAGTAATATACTCACCGACACTCCATTGTCATGGGTGCTTAGTCAGTTTGGTCTTACGAGCGGTAGGCTGGGTGGTTGTAGTAATAGACTTATAGTCTGGTGAGATGTGACTCAACCATGTTTGTTGTGCTGGACGGGTTAGCTCGGGGAGCTTATGGCTTGAAGGTAGATGTAAACATGTTTGCATGTGCATAAGGTGGTGGGTCCTTAGTGTTGATGGTCGTTGCACTGGAATTAATACTTGGGCTCAGTAAGTGTGGATAACCCCTTGTGAGAATTTGAAAATAACAGAATTTGTATTTCCAAAAAACTAAGTATTACAAGAGTATTGCCTCCTTTATATAGACTAGGAGGGAAAGGGGAAAAACCAAATACACAATGTGGGACTAAATACAAATAAAATACACAAAGAGAGCTGGGCAGTCAGGCGGTCAGGGAGAACGAGACCGTAGTGACCTCTGCGGTCTGGAGAGAAGACTGGCGGTCACACGACAGGAGGAAAGTCATGTGACAGAGAAGGCCAACAGATCGTGAGACCGCTCTGGCGAACACTCCCCCGTAAGGGTGAGGCCGGGGGTACCAAACCGCTTCTCTTCATATGAAGCGATCTGGTATTCCTGAGGAGAGACGACGGTCTGATTCTGGGAGACCGCACAGACCGTGGTTATCCAATGGTTATTTGATTGAGCTGGGGACCGCAGATCTTCATACAACGCGATCTCGCACTTCTGAGGAGAAGGCGCGGTCTGGTGCTGGGAGACTGCACAGACCGCGGTTATCAGACCGTTACTTGATGGAGCTGGAGACCGCTGATCTTCATATAGCGCGATCTCATACTTCTGAGGAGTAGGTGCGGTCTGGTGCTGGGAGACCGCACAAACCGCTAGCACTAGACCGCTCAGCTTCAACCCTTTGAGACCGCATGGATTCAACACTCCCCCGTAAGCTGGAGCATATATATCAATCATGCCTAGCTTGTTGCACACATCAGAGAAGGATGAAGATATGGGTTTGGTGAAGATATCAGCCAACTCTTTATCCGAAGTTACGAATGGAGTGCATATTTGTTTCTTCAAGATTTCTTCCCTGATAAAATGACAGTCCACTTCAATGTGTTTGGTTCTCTCATGAAATACTGGATTTTGAGATATATAGATTGCAGGTTTATTGTCACTGAACATTGGCAAGGGATGGTTGTAAACCTCTCCAAAATCTAAAAGGAGAGTTCGTAACCACTTCAATTCACATGTAGTTTGGGCCATGCTCCTGTACTCGGCCTCAGCACTCGATCTAGATACTACTGCTTGTTTCTTGCTCTTCCAGCTGACAAGATTTCCTCCCACGAATGTACAGAATCCAGACATGGATTTTCTGTCTCCTTTATCATCAGCGTAGCTAGCATCTGAGTAGGCTTCTACCTTGAGATGGTTGTTTTTTTGAAACAAAAAGTCCCTTTCCTGGTGATCCCTTAACGTATTCCAATATTTTTAGAGTAGCTTGAAGATGATATTCCCTTGGGGCTTGCATGAATTGGCTGACCTTCCCAACGGCATAACAAATATCAGGTCTTGTTACAGTTAGGTAGATGAGCTTGCCTACGAGACGATGGTATCTAGTGCTATCAGGTAGAGGTGGAGAGTTGTCATTCTAGCATTTGTCGTCTCCTATTGCCATTGGATACTTAGCAGGTTTAGCACCAAGAAGACCTGTTTCCTTCAGAAGGTCAATAGCATACTTACGTTGTGAGAGGATAACAGAACTCTGCTTTCTTGAGATCTCAATACCCAAAAAATACTTTGGAGTCCCCATGTCTTTGGTTACAAAGTGTTGAAGGAGATGTTTCTTTGTAAGGGCGATACATTCAATATCATTGCCAGTGAGAAGGATGTCATCAACGTAGACAGCCAGAACAACCATTCCATGAGAGGTCTTGCGAATGAAGAGAGAGTGATCTGCAGAGCTGCGCGCAAACCCAATTACCTTGATTACTTCGTTAAACTTTTCAAACCAGGCACGAGGACTTTGCTTTAGACCATAGATAGCCTTCTTGAGCTTACATACACGAGTCTCCCCCGGAGCAACATACCCTGGAGGTTGCTCCATGAAAACTACCTCTTGAAGATCACCATAAAGAAAGGCATTCTTGACGTCCAATTGAGAGAGTTGCCACCCTTTGTTGACGGACACAGAGAAGAGGACCCTGATGGTTGTAAGACGAGCAACAGGGGAGAAGGTGTCAAAGAAGTCAACACCATATGTTTGAGTAAAACCTTTAGCAACCAGGCGAGCCTTGTATCGGTCGACAGAGCCATCGACACGATATTTGATCACAAAGACCCATCTACATCCAACAACATCTACCCCAAGAGGTGGAGGGACAATGGTCCACATGCCACGGTCTTGAAGAGTGGTTATTTATTCATACATGGCGGCCTTCCACTATGGGATAGCAAGAGCATCTTGATAATTAGCTGGAATGACAGTATCTGAAATAGCAATAGCAAACGCCCTAACAGAGGGGGTCAGTTGAGCATAGGTCACAACATCATGAATAGAATGTTGCGTACATGAGCAAACTCCCTTTCGAAGGGAAATAGGGAGGTCTGCAGTAGTGACTGTATTAGCAGGAGAGTCATCATCGGAAGAAGATAGTGCTGGCCCAAGAGTTGGGAGAGGAGGCCCCAGAGTAGGAGGACAAACGGTAGGAGACTCTGTAGATGGTGGAGTGAGAGGAGGAGGTGGTAGAGTTGGGAGTGAGGGGGTTGTTGGTGGGGATTGAATGAGAGGAGGTGGTGGATGGGTTGTAGGAGGCACAGAGGTGGAAGAGTGAGAAAGGTATGGTATATCTTCAAAGAAGGTGACATCAGCGGAAACATATTGTTTGCGAAGAAGAGGATCATAGCATCGGTAACCTTTTTGAGTGGGAGAGTAACCAACAAAGACACACTTAACTGCCCGAGGGGAGAGTTTGTCCTGACCTGGCGAAGGAGTGTGGACAAATGCAGTACAACTGAAGACTTTGAGAGGTAGCGGGAAAGGTTTCAAGGTAGGATATAGAAGAGAAAAAGGTGTGGAGCCTTGGAGAAGAGCGGAGGGAATGCGGTTAATGAGATAGCATGAGACGAGGATGGCAAGACACCAATAGTTTTTTTGCATATTCATCTGGAAGAGTAAGGTGTGAGTCATGTCAAGGAGATGACGATGCTTACGTTACGCGATCCCATTTTGTTGTGAAGTATAAGGATAACTAGTTTGATGTATAATGCCATGATTCATGCAAAAATCAGAAAAATGATGAGAGATATATTCTTTAGCATTATCAGTGCGAATAGCTTTGATAGACACTCCAAATTGAGTGGAAATTTCATTATAGAAGGTTGAGAAAACATTAAACAGTTCAGAGCGTTCTTTTAAAAGATACACCCAAGTATATCGAGAAAAATCATCAATAAAAGTAACAAAATACAAACTACTCCCACCCACAGTCTTGGTAGGAGAAGGACCCCAGATATCGGAGTGAACTAGATCAAAGGGATGAGTCAAGCTACGACCATGCTTGGCAGGATAAGAAGCCCGATGGTGCTTTCCAAGTTGACAAGCTTCACAGTTGAGAGGAGAGGTATCGTTGGCAAGGTGAGGTAGAAGTTGATACAGCAGCCGAGGTGGAGGGTGACCAAGACGGAGGTGCCATTGATGGAGAGAATCAGAGGCTATGGAATCAGAATGAGCAGCAAGAACGTCAAGGAAGTAGAGGCCTCCACTCTCAGTCCCAGTAGCAACTATCTCCTTCGTGTGCAGATCCTGAAAATAACAGTTAGTTGGAGTAAATATAATAGAACATTGTAACTGTTGAGATAGAGCGTTGACTGATAGTAAGTTGCAGGGAAATGTAGGCACATAAAGAGTATTCTTAAGAGAAATCATTAGAGTGACTTGAACTATTCCAGTTCCACACACATGTGAGGGAGAACCATCCGCTGTTAGAACTGGGGGCAAATTCTTGTGTTCTAGTAACTTTGAGAAAAGGTGAGGGTTCCCTGTCATATGATTTGTTGCTCCAGAATCAATAAGCCACTTACCTTCAGTAACCATGTGCATGCTACCTGAGGAGGTTGCAACAGAAGTAGATGGTTGTGTTGTACCAGGATGAGAAGTCGCAGCAGCGGGGCGAAGGTGAGGATGCTTGAGATAGCAGCGGTGAATAGTGTGACCCTTCCGACCACAAGGAGAACAGATGTACCGAGGAGGTCCGCGGCCACCAATAGAACCGCCACGGCCACCGGGGTGACCACGTTCAGCCCGATGAGCAAAGCTCTCTAGAGGAGGAGAGGATAACAAGGGTCATTGGAGAAGGGAGGTAACGGTAGAGACCCGAGCAGCAGTGGCATCAAGGGTTGGAGAGTCAGCTTCCCCAAGAATTTGTTGTCGGATCATATCATAGGACTCAGGAAGACGGAGAAGGTAACACACAACAGGGAGCTCCTGAAAGTGTTTATGCTATTCCGCAAGATCAGCAGAGAAGGGAAGATGCTGAAGGAGTTCAGCCCCAAGGGCCTGAACCACTTGATATGCTATGGTGAGATCCATGGTTGGGCGGGAAAAGAGATCAGCATACATGGTGTAGATGCGGGAGGTTTGGTACCTTTGGAATAAAGGGCAGCAAGATGGTTCCAAGCTGCTTTGACAGTTTCATCATGACAAATGATAGGAAGACACTCATCAGAGAGACTGTTAGCAAGCCAGGTGTGGACCAGAGCATCTCTAGCATCCCAATCATCAAAGGTAGCAGACCCTTTGAGTGGAGGATCATCGGTGAGATGGTGTCATTTGCATTGAGAGCGTAAGAGGAAGGTGAAGGAGACACTCCAATCAGTATAATTAGAGCCAGTGATCTTGGAGGAGGTGCCAAGATTGCCAGAAGTAGAGATAGAGGTAGTAGAGGTAGAGGCTGGAGTAGCCACAGGAGTGGAGGTGAGAACAGTATCAGAAGGGGTACCTATGAGAAGAGATCGGCAGGAGGAAAGACAGACCGCGCGGTCTCGCGGCAGAAGGCCAAAAAATAAGGGAGATCGCGCGGTCTGTAGGAAGAGAGATAGGCCAAAGAGAGAGAGTTCACAACACAAGGATCGTTGCGAGCTCTGATACCATGTGAGAATTTGAAAATAACAGAATTTTTATTTCCAAAAAACTAAGTATTACAAGATTATTGCCTCCTTTATATAGACTAGGAGGGAAAGGGGAAAAACCAAATACACAATGTGGGACTAAATACAAATACAATACACAAAGAGAGCTGGGCGGTCAGGCGATCAGGGAGAACGAGACCGCAACGACCTCTGCGGTCTGGAGAGAAGATTGGCGGTCACACGACAGGAGGAAGGTCAAGTGACAGAGAAGGCCAACAGATCGTGAGACCGCTCTGGCGAACACTCCCCCGTAAGGGAGAGGCCGGGGGTACCAGACCGCTTCTCTTCATATGAAGCGATCTGGTATTCCTGAGGAGAGACGACGGTCTGATTCTGGGAGACCGCACAGACCGCGGTTATTCAACGGTTATTTGATTGAGCTGGGGACCGCAGATCTTCATATAACGCGATCTCGCACATCTGAGGAGAAGGCGCGGTCTGGTGCTAGGAGACCGCACAGACCGCGGTTATCAGATGTTACTTGATGGAGCTGGAGACCGCTGATCTTCATATAGCGCGATCTCGTACTTCTGAGGAGAAGGTGCGGTCTGGTGCTGGGAGACCGCACAGACCGCTGGCCCTAGACCACTCAGCTTCAACCCTTTGAGACCGCATTGCTTCAACAAGACTAGTCTGGTGGATAACCCCTTACCAAGACTAGTCTGGTGGTCTAACCAGCAAGAGTACGCAGGGACTCCGCTGTGTGTTTTTAGCGTTGAGGCGTACGATAGGTCTAGGTTTGGTAGTGCAAATACCAACCTAGATGGGGGCGAGGCCCAACCCACCGCTTCTGTTTGCCACTACGGAAGTATCCTGGGAGTTTGGCTAGCTCCAAAAAGGGGGAACTAAAGGTATTTGTGCATAAAGTCATAGTGTGTGAGTTGCACTTATGCGAACATAACATTTAATTGCATTTCTTGCATGTCATAGCATCAACATTGCATTTCAACCCTTACCCCTATCGTATAAGTTGGTTATGGGACTTCTTATACGATAGACCTTGCTAAACGACCCCTTGGTCTATAGGTTTGTGTGGGCATTCCTATAAATCAATGGTTACTTATCTTTACTTACCTTTATATATCTGCTCTACCTGTTTACTTTACTTGTTCTTACTCTACTTTACTTACTGCTTCAGTTATGATATATATTGCGTAGTGGTAGACATTCCTTGTAGGTTCTATCCCCATCACCTGCTATTGTTTACACCCCTTTGTTTTCCTCCGCTTCATTCCTCCCGCTCAGTGCCTAGGAGTCACCGGGGGAGGGGTGTGGGATTGGCTTAGTCTTTTGACTAACGGTCGGTGGACCTTATCATTTTAGGGGACCAAGGAGATGCTGCATCACCAGAGGTCGGTGCAGATGGAGACGGAGCAGTCTAGCATGAGAGCACCAATGTAGGGATCCGTGAGTGTCACTACTAGTTGATTTGCTTCCGCGAGTGTTTATGTAGTGAGTATTTGATGTATTGGGCAGGAGCCCTTATTATTTCTATCTTTCATTTCAGTTATGTTTATGTGGACATCCCTTTATGATGATCTACTTTTATGTGATGTGGACTGGTATTCTATAAAATATTATTTAAGCTTTGCTTCTTTGTGATCGAATTGGCCGGCAGGATCGGCGTTTTGTAGTGACGACCTTCCCGAGCGAGGGTGTCACCGCAAGGCGGCGGTTCTGGGCATAAGACCCGGGTTTGAAAAAGAAAAAAAAATAGGGTCTTACAAAGTGGTATCAGAGCAAACCTCGATCCAGAGAAAAGAAAAGAAGTCCACAAACCCTGGGCCACCCCGCGCGAGCTTAGTTTGAGGACAAACTAGCAGCGAAAGCAATGGTCTGCCCATAAGGGAAATCATATGAAAAGTCCACTTCTAACTGAATATTCTTTTGCTAAGTCCCTTACAAGTGTAATTTTCTTGTGTAGCCCGCGACGAACCCTACACCGCAGCATGGAGTTCCACCGACTCCAAACGTGGTTCCTACACCACCGGCTCCTACTCCGTTCCAGCAGACGGAGATGGGACAAACACTGACAGCCATACTGGAGACATTCAGGGCACAGCAGGCACCAGCTCCTCAGCAAAACCCTGGGGCCAACTGGTTGAGCATCTTCCGAGGCCTCCCACCTCCCCCCTATCATATCTCGGGATGGAGGCAGTTGTGAGGACTGAGGAGTGGGTGGACATCATGGAGGAGATGCTGATAGGGATTCAGTGCCCGACAGAAATGGAGGTGCCACTGGTAGTTTCATGTTTGGAGTCCCATGCAAAGAGGTGGTGGAAGAGATTCCTGGACACAGCATATGCAGGACTGGAGGCTGCAGATGTTTCTTGGGATGAGTTCAAGGCAGCACTGCTGGAGCATTTTGTGTCGCAGTCTGCAAGAGACGAACTGGTAGATAGGTTCCTGCAGTTGAGGCAGGGGAGCAGGACAGTCCTAGAGTATCACCGGGAGTTTACCCATCTATCCCGGTTTGCAGTTTCGTATCAGCTGGATGATGCAGGATACGCAAAGAGGTTCTACAAGGGCCTTCGTGATGAACTGAGGCAGGCCATCCTCTTTGTCTCAGATGGCAGTATGACTAAGATCTTGGAGATGGCCAAGAAACTAGAAGCCAACCAGCACCTTGTTCGAGGAAGGAAGAGGGCGGCAGAAGACCAGGGACGGGGAGGCAGAAGGGACCAGCCGAGAGGTTGAGAGGCTGGGGAAGGAAGGACGGAGGTCCGACCCCGCAAGGAGCAGAGACAAGAGCAGAGGGAGCAGGTAGTGTTGGCTCCTCAACCTCTACAGATGCGGGAGACGCCGAGGATTGGAGGAGGTGGGCCACCTCTGGAGTGTTACCACTGCCGTCAGACTGGCCACATCCGTAGGAACTTCCCTCAAAGAAATGCACCACCAACACTACAGGCTGCCCCTCAGGCCCAGCATTTCGGGGGCCGGGGACGTGGACGTGGCCATGGATTTCAGGGCGAAGACCAGAGACGGAACAGGGAACAAATGTATGCCCTGGACCTAGCACAGCCCCGGGACCCGGCAAGGGTCATTACAGGTACTTTTGATGCCTTTAATTTTTTTTATGATTCATTAGTACGTAGTAAACCTTAAATTTACCCTGGCATTAAACCAAACAAACAAAAACCACCCATGTATAGTACTCATCTGCGGCAGGCCCGCATACACTTTATTTGATACGGATGCCTCTCACTCGTTTGTCTCGGAAAAGTTCATAGATGATTTGTGCCAAGTACAACACTTCGAAGGCATCTACAGGAGAGTGCGATTCCCGGATGGATCAGAAGTTTTAACAAATGCAAAGTGCAACATGAATGTGGAGATTGGAGGGAAACAATTCGAAGCGTCGGCGACACGCTTGAAAATGAAGGACTTTGATCCGATCTTGGGCATGACCTGGCTGCACTGGAACCATGCAATGATTGACTGTCCAGCAAGGAGGATCGTTCTAAAGCATGAAGATGGCGAAGTAGTGATCGAAGGTACTAAATCCGCCTCTCGTATCTTTTTATCATCAGTTTAGGCCTTCAAGGCCCACTTGGAGGGAGGCGAGGTATATCAGGTGCTCTTCGAGGCGACGAAAGTTAAAGACTCAGTGTCAAATATCCCGGTCGTGCGGGATTTTGCCGACGTATTTCCGGAGAAGCTACCCGGACTACCTCCGCACTGCGAGAAGGATTTCCAAATCCAACTGGTGTCGGGGGCTAAGCCGGTTTCTAGGGCCCCCTACCGAATGGCCCCGAAGGAGCTAGTGGAGTTTCAGAGCCAGCTTCAGGAACTGGTGGAAGCAGGGTTCGTTAGGCCGAGTTCCTCACCTTGGGGAGCTCCGGTGTTGTTCGTGAAGAAGAAGGATGGGACACTCAGATTGTGCATCGACTACAGAGCCCTGAACCGGCTGATGGTTCGGAATACGTACCCATTACCAAGGATCGACAATATTTTTGACCAGCTGGAGGGAGCCCACTGCTTCTCGAAGCTGGATTTGAGATCAGGATATTACCAGTTGCGGATCCAGGAGGATGATATCCCGAAGATGGCTTTCAGCAACCGATACGGATTATATGAGATCACGGTGATGCCGTTCAGACTCACAATTGCTCCATCAGCATTTATGAGCCTGATGAACCGGGTGTTCGAGCCTTATCTCGACATCTTCATCATCGTGTTTATCGACGACATCCTCATTTATTCAAAGTCGGAGGAGGAGCATGCGCGGCATTTGGCACTAAGCTTGGAGAAGCTTCAGGAGCATCGTCTGTATGCAAAGTTCAGCAAGTGCCAGTTTTGGCTGAATGAGGTGGCCTTCCTAGGCCATATCATCAGTGGAGCTGGCCTAGCAGTAGATCCAGCTAAGATCCAGGCAGTGCGGGATTGGCCGCCGCTGAAGATGGCCACCGACATAAGGAGTTTCTTGGGACTTGCCGGCTACTACCGGAAGTTCGTGCAGGGGTTTTCCCAGATAGCCCTCCCGCTCACATCCATGACAAAAAAGGATGATACCTTCACATGGACACTATAGTGTGAGGCAGCCTTCCAGGAGCTGAAGAGTCGACTTACTATGGCCCCCATCCTTGCCCTTCCATCGGGGAGGGAAGGATTCCAGGTGTACACGGATGCATCGTACCAGGGGATGGGTGTCATTCTGATGCAGAACGGGCACGTGATAGCGTACGCTTCCCGCCAGTTGAAGAATCACGAATGGAACTACCCGGTGCATGACTTAGAGATGGGAGCAGTTGTGTTCGCTCTCAAGATCTGGCGACACTATCTCTACAGTGTCCACTGCGACATATTCTCAGATCACAAGAATCTGAAGTACGTAGATACGCAGAAGGAGATGAACATCCGGCAGAGGCGATGGGTGGAGTTCTTATCATATTATCAGTACACGATGCATTACTACCCAGTGAAGGCGAACGTAGCAGCGGATGCTCTGAGCAGGAGAGCTACCACGTCAAGAGCGGAGACCAAGCTGATGTCTATGGAGCTAGTACGGGTGTTCGAGGACATGCAGATCTCTTTATATCTGAGGACGATCCGGAACTATACGATGAGTATTTAGCAGCGATGAGTATTTAGCGACGATGAGTACCACTTACGACATTTGAGACTGCATCAGGGATGGACATTATGACAGAGGCTCATTGCAGTAGATATTCCGTGCACCCGGGCATCACCAAGATTACGGCGGATCTGAAGAGGACTATGTACTAGCCGGGTATGAAGAAGGGCATCACCTATTTTGTGACCCACTGCGAGTCTTGCCAACTTGTGAAGGCGGAGTGCCGGAACCCAGCTAGGTTATTGCAGCCGCTCCCGATAACGGAGTGGAAGTTCGACGACATCGCTATGGACTTTATACACGGTCTTCCCCGATCTCGTGCAGTAAATGACTCGATTTGGCTGATCATCGACAGATTGACGAAGGTGGCCAGGTTCATTCCAGTCAGGAAGGATGATCCGGTCAGTGTTTTGGTACGGAGGTTCATAGAGCAGTTTCTTCGATATCATGGTGTGACGAGGACAATCGTGTCAGATCGAGATGGACGGTTTACGTCGAGAGAGTTGAGGGCAGTGCAGGCCTACCTAGGCACCCAGTTGACTTTTAGTACGACTTTCCACCCCCAGACAGACGGGCAAACGGAGCGTACCAACCGAACCCTGGATGATCTTCTACGCCTTTGCATTCTGGACTGCGGGGAGCCATTGGAGAGACTGTTACCATTAGTTGTGTTCTCATACAACAACAGTCACCAGGCTAGCATAGGCAGGCCACCTTATGAGGCATTATACGGACGGAGGTGTAGGACACAATTATCATGGATTCAGGATGAGGATCCTAAGGAAATTGGCTCAGAGT
The DNA here is from genome assembly GCA_033032865.1 of Dactylorhiza incarnata. Lineage (NCBI taxonomy): Eukaryota > Viridiplantae > Streptophyta > Magnoliopsida > Asparagales > Orchidaceae > Dactylorhiza > Dactylorhiza incarnata. Next base: position 12,002,008 of record JAWHQI010000039.1, read on the forward strand.
TCATGGAGGACACGGAGGCTCAGGTGAGGATGATTCGAGATAGGATGTTGGAGGCCCAGATCAGGCAGGCCAAGTATTACGATGCGTGTTATTGTATGGTAGAGTTCCAGGTGGGAGATCGGGTTTTATTGAAGACACGTCTGATGCATGGAGTCTCGCGGGTTCGCAGGCGGATGAAGCTCAGTCCGAGATATATGGGGCCTTACAAGATCCTGGAGCGGATCGATCCCTTGGCTTAAAGTCTGGAGCTACCACCGGAGTTGGAGGGACTGCATGACATTTTCCATGTCTCCTCGTTGAGGAGGGCTCTACTACGGCTAGAGCAGCATATATCTACTTCCGAGGGGCCAGTATCTAATGATCGGTCAGTTCACCTGGAGCCGGTTCGGATAGACGACACGGAGTTACGAGTCTTGCGATGCAAGAAGGTTCCATTGGTCAAGGTCCTATGGAAGAATCATGGACAAGAGGAGCATACTTGGGAACCACTGGACCTGATGCAACATAAGTACCCGAAGCTCTTTACGACAGGTATAATTTAATTTTTCTGGGATGTTACATTTTATTGCCTGTAGCAGAAATCCCACAGGCTTAACCTGAATTTCGAGGACGAAATTTTTATTTTTATGTATTAGGATTTGTAACACCCCCCAAACAACTAGACCCCCAAGTTGGTTTTGTCATGACTAAGTCATGACAAAACCATAGGAAGAGCTCAAGACCATGTGAGTTTGGGTGAGAAATGGAAAACCCAAGTGGTCTGCAAATAGTAGTTTTCAGATACCTAGCCTAGGGTTGGACTTAGGGGCCTCACCTTGAACCTTGACCCCACCATAGTGTCCCTAACCCACTATGGGCCTCCTTGGAGCACTAGGGACCCATTGGGGTCAACAAAAGGGACCAATTTGACCAAAGTCAACTATAACCATAACTGGGTCAAACTAGCTCAATTAGGGCCAATTGGCCTCCACCAGGCCAAATTGACCCTGCCCCTACCCTCATAGGGTTACTAGGGATCTAATGGACCAAAAATCCCCATCATGGGACCTCTAATTTGGCCAATTTACCCTAAGTCAACCTTAGCCCTAATTTTGGTCAAAGTGCCCTATAAAGGGGCAATTCACCTTCACCTTGCCAAATTGACTCCACCTACACCTTCCTAACCCTTAAGGGAGGCCATTGGAGACTAAGACACCCATTGGGGTCCACCCAATTGGTCAATTTGACAAAAGTCAACCTTGTCCTAAATTAGGTCAAAATAACCTAATTTGCCCAAATTAAACCCAATCCATTTGGGCTAGCCAAACTAGAGTGGTCCAAAATCTAGTGGGCTTGGTAATTATAGAAATCACCACTCAATTTCTGTAATTGGTGATTAGGAGAGAGAAAATGGAGGTTTCCCCCAAATTGAAGAGAGAAGGAGAGCATTCAAGGTGATCAATGCAATTGATCCTTCAATTCCTCCTCAATTGATGAGCATTCACCTCCCCCTTCAGTTACAAATCGATTTTTGAAGTTTTCTATGGCCATGGGAGCTGAACTAGGGAGAGATAGAGGTGGCCTAAAGCTCCACTAATGACCATTAATGGCAATTGATGCCCAGGCTCCTCCCCTCCCCCAATTGATCTCCTTAACACCCTCAGGGACCAGAGAGGAGTGAAACCCCCCTATTCCCCGAAGAAATCAAGCCCTCCCAGTGTGAATTGACATGGCTCTGAAAGCTCCACCTCCGGCCATGGCGACTCGCCGTAATACCCGCCACCAAGCCCCCACACAGGTCCGATCTGCCTCCTCTCCCTTAGTGCTATATCTTTTGGTAATTTGGGGCTTGATCTGAGCTTAATTAGGCTCGGATCGTGCTTCCGAAAGGGCTCGATTCGAGCTCTCTTTCCCCTCCTCTAAACCCCGATTCCGACCACCTCCGGCCGGCCAACCACCCCCTATCGCCGGCCACCACCTCAACGGAGGTGGTGGTGGCATTGGCTGGCCGGGAAGAGGCACAGGTGGCTGGGAAATCTTCCCGCAAAGAAGCCTAAGATGGCCTGTCACGCTCCGTCCATCCATCAGGGACGATGTCCAAGAACCATTGGATCTGCTGTGATCTGATAAGCGCAGACCTGAATGATTTAATGTTATGAATTGTATTATTTTGTAACATATAATGCAGTTCTTTGATTTAAATATTAAAAATACTTAGGCTCAATTTCAGAGAAAATGTTCTACATGATAGTTGTGGGTATTGAGGTTAACTTTAAGTGAAAATTTGTTTCAGCCCAATAGGGGCACTATAGCTCCATGTGGAGTCATTTTACTAGGATTCGTCCCTAGGGTAGGACAGTCACAAATTCTTGAATATCTTTCTATTGGTAAATGGTATGACCTTGAAATTTAAATCCTAGGCTATTTACATCTACCCTCACATCATACCCAGAGATAGGAATTTTAGGAGAACCTTTTTTAAAGGTTTTTGTAATAATTTCATAAATCAAATATTAATTAATTAATTTTTTGTCAAATGACCTCCAATGCCCTCCAAATTTTGGTGGGTACCTTTTAGGGTTATCCCATGACCCTGGTAAAAATCTCAGCCCAATTGGGACTGATATGGTTGGATAATTTGTCAACCCAAATTAGGTCAAATTAGGTCAAAATTAGGGCATGGTGCTTATCTTGGGGTATGGTGGTCAAAACTCATCACCAATAGTTGAAACCTTGGCCACTAGTTTAAGATCACCTAAAACACCTTCATGAGTAAGATGGGGTGGTGCAGAGGTGGATATGCCCTAGGACCATAGTTTTACCCCTTGGGGTGCATATAGAACCTTGTGAAGGCTATGTGGTCAAAAGCCCTAGAATGGCCATTTGAGGATTAATGTTCAAGGGGTATGATTATGCTCTAGGGAATTTTGAGCGAATTTTAGGAGTACTTATTTCCCCTAAATTAGGTCATAACCCCTTTAGGGAAATTTCTTATATGAGATATTTACATGCTCAAATGGTCTTGGATGATGATGAAACCTTGGTAGTGCCTTTATAATCATATTATAGACCTCTGGTATTTTTTGTGTAATTTATTAAATGATTTAACCAGTACTTCATTCTCAAGGCACCTATTTTGTCATAATCTTAAGAAAAATAATTGAGGCTCCAAAACTCTCTGGAAAACTGTGCAACTTGGTGATAGGACATTTCAGAGCACTAGGAAGTTCTGTAAATTTTTATATAATTTTTGGAGATTGCTTTCAGTAGGCTACTTCACAACATGCTCATATTAGGATTTCCTTAGAATATTTATTCAAGTGGTTAATCTGCCTTTATAAATTCTAAATTTTGGCCTGAGAACTTTTCTGATCAATATTAATGTCTGGTAATATTCCCATAATTTTTGGACAAGTATTGTTGGTGGTTGCTTCTTTAATTTCTAATTTTGGTTAAATATTCAATATTATAATTAGACGACAATTCCTGATTGTAAAATTATGACACTCTGTATTTACTGTTATTTTGGCATGGTAGATTTATCTTAATTTTATGAGATCATGTCATAAGTATACCTTACACTTCATGTTCATATTCATACTTGACAAATATTGGAGAAATTTAAATAGGTGCTAAAATGTTGAGGAAAAATATGAGTCTTTGGATTTAGTCTTATAATGCCATGATAGTCCTCCAGTAAGAATCTTGTGTCATGTGGTTGAATATTTGGCGTGCCTCTACTTATAAGCTTCATATAGTTAGTTTGGTCTGCGTATAGTAAAAATGTGAAACTTGGGTATTTAGGGGCCTACCAAGTGGAAGTGGCATGTAGATGGTGTGCATGGTCAGGATGAAGAGGTTGAGTTCATCAAAAAGGAGTTCAAGAGGTAAGAGTGCTAGGTGAGGTAAGGGTAGGGTCGTGCTTGGGATTGACGAAAGATCATCTTTCCCCTAGCGTGTCATAAACCACCTAGGGTTAATACAAGTGAAAAGATAATAGGCTTAGGCATATGGGTAGATACCCATAATATTAAATGCCTTGAGAAAGGGAGCCATGGGGTGTCATCCCAGTATAGTTCCTAGTACCGTAGCGAGCCCCTAGCAGGGTAATCCTCGGGAAGTCCAAGGTTAACCATAAACTATAAGGCTAAGTTGTTATACAAGATTAACTAAGTAATATACTCACCCACACTCCATTGTCATGGGTGCTTAGTCGGTTTGGTCTTACGAGCGGTAGGCTCAGTGGTTATAGTAATAGACTTATAGTTTGGTGAGATGTGACTCAACCATGTTTGTTATGCCGGACGGGTTAGCCCGGGGAGCTTATCGCTCGAAGGTAGATGTAAACATGTTTGCATGTGCATAAGGTGGTGGGTCCTTAGTGTTGATGGTCGTTGCACTGGCATTAATACTTAGGCTCGGTAAGTGTGGATAACACCTTACCAAGACTAGTCTGTTTGTCTAACCAGCAAGAGTACGCATGGACTCCGCTATTGTGTTCTAGCGTTGAGGCATACGATAGGTCTAGGTTAGGTAGTGCAAATACCAACCTAGAGGTGGGCGAGGCCCAACCCACCGCTTTCGTTTTCCACTACGGAAGTATCCTGGGAGTTTTGCTAGCTCCAAAAAGGGGGAAATAAAGGTCTGTGCGCATAGAGTCGTAGTGTGTGAGTTGCACTTGTGTGAACATAACATTTAATTGCAAATCTTGCATGTCATAGCATCAACATTGCATTTCAACCCTTACCCCTATCATATAAGTTAGTTATGGGACTTCTTATATGATACACCTTGTTAGAGGACCCATTGGTCTATAGGTTTGTGTGGGCATTCCTATAAATCAACGGTTACACTTTATATATCTGCTCTACATGTTTACTTTACTTGTTCTTACTCTACTTTACTTACTGCTTCAGTTATGATATATATTGCGTAGTGGTAGACATTCCCTGTAGGTTCTATCCCCGTCACCTGCTATTGTTTACACCCCTTTGTTATCCTCCGCTTCATTCCTCCTGCTCGGTTCCTAGGAGTCACCGGGGGAGGGGTGGGGGATTGGCTTAGTCTTTTGACTAACGGTCGGTGGACCTTATCATTTTAAGGGACTGAGGAGATGCTGCAGCACCAGAAGCCGGTGCAGATGGAGACTGGGCAGTCTAGCACGGGAGCACCAGTGTCGGGTTCTGTGAGTGTTACTACTAGTTGATTTGCTTCCACGAGTGTTTATTTAGTGAGGATTTGATGTATCTGGCAGGAGCCCTTATTATTTCTGTCTTTCATTTTAGTTATGTTTATGTGGACATCCCTTTATGATGATCTACTTTTATGTGATGTGGACTTGTCTTCTATAAAAGATTCTTTAAGATTTGCTTCTTTGTGATCGAATTGTCTGGAAGGATCGGTATTTTGTAGTGGCGACCTTCCCGAGCGAGGGTGTCACCACAAGGCGGCGGTTCTGGGCATAAGACCCGGGTTTGGAAAAGAAAAACAAATAGGGTCTTACACATCATCGTAAAGAAGGCGTGACGTCGAGAAGACTAAAGAAGGTCATATGAAGACAGGCAGTTGGTGAAGTATAGTCTGTCGACATGATATCAATTATGTCATCGACAAGATAACGTGGTTTCAGTGATATTGAGCAGACAAGGTGTTCTCTCCGATATCAGTTTGATGACATCGTGTTGTCTTAAGCTCGAGTGCAGAAGTGATGTACCGTATCGTAGAGATATCACTATCTGATGAAGAATTGAAGAAGAAACCAGTACAAGACATCGACAAGCCCTGTCGTCAAGATATTGTCCATGTCGTCGTAACAATGGAAATATCGTCGAGACAGATTCAAAAGTAGTCGGACGCGCTGTCAGCATTTAATGTCGCCGCCTGATCGTCCAATCAGCGCATGTTCTTGAGGGATGGGCGTCTATCAGTAAAGGACATCATATATGACCGTTAAGCGGCTCATCCGTCCTATAAAAGGGAACAGTGATGCCCTAAAAATGGTGAGAAAGAAAGGAATGAAAAAGTATCCCGCCTAGCAATACAACAGTGAAGAAAGAAAGAAGGAAAAAAAAACGACCATTCTGTCTTCTTCAAGTTGCAGTCAAGTCTGATCGACTGTTAAGTTTCGTTCAAGAAAGGTAGCCAGTCAACATCCGGCAAAGCAAGAAAGCTTGAAGAAGATTTGTACCATTCAGATTGAAAATCAAAAGCATCTTCTTCGAGTCAAGAAGCCGATCTCCATCAGGCAGAAAAGGTTTACGTTGTATGTCTTTATTTGTAAAGGCTTGCGAGCCAAAGTTGTAGGATCTGTTTTCAGATCTGAGTGTCAAGCTTGAGGGCTTGAGATCTGTGAGGCTTGAGGGCTAGGGCAGAGGACTTGCGGTTCCAAATGTGTCGATCTTGCAGGCTCGGGTGCAGTGAAGAGGCTCGCAGGCCTAGGCTGCAGGCAAGACTTACGGGTCTGTGCTGTGTAGGGCTTGAGGGCCTGAGTGTCGAGCTTGCGGGCTCGGGTGCAGTGAAGGGGCTTGCGTGCCTAGGCTGCATGCAAGACTAGCGGGTCTGTACTGTGTAGGGCTTGAGGGCCTGAGTGTCGAGCTTGTGGGCTCGGGTGCAGTGAAGGGGCTTGCGGGCCTAGGCTGCAGGGACTTACCGGTCCGAGTTGTAAGGCTTGAGGGTCGGAGACATTGACGGAGTTTGCCGAGCCTAGCAAACTGCTAGGTAGGCGTAGAAGGAAAGAGGACTACTCAAGGCACCCTGTCTTGAGGAACCTCTATAAGTTCTTGCGTGTTTTCTGTGATGTGCTTTTCTAATCTATAGATCTATTAACCAGAAAACAAGTACACCAAAAGGGGGAACAAAAATAATTTGAAATACCTATTCCCCCCCCCCCCTCTCCCCCCGCCCCTCCCCCCCCCCCCCCCCCCCCCCCCCCCCCCCCCCCCTCTAGGTGATATGTCGACACCCAATAACTAACAAGCTGCTTAGACTCTTTTATAACTGCGTGTGTATACTCACTTTGATGTTCATTTATATACTCCTCGGTTTCATAGTAGCCCCTTGATTTATTATGATAGATTTGCTAGAAAGGTGCTTGATATGGAGATCTCTAGCACAGGAGGAGGAGATAAGGAAAACTTGCCTTATCTAAGCAGAATGGTGGTATCTCCTTGATGTCCATGGCCGAAATTCAAGCTCCACTCGCTTGTGTGATCTCCTCCATTGGTGCACGATTCCACTCAGGAACTTGGGGCATCTCCTCCTCTCGAGTTTCTGAAGGTGATGGTGAGATCAATTGAGAGAGAGGGAGGGTATTAGATGGGTTGCCATTAATGGGCGATTTCGTCTAAGTTGCCACCTCCCTCTCCAGCCACTACCAGTGCTCCAGCTCACCCAAAATTCACTCCTCAGCTCGAATTCATGCTGAGGGGAAGAAGATTGGGACCAATGGTAGCTCACCTCATGGGTTGCCATTAAAGTTGGTCAGCCTCCTCCTTTCCTATGCAATTTTCCCCTCTACTCAGCTGCCACCTCATTCAAAAATGCTGGGAAATTCATGGGGAAGCTAAGAGGAGGCTTTGGGGGGTGAGGAAAGGCATGCAATGTGGCATCCATTCCATTAAACCCTTCTTGTCACTTCTCCAATTTGGGGGAAACCCCAATTTTACTCCCTTGCATGTCAATCATTACTCTAATCTGAGGGCATGCATGGTCATGTGTCATTGGGCTATAGGGTTGGCCTCCTTTTGAGGCTTTAGCCCGTAAGGTTTGGCTTAATTGATCCAAATGCCCATTTAGCCCAATTTTTACTTATGTTGACTTTTGGGGGTTGACTTGGTCAACTGATGAGCTGACTAGTCCAATGTGTTTGTCTTGAGTCCCTTGACACCATCCAATGTTGATTGGGTCATGGTGATGTCCTAATTGGGCCAATTTAGTCAATATGTGTGATTTTGACCAAAATTGGGGATACGTTGACTTTGGTCAAATTGAGCCAATTGATGACCACTTGATGGGGATTTTGGGTACATTGGGTCCCCTATAATGTTATAAGACTAGGGGTGAAGTCAATTTCATGTTTTGGCGATCAATTGGACTTATTGGTGAAGGATTGACCTATGTTGACATAAAGGGTACTTTGGTCAATTTGGGGTAATGGGTGACTCCATGATAGGGTTTTTGGGTCACTTGTACCCTAATTAGGGTTTGTAATACAGTGGTGGGGTCAATTTGATCATATGAAGTCTAGTTGACCCAATTTAAGATGAATTGGCCTATGTTGACCTATTTTGACCTAGAGTTAATTTGGTTAAATTGGCCAAAATTGGTGACCCTATGATGGGGCGTTTGGGTCACTTGGGCCTCTCTTAGGGTTAGGGACCTATTGGTAAGCTCAACTTGAGTTGGTGAGTCCAATTTGAAGTAAATTGGCCAAGGTTGACATGTGCACTTTTGGGATGCTTATAGCAATTTTTCCTAAGTCCAAATTGTCCTAGGATCATTCCATGATCTCTACTCACAATTTTAACCCTAAACCCACCCATGGGGTCTAGAAGGAATGGGGATGTTACATGCAATGCTCCAACCAAAGTCCCATCAGAAATTCATAGCAATTTATATAATAAAACGCATGAACTTTATAACATTGAATAGTGAAACATGATTTATACAAATACACTTAGATCTCCATGACGTCGGAGATCGGAGGAGATGAATATTAAAACATTGGGTTTTCTATACCGACCCTGATCCAAGGACCGGTTGGCTCTCTTCCTTTCCTCCCCGGAAAAGTCTTTGAGCCGCTCCTCACCTTCCTCCCAGGAAGGGTCTTAGAGCCCCATTAGATCTCCAAGAACTAGACGTCCTCCCAGGACGATTTCCTACGGAGTCCTCCCCGGATTCTGACAACCTCCCCAACTGATTTCCATGGATTCCAAACTGGATTCTGACGTCCACACCGGACGATTTCACACGCTAAAATTTTAAAGCAATAAAAGAGAAGAACTAAAAGAGATGAGAAGTTGTGCCCCCTCTACGTATGTCTCCGGATGCGATGAGTGAACGATGCTTTTGATCTGTGTGGGATGAGCTCGTTGGTGCTCAGGTTCACATTCTTTTTCTGCAATCCAATGACCTTCTTTATTATAGCTTGAGGGAAGGTGTTCTTATCTTCCAGTGATGGCCCCTTGGTGCAGAAATGGCAAAACAACCGACTTCTTCTTTTAGGTTTCGGCAACCACACTTCTGGAAAAGAAAAGAATGCTTTTATAGATGTTTCTTTAAGTTATCGTTGGCGGTAGAGTTGCCGCACGGCAGTAGTGTCTTTATGCGCTTTCGCAAGCTGTCCAGCACCAAATCAGGAAGGTGTCGGAGAACATTCTCTTGTTGTCTTTGGATAGCGCGGTGTGGTAGGCATAGCGCTTCATGGTACTAGTCACGTCGACTCCTTCTCGACGACAGCAGAGCATCAAGTCAATGCAATCTTATCATCGATAGAGCTAGCGCACGGCGGTATGCTAGCACCCACGGTAGCATTCACGTAGATATTATCTCGATGCATTCATCTCGATGTCATGGTCTCAAGTCGTTGCATCCTTCAAATTGACCCTGGTCGCCTCATTGACAAAGCTCGCACCCGCGGTAAGTTAGCGCGGGGAGGTAGTGGTCTCGACAACATCGTCTCGATGACACAAGTCTTCATGTCGATATTTTCCTTCCCGTCAATAGCAAGTCCCGTCAATATGGCTATCATCAACGGTAAGTCTAGCGCTCGGCGGTAGGTCAAAAAGAGTAGATTTCTCGGCATATTCACACCTGTAAACATGCACATTATACCCAAGACATATATAATAAATACAATATGGGATTTGATATTGTCAAACTATAGAGATGCAGAATGCATGTTCCAACATTTTGTGCTTATTTTGGACTGGTCTTGACACTCTAGTGTGAGCGTGATATCCTAGGACATCAAATGACCAAATTACCCTTTCTATACAACATGGGTAATACATCCTAGATAATGAAATCACGTGTATATAATTTGTAAGATAAATCAAAGGGTGTTTTTCCCAACAATCTCCCCTATTTATCTTAACAAATTTTACAAATTGCTTAATTGATTTCAATCATACTGAGACATAAAATTGAATACAAACAGATATATAATAAAGAATAATGACATCATTGAGTAGAAGCATAGACCATATAATAAACTTCCAAGTAATCAGATAGTTTTAAATAACTGTATCCACCTGATAGTATAATAGAAATTGGAGTGCCTGTATTATACTATTCTTTAGGAGGGGTCTACTTCTTCTTTGAGAATACCTGAGGTGTCACCTTTCTGGGTGGAAACATCAAGGGCTCATCCTCCTCTTCAACAGCCTTGTCATCCTCTTTGTCATTTTCTTGAGCAATATCCTCTTGAGCTATCTTTGCAGCTTCTTTAGCAATGTTAATATCCTCTGAGAGCTGTTCAGAGATGAGGGGATCCCCTTGATCATTATCTGTGAAGTGCTCCTCCTGGGTTGATGCAAGCATCTCCCACTGAGTTTGTGCAGGGAGCTCCCCCTGGATTAATCCTTATTGGAATATTGTGATCCTATTAGGGTCCCCAGGGACTTCCTCTTCTGGAGCATGAACTTCAACATTCTTTTCCTTCTCCTGTACACTCTCCTTTTCTTGATCAGACATTTCCTCCTCATGGATATTCTCCCCCTTCTGTACATTTCTTACAAGGGAGGTTAAGAAATATTTGGTCACAATTGAGGACAAAACAATTTTGAGTGCCAGGAGGGACTCCTTTAACTCTTATATATAGCTCAGTCTCCATCTGAGAATATTTTATGTTGAATTTTCTTGCTTGATTCAATAGCAGATCAGCAAATGTACCAATGGCCAGCCCCACTGCTTTAGAAATTACTTGATCAACATCAAATGGATGTATAGACTGGGAGTTAGAAGCAGGAAGTGTGTCAACTAGAGATGTGGATATGTTAACCGGAGGAATTCCTGTTGAAATGTCATTAAAGTCTATGAGATTCCGGTTGATAGGGGATTGTCCTTGATTATCTTCTGGGGTTTTGATAGATTATAGTAGGGGAGCAGAATGGATGTCTGGGAGATTTTCAGCAGAAGGGGTGAAAGATGGTTGTGCTTGTTGAGTGGTAGGAATCTGAGATGTAGGCTATGGTGTTATATCAGGTAGACTTGACTGGAGATCTTGAGTTGGAGCATCATCTGTGAAAGTGCACAGTGTGCCTCTGAGAATCCTCTAGAGGGGGGATAGAGATTTAAATATTTTTCTATCCTAGCTGTGTTTAATAATTTATTCTAAGGTATTATGCTTAACAATACAGGCAGAATAAAGAAAGTAGAGTTAAGGTGCAGAATAAAAAATTGGACAGCACAGAAAATCACAGCACAGACACAATGAATTTTAAATAGGTTCCCCAAAATGTGGGTAGATCTCTCTTCTACCACCTGGTAGGAATGCACCACTATGCCTGACTATTTTGATCAGGAGACTCTTAGAACCAATGATATTTTGATAAGGAGATCATGAACTACCAGATCTTTTGATAAGGAGATCTTGAACCACCAGATCTTTTGATAAGGAGATCTTGAACCACTGAATCCTTTAAAGAGGGATTAATAAAACTCTTTTACAGAATGAGAAAGAAGAAGGGAGAAGGTTGAAGGATTTCTGTTCTTAGAATTCTAATGATGGTTGATTGAAGAACAACCAATGTGAAGTCCCACAGAATCTGCTCTTGATTAGCCTCTGCTTTTGATGGTGATGATATGCAGAGACTTTGTTTGTCAGATCCTTTTTGACTTGTTCTAACTCAGATCCTGCTGCTATATGATGGTGATGAGAAGCAACAGTTGGATCTTCTGTTCAATCAGATGAAGAACACCAGTTCCTTCTATTCTCTTTCACAACTCTGTATTAGGGTTCCTAAGAGAGAGGGAGAAGAAGACAGGAAACCCTAATTTGAGAAGAAGATGGCTGATATTGATTAATGCTATTTTCTTCTCTTCCTTCTCTATCTTTATATACCCTTTCTCTATTTCGAATTTGTTTCCTTGTTAGGTAAGACCTAAAAATGTATATTTGATAGACATTCTCTTTCCTTCCTTAATTATTTCTCGACCCGTCTAACTAGAAGGTGTATACTTCCAAGAAAGCCTTTTTCTCCTTCTTTAATGTTTCCTTCTTCTTTAGGAAATTATTAGTCCATTTGAGAAGGGTCTGAAAGATGTAGGCCATGATAGAAGCATCATAAAGACAGCTGTAAAGATTGAACTTTCACAGACTGTATTCGACATAGCGTCGAATTAACTTCCTCTCTTATCGATGCTGCTTCGAGTTCATCTAAGAGCTGCTTCGATTTCTTCTATGCTCTGACTGAACTCAGCTAGTCGACGTTGCATCGATTCCTTATCGACGCACCCGTCGAGTTGAATATCATCTACTCTAACTTCCATTAACTGCGTCGGGATGAAGTTGACGTTGCGTCGACTTTAGATGGCTTTGACATGTATTCCCTTCTGCGTCGAGTTTGAAGTAGAAGCTGCATCGACTTCTCAAGTTCCTTCGACAAGTCTCTGGTCTCTGCGTCGATATCTATTCAACATAACGTCGACTAGTGTTACTTCGACATTAGAGTTGAACCACTTGGACTTCTAGTCGGAGTAGCGTCGACATGGACTCGATGTTGCATCGAATTCCATTCGACGTAATTATTACCTTCTGCCATTTTTGCTTCCCTTGGTCTAGTGTTGACACTCTTGGTTGAGTGTGACATCCTAAGACATCTAGAGACCAAATTACCCTCACTATATAATGGGTAAATTAAATCCTAGTGAATTAAATCACTTTTAATTAATTTGTTAAGTTAAATCAAGGGTTTTTCCCAACAATCTCCCCTTATTTATCTTAACAAATTTTACAGTTTGTTCTGAGTGATTTTATACAATGTTTTATAATCAACAATACATACAATGCAGTAGAGACATAAGAAAATGAGCAAGCAAGATAATCTGATATCAACACAGATGACAGATTAATAATGGTCAGCAAATTCATCATAGATGACTTAGAGTGAGTATCACTTCTTGTCTTTGAGAAATAAGAATAGATCTTCATACACTTGTCTATACTTCTTCTCCACATACTTGAAGTTTCCTTGAGTGGCTTTCTATGGATTCTTTTGTATCCTTGCATGCCCTTTGAAAAGCTTCTCCAGGTCTACTTCTGTACTGGGGTGAACATCCTTGAGTGTACAGCCCATTCCAACCACCTTTGCTGCCATCAGATTTATGAGTTCCAGATTCAGACCAGCTGATGTTGGATCTTCCTCTAATTCTGGTTCAACAGGCAGTGCTTGGGTTTCACTAACTATTGTCTTTTCTTGCTTAGAGGTTGATGCCTTTGTGAACATAATCTTCTTCATCTCCTTCTCCTTTTCAGGTGACTCTTCCCTTTTCTTCCTTTTCTGGGAGAATTGTACTGCCTTTTTAGGGTTGCACCCATCACCTCCTCTATGGAGTTGTCCAACTCCTTCTAGCATCTTAGACTGAGGATTCTTTGAAGTATATTTTGACTAATCAAACCAACTAGGTTTGATAGGAATTGCTTTGGCCAGTTCCTCCTTTTCAACTACTTCCTTCCCTCTTTTTAGTATATCAATGAATCTGTCTTTCTTGGTTTGAAGCTCCTTTTGAGCAATTTCATATTCATATCTTTCCCTCTCACCAATGTCTTCTAATATTGCATCCAGCCCTGGATCAGTATAGGTCTTCCTGGTATTTTTTGGAATTTCAACCTTATCATATTTCTTATAATAAGATCTATTCTTCTTATACTCTTTCCTTTGTTCCTTTGTGTATTGTTCCCAAATGGGTATTCTTCCTCTGTCCCTTCTTCCTCTTCCTCTAGCTTGATAAGGAGGTCTTCCTCTGAATATAGGTGTTGGAAGGAGAGGAGCAATTGTATGTCTTGGAGCAGGTGGTGGACAAGGAAGCTGAGGTGGTGGTGAAATTGGATCTGATGCAGGAAGATCTGGAGCATATTCAGTTGAATCATATTCTTGATCAGTAGCTTTGGCAGGGGGAGGTGCTGTAGAAGAATCACCAGAGGACACCCTGAATTGAAGAGGATCGGGATTAGATGTCTCATTATCAGGAATGTATCCTTGAAGGTGCATGACCTAGATCTGATCGTCTGAGTAGACAAGACTCTCCCCCTGTCTAGAAGACTCCCCCTGTATTACTGGCATAAATCTTGGAGGTGAAGACTCCCCCTGTATCCTTGCATTGTTGAGCTGTAGTTTAGACACTACAGCAGGCTCTCCTTCAAAAATGAAGGAGAGAGGGATTGCAGTTGTATAGACCAAATCCTGTGGAACCTCTGGAACCTCTAACCTGCTGCTGGAACACATCTCCCCCTATTTTATATCCTGAAAGAAGGACATAAATCCATCAGCAGGCACAGCTGTCGATCGTACTTCTTTGTCAAAGACTTCCAGATCAGAGGTCAGATCTTGCAATCGTTTATGTTGACGGCGTAATTTGCTATAGCATGCTGTAGAGAAGTCCAGATAGAGCGAGCCAAACTTAGACAATACTATTTCAAGAGCTATATTGACTGCCTCCTTAATGTCTTCATGACTGGGCGGAGAAGCCATTGAAACACTGCGCGAACTTGCACTGAAACAAGGAAGATAGACAAAGAGAGGGAAATAGAAGGAGAGCAGGAGGGAGAGAACTCGAATAGCACAATAGAATTTAAATGCAAAAGTTGCTTTTAGTAGATGAATCGCCGCAACTTAGGGTTTTATTCGAAGCAACGCCGAGAGAAGAGCAGCGCGCCAAATTATGTCAATGTGCATGATCTGTCAAGTTGACGGATGCGTCGAGTTGATGTCGACGTGGCTTCAAAATGTAGGCATCAGTAATGATGTCAACGTAAGTGTCGGTAGGTATTCGATGTTACGTCTAGTGGTATTCGAAGGATCTCTTCCAGAGTGCTCTCGAAGCAGACGTTGAGTGTAAGTCGATGGTACGTCGATTTGAATTCGACGAAGCTTTGATTAAACAGTCAGGATTTCTTCTAAGATTCTTGCTATTTTTCCCAACAATAATGTTAAAAAAAAAGAGTTCTGTATTCATAATAAGGGAGACCTACAGAGCTCCATCAAGCATCCCCAGTGCATTGATGAAGAACTGGTGCTTGCTTTCATCAAGGGGCTTAGTGAAATTGTCAGCCCTTTGAGTGCCAGTGGATATGAATTGAAGGTTGATCTTACCCTTCTCTACATTATCCTTGAGAAAGTGGTGCCTTATCTCTGTATGCTTAGTTCTGCTGTGAAGAACAAGATTGGAAGCAATTGATATTGCACTAGAGCTGTCACAATAGAATGTGGAATTGGCATGGGAAAAGTTGTAACCTAACAACTGATTTTGCATCCACAAAATTTGTGAACAACAGCTTCCTCCAGCTATATACTCAGCCTCAGCTGTAGAAGTGGAGACTGTGGTTTGCTTCTTGCTAAACCATGATATCAGTCTAGCACCCAGGAACTGACAAGTTCCTGAAGTGCTTTTCCTATCAAGCCTGCATCTAGCATAGTCTGCATCTGAATATCCTACCAACTCAAATCCAGATTCAGCTGGATACCATAAGCCAAGTTCAGGAGTACCTTTCAGAGATCTTAGAATTCTTTTGACAGAAATCATGTGGGATTCCTTTGGGTCAACCTGAAATCTTGCACAGATACAAGTAGCAAACATTATATTAGGTCTGCTAGCTGTTAGGTAGAGAAGAGAGCCAATGGCTGCCCTGTAAGTCTTTTGATCAAAGGACTTACCTTTTTCATCTCTATCCAAAATAGCATTGTTAGCCATGGGGGTTTTCATGACAGAGACATTTTCCATCCCAAATCTCTTGATGAGTTCTCTGGTATATTTGGATTGGTATTTGAAAATGCCATCTGTATTTTGTCTAACCTGGAGACCAAGAAAATAGGATAACTCCCCCATGCTACTCATCTCAAATTTTGACTGCATTAGGTGAGCAAACCTTTTGCATAGAGATTAATCTGTGGAACCAAATATAATATCATCTACATATATTTGCACTAGTAGTAGTTGATTCTTATGTGCTCTTGTGAAGAGTGTTTTATCCACCTTCCCTCTTTCAAATTTGTGTTCTAGGAGAAAGGTGTATAGGGTCTCATACCAAGCTCTTGGAGCTTACTCTAGACCATACAATGCTTTATTTAATCTATATACAAAAGAGGGAAATGTTGGATTGATAAAACCTGGTGGCCGTTCCACATAAACCTCTTCTTGTAATTTCCCATTGAGAAAAGCACTCTTGACATCCATCTGGTATACCTTTATCTTCATGTGGGCAACATATGCTAAGAACATTCTGATTGCCTCCAGTCTGGCTATTGGGGCAAATGCCTGGTTGAAATCAATGCCTTCCTCTTGCATGTACCCTTGGGCCACAAGTCTAGCCTTATTTCTGATGATGACCCCAGTTGAGTCCATTTTGTTCTTGAACACCCATTTTGTTCCAATCACTGGGTAATTCTTTGGTCTCTCAACCAGAGTCCAGACCTTGTTCCTTTCAAACTGGGTCAGTTCCTCTTGCATAGCAGATATCCAGTGAGGGTAACTGTCTGCTTCTTCAAATTTCTTGGGTTCATATTGTGATAGAAAACATTATAGCATTGTCTCACAAGTTAGCTATTTCCTAGTCTCTACTCATGCTGTCAAATCTCCTATTACTTGAGTTGGAGGATGATCCTTTTGGGTCATCCTAGATCTTGGGGGATGATCTAGAGGACAATCTTCTTCTTGAGCTACCACCTGCTCAGAGACAGTAGGAGCTTCATCATCATTCACTTGAATGATGTCTATAACTGGTAGCTCAGGTGCTGCAGTCTTCTCTTCTTCTGCTGCATAATCATCATCTGAGTCAGTGTCAATATCCTGTTGTCCCTTTTCCTGACACACAGATGGATGATCCAATATGCTCATCCTTTCCACTTGCTCTACTAGTTGATCTTCTCCCTGCAGGATAGAACTGGTGGAAGTTTCCTTCCCCTTGTAAACCATGTTAGTTTCATCAAAACTACATGCATTGACTCATCAATTTTGAGAGAGCTTTTATTGAAACATCTATAGGCCTTGCTTGATGAAGAGTATCCTAAGAATATTCCATCATCAGCCTTCTTGTCAAATTTGGCAAGATGGTCTTACCCATTGTTAAGAATAAAGCAAGTACACCCAAAGATCCTAAAGTAGGTGACTATGGGTGCCTTTCCCTTTAGTAGCTCATAGGGAGTTTTCAACTTAGTCTGGTTGATGAGACTTCTATTCAGAACATAATTTGCAATATTTACTGCCTCAGTCTAGAAGGACTTTGGCAAGTTAGATTCAGCTAACAATGTTCTTCCTGATTCAATTAGGGTTCTACTTTTCCTTTCAGCCACCCCATTTTGTTGGGGGGGGGGGGGGGGGGGGGGGTTCTAGGAGCAGAAAAGTTTTGTCTGATGCCTTCATCCTCACAAAATCTACACATTAACTGATTCTCAAATTTAGTGTCATGATCACTTCTGATCACAATAACCTTTGAATTGAGTTCAGATTGAATCTGTCTAATGAATCTTGAGAGGATCTTGAAGGTGTCTGACTTAGCTTTTAGAAAGAATGGGACCAAATAGATCCATGTGAAGCAGGAAAATGATTCTAGGAGAATCATTCTTACCAATTGGTTTGAATGAAGCTTTGATCGGCTTCCCTAGTTGGCAGGCTCTACAGGGATGGTCTTTATTAAATTTACCATTTGGTAAACCCCTGACTAGGTCAGTTTGGAAAGTTTGGCTATGGTCTTAAGGTTGAGATGACTAAGTCTCCTATACCACAACTCACTATTTTCTAACTGGGAGTTAGACAAGCAGATCTCAGACTTTGCGTACTCAAAGTCTACCACATACACCTTATCTTTTCTGAGACCAGTCAAAACTATTTGATCAGTCTTAGAACTAACTATATGACACAAGGACTTGGTGAATACAACTTTGTATTCACCATAACACAACTGACTAATGCTGATCAGATTATGTTGAAGTCCTTCAACATAAGCTACTTTAGCAAAGGAGATTTCTCTAATCCTGATCATACCATATCCTTTGGTTTGACCAGAGTGGGAGTTCCCAAAGATTACCTTGGGCCCATCCTTGGCCTTGAAATTCTCCAGCAATTCTCTTGCTCCAGTCATATGCATGGAGCATCCACTGTCCAGATACCACAGCTGGCTTGTGGTTGAACAGTCTTCCCTCTGCACATGTAAATTAAACATTAACACAGACCCTCTCATGCTGGGGTCTCTTCCTTCTATCATCATATGGAGACATGAAAGAATGAGATGATCTTCCATTATTCCCCCTATGGTGAAGAAGTGCTGCATTATTATGCATGCAATACTTGGCAATATGTCCTAATTTAGAACAACAGGAACATCTAAGTACAAAAGCAACAGAAGGTTTTGATGTTTTGAGATTCTGTGCAGAAATTATGCGTCGAGAAGGAATCGACGCAAGTTTAGAGTTGTCTCGGGTGCAATTCGACGTACCTGCATAGTCCCATCGAAATATTAGTTGCATCGAGATAGATTCGACGCACCCACATAGCTGCTTCGAGATGATGTCGACGCATATGCTGGAGTCCGTCGAGAAGCATTCGATGCATCCCAATGATTGCATCGAGTTCTATTCGACGTATGATTCATATAATTCATAGCTTGTGATTTTGAGTTTATAACTTTCTTAAGTAAGTGGATTTCTAACCTTAACTTGTCATTTTTTATCATTAAATCATGTCTAGCTTTATTGTAAGCATTTGTGCTATTTTTAAGAGTGGAGATCACATAATCAATATGGGTTTGGTAGTTATTTCTATACTCATCAAAAGTTTCATCCATCTCTTGTATTTCATTTTTATAACTTCTGCATTTAGCACATTCATTCTCCACAGGAAGATCTAAATTTTCTAGTGGCAGTTTACCTAGGATTCCCGATTCATCGCTAGTGTTTACCCTATTAAATGTTGTGATTTTGTTAGGGTTATTTATACCATGTTCTCCACATGATTCTAACAAATTATCAATCCTAGATCTAATAGATGTGCTTGGTCTATCACAAACAAGTTTGCTTGTGAGTGATTGTGATTCTTGGTCAATAAGATCAAATCTCTTAGAGAGATTTTGTGAGATCTCTTTGATCTATTGGCTCCTTCCATTGAGGGAGTCTTCCAAGACCTTTGCTTCTGAGAGTTCTTTTCTTAGGTCTAAATTTTTATTATCTAAGAATTTTATTTCTTCTTTTTTTCTAAACACACATTTCAGATTATTGTTAACTGAAGATAAAGGATCTAAACTTATAGCTTTTATTTCAGACTTGATCATTAAAAGTTCCTTTTGATTGTCAATATAGTCTTGGCAGAATTCTTTAAAACATCTTTTAAAATCTTTTGAAGAAAAGTCAAACCCTTCAAAGAAGCTTACCTCAAATTCATTAGTGGAATCTTCAAAAGCCATTAGGCGGGCTTCTTCTGGTCCACTAACTTTACCATCATCTGATGAGATGGAGCTTGATTCTGAATCTGAATCACTCCAGGTCCCAGCTAAGAGACCTCTTTCTCCTTTCTTATCCTTTCTCATGAAGGATTTCTTCCTGTGTTCCTTCTTCTGCTTGTGTTTCTTGTTCTTGTCTTCCTCTGGACATTCAGTAGAAAAGTGTCCTGGTTTCCTGCAAGAAAAACAGATTATCTCATGCTAGGAGTTTTATCATACCTTGGCTTGCTTGAACTTTTCTCTCTCCTTCTGGAATCTTCTGTCCTGGCCCACTTCTTGAATCTCCTAGCTAAGAGATTAAACATCTCTTCTTCAGTAGTGGAGGACTCTGCTTCTGCACTTTTTAGTGCAATAGTCCTCTCCTTGGAAGTAGGTGTCCTTTCTTGGGCTTCTGACTCAGCCCTGCTTTTCAGTAGGAGCTCATAAGACTTGAGCTTTCCTAAGAGAGCATCAGTTGAAATCTCCCTGAGGCATCTAGAATCCCTGATAGCCCAGATTCTAGAGTCCCATGTGCTAGGGAATCACATAAGGAGCTTGTCATTAATCTCTGTTAGAGAGATGTCCTTGTCAAGTCCTCTCAGCTCATTTATGATGAGGCTGAATCTGTCATACATTTCTGTAATGCTTTCATCAGCCTTTTTCTTAAAATTCTCATATTGAGATATGAGGAGCCTTTTTGTCTTTCCTCTCATCAGAACTTCCTTCAACTAGTCTAGAGAGAGATTCCCAGATCTCCTTTGCAGAGTTGCAGCAAGCAACTTTCTGAAATATGTCATCAGACATAGTTGATACCAATATGTTCATGGCCTTGGCATCACATGCCTTGACCTTCTTCTCATCCTCAATCCATTCAGCTCTGGGAATTGAGGTTTGTATGACCTTCCCAGTGGAGTCTTTCCTTATTGGGGTTGGGGGACCTGTGAGGATGACATTGAAAATTTCCTCATCAATAGAGTTCATATATAATTTTATTATAGCCTTCTAGAGTGTAAACTTATTCAGATTACACACTAGAGGTCTTGTAGAAGCGTAATCCTTAGAGCTCGTTTTCCTTATAAAGTATGTTTATAGAAAAGAAATGAGAGTAGGCGGTGTTTTTGATCAAGGTGTTAACCTCTTAATGATCAACCTCCCTCTGATACCAATTGAAAGTGCACAGTGTGCCTCTGAGAATCCTCTAGAGGGGGTGAATAGAGATTTAAATATTTTTCTATCCTAACTGTCTCCAATAATTTATTTTAAGGTATTATGCTTAATAATACAGGTAGAATAAAGAAAGTAGAGATTAAGGTGCAGAATAAAAGAGTGGACAGCACAGAAAATCACAGCACAGACACAATGAATTATATAGAGGTTCCCCAAAATATGGGTAGTCCTCTCTTCTACCACCTGGTAGGAATGCACCATTGTGCCCGAGTCTTTTGATTAGGAGTCTCTTAGAACCAATGATCTTTTAATAAGGAGATCATGAACCACCAGATCTTTTGATAAGGTGATCTTGAACCACCAGATCTTTTGATAAGGAGATCTTGAAACACTAAATCCTTTGAAGAGGGATTAATAAAACTCTTTTACACAATGAGAAAGAAGAAGGGAGAAGGTTGAAGGAATTCTGTTCTCAGAATTCTTATGATGGCTGATTGAAAAACAGCCAATGTGAAGTCCCACAGAATCTGCTCTTGATTAGCCTCTGATTTTGATGGTGATGATATGCAGAGACTTTGTTTGTCAGATCCTTTTTGACTTGTTCTAACTCAGATCCTGCTGCTATATGATGGTGATGAGAAGCAGCAGTAGGATCTTCTGGTCTATCAGATGAAGAACACCAGTGCCTTCTATTCTCTTTCACAGCTCTGTATTAGGGTTCCTAAGAGAGAGGGAGAAGAAGTCAGGAAACCCTAATTTGAGAAGAAGATGGCTGATAGTGATTAATGATATTTTCTTCTCTTCCTTCTCTATCCTTATATACCCTCTCTCTATTTTGAATTTGTTTCCTTGTTAGGTAAGATCTGAAAAGGTATATTTGATAGACATTCTCTTTCCTTCTGTAATTACTTCTCGACCCGTCTAACCAGAAGGTGTATAGTTCCAAGAAAGCCTTTTTCTCCTTCTTTAATGTTTTCTTATTCTTAAGGAAATTATTAGGTCGTTGGAGAATAGTCTGAAAGATGTGGGCCATGATAGAAGCATCAGAAAGACAGCTGTAAAGATTGAACTTTCACAGATTGTATTCGACGTAGCGTCGAATTAACTTCCTCTCTTATCGACGCTGCTTCGAGTTCATCTAAGAGCTGCTTCGATTTCTTCTGTGCTCTGACTGAACTCAGCTAGTCAATGTTGCGTCGATTCCTTATCAACTCACCCATCGAGTTGAATAGCATCTACTCTGACTTCCATTAACTGCGTCGAGATGAAGTTAACGTTGCGTCGACTTTAGATGGCTTTGACATGTATTCCCTTCTGCGTCGAATTTGAAGTAGAATCTGCGTCGACTTCTCAAGTTCCTTTGACAAGTCTCTGGTCTCTGCGTCGATATTTATTCGACGTAACGTCGACTAGTGTTACTTTTGACAGTAGAGTTGAACCACTTGGACTTCTAGTCGGAGTAGCGTCGACATGGACTCGATGTTGCGTCGAATTCCATTCGACGTAATCATTACCTTCTGCCATTTTTGCTTCTAGTCTTGACACTCTTGGTTGAGTGTTACATCCTAAGACATCTAGTGACCAAATTACCCTCACTATACAATGGGTAAATTAAATCCTAGTGAATAAAATCACTTTTAATTAATTTGTTAAGTTAAATCAAGGGGTTTTCCCAACAATCAGGGAGGTCTGTTAGGACTATATCATTATCTTGAGGAGTTCGAGAAGGAGGAGGAGAGGGTGCAACTTGACCAAGCTTCAGAATTTGCCTGGTCCATTAAGAGAAAATACCTACACTCATTCTCTTACTAGGAGGAATAGGCACTCCTTTTGACTTGCACACCATTGGGGTAGTGGTGGTATAAAAATTGGCTCATTATTCTCATATAGGCATTCTCCTTATATGAATACTTATGTCCAATCAGCTTCAGAAGGCTTCTCCTTCAATGTATTCTCTTGTCGAGGACTAACACTCCCATTATCTACAGTTGCTCCTTAGGGATAGCATCATGTGATAAGATCTTGTATAACAACACCTTTCCCACAATATCTTCTAGAAATCTATATTCTTTAGCCACATCATTCTTCTTCAGATTTATGGCCTTGTCCTCACTGAACTTCATTATTTGTAATGCATTACTTATCTCTGCCCTTGTTAGTTCATCAGATTCACCACCTACTGGTAGATCATAAGTGTGACATAAGATTTCCTCTGTGATATTGATATTAGTTCCAGAGATTCTCCCATGGAGGGATCTATCATCTACAATGTGAATGTTATCTTTCAGTTCTGTTAATTCGACGTCATATATCTTGCATCCCATCGAAATCAACTTTGTTAGTCCAGCAGTTTAAAATAGGCCGAGAATAGCCTTGAAGTTGTCAGAAGCAGCGCTAAATGATTCGACATCCACGTCGAATCTAGAATTGTTCTTTGGGGGTTCCATAGAGACTTATTGTAGTACCCACAAAGGAAAGACAAGAGAGAGAGAGAGAGAGAAGCGAGATCAAGTACACGAGAGAGCTAGAGAGCAAGAAAGCCTGAGAGCAAGAGAAAGAGAGATTTCGAAAGCGTAATAAAATCCAACATCTAAGTTGCTTAAAAGAAGACAATTCTTCGCAACTTAGGGTAGTATTTAAAGCAACGTCGACAAGAATAAATATTCAGCGCGCCAAAATGAGTCAAAGCAGCTTCTAGAAGCAAGACTATGCGCGCTTGACATGTCGATGTTGTGTCGATTTGTAATTGATGTGACTTCAAATTTGTACAGTAACTATTAAGTCGGCCCATGCATCGATATGAATTCAATGCTATATCGAATGTTATTCAAATAATCTATTCCAGGTGGCTCTCGAAGAAGGCATCGAGTAGAACTCGACGGTGCATCAAAATCTATTCGACACAACTTTGAATATACAGTTGTATTTCTCTAGAAAATTTATGTTGTTTTTCTCAGCAATAGTGTATATTGAAATTAGCATTTATAGGATTATATGTGTGAATGAGGATGCAACATCAAGAGTTGTTAGAGAAAGATTCACTCCCTTTGATTAGCTTAAGTTCCATGTTGAGAAGTTAGTTTTCCCTTTCCCTGCATTGTCTCTGAGGAAGGGACACTTAGCTTCCATGCACATGTAGTTCAAACATCAGAGGTTACCCAGGTTACCATGGGCCCTTTACTTTTACCATTATATGGTGATATAAAGGAATAAGTTGGTCTACTATTATATCCTTTTGGATGGCAGAAGATAAGTTTATCTGGTTTAGATTTGTTGTCTTTATAATGGAAATTGGCGTATAATGTGTCATGATATAATAAGTCTGTAGAATGTCTAATGATTCTACTTTTTACCTTAGCCTTTTGATTGAGATTCATTGGTTTATCTAAAAATTTTTTCCCTAGAGTTCTCTTCTCACTATTAGGATTTACTTTATTAAATACAGTGAGTCTTTCATGGTGATTGTTGTCTAGTGTTTAATAAAAGATCTGCTCTCAGTTATTTGAAAGTCACTAGGTCTAACAAAGGTAACTGGATTTTTCTAGGCAGGTCTACTAGGGACATCTGTGCTGGTGGATGGATCTGCTCCTAAGCCAAGATGCTTAAATCTTATAGATAGATTTTGAGTAATATCCTTGAGCTTTTGAGTCCTCCTATTCGGTGGGTAAGGCTTTTGCCTTTGTAAGCTCTTCTTTTAGCTTTGAGTTTTCATTGGTTAGATTAGTTATTACTGTTTCCTTTTTAAAGATCTGATTTCTCAAATAATAAATTATAGAGTATAAGTCATCTTTCTTAAAGTCTTCTAATTCTTCCCTAACCATTTTTTTTTTGAACTTTAAGATAATCATTACAAAATTCTTTAAAACAATTTTTAAATTCTTTTGTATTAAATTCTTCTAATGTAAAATCAAAGTCATCAAAGAGAGACACCTGATCTTCCTTAGAGAAATCTCCCAAAGCTTTTAGGCAGGCTACTTTCCGATAGTTTCTTCATCACTTTCAGATGAAGAGGAGCTTGATTTAGTTTCTATGTCACTCTAGGTTTCAGCAATGAAACCTTTTCTCTTCTCTTGTCCATTTTCCTGAAGGACTTCTTCTTGTGCTCCTTTTTATTGTTGCTTTTGTCCCTTTGCTCTTCAGGATACTCAGGGGCAATGTGCCCTGGCTTTCTGCAGGCAAAGCAGATTACATCCTGCTTTGGTATCTTATCAAACCTTGGCTTGCTAGAACTCCATTCCTTCCTTCTAGAGTCTTCAGGCTTGACCCACTTTCTTAATCTTCTAGCCAAGAGATTGAACATCTCTTCCTCAGAAATGGAAGGATCTCCTTCGGCTGCCTTTAGAGTAATTGTCCATTCCTTAGGAGTTGAGAGTTTCTCCTTGGCTTCTGTCTCTGCTCTGCTATGTAGTAGGAGCTCATAGGACTTGAGCTTCCCTAGCAGAGCATCTGTGGATATTTCTCTATGACATTTGGACTCTCTAACAGCCTAGATCCTTGAGTCTCTTGTGCTTGGGAAGCACATTAGGAGCTTATCATTAATTTCTATCAGATAAATTTCCTTGTCCAGTCCCTTCAGCTCATTTATAATGGTGTTGAATCTCTCATGCATCTCAACCACACATTCTTCAGACTTCTTTTGGAAGTTCTCATATTTTGATATGAGAAGGGACTTTTTGTCCTTTCGTTCATCAGAACATCCATCAACCAATCCGGAAAGGGATTCCTAGATTT
Source organism: Dactylorhiza incarnata (assembly GCA_033032865.1). Classification (NCBI taxonomy): domain Eukaryota; kingdom Viridiplantae; phylum Streptophyta; class Magnoliopsida; order Asparagales; family Orchidaceae; genus Dactylorhiza; species Dactylorhiza incarnata. The sequence goes on from JAWHQI010000039.1 coordinate 12,027,512, forward strand.
CATTGGCTGAGTTGCAGTCAGCCGCCTTCTGGAAATTGTCATCAGACATTGTAGAGACCAGAATGTTCATGTCTTTGGCATCACATGCCTTCTGCTTCTTTTCAGCATCTGTCCATTCAGCTGAGTTATATAATCACACACACTCTCTCTCTCTCTCTCTCTCTCTTCTCACAACATCCACAAGCGGAAGCTAAATAACTCTATTCCTTAAACACCTGTCTCCTGGTAGAAGTAATGCGGAGCATCTGCTCCTCAAGTCCTGCCACCTCATCCAGCTGCTGCTCCAGCTCCTCGGGCTCCTATGGTCAAAACCAACCATTAATCATAAAGACTAAGCCATTTTGTCCTCGCTTCCCCCCATGACTCCTAGGCACCGAGCGGGAGGAAGAAAGCGGGGGACAACAAAGCAGAAGGATACAAACAGATGGCAAGGGATTCTATGCTAGCAATATATATATGTTTTAAGCAGATCTACACCAGCAGTATAAATGTGTAAAAGTAGGTCTAAGCTAGCAGTATAAGTAGGTAAACAATAGCGAAATAATAAAAGAAGTAAGAAAAGCAGTGTGGCGCAGGTAAAGTAAATGAGTATAACTATACTACCATCACATGATTACCTTAACTTATATGAATGCTCATACAAACTTGTAAGTTAAGGTTTCCAGAATAATAACTTATCATATAAAAGAGCCCATACTAATTTATATGATAAGGATCTACAAGTAAAGTTCTAATGCTTATGAATGTTATAATACGTATGCTATGGTATGATTCATACAAGTGTAACTCACCCACACGACTCTGTGATCATAGACCTTTTGTTCCCAATTTTTGGAGTTAGCCACACTCTCTGGTACCACCATTGTGGCTATGGCAGTAGTAGAGCGGGTGCCTCCACTTCCTAGGCTAGTATACACACTACCATGCCTAGACCCTTCGTACGCCTATGTACACGTCCTAGGTGCACTCTAGAGTCTTGCGTACTCTTTGCTGGTACCCACCAGTCTTTAAGGTCGGGTGTGCATTTTCAGGGATTGTCCTCCAGACCGCAGTATAAACAACATACTGGCCCCTCAAACCCTCACACCCGCCTAAGTCAACATACTGTCGTCAGTGTGATGACTGGCCCAGTACCGAAGACCCGCCACTAATTTGTTTATATGCACATACAAGTTATCACGACTCGAGCCTCCAGCTCTAGGACCAACCCATCCTGATATGCAACCACCCGAGCCTCCGGCTTGCAGGACTAATACATCAATACCGTTCCATCCTATAACTCGGGATGAGGCTTATCACATTTCTTGTTCACTTAATTAGGCTACTCTTGTCTAATTATTATTATACTTAGAAATTTAAGGTAAATCGTGGACTTCCCGAGGTCTACCCGGAGAAGGGCTCACAGCGGTACTAGGGAATACGATGGGCTGAAGCTCAAATCCCACTTTCCAGGACAATTTCTTTTATTGGTGGCTACCCCTTTCCCACGGACACACTCACATCATTAGTCTTGATTCCTAGATAATTTATGAGACTTGTTCTAGGTCTAACTTAGGCAAATGTTCTTTTGAACAATGCTAGACTCATAAAATCCCGAATATACTGGTGTGGTGTAAATCTTATATTTTGTCAAAATATTCTCAAACCCACAACTTATAAGGGCTGATATAAATGAAATATTACTTCTATGTTCCAAGTCTTATTTAATTTCAACGTGATCTTGCTAATTTAATCACCTTGCCAATATTCTACTATCCGCAGACCAAAATGAAATTGAACTAGTTTTGACCCCTATGATGCAAGCTTAACTATATCATGTGCAATTGATCTACAATTTGTACAATAGGTTCATTATGGATAAATTAAGAAATTTTCAGAGTTTTGTTATATTTCGAATGGATTTGACCTCAATTAAAAATTAATTAATCAATGGGCATATAACAATTTACAAAGAAAGCACTATGCCAGTAATTTCAAATTTGCTAATAAAATTTCCAGAGGTATTTCCAGAGAATCTACCATCATAATTTTCACATAAAATAAAAGGGGTGAATATGCAACTTTACACAACAAGTACTAATTTACCTCTTTGAAAAATTCTGAGAAAATTATCATAGTATTGTAATGTCCTAAAAACATTCTAGCCAGAGTTTCAAAATTTTCCAGAGACATTAAACAATAAATATTTCATAATTTCAAAAGTGTGACAAACTGAATATTTGGAATTTTCCCATGTTTAAGTCATCCAAAAATTCTACCAAAATTTCCAGAGGTTTAGAATCGTATTACAATTTTCTTTCAGAATTTCATAATTTTTAAACTCATTTTCCTTATTAAAATACCCAAACTTCAGAATTGTGACAAATCAAAATTTTGTTGAAAATCAAGAAATATTCACTGCAAAATTTCTACAAAATATTCCAAAGGTCCAAATTGATATCGCAAGTGTTTTCCTAGAGTTTCACAATTTTCTAAGTGACTTTGACAACAAATATTTCCTTAATACATAAAGGTGATATATTTTAGATTAATCAATAAATTAGGATTTTTAATCCCAAAAATCCTAATTTCAACTGAAGTGATGTATTACGTCACAATTAAGATATGACTAAAGTACCCTAAGGTGGGTACCCATGTGGCTCGTCACTCGACAACATGGACCTACATTGACCTAGACCCACATGGGTACCCACCTTAGGGTCGGGTTGACTCGATCAAATCCTATTGAAAATGTAATTTTGATAATTTTAAAACTCCTCTACCACTCCCCAAGCTCAAGACCACTCAAGCTCCACCATGAGCTCACCTTCATCCATAATTGGGCTCTGAATTCAAGGCTAAATTCCATTAAGCTAGGCTTGGGCTAAAGCAAGGGGTAGGAAACCAAACCTAAGCATACACTCCCCCTAGATCTCTCTTCTCCAAGCCTCACTCCAAACCTTCTTTAACCCACCCAATGTAGTCAACCCCTATCATTTATCACTGAAGGGTATATCCACCCCATTCCATGGTTGTCAGCTCACGCCCCCTACTTGTGTTAATCCAAACCCTAACCCTCTTGGTTTGCTTAGCTGAGAAGGAGAGGGGAGGGATGGGCCTTGTCTCTCATATAAAAAATATTGGATCGGTCGGCGCCCTTAGATGGGGGGGGGGGGGGGGGGTGAATAAGGGTTTTCAAAAACTTTAGATTATATTTAGAAAAACTTCGGAATATTGCAAGATTAATAAAGAGACATCAAGTAAAACAATAATAAAGAGATATGATTTATTAATATCAAATAATGTTTTACAAAACATGATTTCTATGACGCTAGAAATCGGAGGCGACTAATAAAAATTCTTTTTCGTTTTCTATACCGACTCGTATCCCCACGAACCGGTTGGCTTTAGCCGATCTCTCCCCAGATACGGCCTTAAGCCGCTCTAGCCGATCTATCCCCAGAAAGGCCTCAAGCACCCCCTAGACCTAACCTAGATCTAGTCGCCAACACGAGGCGAATTTTAGCCCTAAGTCCTACCCCAGACCTAGTCGCCAACACGAGGCGATTTCACTACCATTTACAGAAAAGATATGAAATGAAAAGACAATAATATAAAAACTCCCTCTATGTGGATCTCTTGGATAAGTGGACGAAGGCCCGCAGAGTATGATCGTAGTCGATGCAGCCTTTCGTCACGATGATGACGCGTGTTGAAATCTTCTCCACGGATCTCCTTAAGGCTTTATGGAATTGTGGGAGTATCGCTCTGAATCTTCCTCTCTCTGCTGTGGCATGAAGCTCTGGAGTTTGGGATTGGAGGAGGATGAAGAATTCGGATCCAAAGCATCCAATTTATAGCCTTCAGGCTACCGCCGGCGCTAGCCCGGATTAGGAATGATCTTGCGCGGCCGAATCTCCCATCTGTGGTAACAATTTGCTCTATGCCTCTTGTGTGCCATGCTACCGCCAGCGCTAGTAGCTACCGCCGGGCGCTAGCTCCTTCTAAAAATGCTGCCGGAATCGAGCTAATCAATGCTAGCGCCAGGCGCTATCGCTACCGCCGGTGCTAGTGAGCTTGTTCGAATTTTGGCCTCAATTTTGGGGGCAGACATCATGAGTACTCCTTGAGTCATGTGGACTATGTTAACCTGCACACTTGAACACACAAGATCAAATACACATAGGATTTGTTATTCTCAAACCTAGGAGATGTGGAAGACCGTGTTCCAACAAACTCCCCCTTTTGATAATAACAAATCCATTAATGATAAATCAAAGCATTAATAAATAAGCATGATGAGACTATACTTGTGTGTGTGTGAGAGTGATGACTTTAGGATGATTATTGATTTTAGCAATTAGAATTGCTCCCCCTAAATATATGCTCCCCCTATGTGAATGCTCCCTTAATATGTATGCTATCAACTGAATTTGTCATTTTGGGTTTATGATAGAGGGTTACATTTATCATTGTTAGTTCTCCCCCTTTTGCATTTTATCATGTTAGTTCTCTCCCTTTGTTATTAGCAAAAGTGGGTAGGGAAACAAAGCACTAAAAATGTGTAAATAAAAGAGAAGGCATGATCGAGCTTTTTAAGTAAATGATAAGGAGTTTTAGACTTGTCTTTCATTGAAAATGATCAGAGTTATGACTTATTTTATCCCTTTTGTTTGTAGTTCTCCCCCTTTTATATATCAGAGTTTAAGCAAAAAATAATGATTTCCCCTTTAAATAAGAGTTTTAAGCCTAAAAACAATCATGATTTCCAAGTAACCAATCTATCCAGACAATATGTCAAGACCCTAGCCCCGTACTAAGTGACGGATGGGCATGAGGAGCTGCAAACATGCCGTAGGTTGGGGTGTTAATCCCATATGCAAACACTAGACAAAAACTTAACCTAGCACTCTTTTCCCCCAGTGCCTCGCAAGGCCCCACTGGAACCCTCCCCGGTTAAGGACAAGACATGACTAGAGATAAGGTTATCTAATATCTACAATCCTATGCCCCCGCTATGGTGAGAAATGAAGTCATGGATAACAATTATTGGAAACATTAAGCATTTAAATCTAATGGGAAATATCATAACATATGGGTTTATATTTTTATTTGAATTTTTGAAATAAAACTCACATAGCTATATTGAAATTCATGAATGAATCAGAGTTTGAGTATTGCGGAAGATTTCGAAAAAGAAACATCATAATACTAAATAAGAGTTTAAGTTAAAAAAGAGATGTTTTATAAGCAATATTTCACTTGTTGGAGGAGTGTTTAGAATAGAAATAGATCAGAGTTATAAGAAAAAAAATTCAACCAATATAAAGTTTACCAAGCAAGTCTACCACTTGTTGCAAGAAAGGAATTTGAAGATTCAAGTGATGATGCACACAAGATGAAAGATTTTAAATAAGTATTAAAGTGCAAGGTAAAACAATTATATGGTTATGATGCGGAAGACATATAGAGGTACAAAAAACATCTTATGGTAATCAATGATGGTTCCACTACAACATTTTTTGTCTTTAGCAACACTTGACTTGACAACATTTATAAAATGTTGTCTAAACCTTGAATAGGAAACAATTTATAAGTGTTGCAATAAGTTAGCATCTTTAGACAACAATTTCTGGGCAACATTCAGTAAATGTTCTCTAATCTCTTATAGGGAATATTTTTGAAATGTTGCACTTGACGGTTCACTTTAGGCAACAATTATGATATGTTGCCTTTTAAAAATATAATTTGCAACACGTTAAAATTGTTGTCTAACCGTTTTCAACTTAGCCAAAATTATTATTCGCACACCCCAAATTATTACTTAAAAATTAAATTTATAAAACTCCTATTTTCACCCTCAGCAAACCCTCGACACTTTCCCGACTCCCCTTCCTCTTCCTCGTGTGCGGGCGACTTCCTCGCCATTTCAATCGCTCGATGCAGATCTGCTGCTGCTCCTCACTTTGGTTCTTCACTCAGCCTCCCCTGCATCTGACGACAAACCAACTTCATTTGCCTCTACGCACCACTCCACTTGGTTCTGCTGCCGTCCCACTTTCTCTTCTGAAAAAAACAACCCCAGGTATGTTCTCTCTCTTCTAGAACACATGCTCTCTTCATCTTCTTCAACCTACCCACCCCGCAACATAGATCAACTCCAGGTTTCCTTCATTCCTTCTCCATCCCCTTACATCTGCCTCGGGAAGCTTCCGCCAAAGCCAGCAGGCCCCTCCTTCCGCCGGCTCCCTAAAATTTCTGCTATTAACCAGCGTTTCAGACCTTCAAACACACTTCAACTTAAGGTATGTTCTGAAATTTTGTGATAGTCGAAGGGTTAGTGTCAATCATGAGGGAGAACCCAATGGTAATACTCCAGGTATGTTCTGAAAATTCCACTGCTTATTCTATTTACTTTATTTTTTTAGTTTTTTGGACATATGCCAGCAATTAATTAACTCACATTTTTTTTGTATAAATCAAGTTTTTGCTATCGTATCTGAGTAGTTACTTATTTTCTTAATTATTATCTAGAACCAAATGTTGGCAATGGTTTTGACCTGGAGAAGTATAATTGGACCCAGACACTCAAAGAGGTTAATGTTAACATCAAAGTTCCTCGAGGCACCAAATCAAGGCTTGTGATCTTTGAAATAAAGAAGAACCATTTAAAGGCTGGGCTGAAGGGACAACTTGCAATTATTGATGTAAGCCACTTGCTTTATTTTCTCAGTTATTTGAATTTAATTATGTTCTTATTTATGATCTGTTTTCATGGATGGATAAATAAATTTGAAGACGTTCAAAACCTTGTTTTATCTGTAGGGTTATCTTTATCAATCTGTCAAAGTTGATGACTGCTACTGGAGCATTGGTTTGTGTTTATCTGACTTGCTATATATTTTCTCTATTGAGATCTATCTTGTATATTTTTTTCTTTAATTCCATAATGTTTCTGAAATATTGTCTTTACTCTTGTAGAGGATCAGGAAGTCATATCCATACTACTTAATAAACATAATCAAATGGAGTGGTGGAAATGTGTTTTCCTTCCATGCGCCCACCAGGTTGTCTGCGCGACATGCAACGAGCTTCACGAAAGGCAAGGCATGAAGGATTGCCCTTTGCGCATGACCACCATCCAGCGAAGAATCAGAGTTTGACCCGCAAAATTTCTAGGCTAACCAGGATACTTTCAGACGCCAATTGAGAATAATTGGTTGTGAGAGATGCATATTTTCAGCCAATAATTCAAATCTGAGAGCATTTTGTCATCAGCTTTGTAACAATGAATTCCCTTCTGTAAACCTCATCAAAATGTGTATTGTTGGGGCGCAACCAACATCTGTTGTTTGTTTACATTTACATTTACATTTAAAAAATATATAAAGAAATGTTTGAGAAGGAAGATTTATTGAATCACATATATAGTATGCCAATCAATTTGTGTTTTGTGTTGATGCTTCCGAGAGAGACAAAGAGAGATAAAGATACTACTACATCTAGATTGTGGTTTGCCTTGAAATGTAGATATAGTATCATAAGTGATGTCGTCCGTACCCCTAAAATGCCGTGACATTGGCAGTTTTTTTTAAATGCCTCAGTTTTTTGGCAACATTTTTGAAGGGTTGCCTTTGTTAAAATTTTTGATTGGACCGTTTAGGAGTAAGCAGGAGTTGTATCAATAAGAGTTATAGCCAAAGAACCACAATGCCAAAACCAGCAACACAAGAAATCTTTATTGAAATAATACTGCTTTACAATGCGAGGCATACATGGCGAGACATGATTCATAAGAATCACGGAGACGAGAAGAACAAACACACCAAAAAACAGAAACCGGCGGTCTGCCAGAAAGAGACCGCACGGATTGCAACAAAGGTTCAGGCCGCCCGGATTGTTCTGCTGTACTCCCAGACCGCTTGCACAGTCAGACCGCAGAAACACCTTGAGACCGCACGGATTGCAACAAAGGTTCAGGCCGCCCGGATTGTTCTGCTGTACTCCCAGACCGCTTGCACAGTCAGACCGCAGAAACACCTTGAGACCGCACGAACAGGAGCAGACAAACTGCACTGCCAGACCGCAATCTCAGCCCGCACGAACTGAAGCTTATTCAAATGAACAAAGAACTGAAGCTGTCGCCAGACCGAACTCAAATCGCCTAACCGCTGAAGGTCGCCTGATCGCTGAGTTTACTGCGAACAGCACAAGAACAATAAACCAGTTCGCTGACAAGCCGCAGACGAACTGTTTATTCGAGCCACCGGAAATCACCAAGGAAGGAGACCGAAACCTGCTGACCGCAAACCTGCGAACACAACAAACGGTTAACTCGCAACCAAGCCACGCGAACTCAAACTTGAGACCGCAAGAATCTATCCGGGCTCTTGTTCTTACAGTTCTCGTTATGAATGACGGGCCATGCACCCCTATTTATAGGCGGGTGGACGGATGTCGTCACCGCACAAACCGGGATACAGTCACCACCCATCAGTTCGCGAACGGTCTCCAAAACCAGACCGCGCGAACACAGCACTTGGACAAAATTCAGTCCAAGACCGAAGTCAGCAGCAAGCCGCGCACAAACCGCACGGACACAGCGATCACCCTTCCTGAGATCGCCAACACAGAGAAGCAACTAGCCGACTTGAACCAAGTCGCCAGAATAGAAACCAAGCCGCCAGGTCTCATCGGTCAACCAAGAACAGACCGACTAGAACAAGACCGGAAACAACCCGCAACAGGTCGCCAGAACCAGCGACCTAAACCAAGAAGCAAGCTGGCCGATCGCACCAGATCGCCAGGAACAAACAGCCAGAGCACCAGCGCAGACCGCGCGGTCTCTGCGGTCTCCAGCCTTCAAACCGGCCGGACTCCTATCCACTTCACTTCAACAATTTCAACACTCCCCCTTGAAGTGGGAAGTGGAAACTAGCCCGAGCAACTCCCTTAACCGAGTAAACGGTCCCTTTGCCAGCGGCTTTGTGAATATGTCTGCGACATTGTCCGCACTCCAAACATGCTCGACCTTAAGAGATCCTCCCAACACCTTTTCACGAATGAAATGGTGCTCAATCTCTATATGTTTGGTCCTCGCGTGACAAACTGGATTGTTAACCAGCTTGAGAGCACTCTCATTGTCCCCGCGTAGCATAGTGGGACCTCGAACCTCCTGATGAACGTCCTCTACCAACCTCCTGAGCCAAATAGCTTCCTGAGCTGCCAAGGCCGAAGCCTTGTATTCTGCTTCCGTGGTAGAAACAGACACCGAGTCTTGCTTTTTGCTGCACCAAGAGATAGCTGTGGGGCCCGTCATAAAGACATAACCCGACGTTGATCTCCGATCATCCACGTCTCCCCCATAATCAGCATCCATGAAACCATGCAACTCCAAGCTTGACCCTCTCCTATATAGGAGACCCAAATCAGAGGTCGACTTCACATACTTCAGTATGCCTTTAGCCGCCAGAAGATGAGTTTTTCGTGGTTCCGCCATGTACCGACTCACTTTGCCAACTGCATAAGCAATATCCGGCCTTGTGATCGTCAAATAGATCAAGCTCCCAACCAGAGCTCGGAATACCAACGGATCAGATAAGATTCTCCCCTCATCCTTCCGAAGCTTATGATGTTGCTCCAAAGGTATAGAGCTGCTCTTCCCTTCCTTCATGCCAAATCGTTTCACGATTCGCTCTGCATATCCTTCCTGAGAAATGAGCACTCCGCTCTCCCGTCTCTGGACCTCGAGTCCAAGGAAATGATGAAGATCCCCTAGATCCTTCATCTCAAACCTGATAGAAAGCTCAGCCCTGAGTCTTGCAACAGCTTCCTTCGAGTTCCCAGTGACAATCATGTCATCCACATACAGCAGCACAATCACCCGAAGCACCCCTTCCTTCTTGATGAACAAGCTAGAATCAGAGTCTGAAGCAACGAATCCACAGAATAAGAGATATTCTGCAATCTTCCCGTACCACGCCCGAGGCGCTTGCTTCAACCCGTACAGGGCCTTCTTCAATTTGCAAACATAGTCTGGATACTCCTTCGAGATGAAGCCTTGCGGTTGAATCATGAAGATATCTTTGTCAATCTCGCCGTATAAAAAAGCATTCTTCACGTCGAGTTGCCAAATCTCCCAACCACTCGAAGCCGCCAAGGCAATAACAAATCGAACCGAAGTCATCTTTGCCACTGGACTAAATGTTTCATCATAATCTTCTCCGTACTGCTGTGAGAACCCACGAGCTACAAGACGAGCCTTGTAACGCTCGATACTACCGTCAGCTTTTTTCTTCAGCTTGAAGACCCACTTGCAAGTGACAGGAGTAGTGCCCTTGGGCTTGGGCACAAGAGACCAGGTCTCATTCTTCTCGAGAGCTGTCATCTCTTCCTGCATAGCAATGTCCCACTCCTTCACACCTCTGGCCTTCTCAAAGCTCGACGGCTCCCTTTCATCTAAGGGACCAGCAAAGAAACAAGAAACAAAGTTCACCATGTTTCCTCCTGTGTATCGATCTGGTGGTTGAATAGTCCTCTTCGACCTCCTAAGAGGTTGCTCCTGACTAACCACCTCCTCAGCCGCTTCTTCTGTGCAAGCTTCTTTCCCAGATGAACATGGAGCATCGCTCCCCCTGCTTCCAGAACCTGAAGCCTCCATCTCAGAGGTTGACACACCTGGAGCTCCTGGTGAAACAGGCAACTCCACTTGAAGACTTCCTGCAGCTTTTCCTCCTTCATCAACCCTGCCCTCTGGTAGTTCAACTCCTGAGCTCCCCTTGTAGGAAGTTACTTCATCGAACACCACATCCCGAGAAACAATTGACCTTCGTGTCTCAGGATCCATGCATCTCCATCCCTTCTTCCGTTCATCATACCCAACAAAGACTAGCTTCCTTGCTTTCGCATCAAGCTTTGTTCGAAGAGCATCAGGAATATGCACATAGCAGGTTGATCCAAACACCCGAAGGTGAGCAACACTCGGCTTCTCCTTGAACATTAGTTCGTGAGGGGTCTTCATGTTGATAGGACTTAGAGGCAATCTGTTGATGACATAAGCTGCGCAAGACATTCCCTCCGCCCAGAAGGACTTTGGAATACTCTTGGCATGAAGCCAGCATTTGCAAGTTTCCGTCAGATGACGGATCTTCCTTTCGGCAATGCCATTCTGCTGTGGAGTATGGGCACAAGTGAGCTCTCTCCGAACGCCGTGTTTCCTGCAAAAACTAGAGAACTCACCAGAGGTGAACTCCCCACCATTGTCAGTTCTCAACTTCTTCACCCGCAGGCCTAAACGACCTTCCACCAGCTCCTTGAACTCCACAAATTTAGCAAAAGCTTCTGACTTCTCTTTCATGAAATACACCCAGACATATCTGGTGTAGTCGTCAATCAACACCAATATGTATCTGTTGCCTCCAAGGCTTGGGGTGGCAGTCAGTCCCATCAAATCACCGTGGATGCATTCCAACGGCACTTTGCACCTTGTTTGCGATTTGTCAAATGGAAGTCGATGAGACTTACCAAACTGACATCCTTCGCAGACATGACCGTCTCCATAGGAAGACAAGCTAGGCAAGCCATTGACAAGGCCCTTTACAGCCATAGCCTTTAATTTGTCCATGCCTACATGCCCCAACCTTTCATGCCAAATGGCCGCGCCATCGTTTGTCCTCATCTTATCAACATAGGTACTTGTCGATAAAACGAACAAGTCCTTCACCCGCTTGCCGACATGAAAAACTTCTCCCTTTATCTCCGGTTGAGTTTTGAGAAACTTCACTTCTGTTGGGCCAAACAGAACGTGATAACCGGCATCGACCGCGTTGGTCACAGAGAAGAGATTTTTCTTCATACCAGGCACGTGATAAACACTCCTCAACGTGAGTGGACCCTTATCACTGCTCAGAGAGACGACTCCTTCGTGCTCTACTGGATGAATAGAATTATCAGCCGTAATGATAGCATTATTACCTGAGTAAGGCGCCAAAGAAGAGAACTTTGATCCATCTCCGGTGAGATGATGTCCACACCCTGAATCAACAATCCAGTCCTCTTCATAGTTGATGGAAGCCAAGGCTTTAACGGGCATCGCCGTTATATTAGACACAAAGGCTCCTCCCCATCCAACTTCACCAGACTTTGGCATCTCCTTCTCCACTACATGTCCCGGCTGAAGATTCACTCGACAATCTTTCTTGAAGTGCCCGGTCTTGTTGCATCTAAAGCACTTTGGTCCCTCACCTTTCTTCTTCCCATCAGACTTAGGAGCATAGCCCCTATCTTGCTGACCTGAAGTGGAGGGTCCATCATGACCCGGCTTCTTCTTCTCCCATTTCTTCTTCCTCTTCCCAGAGAACATCACATCACTTTCTCCCCCGGAGATAGAAACCCCCGCCATCTGTCTTGCTAAACTTTCTTGCGAAGCAAGAAGGTTCTCCAGCTCCAACAACGACGGTTGATTTGCCCAACCCTGAACTGAAGTCACAAAGGCAAGATACTCCTTCCGCAACCCGCGAATGATATGCCTCTTCAGTTTTGCCTCAGAGATTGGCTCATCAGGGTCCAAAGCAGAAATTTCTGCCGTGAGATTCTTCATCTTGAGGAAGAAGGTAGAAATAGAAAGATCACCTTGAGAGGCTTTAGCCAACTCATTTTCAAGAAACTGTAGCCTTGCTACATTCTTCTTATTGAACAATCCATCCAAGGATGTCCAGATCTCCGCAGCAGATTTACATCCGATAACATGATCAAACAGCTCTGGTGAGATAGCCCTCTTGAGAGTGAACTCTGCCTTAGCATTCAACCTCCTCCAAAGCCTCACCTCTGCCATATTATCACCTGCTGGAAACACCTCCTGTGTGTCTTCTCCGCCGACTATCTCCCAAAGATCCTCGCCAATCAAATAACTCTCCATACATGACTTCCACTTTTTGAAGTTAGTCGATGTGAGGAGTTCAATACCAAGACCTCTTGCGAAACTGCCTTCCATGGCAATCAATGTGGTCTCTTCTTCACAAAGACGATGGCAACTCTAGTTGATCACTGCTTATCCACTCCAGGAACCTACCTCTGATACCATGTTAAAATTTTTGATTGGACCGTTTAGGAGTAAGCAGGAGTTGTATCAATAAGAGTTATAGCCAAACAACCACAATGCCAAAACCAGCAACACAAGAAATCTTTATTGAAATAATACTGCTTTACAATGCGAGGCATACATGGCGAGACATGATTCATAAGAATCACGGAGACGAGAAGAACAAACACACCAAAAAACAGAAACCGGCGGTCTGCCAGAAAGAGACCGCACGGATTGCAACAAAGGTTCAGGCCGCCCGGATTGTTCTGCTGTACTCCCAGACCGCTTGCACAGTCAGACCGCAGAAACACCTTGAGACCGCACGAACAGGAGCAGACAAACTGCACTGCCAGACCGCAATCTCAGCCCGCACGAACTGAAGCTTATTCAAATGAACAAAGAACTGAAGCTGTCGCCAGACCGAACTCAAATCGCCTAACCGCTGAAGGTCGCCTGATCGCTGAGTTTACTGCGAACAGCACAAGAACAATAAACCAGTTCGCTGACAAGCCGCAGACGAACTGTTTATTCGAGCCACCGGAAATCACCAAGGAAGGAGACCGAAACCTGCTGACCGCAAACCTGCGAACACAACAAACGGTTAACTCGCAACCAAGCCGCGCGAACTCAAACTTGAGACCGCAAGAATCTATCCGGGCTCTTGTTCTTACAGTTCTCGTTATGAATGACGGGCCATGCACCCCTATTTATAGGCGGGTGGACGGATGTCGTCACCGCACAAACCGGGATACAGTCACCACCCATCAGTTCGCGAACGGTCTCCAAAACCAGACCGCGCGAACACAGCACTTGGACAAAATTCAGTCCAAGACCGAAGTCAGCAGCAAGCCGCGCACAAACCGCACGGACACAGCGATCACCCTTCCTGAGATCGCCAACACAGAGAAGCAACTAGCCGACTTGAACCAAGTCGCCAGAATAGAAACCAAGCCGCCCGGTCTCATCGGTCAACCAAGAACAGACCGACTAGAACAAGACCGGAAACAACCCGCAACAGGTCGCCAGAACCAGCGACCTAAACCAAGAAGCAAGCCGGCCGATCGCACCAGATCGCCAGGAACAAACCGCCAGAGCACCAGCGCAGACCGCGCGGTCTCTGCGGTCTCCAGCCTTCAAACCGGCCGGACTCCTATCCACTTCACTTCAACAATTTCAACAGCCTTTGTATCTTTTGACAACAGTTTTTAACTGTAACTCTATAAGCAACATTTCTAAAACGTTGCAATAGGTCTATCGAAAAACTGTTGCCTATTCTAAGGCTATAGGCAACAGTTTTTGTATAGTGTTGCCTAAAGATATGAAAACTGTTGCCTTAGATCTTTGGTAACACGGGTATAGGCAAACACCCTATGACAACAGTTATCTATGTTTTGGCAACAGTTTGCAGTTTTAGACAACATTTTTCAAGCGTTGCTAAAGACCAAAATTGTTGTAGTGTTCATAAAAGATATATGAGTTCAATTTCAAAAAGAAGATGTTTTTGTAAATCATTTTGCATTTAAAATTTTTGTTTTTACAATACAGTAACCAAGCATGAAATAATCTTATCAAAAAGAGATTACTACAATGTTACTTTAATTCACAATTTCAAAACATACCAAACATTGTAGAAAGCATGCTAGGTTATCTAGTGCATTTCATAAATAAAGAGTAGTATAGAATTAGCATTAGGATCCAATACTCATGAGAAGAAGTGTTATGGAAGATAATGATGTGCATAAAAGTGTATTTTGAATAGAGTAAACAAATGTTTCAATAAAAAATACAAGTAATATGTAAAGTAAAGAGCACAATAAAATACAAATAATTTTACTTCCACTCACTTCAATGCACAAAGAAAAATGTACAACTACCAAGGTGCTCTACACACACAATGCTCATCATGACTTATCAGGGTGCAAAGTAGTGCTTGGGGGATCACATAGTTTTATTCTTCAAGATTGATTTTTATTATGATCCGGTGTACTTAAGAATAAGTGGTTTTTATTTTGAAAGAAAGTTATGGTTTGCACAAGATACTTTATTATTCTTTCCAAGGTGCTCAACCTCACAACGCTTATTAAGACTTATCAGGAGGTTCAAGTAGTGCTTGGTGGAGTTATCTTTGTCACTTTATTTTATGATTTTGTTTTGTACAAAGTTCTCCGAATACACTTGTTTTGCAAACCAATATAATTTATGAAAAAGATAACCACTTTTCTTAACTTTTAAAAGTGCAAATAAAGGTTGTGTTGGTAAGATACTTGTGCAATTTTAATTCATTGTACTATTACAAAACATACACAAACATTCTTAGATTAAACACATAAGTAGACATTGCCAAAATAAGTGAGTGAATTGCGATCATTATCAAACATAAAACATTACTCATACTTAGAGGCATGCTACGCATAGTTCTACACAACTTTTTCAATATAAATTATGCACATATTAATAGATGTATCAAAGCATGATGAAGGCAATGTTCAAAGTAGTTTGAAAAGATAAATTGCGACATTATAGAAGTTCTAAATAATAGATTAAATCATGCTTGATTTTCAATGAAGTTCATACAATATTTTTGATATTTTTAAAGAGTAATTTTTATTTAAAGTTTGAACTCATAAAATTGATCTTGGACTTCCCGAGGGCTACCTTGTGAGAGGTTCGCCCGGTACTAGGTGATATGATGGGATGATAGCCCAAATCACCCTTTCGCAAGATACATAGAAAAGTTAAGTTCAGAAGAATAATTTTGATACTTGTTTTGTTTTATATTTTTGTAGTTGATTTTTACAAATAAAAGCATATTTTTGTAATTTTTGCTTTTGTAGTTTTGTATTTGATTTTTCAAAAAATAAAGAAACACAGAAGTGCAAAACTAAGTAGAAAATATAGATTTATATATTTTAAGGGATTTTTAGAAATTTAAAAAATACAGAAAAATGAACATGGACGCTAGCGCCTGCGGTAGCGCTAGCGCGGGAGACAGTGAACGATTTTTTAGAATTTTAGAAATTTTGATTGGTGGTCTTGATTAGGTGTCCCAATAGTAGTTCCATGCCGAAGTTGCAGATTTTTAGGAGATGTTTTGGATTGTCGAAATTGCATGAAACGTAAGCGATTTCTTATATGACTTGACAAAATAATCATTGCATGAGATATATTTACATATGTTTTCATTTTGACTTTTCTAAAGACTTGTGCTTATAACTTAAAAAATAGGAAATGAAAACCCAAGATATCATGTTTGAACAAATCAAATATGCATGATTTTAGAGATTAACAATAATGTTCATGCACAATCATACTATGGATAAGCCCTAGATGAGAATACCCAGCCTGTATATCTTGGTAAACAAATAAAGCCTAACATAGACACAAATATTCTTTAGGTGGCAATGTTAGAATGATAAATTTGAGATTAATGTTATACCAAGTTTTGATTGTGTTTCAACTTAGAGACCTAGAATGGAGTGACAATTCTATTTGATTTGATATCAAAATGATTCAAAGGTCTAAACTAGAAATAAATCACAATACACACATAATATACCAACCATAGTAAGCAATTATAATACCAATTGTCATTATATAAAATGTGATAGATGATTCTTGATATGTATTATGACTTTAGAAAGTTTTAGCAAAAGATATCAATAGATCATGGTGGTGCGTATGGCATCAATATTTATGACAATTAATCTTTCAATATGTCTTATGTGTTTTTCTTTTTAATTTAGATAAATATCTCATAGCAAATTCAGAATTTTATCCACTTGTTGGTGAATGCTAAAAATCTAGTAACCGGATTTAATTTGAAATATCTTATAGCAAATTTAGAGTTTGATTCATATGGATAATATAAGATATTTAGAAGCAATGAATATAATAATAAAAGATAGGTCATCAAAATATGATTTTGAATTTTGATCAATTTGTTTTATAAAACCATATTAAGCTTTTAAGAGATAAAATCATATTTTCAATATTGTATATGATGACCATGACATGATAGTTTAAAAGAAAACAAAAAGAAAAAGATAGAAACGACATTAAAGTACATCATGAAGTAGAAATTTGTGTATTTCATTTTAATTGATTTCTACTTCATGCAAATGATGGGATACTAATGAATAAGAGATTTAGGTATCCAAAGAGGATCGGGAGTGACGGTTCCTTTGGGTACCCAAATACATCGTGTTTTCTTTTGGGGAGATATGTTTGAATGGGCCCTTTCCTTTGACATTAATGTGTCATTCTTAAGTATGGGTTTCCATTTGTACCATGAAAAAAATGTAATTTTTGTTTTTCAAATTTCCATAATCATTACTCTTGAATTTATTATATAATGGAAATTTGTTTTCATTTGAATTTAAGTTGGGAAAAGAATGTGATGAATGGATCCTTGCATTTAAGTTTTCATTTTTGCTTTTTGGTCTCCATTCAAGACTTGGTTTATGATTTCCAAAAGCTTTTTGTTTCTTATTCCCAATATTAGGTTTAAGTAAGATATTCATATTTGTATTCATCTTGCTTTTGGATATTGTTTGATTTTGTGAATTTGTCTTTACAATTTTCATAAGTAAGTTGATTTTTGATTTTAATTCATCATTTTTAATTCTTAAATTATGTCTAGCTTTATTATAAGCGATTGTGTTATTTTTAAGAATGGAAACAATTGAATCAATATGATCTTGATAGTTGTTTCTATATTCATCAAATGTTTCATCCATCTCTTTAATTTCAATTTTATATTCTTTACACTTATCACAATCATTTATCAAAGATGAATTTTCTAAATGTAATTTTTCATTTTGTTCTTTCATAAAAATAATTTCTTTTTCAAGTTCCTTAAATTTTTCTTTAATATTATTGCAATCAAGACATGGTTTTGTATTTTCAATTGAAGTGACATGAGTAAATCTAGATAAATCGGATTTTGATACTACTTTAACTTTTGCTTTTAAATTTTTATTTTCTAAGCGCAATAGTTTATTAGCATTCTTTAATTTCTTAATTTTGCGCTTGGTATTTTGTAGCAATTGTAAAGTAGAAATGGAAGTACAAGCGATGAAGTTTGATTTCTTTACATTGCTTTTGGATGAGGGAGGATTTGAACATAATGTTCCTTTGTCTTCTTCTTGACACTCCTCTTCCAAAAGTAAGATTGCTTCATCTCTTTCTTTTGATGTGTGCTCCATTGATTCGTCATAAGGAGGGCATTCTTGAAGAGTCGTGCATGCTTGCGTATTCTCCGGTTCTTGCGATTGTTCCATACCTGTAGAATCATAAATTTCTTCAAGAAAATGCCATACTTTATATGCACTTGAAAAACAATATATTAATTTGAAAATTTCATTTGATAGACCGTAAAATAAATAGTGTTTAGCTTTTGCATTTAATTGAAGTTATTTTTTATTTGATTCATTTGCGGGTCTTGCTATTGCTAAATACCAAACTTCGATGTCTAAAGTTTTAGTAAATTTTTAATTAAGATTTTCCATCCTTTATAATTTGTCCCTTCAAATAAAGGTGGTGCAAGTGATTTTTCCTCTTCACAAAAATTTTCCCCACTAGTTGAAGAGAGATCATGAGACGCCATTATTCCCGGTTGTTAAGCCGATTGGAATAAAACCGCTCTGATACCACTTGTTGTATCGGTCGGCGCCCTTAGAGGGGGGGGGTGAATAAGGGTTTTCAAAAACTTTAGATTATATTTAGAAAAACTTCGGAATATTGCAAGATTAATAAAGAGACATCAAGTAAAACAATAATAAAGAGATATGCTTTATTAAAATCAAATAATGTTTTACAAAACTTGATTTCTATGACGCTAGAAATCGGAGGCGACTAATAAAAATTCTTTTTCATTTTCTATACCGACTCGTATCCCCACGAACCGGTTGGCTTTAGCCGATCTCTCCCCAGATACGGCCTCAAGCCGCTCTAGCCGATCTATCCCCAAAAAGGCCTCGAGCACCCCCTAGACCTAACCTAGATCTAGTCGCCAACACGAGGCGAATTTCAGCCCTAAGTCCTACCCCAGACCTAGTCGCCAACACGAGGCGATTTCACTACCATTTACAGAAAATATATGAAATGAAAAGTCAATAATATAAAAACTCCCTCTATGTGGATCTCTTGGATAAGTGGACGAAGGCCCGCAGAGTATGATCGTAGTCAATGCAGCCTTTCGTCACGATGATGACGCGTGTTGAAATCTTCTCCACGGATCTCCTTAAGCTTTATGGAATTGTGGGAGTATCACTCTGAATCTTCCTCTCTCTGCTGTGGCATGAAGCTCTGGAGTTTGTGATTGGAGGAGGATGAAGAATTCGGATCCAAAGCATCCAATTTATAGCCTTCAGGCTACCGCCGGCGCTAGCCCGGATTAGGAATGATCTTGCGCGGCCGAATCTCCCATCCGTGGCAACAATTTGCTCTATGCCTCTTGTGTGCCATGCTACCGCCAGCGCTAGTAGCTACCGCCGGGCGCTAGCTCCTTCTAAAAATGCTGCCGGAATCGATCTAATCAATGCTAGCGCCAGGCGCTATCGCTACCGCCGGTGCTAGTGAGCTTGTTCGAATTTTGGCCTCAATTTTGGGGGCAGACATCATGAGTACTCCTTGAGTCATGTGGACTATGTTAACCTGCACACTTGAACACACAAGATCAAATACACATAGGATTTGTTATTCTCAAACCTAGGAGATGTGGAAGACCGTGTTCCAACAAACTCCCCCTTTTGATAATAACAAATCCATTAATGATAAATCAAAGCATTAATAAATAAGCATGATGAGACTATACTTGTGTGTGTGTGAGAGTGATGACTTTAGGATGATTATTGATTTTAGCAATTAGAATTGCTCCCCCTAAATATATGCTCCCCCTATGTGAATGCTCCCTTAATATGTATGCTATCAACTGAATTTGTCATTTTGGGTTTATGATAGCGGGTTACATTTATCATTGTTAGTTCTCCCCCTTTTGCATTTTATCATGTTAGTTCTCCCCCTTTGTTATTAGCAAAAGTGGGTAGGGAAACAAAGCACTAAAAATGTGTAAATAAAAGAGAAGGCATGATCGAGCTTTTTAAGTAAATGATAAGGAGTTTTAGACTTGTCTTTCATTGAAAATGATCAGAGTTATGACTTATTTTATCCCTTTTGTTTGTAGTTCTCCCCCTTTTATATATCAGAGTTTAAGCAAAAAATAATGATTTCCCCTTTAAATAAGAGTTTTAAGCCTAAAAACAATCATGATTTCCAAGTAACCAATCTATCCAGACAATATGTCAAGACCCTAGCCCCGTACTAAGTGACGGATGGGCATGAGGAGCTGCAAACATGCCGTAGGTTGGGGTGTTAATCCCATATGCAAACACTAGACAAAAACTTAACCTAGCACTCTTTTCCCCCAGTGCCTCGCAAGGCCCCACTGGAACCCTCCCCGGTTAAGGACAAGACATGACTAGAGATAAGGTTATCTAATATCTACAAACCTATGCCCCCGCTATGGTGAGAAATGAAGTCATGGATAACAATTATTGGAAACATTAAGCATTTAAATCTAATGGGAAATATCATAGCATATGGGTTTATATTTTTATTTGAATTTTTGAAATAAAACTCACATAGCTATATTGAAATTCATGAATGAATCAGAGTTTGAGTATTGCGGAAGATTTCGAAAAAGAAACATCATAATACTAAATAAGAGTTTAAGTTAAAAAAGAGATGTTTTATAAGCAATATTTCACTTGTTGGAGGAGTGTTTAGAATAGAAATAGATCAGAGTTATAAGAAAAAAAATTCAACCAATATAAAGTTTACCAAGCAAGTCTACCACTTGTTGCAAGAAAGGAATTTGAAGATTCAAGTGATGATGCACACAAGATGAAAGATTTTAAATAAGTATTAAAGTGCAAGGTAAAACAATTATATGGTTATGATGCGGAAGACATATAGAGGTACAAAAAACATCTTATGGTAATCAATGATGGTTCCACTACAACATTTTTTGTCTTTAGCAACACTTGACTTGACAACATTTATAAAATGTTGTCTAAACCTTGAATAGGAAACAATTTATAAGTGTTGCAATAAGTTAGCATCTTTAGACAACAATTTCTGGGCAACATTCAGTAAATGTTCTCTAATCTCTTATAGGGAATATTTTTGAAATGTTGCACTTGACGGTTCACTTTAGGCAACAATTATGATATGTTGCCTTTTAAAAATATAATTTGCAACACGTTAAAATTGTTGTCTAACCGTTTTCAACTTAGCCAAAATTATTATTCGCACACCCCAAATTATTACTTAAAAATTAAATTTATAAAACTCCTATTTTCACCCTCAGCAAACCCTCGACACTTTCCCGACTCCCCTTCCTCTTCCTCGTGTGCGGGCGACTTCCTCACCATTTCAATCGCTCGATGCAGATCTGCTGCTGCTCCTCACTTTGGTTCTTCACTCAGCCTCCCCTGCATCTGACGACCAACCAACTTCATTTGCCTCTACGCACCACTCCACTTGGTTCTGCTGCCGTCCCACTTTCTCTTCTAAAAAAAACAACCCCAGGTATGTTCTCTCTCTTCTAGAACACATGCTCTCTTCATCTTCTTCAACCTACCCACCCCGCAACGTAGATCAACTCCAGGTTTCCTTCATTCCTTCTCCATCCCCTTACATCTACCTCGGGAAGCTTCTGCCAAATCCAGCAGGCCCCTCCTTCCGCCGGCTCCCTAAAATTTCTGCTATTAACCAGCGTTTCAGACCTTCAAACACACTTCAACTTAAGGTATGTTCTGAAATTTTGTGATAGTCGAAGGGTTAGTGTCGTTCATGAGGGAGAACCCAATGGTAATACTCCAGGTATGTTCTGAAAATTCCACTGCTTATTCTATTTACTTTATTTTTTTAGTTTTTTGGACATATGCCAGCAATTAATTAACTCACATTTCTTTTGTATAAATCAAGTTTTTGCTATCGTATCTGAGTAGTTACTTATTTTCTTAATTATTATCTAGAACCAAATGTTGGCAATGGTTTTGACCTGGAGAAGTATAATTGGACCCAGACACTCAAAGAGGTTAATGTTAACATCAAAGTTCCTCGAGGCACCAAATCAAGGCTTGTGATCTTTGAAATAAAGAAGAACCATTTAAAGGCTGGGCTGAAGGGACAACTTGCAATTATTGATGTAAGCCACTTGCTTTATTTTCTCAGTTATTTGAATTTAATTATGTTCTTATTTATGATCTGTTTTCATGGATGGATAAATAAATTTGAAGACGTTCAAAACCTTGTTTTATCTGTAGGGTTATCTTTATCAATCTGTCAAAGTTGATGACTGCTACTGGAGCATTGGTTTGTGTTTATCTGACTTGCTATTTATTTTCTCTATTGAGATCTATCTTGTATATTTTTTTCTTTAATTCCATAATGTTTCTGAAATATTGTCTTTACTCTTGTAGAGGATCAGGAAGTCATATCCATACTACTTAATAAACATAATCAAATGGAGTGGTGGAAATGTGTTTTCCTTCCATGCGCCCACCAGGTTGTCTGCGCGACATGCAACGAGCTTCACGAAAGGCAAGGCATGAAGGATTGCCCTTTGCGCAGGACCACCATCCAGCGAAGAATCAGAGTTTGACCCGCAAAATTTCTAGGCTAACCAGGATACTTTCAGACGCCAATTGAGAATAATTGGTTGTGAGAGATGCATATTTTCAGCCAATAATTCAAATCTGAGAGCATTTTGTCATCAGCTTTGTAATAATGAATTCCCTTCTGTAAACCTCATCAAAATGTGTATTGTTGGGGCGCAACCAACATCTGTTGTTTGTTTACATTTACATTTACATTTAAAAAATATATAAAGAAATGTTTGAGAAGGAAGATTTATTGAATCACATATATAGTATGCCAATCAATTTGTGTTTTGTGTTGATGCTTCCGAGAGAGACAAAGAGAGATAAAGATACTACTACATCTAGATTGTGGTTTGCCTTGAAATGTTGATATAGTATCATAAGTGATGCCGTCCGTACCCCTAAAATGCCGTGACATTGGCGGTTTTTTTTTAAATGCCTCAGTTTTTTGGCAACATTTTTGAAGGGTTGCCTTTGTATCTTTTGACAACAGTTTTTAACTGTAACTCTATAAGCAACATTTCTAAAACGTTGCAATAGGTCTATCGAAAAACTGTTGCCTATTCTAAGGCTATAGGCAACAGTTTTTGTATAGTGTTGCCTAAAGATATGAAAACTGTTGCCTTAGATCTTTGGTAACACGGGTATAGGCAAACACCCTATGACAACAGTTATCTATGTTTTGGCAATAGTTTGCAGTTTTAGACAACATTTTTCAAGCGTTGCTAAAGACCAAAATTGTTGTAGTGTTCATAAAAGATATATGAGTTCAATTTCAAAAAGAAGATGTTTTTGTAAATCATTTTGCATTTAAAATTTTTGTTTTTACAATACAGTAACCAAGCATGAAATAATCTTATCAAAAAGAGATTACTACAATGTTACTTTAATTCACAATTTCAAAACATACCAAACATTGTAGAAAGCATGCTAGGTTATCTAGTGCATTTCATAAATAAAGAGTAGTATAGAATTAGCATTAGGATCCAATACTCATGAGAAGAAGTGTTATGGAAGATAATGATGTGCATAAAAGTGTATTTTGAATAGAGTAAACAAATGTTTTAATAAAAAATACAAGTAATATGTAAAGTAAAGAGCACAATAAAATACAAATAATTTTACTTCCACTCACTTCAATGCACAAAGAAAAATGTACAACTACCAAGGTGCTCTGCACACACAATGCTCATCATGACTTATCAGGGTGCAAAGTAGTGCTTGGGGGATCACATAGTTTTATTCTTCAAGATTGATTTTTATTGTGATCCGGTGTACTTAAGAATAAGTGGTTTTTATTTTGAAAGAAAGTTATGGTTTGCACAAGATACTTTATTATTCTTTCCAAGGTGCTCAACCTCACAATGCTTATTAAGACTTATCAGGAGGTTCAAGTAGTGCTTGGTGGAGTTATCTTTGTCACTTTATTTTATGATTTTGTTTTGTACAAAGTTCTCCGAATACACTTGTTTTGCAAACCAATATAATTTATGAAAAAGATAACCACTTTTCTTAACTTTTAAAAGTGCAAATAAAGGTTGTGTTGGTAAGATACTTGTGCAATTTTAATTCATTGTACTATTACAAAACATACACAAACATTCTTAGATTAAACACATAAGTAGACAATGCCAAAATAAGTGAGTGAATTGCGATCATTATCAAACATAAAACATTACTCATACTTAGAGGCATGCTACGCATAGTTCTACACAACTTTTTCAATATAAATTATGCACATATTAATAGATGTATCAAAGCATGATGAAGGCAATGTTCAAAGTAGTTTGAAAAGATAAATTGCGACATTATAGAAGTTCTAAATAATAGATTAAATCATGCTTGATTTTCAATGAAGTTCATACAATATTTTTGATATTTTTAAAGAGTAATTTTTATTTAAAGTTTGAACTCATAAAATTGATCTTGGACTTCCCGAGGGCTACCTTGTGAGAGGTTCGCCCGGTACTAGGTGATATGATGGGATGATAACCCAAATCACCCTTTCGCAAGATACATAGAAAAGTTAAGTTCAGAAGAATAATTTTGATACTTGTTTTGTTTTATATTTTTGTAGTTGATTTTTACAAATAAAAGCATATTTTTGTAATTTTTGCTTTTGTAGTTTTGTATTTGATTTTTCAAAAAATAAAGAAACACAGAAGTGCAAAACTAAGTAGAAAATATAGATTTATATATTTTAAGGGATTTTTAGAAATTTAAAAAATACAGAAAAATGAACATGGACGCTAGCGCCTGCGGTAGCGCTAGCGCGGGAGACAGTGAACGATTTTTTAGAATTTTAGAAATTTTGATTGGTGGTCTTGATTAGGTTTCCCAATAGTAGTTCCATGCCGAAGTTGCAGATTTTTAGGAGATGTTTTGGATTGTCCAAATTGCATGAAACGTAAGCGATTTCTTATATGACTTGACAAAATAATCATTGCATGAGATATATTTACATATGTTTTCATTTTGACTTTTCTAAAGACTTGTGCTTATAACTTAAAAAATAGAAAATGATAACCCAAGATATCATGTTTGAACAAATCAAATATGCATGATTTTAGAGATTAACAATAATGTTCATGCACAATCATACTATGAATAAGCCCTAGATGAGAATACCCAGCCTGTATATCTTGGTAAACAAATAAAGCCTAACATAGACACAAATATTCTTTAGGTGGCAATGTTAGAATGATAAATTTGAGATTAATGTTATACCAAGTTTTGATTGTGTTTCAACTTAGAGACCTAGAATGGAGTGACAATTCTATTTGATTTGATATCAAAATGATTCAAAGGTCTAAACTAGAAATAAATCACAATACACACATAATATACCAACCATAGTAAGCAATTATAATACCAATTGTCATTATATAAAATGTGATAGATGATTCTTGATATGAATTATGACTTTAGAAAGTTTTAGCAAAAGATATCAATAGATCATGGTGGTGCGTAGGGCATCAATATTTATGACAATTAATCTTTCAATATGTCTTATGTGTTTTTCTTTTTAATTTAGATAAATATCTCATAGCAATTCAGAATTTTATCCACTTGTTGGTGAAGGCTAAAAATCTAGTAACCGGATTTAATTTGAAATATCTTATAGCAAATTTAGAGTTTGATTCATATGGATAATATAAGATATTTAGAAGCAATGAATATAATAATAAAAGATAGGTCATCAAAATATGATTTTGAATTTTGATCAATTTGTTTTATAAAACCATATTAAGCTTTTAAGAGATAAAATCATATTTTCAATATTGTATAGGATGACCATGACATGATAGTTTAAAAGAAAACAAAAAGAAAAAGATAGAAACGACATTAAAGTACATCATGAAGTAGAAATTTGTGTATTTCATTTTAATTGATTTCTACTTCATGCAAATGATGGGATACTAATGAATAAGAGATTTAGGTATCCAAAGAGGACCGGGAGTGACGGTTCCTTTGGGTACCCAAATACATCGTGTTTTCTTTTGGGGAGATATGTTTGAATGGGCCCTTTCCTTTGACATTAATGTGTCATTCTTAAGTATGGGTTTCCATTTGTACCATGAAAAAAATGTAATTTTTGTTTTTCAAATTTCCATAATCATTACTCTTGAATTTATTATATAATGGAAATTTGTTTTCATTTGAATTTAAGTTGGGAAAAGAATGTGATGAATTGATCCTTGCATTTAAGTTTTCATTTTTGCTTTTTGGTCTCCATTCAAGACTTGGTTTATGATTTCCAAAAGCTTTTTGTTTCTTATTCCCAATATTAGGTTTAAGTAAGATATTCATATTTGTATTCATCTTGCTTTTGGATATTGTTTGATTTTGTGAATTTGTATTTACAATTTTCATAAGTAAGTTGATTTTTGATTTTAATTCATCATTTTTAATTCTTAAATTATGTCTAGCTTTATTATAAGCGATTGTGCTATTTTTAAGAATGGAAACAATTGAATCAATATGATCTTGATAGTTGTTTCTATATTCATCAAATGTTTCATCCATCTCTTTAATTTAAATTTTATATTCTTTACACTTAGCACAATCATTTATCAAAGATGAATTTTCTAAATGTAATTTTTCATTTTGTTCTTTCATAAAAATAATTTCTTTTTCAAGTTCCTTAAATTTTTCTTTAATATTATTGCAATCAAGACAAGGTTTTGTATTTTCAATTGAAGTGACATGAGTAAAGCTAGATAAATCGGATTTTGATACTACTTTAACTTTTGCTTTTAAATTTTTATTTTCTAAGCGCAATAGTTTATTAGCATTCTTTAATTTCTTAATTTTGCGCTTAGTATTTTGTAGCAATTGTAAAGTAGAAATGGAAGTACAAGCGATGAAGTTTGATTTCTTTACATTGCTTTTGGATGAGGGAGGATTTGAACATAATGTTCCTTTGTCTTCTTCTTGACACTCCTCTTCCAAAAGTAAGATTGCTTCATCTCTTTCTTTTGATGTGTGCTCCATTGATTCGTCATAAGGAGGGCATTCTTGAAGAGTCGTGCATGCTTGCGTATTCTCCGGTTCTTGCGATTGTTCCATACCTGTAGAATCATAAATTTCTTCAAGAAAATGCCATACTTTATATGCACTTGAAAAACAATATATTAATTTGAAAATTTCATTTGATAGACCGTAAAATAAATAGTGTTTAGCTTTTGCATTTAATTGAAGTTATTTTTTATTTGATTCATTTGCGGGTCTTGCTATTGCTAAATACCAAACTTCGATGTCTAAAGTTTTAATAAATTTTCAATTATGATTTTCCATCCTTTATAATTTGTCCCTTCAAATAAAGGTGGTGCAAGTGATTTTTCCTCTTCACAAAAATTTTCCCCACTAGTTGAAGAGAGATCATGAGACGCCATTATTCCCGGTTGTTAAGCCGATTGGAATAAAACCGCTCTGATACCACTTGTTGTATCGGTCGGCGCCCTTAGAGGGGGGGTGAATAAGGGTTTTCAAAAACTTTAGATTATATTTAGAAAAACTTCAGAATATTGCAAGATTAATAAAGAGACATCAAGTAAAACAATAATAAAGAGATATGCTTTATTAAAATCAAATAATGTTTTACAAAACTTGATTTCTATGACGCTAGAAATCGGAGGCGACTAATAAAAATTCTTTTTCATTTTCTATACCGACTCGTATCCCCACGAACCGGTTGGCTTTAGCCGATCTCTCCCCAGATACGGCCTCAAGCCGCTCTAGCCGATCTATCCCCAGAAAGGCCTCGAGCACCCCCTAGACCTAACCTAGATCTAGTCGCCAACACGAGGCGAATTTCAGCCCTAAGTCCTACCCCAGACCTAGTCGCCAACACGAGGCAATTTCACTACCATTTACAGAAAAGATATGAAATGAAAAGTCAATAATATAAGAACTCCCTCTATATGGATCTCTTGGAGAAGTGGACGAAGGCCCGCAGAGTATGATGGTAGTCGATGCAGCCTTTCGTCACGATGATGACGCGTGTTGAAATCTTCTCCACGGATCTCCTTAAGGCTTTATGGAATTGTGGGAGTATCGCTCTGAATCTTCCTCTCTCTGTTGTGGCACGAAGCTCTGGAGTTTGGGATTGGAGGAGGATGAAGAATTCAGAGCCAAAGCATCCAATTTATAGCCTTCACGCTACCGCCGGCGCTAGCACTACCGCCGGCGCTAGCGCTACCGCCGGCGCTAGCCCGGATTAGGAATGATCTTGCGCGGCCGAATCTCCCATCCGTGGCAACAATTTGCTCTATGCCTCTTGTGCGCCATGCTACTGCCAGCGCTAGTAGCTACCGCCGGGCGCTAGCTCCTTCTAAAAATGCCGTCGGAATCGAGCTAATTAATGCTAGCGTCGGGCGCTATCGCTACCGTCGGCGCTAGTGAGCTTGTTCGAATTTTGGCCTCAATTTTGGGGGCAAACATCATGAGTACTCCTTGAGTCATGTGGGCTATGTTAACCTGCACACTTGAACACACAAGATGAAATACACATAGGATTTGTTATTCTCAAACCTAGGAGATGCGGAAGACCATGTTCCAACAAAAAACCCACATGCCCTTATTTTGAGGCCACACCACTACTGAGCCCATTCACCCGCCCTTTCAGAGCATTAGCTTGCCGAAGAGAACCGCCCTCTCCCTCCATCTTCCCCATGTACAACCTATCAGGAACGTCCAAAGATCCCCTCCATCAGGTGGAACTCTCCCCCTCTCTTCCTCCCTAGGTCCCTAGACGTCCTGCATGCGAGCTCCGACCACCGCATTGCCGCCACATCTCCACCAGATCCCCATTTTGCGTGCGGATGGTTATGTAGGAGTGAGACCCCCATCCCCTCCTGGCCTGCTGGGGGCAGTTCCTCGCCTGAGAGGGCTCGGTGACCCTCTCCGGGAGGCCCAAAGGCGGTGGTACAGTCAGAGAGCAGTGCTTTATTTTTGCGTGCTCTGTAAGCAAAGACTCTCGCGGTCCTCGGTGACACCAGGCCGCCGGACCACCTCCAGAGTGAGCGCCGGCCCCCAGCGAGTCAGTCAGGTGTAGTTGCGCAGCCCCACCGGGGACGACCGGCGCTGGCAGGAGCCCGCTAGTTTCTGCCACCGTCGGATAGTAGCTACTGTCTGATCTCAAGAATGAGTTTGAACGGCTCTCGTTTTCTTAATCTAGTCAAAAAATGATTGGGGACTCCCAGAGGATCGGCGACGGATCCGTTGTGGGGCCGTCACTCTGAATTTGTGGCTCGATCTCAACCACAGATCTTCATCAACATCTGTGCGCATTTAAATCTCAATATGCTGAAGGGTTTTTAATTTTCGAGAATGATCTATTGCTCTAATTCGAAATAGATAAACATGAAACATGTTCATCTCAGTAAGGGCTACCTCCAAAAAAAATTTCATAATTGTATGGGAGGGTTGATATTTTTATTAATACATAAATTCCTCAAATTTCATTGATTTAAGTACCAGAGAACTATAGATTGTTGATAAAATTCTAAGAAAAATCATGAAGATAGTGATAGACAAATTACACCTTCTGTATTTATTTGAGAATGTTTGAAATTAAAATGATATCTTTAAGAATTAAATAAACTGACTTTTCAGTTTAAAATTTACAGGGTGCAATTAATCCAATCATAACTCCTGGGAACTTTATATGAGATTAGTAGGAAGTAGTTAAAGTCTCTAGGAAATTTTGGGAGTTTAATAAATACTCTTGGTATTTTATCGAATTAATATAAAGGCAAAAAGGTGCTATATAAAATAGCATGCGCAATATAGAACCTTATTAGGCATTGAAATAATTGTGGTGATAGACAATTGGTAATATGTACAGCCTGCCAGCGTTTAAGAATTTTCGAGATCCATTTGCTAATTTTAATTGATTTAAAATGAGTAAGATCCTCTAAATATAATTATCCATAAGGGATTTTATTAATCAAGATATTTGGAAAAACATTTTGAGATTGGTAGTGGTGATGTAAACCCTCTGTAAAAAATTTGAGGATTTTTGGATCATTTTAAGTATTTTTAAATAAAAAAGAATGAAATATTTGTGGTAAATAATTGATTAGAGGACAAATCAAAGCTCAAAATGATTTGAGGAAATTATGGGTAGTAAGTAAGGTTAACCATAGCCTCTGGATCTAATTTCAAAAAAAATTAATTATTTTAGTATTTATCAAATAAAAGGGGTTAAAGTTGAAAGAAAACATATCGTGTAAAACCTATGAACTCGAATTGCCCCGATACAAATGATTGAGGTTAATGGGTTCATACTAAACCTCATGCAGAGATTTGGGACTTGTCGATTAAATTAAACATTTATAATGAATTGTAAATGAAAAGCTGAAATTTATATTAGCCTCGAACAGATTGTCGAATCCTGAAAAAACTCGCAATTTGATAACCACCCTAAAAGGTGCAACTGAAGTAACTATCGGGTTGGAATAACTTAGAAAACGGTGAACCCTAATCTGGTTAATAACACGTAAAATTTGTAGCGAAATTATAAAACATGCTCCTCGAAACTGAGATGTCACCTCAAAACGAAGATGCCTCCTCAGAATGGAGATGTCTCTTATGAACAGAGATGCCTCTTATGAACGAAGATACCTCTTTTGAACAGAGATGTATCCTTGAAACGGAGATAAGAACTAAACTTGCCTCCTGTGAACGAAGATGTCTCCTTGGAATGGAGATGTCTCCTTGGAACGAAGAAGGGCTGCAGATACTGGAAATTGAATTGTTTCTTATTTTGTTCTTCTTATTTCAATATTGTACTTTATTTCAGCATTTTATTTCCTGCACTTACTTCAGTATTTTATTTACTACACTTCTTTTCAGCATTTTATTTAGTGCACTTTATTTCGGCATTTTACTAAACACACTTAATTTACAATATTTTATTTACTGTAATTTACTAGTGCTTTGACTTTCCCACCTTCTTTTAAGAGTTTTGCCATATTAAGCGGTTTAACTTAATATGAACATTAATTAGAGTTAACTTAGAGACAGAACATTTCTCCAATGGTAACCCTAAATAATTAGCATTTTTGATCGCAGCGCTTTTTAATTAAAGCTTGTGTGATACGATCAAGCCTCATGGGAAAGACAGCCCGAATTATTTTATATTATGTAGGGCAAGCGACCGCTGCCCCGGAAGGTGCATGCAAGTTTTCTTATTATAATGCTTGTAAATTGATTTGTGGTTAAAGTGGTGGGTCGGTTACACCATTAGTCATTTGTACACTCATGGGAGAGTTGACGACTCTGGCACTAGAGAGAGAACCCCTTGAGCTTCTTTTATGCCCCGCTGGGTCCCTCCACTAGTTAGTCGAGTTCTCATTATCGTCGGACATCACTCACATCCATAAGTAAATCATGTTATATATCAAGGCCTGGGTAGTGAGGTATGAACACACCCAGAAGTAACAGGACCAGCAAATGTCAACGTTCTACCATATTGCTGTGGCCCGCAGGGTTAACATCCCCGTTGAAAGCAAAAAAGCTCAAACTATATCGACATATGGTGTTGTTACATGTTGTGAACACATGTTGGTTTGTGCGCTAGCTAGAAGTGCTTGTTATATAAATATTTATTTCTGTGCTTTTGAGTTATTTAGCCGTCGACAACGTTTATTTCAGGACTCATTCTAGCTTAATAGCATATAGCGTGCATATGTTCCTGGTGTGTGTGTGGGGGGGGGGGGGGGGGGCTACTTGATTGCTTTTCATATATTTCTTCGGCTATTAATATCATGTAGAGGCTCACTCTCATCCCCAAGTCTTAGGGAACTTGGGGAGAGGATGAGAATTCACTAGTCTTAATGACTAACGTGTCGTTGCACACCCTTGTTAGGAGATGGAGCAGCGCGAGGCACAGCCGGATCATGAGAGATCGAGCACCCATCATAGAGCCTGCCCAAGTAGATGTGACTACCTCGTCGCCTGACTTTAGAGATGTGAGATCTTAGAACTTAGTGGGAGCGAGAGATTTTATACTTTTTATTGTAGCCCGGACGGGCAATATGTACAAACTTATGGCTACGGTCTTATATACATATAGCTTTCTGAGTTGCTTCTGCATATAGATGTGATGTGATGATGTTTCATAGCCTTAAAAGATGACCATTCTACGCTTGAAAAATGGGCACATTATCCGTTTGGAAAGCGTAGGGTGGCCGTCTTGGGTAGTAAGGTTCCCCCCTGATCCGGTCTACTATGGGGGGGGGGGCTTGCATGGTCACCCTGGGCGAATTCCTAAAGCAAGTCCTGCACAACATTCAGTTTGTGGTCATTGAATCTAATTCTGCATGCAATGCCATCTTTGGTCTCCCCCATCAGACCCTGTTTGAGGTGATTCCTTCCATCCCTCGTCTAGCGATGAAATTTATTACTCCTTAAGGGATAGAAATTGTGCGAGGGGATCAAAAAGCAGATCAAATATGTTGCTTGCTACATTCGCACCATGGGAAAGGTGCAACTCCCATGGGTCTTGTGGGAGCTGGATGCAGGAGAACTGAGGGACGCAGATCAGATAGGCTCTCTGCCCTATCAATCGTTTCCTTTTTCTATTTTCTAAGTTTTTCCGTTGTAAAAAACCACGAGACTGAACTTGCACGCACATGTATCTGCTTATCCTACAATATTGCAACTGTTTTCTCATTCTGTCAGCTATACAAACCCCCTTAAACATGGAAACTAGTAAGAACGGACTCCGATCCTTCTACTCCCTCTAGTAAGAATAGACAAATGTCTTTTTACGCCCTCTGGTAAAAACAGGTTCCGGTTCTTCTACGCTCTCTAGTAAGAACCGGAAAATGTCCTTATGTACCCTGTGGTAAAAACGGACTCCCGTCCTTCTACGCCCTCTGGTAAGAATGGACTCCCATCCTTCTACGCCCTCTTGTAAGAACGCACTCCGGTCCTTCTACACCCTCTCGTAAGAATGGACTTTGGTCCTTCTACGCCCTCTAGTAAGAATGGACTTCGGTCCTTCTACGCCCTCTAGTAAGAAGAAACTATGGTACTTCTATGCGCTCTGGTAAAAACGGGCTACGGTCCTTCTACGCCCTCTACTAAGAACAGACTATGTTCCTTCTACGGCCTATGGGAAGAATGGACTCGGTTCATTCTACGCCCTCTCGTAAGAATGGACTCTGGTCCTTCTACGCCCTCTAGTAAGAACAGACACCAGTCTTTCTATGCCCTTTGGTAAAAACTGACTCGGTCCTTCTACGACCTATGGTAAGAATGAACTCTGGTCCCTCTACAACCTCTAGTAAGAATGGACTTCGGTCCTTCTACACCCTCTTGTACAAACGAACTTCGGTCCTTCTACGCCCTCTGGTAAGAATGGATTGTGGTACTTTTACACCCTCTGGTAAGAATGGACTCCAGTCCTTCTATGCCTTTTAGCAAGAATAGAGCCAGGTCCTTACGCCCTCTACTAAAAGCAGAAAAATAACTCAATACGTTAATCGAGCATCAGCCTTTGGCAGCAACATCGAGGGATGACTTTGGTACCTACGCCAACCAACAAGTCTGCACCAATCGAGCGTCAACCTCAGGCACCAACATCGAGCGATGATTTTGGTCCCTACACCAAGCAACATGTTTATTCCGTTTGAGCGTCAACCTCCCACACCAGTGTCAGGTGATGACTCATGGTACATACACAGAACGACTAGCTTATAACCGTGCAAGTCACAACAATACACATAAATAAGCTCACTCACACAAAAATATACGATCGTCAGGAAAAAAATTTGGGATCATTTTCTACAAAAAATGACCTCCGAAAATTAGGGAGCATTTGATGGGGTTCCCGAAAAATGGGTTAGATCAAACCGGAGACATTTTTTCACAACCTCTATCGGCTCGCCGATACAATTCCAACGAGCCCATTCTCATTCAATTCGAAGTCCGTTTGGTCTTCCAAATGAACGTCCGAATGCACGTGCACGCATACATGCTAACCACACCCTTCATCATGGAGGAGTGGGCAACCCCACTCACTTAATGAGGAAAGCCCTACTCCCATAGTCGGTGGATAGGGAACTACCCACAACCCACACAACGAGGTCGTACGGCAAACCCCACATGATGGTGCGACGGTGCGACGGTGCGCGGGACTCTACTGCGTGCTTAGGATTTGCAAAAATGGATGCACCTGCGTGGCCCACGCGCG
Source organism: Dactylorhiza incarnata (assembly GCA_033032865.1). Taxonomy (NCBI): domain Eukaryota; kingdom Viridiplantae; phylum Streptophyta; class Magnoliopsida; order Asparagales; family Orchidaceae; genus Dactylorhiza; species Dactylorhiza incarnata. The sequence goes on from JAWHQI010000039.1 coordinate 12,061,941, forward strand.
AGGCTATCTCATGCACCCCAGCCGCATGACCACACTAGTGCGGCCGACACTTAGGGCTCTCCCACGCACGCAGTCGCGCGACCACCACCGCACGATCATACATGTGTGGCCCACCTGTGGTGATCTCTCCCGCACAAGGATGCCGCTCGGCTTCCACCGCATGGTTGTGCGACCACCGTCGCATGACCGCACCTACGTGGCATACGTGCAGGGCTCTCCTGCACGAGCCAGTCGTGCGACCACCACCATGGGTTCGTGAATCCACTGCCGCACCCACACAGCCCATGGACGAGGATCTCCCTCGCGCACGACCACAGTCGCATGGTCGTACCCGCGCGGCCCACGCGCGGTGATCTACCATGCGCGATGCCACCGCACGGTCGTGCGTACACCACTGCAGGGCCGCACCAGCGCGGCCCGCGCAGGGGCTCTCTTGCATGCTGTTGGGAATATTGTCTTAATGTTCCATTGATTTGAAGAGGCATCACACTCAATGCTAAGTACATATTGTATTTGATAAACCCTATTTTACATCATATATATGCAGGGTTAGGTTATTCCAAACAATGGAATAGTTCTGTGGTTTTACTGTCAAAACCACTGAGATGACAGCATGGTCTCAGTTGAACCTCTGAGATGCAGCCAGAGCCGCTGAGAAGGAGTCTGTCTCAGCTGAGCTGCATTTAGACAGAATCCGCTGAGAAGACTAACTATTTTAGCGGATCCGCTGAGACGAAGATAGATTCAGCCGCTGAGACTGAAGACTGTCTCACCCCAACCGCTGAGACAGATTCGTATTTGAATAAAGCACTAGCAGGATCTACTTTTGGCGCAAGTGGCTGGATAGCCAGATAACCTTTTCTAATCCTTTCCATTCTGTGTCAGGGCCCTCTTCAAAGACGTTGCAGATTGGAGGGAGTATAAAAGAAGATGTTATGGTATTATAGAAGGGGTGGAAAATATTCTGAAAGGAAAAATACTGTGTTATTGACGGCTTCCACAGATATCTCTCAACCTACTTCCTGAAGCTACAAGAAAGCATCTGAGATAAGATAGCTCTTCCTGATTTAATCCTGAAGAGCAAGTAGATCATTCTTCATCAACTGAAGAAGAAGATCAGATAGAAGCAAGGACTGAAGCTACTGCCATTCATCCCTGCTTCAAGACAATATATGCTGTGCATCAACAACAGAAGACCAGAGCTGAAGGTTAAATCTTGTCTGTCCTTTGTTGTATAAGAAAACACTATATTCTCTGTAAGAACATTATTGTTCTGAGATTGTAGGGCTGTTGAGCCTGAGTGTGTAGGGTTATTGAGCCTGAGTGTGTAGGGTTGTTGAGCCTGTGCTTGTAGACTTGTAATCCCAGCTTGAGTGTAGGATCTCTAAGGAGATCTGAGGTATGGCTTCTTGATAGGCTTGAGGTAGGAAATCAGGAGGATTTTTGAGGTGTAGGAGTTGGAGCACTCTAAAAGGTAGGGTTGTTGAGCCTGAGGTAGGGATGTTGAGCCTGAGGTAGGGTTTGGAGCAAACCTGAGAGATCCTAAGGGATCTGAGTTGTAAGCTCTTGGAGCTGAATTTTTGAAGGAGGTTGCCTTGTCTAACACACTGTTAGAAAGGTGTGGAGGGAAAGTGGACTACCCATAGACACAATGTCTTGGGGAACAACTATAAATAGCTATGTGTTTTCTGTGTTGTGCATTTACATTATATATTCTCTAACAAAAGCTAGCAGTAACTAAGAAAAATCAAAGAAACATATTCACCCCCCCCCCCCCCCCCCCCCCCCCCCCCCCCTCTAGGTGAATTATACTACTACTTAATAAACTATCACGTGGTATCAAAGGTAGGTTGGTCAATAAAGACTTAACACTCTGAGCAAATCCTACAAGGAGTAGTCAAGTCTGAATCCAATGGCTGCCACTGGAGGTCAGAAAGAGATGGGATCTATGAACCATATGCAGGAAGGAGAATTTTGGCATATGGAAGCAAAGGGTAAGGCTGTTCATGGAAGCCTCAGACCCCAGGATATATATAAATGTTAAGGAGGGTCCTTTTTGTCTTCACAAAGCCCACCACTATAGATCCTACAAGGCAAGTGGTCAAATCATATGCTGAAATGACTAAATGTGAAATTGCACTTGCTACTATGGACAAGAGAGCACAAAACATAATAGTAAATGCAATTGATGATTCCACCTTCCAGAACTTGGTGCACTGTGAGACAGCCAAAGATATGTGGGATACACTTATTGTGTATATGGAAGGTGCTGAAGAGGTAAGGGATGATAGGAAATCCCTCCTTAACCAAGAATATGAAGCCTTCAGGCAACACAGCCTGGAATGCATAGCTGATTGCTATGAAAGGTTCTTTAGGGTGGTGAATTAGTTGAGGACCTATGGAAGGGTCTTCAACAATTATGAGCTGAATAACAAATTCCTAAGATCTCTAACTAGAGATTGGGATACAAAGATCTGTGTCATCAGAGAAGTGATAAAGCTGGGGGAGACTCCTCCCTATACACTATTTGGAAAGCTGCTCTCCTATAAGATGCAGCTATCTACAAGGAAGGAGGAGGACACATCCACCAGGCCTCATGTAAGGGAGAGAGTTGTGGCTCTCAAAGCTGAAAGCTCTAAGAAAAGCAAAGAAAGAAAGAAAGCCATCTCCACCAAGAAAGGTTGCTGACTTAGAAAATTCTGAGACCAACACATCTGACAGCAACTCATCATATGAGGAGTTTGTTGCCTTCTCAAGGAACTTAAAGAAGCTGATAAGGAGGAAGCAGTGGAAGAACAAACCTTCCTCCTCCTCACATCCCAAGAAGGAACATAATAGATCAGAAAGGCAGCACCCCAAGGGTGATAGGTATGACCGTAAACGTGTTAAAAATAATTAAAATAATGTTATATGTTATTGCTGCATCAATCCTGGACATGTCATAGCTGACTGTCCAGTCAAGTGAAAGGAAAGAGGTGATAAGAAGCCTCTTCACTAGAAGGGAAGGAAAGGTGTAAAATCCTTTCTTGCAAAGAAGGGGAAGAGCTGGAGTGAATCTGAGTCTTCATCCTCAGATTCTGAAGAAGAAGAGAAAGCCTACAGAGGTTTGTTTGCAGCTGAAGAGGATGATGACTATCCTACTGCTAAGGTTGGCATCAGGGTCCCTCTATCACATTCAGATAGTGACAATGAGGAGGATGAAGATGGAGATAAATGTTATGGCTTAATGGTCATGTCTGATGATGAAGAATGTCAGGATAATCCTGATAAGGTATCAACTCCTCTCATCCCCTCTTCGTATTATGAGTCAGTACCAGATTCTGAAGCATGCTCATCTAATGATGAGAGTGGTTTGAAATCTGAAGTGGATGTCAATCAATTGATTGTCAAGTATGGTGCTCTATTGGATGCTCTAAAAAAGAGCAAGAAGTGTGCCAAAAGGCAAGCTCAAGGAATTTCTTCCCTTCAGCATGCAAAGCATGATTCCACTGAGTCATCTACCCAGGTCGCTCAGATGAGTAGAAAAATAAGTCAGCTGAAGGGAATTACAATATTCTAATTAAGCACCATTAGCCAAAAGAACAAGGTTATCAAGGACCTTGAGGAGAAGCTTCTCAAAGAGAAGAGCTTGGTGGCTCAATTCTCCACACCCAAATCAATATTGCCCATTATTGACACCATCTCCTCCCAAACTAATAGGAGAGGGCTAGGCTTCAATAAAGTGGCAGTATGTGTTGAGAATGGAGGAAAGGGCCATGCTAAAGCTAAGTCTCATACCACATTTCAAAAGGTGTTGCTTCCGTCCAAAAGGTATGACCAGGACAGCATGTATGGTCACTAGAAGAATGGAAGTTCCTATAGGAAGGAAAATATTACTTACTATAGCAGAAGAAAGGGCATGGGGATGAGTGCTTTGAAAGCTCCCCGTGAAGAAATTTAAATGGCCCATTCTAGACCATTTGTGTTTGGTACTTCAGCCCCTTCATTCAAGGATAAGGAAGTTGGTTCTTCTAAATCCCAATTAGCAAAAAATATGCCTGCTGTCAAGCCTATATTCAAGTCAAACAACACTATTTCTGATGCCATCAACTCTTGCTTGGATGCCAAGCTAAGACTAGTTGATTTCATTCAGAAAAAGTCTGCTAAGACTAATAATAGACAGTCAACTAGTCAGGTTATTGCTAATAGGAATAGGAAGAATGATGTTACCTTCTCCTTTGAACATAAGCATTTTTATGCTCCCTCCACCTCAAAGAATGTTTAGAAAAGAAGGTACAACATCCATGAATGTTGGTGTTGTGGTAAAGTGGGACACTTTGCCATAGATTATTGGCACAACTAGTGTGCCTAATGCAAAGAAGAGCTTTCTTGCAAAGGCTGCAGTAGGTGTAAGTTAGTCTGTTTATGCTAACAGGAACCTAGGACCCAAAAACAATTGGGCTCCTAAGGGAAAATGAATTACATTTTGCAGGATAGTTCAAGAACCAGCCTAAGAGAAATATAGTACTTGGACATTGTGTGCTCAAGGTACATGACATGTTCAAGGAGTCTTCTGCAGGATTACACTCCTGTGAAGAATGGACCAAAAGTTATCTTTGGAGATTCTGAAAAAAGAGTCACCAAAGGATATGGTATAATCACAAATGGCATAGTCTCAATAACAAGGGTAGCTTATATGGAAGGGTTACAACACAACCTTGTAAGCATAAGCCAACTATGTGACTTGGGCTACGTCATTGAATTCCACAATGACAAGTGCTTGATCAAAAGGTCAATTGACTTAGAGATCATTCTCTCACGCACTAGGAGTGGGAATATTTTTTGCTTAGATTTTATTTGCAATAATTCTTTATCTACTGTATGTCTTATAACTAATAAAAGTGAATCTCTTTGTGTTCAATGGCACAAGAGACTTGCTCACATTAACTACAAGACAATGTATAGACTATTTTCTAAAAACCTTGTTAGGAATAGTCAAAATTTGAAATGTATTAAAAGTGGTCCCTGTTATGCATGCCAAATGGGCAAGCAAACTAGGGCCACCTTTAAAAGTATTGACTCCAAATACACTGAAAGATATCCATATCTCTTGTATATGGACTTGTTTGGTCCTTTACCCATTCAGATCCTAGGTGGAAAGTTGTATACTTTAGTGATTGTTGATGATCACTCAAAATATACATGGGAATTCTTCCTTAAGAGGAAACTGATACTTTAGATATCTTCATAAACCATGTCAAGGTAATCCAGAATGAACTACAATGTACTGTGGTCAAAACTAGAACTGACCAAGGTATAGAATTTCGATCTCGGGCTATGACAAAGTTTTGTCTAGAATTTGGTATCATCTAAGAGTTTTCCTCCCCAAGGACTCCACAGAAAAATGGTGTGGCTGAGAGGAGAAATAGGACCTTGATAGAAGCTGGGAGAGCATTGCTTAGTGACTCCTCACTTCCAAAATATTTTTGGGATGAGGCAGTCAATACTACTTGTTATGTTCTCAATAGAGCTTCCATCAATAAGGCCCTTAGAATAACCTCCTATGAGATTTTGACAGGCAAACAACCAATAATTTCATACTTTAGAATCTTTGGTTGCGAATGTTATATTTTAAATAATGGAAAATCCTAACTAACAAAGTTTGCTGAAAAATGCAATGTTGGGGTTCTCCTATTTTGATAGATAATGAACAAAAGATACAAAAAATGACTATCCAAGACATACCCAGCACCAGCAGAATTAATTCAGAGAGTGTTGTTCCTGAAGATGAAGATCAGCAGGATGCTGAAGAACATGCTGCTCCAAAACAAGGGCAGTAGAATGTTGACAGATTGCCTACAACAACCAACAATCTGAGGGATCATCCAAGAAACTAGATAATTGGAGATGATAACCAAGGGGTGATCACCAGAAGCAGGGCTCACAATGAAGCTCTATTCCTGAACTTTCTATCTCAGATGGAGCCCAAGAAGTTTGAAGAATCTAATAAAGATACATTCTGTATTCAAGGAATACAAGAAGAGCTTCTATAATTCAAAAGGTGCATAGTATAGAAGTTGGTGCCAAAACCTCAGGATACAACATACTTGGCACCAAATGGATCTACAGAAACAAGCTAGATGAGAATGACAACATCATCAAGAAGCTAGACTGGTAGCCAAGGGATATAGGCAAGAAGAAGGTACTGACATCGATCAAACTTTTGCCCCAGTTGCATGCTTAGAAGCAATAAGGCTATTCCTTGCTTATGCTGCCCACAAGTGGTTCAAGGTATACCAGATGGATGTCAAGTCAGCCTTCCTAAATGGAAGTTTGAAAGAGGAGGTATATGTAGAACAACCATTAGGTGTTGTACATCAAACTCTTACCTCCCATGTTTATTTACTTTGGAAAGCATTATATGGTCTAAAGGAAGCCCCTAGTGCTTGGTATGAAACCTTGTCTAGCTTTCTCATCAAGAACAAGTTCTTGGGGAAATATACATAGTGCATTATTTCTTAGGGAAATAAAGGTCAAGTGTCTCCTAGTCCAAATTTATGTTGATAACATAATTTTTGGGTCTACTGATGACAACATTTGCAAAAGGTTTGCCAACATAATGCAGGGGGAGTTTGAGATGAGCAGTATGGGAGAGCTCAGGTACTTTTTAATCCTCCAATTGAAATAGTTTGATGAGGGGATATTCATCTCTCAGACCAAGTATAATAAGGAGCTTATCAAGAAGTTTGGGATGGAATTTGCTTCCACCATGAAAACTCTCAAGGGGTAAAATATTTCCCTAGACAAGGATGAGAAGGGAAACCCTATGATGAATCCATGTACGGTGTATTATTGGATCCATGTTGTATCTGGCTGCTAGTAGACCAGATATTATGTATGCAAGATGTGTTTGTGCTAGGTACCAAGCATGCCCTAAGGAATCTCATTACTCAGCTGCAAAGAGGATTTTGAGACACCTTAAAGGCAGCCAACATCTTGGCCTTTGGTACCCTATGAACAATGACTTTGAACTTACTGGCTTTTCAGATGCAGATTTTGCAGGATGCAAAGAAGATAGGAAAAGCACAAGTGAAACTTGTCAATTCCTAGGAAGGAGGTCGTTCTCTTGGAGTAGCAAGAAGCAGACTAGTGTGGCAATATCCACAGTTGAGTCTGAGTACATTGTTGCAGGGAGCTGCTGTGCATAATTGTTGTGGATATAGCACCAACTAGAGGACTAGAACCTCAAGGTAAGTAATTCTCCACTGTTTTGTGACTCATCCAGTGCTATCTCTATTGCTAAGAATTCAGTCTCTCAAAGAAGGACTAAGCATAAAGAGATAAGGTATCATTTTATTAAAGAATATGTAGAATGTAAAGATATCTGCCTTGAACATGTCCCCACTGACAATCAAGTTGCAGATATATTTACAAAGCCCTTAGATGAGGCTAAATTTAATGGTTTCAAAATTGAGCTAGGAATGTTGAACTTAGAATAGGCTTCAACATTTCATTTTGTCTATCATGTTTGTTGTTTTATTCCTTAAGCTTTGCTAAAAGATAGTCATACTATAAAACACTTAGTGACATGATAAGGGAGTAAGGCAATCCAATTTAAAAGGGTTCATTGCTAGCCAGTGAGTTCAGCTGAGATAGTCTCAGCTGAACTGCTGAGAAATCTAAGTCGTCTCAGTGGTCACCACTCAGACAGCTAAGTCGTCTCAGCGGTTAGGTTTTTCTTGTTCCATCGGTCAAGCTTTCCATCTCAGCGGATCCTTTTAGACGGGATTGCTTAATTAAAACATCAATTAATTAAATCTAATCAATATAACAACTTAAGAATAAATTATAATAGACCTATAAATACTTATGTTGATTAAATCACACTTTCCACACTCTAAACCATAACTAGCCGTCGAGACGACCCTTCCTTTCCCGCCGGCTCAGTGACTCGTTTTCTTCAAAAATGAAAGGAGATTTAGTTCTTTAACTATTAAAGCTCTTTGATAGGTTTATTTCAAAATAATGATATTTATGAATATGTGTAGTGCTGAGTGAGTAATAAAAGCAAACACAAAGAAGGCAAAGCACAAGCACAGCAACAGAAGAAAATAAGAAATAAACCAAGCATCACAGAAGACACCAGAAATATAGTAGTTCCCCAATCAACCTGGGTACATCAACTCTTCTACCCACTGGTAGGAATCCACTACAGGTTTTTGATCAGGTGCCCTGCCACCAAGGGGTTTTTGATCAGGTGTCCACACCCTAAGCGAGCTTTTGATCAGGTGCTCTAACCAAACCATAGGTTATTGCTAAGGTGCCCTATCACCGAGAGGTAACTTTTGAAGGGAGTTATAACCCTATACAAGAGGGAAAGGAAAAAAGATATATTGTTCTTCTTTTTGCTGAGAAGACTCTTGATGATCCTGATTGGTTGTTGAGATTGGATCTTTGTAGATGATGTTGTAGAGCTCCCCCTATCTGATTGAATTGATGACAGCTTGTGGAGGCTTCTTCTTCTGATTGTAATAACTCTTTTTCTTCTTCTTGCAGTTTAGATCCCTGAGCAAATGATCTTGATTGGTGTCTCAGGGTAAAGATTATCTGCAGAGAAGAGTTAGAAAAAAGAAGAAAAATAATATTTGATCTTATCAAGAACACTATAGATCTGCTTCTTTTTGCTTCTGTATGTTTCCTTCTTCCTATTCTGGTTCTGCCTTTTCTTATTTCTTCTCCTTGTTGTTATTCTTCTCAGATCTTCTCTCTGAGTATATATTCTGGAGAGCTGTTCGACTGATTTGAATTCTTGCCGACAAGAGAGGAAAGAGATAATGTCTCTTTGATTTCTTAGATCCTCGAGAACATAAATTGCCATCTTTGGCTTTGCTGCAACAGCTATAACATTTATTATTCTGCAACGGCTAATTCAAACAAAGGAAAGGTAGTAATATATAATTTGAAACTATTCAAAATATTGCTCTGTCAGCATATATAATATTAGTCGAACTGAGAATGATATTAAAATAATGCTGAAAATATTTCGTCGAGCTCAGCTTCACATTCGTCGATCTGATCATTTAATTCGTCGTTCTGAGCTTCTGTTGAAGATTAGTCGAACACAGACTTGAGTTCGTCGAATGGAAGGATTCGTCGACCGCTGAGCCTGGATGATTTTGTCGACCGCTGAAATATTGAGGAGTTCATCGAACGCAGACTTGAGTTCGTCGAACGCATCTTTTCATCGACCGCTGAGACGGGCTGGATCGTCGACCGCTGAGACAATCTGTTCATCGACCGCTGAATCTCGGTCTGTTCGTCGACTGCTGAGACAATCTGTTTGTCGACCGCTGAATCGGGGTCTGTTCGTCGACTGCTGAGCCAGCAGGATTTCGTCGAGCGTAGAATGAATACCATTCGTCGACCGCAGAGCGCCGTTCGTCGAACGCAGATAGCCGTTCGTCGAATGCAGAGAACATATATAATTTTTAACTTTCTCTTATTTTCTCAGCTTATTAATTATATATATTTTTAGCCTTCTATCTTAATGGGATTTGATCTAAGTTATAAGATATGTTATGATAGAAACTTAGATATTTAAAGATGTATCCTAACTCAAATCAAAACTAAGGTTCCAACAATCTCCCCCTATTTGAGTTGCGATCCTAATCCAAATTAAGACTAGGTTCTAACAATCTCCCCCTATTTGGTTTAGGATACCTAAGCATAAAAAAATATTGAATAACTTAAGGCTTAAGGGTCAGAGATTATTTCTGAGAATAATATATAGTTTGTTTAGAATTTATTTGTTCTTTTTGAAAACATTCAATCATAAATTATATTGTTTTATTCTTCTTTTAAATTCTAAATTTCTTCTTTTAAAACCAAGCAATTTCTGTTTTCCTAGATTTTGATTTAAATGGGATTTTAATGATATGAATTGCTACAGCTGTTATTGGATTCTAAGGAATTTTTAAAATCAGAAAAACATTGCCTGATACCTTCCTTATATAGAATCCCCTTAATCAGAAGAGACTCACACTTAGTGCTCTGATCATTTCTGATCTATGCAATCTGACTAGAATGTTCAACATGATTTTGGAGAAAATCTGTAAGAATGTGAAGTTATTTGACTTTGTTTTTAAGATAGAAAAATTTAAATGAATCTTATAGTTGCTGTTTAATTATAAAAGTTTTAAAATAGATAAAAATAAATGCCTTATAATTAGATATATTGGCCTTTTTATCTCATTAAAATATAAATTTGAAAACATTTTCTGATTTTGTTAAACATAAACTATTTCTTTTTCTTTAGCCCTAAATGACTTATTTTTCAAAGAAATAATTTGTTCATCTGAGTTTTTCACATTTTCTTTAAGTTTATTATTTTCAGGAGTTAAAATATTTATTTTTATTAACTCTTTCATAATTTCCTTCTCAGATTTTATTATATTTGTATATAGAATTTTAAAATCAGATTTATAATTTTCAGAGGTAGAGATGGGATTTGAAGCTACCTCATTTACCTTTTTTGATTCAGGTTCTGCCTCTGAGTTGTGATATGAGCCATATATGGCCAACATGCAGAAAGCTCTAGCTTTTTGTTCTTCTTCTTCTTCTTCTTCACTTAGACTTGAAAATGGTTCTGCATCATAAATACAGTTAGTGGAAGAAGTGGAAGAATATTCATTTACCATCCTTGAGAGGGAGTTCCAGATGCCCCTTGTTGAAGTGCAGTCATTAACTCTTTGAAGAATGTCATTTTACATTGATTGAGCTAATATTTTCATAGCGTTTGCATCAACACTTATCAACTTCTCTTGAGCATCTGTTGATGTTGATGATGAAGGTCCTGTCAAAATGGAATTATAAATTTCTTCATCTATTGCATTCATATATAATCTGATTCTAGCTTGCCATAAAGAAAATCTATCCAAATTACAGATTGGTGGATTTGAAAATTCTACTTGTGCCATTAAATTTTAGAAAAACCTTTTTAAAAGAAAATTAAGAAATAATTGATCTTTATGATTCAGGTATTAGCCTGTATATAAAATCAACTACCCTCTGATACCAATTGAAGGAGATTTAGTTCTTTAACTATTAAAGCTCTTTGATAGGTTTATTTCAAAATAATGATATATATGAATATGTGTAGTGCTGAGTGAGTAATAAAAGCAAACACAAAGAAGGCAAAGCACAAGCACAGCAACAGAAGAAAATAAGAAATAAACCAAGCATCACAGAAGACACCAGAAATATAGTAGTTCCCCAATCAACCTGGGTACATCTACTCTTCTACCCACTGGTAGGAATCCACTATAGGTTTTTGATCAGGTGCCCTGCCACCAAGGGGTTTTTGATCAGGTGTCCACACACCAACTGAGCTTTTGATCAGGTGCTCTAACCAAACCACAGTTTTTTGCTAAGGTGCCCTGTCACCGAGAATTAACTTTTGAAGGGAGTTATAACCATGTACAAGAGGGAAAGGAGAAAAGATATATTGTTTACCTCTTTGCTGAGAAGACTCTTGATGATCCTGATGGGTTGTTGAGATTGGATCTTTGTAGTTGATGTTGAAGAGCCCCCCCTGTCTGATTGAATTGATGACATCTTGTGGAGGTTTCTTCTTCTGATTGTAATAACTCTTTTTCTTCTTCTTGCAGTTTAGATCCCTGAGCAAATGATCTTGATTGGTGTCTCAGGGTAAAGTTGATCTACAGAGAAGAGTTAGCAAAAAGAAGATAAATTATATTTGTTCTTATCAAGAACACTATAGATCTACTTCTTTTTGCTTCTGTATATTTCCTTCTTCCTATTTTGGTTCTGCCTTTTCTTATTTCTTCTCCTTGTTATTCTTCTCAGATCTTCTCTCTGAGTATATATTCTGGAGAGCTGTTCGGCTGATTTGAATTCTTGCCAACAAGAGAGGAAAGAGATAATGTCTCTTTGATTTCCTATATCCTCGAGAACATAAATTTTCGTCTTTGGATTTGTTGCAACGGCTATAACATTTATTGTTCTGCAACGGCTAATTCAAACAAAGGAAAGACAACAATATATAATTTGAAACTATTCAAAATATTGCCCTGTCAGCATAAATAATATTTGTCGAACTGAGAATGATATTAAAATAATGCTGAAGATATTTCATCGAGCTCAGCTTCACGTTCGTCGATCTAATCATTTAATTCATCATTCTGAGTTTCTGTTGAAGATTCATCGAACGCAGACTTGAATTCGTCGAACGGAAGGATTCGTCGACCGCTGAGCCTGGATGATTTCGTCGACCGCTGAAATATTGAGTTGTTCGTCGAACGCAGACTTGAGTTTGCTGAATGCATCTTTTCGTCGACCGCTGAGACGGGCTAGATCGTCGACCGCTGAGATAATCTGTTCGTCGACTGCTGAACCGGGGTTTGTTCGTCGACCGCTGAGACAATCTGTTCGTTGACCGCTGAACCGGGGTCTGTTCGTCGACCGCTAAGCCGGTTGGATTTCGTCGAGCGCAGAATGAATACCATTCGTCGACCGCAGAGCGCCATTCGTCGAACGCAGATAGCCGTTCGTCGAATGTAGAGAACATATATAATTTTTATTTTTCTCTTATTTTCTCAGCCTATTAATTATATATATTTTCAGCCTTCTATCTTAATGGGATTTGATCTAAGTTATAAGATATGCTATGATAGAAACTTAGATATTTAAAGATGGATCCTAACTCAAATCAAAACTAAAGTTCTAACAAAAATGGTGTCAAAAAACTCAAAGGATCTTCTGGAAGGGTATGAAATAATCAGAAATGGCTTCCAACATGCTAATGCTGAGATTAAAGAAGTGATTCAACTTCTGGAAGGTTAAGGGTTAGAATATCTACTGTCAGAGCCATCTATAAATCTCGGAACTGAAGTTCTAGAACTATACAGTAAAGCAAGGTTCTCATCTTCCAAGTCCTCATTAAAGTCCACAATTGGAAGCTTGAAGATTAAAATATCTCCAAGGATGCTGGAGAAAGCATTTCAATTGCCATCATACAGTAAAGAGGAGGAAGTCAGTGTGTCTGAAAAAGACAAAGGAAAAGCCCTTAAATGTTGTGAGTACAGTGATGCCAAAACTGACTCACTGGAGAGGAAATATTTCAATCAGAAAGGGAAGCTACTATCAGATATAGTAGGCAAGGAATTACTATGCAAGCCAGGGTTACATGATACAATCTCAAAGCACATGTTTGAGTTGATGACAAGAGTGATCTTGAAGAAAAAGACCTCCTAGGCTGTTGTAATCTTCCAAAGGATAAAAGAATGTCTACAGGCTCCCAACCTAGGCAGAATTCTTTCTCTCTACCTTCTAAACACCTACCCTGAAGATCTTGATAGGTCAAAAGGATCCAACCTTCATTATCTTAAAAGAATGGATATAAAGACTGTAGATAGGTTCTTGAAAGATATGGGTTGTCAAAGATCTACACCTAGAGGGGGTGATTAGGTGCTATCTGATTTCTTTGCTACTTTAAATTTTATTTATCACAGCACAAAAGCAACACAAAAAGCACACAAGATTTATAGTGGTTCCCTATAAGACAATGTGTCTAGAGGTAGTCCATTGTCCCTCCCACCTATCTAGCAGTGTGATAGATTAGTCAACTTCTCCAAAACTCGGATCTTTTCTCTATACAGCAGATCTTACAACTCAGATCACAAGGGATCCTACCTCAGCCTTTCACACAGAAAAGCCTACACTCAGGTTATATAAACCTTACACTAATTTTCTTAGACTTTACAAGTCCTACCAAGCACTCAGATCTGTACCAAGATCCTACCAAAACTCAGGTTCACACAGAACCCTACCAAGCTCAAGCTCACACAGAACCCTACCAACTCAAATCTGGTGTAACGTCCCAATTTGAACTAGACCCCTTGAGTGACGCGAGTCACTTGGAGATGCTTGGGCTAGGTAGGAGTCTTGAGGTCCTAGTGGTTCCATGGATGTGCCCGGATCTCCAGGAGTGGGTGTAAACCTCACCCCTTGAAGTTAGAAAGCAAATCGAAAAAGATTGGTAGAAGGGAGCTAGTGCCGGCAGTAGCTTCTCCTAATGCCAGCGGTAGCGGATGAATCGGTGCACATGATTTCTTCCATGGTGGGTGGCCTAAATTTCCTAAATCTAAGTTATGGTGGAATTAAAAGCCAATTAGCAGCTGGCACCTAGTGATGGAGTTCCAACATAAGGCTTGGAAAGTTGGGTTGCATTTAACACTCATTAATGAAAATCTCTCTCTCTCTTCCTTCTCTCCTAACCCAAATGGGTTGAACTCTCCCAATTAGAGGGCCCTGTTCATCATCTTCTTCTTCTTCTTTTCTTCATCTTCTTCCTCACACCTCAAGGTGTTAACTTAGGGTTCTTGAAGGAGCAAGCTTGGAGAAGGACTTGAGCTCGGCCGACCGCCGCCATGTTGCCAAGGAGAAAACCGCGATCGTCGGACAAAAATCAGGTGACTTTCGACCCCTCTCCCTTGGTGCTAGATCTTTAGATCTAATTAGGAGAGAAATTGAGCTCAAAATAGCTTGATTTAGCGAGATTAATGGAGTTTCGTAGGAAGTGACCACGCTAGAGCATATGTTCTAGGGCGTCGTTAGTCGCGTGTATGTCTTTGATCAACTCCCCATTTCAATACAAAGTTCAAGGAGTTGATTTCGTGAAGATCGGTGGCCGAATGAGGGAGTATTGGAGGAGAGAAGGTGAAATGACCTAATTCTTATTTGGGGAAGATGATGAATAGTCCCAATTTAAAGAGAGTTTTAATTATAATATTGCACTTGATTAATAAGGGGACACATGATTAGTGGTGAAAGTCCAGCAACTAAGGAAAGAAAGAATTGATCTAGATTGGAGATGAGAGTTCACGGGAAGAAAATTGGATGTGTTTAACAGAGGATTCTTTCTCTGTTAGCTAACGCCCGGCGGTAGCGCTACCATCGGCGTTAGCGGGTCGACTTATTGACGGGAAGGGGTAACTTCCCGTCGACATTTAATGTTGACGGGAAGGAGTGCTGGTAGAATCACTAGCGCCCGGCGGTAGCGCTACCGCCGGCATTAGCAGGTCGACTTGTTGACGGGAAGGGTTAACTTCCCGTCGACACTTAATATCAACGGGAAGGAGTGCTGGTAGAATCACTAGCACCCGGTGGTAGCTATACAGCCATCGTTAGCGGGTCGACTTGTCGACGGGAAGGGGTAACTTCCCGTCGACACTTAATGTCGACGGGAAGGAGTGCTCGTAGAATTACTAGCACACGGTGGTAGCGGTACCGCCGGCGCTAGAGTGTCAACTTATCGACGAGAAGGGCTAACTTACCGTCGACACCCAATGTTGATGGGAAGGTGTATCGATTGGATCACTAGCGCCCGGCGGTAGCACTACCAACGACGCTAGCAAACAGAGAACTTTAGGTTCTCCTCCTTTAGTGTGGTAGGAGTCCCTCGATTCCCATGTCAATTGGGCGAGGCGTAGATGAATGTTATGATTCTGAAATAGAAAATTGCAATGCATAATTATGGTAATAATTGATGAGACTTAAATTTGGGAGAGAAGTTCAAAATGACGGGTATGAGGTATTGAAAGTGCACAGTTAACCTCACTAGAATTCTCTAGAGGGGGGTGAATAGAGATTTAAAATGTGCAATTATATATATATGTGTAATAATCACAGAATTAAGCTTCTCACACACACCAACAAGAATTAAGTAAATAAAGAAAGAAATAGCAAAATGAAAATCACAGCACAATACAAAGAAATATAGTGGTTCCCCAAACTTTGGGTAGTCCACTCTTCTACCCCCTTGGTAGGAATTCGCTATCTTGCACTGAGTCTTTTGATAAGGAGACTCTTAGAACCAGCCTGAGTCTTTTGATAAGGAGACTCTTAGAACTAGTACAACTGAATTTTTTGAAGAGAGATTCTAAAAACTCTTTTACACAATTGAAGTTGAAATAAGAATGAGAAGAAGAATTAGAAGAAACAATTTAAAACAAGAAAGAATCTACTTCCTAGCAAGAAGATTAGAAGCACAAGAATAGTTGAATGTAATCTCTCTTCTATATTGAGAAGGAGATTGTAAGCTTTTCTCTCTTTTGTGAGAGCTTTCAGAATTTGCAGCAGAATGACTTCAGAAGGAGGAGAAGATGAAGGCTTTTTCTTTGCTGCAGCACACTATCTCTTTTTTTTGCTTTCTCACTCTTCACTTGGGAGCTCTTCCTCTTTTTCAAATGTATATGGTGGATCACCAGTTTTTATTCTCTGCCGACCTCCTCTTTATTTATAGCTCTGTTTCAAAAGATGTTGCTAAAGGGGAATAATCAATCAGCAATTAGAGAGAAAAAGTTTCCATAATATTTAAATCTGTAGAAGGAAAGAATTCATTCTGATTTCAAATAATATCCATAATAATCTTAATCAAATTAGCCAAGAATCAAATAGAAGGAAAGATTGATTCAGAACGGCTATAAAAGAATAATATCATTCCATAAAAATCAGATCTACAGAAAGAAGGAAAGAGATCTGGCGTGTTTTTGAATTACTTATAGAAATCGATGTGCGTCGATTACTATTCGACGTGAACGTCGATTTCATCCTGGCTGTGCGTCGAGAGGAGAATAAGGAAGGTGCGTCGACTAAGGTGCGTCGACTTTATTAAATGCGTCGACTAGAAGTCTTAGGTACATCGACAAAGATTACGTCGAATTCTTCTTAGAGTTACTTCGACTCATTCTGAGAGAAACGTCGACTATATTTCGACGTTGCGTCGAATACTATTCGACGCATATTTACTTAACCTAATTTTTCATTCTTAGAAATTATATTCTACTCAATTCTAAGCGTTAAGATAAATCATTTCCCAAACAATCTGCCCCTATTTTTCTTAACCCTATTTAGAGAGAAATTGTATCAACTTTTAATCAACACAGCAAAGCATTTATATAGAGAAGAAATATGTTAAGTAATCAGAAGAAATCATATAACAAGTAATTGTCTTTCACAAGATTTAAACTAGGAACTTCATGTTATACATGAAGTTGACAAAGGCAGAATAAAGTTTCCTAGATAAATTTTCAATAGCATCAAAAATATAGCCCCATGCTCTATCAGGATGCTCCTGGACATTTCTGATGATTGTGTGCAGTTTCTCCAGGATTTTGTCAGCATTAGGGAGAGTGTCATTTATAGAATAGCCCTTGATGATGATAATTGCTTCCTTTTCATCAATCATCTCAATTGTAATGTTTTGAGGTTTCTTTTGTGTAGGCTTGGGCTCAGGTGGTCCTTTGTTGTCAACCTTTGGCCTATATATTCTCTTCTCTGATTTCTGTTTCTCAGGGATCTCAGACATTTTTCCTTTCCCTTTCCAGGGTGAGTCATGCCATTTGTCTAATCTTGCAGGTCTTTTTGGCTTCTTATAGGGAATGTAGATATCTTCTGCAAACCCTACACCCCTCTTATGCTTTTGTCCTTTTTCTTGGATGAGCCCTGCCTGGGGATTTTTCTTTTGATAAGCTTCAACATCAAACAATCTCTTTGGAAGTTTGATGGAAGATTCAGCAAGAATCTATTCTTTAGTCATCCCCTTCTTGATCTTTTCCAACCAGATATTCCTTTTATCTTCTACTTCTTTCATAGCTGCTTCATATTCATACAATTCTCTTTCTCTTATTTCTTCATGCCTCTTTTCCATGTCAGGATCATGGTACTCCTTTACAGGACTGTTAGGAGTGATATTAGGCATTCTTTCAAACCTTTTTATCTCCTCAACAGCCTTTCTATATTTCTTTTCCTTTGCATAGTCTTTTCTTTCTTCTTTGGAGAATTTTTGTCAATGAGGGATGGCTTCTCTTCTTCTTTCCATTTGTCCTCTTGGTTTTTCCCTAGATAGCATTTGTGGAGGTAAAGGTAGCAGAGGAGGTAGAGATGGAGGTTGAAGTGGTGGAAGAGGCAGAGGTGGAGATGTAGTTTTCTTTTTAGAAGGAGAAGGTGGAGAAGGAACTTTTGAAGGAGAGGGAATTTATTCTGTAATAGGAGGCAAAATGTCCTCTGGAGGAATATCCTCAAGTAAGGGTGTCTTAAGTTTGATATAGCTAGCATAGAAGCCAGGAGAGTGATGCTGATATTCTTCCACACACAAGGGTGCCTCAATCCAAACTTGCCCTTTTAGGTCATCAGAAAAAGCTGTTTCTTCCTCCCCCTGGACTTCTATATTTTGTACTGCAACAATCTCCCCCTGAATATATGGGGCATCTACTCTGAATGTTGAATCCATCAGCATGGTCTCCTTCTGTATGGTAGGAGGAGGATTCACCAAGGTGTTTGTTGAAGGTGTAATCAGAGTGATTGGAGAAGATTTGAGCCTATGGTAAAAGAAAAAATGAAGTTGGTTTAATACTTAAAGATAGTATTTCGAGATTGGAGAAGAGTTAGCCCTGAGCTTTAAGAAAATATAAAACCTGGATAGGGGGGTTTCTGGAGCAACTCTCCCCCTAGGTTTATATCCTTCAGAAAGGATGTAAACCCTTTTGGCGACAGAGGTTGTTCTTGAAGAAGAACATGAAGCTCAGGAATAGAAGCAGAGAGGTTGGACCAATTTGGCTTCACAGGTGGTGAGCATGTCGGCACACTCATTTGAGAAGTTGGTCAGACGTGTCTGGAAGTCATTCAGAAGTTGTTCCAGAGCATCGTTTATTGTTTTGATGAGAGCAGATTGAGCAGGGGTTGGCGCCATTGATGACAGAGAGAGAGGTAGAAGACGAAGATTTTGGCGGTTTGGGAGAGTATGAGTTATGAAATAAGAGGTATTATTTAAAGGAGGTGAAACGTCGAAAAGGAAACAGAAATCAAGGTATATTAGGTAACCAATCGTCAAAAGAAGAAGGGAAGATTTGTTTCCAGATTTATTATTAATTCGACGTTACGTCGAATTGGAGTCGACGCATGGTCGATGTGTCGGAGCATCTGTGATGTTGGTCATTGATGTCGACGTATGCGTCAATATGAAAGTCGACGCTCCGTCGAAACATTATCAGCCTAATGTCCTGCCGACGTGGTCGCAGACTTGCGTCGAGATTAGATCGACGGTGCGTCGATAAGGGATCGACGCATCTTTGTTTTTAAGAAATCAATGCTAGCTTCGAGTTCCTCTCGACGGTGCGTCGATAGGTAATCAATGTATCTTTAAGTACTTGCTTAGTTTTTCTGATCTCTTTTAGATTTCCCCAACAATGGTGTTTACAAGCTTCCATCAAGCATTCCCAAGGTGTTGATAAAGTAAGTAAGCTTAGTTTCATCTAAGGGTTTGGTAAAAATGTCTACTCTTTGACTATCTGTAAGAATATATTCTAAGGTTATCTTACCTTTTTCTACATTGTCTCTAAGAAAGTGATGTCTGATCTCTATATGTTTGGTTCTACTATGAAGGACTGGGTTGGATGCTATGGATATAGCACTAGAGCTATCACAATAAATTTTAGAGTTATTGACTTCCAATTTATAGTCAAGAAGCTGATTTTGCATCTAGAGGATTTGTGAACAACAGCTCCCAGCAGCTATATATTCAGCTTCAGCTGTTGAGGTTGAGACTGAAGTTTGTTTCTTACTGAACCATGATATTAATCTGTCACCTAGGAATTGGCAAGTACCAGATGTGCTTTTTCTATCAACCCTACATCCAGCATAGTCTGCATCTGAGAATCCTAGTTAATTCAAAATTTGTTTCTGATGAGTACCACAGACCTAGTGCAAGGTGTTCCCTTTAGGTATCTAAGAAACCTTTTTACAGAGGTGAGATGGGATTCTTTTGGATCAACCTGAAATCTAGCACATATGCAGGTTGCAAACATAATGTCAGGTCTGCTAGCTGTTAGATAGATAAGGGATCCTATGATTGCCCTATATGTCTTTTGATCTACTGATTTTCCCTTATCATCCTTTTCTATAATGGCATTAGTTGCCATAGGTGTTTTCATGGTAGAGGCTGATTCCATACCAAACTTTTTCATTAATTCTTTAGTGTATTTAGATTGTGAGATAAAGATTCCCTCACTGCTTTGTTTCACTTGTAGCCCTAATAAATAAGAGAGTTCTCCCATACTACTCATTTCAAATTTTGATTGCATTAAATTAGCAAATCTTCTACAAAGTTTGGGATGAGTTGAGCTAAAGATGATGTCATCTACATAGATTAGAACAAGAAGGAGTTGATTTTTATGGGTTCTAGTAAAAAGTGTTTTATCTACTTTTCCTCTTTCAAAAGAATTTTCTAAAAGGAAGTTGGAGAGAGTTTCATACCAGGCTCTAGGTGCTTGCTTAAGACCATAAAGTGCTTTGTTAAGTCTATAAACAAAGTTAGGTGAGGAGGGATTGACAAAACCTGGTGGTTGCTCTACATACACCTCTTCTTGAAGGTCACCATTCAGAAAAGCACACTTGACATCCATCTGGTAGACTTTCATCTTCATGAAGGCTGCATAGGCAAGAAAGAGTCTGATTGCTTCCAATCTGGCTACTGGAGCAAAGGTTTGATTGTAGTCTATTCCTTCTTCTTGTCTGTATCCTTAGTGCTACAAGTCTTGTCTTGTTCCTGACAATTACTCCAGTGGAATCTAGTTTGTTTCTGTATACCAACTTTGTACCAATAACTGGGTAGTTTCTTGGTCTCTCAACTAGGTTCCACACTTTGTTTCTCTCAAATTGGCTTAGTTCTTCTTGCATGGCTATAATCCAGTGAGGATCACAATTTGCTTCCTCAAACTTCTTTGGTTCAACTTGAGATAAGAAGCATTGGAGCATCATCCCATTGGAGACTTGGTGTCTTGTTCTTACTCCAGTATCTCCAATTACTTGGGATTGTGGATGATTTTTCATATTGATTCCTGTTCTGCTTGGATTTGTCAGATGCTCTTCTTCCTCATTAACAATGGGATCATTGTCCAACTGTTCTTCCTGAACCATGTTCTCTTGTGGGAGTTGGTTTTGATTGCTCTTTTCTGGACCTTCTTCATGCTCTTGTTCAGACTCCTCACTTGGTTCATGTAGCTGGTTTTCTTTCCCAGTGTCTCTGTTCTCTAGAGTCAGTTGTTCAAGATGAGTCTCTATGCTGCTATTTTCTTGTGGAAAAGGATTGGTGGAAGTTTCCTCCCCCTTAAACAACATGTTAGTTTCATCAAATATAATGTGCATAGATTCTTCAATTCTGAGAGTTCTCCTGTTATAGCATCTATAAGCTTTACTAGATGATGAGTACCCCAGAAATATTCCATCATTCAGACTTCTTGTCAAACTTGGCAAGATGATCTTTCCCATTATTTAGAATAAAGCAAGCACATCCAAAAATTTTAAAGTATTTAACAATGGGTGTTTTTCCCTTCAGAAGCTCATATGGAGTTTTTGCCTTAGTTTTGTGAATGAGGCTTCTATTTAGAACATAGTTTGCAGTGTTGACTGCTTCAGCCCAGAAGGATTTTGGTAATCCTGATTCTGCAAGTAAGGTCCTTCCTGATTCAATTAAAGTTCTATTCTTTCTTTCAGCAACTCCATTTTGTTGAGGAGTTCTAGGGGCTGAAAAACTTTGTTTAATACCTATATTCTCACAGAAACTACAAATTGACTGATTTTCAAATTCAGTCCCATGATCACTCCTGATAATTGAAACATGAGTATTGAACTCAGATTGAATCTGTCTTATGAATCTTGAGAGAATCTTATGGGTTTCAGACTTAGCCCTTAGAAAGAATACCCAGCTAAACCTAGAATAGTCATCTACAATGACTAAGGTATAAGACTTTCCACCTAAGCTCTGAGTGGATATGGGACCAAAGAGATCCATGTGCAGTAAGTAGAGGATCCTAGGGGAGTCATCCTTACCAATTGGTTTGAAGGATGACTTGGTCTGTTTTCCTAGTTGGCAAGGTCTACATGGAGAGTCCTTAGAGAATCTACACTTTGGTAGGCCTCTGACTAAGGTTATTCTTTGATAGTTTACTAATGGTTTTGTAGTTTAGATGACCCAGTCTTCTATGCCATAATTCACTTTTATTAATAATATTGTTGAACAAACAAACTTCTGTGGGTGAGGAGCTAAAGTCTACTATATATACCTTCCCATTTCTAATTCCATTGAGTACTATGGCACCAGTCTTGATTTCAATAATATGGCAAAATAGTGTGGTGAATTTTACCTCACACTTACCACTGTCAAAAATCTGACTTATACTTATCAGATTGTGCTTCAGTCCTTTGACTACTGCCACATTCTTGAAGGTAACTTTCCCTTCTTTGAAATCTCCAAAGCCCCTGGTTTGGCCACAGCTAGAGTCTCCAAAAGTCACTGGTGGTCCAAGTCTATCCTCAAAATTGATTAATAGGTTTTTGTACCCTGTCATGTGCATGGAGCATCCACTGTCCAAGTACCACACCAGCATTGGAGATGTGATACATCTGCACATAAAATTTTAAACATTAGTTTGGACCCTCCTAAGCTGGGGTCCCTTCCTCCCAACAGTGAAAGGTTTAATGAAAGAATAAGTGGGTTTTTCAGAATATCCTTCCTCCTTTAGGGGTATTGGCTTATCATACCAATTTTCTTTGGTAATGTTGCAGAAATAGTGTTCATAATAAAAGGAAATGGATTGAGAAGACTCTTTGGAAAAGGAGGACATTTCTGTTAGATTGGTTGCGTCGATATGAATTCGACGTATGTTTAAAGTTGCGTCGAGTGGAAGTCGACGCTTCCTTCATTTTGTGGTTACTTTTAGTCGAAGCATAGGAGAGATTGCGTCGATTGGGAGTCGACCTGTATTTGGTGTCTGCGTTTATTAGAAATCGATGCATTATTTGAGTTGCGTTGAGTAGAGTTCGACGCACGTCGATAATGATTCGACGCAAGTTTGTTTATTTTCTGACGATATTTACCTAGGATTCCTTCATGCCTAGTGAGATTATTTTTGTTAAAAATAGTGGTTGTTTCTGGATTTTCTTATGATCTTTCTCCTGTCAAATGATTCTCCCTAGTGAAGTGAATTGGATGTCTCCAGACAGATTTGCTGGGTGATTGAGGTTTGGGTTCTAAGTCAGTGTTATATTCTAGTTGTCTAAATCTATCAGTGAGATTGTTAGAGATATTCTTGAGCTTCCTGACTTCTTCCATTTAGAGAGTCTTCAAAGGCTTTTGCCTTTGCTAGCTCATTTCTTAGTGCTTGATTTTCAGTATTGATTTTATCTAGTTGCTCCTCTGAGAGTCCTAGACTGAGCTCATAGTTTTTATGTCGTGTATTTATTTGTTTGAGATTGTTTAGTTCATTTCTTAGTTCCTTTACTTCTTTCTCAGATTTGACTAGATCTAAACAAAATTCTTTGAAACTATTTTTGAAATCAGTGGAAGAGAAATCTATATCATCAAATATATTTACCAGAGATGTATCTTCAAGCTTTTTAGTAGCCATCAAATAGGTTTCCTCTTGCTTAGCCTTTTCTTGATCATCTTCATATGAGGTACTTCCTTCAGATTCTGAATCACTCCATGATTGAGCAATGAACCCTTTCTCTTTCTTCTTCTTCTTCTTCTTTAGATCTGTTCTTTTCAGATCTTTCTTATTGTTGCTCTCTTTAGGACATTCAGGTGCAATGTGTAACGGCCCTGGCCCGACCTGACCGGCTTTAATGGGACCCGACAGGCACCGCTACATGACTGCAGTCCGGTGCGCCCCACCCATGGCTGAGCCTGTTTCTCAGCTACAGTGGGATGTTGAGGCCGGGATTCGATCACGCGCCCCCTTGATAAGGCACCTTCAACAATCCTCATCACCAACTGAGTTGCATGGGTGGGGTGCACCAACTGAGCTCAGTTGGTGATGAGGACTGTTGAAGGTGCCTTATCAAGGGGGCGCAAGATCGAATCCCGGCCTCAACATCCCACTGTAGCTGAGAAACAGGCTCAGCCATGGGTGGGGTGCACCGGACTGCAGTCCTTTAACAGTGCCTGTCGGGTCCCAGTAAAGCCGGTCAGGTCGGGCCAGGGCTGTTACACAATGTGTCCAGGTTTCCTGCAAGAGTAACATATAATCTCTTTATTAGGAGTTTTGTCATACCTGGTTTTTGAGTCTCTCCTTCTGGATCCTTCTGTTTTGATCCACTTCTTGAACCTTCTGGCCAGTAGACTGATCAGCTCTTCATCATTTGTAGAGGGTTTCACCTTCAGTAGCCTTCAAAGCAATGCTCTTTTCTTTTGAGAGTGGAGGAGCCTTTTCTTTCTCTTCTTTCTCAGCTCTTGTTTTCAACAACTAGTTCATAAGATCTTAATTTACCCAACAGGACATCTGTTGAGATTTCTTTTTGACTTCTGGAGTCTTTAATTGGCCAGATTCTTGAATCCCAAGAGCTAGGGAAGCAAGTTAGCAATTTGTCATTTATCTCAGTGAGAGATATGTCCTTCTCAAGTGTTCTTAACTCATTTACTATGAGGCTGAATCTGGCATACATGTCTGCAACACTTTCACTTTCTTTCTTCTGGAAGATTTCATATTGAGAGATGAGTAATGCCTTTCTGTCCTTTCTCTCATCAGCACTTCCTTCTACCATTTTAGAGCTTCCCATATTTCCTTAGCTGACTCACATTCAGCAATCTTTTGGAAGATTTCATCTGAGAGGGTTGAGACTAGGATATTCATAGCCTTGGCATCATATGCTTGGGCTTTCTTTTCTTCATCTGTCCATTCAGCCTTTGGAGCAAGTGTTTCAGTTACTTTTCCTACTTGAGTCCTTTCTGAATGGCTTGGGAGGACCTGTCATAATAACATCAAATAATTCCCCATCAATAGAGTTTAGATAAATTTTAATTCTTATTTTCCAAAGTGCAAACTTTTCAAGGTTGCAAATTGGTGGTCTGTTGGAAGCATAATCTTTGATTTGTGCCATGTGAAAAATAATTTTTAGAAATATATATATATAAAAGAGGTAGGATCTTTTTGATCAAGGAGTTAAACTTTTTAGATCAACCTGGCTCTGATACCAATTGAAAGTGCACAGTTAACCTCACTAGAATTCTCTAGAGGGGTGGTGAATAGAGATTTAAAATATAATTTGTGCAATATATATATATATGTGTAATAATCACAGAATTAATCTTCCCACACACACCAACAAGAATTAAGTAAATAAAGAAAGAAATAGCAAAATGAAAATCACAGCACAACACAAAGAAATATAGTGGTTCCCCAAACTTTGGGTAGTCCACTCTTCTACCCCCTTGGTAGGAATTCACTATCTTGCACTGAGTCTTTTGATAATGAGACTCTTAGAACCAGCCTGAGTCTTTTGATAAGGAGACTCTTAGAACCAGTACAACTGAATTTTTTGAAGAGAGATTCTAAAAACTCTTTTACACAATTGAAGTTGAAATAAGAATGAGAAGAAGAATTAGAAGAAACAATTTAAAACAAGAAAGAATATTCTTCCTAGCAAGAAGATTAGAAGCACAAGAATAGTGAATGTAATCTCTCTTCTATAGTGAGAAGGAGATTGTAAGCTTTTCTCTCTTTTGTGAGAGCTTTCAGAATTTGCAGCAGAATGGCTTCAAAAGGAGGAGAAGATGAAGGCTTTTTCTTTGCTGCAGCACACTATCTCTTTTTTTTTGCTTTCTCACTCTTCACTTGCGAGCTCTTCCTCTTTTTCAAATGTATATAGTGGATCACCAGTTTTTATTCTCTGCCGACCTCCTCTTTATTTATAGCTCTGTTTCAAAAGATGTTGCTAAAGGGGAATAATCAATCAGCAATTAGAGAGAAAATGTTTCCATAATAATTAAATCTGTAGAAGGAAAGAATTCATTCTGATTTCAAATAATATCCATAATAATCTTAATCAAATTAGCCAAGAATCAAATAGAATGAAAGTCTGATTCAGAACGGCTATAAAAGAATAATATCATTCCATAAAAATCAGATCTACAGAAAGAAGGAAAGAGATCTGGCGTGTTTTTGAATTTCTTATAGAAATCGATGTGTGTCGATTACTATTCGACGTGAACGTCGATTTCATCCTGGCTAAGCGTCGAGAGGAGAATAAGGAAGGTGCGTCGACTAAGGTGCATCGACTTTATTAAATGCGTTGACTAGAAGTCAGAGGTACGTCGACAAAGATTACGTCAAATTCTTCTTAGAGTTACTTCGACTCATTCTGAGAGAAACGTCGACTACATTTCGACGTTGCGTCGAATACTATTCGACGCATATTTACTTAGCCTAATTTTTCATTCTTAGAATTTATATTCTACTCAATTCTAGGGGTTAAGATAAATCATTTCCCCAACAGCTATGATAGAAATTTCAGAGGATTCAGTTCTGAAATAATCTCTTGATTAAATATTATGTTATAAATTATTACGTGAATAAGATTCCTTAGGGAATGGGCATATGATGATTATAGTTGATATAAGCCTACTATTGAAGTCCAACACCTAGAGGGAAGGAAAGTAGATCATGTTCGGGGCTGAGTAGAACTTCTTGGGTGTGCATTTTGACTGAATGTGTTATGGGCAATTATTATGATGAATGAAACATTACGATGAGCATCTGAATATAGAGTGTGGGGGAACATGTATGAATTAATATTCATATCATTTGATAATATATTGGATGGTTTAGATTGGTGATAACCTCTCAATAAGGTTGATAGCTTTAATCGTGTTGATACATGTTGTGATTTGTGCATGAGGATTGAATATTGGTGATATGTTTGGGCTTACTTATTTAGTAAAATATGAATATGACACCGTACACACAAGTAGTCCTACAGGATCTTGTAGAGTAATTTCCATATTATACACATAGCTACTGCATAAGAGTTATGATAACTCAGTATGGGTAGCTCTGATGGCTTGGTGTGGATTATAAGATATGGTTATATCTTATGGTGAAATGTTAAGGACCCGGTTGTTGGGGTACTTGGATGCTAATTAACATCGGTTGAACTTGTATGTTATGAAATGTAAGAAGGCTCCATTCATGAGTCCTCGGGTGCTTGATAGCACGGGTAGTGCACGGGACTTACATGAATGTGCATGGGAATTTCATGAATGTGCATGGTTTACACCTGGTTGTATAATGATCCTGGTTGGAGGATTACTCGTGGCGGGTCTACGGGCATGCTAGTCATGACACCGACAGAAGCTGGCAGTTAGATTCTAGACCGATTGGGTTGGACTCTTGGTGATCACTTCCCAAAGACCCCTTCTGTGTTATGAAGACTCAGCATGATGTGAGCAGTACAAAGGGTCTCCGTTGTGTGTCCTTAGCGTTGATGCGTACATAGGCCTAGGTCTGGTAGTGTTCATACCCGCCTAGTAGTGGAGAAGCCCGTTTCACTGCCACCATATGGCAACAACGGGGGGCGCCTGAGAGGTTAGCTACTCTCGAAAAGTGGGAAGTATAGGTCTATGTTGACATAGTAAATATGCATGGGTGAGTCATCATTTCATAATCATTACATTGCATTCATCTTTTCATGATCATAACAATGCACCGCTTTGGATCCTCATCAAATAAACTTGTATGGGAACCTTTATATGATGGGTTACTTTATGTTCAGATCCTTAACATATAAGGTTATATGGGCATCCTTATAAGTTAAGTTCAATTCAGTTATCTAAATACTCGGATTGCTTATACTCTGTCGCTGACCATACTACTTGTTATATGTACTTTTTATACTTTTGATATACTGTTGTGATTACATCTTTCATTACCACCTACTTTTGCTACTACTATTTATATTGCAGCTTCTCTTCATTCCCTTCCTGCCTGTGCCTTGCAGTCGCCGGGGGAGAGGATGTGAAGCCACTTATTATTTATAACTAACGGCTGTTGCACCCCTCTTTTTAGGAGCGCGCCCTGGAGCAGCAGTGCACGGCGATGCAGGCGGGTAGCCAGGTCAGGTTGATAGGTTCAGAGACTATGATACTGTCGTTACCATCAGTGACAGATGTGAGGGATAGATTTGAGATGTAGCCTTAGGGCATGTTTGTACTCTGATGTTTAACAGGAGCTTTTATAGCTACATGTCTTTTTGTGCTTGAACGGACATTAATACTTAGTTGTGAATCTATGGCTTCTATTGTTTTTCTATTATTGATGGGTAGGCATGATGATATGTGAGAATAGTCGGCAGGACAGGCATCTTGTGGAGGGGGCTAGCCCATGGGCTGGCACTTCCGCAAGGCGGCTGTTCTGGGCATAGGACTCCCCTCGGTCGTGTCTTGTGTTTCGGGAGGGTGGTCTTACAAATGGTATCAGATGGCAACGATCCTGAGATAAAGAAGTCCATTAGACCACTAGGCCACCCATGCTAGCTAGATCAGTTTGAGGACAAATTGATGCAGCGGAAGTAGTGATGTGCCCATAGTGTGATTCACATTAAGTATGTCCACTTTTTCCTATAAAAAGTGCCAACCTAAGCTAAACACGTACCCTTACGTATAGATGCTGGCTCATTCCGAGACAGTAATTGGTATTCCCATTCCAATAGTCAGAGTTGGTTTGGCATAGGATTGAGGCCAACCTAACTAGGATACCATTCTGGTCGACTTAGCAGGATATATCGTGACGTATCCTTGCCTTATACCAATCTTGGGGATGATTTGCCCAAGCAATAAGTGACCTCAAGTGACTAAGGAAAGAGTTTAATGTGAGTGTAAGTGCAAAAGACTCGCACTCTGATGTTTCTACCTCAGATATGGAGTAATATTATCACCCTTACCCAAATATTAGGACAATCTCAATGAGATGGGTACCTGTAGTCTATTATCATCTTAATAAAAGACCACTAAGCATGACTTTTATATTGTATGTGGATACCTCCCACTTCTAATTATGTAGAAGGTTTCATATGGAGAAGATATGATAAGAATTTGAATTCGGAATAGGCCTATTTTTGATTTGTTCACATGTTGACCTTGAAAAGGGTATCGTAAATAGTAACCCTAAGGGCCTAAAGAATGGATTAAGTTCAGGATAAAACTCCGAGTCGAGGGTGGTATGCCCTCATAATTGTGTGCACATGTAGGGTGATTGTACCATTTTGGTGGTCGAAGAGACTCAGCCCAGGAATTTTGGGGGACTTATCTCTTCGTTTATTGGGCTAGTGACCTACCGATTGAGGTCTCTCTGGGAATTGAAGATCTTCACAATTTTTCAACACTGGAAAGTCATAATCCTTGAACAATTAGTTCATCTTGAGCAGGGTGGACTGCTAACACCATGTTTTGATCGAGAGATAACTTCACAATCGGAATAAGAATTTTGGCCTCAATTTGATGTGAGATCTTAGAGCCTGCCCAAGTAGATGTGACTACCTCGTAGCCTGACTTTAGAGATGTGAGATCTTAGAACTTAGTGGGAGCGAGAGATTTTAAACTTTCTATTGTAGCCCGGACGGGCAATATGTACAAACTTATGGCTACGGTCTTATATACATATAGCTTTCTGAGTTGCTTCTGCATATAGATGTGATGTGATGATGTTTCATAGCCTTAAAAGATGACCATTCTACACTTGAAAAATGGGCACGTTATCCGTTTGGAAAGCGTAGGGTGGCCGTCTTGGGTAGTAAGGTTCCCCCCTGATCCGGTCTACTATGGGGGGGGGGCTTACATGGTCACCCTGGGCGAATTCCTAAAGCAAGTCCTGCACAACATTCAGTTTGTGGTCATTGAATCTAATTCTGCATGCAATGCCATCTTTGGTCTCCCCCATCAGACCCTGTTTGAGGTGATTCCTTCCATCCCTCGTCTAGCGATGAAATTTATTACTCCTTGAGGGATAGAAATTGTGCGAGGGGATCAAAAAGCAGATCAAATATGTTGCTTGCTACATTCACACCATGGGAAAGGTGCAACTCCCAAGGGTCTTGTGGGAGCTGGATGCAGGAGAACTGAGGGACGCAGATCAGATAGGCTCTCTGCCCTATCAATCGTTTCCTTTTTCTATTTTCTAAGTTTTTCCGTTGTAAAAAACCACGAGACTGAACTTGCACGCACATGTATCTGCTTATCCTACAATATTGCAACTGTTTTCTCATTCTGTCAGCTATACAAACCCCCTTAAACATAGAAACTAGTAAGAACGGACTCCGATCCTTCTACTCCCTCTGGTAAGAACAGACAAATGTCTTTTTACTCCCTCTGGTAAAAACAGGTTCCGGTTCTTCTACGCTCTCTAGTAAGAACCGGAAAATGTCCTTCTGTGCCCTGTGGTAAAAATGGACTCCCGTCCTTCTACGCCCTCTGGTAAGTATGGACTCCCATCCTTCTACGCCCTCTTGTAAGAACGCACTCCGGTCCTTCTACACCCTCTCGTAAGAATGGACTTTGGTCCTTCTACGCCCTCTAGTAAGAATGGACTTCGGTCCTTCTACGCCCTCTAGTAAGAAGAAACTCTGGTACTTCTACGCGCTCTGGTAAAAACGGGCTTCAGTCCTTCTACGCCCTCTGCTAAGAACAGACTATGTTCCTTCTACGGCCTATGGGAAGAATGGACTCGGGTCATTCTACGCCCTCTCGTAAGAATGGACTCCGGTCCTTCTACGCCCTCTAGAAAGAACAGACACCAGTCTTTCTATGCCCTTTGGTAAAAACTGACTCGGTCCCTTCTACGACCTCTGGTAAGAATGAACTCTGGTCCCTCTACACCCTCTAGTAAGAATGGACTTCGGTCCTTCTACACCCTCTTGTACAAATGAACTTCGTTCCTTCTACGCCCTCTGGTAAGAATGGATTGTGGTACTTTTACACCCTCTGGTAAGAATGGACTCCAGTCCTTCTATGCCTTTTAGCAAGAATAGAGCCAGGTCCTTACGCCCTCTACTAAAAGCTGAAAAATAACTCAATACGTTAATCGAGCATCAGCCTTTGGCAGCAACATCGAGGGACGACTTTGGTACCTACGCCAACCAACAAGTCTGCACCAATCGAGCGTCAACCTCCGGCACCAACATCGAGCGATGATTTTGGTCCCTACACCAAGCAACATGTTTATCCCGTTTGAGCGTCAACCTCCCACACCATTGTCAGGTGATGACTCATGGTACATACACAGAACGACTAGCTTATAACCGTGCAAGTCACAACAATACACCTAAATAAGCTCACTCACACAAAAATATACGATCGTCAGGAAAAAAATTTGGGATCATTTTCTACAAAAAATGACCTCCGAAAATTAGGGAGCATTTGATGGGGTTCCCGAAAAATGGGTTAGATCAAACCGGAGACATTTTTTCACAACCTCTATCGGCTCGCCGATACAATTCCAACGAGCCCATTCTCATGCAATTCGAAGTCCGTTTGGTTTTCCAAATGAACGTCCGAATGCACGTGCACGCTACATGCTAACCACACCCTTCATCATGGAGGAGTGGGAAACCCCACTCACTTAATGAGGAAGGCCCTACTCCCAAAGTCGGTGGATAGGGAACTACCCACAACCCACACAACGAGGTCGTGTGGCAAACCCCACATGATGGTGCGACGGTGCGACGGTGCGCGGGACTCTACTGCGTGCTTAGGATTTGCAAAAATGGATGCACCTGTGTGGCCCACGCGCGAGGCTATCTCATGCACCCCAGCCGCATGACCACACTAGTGCGGCCCACACTTAGGGCTCTCCCACGCACGCAGTCGCGCGACCACCACCGCACGATCATACATGTGTGGCCCGCATGTGGTGATCTCTCCCGCACAAGGATGCCTCTCGGCTTCCACCGCATGGTTGTGCGACCACCGCCGCATAACCGCACCTACGTGGCATACGTGCAGGGCTCTCCTGCACGAGCCAGTCGTGCGTCCACCACCATGGGTTCGTGAATCCACTGCCGCACCCACACAGCCCATGGACGAGGATCTCCCTCGCGCACGACCACAGTCGCATGGTCGCACCCGCGCGGCCCACGCGCGGTGATCTACCATGTGCGATGCCACCGCACGGTCGTGCGTACACCACTGCAAGGCCGCACCAGCGCGGCCCGCGCAGGGGCTCTCTTGCATGCTGTTGGGAATATTGTCTTAATGTTCCATTGATTTGAAGAGGCATCACACTCAATGCTAAGTACATATTGTATTTGATAAACCCTATTTTACATCATATATATGCAGGGTTAGGTTATTCCAAACAATGGAATAGTTCTGTGGTTTTACTGTCAAAACCACTGAGATGACAGCATGGTCTCAGTTGAACCTCTGAGATGCAGCCAGAGCCGCTGAGAAGGAGTCTGTCTCAGCTGAGCTGCATTTAGACAGAATCCACTGAGAAGACTAACTATTTTAGCGGATCCGCTGAGACGAAGATAGATTCAGCCACTGAGACTGAAGACTGTCTCAGCCCAATCGCTGAGACATATTCGTATTTGAATAAAGCACTAGCAGGATCTACTTTTGGCTGAAAAGTGGCTGGAAAGCCAGATAACAATTTCTAATCCTTTCCATTCTGTGTCCGGGCCCTCTTCAAAGACGTTGCAGATTGGAGGGAGTATAAAAGAAGATGTTAGGGTATTATAGAAGGGGTGGAAAATATTCTGAAAGGAAAACTACTGTGCTATTGACGGCTTCCACAGATATCTCTCAACCTACTTCCTGAAGCTACAAGCAAGCATCTGAGATAAGATAGCTCTTCCTGATTTAATCCTGAAGAGCAAGTAGATCATTCTTCATCAACTGAAGAAGAAGATCAGATAGAAGCAAGGACTGAAGCTACTGCCATTCAGCCCTGCTTCAAGACAACATATGTTGTGCATCAACAACAGAAGACCAGAGCTGAAGGTTAAATCTTGTCTGCCCTTTGTTGTATAAGAAAACACTATATTCTCTGTAAGAACATTATTGTTCTGAGATTGTAGGGCTGTTGAGCCTGAGTGTGTAGGGTTATTGAGCCTGAGTGTGTAGGGTTGTTGAGCCTGTGCTTGTAGACCTGTAATCCCAGCTTGAGTGTAGGATCTCTAAGGAGATCTGAGGTATGGCTTCTTGATAGGCTTGAGGTGGGAAATCAGGAGGATTTTTGAGGTGTAGGAGTTGGAGCACTCTAAAAGGTAGGGTTGTTGAGCCTGAGGTAGGGATGTTGAACCTGAGGTAGGGTTTGGAGCAAACCTGAGAGATCCTGAGCGATCTGTGTTGTAAGCTCTTGGAGCTGAATTTTTGAAGGAGGTTGCCTTGTCTAACACACTGTTAGAAAGGTGTGGAGGGAAAGTGGACTACCCATAGACACAATGTCTTGGGGAACAACTATAAATAGCTATGTGTTTTCTGTGTTGTGCATTTACATTATATAATCTCTAACAAAAGCTAGCAGTAACTAAGAAAAATCAAAGAAACATATTCACCCCCCCCCCCCCCCCCCTCTAGGTGAATTATACTACTACTTAATAAACTATCAAGTGGTATCAAAGGTAGGTTGGCCAATAAAGACTTAACATTCTGAGCAAATCCTACAAGGAGTAGTCAAGTCTGAATCCAATGGCTGCCACTGGAGGTCAGAAAGAGATGGGATCTATGAACCATATGCAGGAAGGAGAATTTTGGCATAAGGAAGCAAAGGGTAAGGCTGTTCATGGAAGCCTCAGACCCCAGGATATATATAAATGTTAAGGAGGGTCCTTTTTGTCTTCACAAAGCCCTCCACTATAGATCCTACAAGGCAAGTGGTCAAATCATATGCTGAAATGACTAAATGTGAAATTGCACTTGCTACTATGGACAAGAGAGCACAAAACATAATAGTAAATGCAATTAATGATTCCACCTTCCAGAACTTGGTGCACTGTGAGACAGCCAAAGATATGTGGGATACACTTATTGTGTATATGGAAGGTGCTGAAGAGGTAAGGGATGATAGGAAATCCCTCCTTAACCAAGAATATGAAGCCTTCAGGCATCACAGCCTGGAATGCATAGCTAATTGCTATGAAAGGTTCTTTAGGGTGGTGAATGAGTTGAGGACCTATGGAAGGGTCTTCAACAATTATGAGCTGAATAACAAATTCCTAAGATCTCTAACTAGAGATTGGGATACAAAGATCTGTGTCATCAGAGAAGTGATAAAGCTGGGTGAGACTCCTCCCTATACACTATTTGGAAAGCTGCTCTCCTATAAGATGCAGCTATCTACAAGGAAGGAGGAGGACACATCCACCAGGCCTCATGTAAGGGAGAGAGTTGTGGCTCTCAAAGCTGAAAGCTCTAAGAAAAGCAAAGAAAGAAAGCCATCTCCACCAAGAAAGGTTGCTGACTCAGAAAATTCTGAGACCAACACATCTGACAGCAACTCATCATATGAGGAGTTTGCTGCCTTCTCAAGGAACTTAAAGAAGCTGATAAGGAGGAAGCAGTGGAAGAACAAACCTTCCTCCTCCTCACATCCCAAGAAGGAACACAATAGATCAGAAAGGCAGCACCCCAAGGGTGACAGGTATGACCGTAAACATGTTAAAAATAATTAAAATAATGTTATATGTTATTGCTGCATCAATCCTGGACATGTCATAGCTGACTGTCCAGTCAAGTGAAAGGAAAGAGGTGATAAGAAGCATCTTCACTAGAAGGGAAGGAAAGGTGTAAAATCCTTTCTTGCAAAGAAGGGGAAGAGCTGGAGTGAATCTGAGTCTTCATCCTCAGATTCTGAAGAAGAAGAGAAAGCCTACAGAGGTTTGTTTGCAGCTGAAGAGGATGAAGACTATCCTACTGCTAAGGTTGGCATCAGGGTCCCTCTATCACATTCAGATAGTGACAATGAGGAGGATGAAGATGGAGATAAATGTTATGGCTTAATGGTCATGTCTGATGATGAAGAAAGTCAGGATAATCCTGATAAGGTATCATCCCCTCTTCGTATTATGAGTCAGTACCAGATTCTGAAGCATGCTCATCTAATGATGAGAGTGGTTTGAAATCTGAAGTGGATGTCAATCAATTGATTGTCAAGTATGGTGCTCTATTGGATGCTCTAAAAAAGAGAAAGAAGTGTGCCAAAAGGCAAGCTCAAGGAATTTCTTCCCTTCAGCATGCAAAGCATGATTCCACTGAGTCATCTACCCAGGTCGCTCAGATGAGTAGAAAAATAAGTCAGCTGAAGGGAATTACAATATTCTAATTAAGCACCATTAGCCAAAAGAACAAGGTCATCAAGGACCTTGAGGAGAAGCTTCTCAAAGAGAAGAGCTTGGTGGCTCAATTCTCTAAACCCAAATCCATATTGCCCATTATTGACACCATCTCCTCCCAAACTAATAGGAGAGGGCTAGGCTTCAATAAAGTGGCAGTATGTGTTGAGAATGGAGGAAAGGGCCATGCTAAAGCTAAGTCTCATACCACCTTTCAAAAGGTGTTGCTTCCGTCCAAAAGGTATGACCAGGACAGCATGTATGGTCACTAGAAGAATGGAAGTTCCTATAGGAAGGAAAATATTCCTTACTATAGCAGAAGAAAGGGCATGGGGATGAGTGCTTTGAAAGCTCCCCGTGAAGAAATTTAAATGGCCCATTCTAGACCATTTGTGTTTGGTACTTCAGCCCCTTCATTCAAGGATAAGGAAGTTGGTTCTTCTAAATCCCAATTAGCAAAAAATATGCCTGCTGTCAAGCCTATATTCAAGTCAAACAACACTATTTCTGATTCCATCAACTCTTGCTTGGATGCCAAGCTAAGACTAGTTGATTTCATTCAGAAAAAGTCTGCTAAGACTAATAATAGACAGTCAACCAGTCACGTTATTGCTAATAGGAATAGGAAGAATGATGTTACCTTCTCCTCTGAACATAAGCATTTTTATGCTCCCTCCACCTCAAAGAATGTTCAGAAAAGAAGGTACAACATCCATGAATGTTGGTGTTGTGGTAAAGTGGGACACTTTGCCATAGATTGTTGGCACAACACTAGTGTGCCTAATGCAAAGAAGAGCTTTCCTGCAAAGGCTGCAGTAGGTGTAAGTCAGTCTGTTTATGCTAACAGGAACCTAGGACCCAAAAACAATTGAGCTCCTAAGGGAAAATGAATTACATTTTGCAGGATAGTTCAAGTACCAGCCTAAGAGAAATATAGTACTTGGACATTGTGTGCTCAAGGTACATGACATGTTCAAGGAGTCTTCTGCAGGATTACACTCCTATGAAGAATGGACCAAAAGTTATCTTTGGAGATTCTGAAAAAAGAGTCACCAAAGGATAAGGTATAATCACAAATGGCATAGTCTCAATAACAAGGGTAGCTTATATGGAAGGGTTACAACACAACCTTGTAAGCATAAGCCAACTATGTGACTTGGGCTACGTCATTGAATTCCACAATGACAAGTGCTTGATCAAAAGGTCAATTGACTTAGAGATCATTCTCTCAGGCACTAGGAGTGGGAATGTTTTTTGCTTAGATTTTATTTGCAATAATTCTTTATCTACTGTATGTCTTATAACTAATAAAAGTGAATCTCTTTGTGTTCAATGGCACAAGAGACTAGCTCACATTAATTACAAGACAATGTATAGACTATTTTCTAAAAACCTTGTTAGGAATAGTCAAAATTTGAAATGTATTAAAAGTGGTCCCTGTTATGCATGCCAAATGGGCAAGCAAACCAGGGCAACCTTTAAAAGTATTGACTCCAAATACACTGAAAGATATCCATATCTCTTGTATATGGACTTGTTTGGTCCTTTGCCCATTCAGATCCTAGGTGGAAAGTTGTATACTTTAGTGATTGTTGATGATCACTCAAAATATACATGGGTATTCTTCCTTAAGAGGAAACTGATACTTTAGATATCTTCATAAACCATGTCAAGGCAATCCAGAATGAACTACAATGTACTGTGGTCAAAACTAGAACTGACCAAGGTATAGAATTTCGATCTCGGGCTATGACAAAGTTTTGTCTAGAATTTGGTATCATCTAAGAGTTTTCCTCCCCAAGGACTCCACAGCAAAATGGTGTGGCTGAGAGGAGAAATAGGACCTTGATAGAAGCTGGGAGAACATTGCTTAGTGACTCCTCACTTCCAAAATATTTTTGGGATGAGGCAGTCAATACTACTTGTTATGTTCTCAATAGAGCTTCCATCAATAAGGCCCTTAGAATAACCTCCTATGAGATTTTGACAGGCAAACAACCAATAATTTCATACTTTAGAATCTTTGGTTGCAAATGTTATATTTTAAATAATGGAAAATCCTAACTAACAAAGTTTGCTGAAAAATGCAATGTTGGGGTTCTCCTATTTTGATAGATAATGAACAAAAGATACAAAAAATGACTATCCAAGACATACCCAGCACCAGCAGAATTAATTCAGAGAGTGTTGTTCCTGAAGATGAAGATCAGCAGGATGCTGAAGAACATACTGCTCCAGAAGAAGGGCTGCAGAATGTTGACAGATTGCCTACAACAACCAACAATTTGAGGGATCATCCAAGAAACTAGATAATTGAAGATGTTAACCAAGGGGTGATCACCAGAAGCAGGGCTCACAATGAAGCTCTATTCCTGAGCTTTCTATCTCAGATGGAGCCTAAGAAGTTTGAAGAATCTAATAAAGATACATTCTGTATTCAAGGAATACAAGAAGAGCTTCAATAATTCAAAAGGTGCAAAGTATGGAAGTTGGTGCCAAAACCTCAGGACACAACATACTTGGCACCAAATGGATCTACAGAAACAAGCTAGATGAGAATGACAGCATCATCAAGAAGCTAAACTGGTAGCCAAGGGATATAGGCAGGAAGAAGGTACTGACATCGATCAAACTTTTGCCCCAGTTGCATGCTTAGAAGCAATAAGGCTATTCCTTGCTTATGCTGCCCACAAGTGGTTCAAGGTATACCAGATGGATGTCAAGTCAGGCTTCCTAAATGGAAGTTTGAAAGAGGAGGTATATGTAGAACAACCATTAGGTGTTGTACATCAAACTCTTACCTCCCATGTTTATTTACTTTGGAAAGCATTATATGGTCTAAAGGAAGCCACTAGTGCTTGGTATGAAACCTTGTCTAGCATTCTCATCAAGAACATGTTCTTGGGGAAATATACATAGTGCATTATTTCTTAGGGAAATAAAGGGCAAGTGTCTCCTAGTCCAAATTTATGTTGATAACATAATTTTTGGGTCTACTGATGACAACATTTGCAAAAGGTTTGCCAACATAATGTAGGGGGAGTTTGAGATGAGCAGTATGGGAGAGCTCAGGTACTTTTTAATCCTCCAATTGAAATAGTTTGATGAGGGGATATTCATCTCTCAGACCAAGTATAATAAGGAGCTTATCAAGAAGTTTGGGATGGAATTTGCTTCCACCATGAAAACTCTCAAGGGGTCAAATATTTCCCTAGACAAGGATGAGAAGGGAAAACCCTTCGATGAATCCATGTACGGTGTATTATTGGATCCATGTTGTATCTGGCTGCTAGTAGACCAGATATTATGTATGCAAGATGTGTTTGTGCTAGGTACCAAGCATGCCCTAAGGAATCTCATTACTCAGCTGCAAAGAGGATTTTGAGATACCTTAAAGGCAGCCAACATCTTGGCCTTTGGTACCCTATGAACAATGACTTTGAACTTACTGGCTTTTCAGATGCAGATTTTGCAGGATGCAAAGAAGATAGGAAAAGCACAAGTGAAACTTGTCAATTCCTAGGAAGGAGGTCGTTCTCTTGGAGTAGCAAGAAGCAGACTAGTGTGGCAATATCCACAGTTGAGTCTGAGTACATTGTTGTAGGGAGCTGCTGTGCATAATTGTCGTGGATATAGCACCAACTAGAGGACTAGAACCTCAAGGTAAGTAATTCTCCACCGTTTTGTGACTCATCCAGTGCTATCTCTATTGCTAAGAATTCAGTCTCTCAAAGAAGGACTAAGCATAAAGAGATAAGGTATCATTTTATTAAAGAATATGTAGAATGTAAAGATATCTGCCTTGAACATGTCCCCACTGACAATCAAGTTGCAGATATATTTGCAAAGCCCTTGGATGAGGCTAAATTTAATGGTTTCAAAATTGAGCTAGGAATGTTGAACTTAGAATAGGCTTCAACATTTCATTTTGTCTATCATGTTTGTTGTTTTATTCCTTAAGCTTTTCTAAAAGATAGTCATACTATAAAACACTTAGTGACATGATAAGGGAGTAAGGCAATCCAATTTAAAAGGGTTCATTGCTAGCCAGTGAGTTCAGCTGAGATAGTCTCAGCTGAACTGCTGAGAAATCTAAGTCGTCTCAGTGGTCACCACTGAGACAGCTAAGTCGTCTCAGCGGTTAGGTTTTTCTTGTCCCATCGGTCAAGCTTTCCATCTCAGCGGATCCTTTTAGACGGGATTGCTTAATTAAAACATCAATTAATTAAGTCTAATCAATATAACACCTTAAGAATAAATTATAATAGACCTATAAATACTTATGTTGATTAAATCACACTTTCCACACTCTAAACCATAACTAGCCGTCGAGACGACCCTTCCTTTCCCGCCGGCTCAGCGACTCGTTTTCTTCAAAAATGAAAGGAGATTTAGTTCTTTAACTATTAAAGCTCTTTGATAGGTTTATTTCAAAATAATGATATTTATGAATATGTGTAGTGCTGAGTGAGTAATAAAAGCAAACACAAAGAAGGCAAAGCACAAGCACAGCAACAGAAGAAAATAAGAAATAAACCAAGCATCACAGAAGACACCAGAAATATAGTAGTTCCCCAATCAACCTGGGTACATCTACTCTTCTACCCATTGGTAGGAATCCACTACAGGTTTTTGATCAGGTGCCCTGCCACCAAGGGGTTTTTGATCAGGTGTCCACACCCTAAGCGAGCTTTTGATCAAGTGCTCTAACCAAACCACAGGTTATTGCTAAGGTGCCCTATCACCGAGAGGTAACTTTTGAAGGGATTTAGAACCCTATACAAGAGGGAAAGGAAAAAAGATATATTGTTCTTCTCTTTGCTGAGAAGACT
This sequence comes from Dactylorhiza incarnata, assembly GCA_033032865.1. Classification (NCBI taxonomy): domain Eukaryota; kingdom Viridiplantae; phylum Streptophyta; class Magnoliopsida; order Asparagales; family Orchidaceae; genus Dactylorhiza; species Dactylorhiza incarnata. Next base: position 12,101,930 of record JAWHQI010000039.1, read on the forward strand.
CTTGATGATTCTGATGAATTGTTGAGATTGGATCTTTGTAGATGATGTTGCAGAGCTCCCCCTATCTGATTGAATTGATGACAGCTTGTGGAGGCTTCTTCTTCTGATTGTAATAACTCTTTTTCTTCTTCTTGCAGTTTAGATCCCTGAGCAAATGATCTTGATTGGTGTCTTAGGGTAAAGATTATCTGCAGAGAAGAGTTAGCAAAACGAAGAAAAATAATATTTGTTCTTATCAAGAACACTATAGATCTGCTTCTTTTTGCTTCTGTATGTTTCCTTCTTCCTACTCTTGTTCTGCCTTTTCTTATTTCTTCTCCTTGTTGTTATTCTTCTCAGATATTCTCTCTGAGTATATATTCTGGAGAGCTGTTCGACTGATTTGAATTCTTGCCGACAAGAGAGGAAAGAGATAATGTCTCTTTGATTTCTTAGATCCTCGAGAACATAAATTGCCGTCTTTGGCTTTGCTGCAACAGCTATAACATTTATTGTTCTGCAACGGCTAATTCAAACAAAGGAAAGGTAGTAATATATAATTTGAAACTATTCAAAATATTGCTCTGTCATCATATATAATATTAGTCGAACTGAGAATGATATTAAAATAATGCTGAAGATATTTCGTCGAGCTCAGCTTCACATTCGTCGATCTGATCATTTAATTCGTCATTCTGAGCTTCTGTTGAAGATTAGTCGAACGCAGACTTGAGTTCGTCGAATGGAAGGATTCGTCGACCGCTGAGCCTGGATGATTTCGTCGACCGCTGAAATATTGAGGAGTTCATCGAACGCAGACTTGAGTTCGTCGAACGCATCTTTTCATCGACCGCTGAGACGGGCTGGATCGTCGACCGCTGAGACAATCTGTTCATCGACCGCTGAATCTCGGTCTGTTCGTCGACTGCTGAGACAATCTGTTTGTCGACCGCTGAATCGGGGTCTGTTCGTCGACCGCTGAGCCAGCTGGATTTCGTCGAGCGCAGAATGAATACCATTCATCGACCGCAGAGCGCCGTTCGTCGAACGCAGATAGCCGTTCGTCGAATGCAGAGAACATATATAATTTTTATCTTTCTCTTATTTTCTCAGCTTATTAATTATATATATTTTCAGCCTTCTATCTTAATGGGATTTGATCTAAGTTATAAGATATGTTATGATAGAAACTTAGATATTTAAAGATGTATCCTAACTCAAATCAAAACTAAGGTTCCAACAATCTCCCCCTCTTTGAGTTGGGATCCTAATCCAAATTAAGACTAGGTTCTAACAATCTCCCCCTATTTGGTTTAGGATACCTAAGCATAAAAAAATATTGAATAACTTAAGGCTTAAGGGTCAGAGATTATTTCTGAGAATAATATATAGTTTGTTTAGAATTTATTTGTTCTTTTTGAAAACATTTAATCATAAATTATATTGTTTTATTCTTCTTTTAAATTCTAAATTTCTTCTTTTAAAACCAAGCAATTTCTGTTTTCCTAGATTTTGATTTAAATGGGATTTTAATGATATGAATTGCTACAGCTGTTATTGGATTCTAAGGAATTTTTAAAATCAGAAAAACATTGCCTGATACCTTCCTTATATAGAATCCCCTTAATCAGAAGAGACTCACACTTAGTGCTCTGATCATTTCTGATCTATGCAATCTGAGTAGAATGTTCAACATGATTTTGGAGAAAATCTGTAAGAATGTGAAGTTATTTGACTTTGTTTTTAAGATAGAAAAATTTAAATGAATCTTATAGTTGCTGTTTAATTATAAAAGTTTTAAAATAGATAAAAATAAATGCCTTATAATTAGATATATTGGCCTTTTTATCTCATTAAAATATAAATTTGAAAACATTTTCTGATTTTGTTAAACATAAAGTATTTCTTTTTCTTTAGCCCTAAATGACTTATTTTTCAAAGAAATAATTTGTTCTTCTGAGTTTTTCACATTTTCTTTAAGTTTATTATTTTCAGGAGTTAAAATATTTATTTTTATTAACTCTTTCATAATTTCCTTCTCAGATTTTATTATATCTGTATATAGAATTTTAAAATCAGATTTATAATTTTCAGAGGTAGAGATGGGATTTGAAGCTACCTCATTTACATTTTTTGATTCAGGTTCTGCCTCTGAGTTGTGATATGAGCCATATATGGCCAACATGCAGAAAGCTCTAGCTTTTTGCTCTTCTTCTTCTTCTTCTTCTTCACTTAGACTTGAAAATGGTTCTGCATCATAAATACAGTTAGTGGAAGAAGTGGAAGAATATTCATTTATCATACTTGAGAGGGAGATCCAGATGCCCCTTGTTGAAGTGCAGTCATTAACTCTTTGAAGAATGTCATTTGACATTGATTGAGCTAATATTTTCATAGCGTTTGCATCAACACTTATCAACTTCTCTTGAGCATCTGTTGATGTTGATGATGAAGGTCCTGTCAAAATGGAATTATAAATTTCTTCATCTATTGCATTCATATATAATCTGATTCTAGCTTGCCATAAAGAAAATCTATCCAAATTACAGATTGGTGGATTTGAAAATTCTACTTGTGCCATTAAATTTTAGAAAAACCTTTTTAAAAGAAAATTAAGAAATAATTGATCTTTATGATTCAGGTGTTAGCATGTATATAAAATCAACTACCCTCTGATACCAATTGAAGGAGATTTAGTTCTTTAACTATTAAAGCTCTTTGATAGGTTATTTCAAAATAATGATATATATGAATATGTGTAGTGCTGAGTGAGTAATAAAAGCAAACACAAAGAAGGCAAAGCACAAGCACAGCAACAGAAGAAAATAAGAAATAAACCAAGCATCACAGAAGACACCAGAAATATAGTAGTTCCCCAATCAACCTGGGTACATCTACTCTTCTACCCACTGGTAGGAATCCATTATAGGTTTTTGATCAGGTGCCCTGCCACCAAGGGGTTTTTGATCAGGTGTCCACACACCAAGTGAGCTTTTGATCAGGTGCTCTAACCAAACCACAGTTTTTGCTAAGGTGCCCTGTCACCGAGAATTAACTTTTGAAGGGAGTTATAACCATGTACAAGAGGGAAAGGAGAAAAGATATATTGTTCTTCTCTTTGCTGAGAAGACTCTTGATGATCCTGATGGGTTGTTGAGATTGGATCTTTGTAGATGATGTTGAAGAGCCCCCCTGTCTGATTAAATTGATGACAGCTTGTGGAGGCTTCTTCTTCTGATTGTAATAACTCTTTTTCTTCTTCTTGCAGTTTAGATCCCTGAGCAAATGATCTTGATTGGTGTCTCAGGGTAAAGATGATCTATAGAGAAGAGTTAGCAAAAAGAAGATAAATAATATTTGTTCTTATCAAGAACATTGTAGATCTACTTCTTTTTGCTTCTGTATATTTCCTTCTTCCTATTTTGGTTCTGCCTTTTCTTATTTCTTCTCCTTGTTGTTATTCTTCTCAGATCTTCTCTCTGAGTATATATTCTGGAGAGCTGTTCGGCTGATTTGAATTCTTGCCGACAAGAGAGGAAAGAGATAATGTCTCTTTGATTTCCTATATCCTCGAGAACATAAATTGTCGTCTTTGGATTTGCTGCAACGGCTATAACATTTATTGTTCTGCAACGGCTAATTCAAACAAAGGAAAGACAGCAATATATAATTTGAAACTATTCAAAATATTGCCCTGTCAGCATAAATAATATTTGTCGAACTGAGAATGATATTAAAATAATGCTGAAGATATTTCATCGAGCTCAGCTTCACGTTCATCGATCTAATCATTTAATTCGTCATTCTGAGTTTCTGTTGAAGATTCATCGAACGCAGACTTGAGTTCGTCGAACGGAAGGATTCGTCGACCGCTGAGCCTGGATGATTTCGTCGACCGCTGAAATATTGAGCTGTTCGTCGAACGCAGACTTGAGTTTGCTGAATGCATCTTTTTGTCGACCGCTGAGACGGGCTAGATCGTCGACCGCTGAGATAATCTGTTCGTCGACTGCTGAACCCGGGTTTGTTCGTCGACCGCTGAGACAATCTGTTCGTTGACCGCTGAACCGGGGTCTGTTCGTCGACCGCTAAGCCGGTTGGATTTCGTCGAGCGCAGAATGAATACCATTCGTCGATCGCAGAGCGCCATTCGTCGAACGCAGATAGCCGTTCATCGAACGCAGAGAACATATATAATTTTTATCTTTCTCTTATTTTCTCAGCCTATTAATTATATATATTTTCAGCCTTCTATCTTAATGGGATTTGATCTAAGTTATAAGATATGCTATGATAGAAACTTAGATATTTAAAGATGGATCCTAACTCAAATCAAAACTAAAGTTCTAACAAAAAATGGTGTCAAAAAACTCAAAGGATCTTCTGGAAGGGTATGAACTAATCAGAAATGGCTTCCAACATGCTAATGCTGAGATTAAAGAAGTGATTCAACTTCTGGAAGGTTAAGGGTTAGAATATCTACTGTCAGAGCCATCTGTAAATCTCAGAATTGAAGTTCTAGAACTATACAGTAAAGCAAGGTTCTCATCTTCCAAGTCCTCATTAAAGTCCACAATTGGAAGCTTGAAGATTAAAATATCTCCAAGGATGCTGGAGAAAGCATTTCAATTGCCATCATACAGTAAAGAGGAGGAAGACAGTGTGTCTGAAAATGACAAAGGAAAAGCCCTCAAATGTTGTGAGTACAGTGATGCCAAAACTGACTCACTGGAGAGGAAATATTTCAATCAGAAAGGGAAGCTACTATCAGATATAGTAGGCAAGGAATTACTATGCAAGCTAGGGTTACATGATACAATCTCAAAGCACATGTTTGAGTTGATGACAAGAGTGATCTTGAAGAAAAAGACCTCCTAGGCTGCTGTAATCTTCCAAAGGATAAAAGAATGTCTACAGGCTCCCAACCTAGGCAGAATTCTTTCTCTCTACCTTCTAAACACCTACCCTGAAGATCTTGATAGGTCAAAAGGATCCAACCTTCATTATCTTAAAAGAATGGATATAAAGACTATAGACAGGTTCTTGAAAGATATGGGTTGTCAAAGATCTACACCTAGAGGGGGTGATTAGGTGCTGTCTGATTTCTTTGCTACTTTAAATTTTATTTATCACAGCACAAAAGCAACACAAAAAGCACACAAGATTTATAGTGGTTCCCTATAAGACAATGTGTCTAGAGGTAGTCCATTGTCCCTCCCACCTATCTAGCAGTGTGATAGATTAGTCAACTTCTCCAAAACTCAGATCTTTTCTCTATACAGCAGATCTTACAACTCAGATCACAAGGGATCCTACCTCAGCCATTCACACAGAAAAGCCTACACTCAGGTTATATAAACCTTACACTAATTTTCTTAGACTTTACAAGTCCTACCAAGCACTCAGATCTGTACCAAGATCCTACAAAACTCAGGTTCACACAGAACCCTACCAAGCTCAAGCTCACACAGAACCCTACCAACTCAAATCTGGTGTAACGTCCCAATTTGAACTAGACCCCTTGAGTGACACGAGTCACTTGGAGATGCTAGGGATAGGTAGGAGTCTTGAGGTCCTAGTGGTTCCATGGATGTGCCCGGATCTCCAGGAGTGGGTGTAAACCTCACCGCTTGAAGTTAGAAAGCAAATCGAAAAAGATTGGTAGAAGGGAGCTAGTGCCGGCAGTAGCTTCTCCTAATGCCAGCGGTAGCGGATGAATCGGTGCACATGATTTCTTCCATGGTGGGTGGCCTAAATTGCCTAAATCTAAGTTATGGTGGAATTAAAAGCCAATTAGCAGCTGGCACCTAGTGGTGGAGTTCCAACATAAGGCTTGGAAAGTTGAGTTGCATTTAACACTCATTAATGAAAATCTCTCTCTCTCTTCCTTCTCTCCTAACGCAAATGGGTTGAACTCTCCCAATCAGAGGGCCCTGTTCATCTTCTTCTTCTTCTTTTCTTCATCTTCTTCCTCACACCTCAAGGTGTTAACTTAGGGTTCTTGAAGGAGCAAGCTTGGAGAAGGACTTGAGCTCGGCCGACCGCCGCCATGTTGCCAAGGAGAAAACCATGATCGTCGGACAAAAATCAGGTGACTTTCGACCCCTCTCCCTTGGTGCTAGATCTTTAGATCTAATTAGGAGAAAATTGAGCTCAAAATAGCTTGATTTAGCGAGATTAATGGAGTTTCGTAGGAAGTGACCACGCTAGAGCATATGTTCTAGGGCGTCGTTAGTCGTGTGTATGTATTTGATCAACTCCCCACTTCAATACAAAGTTCAAGGAGTTGATTTCGTGAAGATCGGTGGCCTAATGAGGGAGTATTGGAGGAGAGAAGGTGAAATGACCTAATTCTTATTTGGGGAAGATGATGAATAGTCCCTATTTAAAGAGAGTTTTAATTATAATATTGCACTTGATTAATAAGGGGACACATGATTAGTGGTGAAAGTCCAGCAACTAAGGAAAGAAAGAATTGATCTAGATTGGAGATGAGAGTTCACGGGAAGAAAATTGGATGTGTTTAACAGAGGATTCTTTCTCTGTTAGCTAACGCCCGACGGTAGCGCTACCATCGGCGTTAGCGGGTCGACTTGTTGACGGGAAGGGGTAACTTCCCGTCGACATTTAATGTTGACGGGAAGGAGTGCTGGTAGAATCACTAGCGCCCGGCGGTAGCGCTACCGCCGGCATTAGCAGGTCGACTTGTTGACGGGAAGGGTTAACTTCCCGTCGACACTTAATATCAACGGGAAGGAGTGCTGGTAGAATCACTAGCACCCGGTGGTAGCTCTACAACCGTCGTTAGCGGGTCGACTTGTCGACGGGAAGGGGTAACTTCCCGTCGACACTTAATGTCGACGGGAAGGAGTGCTCGTAGAATAACTAGCACCCGGTGGTAGCGGTACCGCCGGCGCTAGAGTGTCGACTTATCGACGGGAAGGGCTAACTTACCGTCGACACCCAATGTCGATGGGAAGGTGTATCGATTGGATCAATAGCGCCCGGCGGTAGCACTACCAACGACGCTAGCAAACAGAGAACTTTAGGTTCTCCTCCTTTAGTGTGGTAGGAGTCCCTCGATTCCCATGTCAATTGGGCGAGGCGTAGATGAATGTTATGATTCTGAAATAGAAAATTGCAATGCATAATTATGGTAATAATTGATAAGACTTAAATTTGGGAGAGAAGTTCAAAATGACGGGTATGAGCTATTGAAAGTGCACAGTTAACCTCACTAGAATTCTCTAGAGGGGGGTGAATAGAGATTTAAAAATACTTTGTGCAATTATATATATATGTGTAATAATCACAGAATTAAGCTTCTCACACACACCAACAAGAATTAAGTAAATAAAGAAATAAATAGCAAAATGAAAATCACAGCACAACACAAAGAAATATAGTGGTTCCCCAAACTTTGGGTAGTCCACTCTTCTACCCCCTTGGTAGGAATTCACTATCTTGCACTGAGTCTTTTGATAAGGAGACTCTTAGAACCAGCCTGAGTCTTTTGATAAGGAGACTCTTAGAACCAGTACAACTGAATTTTTTGAAGAGAGTTTCTAAAAACTCTTTTACACAATTGAAGTTGAAATAAGAATGAGAAGAAGAATTAGAAGAAACAATTTAAAACAAGAAAGAATCTACTTCCTAGCAAGAAGATTAGAAGCACAAGAATAGTTGAATGTAATCTCTCTTCTATAGTGAGAAGAAGATTGTAAGCTTTTCTCTCTTTTGTGAGAGCTTTCAGAATTTGCAGCAGAATGACTTCAGAAGGAGGAGAAGATGAAGGCTTTTTCTTTGCTGCAGCACACTATCTCTTTTTTTTGCTTTCTCACTCTTCACTTGGGAGCTCTTCCTCTTTTTCAAATGTATATGGTGGATAACCAGTTTTTATTCTCTGCCGACCTCCTCTTTATTTATAGCTCTGTTTCAAAAGATGTTGCTAAAGTGGAATAATCAATCAGCAATTAGAGAGAAAAAGTTTCCATAATATTTAAATCTGTAGAAGGAAAGAATTCATTCTGATTTCAAATAATATCCATAATAATCTTAATCAAATTAGCCAAGAATCAAATAGAAGGAAAGACTGATTCAGAACGGCTATAAAAGAATAATATCATTCCATAAAAATCAGATCTATAGAAAGAAGGAAAGAGATCTGGCGTGTTTTTGAATTACTTATAGAAATTGACGTGCGTCGATTACTATTCGACGTGAACGTCGATTTCATCCTGGCTGAGCGTCGAGAGGAGAATAAGGAAGGTGCGTCGACTAAGGTGCGTCGACTTTATTAACTGCGTCGACTAGAAGTCAAAGGTACATCGACAAAGATTACGTCGAATTCTTCTTAGAGTTACTTCGACTCATTCTGAGAGAAACGTCGACTATATTTCGACGTTGCGTCGAATACTATTCGACGCATATTTACTTAGCCTAATTTTTCATTCTTAGAAATTATATTCTACTCAATTCTAGGCGTTAAGATAAATCATTTCCCAAACAATCTGCCCCTATTTTTCTTAACCCTATTTAGAGAGAAATTGTATCAACTTTTAATCAACACAGCAAAGCATTTATATAGAGAAGAAATATGTTAAGTAATCAGAAGAAATCATATAACAAGTAATTGTCTTTCACAAGATTTAAACTAGGAACTTCTTGTTATACATGAAGTTGACAAAGGCAGAATAAAGTTTCCTAGATAAATTTTCAATAGCATCAAAAATATAGCCCCTGGCTCTATCAGGATGCTCCTAGACATTTCTGATGATTGTGTGCAGTTTCTCTAGGATTTTGTCAGCATCAGGGAGAATGTCATTTATAGAATAGCCCTTGATGATGATAATTGCTGCCTTTTCATCAATCATCTCAATTGTAATATTTTAAGGTTTCTTTTGTGTAGGCTTGGGCTCAGGTGGTCCTTTGTTGTCAACCTTTGGCCTAATATTCTCTTCTCTGATTCCTGTTTCTCAGGGATCTCAGACATTTTTCCTTTCCCCTTCCAGGGTGAGTCATGCCATTTGTCTAATCTTGCAGGTCTTTTTGGCTTCTTATAGGGAATGTAGATATCTTCTGCACACCCTACACCCCTCTTATGCTTTTGTCCTTTTTCTTGGATGAGCCCTGCCTGGGGATTTTTCTTTTGATAAGCTTCAACATCAAACATTTTCTTTGGAAGTTTGATGGAAGATTCAGCAAGAATCTATTCTTTAGTCATCCCCTTCTTGATCTTTTCCAACCAGATATTCCTTTTATCTTCTACTTCTTTCATAGCTGCTTCATATTCATACAACTCTCTTTCACTTATTTCTTCATGCCTCTTTTCCATGTCAGGATCATGGTACTCCTTTACAGGACTGTTAGGAGTGATATTAGGCATTCTTTCAAACCTTTTTATCTCCTCAACAGCCTTTCTATATTTCTTTTCCTTTGCATAGTCTTTTCTTTCTTCTTTGGAGAATTTTTGCCAATGAGGGATGGCTTCTCTTCTTCTTTCCATTTGTCCTCTTGGTTTTTCCCTAGATAGCATTTGTGGAGGTAAAGGTAGCAGAGGAGGTAGAGATGGAGGTTGAAGTGGTGGAAGAGGCAGAGGTGGAGATGTAGTTTTCTTTTTAGAAGGAGAAGGTGGAGAAGGAACTTTTGAAGGAGAGGGAATTTATTCTGTAACAGGAGGCAAAATGTCCTCTGGAGGAATATCCTCAAGTAAGGGTGTCTTGAGTTTGATATAGCTAGCATAGAAGCCAGGAGAGTGATGCTGATATTCTTCCACACACAAGGGTGCCTCAATCCAAACTTGCCCTTTTAGGTCATCAGAAAAAGCCGTTTCTTCCTCCCCCTGGACTTCTATATTTTGTACTACAACAATCTCCCCCTGAATATATGGGGCATCTACTCAGAATGCTGAATCCACAGCATGGTCTCCTTCTGTATGGTAGGAGCAGGATTCACCAAGGTGTTTGTTGAAGGTGTAATCAGAGTGATTGGAGAAGATTTGAGCCTATGGTAAAAGAAAAAATGAAGTTGGTTTAATACTTAAAGATAGTATTTAGAGATTGGAGAAGAGTTAGCCCTGAGCTTTAAGAAAATATAAAACCTGGATAGGGGGTTTTCTGGAGCAACTCTCCCCCTGGTTTATATCCTTCAAAAAGGATGTAAACCCTTTTGGCGACAGAGGTTGTTCTTGAAGAAGAACATGAAGCTCAGGAAGAGAAGCAGAGAGGTTGGCCAATTTGGCTTCACAGGTGGTGAGCATGTCGGCACACTCATTTGAGAAGTTGGTCAGACGTGTCTGGAAGTCATTCAGAAGTTGTTCCAGAGCATCGTTTATTGTTTTGATGAGAGCAGATTGAGCAGGGGTTGGCGCCATTGATGCAGAGAGAGAGGTAGAAGACGAAGATTTTGGCGGTTTGGGAGAGTATGAGTTATGAAATAAGAGGTATTATTTAAAGGAGGTGAAACGTCGAAAAGGAAATAGAAATCAAGGTATATTAGGTAACCAATCGTCAAAAGAAGAAGGGAAGATTTGTTTCCAGTTTTATTATTAATTCGACGTTACGTCGAATTGGAGTCGACGCATGGTCGATGTGTCGGAGCATCTGTGACGTTGGTCATTGATGTCGACGTATGCATCAATATGAAGTCGACGCTCCGTCGAAACATTATCAGCCTAATGTCCTGCCGACGTGGTCACAGACTTGCATCGAGATTAGATCGACGGTGCGTCAATAAGGGATCGACGCATCTTTGTTTTTAAGAAATCAATGCTAGCGTCGAGTTCCTCTCGACGGTGCGTCGATAGGTAATCGACGTATCTTTACGTACTTGCTTAGTTTTTTTGATCTCTTTTAGATTTCCCCAACAATGGTGTTTACAAGCTTCCATCAAGCATTCCCAAGGTGTTGATAAAGTAAGTAAGCTTAGTTTCATCTAAGGGTTTGGTAAAAATGTCTACTCTTTGACTATCTGTAGGAATATATTCTAAGGTTATCTTACCTTTTTCTACATTGTCTCTAAGAAAGTGATGTCTGATCTCTATATGTTTGGTTCTACTATGGAGGACTGGGTTGGATGCTATGGATATAGCACTAGAGCTATCACAATAAATTTTAGAGTTATTGACTTCCAATTTATAGTCAAGAAGCTGATTTTGCATCTAGAGGATTTGTGAACAACAGCTCCCAGCAGCTATATATTCAGCTTCAGCTGTTGAGGTTGAGCCTGAAGTTTGTTTCTTACTGAACCATGATATTAATCTGTCACCTAGGAATTGGCAAGTACCAGATGTGCTTTTTCTATCAACCCTACATCCAACATAGTCTGCATCTGAGAATCCTATTAATTCAAAATTTGTTTCTGATGAGTACCACAGACCTAGTGCAGGTGTTCCCTTTAGGTATCTAAGAAACCTTTTTACAGAGGTGAGAGGGGATTCTTTTGGATCAACCTGAAATCTAGCACATATGCAGGTTGCAAACATAATGTCAGGTCTGCTAGCTGTTAGATAGAGAAGGGATCCTATGATTGCCCTATATGTCTTTTGATCTACTGATTTTCCCTTATCATCCTTTTCTATAATGGCATTAGTTGCCATAGGTGTTTTCATGGTAGAGGCTGATTCCATACCAAACTTTTTGATTAATTCTTTAGTGTATTTAGATTGTGAGATAAAGATTCCCTCACTACTTTGTTTCACTTGTAGCCCTAATAAATAAGAGAGTTCTCCCATACTACTCATTTCAAATTTTGATTGCATTAAATTAGCAAATCTTCTACAAAGTTTGGGATGAGTTGAGCTAAAGATGATGTCATCTACATAGATTTGAACAAGAAGGAGTTGATTTTTATGGGTTCTAGTAAAAAGTGTTTTATCTACTTTTCCTCTTTCAAAAGAATTTTCTAAAAGGAAGTTGGAGAGAGTTTCATACCAGGCTCTAGGTGCTTGCTTAAGACCATAAAGTGCTTTGTTAAGTCTATAAACAAAGTTAGGTGAGGGTGGATTGACAAAACCTGGTGGTTGCTCTACATACACCTCTTCTTGAAGGTCACCATTCAGAAAAGCACACTTGACATCCATCTGGTAGACTTTCATCTTCATGAAGGCTGCATAGGCAAGAAAGAGTCTGATTGCTTCCAATCTGGCTACTGGAGCAAAGGTTTGATTGTAGTCTATTCCTTCTTCTTGTCTGTATCCTTGTGCTGCAAGTCTTGTCTTGTTCCTGACAATTACTCCAGTGGAATCTAGTTTGTTTCTGTATACCAACTTTGTACCAATAACTGGGTAGTTTCTTGGTCTCTCAACTAGGTTCCACACTTTGTTTCTCTCAAATTGGCTTAGTTCTTCTTGCATGGCTATAATCCAGTGAGGATCACAATTTGCTTCCTCAAACTTCTTTGGTTCAACTTGAGATAAGAAGCATTGGAGCATCATCCCATTGGAGACTTGGTGTCTTGTTCTTACTCCAGTATCTCCAATTACTTGGGATTGTGGATGATTTTTCATATTGATTCCTGTTCTGCTTGGATTTGTCAGATGCTCTTCTTCCTCATTAACAATGGGATCATTGTCCAACTGTTCTTCCTGAACCATGTTCTCTTGTGGGAGTTGGTTTTGATTGCTCTTTTCTGGACCTTCTTCATGCTCTTGTTTAGACTCCTCACTTGGTTCCTGTAGCTGGTTTTCTTTCCCAGTGCCTCTGTTCTCTTGAGTCAGTTGTTCAAGCTGAGTCTCTATGCTGCTATTTTCTTGTGGAAAAGGATTGGTGGAAGTTCACCCCCCCCCCCCCCCCCTTAAACAGCATGTTAGTTTCATCAAATATAATGTGCATAGATTCTTCAATTCTGAGAGTTCTCCTGTTATAGCATCTATAAGCTTTACTAGATGATGAGTACCCCAGAAATATTCCATCATCAGACTTCTTGTCAAACTTGGCAAGATGATCTTTCCCATTATTTAGAATAAAGCAAGCACATCCAAAAATTTTAAAGTATTTAACAATGGGTGTTTTCCCTTCAGAAGCTCATATGGAGTTTTTGCCTTAGTTTTGTGAATGAGGCTTCTATTTAGAACATAGTTTGCAGTGTTGACTGCTTCAGCCCAGAAGGTTTTTGGTAATCCTGATTCTGCAAGTAAGGTCCTTCCTGATTCAATTAAAGTTCTATTCTTTCTTTCAGCAACTCCATTTTGTTGAGGAGTTCTAGGGGCTGAAAAACTTTGTTTAATACCTATATTCTCACAGAAACTACAAATTGACTGATTTTCAAATTCAGTCCCATGATCACTCCTGATAATTGAAACATGAGTATTGAACTCAGATTGAATCTGTCTTATGAATCTTGAGAGAATCTTATGGGTTTCAGACTTAGCCCTTAGAAAGAATACCCAGCTAAACCTAGAATAGTCATCTACAATGACTAAGGTATAAGACTTTCTGAAATAACTAGTTGCCAACCAAAATCACCTAGAGGGGGGTGAATAGGTGATAACTGCAACTTTTGCGGAATTGAAATTCTTGAAAATAAAGAACGCACAAAATGCAAACCACAACCACAGACGACACAAGAAATTTATAGTGGTTCCCCGATCTTGGGTACTCCACTTGCCGGCCTCGCCAATCTAGCTCCACAGCTAGACTTGACTACTTCACTAAAACTCGGATCAAGAACGATCCTACAATTCTCAGAGTCAAAACTCTTACAACTCGGAGACCAATCTCCTACCAACTCAGAGAGAACACCTCTCCTACAACTCGGAGAACACCTCTCCTACAACTCGGAGAACAATCTCTCCTACAACTCGGAGAACAATCTCTCCTACAATCAAATATAAAATTGATATAGAAATTATACTTAACAAATCACAGATAGATCTGAAAACTTTGATGAAGATCTTCTTTCTTCTTGCGACAGAAATGACTTAGGCTTGATGTAGAAGACGAAGAATTGAATCGGCACAAATCAGATCTTCTAAGGTCTTGATCAATCCGATAGAATCCGAACGTGTAAGGCAATGATCGATTGACCTTCCTCTTCCACTTGGAGACGAATTCAGATAACTCACGATCAATCTCCAATGATGGCGATGCGCGGCACTGACGACGATCTTGGATCAGATTAGGGTTAGGAGAATATGAACTCTGATCTTTAAAAAATGATTCCTACTTCTCATTCTTAAGGAGTAATCATTATATAGATGAAGATCTAACGATCAAACCTTAAAACGAGGAAAGACGTCACGTCAATTTGACGGAAAAGACTTGACGTCAAAACGGGAAAACAAAGCTCACGAGAAATACTAGAATTAGACTTCTCGAGAGATCCAAGACACCTCGAAAGAAACCGGCTAGTTCTCGAAAAATAGCTTTAGAAGAGAGATCAAAGAATTATGACAGGACTTCTCGAGAGATACAGGACTTCTCGAGAACAAGGGAAACTTCTCGAAAACAAAAGTACTTCTCGAGAGATAAAAGACTTCTCGAAAGCTGAGCTGAGACAGACTTCTCGAAAACAAAAGTACTTCTTGAGAGATAAAAGACTTCTCGAAAGCTGAGCTGAGACAGACTTCTCGAAAACAACTAGAAAAGAACTTTTCATGAAAACAAAGAAGACTTTTCGAGAGAACAAAGATATCTCGAGAAATACAAGAAAATACTCGAAAAATTTCAACAATTTCTCGAGAGATATCTGAAACAACTCTTCTCGAAAATCCATAAGGACTTTTCGAAAACACTGAAAGACTTCTCGGAAAATATCCTTACTTCTCGAAAAGTTTACTTAAAGAATTTTCTCCTTTGTCTTCAGACCAATGCTGCACACCTTAGCTTTGAACCTTTAAAAGTCTTGATCATAAAGTGTATCCCAATTGAGAGACCACACATGAGCCAACCCCATACCTCACACAATGAAGAATTACATTGCATGAGACTGTGCTTATTGACCCATTGTGACCTGACATTGGTCTACACTTAGTAGAGTGAACCTGCAAGAGCATTACTAGAAAAGCATATCAAATACACAAATAATTCAATCTTGGTTCAAAGTTGACTTTCTACAAATCAAGGCTATTGTGGATACAATACCCAACAATCTCCCCCTATTTGTAGAAGTCAGAACCCTTCTTACCAAGATGAATTGTAGCCATATTAAATATAAAAAGAATATACTAGAAAGAACATTAAGAGCAATATCTAAATATAAGAACATGATTGTCACATCAGAATCAAAAACTATATTTAGATTTAAGATTGTCTAATGAATTAAAGTTCACACAAGCATGTAGACATAAAGTTTTAAAGGTCTTTAAAGTCTTGTCTTCAGAGATTAGCATTCCCCTTTCTTTTCTCCTCCTGTCTTGAAAAGTAAGCATAAGGTTTGGGATGATACTTTGGAGGAGCTTCTGGAGCTGCCGGATTGTTATACCCATAATTTTTGAAATGTATTCTTCTCTTGATTCTACTTGTCTCATACTTTTTCCATTCAGAAGAGCTGTAAATTTCAGTAGCTTGTACATTTCCTTCTTCTACAAGCTTGAGAGAGTCTAGAATGATGATCTTTGAAACTGGACTCCAAACTTCTGGATAAACCTTTGTGTCATCTACCACTGCTTTGCCAGAACCTGCTGAGGTGGAGCCAGGAATAGATCTGCTTGCAGAAGGTCCATCACCATATTTCCTTTTTCTAGAATAGTGCATAGAGGAATGAGTTTCTACTGAAGGAACATCATCAGACTGCCCTGCTAGGCTTGGAGAAAATTTAGAAAATAAAGGAGCTTCAGATTGAACTTGATCAACATGAGGAGGAGGTTGAGCAGGGTCAATACCCAAGTCAGGAAAGATTTCATGGTGTAACCAAACAGCAGTATTAGAGGTGAAATCTTTTAACTCATTTACCTGCTTTTGGACACCTTGGGACAACTGCTCAAACTTATTAATCAAATGCTTATGAAAATCAAAAAGAGTTTGATCTATCAACCCAGTCATCTTCTCAACTAAACTGTCCTCCCCCTTTCTGACTTCTACAGAGAGGGTTTGGAGAATAGACTCCTTAAACTGGCCAACTTCATCAATAACTTTGAAAGTATTATCTTCAGCCCTTGAAGCCATGTTTTCTTGAGTTTTTCTTACTTGAATAACTCCTGCTAGAACTGTGGCTACACCCTCTATGGTGTGATCAATAGCCTTTCCTCCCTGAATAACAACCTCTTTTAGTTGATCTGAACTAGTTTTGAATTCTTTCAACTTCTTTGACATTTCCTTTTCAACATCAGATATTCTTGCATGAACTTCTTTGAAGGAGTAATCTATTTTGGCACTTTGTCTTTGAAGCATAAGTTCAACTTTACCAAGAATTGAACTTTCATCATAAAGAGATGGAGGAATAGGAGAAGGAAGAACTTCTTCTGGAATATCTTCAAGAACAACTGAACTCTGTAGCTTCAAAGGAGATAAAACAACAAGCTTTTCCTGAGCTTCCTTGTTTGTTTCTAAGCAAGGATCTTGCTCCCCCTCAATATGTACTGGGGGAGGAGATGAATCATGCACTGAAACATCATCTCCTTCTAGAGTAAAATCATAATCTGCTCCTGACCCACCCATGTGGTCACTAGTGCTAAGCACATCATCAGCACCTTTTAGAATTTCACTCACCACATCTGCTATGGTGGAATCTACTCTGTCTTCATTTATAGCTGGAGGAGGTGAGAAATGATCTCCTTGAACTTGTGAAGGAAAGGTATCTTCCATAGGAGTATCTGATAAAAGTTGATCATCTGGGATTGATGAAGTTTTGGAAGGAACTTGTTCTGAAGGAACTTGAGCTGATGGAGAAAGAACTGTGTCTGCTGGAGTAAGATTTGATTCTTCTGATAGAATGGTGTGTTGTGAAGCTAGAGATGGATCTGGATCTGGAAATGAACTGAGTTGAGCTGGAGGTGGAGCTGGAGTTGCTGATGTTTCTGGAGGAGGAGGAGCAGGAGCTTCAAATTCAGGAACTGATTGAGCTGAAGTAATAGGCTCCCCCTGGGGACCTGCACCTGCAGCTGGCTTATTAATCCTGATGTTCCACCTTTGCATTGTGACAACATCTACCTTTTTTAAGTGATGAATAATAGCTCCCTTGGTCATGTCAAACACAACTGGATTTAGCTGATTTAGGTAGAGTGTCAGGATTCTTGCAAAATTGGGGCTCAATATGCTTTCTTTGATCTTATTGAATAAGAAATCTGCCCAGCTGAACCTTTTTCCACAAATAACCATTGCTACTAAGCTGAATACATCTGAAGAGACATGACCCAGGCTCCCATTATGACAAAGTAAAACCTTTTAAATTATATCAACTATCAATTTTCCCACATCACTCATCTTTTGTCTACGAATAGTTGTTGTTCCTTTATCCAATCCGCAAAACATTAGGGCATGAGACCAATCCTCATTATTTAAAGAGTCCTCATGTTCTACCAAAGGAATTTTCAAATACTTGGAAAGGGATTTTGGATTAATCTTGATTTTGAAATCTCCAATACTAGATTTCATTCTATTTCCGTTTTTGTGAACTTTTATATTAATAATCAGATCCTCTACCTCATGAAATAGAATACGACATTGATGTTCTAGTAAGAATGAGAGTCCTGCTGCATCTATAAGATAAAAAAGGTTTTGAAACTCATCTGACATAGACTGGAGACCTTCTCGCACAAGTTCACTGCCCACGCCGATCTTAGGTTTTCCGGAAGGAGCCATTAATCGTGAGGAGAACTTGAGATGAGGACTGGAAAGAGTGAAGATATGTCTGAACTGGAACGTCGATTTTGCGTAAAAGAAGATGAACCGACGGCGCTTTTCGAGAGGAAATGGAAGTACTTCGCGTGACCTCTTAATTCATTTCGAGACTCTATTTATAGTGTGGTTCTGATGTGACAATTAATTAAAAAAAAATTAAGCGTACCTGGCACTTCATATTTTCGAAAATTTGTGAATGAAGTTTCCGAGAAGTATAAGACATTTCTCGAGAGGTTGAGAAGGTTCTCGAGAGGTCTCAGAACTCTGCCGATTTCTTTCCGAAAGATAATTAAGGTTCTCGAGGGATTACCCATTTCTCGAGAAGTGTGAGTTCATTTTCCGAGAGATGATGTTAAATTTTTCGAAATATTTTATCTTCAAACAACAGCAAGTCATTTCTCGAGATGTTCACTTCATTTCTCGAGAAGTTTAATGATGACTTGAAATTTTCTTCTTTGATTTTTCTTCACTCCAAAGGATATGCCTGTGCTTCATTTTAGAACATAACAAAATAAGATAAAATTTGAGAAAATTTACTTATCTTCTTCTCTTATCCTTTGTTTGATCATTATTCCATGTTGAGCATTCCAAGTTCTGTCTTGAAGAAGGAGAACTTGGTCTCATCCAGCGGCTTCGTGAATATATCTGCTATTTGCTTATCTGTAGAGACATAACTTAAGTTGATATCCCCATTCTCCACATGCTCTCGGATGAAATGATATCTTAATTCGATATGATTTGTCCGACTATGTGAGACCGGATTATTTGCTATAGCAATTGCGCTAGAGGAGTCGCAAAACATTGGAATATTCTTTATCTTCAAATTATAATCTTGAAGCTGGTTCCTGATCCATAGAAGTTGTGCGCAACAACTGCCTACAGAAATATATTCTGACTCGGCTGTTGAGATTGCAACACAATTCTGCTTCTTGCTACTCCAGGATATAAGCCTTCTTCCGATAAATTGGCATGTTCCGGAAGTGCTTTTCCTGTCATCTCTGCTACCTGCAAAATCTGCATCTGAATAGCCTATTAGTTCGCTATCATTACTTCTTGGGTACCATAAGCCAAGATTTGGTGTGCCCTTAAGATATCTCAAAATTCGCTTTGCAGCAGTATAGTGAGATTCCTTAGAGTTCACCTGATATCTAGCAAATACACATGTGGAAAACATTATGTCAGGTCTACTAGCAGTAAGGTAGAGCAAAGAGCCAATT
The DNA here is from genome assembly GCA_033032865.1 of Dactylorhiza incarnata. Taxonomy (NCBI): domain Eukaryota; kingdom Viridiplantae; phylum Streptophyta; class Magnoliopsida; order Asparagales; family Orchidaceae; genus Dactylorhiza; species Dactylorhiza incarnata. The sequence goes on from JAWHQI010000039.1 coordinate 12,120,903, forward strand.
ATGCTTCTGTATTTGGTTTCATCAAAAGGTTTCCCTTTCTCGTCCTTGTCCAGAGACATAGCTGAGCTCATTGGAGTCCTCATAGAGGTTGCATTCTCCATTCCAAATTTCTTAATCAACTCCTTGGTGAATTTTGTCTGTGAGATGAAAATTCCATCTTCAGATTGTTTCACTTGAAGTCCTAAGAAATATTTCAGCTCGCCCATACTGCTCATTTCAAACTTTCCCTGCATAAGTTTTGAAAACTTTTTGCAAAGATTGTCGTCCGTAGAGCCAAAAATAATGTCATCAACATAGATTTGCACTAGCAAAATCTTGCCTTTTACTTCCCTAAGAAATAATGTTTTATCTATCTTTCCTCTTGTGAACTTGTTCTCAAGAAGAAAATTAGACAGCGTCTCATACCAAGCTCGAGGAGCTTGTTTTAACCCATATAAAGCTTTTTGTAATAAGTAAACGTAATTAGGGTGTTTAGAATCTACAAAACCTGCAGGTTGTTCTACGTAAACTTCTTCTTTTATGTTGCCATTTAGAAAAGCTGATTTAACGTCCATTTGGTATACGGTGAAACCTTTGTATGCAGCATAGGCTAAGAACATTCTGATCGCTTCAAGTCTTGCTACTGGAGCATAAGTTTGATCGAAGTCGATCCCTTCTTCCTGTCTATAGCCTTTTGCTACAAGTCTTGCCTTGGTCTTCATTTGCTTCTTGAAACTTCTTTGGTTCTATCTGTGAAAGAAAACTTAAATGCATATTTTCGTTAGTAGTACCTCTTCTTGTTCTAATGCCGACTTGAGGATCTCCTATGATTTGATCAATAGGGTGGTCTCTCATATGTCTGAACTCAAGGTTCCTTGCATCAGTTTGAACATTTGGAGTATTATCAGCTACTTGAATGTCTTCTTCCACTTGTACTGGTTCTTCATCAATATGATCTTCTTCTTCATTTGTGATTGGGGAAGAGATCTTGACGAAGGTTTGAGCATCAACTTTGACTGGCTCATCTAAGCTAATATCTTGTGTCTTTGAACCTGCAACTTTAATAGGAGCACTAGAAGAGATGCTATGTAGCACGCTCGTTTCATCAAATACAACATTTATTGATTCCTCTACCACCAGAGTTTTCTTATTAAATATTCTATAAGCTTTACTATGGCTACTATAGCCTACAAAAATACCCTCAAAACTCTTTTCGCTAAACTTGGTTTTGTAATGCTTTCCATTATTAAGTACAAAGCATTTGCAGCCAAAGATTCTAAAATAAGAGATGGTTGGTCTCTTGCCTTTTAGTAGTTCATAAGGAGTCTTTTCATGGTTTTTGTTTATGAGTGCTCTGTTTTGCACATGGCATGCAGTGTTGACGGCTTCAGCCCAAAGATATTCAGGTAGAGAAGTGTCACTCAACATTGTTCTGCAAGCTTCAATGAGTGTTCTATTCCTTCTCTCAGCTACCCCATTTTGTTGTGGAGTTCGAGGTGAGGAAAACTCATGAAAGATACCTAGACTTTCACAAAAATCTGTCATAGCCCCAGATTCAAATTCTGTTCCATGGTCACTTCTGATTTTGACCACGGTGCATACAAATTCGTTCTGGATTTGCTTGACAAACTTAGTGAAAATGGCAAACGTATCTGACTTGTGTTTAAGAAAGAATACCCATGTGAAACGTGAGTAATCATCTACAATAACTAATGTAAAAGACTTACCTCCTAAACTCCTAATTTGCAAAGGACCAAACAAGTCCATATGAAGTAGATGTAAACACCTAGTTGAATCTTTGCCTATAATGCTTTTAAAAGTAGCTCTTGTTTGCTTGCCTTTTACACAAGCATGACAAGGTCTATCTTTAATGCACTTAACATTTGGCGCATCACGTACTAAGTTTTGTGAAAACAACTTATTTATAGTTTTGAAGTTTATGTGTGCTAATCTCTTATGCCATTGATTAGCTAGAGATGCACTATCTTTTGCTAAAAGACATACTGGTGTAGAAGATGATAAACAAATAAAATTTAAACAGAAAATATTCCTATGACGAGTGCCTGATAGAATTGTTTCAGAATTTTCTGCCGACTTTATCAAACACTTGTCTTTACGAAAATCAACTATGTATCCTTTATCACAGAGTTGGCTTATACTTATCAGATTATGTCCTAATCCTTCCACATAAGCCACATCTAAGAAAGATACATTGCCATTAGAAATCATACCATAGCCTTTTGTAACTCCACGGTCTGATCCCCCAAAAATAACTTTTGGTCCATTCTCAACTGGAGTAAAATTTTGCGGTAGACTTCTAGTCCCGGTCATGTGCCGAGAACAACCACTGTCCAAATACCAGATAGGATTTTTGTTGGCCTTTGGACATACCTGCAATAACAGATTATCTTGCCTTAGGAGCCCAAACAAATTTGGGTCCTTGGTCCCTTGTTAGTTGAGTATCACGAGGAGCATTAACATTGCGAGTGGTCTTTCTTGCATTGTCAATTTGTGGTCTCTTGGAATATGTGAAATTGAACCAACAGTCCACGGCAAAGTGACCCGTTTTGCCGCAGCACCAACATTTAAACCTGTTGTACCTTCTCTTTGTATTCTCCTGCTGATCTTTTTGAATGTAAGATTTAGCAGGAGCATTCTTTCTAGAAGTGGATACTTCGTGAGTACAACACACACAAGGTAGTGCTACCTCATTAGGCTTAAGTGCAACAGCTTTTACAATTGGTGCTTTCTTCTCATTATGTCCGTGAACGTAAGGACCATAATCTCTTAGATTTATCTCTTCATGAGATGCTTTGAAAACACTATCTCTGAAGTTTCGGGGACTAGTCCATCCCTTATAGTCATTGACAGGTCCAAACTTAATTGGTCGGGTCAAGTGACCATAAGTGCTTTGCATGTCATAAATGTTTGAGGGAAAAATAACTTTCTGAAATGGTACATGTTTTTGATGGGCTTTCCCTTTCTCTTCAATGGATGCTTTCTTAGCATTCATGAATTTCTTATTGGCATGTGTGCCCTTAGTAGTGTTACTAGGACCTACCACATGACCTAATCCACTGGTACTTTCTTGAGCAGTGAATCTATCAATGAGCGGAAGAATTGTTTTGGGTTGTGAAAACTTTTCAACTAGCTTTCGTTCAGCGGCTAGCTGTTCTTCCAAAACTTTAATAGAGTTCGCTCTCCGATCAAGGAGCTCATCCGAGCTTTTGATCTTGTCTTTTAAGACTTGGACTTCCTCTTTGAAGGAAGAAAGTTGTTCAACTTCCTTTCTCAAATTGGTTTCCATTTCCTTAAGAGACATAATTTCCTTGGTCTGAGATTTGACAATCCTTCGGCACTTGTCAAAGCTCTTGAGCATTTCGGTGTATTGGGTCATGAGTTTAGATTCATCATCAGAGAGATAATCTTTTTGTTCAGCAGAAGCATAATCCGAATCAGATAGCATAGTGTGAGAATTTACCTTCCCAGTGTATGGAGGTTCTTCTTCATCATCAGTCATAGCCATCAGCCCGAAGTAGGCTTCTTCTTCACTACTTGATTTTTCCGAGTCACTGTCACTTAAAGTTTTGTTCTTTTAGCGACTAGACTCTTTTCAGTCTTCCTTTTTCTGTGAGTGGATTTCTTTTCTTCTTTTCTTCCACCCTCCTTCTTTTTATAAGGGCATTCAGCAATCATGTGCCCTGGCTTATTGCAACAATAACAAACTATGTCAGAAGAAATATGTTTACCAGTTTTAGATTTATACCTGTCATGATTGCTAGAACTCTTTTTGTGATGATCACCATCACGTTGAGACTGTCTATTTTCAGAGGACAACTTGTTCTTCATGTGTCTTCTTTTGTTTAGCAGTTTTTTAAACTGACGGGAGATAAGAGAGAATTCCCCATCAGACATTTCTGAGCTGGAGGAGCCGGCCTTAGATTCTTCTTCATCAGTAGATTCTTGTATTCTGATTGGAGACAAAGTTCTGCATTTTCTAGAACTCTCAGCCTTCATAGCCAAGGTTCTTTCCTTGCTTGAACCTCTATTCCCATCTTCTTCTGTTTTCTGAATGTTCATTTGTAGCTCGTGGGACAACAGTTTCCCAAACAGATTCTGAGGGTCTAGATTTGGTAACTTCCCAAATTCTCTGATTGCAACAATCTTGCTATCCCAATCTTTCGTTAGGGAACGCAGGAATTTATCATTCAGTTCACCATTTGAGAATTCCCGACCATAGTTTCTTAGGCCGTTTACGATTTTGAAGAATCATTCATAAGCATCAGCAATGCACTCCTTTTTATTCTGCTTGAATGCTTCATACTCTTGATTCAAAAGAGATCTTCTATCATCTCTTACTTCTTCAGTACCTTCCATAAGAACTATTAAGGACGTCCACATTTCTTTTGCAGAATTACAGTGAATTAGATTTTGCAACATAGAATCATCCACTGCATTGGCAATGATGTTCTTTGCCTTTTTGTCCAAGGCAACGAGAGCGATCTCATCCTTTGTTAAGTCCATCATTTTCTTTGGTACTTGAACCGTAGGATTGATTGTTGAGGCAGTCATTGGCACATGAGGTCCTTCTTCCACAACTTGGAAGATTCTTGGATCTGCAGCTTCCATATAAAATCTGACTCTTTCTTTCCACATAGGAAAGTTAGCCTTTGTGCATATTGGCAATTTCAACGAAGACGATTCCTTGCACTTTTCCATGATTTGAAGGCAAATAGAGTGAAAAGATCTTATTCAAGGTGTTAACCTTTTAAGAACAACGACCCTCTGATACCAATTGAAATAACTAGTTGCCAACCAAAATCACCTAGAGGGGGGTGAATAGGTGATAACTGCAACTTTTGCGGAATTGAAATTCTTGAAAATAAAGAACGCACAAAATGCAAACCACAACCACAGACGACACAAGAAATTTATAGTGGTTCCCCGATCTTGGGTACTCCACTTGCCGGCCTCGCCAATCTAGCTCCACAGCTAGACTTGACTACTTCACTAAAACTCGGATCAAGAACGATCCTACAATTCTCAGAGTCAAAACTCTTACAACTCGGAGACCAATCTCCTACCAACTCAGAGAGAACACCTCTCCTACAACTCGGAGAACACCTCTCCTACAACTCGGAGAACAATCTCTCCTACAACTCGGAGAACAATCTCTCCTACAATCAAATATAAAATTGATATAGAAATTATACTTAACAAATCACAGATAGATCTGAAAACTTTGATGAAGATCTTCTTTCTTCTTGCGACAGAAATGACTTAGGCTTGATGTAGAAGACGAAGAATTGAATCGGCACAAATCAGATCTTCTAAGGTCTTGATCAATCCGATAGAATCAGAACGTGTAAGGCAATGATCGATTGACCTTCCTCTTCCACTTGGAGACGAATTCAGATAACTCACGATCAATCTCCAATGATGGCGATGCGCGGCACTGACGACGATCTTGGATCAGATTAGGGTTAGGAGAATATGAACTCTGATCTTTAAAAAATGATTCCTACTTCTCATTCTTAAGGAGTAATCATTATATAGATGAAGATCTAACGATCAAACCTTAAAACGAGGAAAGACGTCACGTCAATTTGACGAAAAAGACTTGACGTCAAAACGGGAAAACAAAGCTCACGAGAAATACTAGAATTAGACTTCTCGAGAGATCCAAGACACCTCGAAAGAAACCGGCTAGTTCTCGAAAAATAGCTTTAGAAGAGAGATCAAAGAATTATGACAGGACTTCTCGAGAGATACAGGACTTCTCGAGAACAAGGGAAACTTCTCGAAAACAAAAGTACTTCTCGAGAGATAAAAGACTTCTCGAAAGCTGAGCTGAGACAGACTTCTCGAAAACAAAAGTACTTCTCGAGAGATAAAAGACTTCTCGAAAGCTGAGCTGAGACAGACTTCTCGAAAACAACTAGAAAAGAACTTTTCACGAAAACAAAGAAGACTTTTCGAGAGAACAAAGATATCTCGAGAAATACAAGAAAATACTCGAAAAATTTCAACAATTTCTCGAGAGATATCTGAAACAACTCTTCTCGAAAATCCATAAGGACTTTTCGAAAACACTGAAAGACTTCTCGGAAAATGTCCTTACTTCTCGAAAAGTTTACTTAAAGAATTTTCTCCTTTGTCTTCAGACCAATGCTGCACACCTTAGCTTTGAACCTTTAAAAGTCTTGATCATAAAGTGTATCCCAATTGAGAGACCACACATGAGCCAACCCCATACCTCACACAATGAAGAATTACATTGCATGAGACTGTGCTTATTGACCCATTGTGACCTGACATTGGTCTACACTTAGCAGAGTGAACCTGCAAGAGCATTACTAGAAAAGCATATCAAATACACAAACAATTCAATCTTGGTTCAAAGTTGACTTTCTACAAATCAAGGCTATTGTGGATACAATACCCAACACTTTCCACCTAAGCTCTGAGTGGATATGGGACCAAAGATATCCATGTGCAGTAAGTAGAGGATCCTAGGGGAGTCATCCTTACCAATTGGTTTGAAGGATGACTTGGTCTATTTTCCTAGTTGGCAAGGTCTACATGGAGAGTCCTTAGAGAATCTACCCTTTGGTAGGCCTCTGACTAGGTTATTCTTTGATAGTTTACTAATGGTTTTGTAGTTTAGATGACCCAGTCTTCTATGCCATAATTCACTTTTATTAATAATATTGGTGAACAAACAAACTTCTGTGGGTGAGGAGCTAAACTCTACTATATATACCTTCCCTTTTCTAATTCCATTGAGTACTATGGCACCAGTCTTGATTTCAATAATATGGCAAAATAGTGTGGTGAATTTTACCTCACACTTACCACTATCACAAATCTGACTTATACTTATCATATTGTGCTTCAGTCCTTTGACTACTGCCACATTCTTGAAGGTAACTTTCCCTTCTTTGAAATCTCCAAAGCCCCTGGTTTGGCCACAGCTAGAGTCTCCAAAAGTCACTGGTGGTCCAAGTCTATCCTCAAAATTGATTAATAGGTTTTTGTACCCTGTCATGTGCATGGAGCATCCACTGTCCAAGTACCACACCAGCCTGGAGATGTGATACATCTGCACATAAAATTTTAAACATTAGTTTGGACCCTCCTAAGCTGGGGTCCCTTCCTCCCAACAGTGAAAGGTTTAATGAAAGAATAAGTGGGTTTTTCAGAATATCCTTCCTCCTTTAGGGGTATTGGCTTATCATACCAATTTTCTTTGGTAATGTTGCAGAAATAGTGTTCATAATAAAAGGAAATGGATTGAGAAGACTTTTTGGAAAAGGAGACATTTCTGTTAGATTGGTTGCGTCGATATGAATTCGACATATGTTTAAAGTTGCGTCGAGTGGAAGTCGACGCTTCCTTCATTTTGTGGTTACTTTTAGTCGAAGCATAGGAGAGATTGCGTCGATTGGGAGTCGACGTGTTTTGGTGTCTGCGTTGATTAGAAATCGATGCATTATTTGAGTTGCGTTGAGTAGAGTTCGACGCACGTCGATAATGATTCGACGCAAGTTTGTTTCTTTTCTGAGGATATTTACCTAGGATTCCTTCATGCATAGTGAGATTATTTTTGTTAAAAACAGTGGTTGTTTCTGGATTTTCTTGTGATCTTTCTCCTGTCAAATGATTCTCCCTAGTGAAGTGAATTGGATGTCTCCAGACAGATTTGCTGGGTGATTGAGGTTTGGGTTCTAAGTCAGTGTTATATTCTAGTTGTCTAAATCTATCAGTGAGATTGTTAGAGATATTCTTGAGCTTCTGACTTCTTCCATTTAGAGAGTCTTCAAAGGCTTTTGCCTTTGCTAGCTCATTTCTTAGTGCTTGATTTTCAGTATTGATTTTATCTAGTTCCTCCTCTGAGAGTCCTAGACTGAGCTCATAGTTTTTATGTCGTGTATTTATTTGTTTAAGATTGTTTAGTTCATTTCTTAGTTCCTTTACTTATTTCTCAGATTTGACTAGATCTAAACAGAATTCTTTGAAACTATTTTTGAAATCAGTGGAAGAGAAATCTATATCATCAAATATATTTACCAGAGATGTATCTTCAAGCTTTTTAGTAGCCATCAAACAGGTTTCCTCTTGCTTAGCCTTTTCCTGATCATCTTCATATGAGGTACTTCCTTCAGATTCTGAATCACTCCATGATTGAGCAATGAACCCTTTCTCTTTCTTCTTCTTCTTCTTTAGATCTGTTCTTTTCAGATCTTTCTTATTGCTGATCTATTTAGGACATTCAGGTGCAATGTGTAACGGCCCTGGCCCGACCTGACCGGCTTTAATGGGACCCGACAGGCACCGCTACATGACTGCAGTCCGGTGCGCCCCACCCATGGCTGGGCCTATTTCTCAGCTACAGTGGGATGTTGAGGCCGGGATTCGATCCCGCGCCCCCTTGATAAGGCACCTTCAACAGTCCTCATCACCAACTGAGCACTTTTTATGTAACGGCCCTGGCCCGACCTGACCGGCTTTACTGGGACCCGACAGGCACCGCCACAGGACTGCAGTCCGGTGCACCCCACCCATGGTTGAGCCTGTTTCTCAGCTACAGTGGGATGTTGAGGCCGGGATTCGATCCCGCGCCCCCCTTGATAAGGCACCTTCAACAGTCCTCATCACCAACTGAGCTGCAGCTCAGTTGGTGATGAGGACTGTTGAAGGTGCCTTATCAAGGGGGCGCGGGATCGAATCCCGGCCTCAACATCCCACTGTAGCTGAGAAACAGGCTCAACCATGGTTGGGGTGCACCGGACTGCAGTCCTGTGGCGGTGCCTGTCGGGTCCCAGTAAAGCCGGTCAGGTCGGGCCACGGCCGTTACATAAAAAGTGCACTTTTTATGTAACAGCCCTGGCCCGACCTGACCGGCTTTACTGGGACCCGACAGGCACTGTTAAAGGACTGCAGTCCGGTGCACCCCACCCATGGCTGAGCCTGTTTCTCAGCTACAGTGGGATGTTGAGGCCGGGATTTGATCCCGCGCCCCCTTGATAAGGCACCTTCAACAGTCCTCATCACCAACTGAGCTGCAGCTCAGTTGGTGATGAGGACTGTTGAAGGTGCCTTATCAAGGGGGCGCGGGATCGAATCCCGGCCTCAACATCCCACTGTAGCTGAGAAACAGGCTCAGCCATGGGTGGGGTGCATCGGACTATAGTCATGTAGCAGTGCATGTCGGGTCCCAGTAAAGCCGGTCAGGTCGGGCCAGGGCCGTTACATAAAAAGTGCACTTTTTATGTAACGGCCCTGGCCCGACCTGACCGGCTTTACTGGGACCCGACATGCACTGCTACATGACTATAGTCCGATGCACCCCACCCATGGCTGAGCCTGTTTCTCAGCTACAGTGGGATGTTGAGGCCGGGATTCGATCCCGCGCCCCCTTGATAAGGCACCTTCAACAGTCCTCATCACCAACTGAGCTGCAACTCAGTTGGTGATGAGGACTGTTGAAGGTGCCTTATCAAGGGGGCGCGGGATCGAATCCCGGCCTCAACATCCCACTGTAGCTGAGAAACAGGCTCAGCCATGGGTGGGGTGCACCGGACTGCAGTCCTTTAACAGTGCCTGTCGGGTCCCAGTAAAGCCGGTCAGGTCGGGCCAGGGCTGTTACACAATGTGTCCAGGTTTCCTGCAAGAGTAACATATAATCTCTTTATTAGGAGTTTTGTCATACCTGGTTTTTGAGTCTCTCCTTCTGGATCCTTCTGTTTTGATCCACTTCTTGAACCTTCTGGCCAGTAGACTGATCAGCACTTCATCATTTGTAGAGGGTTCACCTTCAGTAGCCTTCAAAGCAATGCTCTTTTCTTTTGAGAGTGGAGGAGCCTTTTCTTTCTCTTCTTTCTCAGCTCTTGTTTTCAACATCTGTTCATAAGATCTTAATTTACCCAACAGGACATCTGTTGAGATTTCTTTTTGACTTCTGGAGTCTTTAATTGGCCAGATTCTTGAATCCCAAGAGCTAGGGAAGAAAGTTAGCAATTTGTCATTTATCTCAGTGAGAGATATGTCCTTCTCAAGTGTTCTTAACTCATTTACTATGAGGCTGAATCTGGCATACATGTCTGCAACACTTTCACTTTCTTTCTTCTGGAAGTTTTCATATTGAGAGATGAGTAATGTCTTTCTGTCCTTTCTCTCATCAGCACTTCCTTCTACCATTTTAGAGAGAGCTTCCCATATTTCCTTAGCTGACTCACATTCAGCAATCTTTTGGAAGATTTCATCTGAGAGGGTTGAAACTAGGATATTCATAGCCTTGGCATCATATGCTTGGGCTTTCTTTTCTTCATCTGTCCATTTAGCCTTTGGAGCAAGTGTTTCAGTTACTTTTCCACTTGAGTCCTTTCTGAATGGCTTAGGAGGACCTGTCATAATAACATCAAATAATTCCCCATCAATAGAGTTTAGATAAATTTTAATTCTTGTTTTCCAAAGTGCAAACTTTTCAAGGTTGCAAATTGGTGGTCTGGTGGAAGCATAATCTTTGATTTGTGCCATGTGAAAAATAATTTTTAGAAATATATATATATATATATATAAAAGAGGTTGGATCTTTTTGATCAAGGAGTTAAACTTTTTAGATCAACCTGGCTCTGATACCAATTGAAAGTGCACAGTTAACCTCACTAGAATTCTCTAGAGGGGTGGTGAATAGAGATTTAAAAATAATTTGTGCAATTATATATATATATATATATATGTGTGTAATAATCACAGAATTAATCTTCCCACACACACCAACAAGAATTAAGTAAATAAAGAAAGAAATAGCAAAATGAAAATCACAGCACAACACAAAGAAATATAGTGGTTCTCCAAACTTTGGGTAGTCCACTCTTTTACCCCCTTGGTAGGAATTCACTATCTTGCACTGAGTCTTTGATAATGAGACTCTTAGAACCAGCCTGAGTCTTTTGATAAGGAGACTCTTAGAACCAGTACAACTGAATTTTTTGAAGAGAGATTCTAAAAACTCTTTTACACAATTGAAGTTGAAATAAGAATGAGAAGAAGAATTAGAAGAAACAATTTAAAACAAGAAAGAATCTTCTTCCTAGCAAGAAGATTAGAAGCACAAGAATAGTGAATGTAATCTCTCTTCTATAGTGAGAAGGAGATTGTAAGCTTTTCTCTCTTTTGTGAGAGCTTTCAGAATTTGCAGCAGAATGGCTTCAAAAGGAGGAGAAGATGAAGGCTTTTTCTTTGCTGCAACACACTATCTCTTTTTTTTTTGCTTTCTCACTCTTCACTTGGGAGCTCTTCCTCTTTTTCAAATGTATATGGTGGATCACCAGTTTTTATTCTCTGCCGACCTCCTCTTTATTTATAGCTCTGTTTCAAAAGATGTTGCTAAAGGGGAATAATCAATCAGCAATTAGAGAGAAAATGTTTCCATAATAATTAAATCTGTAGAAGGAAAGAATTCATTCTGATTTCAAATAATATCCATAATAATCTTAATCAAATTAGCCAAGAATCAAATAGAAGGAAAGTCTGATTCAGAATGGCTATAAAAGAATAATATCATTCCATAAAAATCAGATCTACAGAAAGAAGGAAAGAGATCTGGCGTGTTTTTGAATTTCTTATAGAAATCGATGTGTGTCGATTACTATTCGACGTGAACGTCGATTTCATCCTGGCTGAGCGTCGAGAGTAGAATAAGGAAGGTGCGTCGACTAAGGTGCATCGACTTTATTAAATGCGTTGACTAGAAGTCAGAGGTACGTCGACAAAGATTACGTCGAATTCTTCTTAGAGTTACTTCGACTCATTCTGAGAGAAACGTCGACTACATTTCGACGTTGCGTCGAATACTATTCGACGCATATTTACTTAGCCTAATTTTTCATTCTTAGAATTTATATTCTACTCAATTCTAGGGGTTAAAATAAATCATTTCCCCAACAGCTATGATAGAAATTTCAGAGGATTCAGTTCTGAAATAATCTCTTGATTAAATATTATGTTATAAATTATTTCGTGAATAAGATTCCTTAGAGAATGGGCATATGATGATTATAGTTAATATAAGCCTACTATTGAAGTCCAACACCTAGAGGGAAGGAAAGTAGATCATGTTCGGGGCTGAGTAGAACTTCTTGGGTGTGCATTTTGACTGAATGTGTTGTGGGCAATTATTATGATGAATGAAACATTACGATGAGCATCTGAATATAGAGTGTGGGGGAACATGTATGAATTAATATTCATATCATTTGATAATCTATTGGATTGTTTAGATTGGTGATAACCTCTCAATAAGGTTGATAGCTTTAATCGTGTTGATACATGTTTTGATTTGTGCATGAGGATTGAATATTGGTGATATGTTTGGGCTTACTTATTTAGTAAAATATGAATATGACACCGTACACACAAGCAGTCCTACAGGATCTTGTAGAGTAATTTCCATATTATACACATGCTACTGCATAAGAGTTATGATAACTCAGTATGGGTAGCTCTGATGGCTTGGTGTGGATTATAAGATATGGTTATATCTTATGGTGAAATGTTAAGGACCCGGTTGTTGGGGTCCTTGGATGCTAATTAGCATCGGTTGAACTTGTATGTTATGAATTGTAAGAAGGCTCCATTCATGAGTCCTCAGGTGCTTGATAGCACGGGTTGTGCATGGGACTTACATGAATGTGCATGGGAATTTCATGAATGTGCATGGTTTACACCTGGTTGTATAATGATCCTGGTTGGAGGATTACTCGTGGCGGGTCTACGGGCATGCTAGTCGTGACACCGACAGAAGCTGGCAGTTAGATTCTAGACCGGTTGGGTTGGACTCTTGGTGATCACTTCCCAAAGACCCCTTCTGTGTTATGAAGACTCAGCATGATGTGAGCAGTACAAAGGGTCTCCGTTGTGTGTCCTTAGCATCGATGCGTACATAGGCCTAGGTCTGGTAGTGTTCATACCCGCCTAGTAGTGGAGAAGCCCGTTTCACTGCCACCATATGACAACGACGGGGGGGCGCCTGAGAGGTTAGCTACTCTCGAAAAGTGGGAAGTATAGGTCTATGTTGACATAGTAAATATGCATGGGTGAGTCATCATTTCATAATCATTACATTGCATTCATCTTTTCATGATCATAACAATGCACCGCTTTGGATCCTCATCAAATAAACTTGTATGGGAACCTTTATATGATGGGTTACTTTATGTTCAGATCCTTAACATAAAAGGTTATATGGGCATCCTTATAAGTTAAGTTGAATTCAGTTATCTAAATACTCGGATTGCTTATACTCTGTCGCTGACCATACTACTTGTTATATGTACTTTTTATACTTTTGATATACTGTTGTGATTACATCTTTCATTACCACCTACTTTTGCTACTACTATTTATATTGCAGCTTCTCTTCATTCCCTTCCTGCCAGTGCCTTGCAGTCGCCGGGGGAGAGGATGTGAAGCCACTTATTATTTATAACTAACGGTTGTTGCACCCTTCTTTTTAGGAGAGCGCCCTGGAGCAGCAGTGCACGGCGATGAAGGCGGGTAGCCAGGTCAGGTTGATAGGGCCAGAGACTATGATACTGTCGTTACCATCAGTGACAGATGTGAGCGATAGATTTGAGATGTAGCCTTAGGGCAAGTTTGTACTCTGATGTTTAACAGGAGCTTTTATAGCTACATGTCTTTTTGTGCTTGAACGGACATTAATACTTAGTTGTGAATCTATGGCTTCTATTGTTTTCTATTATTGATGGGTAGGCATGATGATATGTGAGAATAGTCGGCAGGACAGGCATCTTGTGGAGGGGGCTAGCCCATGGGCTGGCACTTCTGCAAGGCGGCTGTTCTGGGCATAGGACTCCCTTCGGTCGTGTCTTGTGTTTCGGGAGGGTGGTCTTACAAATGGTATCAGATGGCAACGATCCTAAGATAAAGAAGTCCATTAGACCACTAGGCCACCCATGCTAGCTAGATCAGTTTGAGGACAAATTGATGCAGCGGAAGTAGTGATGTGCCCATGTGTGATTCACATTAAGTATGTCCACTTTTTCCTATAAAAAGTGCCAACCTAAGCTAAACACGTACCCTTACGTATAGATGCTGGCTCATTCCGAGACAGTAATTGGTATTCCCATTCCAATAGTCAGAGTTGGTTTGGCATAGGATTGAGGCCAACCTAACTAGGATACCATTCTGGTCGACTTAGCAGGATATGTCGTGACGTATCCTAGCCTTATACCAATCTTGGGGATAATTTGCCCAAGCAATAAGTGACCTCAAGTGACTAAGGAAAGAGTTTAATGTGAGTGTAAGTGCAAAAGACTCGCACTCTGACGTTTCTACCTCAGATATGGAGTAATATTATCACCCTTACCCAAATATTAGGAAAATCTCAATGAGATGGGTACCTGTAGTCTATTATCATCTTAATAAGAGACCACTAAGCATGACTTTTATATTGTATGTGGATACCTCCCACTTTTAATTATGTAGAAGGTTTCATATGGAGAAGATATGATAAGAATTTGAATTTGGAATAGGCCTATTTTTTATTTGTTCACATGTTGACCTTGAAAAGGGTATCGTAAATAGTAACCCTAAGGGCCTAAAGAATGGGTTAAGTTCACGATAAAACTCCGAGTCGAGGGTGGTATGCCCTCATAATTGTGTGCACATGTAGGGTGATTGTACCATGTTGGTGGTCGAAGAGACTCAGCCCAAAAATTCTGGGGGACTTATCTCTTCGTTTATTGGGCTAGTGACCTACGTACCGATTGAGGTCTCTCTGGGAATTGAAGATCTTCACAATTTTTCAACACTGGAAAGTCATAATCCTTGAGCAATTAGTTCATCTTGAGCAGGGTGGACTGCTAACACCATGTTTTGATCGAGAGATAACTTCACAATCGGAATAAGAAAATAGAACTTTTCAAGGCTGAGCATTGTTTTCTATGCTTCCCTGAGACTTTGTGGATAAGTTAATGAGGAGAATAGTAAGCTAACCCTTTGGGGTATGCATCGGTATTTGTCTACGCGTGAACTTTAATAACATAATCGTCTGGGACTTGATGAAATTTTGCACATACAAAAGGATAAAATAAAAATGTGGTATATGGGTAATTGGTATGATGATGACTATATTTAATCAGAAATAAAGATGTGCTAACGTGAGGCTTGGGATTTAAAATGACATTAATCCTTGAGATTTCAACCTAGAGGGAAGCTATGCATACCTAAGGTACAAATAGCAGGAACTTACATCATGAATTCCTCTCCCGATAATTACCCAAGGATTTGGGAGTTGTTGCACATCATCGTACATGCCTTAGGAAGAGCTCCAGATTGGCGGAGTTGCTGGGGGAGCATGATTCCCTTATGTTTAGAAGTTTAATTGGTAATCATCTGTGGTGAAGATAAAACGATTAGTATGACTTGTTTGGTGATTTGACATCTCAACTTTATCTTAAAATAAACATGTCTTGAACGATCATTTGTATAGATGGTAGGGCGCTTGGAATTGATTCAATTTAGATTATCATATTGTGAATTATGCCTTACTTATGTTAGTCTGCATGACCCATGTCGAAGGGAAATCATCTCGAACCTTGTACCTTGGTTCATGTCAAGTTCCAACATATATAAAATGTACAGGTTGATTGGATGTTATTTGTACATGCTCTCATTACAATGAGATGCAACTTGTTCGTCGCTGTAAAAATTTAATTTTCTACATCACGGTTGATATGTAGGTTCTTCGATACAGGGATTTATAGGGTAAGGACTCTAAGTCGAGGAATACATACCCCTAAGAGTTGTGCCCATACGTGAGATGAATGTACCATATGGGGGTGGAAGAAACTTAGTCCAAAAATGTATGGGGGCTTATCTCTTCGTTTATTGGACTAGTTACGTATCGACGTCGGTTTCCCATAGATCTTGTTTATTCGAATAATATGTGAATGATGATGATTATGTTTGGTCAGCGATTGAGATATTGTGGAATTTGGAAAAGGAATTCACAATTGTATTCATTTTTAGTGTCTTGACCTTGGAAGAGGTCACACATGCTTAAGGTGCTGATAGCGAAAACTCACATGTTGAACTCCTCTCGGGATAATTACTCCAAAGTTGTATAACTTATTGGATGATATAAATCTCCCAACTTTAGTATATAATAAACATGA
Source organism: Dactylorhiza incarnata (assembly GCA_033032865.1). Taxonomy (NCBI): domain Eukaryota; kingdom Viridiplantae; phylum Streptophyta; class Magnoliopsida; order Asparagales; family Orchidaceae; genus Dactylorhiza; species Dactylorhiza incarnata. The sequence goes on from JAWHQI010000039.1 coordinate 12,137,084, forward strand.
CATGCACATCAATGATACACTACTCACAAAGGAACAATAGTTGTTGTCTCAGATGTTTGCGTGGGAAAAGAAGGTTAATATTTAACACCCACATGAGATGAAGTCATGACATATTAATGCACGATGACTTCCTTTATGTAAAGAGCAGTTGCAAATTACCAAGAGATATAGCAATTTCCTCCAAAGCATCAAATTTTGGTCAAGCTTGGAGGTTAGGGAGAATGTACGAATAAGTAAGAGTACGTGTAACCATATTACCTCGACAAAGTAGATTTCTAGAGAGCCTGTATCATGACCCAACTGTTGAATAAGGGTTAGGTTCACAGTTGAAAGATTCTTTGAGTAAGATGTCTAAATCACAAAAGAAATTGGAACGACGCCTGAATTTGGTACAAATCTAAGTAGAATCTGGGGTAGACAAAAGTAGTACTTAACTCGGGCTCTTTTGAACTTAGATGAGAATGGAGTGATTATAACCCATGCGAGAAATGAAGTCATAGATTCATCTCATCATGAGCCTAAGTCGGCGATTCATGATGTTATCGGAATGAATTGTTAAACATCGCAGGCTAAAACAAATACTGAGTTTTAGAATTTTTGGAACATAAAGGTTACCAAGACTAAATCCGTGAGACAATAACATCATGTTTGGGAATTGGTAGGTTGAAATGGGGTTGCATCATGACATGTCGGGTGGTGAAAATTTAGGATGTTTGAACAATTATGACTACTTTTCCATGTCATGATATTGGAAGGGTACATTCACCCCATAAAACTTGAAATCAAGTGGATGCCGAGTTGAGTTCTTGAAGATGGGTAAATATATATATGATTCCTTGGATATGGCTCTGATGATCTCAAGAATCAAAACACACTTGTTTGACGATATTATGGTCATCCTTGTTCAGTTTCTGAATTGTTGAACACATGGTTGTTGTGAATTTGTTAATTATAATTATATAAATTTACCGTTCATAAATAGTTGTGGTGAAATCGGGTGAACTTGAAATGCGATGAAGATGTTGTAAATATCAATTTATAAGTTGTGGTACAAATTTCAAGGTGATGTATTTTGGAAACGAGTTCCTTATTAAAAGATGTTATTATAGTTTGTCTTGATGAACGGAGAATGTATTATGCCCATTAAGATCGATAATCTAGAAATATGCGGATATTGTAATTTACGACTTGGTCATGGGAATTACATGTATGTGTATGAATGAGAAATGATTGTATCGATTAACTGCTCATGAATACTTGAGGGAGATATGAAATTTGGTCATGATGAGAAGATTTACAAGTCGCTAACTGTACAAAAACAATAGATATCTTCATCGCAAGGGGAAAACGATGTCTGGGATTGGAAGGATCAATTCATTTTGCAAAATCTAAAGCATATTATGCTTTTGAAGGAGGTGTCTAAATCTTATTTGGGAACATGAGTAGTAATCTCATGAGTATTAGGTTCACTGATCTTAAAAGAATTTAGACCAAGGGTGCAATGAAAGTTGATTTTCGTAGTCAGGCCTTCAATCCCCGCAGCCTCAACTTAAATTTCAGGGACGAAATTGTTTCTTCGTTTATTGGATTTGTAACGCCCCAATTCGAACTAGACCCCTCGAGTGACACGAGTCACTTGGAGATGCTTGGGCTAGGTAGGAGTCTTGAGGTCCTAATGGTGCCATGGATGTGCCCTGATCTCCAAGAGTGGGTGTAACCCTCACCCCTTGAAGTTAGAAAGCAAATGGCAAAGGATTGGTAGAAGGGAGCTAGCGCCATCGGTAGCTTCTCCTAACGCCGGCGGTAGCGGACGAATCAGTGCACATGATTTCTTCCATGGTGGGTGGCCTAATTTGCCTAAATCTAAGTTAGTGGTGGAATTAAAAGCCAATAAGCAGCTTCACCTAGTGGTGGAGTTCCAACATAAGGCTTGGAAAGTTGGGTTGCATTTAATACTCATTAATGCAAATCTCTCTCTCTCTCTCTCTTCCTTCACTCCTAACCCAAATGGGATGAACTCTCCTAATCAGAGGGCCCTATTCATCTTCTTCTTCTCCTTTTCTTCATCTTCTTCCTCACACCTCAAGATGTTAGCTTAGGGTTCTTAAAGGAGCAAGCTTGGAGAAGGCCTTGAGCTCGGCCGACCGCCGCCATGCCGCCAAGGAGACAATCGTGATCGTCGAACAAAAATCAGGTGACTTCCAACCCCTCTCCCTTGGTGCTAGATCTTTAGATCTAATTAGGAGATTGAGCTCAAAAGAGCTTGATTTAGCGAGATTAATGGAGTTTCGTAGGAAGTGGCCACGCTAGAGGTGATGAGAGCTGGTGGATTGATAAAACCTGGTGGTCGTTCCACATAAACCTCTTCTTGTAATTTCCCATTGAGAAAAACACTCTTGACATCCATCTGGTATACCTTTATCTTCATGTGGGCAGCATATGCTAAGAACATTCTGATTGCCTCCAGTCTGGCTATTGGGGCAAATGCCTGGTTGAAATCAATGCCTTCCTCTTGCATGTACCCTTGGGCCACAAGTCTAGCCTTATTTCTGATGATGACCCCAGTTGAGTCCATTTTGTTCTTGAACACCCACTTTGTTCCAATCACTGGGTAATTCTTTGATCTCTTAACCAGAGTCCAGACCTTGTTCCTTTCAAACGGGGTCAGTTCCTCTTGCATAACTGATATCCAGTGAGGGTCAATGTCTGCTTCTTCAAATTTCTTGGGTTCATATTGTGATAGAAAACATTATAGCATTGTCTCACAAGTTAGCTCTTTCCTGTTCTTTACTCTTGCTGTCAAATCTCCTATTACTTGAGTTGGAGGATGATCCTTTTGGGTCATCCTAGATCTTGGGGGATGATCTAGAGGACAGTCTTCTTCTTGAGCTACCACCTGCTCAAAGACAGTAGGAGCTTCATCATCATTCACTTGAATGATGTCTATAACTGGTAGCTCAGGTGCTGCAGTCTTCTCTTCTTCTGCTGCATAATCATCATCTGAGTCAGTGTCAATATCCTGTTGTCCCTTTTCCTGACACACAGATGGATGATCCACTATGCTCATCCTTTCCACTTGCTCTACTAGTTGATCTTCTCCCTGCAAGATAGAACTGGTGGAAGTTTCCTTCCCCTTGTAAACCATGTTAGTTTCATCAAAAACTATATGCATTGACTCCTCAATTTTGAGAGAGCTTTTATTGAAACATCTATAGGCCTTGCTTGATGAAGAGTATCCTAAGAATATTCCATCATCAGCCTTCTTGTCAAATTTGGCAAGATGGTTTTTCCCATTGTTAAGAATAAAGCAAGTACACCCAAAGATCCTAAAGTAGGTGACTATGGGTGCCTTTCCCTTCAGTATCTGATAGGGATTTTTCAACTTAGTCTTGTTGATGAGACTCCTATTCAGAACATAATTTACAGTATTTACTGCCTCAATCTAGAAGGACTTTGGCAAGTTAGATTCAACTAACAATGTTCTTCCTGATTCAATTAGGGTTCTATTTTTCCTTTCAGCCACCCCATTTTATTGGGGGGGGGGGGGGGGGGGGGGGGGTTCTAGGAGCAGAAAAGCTTTGTCTGATGCCTTCATCCTCACAAAATCTACACATTAACTGATTCTCAAATTCAGTGTCATGATCACTTCTGATCACAACAACCTTTGTATTGAGTTCAGATTGAATCTGTCTAATGAATATTGAGAGGATCTTGAAGGTGTCTGACTTAGCTTTTAGAAAGAACACCCAGCTGAACCAAGAAAAATCATCAACAATAACTAAAGTGTAGGATTTCCCTGCTAAGCTTTGCATTGAGATGGGACCAAATAGATCCATGTGAAGCAGGAAAAGGATTCTAGGAGAATCATTCTTACCAATTAGTTTGAATGAAGCTTTGATCTGCTTCCTTAGTTGGCAGGCTCTACAGGGATGGTCTTTATTAAATTTACCATTTGGTAAACCCCTGACTAGGTTCAGTTTGGAAAGTTTGGCTGTGGTCTTAAGGTTGAGATGACTAAGTCTCCTATACCACAACTCACTATTTTCTAACTGGGAATTAAACAAGAAGATCTCAGACTTTGCGTACTCAAAGTCTACCACATACACCTTATCTTTTCTGAGACCAGTCAAAACTATTTGATCAGTCTTAGAACTAACTATATGACACAAGGACTTGGTGAATACAACTTTGTATTCACCATCACACAACTGACTAATGCCGATCAGATTATGTTGAAGTCCATAAGCTACTTTAGCAAAGGAGATTTCTCCAATCCTGATCATACCATATCCTTTGGTTTGACCAGAGTGGGAGTTCCCAAAGATTACCTTGGGCCCTTCCTTGGCCTTGAAATTCTCCAGCAATTCTCTTGCTCCAGTCATATGCATGGAGCATCCACTGTCCAGATACCACAGCTGGCTTGTGGTTGAACAGCCTTCCCTCTGCACATGTAAATTAAACATTAACACAGACCCTCTCATGCTGGGGTCTCTTCCTTCTATCATCATATGGAGACATGAAAGAATGAGATGATCTTCAATTATTCCCCCTATGGTGAAGAAGTGCTGCATTATTATGCCAGCAATACTTGGCAATATGTCCTAATTTAGAACAACAGGAACATCTAAGTACAAAAGCAATAGAAGGTTTTGATGTTTTGAGATTCTGTGCAGAAATTATGCGTCGAGAAGGAATCGACGCAGGTTTAGAGTTGTCTCGGGTGCAATTCGACGTACCTGCATAGTCCCATCGAAATATTGGTTGCGTCGTGATAGATTCGACGCACCCACATAGCTGCTTCGAGATGATGTCGACGCACATGCTGGAGTCCGTCGAGAAGCATTCGACGCTTCCCAAAGATTGCATCGAGTTCAATTCAACGTATGATTCATATAATTCATAGCTTGTGATTTTTAGTTTATAACTTTCTTAAGTAAGTGGATTTCTATCCTTAACTTGTCATTTTTATTATTAAATCATGTCTAGCTTTATTGTAAGCATTTGTGCTATTTTTAAGAGTGGAGATCACAGAATCAATATGGGTTTGGTAGTTATTTCTATACTCATCAAAAGTTTCATCCATCTCTTATATTTCATTTTTATAACTTCTGCATTTAGCACATTCATTCTCCACAGGAAGATCTAAATTTTCTAGTGGCAGTTTACCTAGGATTCTCGATTCATCACTAGTGTTTACCCTATTAAATGTTGTGATTTTGTTAGGGTTATTTATACCATGTTCTCCACATGATTCTAACAAATTATCAATCCTATATCTAACAGATGTGCTTGGTCTGTCACAAACAAGTTTGCTTGTGAGTGATTGTGATTCTTGGTCAATAAGATCAAATCTCTTAGAGAGATTTTGTGAGATATCTTTGATCTATTGGCTCCTTCCATTGAGGGAGTCTTCCAAGACCTTTACTTTTGAGAGTTCTTTTCTTAGGTCTAAATTTTTATTATCTAAGAATTTTATTTCTTCTTTTTTTCTAAACACACATTTAAGATTATTGTTAATTGAAGATAAAGGATCTAAACTTATAGCTTTTATTTTAGACTTGATCATTAAAAGTTCCTTTTGATTGTCAATATAGTCTTGGCAGAATTCTTTAAAACATCTTTTAAAATCTTTTGAAGAAAAGTCAAACCCTTCAAAGAAGCTTACCTCAAATTCATTAGTGGAATCTTCCAAAGTCATTAGGCGGGCTTCTTCTGGTCCACTAACTTTACCATCATCTGATGAGAAGGAGCTTGATTCTGAATCTGAATCACTCCAGGTGTCAGCTAAGAGACCTCTTTCTGCTTTCTTATCCTTTCTCATGAAGGATTTCTTCCTGTGTTCCTTCTTCTGCTTGTGTTTCTTGTTCTTGTCTTCCTCAGGACATTCAGTAGAAAAGTGTCCTGGTTTCCTGCAAGAAAAACAGATTATCTCTTGCTAGGATTTTTATCATACCTTGGCTTGCTTGAACTTTTCTCTCTCCTTCTGGAATCTTCTGTCCTGGCCCACTTCTTGAATCTCCTAGCCAAGAGATTAAACATCACTTCTTCAGTAGTGGAGGACTCTGCTTCTGAACTTTTTAGTGCAATAGTCCTCTCCTTGGAAGTAGGTGTCCTTTCTTGGGCTTCTAACTCAGCCATGCTTTTCAGTAGGAGCTCATAAGACTTGAGCTTTCCTAAGAGAGCATCAGTTGAAATCTCCCTGAGGCATCTAGAATCCCTGATAGCCCAGATTCTAAAGTCCCATGTGCTAGGGAAGCACATAAGGAGCTTGTCATTAATCTCTGTCAGAGAGATGTCCTTGTCAAGTTCTCTCAGCTCATTTATGATGAGGCTGAATCTGTCATACATTTCTGTAATGCTTTCATCAGCCTTTTTCTTAAAATTCTCATATTGAGATATGAGAAGAGCCTTTTTGTCTTTCCTCTCATCAGAACTTCCTTCAACTAGTCTAGAGAGAGATTCCCAGATCTCCTTTGCAGAGTTGCAGTCAGCAACTTTCTGAAATATGTCATCAGACATAGTTGATACCAATATGTTCATGGCATTGGCATCACATGCCTTTACCTTCTTCTCATCCTCAGTCCATTCAGCTCTGGGAACTGAGGTTTGTATGACCTTCCCAGTGGAGTCTTTCCATATTGGGGTTGGGGGACCTGTGAGGATGACATTGAAAATTTCCTCATCAATAGAGTTCATATATAATTTTATTATAGCCTTCTAGAGTGTAAACTTATTCAGATTACACACTAGAGGTCTTGTAGAAGCGTAATCCTTAGAGCTCGTTTTCCTTATAAAGTATGTTTATAGAAAAGAAATGAGAGTAGGCGGTGTTTTTGATCAAGGTGTTAACCTCTTAATGATCAACCTCCCTCTGATACCAATTGAAAGTGCACAGTGTGCCTCTGAGAATCCTCTAGAGGGGGTGAATAGAGATTTAAATATTTTTCTATCCTAACTGTCTCCAATAATTTATTTTAAGGTATTATGCTTAATAATACAGGTAGAATAAAGAAAGTAGAGATTAAGGTGCAGAATAAAAGAGTGGACAGCACAGAAAATCACAGCACAGACACAATGAATTATATAGAGGTTCCCCAAAATATGGGTAGTCCTCTCTTCTACCACCTGGTAGGAATGCACCATTGTGCCCGAGTCTTTTGATTAGGAGTCTCTTAGAACCAATGATCTTTTAATAAGGAGATCATGAACCACCAGATCTTTTGATAAGGTGATCTTGAACCACCAGATCTTTTGATAAGGAGATCTTGAAACACTAAATCCTTTGAAGAGGGATTAATAAAACTCTTTTACAGAATGAGAAAGAAGAAGGGAGAAGGTTGAAGGAATTCTGTTCTCAGAATTCTTATGATGGCTGATTGAAAAACAGCCAATGTGAAGTCCCACAGAATCTGCTCTTGATTAGCCTCTGATTTTGATGGTGATGATATGCAGAGACTTTGTTTGTCAGATCCTTTTTGACTTGTTCTAACTCAGATCCTGCTGCTATATGATGGTGATGAGAAGCAGCAGTAGGATCTTCTGGTCTATCAGATGAAGAACACCAGTGCCTTCTATTCTCTTTCACAGCTCTGTATTAGGGTTCCTAAGAGAGAGGGAGAAGAAGTCAGGAAACCCTAATTTGAGAAGAAGATGGCTGATAGTGATTAATGATATTTTCTTCTCTTCCTTCTCTATCCTTATATACCCTCTCTCTATTTTGAATTTGTTTCCTTGTTAGGTAAGATCTGAAAAGGTATATTTGATAGACATTCTCTTTCCTTCTGTAATTACTTCTCGACCCGTCTAACCAGAAGGTGTATAGTTCCAAGAAAGCCTTTTTCTCCTTCTTTAATGTTTTCTTATTCTTAAGGAAATTATTAGGTCGTTGGAGAATAGTCTGAAAGATGTGGGCCATGATAGAAGCATCAGAAAGACAGCTGTAAAGATTGAACTTTCACAGATTGTATTCGACGTAGCATCGAATTAACTTCCTCTCTTATCGACGCTGCTTCGAGTTCATCTAAGAGCTGCTTCGATTTCTTCTGTGCTCTGACTGAACTCAGTGTACAACCCTGAATTCGCCGAGCAAACCCTTGGGACTCAAGAGGTATTTAAGACTTGTTTTTCCTACAATGGCCAAAGACAAGAATAGGGGGAGGTAAATCAATCATCCCTTGTTAACCATGGCCGGCTCGGATACGGCCGCTAGCGCCGTCGGTAGCACTACCGCCGGGCGCTAGCCCTCCTCAGCCGTCTCGACGGCACTGCTGAGACCGCTCGGTCATCTCGCAAGTATGTCAAGACGAGTCGCTAGCGCCGGTGGTAGCAATACCGTCGGGCGCTAGACAATCTCACCCCTCCCCAAGGCAAGGGGGCGAGCTCCTCTCGCCCCCATCCCCTCCAGGGGGGGAGAGCTCCTCTCACCCCCCGCGCCCCCAGCAGCAGGGGGGCGAGACCCCGGGGGGGCGAGTCGCTAGCGCCGGCGGTAGCAATACCGCCGGGCGCTAGCCAATCTCGCCCCGCCCCAAGGCAAGGGGGGCGAGCTCCTCTCGCCCCCCACACCCCCAGCAGCAGGGGGGCGAGACCCCGGGGGGGCGAGTCGCTAGCGCCGGTGGTAGCAATACCGCCGGGAGCTAGCCAATCACGCCCCGCCCCAAGGCAAGGGGGCGAGCTCCTCTCGCCCCCATCCCCTCTAGGGGGGCGAGCTCCTCTCGCCCCCCGCGCCCCTAGTAGTAGGGGGGCGAGTCCGCAGGGGGGGGCGAGCTCCTCTCGCCCCGCCCCAAGGCAAGGGGGGCGAGCTCCTCTCGCCCCCATCCCCTCCAGGGGGGCAAGCTCCCCTCTCCCCCCGTGCCCCTAGCAGAAGGGCGAGACCAGCAGGGGAGCCGTCCCTAGCTGGGTCTCGCCCAGCCCCAGCAGAGGGGTGAGACCAGCAGGGGAGCCGTCCCTAGATGGGTCTCGCCCAGCCCCAGCAGAGGGGCGAGACCAGCAGGGGGCCGCCCCTAGCTGGGTCTCGCCCAGCCCCAGCAGAGGGGCGAGACCAGCAGGGGGGGCCGTCCCTAGCTGGGTCTCGCCCAGCCCAGCATAGGGGCGAGACCAGCAGGGGAGCCGTCCCTAGCTGGATGTCGCCCAGCACCAGCAGAGGGGTGAGACCAGCAGGGGAGCCATCCCTAGCTGGGTCTCTCCCAGCCCCAGCAAAGGGGCGAGACCAGCAGGGGGCCGCCCCTAGCTGGGTCTCGCCCAGCCCCAGCAGAGGGGCGAGACCAGTAGGGTGGCCGCCCCTAGCTGGTTCTCGCCCAGCCCCAGCAGAGGGGCGAGACCAGTAGGGGGGCCGCCCCTAGCTGGGTCTCGCCCAGCCCCAGCAGAGGGGCGAGACCAGCAGGGGGCCGACCCCCGGGTCGCGCCACACCCGGTTAATGGGCTCGCCGAGCCCTGCGAGGTACCCCCTCTCGCCCAGTTCCTGGTGGAGGGGTCGGTCTGCGTTTAGCGCCTCAGAGCAGCGGGATTTGGCTATCCGCATCCAAATCCGAGGGTATTTTGGTAATCTGGTAGGCCAGAGTTTGGTTATTTGCAGCCCAAATCCAAAATCCTATAAATAGGACCAAGGGGACACCATTTGGAGGGGATCATTCTAGGCTAGCTCTCTCTCTCTCTCTCTCTTTCTCTCTCTCTCTCTCTCCCCCCCCCCCCCCCCCCACTTTCTCTCTCTAGTGGGTGAGGAGAGCCTCCAGTGGTGCCCAAGCTTAGTAGTGGCTTGGGAGGGGAAGTTCCTAAGGGGCTTCCGGGTATGTGGCAGGACCTCCCCACTAAGCCCTTGGTCCAATCCATAGTTCCTCAACCTTCAACCTAGAGCTCTCCCTTGGGGGGAGTAAGGGTTGGTCGCCCCTCACCTTGCTGAGGGCCCCGAACTCCACAGAGACCGAGAAATCGGTTTCAACACTCAGCTAGTCAATATTGCGTCGATTCCTTATCAATGCACCCATCGAGTTGAATAGCATCTACTCTGACTTCCATTAACTGCGTCGAGATGAAGTTAACGTTGTGTCGACTTTAGATGGCTTTGACATGTATTCCCTTCCGCGTCGAGTTTGAAGTAGAAGCTGCGTCGACTTCTCAAGTTCCTTCGACAAGTATCTGGTCTCTGCGTTGATATCTATTCGACTTAACGTCGACTAGTGTTACTTTGACAGTAGAGTTGAACCACTTGAACTTCTAGTCGGAGTATCGTCGACATGGACTCGATGTTGCGTCGAATTCCATTCGACGTAATTATTACCTTCTGCCATTTTTGCTTCTAGTCTTGACACTCTTGGTTGAGTGTGACATCCTAAGACATCTAGTGACCAAATTACCCTCACTATACAATGGGTAAATTAAATCTTAGTGAATAAAATCACTTTTAATTAATTTGTTAAGTTAAATCAAGGGGTTTTCCCAACAATCTGGGAGGTCTGTTAGGACTATCTCGTTATCTTGAGGTGTTGGAGGAGGAGGAGGAGAGGGTGCAGCTTGGCCAAGCTTCAGAATTTGCCTGGTCCATTAAGAGAAAATACCTACACTCATTCTCTTACTAGGAGGAATAGGCACTCCTTTTGACTTGCACACCATTGGGGTAGTGGTGGTATAAAAATTGGCTCATTATTCTCATATAGGCATTCTCCTTATATGAATACTTGTGGCCAATCAGCTTCAGAAGGCTTCTCCCCCAATGTATTCTCTTGTCGAGGACTAACACTCCCATTATCTACAGTTGCTGCTTAGGGATAGCATCATGTGATAAGATCTTGTATAACAACACCTTTCCCACAATATCTTCTAGAAATCTGTATTCTTTAGCCACATCATTCTTCTTCAGATTTATGGCCTTGTCCTTACTGAACTTCATTATTTGTAATGCATTACTTATCTCTGCCCTTGTTAGTTCATCAGATTCACCACCTACTGGTAGATCATAAGTGTGACATAAGATTTCCTCTGTGATATTGATATCAGTTCCAGAGATTCTCTCATGGAGGGATCTATCATCTACAATGTGAATGTTATCTTTCAGTTCTGTTAATTCGACGTCATATATCTTGCATCCCGTCGAAATCAACTTTGTTAGCCCAGCAGTTTAAAATAGGCCGAGAATAGCCTTGAAGTTGTCAGAAGCAGCGCTAAATGATTCGACATCCACGTCGAATCTAGAATTGTTCTTTGGGGGTGCCATAGAGACTTATTGTAGTACCCACAAAGGAAAGACAAGAGAGAGAGAGAGAGAGAAGTGAGATCAAGTACACGAGAGAGCTAGAGAGCAAGAAAGTATGAGAGCAAGAGAAAGAGAGATTTCGAAAGCGTAATAAAATCCAACATCTAAGTTGCTTAAAAGAAGACAATTCGTCGCAACTTAGGGTAGTATTCAAAGCAACGTCGACAAGAATTAATATTCAGCGCGCCAAAATGAGTCGAAGCAGCTTCTAGAAGCAAGACTATGCGCGCTTGACATGTCGATGTTGTGTCGATTTGTAATTGATGTGACTTCAAATTTGTACAGTAACTATTAAGTCGGCCCATGCATCGATATGAATTCAATGCTATATCGAATGTTATTCAAATAATCTATTCTAGGTGGCTCTCAAAGAAGGCATCGAGTAGAACTCGACGGTGCATCAAAATCTATTCGACACAACTTTGAATATACAGTTGTATTTCTCTAGAAAATTTCTGTTGTTTTTCTCAGCAATAGTGTATATTGAAATTAGCATTTATAGGATTATATGTGTGAATGAGGATGCAACATCAAGAGTTGTTAGAGAAATATTCACTCCCTTTGAATAGCTTAAGTTCCATGTTGAGAAGTTAGTTTTCCCTTTCCCTGCATTGTCTCTGAGGAAGGGACTCTTAGCATCCATGCACATGTAGTTCAAACATTAGAGGTTACCCAGGTTACCATGAGCCCTTTACTTTTACCATTATATGGTGATATAAAGGAATAAGATGGTCTACTATTATATCCTTTTGGATGGCAGAAGATAAGTTTATCTGGTCTAGATTTGTTGTCTTGATAATGGAAATTGGCGTATAATGTGTCATGATATAATAAGTCTGTAGAATGTCTAATGATTCTACTTTTTACCTTAGCCTTTTGATTGAGATTCATTGGTCTATCTAAAATTTTTTTCCCTAGAGTTCTCTTCTTACTATTAGGATTTACTTTATTAAATACAATGAGTCTTTCATGGTGATTGTTGTCTAGTGTTTTAATCAAAGATCTGGTCTCAGTTATTTTAAAGTCACTAGGTCTAACAAAGGTAACTGGATTTTTCTAGGCAGGTCCACTAGGGACATCTGTGCTGGTGGATGGATCTGCTCCTAAGCCAAGATGCTTAAATCATATAGAGAGATTTTGAGTAATATCCTTGAGCTTTTGAGTCCTTCCATTCGGTGGGTAAGGCTTTTCCTTTGTAAGCACTTCTTTTAGCTTTGAGTTTTCATTGGTTAGATTAGTTATTACTGTTTCCTTTTTAAAGATCTGATTTCTCAAATCATAATTTACAGAGTATAAGTCATCTTTCTTAAAGTCTTCTAATTCTTCCCTAACCGTTTCTATTTTTTTGAACTTTAAGATAATCATTACAAAATTCTTTAAAACAATTTTTAAATTCTTTTGTATTAAATTCTTCTAATGTAAAATCAAAGTCATCAAAGAGAGACACCTGATCTTCCTCAGAGAAATCTCCCAAAGCTTTTAGGCAGGCTACTTTCCGATAGTTTCTTCATCACTTTCAGATGAAGAGGAGCTTGATTTAGTTTCTATGTCACTCTAGGTTTCAGCAATGAAACCTTTTCTCTTCTCTTATCCATTTTCCTGAAGGACTTCTTCTTGTGCTCCTTTTTATTGTTGCTTTTGTCCCTTTGCTCTTCAGGATACTCAGGGGCAATGTGCCCTGGATTTCTGCAGGCAAAGCAGATTACTTCCTGCTCTGGTATCTTATCAAACCTTGGCTTGCTAGAACTCCATTCCTTCCTTCTAGAGTCTTCAGGCTTGACCCACTTTCTTAATCTTCTGGCCAAGAGATTGAACATCTCTTCCTCAGAAATGGAAGGCTCTCCTTCCGTTGCCTTTAGAGTAATTTTCCTTTCCTTAGGAGTTGAGAGTTTCTCCTTGGCTTCTGTCTCTGCTCTGTTATGTAGTAGGAGCTCATAGGACTTGAGCTTCCCTAGCAGAGCATCTGTGGATATTTCTCTATGACATTTGGACTCTCTAATAGCCTAGATCCTTGAGTCCCTTGTGCTTGGGAAGCACATTAGGAGCTTATCATCAATTTCTATCAGATAAATTTCCTTGTCCAGTCCCTTCAGCTCATTTATAATGGTGTTGAATCTCTCATGCATCTCAGCCACACATTCTTCAGACTTCTTTTGGAAGTTCTCATATTTTGATATGAGAAGGGACTTTTTGTCCTTTCGTTCATCAGAACATTCCTCAACCAATCTGGAAAGGGATTCCTAGATTTCTTTGGCTGAGTTGTAGTCAGCCACCTTCTGTAAATTGTCATCAGACATTGTAGAGACCAGAATGTTCATGTCTTTGGCATCACATGCCTTCTGCTTCTTTTCAGCATCTGTCCATTCAGCTATATAATCACTCACTCTCTCTCTCTCTCTCTCTCTCTCTCTCTCTCTCTCTCTCTCTCTCTCTCTCTCTCTCTCTCTCTCTCTCTCTCTCTTCTCACAACATCCACAAGCGAAAGCTAAATAACTCTATTCCTTAAACACCTGTCTCCTGGTAGAAGTAATGCGGAGCATCTGCTCCTCAAGTCCTGCCACCTCATCCAGCTGCTGCTCCAGCTCCTCGGGCTCCTACGGTCAAAACCAACCATTAATCATAAAGACTAAGCCATTTTGTCCTCGCTTCCCCCCATGACTCCTAGGCACCGAGCGGGAGGAAGAAAGCGGGGGACAACAAAGCAGAAGGATACAAACAGATGGCAAGGGATTCTATGCTAGCAATATATATATATATGTTTTAAGAAAATCTACACCAGCAGTATAAATGTGTAAAAGTAGGTCTAAGCTAGCAGTATAAGTAGGTAAACAATAGCGAAACAATAAAAGAAGTAAGAAAAGCAGTGTGGCGCAGGTAAAGTAAATGAGTATAACTATACTACCATCACATGAGTACCTTAACTTATATGAATGCTCATACAAACTTGTAAGTTAAGGTTTCCAGAATAATAACTTATCATATAAAAGAGCCCGTACTAATTTATATGATGAGGATCTACAAGTAACGTTCTAATGCTTATGAATTTTATGATACGTATGCTATGGTATGATTCATACAAGTGTAACTCACCCACACGACTCTGTGATCACAGACCTTTTGTTCCCAATTTTTGGAGTTAGCCACACTCTCTGGTACCACCATTGTGGCTATGGCAGTAGTGGAGCGGGTGCCTCCACTTCCTAGGCTAGTATACACACTCCCAGGCCTAGTCCCTTCGTACGCCTATGTACACGTCCTAGGTGTACTCTAGAGTCTTGTGTACTCTTTGCTGGAACCCACCAGTCTTTAAGGTCGGGTGTGCATTTTCAGGGATTGTCCTCCAGGCCGCAGTATAAATAACCTACTGGCCCCTCAAACCCTCACACCCGCCTAAGTCAACATACTGTCGTCAGTGTGATGACTGGCCCAGTACCGAAGACCCGCCACTAATTTGTTTATATGTACATACAAGTTATCACGACTCGAGCCTCCAGCTCGCACGACCAACCCATCCTGATATGCAACCACCCGAGCCTCCAGCTTGCAGGACTAACCCATCCATACTGTTCCATCCTATAACTCGGGATGAGGCTTATCACATTTCTTGTTCACTTAATTAGGCTACTCTTGTCTAATTATTTTTATACTTAGAAGTTTAAGGTAAATCTTGGACTTCCCGAGGTCTACCCGGTGAAGGGCTCACAGCGGTACTAGGGAATACGATGGGCTGAAGCTCAAATCCCACTTTCCAGGACAATTACTTTTATTGGAGGCTACCCCTTTCCCACGGACACACTCACATCATTAGTCTTGATTCTTAGATAATTTATGAGACTTGTTCTAGGTCTACCTTAGGCAAATGTTCCTTTTGAACAATGCTCGACTCATAAAATCCTGAATATACTGGTGTGGTGTAAATCTTATATTTTGTCAAAATATTCTCAAACCCACAACTTCTAAGGGCTGATATAAATGATATATTACTTCTATGTTCCAAGTCTTATTTAATTTCAATGTGATCTTGTTAATTTAATCACCTTGCCAATATTCTACTATCCGCAGACCAAAATGAAATTGAACTAGTTTTGACCCCTATAATGCAAGCTTAACTATATCATGTGCAATTGATCTACAATTTGTACAATAGGTTCATGATGGATAAATTAAGAAATTTTCTGAGTTTTGTTATATTTCGAATGGATTTGACCTCAATTAAAAATTAATTAATCAATGGGCATATAACAATTTACAAAGAAAGCACTATGCCGGTAATTTCAAATTTGCTAATAAAATTTCCAGAGGTATTTCCAGAGAATCTACCATCATAATTTTCACATAAAATAAAAGGGGTGAATATGCAACTTTACACAGCAAGTACTAATTTACCTCTTTGAAAAATTCTGAGAAAATTATCATAGTATTTTAATGTCCTAAAAACATTCTAGCCAGAGTTTCAAAATTTTCCAGAGACATTAAACTATAAATATTTCATAATTTCAAAAGTGTGAAAAACTGAATATTTGAAATTTTCCCATGTGTAAGTCATCCAAAAATTCTACCAAAATTTCCAGAGGTTTAGAATCGTATTACAAATGTTCTTTCAGAATTTCATAATTTTTAAACTCATTTTCCTTATTAAAATACCCAAACTTCAGAATTCTGACAAATCAAAATTTTGTTGAAAATCAAGAAATATTCACTAAAAAATTTCTACAAAATATTCCAAAGGTCCAAATTGATATAGCAAGTGTTTTCCTAGAGTTTCATAATTTTCTAAGTGACTTTGACTACAAATATTTCCTTAATACATAAAGGTGATATATTTTAGATTAATCAATAAATTAGGATTTTTAATCCCAAAAATCCTAATTTCCACTGAAGTGATGTATTATGTCACAATTAAGATATGGCTAAATTACCAGAGGCTAAGATCAAGCCAAAGGTGCCAAAATCTTTTTTTTCCTCTTTTTGGCTATGTGCACCCCATGTCACATACCATGCAAGGACATGCAAGTGGAATAACCCCACATGCAGTGGTCCAATTGCTCTCATATTTTAACTAGGGTCAGATAGTGACCTAATAGACATGTCAGCCAAATTTGGGGTTATTTTGAGTTACCCAACACTATAAATATCATTAATATAATAAATTAAATAGTGAGCAAAACCATGGAGAAATCTTCTCCTAAAATCTGATTTTTGGCCTCATATTAGTAATAGGGCAAATTCATGCATGGGCCAAATTTCAGCACCATTGGAATTAGCATCTAAGAGATATGCATGTTTTAATTTCTGCCCTACCCTAGGATCAGTCCCACGAGAATTGGTGTACAGGAGCCTACATTGTTCCAAATAAGTTTATTCAAGTTCCTAAATAAAATAGACATCCAGATCTACAATAGTTATCTCTGGCCACTTTTCATGAAATTGCCTTTAAGGGCCTCAAAATAATTAATCAAAATACTGAAATAAATGTTACAAATAATACAAATGATATGATCTTGATATAATTAATTCCTACACTAATTTTGATGCATATCGGACGGCTCCTGGTCATCTTCCTCCTCTAGCCAATAGCTAGGATTGCCCCGACCTGGAGCTTAATGATTCCCCATTTCCCGGCCACCCACAGCCCACCACTATCGGCCACCACCTCCACCACCTCCGTTGAGGTGGTGGCTACAGCCAGGCGGCAACACGACCGCCGGAGAAGCCATCTCCAGTGATCCCAAGCTAGGAGAAAAGCTCAGGATTTCTCCCTCTTTCTCACGTGGGATCGGGCTCAATTGAGCCTAATTTCTCTCCTAATTTGATCTAGATACTGGCATAGAGGGAGGGGTGGAGAAATGAACCTGTGTGGGAGCTTGAGATCGAGTAATCCGACGTGGTGGCATGGTGGCGAGTCTCTCTGGCGAGCTTGCTCCATATCTCAATCCGGAAGCTAAAGCTTGGCTCCAGGTGGCTGGCTCGACTCTCTAGAGTTCTTTGAAGGTGATGGTGAGGTCACATGGGGGTGGGGTTGGCTGGTTGTGGTGTTTTGAAAAGGGGGTGGTCGGCCATGAGCTTTGGATGTTCCTCCTTGGCTACAAGTGTCCACCACCCCTAGAATTCTGCTGGAGAATCCCTGGAGAGGTCAGATATTAGCTTGGGCAGAGGAATGGAGAGCCATGTGGCCTCCATTCCTCAAAATCATCTTTGTCTTTAATGGATTTTGCGGGAAATCTCTAATTTACCCCCTTGCATGTCACCTCTCTCCAAATTTAGAGGGCATGACTGGTAATTGAGTATTTGTGCTGCTGGATGGGATTTGGTTGAGGACTTGACCCATTGGGAATTCACTTTGGCTCTTAATTTCTTCCTTTAGGCTTAAAGTTGACCATGGTTGACCTTAGGGTTTACTTGGTCAATTGGGTGGGGTGACTAGTCCAAAGTGTTGACCTTGAGTCAATTGACACCACCCAATGTTGATTGGGTCATGGTGATGCCCTAATTGGGCCAATTTAGCTCATAGGTGTGATTTTAACCAAAATTGGGGAAAAGTTGGTTTTGGTCAATTTGGACCAATTGATGATCTCATGATGGAGCTTTTGGGTGAATTGGGTCCTCATTATGTTCTAAGGCTAGGGGTGAAGTCAATCTCATGTCTTGGGGGTCAATTACACATATTGGGGAAAGATTGGCTTATGTTGACCTAAGTTTGACTTTGGTCGAATTGAACCAATTGATGACCCCGTGATGGGGCTTTTGGGTCCATGGCACTCCTTAAAAGGTTTACCATCTAGTGGTAGGGCCAATTTGGTCATATGAGTATGAATTGAACCCTATTGAGTTGAATTGGGCTATATCGACCTGGATTTGACTTTGGTCAACTTGGCTAAATTGGTTGACCAATTGATGAGACTTTTGGTCAATTATGTCTGCTTTAAGGTTAGGGACAAGGTGATGGGGTTAATTTACATTTGTAAGTTCAATTTGAGCTAATTTGACCTAGGTTGACCTGCCTCCTATAATGGACCACATGTGAGTTCATTTAACTCAATGTATCCTAAGGCCACTACCTAGCTCAAACTCACCTCACTCACCACCTGCCCTACCCTAATTGGAGTTGAGGGGTCTAGTAGGAAATGGGATGTTATACCAAGTGCCTTGAACCCTCAGCGATTGTTGAAGGAGGAATCATTCAGAAGAACTCTCTTCAATACTTCTTCTTCTCTTTATTAGCATGTCTACTTCTTATTTGTAACATGAGTGAAGAGTCCTAAGAATCCCTCTACAGAGGATTCAGTTGGTTCAGGATCTCCATACCAAAAGATCTAGTGTGGTTCTAAGAGTCTCCTTGTCAAAAGACTCGGAAGTTGGTTCTAAGAGTCTCCTTATCAAAAGACTCAGTGGTTCTGAAAGTCTCCTTATCAAAAGACTCAAGCACTCGACAGTGAATTCCTACCAAGGTGGTAGAAGAGTGGATGTACCCATAAGTTTTGGGGAACCAATATAGCTCTTGTCTTTGTGTTGTGAATTTTCGTTGTCTACTTGTTTTATTTCTGCAATCTGTGATTATTTCATTCTGGGTTGATCAGCTGAATGCATAATAATTTGGAGTATTTTTCTTGTATGTGCACATTATTATAGAAAAAATTTTAAATCTCTATTCACCCCCCCCCCCCCCCCCCTCTAGAGAATACTTTGAGGTATCACTGTGCACTTATAGACTCACTCTCAAGCAGAGACTATTTAATTCGACCAGTCCATAAGAGTCTCGAGCAACCCATAACAGTTTGGATCCGTCTGTGGGAAAGGTGTTCTCAAACTCTCCAAAGACTCTATAAAGATTGTATTGGCTTTACGGCAATACTCGCAACTAACATCAATAATAAGGAAGGGAAACCGTTCTACTAAGGGAACAATCTCTGGGGGGCACGTTGATACAGCTCACTCTCATTCGCTCATCAACATACCTCTCGTGAAAGAGGTCATGATCTCGCCTGTAACTGCATAGGAAGGACGTATATGCCAAATTGAGGAGCGCCTGGCCAAGATGCTTTCTCTTCTAAGAAAAAATAGGGGCTCCTTGAGCCCTAATCCACCCCCTGTGTTGGTCAATCCGCCTCTGTCGGCTCATAATCATGTTCTATTTGAAAACACAGCTTGCGAGAACATTGACTTTGAAGAAGGGTTCTCCGATGCTAGACAACTCCATGCATCCCATCCGACCGACCAGGACCCCAAAAGTCAACTTCTATCATCCTCATTCAGAGGCGACAATCAACGAACAAATTATGGGGAGGCTCACTCACAAGGAGATATGTGTTATGATCGCTAAAGAGTATGACCAAGTTGGTCTACGGGCTGCTTTTTCCCGCAGGCCTCTTCGCCATGGCTCCCCGTTGGCACCTCAAGTTCTGGCGCATCCATCTTGCATGGCGTCAAGCTCCCATCATCTAGACGTTCGACAGGATGAATGTTCCGCTGGAGCATGTCAATCACTTCACCACCATCATGAGAATCTACAACGCTCCTAACCAGCTATTATGCCAAGTGTTCCCGACGACTATGAAAGGGCAGGCTCGCACCTGGTTCCATTCTTTGACAGAATGATCCATTAACAGTTTTGCAGAACTAACTCAGCAGTTCACAGACCTGTTCATCGCCAACCATAAAATTGTCCAAGTCTCCTCTCACCTTTTGGGCATCCTCTAAAATGAGGGGAAGACACTTAAAGATTTCTTCCGGTACTTAACTACCGAGGCACGACAAATTCTGGAAGTCGATCTCAAGCTTCTTTGGGGTGTTTTTCTCAGATGACTCTACCTTAGTTGCTTCTACTCTACATTGACATGGGGAGAATGCGCCTTGGTTTCCCGACCTCGTTCACTGGGTCGGGGCCCAGATCAAAGCTGACATGGCAATCAAGGTGCACTGCCAGTGATTTGAGGAGAGCTCATAGAGAATGAGGGGGTAGAAATTGCCACCGGCACCCAGGAGGAACAACGGGCGGTGCGATGACCTCCCCAGAGATCAGGTACCTTGTCAGTACTAGGTTTACACTCCCCTGAATACAACCCGAACAAACATGCTCATGGAAATTCGTGACAACGATGCACTTTGTGGACCCAAGACGATGCTCCCTAACCGAGGTGACCGGACACAGTACTATGACTATCATCGCGGGCATGGCCATAGTATGAAGGACTGCACCAAGATGAAGGAAGAGATCGAGCGCCTTTTTCGGCAAGGGCTCCTCCTAAAGTTCTTGCAGAATCAAGTTCTGAACCGACCAGCAGAGCCCTGGCCCGGAAGTGATTAACCTCCCTCTCTCCAGGGTGCGCAGAGGGGAAGAAAAATGATCAGGAAAGTCAAGACCATAGCTAGTTCTCTCTTCTGCCTTTATCAAGTTTACTCCATTTCCCAGCCCAAGAAGGACTCCGAAGAGTGCAAGGCACGGAAGAATGTCGCTATCAACTTCAGGGATGAAGGCTTGGAGAGACTATCTCTGCCATACCAAGACACCCTTGTCATCAGCGCTGGGATCACTAACCCCAGCTTCAATGTCAAGAGGATACTAATCGACAGTGGATGCTCAAATGATTTCCTTCTTATGTCTACCCTCCGCGATATGAAGATCCAAAGGAGCGTTTCAAGACATCCATTGGTCCGGTGTACGGATTTGTCAACACCCCCATCCCGATACAAGGGAGAATCACTCTAGCGTCTATAACATCCTGACTTTTATTGGGTCACTAGGATCCTAGATGACCCAATAAAAGTAACTTGATCACCTACAAGATACCCTAGAAGCTAGGAGGTGACTAAAAATGCAATTTTGAGCAAACGAGCTCTGAATTGACTTCTGTCAGTTACGTTAGACTCGTATAGTAAATATATGTGCAATGAAACTCATTTCATTTGAATTTGAGGTCATTTAAAGGAAATGACCATTTTGAGTAGTATTGTGCTACAAAACCACTCTGAGATGTCATATTGAGCAAACGAGCTCTGAATTGACTTATGTCAGTTACATTAGACTAGTATAGTCAATACGAGTGCGACAGAACTCATTTCATTTGAATCTGTGGTCATTTAGAGGAAATGGCCATTTTGAATAGTGTTGTACTACAAACCACTCTGAGATGTCATATTGAGCAAATGAACTCTGAATTGACTTTTATAGTTGCATTAGACTCGTATAGTCAATACGAGTGCAGTAGAACTCTTTTCATATGAATCAAAGGTCATTTGGTAAAAGTGATTGTTTTAGGTCATGTGTCTCATCGTGGCGACCCCAGAATGATAAAATGAGCAAATAAGCTGAGAATTGACTTCTGTCAGTTACGTTAGACTCGTATAATCTATACAAGTGCAACAGAATTTGTTTCGCTCAATTCTAATATCGTTTGGTCAATTTGACCAAAATGGGCCCCGACGAGTTTAGTAGTGTGTGCACACACCAATATTACTCTAACATGTCGTGATTGGCTCGTTACTCGACAACATGGACCTACATTGACCTAGACCCACATGGGTACCCACCCTAGGGTTGACTCGATCAAATCCTATTGAAAATGTAATTTTGATAATTTTAAAACTCCTCTACCACTCCCCAAGCTCAAGACCACTCAAGATCCACCATGAGCTCACCTTCAGCCCTAATTGGGCTCTGAATTCAAGGCTAAATTCCATTAAGCTAGGCTTGGGCCAAAGCAAGGGGTAG
Organism: Dactylorhiza incarnata; assembly: GCA_033032865.1. Taxonomy (NCBI): domain Eukaryota; kingdom Viridiplantae; phylum Streptophyta; class Magnoliopsida; order Asparagales; family Orchidaceae; genus Dactylorhiza; species Dactylorhiza incarnata. Next base: position 12,159,037 of record JAWHQI010000039.1, read on the forward strand.
GAAACAAAACCTAAGCATACACTCCCACTCGATCTCTCTCCTCCAAGCCTCACTCCAAACCTTCTTTAACCCACCCAATGTAGCCAACTCCTGTCATTTATCACTGAAGGGTACATCCACCCCCTTCCATGGTTGTCAGCTCACGCCCCCCTACTTGTGTTAACCCAAACCCTAACCCTCTTGGTTTGCTTAGCTGAGAAGGAGAGGGGAGGGATGGGCCTTGTCTCTCATATAAAAAACCCCCATGCCCTTATTTTGAGGCCACCCCACTACTGAGCCCATTCACCCACCCTTTCAGAGCATTAGCTCGCCGAAGAGAACCACCCTCTCCCTCCATCTTCCCCATGTACAACCTATCAGGAACGTCCAAAGATCCCCTCCATCAGGTGGAACTCTCCCCCTCTCTTCCTCCCTAGGTCCCTAGACGTCCTGCACGTGAGCTCCGACCACCGCAGCGCCGCCACAGCTCCACCAGAGCCCCATTTTGCGTGCAGATGGTTGTGTTGGAGTGAGACCCCCATCCCCTCCTGGCCTGCTGGGGGCAGTTCCTCGCCTGAGAGGGCTCGGTGACCCTCTCCGGGAGGCCCAAAGGCGGTCGCCCAGTCGGAGAGCAGTGCTTTATTTTTGCGTGCACTGTAAGCAAAGACTCTCGCGGTCCTCGGTGACACCAGGCCGCCGGACCACCTCCGGAGTGAGCGCCGGCCCCCAGCGAGTCAGTCAGGTGCAGTTGCGCAGCCCCACGGGGGACGACCGGCATTGGCAGGAGCCCTCTAGTTTCTGCCACCGCCGGATAGTAGCTACTCTCTGATCTCAAGAATGAGTTCGAACGGCTCTCGTTTTCTTAATCTAGTCAAAAAATGATTGGGGACTCCCAGAGGATCGGCGCCGGATCCGTTGTGGGGCCGTCACTCTGAATTTGTGGCTCGATTTCAACCGCAGATCTTCATCAACATCTGTGCGCATTTAAATCTCAATATGCTGAAGGGTTTTTAATTTTCGAGAACGATCTATTCTCTAATTCGAAATAGATAAACATGAAACATGTTCATCTCAGTAAGGGCTACCTCCAAAAAAAATTTCATAATTGTATGGGAGGGTTGATATTTTTATTAATACATAAATTCCTCAAATTTCATTGATTTAAGTACCAGAGAACTATAGATTGTTGACAAAATTCTAAGAAAAATCATGAAGATAGTGATAGACAAATTACACCTTCTGTATTTATTTGAGAATGTTTGAAATTAAAATGATATTTTTAAGAATTAAATAAACTGACTTTTCAGTTTAAAATTTACAGGGTGCAATTAATCCAATCATAACTCCTGGGAACTTTATATGAGATTAGTAGGAAGTAGTTAAAGTCTCTAGGAAATTTTGGGAGTTTAATAAATACTCTTGGTATTTTATCGAATTAATATAAAGGCAAAAAGGTGCTATATAAAATAGCATGAGCAATATAGAACCTCATTAGGCATTGAAATAATTGTGGTGATAGACAATTGGTAATATGTACAGCCTGCCAGCGTTTAAGAATTTTCGAGATCCATTTGCTAATTTTAATTGATTTAAAATGAGTAAGATCCTCTAAATATAATTATCCATAAGAGATTTTATTAATCAAGATATTTGGAAAAACATTTTGAGATTGGTAGTGGTGATGTAAACCCTCTGTAAAAAAATTGAGGATTTTTGGATCATTTTAAGTATTTTTAAATAAAAAAGAATGAAATATTTGTGGTAAATAATTGATTAGAGGACAAATCAAAGCTCAAAATGATTTGAGGAAATTATGGGAAGTAAGTTAGGTTAACCATAGCCTCTGGATCTAATTTCAAAAAAATTTAATTATTTTAGTATTTATCAAATAAAAGGGGTTAAAGTTGAAAGAAAACATATCGTGTAAAACCTATGAACTCGAATTGCCCCGATACAAATGATTGAGGTTAATGGGTTCATACTAAACCTCATGCAGAGATTTGGGACTTGTCGATTAAATTAGACATTTATAATGAATTGTAAATGAAAAGCTGAAATTTATATTAGCCTCGAACAGATTGTCGAATCCTGAAAAAACTCGCAATTTGATAACCACCCTAAAAGGTGCAACTGAAGTAACTATCGGGTTGGAATAACTTAGAAAATGGTGAACCCTAATCTGGTTAATAACACGTAAAATTTGTAGCGAAATTATAAAACATGCTCCTCGAAACTGAGATGTCACCTCGAAACGAAGATGCCTCCTCGAAATGGAGATGTCTCTTATGAACAGAGATGCCTCTTATGAACGAAGATACCTCTTATGAACAGAGATGTATCCTTGAAACGGAGATAAGAACTAAACTTGCATCCTGTGAACGAAGATGTCTCCTTGGAATGGAGATGTCTCCTTTGAACGAAGAAGGGCTGCAGATACTGGAAATTGAATTGTTTCTTATTTTGTTCTTCTTATTTCAATATTGTACTTTATTTCAGCATTTTATTTCCTGCACTTACTTCAGTATTTTATTTACTACACTTCTTTTCAGCATTTTATTTAGTGCACTTTATTTCGGCATTTTACTAAACACACTTAATTTATAATATTTTATTTACTGTAATTTACTAGTGCTTTGACTTTCCCACCTTCTTTTAAGAGTTTTGCCATATTAAGCGGTTTAACTTAATATGAACATTAATTAGAGTTAACTTAGAGACAGAACATTTCTCCAATGGTAACCCTAAATAATTAGCATTTTGATCGCCGCGCTTTTTAATTAAAGCTTGTGTGATACGATCAAGCCTCATGGGAAAGACAGCCCGAATTATTTTATATTAAGTAGGGCAAGCGACCGCTGCCCCGGAAGGTGCATGCATGTTTTCTTATTATAATGCTTGTAAATTGATTTGCGGTTAAAGTGCTGGGTCGGTTACACCATTAGTCATTTGTACCCTCATGGGAGAGTTGACGACTCTGGGCACTAGAGAGAGAACCCCGGGAGCTTCTTTTATGCCCCGCTGGGTCCCTCCACTAGTTAGTCGAGTTCTCATTATCGTCGGACATCACTCACATCCATAAGTACATCATGTTATATATCAAGGCCTGGGTAGTGAGGTATGAACACACCCAGAAGTAACAGGACCAGCAAATGTCAACGTTCTACCATATTGCTGTGGCCCGCAGGGTTAACATCCCCGTTGAAAGCAAAAAAGCTCAAACTATATCGACATATGGTGTTGTTACATGTTGTGAACACATGTTGGTTTGTGCGCTAGCTAGAAGTGCTTTTGTTATATAAATATTTATTTCTGTGCTTTTGAGTTATTTAGCCGTCGACAAAGTTTATTTCAGGACTCATTCTAGCTTAATAGCATATAGCGTGCATATGTTCCTGGTGTGTGTGTGTGTGTGGGTGGGGGGGGGGGGGGGGGGGGGGGGGCTACTTGATTGCTTTTCTTATATTTCTTTGGCTATTAATATCATGTAGAGGCTCACTCTCATCCCCAAGTCTTAGGGAACTTGGGGAGAGGATGAGAATTCACTAGTCTTAATGACTAACGTGTCGTTGCACACCCTTGTTAGGAGATGGAGTAGCGCGAGGCACAGCCGGATCATGAGAGATCGAGCACCCATCATAGAGCCTGCCCAAGTAGATGTGACTACCTCGTCGCCTGACTTTAGAGATGTGAGATCTTAGAACTTAGTGGGAGAGAGAGATTTTATACTTTCTATTGTAGCCCGGACGGGCAATATGTACAAACTTATGGCTACGGTCTTATATACATATAGCTTTCTGAGTTGCTTCTGCATATAGATGTGATGTGATGATGTTTCATAGCCTTAAAAGATGACCATTCTACGCTTGAAAAATGGGCACGTTATCCGTTTGGAAAGCGTAGGGTGGCCGTCTTGGGTAGTAAGGTTCCCCCCTGATCCGGTCTACTATGGGGGGGCTTAGATGGTCACCCTGGGCGAATTCCTAAAGCAATTCCTACACAACATTCAGTTTGTGGTCATTGAATCTAATTCTGCATGCAATGCCATCTTTGGTCTCCCCCATCAGACCCTGTTTGAGGTGATTCCTTCCATCCCTCGTCTAGCGATGAAATTTATTACTCCTTGAGGGATAGAAATTGTGCGAGGGGATCAAAAAGCAGATCAAATATGTTGCTTGCTACATTCGCACCATGGGAAAGGTGCAACTCCCAAGGGTCTTGTGGGAGTTGGATGCAGGAGAACTGAGGGACGCAGATCAGATAGGCTCTCTGCCCTATCAATCGTTTCCTTTTTCTATTTTCTAAGTTTTTCCATTGTAAAAAACCACGAGACTGAACTTGCACGCACATGTATCTGCTTATCCTACAATATTGCAACTGTTTTCTCATTCTGTCAGCTATACAAACCCCCTTAAAGATGGAAACTAGTAAGAACGGACTCCGATCCTAATGCTCCCTCTGGTAAGAACAGACAAATGTCTTTTTACGCCCTCTGGTAAAAACAGGTTCCGGTTCTTCTACGCTCTCTAGTAAGAACCGGAAAATGTCCTTCTGTGCCCTGTGGTAAAAACGGACTCCCGTCCTTCTACGCCCTCTGGTAAGAATGGACTCCCATTCTTCTATGCCCTCTTGTAAGAACGCACTCCGGTCCTTCTACACCCTCTCGTAAGAATGGACTTTGGTCCTTCTACGCCCTCTAGTAAGAATGGACTTCGGTCCTTCTACGCCCTCTCATAAGAAGAAACTCTGGTACTTCTACGCGCTCTGGTAAAAATGGGCTTCGGTCCTTCTACGCCCTCTGCTAAGAACAGACTTTGTTCCTTCTACGGCCTATGGGATGAACGGACTCGGGTCATTCTACGCCCTCTCGTAAGAATGGACTTCGGTCCTTCTACGCCCTCTAGTAAGAACAGACACCAGTCTTTCTATACCCTTTGGTAAAAACTGACTCGGTCCTTCAACGCCATCTGGTAAGAATGAACTCTCGTCCCTCTACACCCTCTAGTAAGAATGGACTTCGGTCCTTCTACACCCTCTTGTACAAACGAACTTCGGTCCTTCTACGCCCTCTGGTAAGAATGGATTGTGGTACTTTTACACCCTCTGGTAAGAATGGACTTCAGTCCTTCTATGCCTTTTAGCAAGAATAGAGCCAGGTCCTTACGCCCTCTACTAAAAGCGGAAAAATAACTCAATACGTTAATCGAGCATCAGCCTTTGGCAGCAACATCGAGGGACGACTTTTGTACCTACGCCAACCAACAAGTCTGCACCAATCGAGCGTCAACCTCCGGCACCAACATCGAGCGATGATTTTGGTCCCTACACCAATCAACATGTTTATCCCGTTTGAGCGTCAACCTCCCACACCAGTGTCAGGTGATGACTCATGGTACATACACAGAACGACTAGCTTATAACCGTGCAAGTCACAACAATTCACCTAAATAAGCTCACTCACACAAAAATATACGATCGTCAGGAAAAAAATTTGGGATCATTTTCTACAAAAAATGACCTCCGAAAATTAGGGAGCATTTGATGGGGTTCCCGAAAAATGGGTTAGATCAAATCGGAGACATTTTGTCACAACCTCTATCGGCTCGCCGATACAATTCCAACGAGCCCATTCTCATGCAATTCGAAGTTCGTTTGGTCTTCCAAATGAACGTCTGAATGCACGTGCACGCATACATGCTAACCACACCCTTCATCATTGAGGAGTGGGAAACCCCACTCACTTAATGAGGAAAGCCCTACTCCCATAGTCGGTGGATAGGGAACTACCCACAACCCACACAACGAGGTCGTGCGGCAGACCCCACATGATGGTGCGATGGTGCGACGGTGCGCGGGACTCTACTGCGTGCTTAGGATTTGCAAAAAATGGATGCACCTGCGTGGCCCACGCGCGAGGCTATCTCATGCACCCCAGCCGCATGACCACATTAGTGTGGCCCACACTTAGGGCTCTCCCACGCACGCAGTCGCGCGACCACCACCGCACGATCATACATGTGTGGCCCGCATGTGGTGATCTCTCCCGCACAAGGATGTCGCTCGGCTTCCACCGCATGGTTGTGCGACCACCGCCACATGACCGCACCTACGTGGCATACGTGCAGGGCTCTCCTGCACGAGCCAGTCGTGCGACCACCACCATGGGTTCGTGAATCCACTGCCGCACCCACACAACCCATGGACGAGGGTCTCCCTCGCGCACGACCACAGTCGCATGGTCGCACCCGCGCGGCCCACGCGCGGTGATCTACCATGCGCGATGCCACCGCACGGTCATGCGTACACCACTGCAGGGCCGTACCAGCGTGGCCCGCGCAGGGGCTATCTTGCATGTTGTTGGGAATATTGTCTTAATGTTCCATTGATTTGAAGAGGCATCACACTCAATGCTAAGTACATATTGTATTTGATAAACCCTATTTTACATCATATATATGCAGGGTTAGGTTATTCCAAACAATGGAATAGTTCTGTGGTTTTACTGTCAAAACCGCTGAGATGACAGCATGGTCTCAGCTGAACCTCTGAGATGCAGCCAGAGCCGCTGAGAAGGAGTCTGTCTCAGCTGAGCTGCATTTAGACAGAATCCGCTGAGAAGACTAACTATTTCAGCGGATCCGCTGAGACGAAGATAGATTCAGCCGCTGAGACTGAAGAATGTCTCAGCCCAACCGCTGAGACAGATTCGTATTTGAATAAAGCACTAGCAGGATCTATTTTTGGCGCAAGTGGCTGGAAAGCCAGATAACCTTTTCTAATCCTTTCCATTCTGTGTCAGGGCCCTCTTCAAAGACGTTGCAGATTGGAGGGAGTATAAAAGAAGATGTTAGGGTATTATAGAAGGGGTGGAAAATATTCTGAAAGGAAAACTACTGTGCTATTGACGGCTTCCACAGATATCTCTCAACCTACTTCCTGAAGCTACAAGCAAGCATCTGAGATAAGATAGCTCTTCCTGATTTAATCCCGAAGAGCAAGTAGATCATTCTTCATCAACTGAAGAAGAAGATCAGATATAAGCTAGGACTGAAGCTACTGCCATTCAGCCCTGCTTCAAGACAGCATATGTTGTGCATCAACAACAGAAGACCAGAGCTGAAGGTTAAATCTTGTCTGCCCTTTGTTGTATAAGAAAACACTATATTCTCTGTAAGAACATTATTGTTCTGAGATTGTAGGTCTGTTGAGCCTGAGTGTGTAGGGTTATTGAGCCTGAGTGTGTAGGGTTGTTGAGCCTGTGCTTGTAGACCTGTAATCCCAGCTTGAGTGTAGGATCTCTAAGGAGATCTGAGGTATGGCTTCTTGATAGGCTTGAGGTAGGAAATCAGGAGGATTTTTGAGGTGTAGGAGTTGGAGCACTCTAAAAGGTAGGGTTGTTGAGCCTGAGGTAGGGATGTTGAGCCCGAGGTAGGGTTTGGAGCAAACCTGAGAGATCCTAAGGGATCTGAGTTGTAAGCTCTTGGAGCTGAATTTTTGAAGGAGGTTGCCTTGTCTAACACACTGTTAGAAAGGTGTGGAGGGAAAGTGGACTACCCATAGACACAATGTCTTGGGGAACAACTATAAATAGCTATGTGTTTTCTGTGTTGTGCATTTACATTATATAATCTCTAACAAAAGCTAGCAGTAACTAAGAAAAATCAAAGAAACATATTCACCCCCCCCCCCCCCCTCTAGGTGAATTATACTACTACTTAATAAACTATCAAGTGGTATCAAAGGTAGGTTGGTCAATAAAGACTTAACATTCTGAGCAAATCCTACAAGGAGTAGTCAAGTCTGAATCCAATGGCTTCCACTGGAGGTCAGAAAGGGATGGGATCTATGAACCATATGCAGGAAGGAGAATTTTGGCATATGGAAGCAAAGGGTAAGGCTGTTCATGGAAGCCTCAGACCCCAGGATATATATAAATGTTAAGGAGGGTCCTTTTGTCTTCACAAAGCCCTCCACTATAGATCCTACAAGGCAAGTGGTCAAATCATATGCTGAAATGACTAAATGTGAAATTGCACTTGCTACTATGGACAAGAGAGCACAAAACATAATAGTAAATGCAATTGATGATTCCACCATCCAGAACTTGGTGCACTGTGAGACAACCAAAGATATGTGGGATATACTTATTGTGTATATGGAAGGTGCTGAAGAGGTAAGGGATGATAGGAAATCCCTCCTTAACCAAGAATATGAAGCCTTCAGGCAACACAGCCTGGAATGCATAGCTGATTGCTATGAAAGGTTCTTTAGGGTGGTGAATGAGTTGAGGACCTATGGAAGGGTCTTCAACAATTATGAGCTGAATGACAAATTCCTAAGATCTCTAACTAGAGATTGGGATACAACTATCTGTGTCATCAGAGAAGTGATAAAGCAGGGTGAGACTCCTCCCTATACACTATTTAGAAAGCTGCTCTCCTATAAGATGCAGCTATCTACAAGGAAGGAGGAGGACACATCCACCAGGCCTCATGTAAGGGAGAGAGTTGTGGCTCTCAAAGCTGAAAGCTCTAAGAAAAGCAAAGAAAGAAAGCCATCTCCACCAAGAAAGGTTGCTGACTCAGAAAATTCTGAGACCAACACATCTAACAGCAACTCATCATATGAGGAGTTTGCTGCCTTCTCAAGGAACTTAAAGAAGCTGATAAGGAGGAAGCAGTGGAAGAACAAACCTTCCTCCTCCTCACATCCCAAGAAGGAACACAATAGATTAGAAAGGCAGCACCCCAAGGGTGACAGGTATGACCGTAAACATGTTAAAAATAATTAAAATAATGTTATATGTTATTGCTGCATCAATCCTGGACATGTCATAGCTGACTGTCCAGTCAAGTGAAAGGAAAGAGGTGATAAGAAGCCTCTTCACTAGAAGGGAAGGAAAGGTGTAAAATCCTTTCTTGCAAAGAAGGGGAAGAGCTGGAGTGAATCTGAGTGTTCATCCTCAGATTCTAAAGAAGAAGAGAAAGCCTACAGAGGTTTGTTTGCAGCTGAAGAGGATGAAGACTATCCTACTGCTAAGGTTGGCATCAGGGTCCCTCTATCACATTCAGATAGTGACAATGAGGAGGATGAAGATGGAGATAAATGTTATGGCTTAATGGTCATGTTTGATGATGAAGAAAGTCAGGATAATCCTGATAAGGTATCAAATCCTCTCATCCCCTCTTCGTATTATGAGTCAGTACCAGATTCTGAAGCATGCTCATCTAATGATGAGAGTGGTTTGAAATCTGAAGTGGATGTCAATCAATTGATTGTCAAGTACGGTTCTCTATTGGATGCTCTAAAAAAGAGCAAGAAGTGTGCCAAAAGGCAAGCTCAAGGAATTTCTTCCCTTCAGCATGCAAAGCATGATTCCACTAAGTCATCTACCCAGGTCGCTCAGATGAGTAGAAAAATAAGTCAGCTGAAGGGAATTATAATATTCCAATTAAGCACCATTAGCCAAAAGAACAAGGTCATCAAGGACCTTGAGGAGAAGCTTCTCAAAGAGAAGAGCTTGGTGGCTCAATTCTCCAAACCCAAATCCATATTGCCCATTATTGACACCATCTCCTCCCAAACTAATAGGAGAGGGCTAGGCTTCAATAAAGTGGCAGTATGTGTTGAGAATGGAGGAAAGGGCCAGGCTAAAGCTAAGTCTCATACCACCTTTCAAAAGGTGTTGCTTCCGTCCAAAAGGTATGACCAGGACAGCATGTATGGTCACTAGAAGAATGGAAGTTCCTATAGGAAGGAAAATATTCCTTACTATAGCAGAAGAAAGGGCATGGGGATGAGTGCTTTGAAAGCTCCCCGTGAAGAAATTTAAATGGCCCATTCTAGACCATTTGTGTTTGGTACTTCAGCCCCTTCATTCAAGGATAAGGAAGTTGGTTCTTCTAAATCCCAATTAGCAAAAAATATGCCTGCTGTCAAGCCTATATTCAAGTCAAACAACACTATTTCTGATGCTATCAACTCTTGCTTGGATGCCAAGCTAAGACTAGTTGATTTCATTCAGAAAAAGTCTGCTAAGACTAATAATAGACAGTCAACCAGTCAGGTTATTGCTAATAGGAATAGGAAGAATGATGTTACCTTCTCCTCTGAACATAAGCATTTTTATGCTCCCTCCACCTCAAAGAATGTTCAGAAAAGAAGGCACAACATCCATGAATGTTGGTTTTGTGGTAAAGTGGGACACTTTGCCATAGATTGTTGGCACAACACTAGTGTGCCTAATGCAAAGAAGAGCTTTCCTGCAAAGGCTGCAGTAGGTGTAAGTCAGTCTGTTTATGCTAACAGGAACCTAGGACCCAAAAACAATTGGGCCCCTAAGGGAAAATGGATTACATTTTGCAGGATAGTTTAAGTACCAGCCTAAGAGAAATATAGTACTTGGACATTGTGTGCTCAAGGTACATGACAGGTTCAAGGAGTCTTCTGCAGGATTACACTCCTGTGAAGAATGGACCAAAAGTTATCTTTGGAGATTCTGAAAAAAGAGTCACCAAAGGATATGGTATATTCACAAATGGCATAGTCTCAATAACAAGGGCAGCTTATGTGGAAGGGTTACAGCACAACCTTGTAAGCATAAGCCAACTATGTGACTTGGGCTACGTCATTGAATTCCACAATGACAAGTGCTTGATCAAAAGGTCAATTGACTTAGAGATCATTCTCTCAGGCACTAGGAGTGGGAATGTTTTTTGCTTAGATTTTATTTGCAATAATTCTTTATCTACTGTATGTCTTATAGCTAATAAAAGTGAATCTCTTTTTGTTCAATGGCACAAGAGACTTGCTCACATTAACTACAAGACAATGTATAGACTATTTTCTAAAAACCTTGTTAGGAATAGTCAAAATTTGAAATGTATTAAAAGTGGTCCCTGTTATGCATGCCAAATGGGCAAGCAAACTAGGGCCACCTTTAAAAGTATTGACTCCAAATACACTGAAAGATATCCATATCTCTTGTATATGGACTTGTTTGGTCCTTTGCCCATTCAGATCCTAGGTGGAAAGTTGTATACTTTAGTGATTGTTGATGATCACTCAAAATATACATGGGTATTCTTCCTTAAGAGGAAACTGATACTTTAGATATCTTCATAAACCATGTCAAGGCAATCCAGAATGAACTACAATGTACTGTGGTCAAAACTAGAACTGACCAAGGTATAGAATTTCGATCTAGGGCTATGACAAAGTTTTGTCTAGAATTTGGTATCATCTAAGAGTTTCCCCCCCCCCCCCCCCCCCCCCCCCCCCCCCCCCCAAGGACTCCACAGCAAAATGGTGTGGCTGAGAGGAGAAATAGGACCTTGATTGAAGCTTGGAGAACATTGCTTAGTGACTCCTCACTTCCAAAATATTTTTGGGATGAGGCAGTCAATACTACTTGTTATGTTCTCAATAGAGCTTCCATCAATAAGGCCCTTAGAATAACCTCCTATGAGATTTTGACAGGCAAACAACCAATAATTTCATACTTTAGAATCTTTGGTTGCAAATGTTATATTTTAAATAATGGAAAATCCTAACTAACAAAGTTTGCTGAAAAATGCAATGTTGGGGTTCTCCTATTTTGATAGATAATGAACAGAAGATACAAAAAATGACTATCCAAGACATACCCAGCACCAGCAGAATTAATTCAGAGAGTGTTGTTCCTGAAGATGAAGATCAGCAGGATGCTGAAGAACATGCTGCTCCAGAAGAAGGGCTGCAGAATGTTGACAGATTGCCTAGAACAACCAACAATCTGAGGGATCATCCAAGAAACTAGATAATTGGAGATGATAACCAAGGGGTGATCACCAGAAGCAGGGCTCACAATGAAGCTCTATTCCTGAGCTTTCTATCTCAGATGGAGCCCAAGAAGTTTGAAGAATCTAATAAAGATACATTCTGTATTCAAGGAATACAAGAAGAGCTTCTATAATTCAAAAGGTGCAAAGTATGGAAGTTGGTGCCAAAACCTCAGGACACAACATACTTGGCACCAAATGGATCTACAGAAACAAGCTAGATGAGAATGACAGCATCATCAAGAAGCTAGACTGGTAGCCAAGGGATATAGGCAAGAAGAAGGTACTGACATCGATCAAACTTTTGCCCCAGTTGCATGCTTAGAAGCAATAAGGCTATTCCTTGCTTATGCTGCCCACAAGGGGTTCAAGGTATACCAGATGGATGTCAAGTCAGCCTTCCTAAATGGAAGTTTGAAAGAGGAGGTATATGTAGAACAACCATTAGGTGTTGTACATCAAATTCTTACCTCCCATGTTTATTTACTTTGGAAAGCATTATATGGTCTAAAGGAAGCCCCTAGTGCTTGGTATGAAACCTTGTCTAGCTTTCTCATCAAGAACAAGTTCTTGGGGAAATATACATAGTGCATTATTTCTTAGGGAAATAAAGGGCAAGTGTCTCCTAGTCCAAATTTATGTTGATAACATAATTTTTGGGTCTACTGATGACAATATTTGCAAAAGGTTTGCCAACATAATGCAGGGGGAGTTTGAGATGAGCAGTATGGAAGAGCTCAGGTACTTTTTAATCCTCCAATTGAAATAGTTTGATGAGGGGATATTCATCTCTCAGACCAAGTATAATAAGGAGCTTATCAAGAAGTTTGGGATGGAATTTGCTTCCACCATGAAAACTCTCAAGGGGTCAAATATTTCCCTAGACAAGGATGAGAAGGGAAAACCCTTCGATGAATCCATGTACGGTGTATTATTGGATCCATGTTGTATCTGGCTGCTAGTAGACCAGATATTATGTATGCAAGATGTGTTTGTGCTAGGTACCAAGCATGCCATAAGGAATCTCATTACTCAGCTGCAAAGAGGATTTTGAGATACCTTAAAGGCAGCCAACATCTTGGCCTTTGGTACCCTATGAACAATGACTTTGAACTGACTGGCTTTTCAGATGCAGATTTTGCAGGATGCAAAGAAGATAGGAAAAGCACAAGTGAAACTTGTCAATTCCTAGGAAGGAGGTCGTTCTCTTGGAGTAGCAAGAAGCAGACTAGTGTGGCAATATCCACAGTTGAGTCTGAGTACATTGTTGCAAGGAGCTGCTGTGCATAATTGTTGTGGATATAGCACCAACTAGAGGACTAGAACCTCAAGGTAAATAATTCTCCACTGTTTTGTGACTCATCCAGGGCTATCTCTATTGCTAAGAATTCAGTCTCTCAAAGAAGGACTAAGCATAAAGAGATAAGGTATCATTTTATTAAAGAATATGTAGAATGTAAAGATATCTGCCTTGAACATGTCCCCACTGACAATCAAGTTGCAGATATATTTACAAAGCCCTTGGATGAGACTAAATTTAATGGTTTCAAAATTGAGCTAGGAATGTTGAACTTAGAATAGGCTTCAACATTTCATTTTGTCTATCATGTTTGTTGTTTTATTCCTTAAGCTTTGCTAAAAGATAGTCATACTATAAAACACTTAGTGACATGATAAGGGAGTAAGGCAATCCAATTTAAAAGGGTTCATTGCTAGCCAGTGAGTTCAGCTGAGATAGTCTCAGCTGAACTGCTGAGAAATCTAAGTCGTCAGTGGTCACCACTGAGACAGCTAAGTCATCTCAGCGGTTAGGTTTTTCTTGTCCCATCGGTCAAGCTTTCCATCTCAGCGGATCCTTTTAGACGGGATTGCTTAATTAAAACAACAATTAATTAAGTCTAATCAATATAACACCTTAAGAATAAATTATAATAGACCTATAAATACTTATGTTGATTAAATCACACTTTCCACACTCTAAACCATAACTAGCCGTCGAGACAACCCTTCCTTTCCCGCCGGCTCAGCGACTCATTTTCTTCAAAAATGAAAGGAGATTTAGTTCTTTAACTATTAAAGCTCTTTGATAGGTTTATTTCAAAATAATGATATTTATGAATATGTGTAGTGCTGAGTGAGTAATAAAAGCAAACACAAAGAAGGCAAAGCACAAGCACAGCAACAGAAGAAAATAAGAAATAAACCAAGCATCACAGAAGACACCAGAAATATAGTAGTTCCCCAATCAACCTGGGTACATCTACTCTTCTACCCACTGGTAGGAATCCACTATAGGTTTTTGATCAGGTGCCCTGCCACCAAGGGGTTTTTGATCAGGTGTCCACACCCCAAGCAAGCTTTTGATCAGGTGCTCTAACCAAACCACAGGTTATTGCTAAGGTGCCCTAACACCGAGAGGTAACTTTTGAAGGGAGTTATAACCCTATACAAGAGGGAAAGGAAAAAAGATATATTGTTCTTCTCTTTGCTGAGAAGACTCTTGATGATCCTGATGGGTTGTTGAGATTGGATCTTTGTAGATGATGTTGCAGAGCTCCCCCTATCTGATTGAATTGATGACAGCTTGTGGAGGCTTCTTCTTCTGATTGTAATAACTCTTTTTCTTCTTCTTGCAGTTTAGATCCCTGAGCAAATGATCTTGATTGGTGTCTCAGGGTAAAGATTATTTGCAGAGAAGAGTTGGCAAAAAGAAGAAAAATAATATTTGTTCTTATCAAGAACACTTTAGATCTGCTTCTTTTTGCTTCTGTATGTTTCCTTCTTCCTATTCTGGTTCTGCCTTTTCTTATTTCTTCTCCTTGTTGTTATTCTTCTCAGATCTTCTCTTTGAGTATATATTCTGGAGAGCTGTTCGACTGATTTGAATTCTTGCCGACAAGAGAGGAAAGAGATAATGTCTCTTTGATTTCTTAGATCCTCGAGAACATAAATTGCCGTCTTTGGCTTTGCTGCAACAGCTATAACATTTATTGTTCTGCAACGGCTAATTCAAACAAAGGAAAGGTAGTAATATATAATTTGAAACTATTCAAAATATTGCTCTGTCAGCATATATAATATTAGTCGAACTGAGAATGATATTAAAATAATGCTGAAGATATTTCGTCAAGGTCAACTTCACATTCGTCGATCTGATCATTTAATTCGTCGTTCTGAGCTTCTGTTGAAGATTAGTCGAACGCAGACTTGAGTTCGTCAATTTGAAGGATTCGTCGACCGCTGAGCCTGGATGATTTCGTCGACCGCTGAAATATTGAGGAGTTCATCGAACGCAGACTTGAGTTCGTCGAACGCATCTTTTCATCGACCGCTGAGACGGGCTGGATCGTCGACCGCTGAGACAATCTGTTCATCGACCGCTGAATCTCGGTCTGTTCGTCGACTACTGAACTGGGGTCCGTTCGTCGACCGCTGAACCGGGGTCTGTTCGTCGACCGCTCAGCCAGCTGGATTTCGTCGAGCGCAGAATGAATACCATTCATCGACCGCAGAGCGCCGTTCGTCGAACGTAGATAGCCGTTCGTCGAATGCAGAGAACATATATAATTTTTATCTTTCTCTTATTTTCTCAGCTTATTAATTATATATATTTTCAGCCTTCTATCTTAATGGGATTTGATCTAAGTTATAAGATATGTTATGATAGAAACTTAGATATTTAAAGATGTATCCTAACTCAAATCAAAACTAAGGTTCCAACAATCTCCCCCTATTTGAGTTGGGATCCTAATCGAAATTAAGACTAGGTTCTAACAATCTCCCCCTATTTGGTTTAGGATACCTAAGCATAAAAAAATATTGAATAACTTAAGGCTTAAGGGTCAGAGATTATTTCTGAGAATAATATATAGTTTGTTTAGAATTTATTTGTTCTTTTTGAAAACATTTAATCATAAATTATATTGTTTTATTCTTCTTTTAAATTCTAAATTTCTTCTTTTAAAACCAAGCAATTTCTGTTTTCCTAGATTTTGATTTAAATGGGATTTTAATGATATGAATTGCTACAGCTGTTATTGGATTCTAAGGAATTTTTAAAATCAGAAAAACATTGCCTGATACCTTCCTTATATAGAATCCCCTTAATCAGAAGAGACTCACACTTAGTGCTCTGATCATTTCTGATCTATGCAATCTGACTAGAATGTTCAACATGATTTTGGAGAAAATCTGTAAGAATGTGAAGTTATTTGACTTTGTTTTTAAGATTTTATAATTTCCTTCTCAGATTTTATTATATCTGTATATAGAATTTTAAAATCAGATTTATAATTTTCAGAGGTAGAGATGGGATTTGAAGCTACCTCATTTACCTTTTTTGATTCAGGTTCTGCCTCTGAGTTGTGATATGAGCCATATATGGCCAACATGCAGAAAGCTCTAGCTTTTTGTTGTTCTTCTTCTTCTTCACTTAGACTTGAAAATGGTTCTGCATCATAAATACAGTTAGTGGAAGAAGTGGAAGAATATTCATTTACCATCCTTGAGAGGGAGTTCCAGATGCCCCTTGTTGAAGTGCAGTCATTAACTCTTTGAAGAATGTCATTTGACATTGATTGAGCTAATATTTTCATAGCTTTTGCATCAACACTTATCAACTTCTCTTGAGCATCTGTTGATGTTGATGATGAAGGTCCTGTCAAAATGGAATTATAAATTTCTTCATCTATTGCATTCATATATAATCTGATTCTAGCTTGCCATAGAGAAAATCTATCCAAATTACAGATTGGTGGATTTGAAAATTCTACTTGTGCCATTAAATTTTAGAAAAACCTTTTTAAAAGAAAATTAAGAAATAATTGATCTTTATGATTCAGGTGTTAGCCTGTATATAAAATCAACTACCCTCTGATACCAATTGAAGGAGATTTAGTTCTTTAACTATTAAAGCTCTTTGATAGGTTTATTTCAAAATAATGATATATATGAATATGTGTAGTGCTGAGTGAGTAACAAAAGCAAACACAAAGAAGGCAAAGCATAAGCACAGCAGCAGAAGAAAATAAGAAATAAACCAAGCATCACAGAAGACACCAGAAATATAGTAGTTCCCCAATCAACCTGGGTACATCTACTCTTCTACCCACTGGTAGGAATCCACTATAGGTTTTTGATCAGGTGCCCTGCCACCAAGGGCTTTTTGATCAGGTGTCCACACACCAAGTGAGCTTTTGATCAGGTGCTCTAACCAAACCACAGTTTTTTGCTAAGGTGCCCTGTCACCGAGAATTAACTTTTGAAGGGAGTTCTAACCATGTACAAGAGGGAAAGGAGAAAAGATATATTGTTCTTCTCTTTGCTGAGAAGACTCTTGATGATCCTGATGGGTTGTTGAGATTGGATCTTTGTAGATGATGTTGAAGAGCCCCCCTGTCTGATTGAGTTGATGACAGCTTGTGGAGGCTTCTTCTTCTGATTGTAATAACTCTTTTCTTCTTCTTGCAGTTTAGATCCCTGAGCAAATGATCTTGATTGGTGTCTCAGGGTAAAGATGATCTGCAGAGAAGAGTTAGCAAAAAGAAGATAAATAATATTTGTTCTTATCAAGAACACTGTAGATCTACTTCTTTTTGCTTCTGTATATTTCCTTCTTCCTATTCTGGTTCTGCCTTTTCTTATTTCTTCTCCTTGTTGTTATTCTTCTCAGATCTTCTCTCTGAGTATATATTCTGGAGAGTTGTTCGGCTGATTTGATTTCTTGCCGACAAGAGAGGAAAGAGATAATGTCACTTTGATTTCCTAAATCCTCGAGAACATAAATTGTCGTCTTTTCCTTTGCTGCAACGGCTATAACATTTATTGTTCTGCAACGGCTAATTCAAACAAAGGAAAGACAGCAATATATAATTTGAAACTATTCAAAATATTGCCCTGTCAGCATATATAATATTTGTCGAACTGAGAATGATATTAAAATAATGCTGAAGATATTTCGTCGAGCTCAGCTTCACGTTCGTCGATCTAATCATTTAATTCGTCATTCTGAGTTTCTAGTGAAGATTCATCGAACGCAGAATTGAGTTCGTCGAACGGAAGGATTCGTCGACCGCTGAGCCTGGATGATTTCGTCGACCGCTGAAATATTGAGCTGTTCGTCGAACGCAGACTTGAGTTTGCCGAATGCATCTTTTCGTCGACCGCTGAGATGGGCTAGATCGTCGAACGCTGAGATAATCTGTTCGTCGACTGCTGAACCGGGGTTTGTTCGTCGACCGCTGAGACAATCTGTTCGTTGACCGCTGAACCGGGGTCTGTTCGTCGACCGCTAAGTCGGTTGGATTTCGTCGAGCGCAGAATGAATACTATTCGTCGACCGCAGAGCGCCATTCGTCGAACGCAGATAGCCGTTCGTCGAACGCAGAGAACATATATAATTTTTATCTTTCTCAGTTTCAGCTTGATAGCTATCGCTACGCGCCTTTTTGAAACATATTGCTCATCAGCTTGTGACTTCGCACTCTCAGTTTCGAGAGCTTCCCGAACTAGCGAGAATTTTTCTCTTCGGAATTTCACCCTATTCTAATAGGTGTTACAGGAGAGGATTGCATCTACCTTGCTGTCTTATTCTAAAGGAAGGTTTGCTGATTCTCGTGCATCACAAAGAATTTCGATCGCAGAAAGACTAGCAAGTTGGCTCTCTTCGGCTGACAGTCCCGAGAGCTGAGTGAAAAAAACGAAAAATGGAATTCAATCCATGATCAGAACCATTTGTTCTTTATCATTGATCTTTGTCGCTGATTGAACATCAAGGTCGAAAAGTGTTTTCTATGACACGATCTATCTATTGATACTATTGACAGAATAGATCATCCGAGGATTGATGTATCTCGGATTTCTCTTCCTTAGAGAGACTGGTGTCATGGTCTTTCACGGTTGAATCAATTGAAAAAAGACCTCAAGGATAAGAGGTAAAGTTGCTCCAATACCTAACCAAAGAGCTACTGCGGTACCAATGTTGTAGCTACTACGAAATGGATTGGGGAATTGATTGACATTCTCCAAACAAGGTACTTTCCAGAATCCTATTGGTACTGAAACCATGAAAAGAACACCCAAGAACTTCCCACGGGGCGGTATACTGTTCGATGTCTTTGAAAGACGGGAATTACCATTGTCTTTGAAAGATAGGGTAGATCAAGTACCATTCGCCAACGGTGATTCAACTTCTGGAAGGTTAAGGGTTAGAATATCTACTGTCAGAGCCATCTGTAAATCTCAGAACTGAAGTTCTAGAACTATACAGTAAAGCAAGGTTCTCATCTTCCAAGTCCTCATTAAAGTCCACAATTGGAAGCTTGAAGATTAAAATATCTCCAAGGATGCTGGAGAAAGCATTTCAATTGCCATCATACAGTAAAGAGGAGGAAGACAGTGTGTCTGAAAAAAACAAAGGAAAAGCCCTCAAATGTTGTGAGTACAGTGATGCCAAAACTGACTCACTGGAGAGGAAATATTTCAATCAGAAAGGGAAGCTACTATCAGATATAGTAGGCAAGGAATTACTATGCAAGCTAGGGTTACATGATACAATCTCAAAGCACATGTTTGAGTTGATGACAAGAGTGATCTTGAAGAAAAAGACCTCCTAGGCTGCTGTAATCTTCCAAAGGATAAAAGAATGTCTACAGGCTCCCAACCTAGGCAGAATTCTCACCTACCCTGAAGATCTTGATAGGTCAAAAGGATCCAACCTTCATTATCTTAAAAGAATGGATATAAAGACTGTAGACAGGTTCTTGAAAGATATGGGTTGTCAAAGATCTACACCTAGAGGGGGTGATTAGGTGTTGTCTGATTTCTTTGTTACTTTAAATTTTATTTATCACAACACAAAAGCAACACAAAAAGCACACAAGATTTATAGTGGTTCCCTATAAGACAATGTGTCTAGAGGTAGTTCATTGTCCCTCCCACCTATCTAGCAGTGTGATATATTAGTCAACTTCTCCAAAACTCAGATCTTTTCTCTATACAGCAGATCTTACAACTCAGATCACAAGGGATCCTACCTCGGCCTTTCACACAGAAAAGCCTACACTCAGGTTAAATAAACCATACACTAATTTTCTTAGACTTTACAAGTCCTACCAAGCACTCAGATCTGTACCAAGATCCTACCAAAACTCAGGTTCACACAGAACCCTACAAGCTCAGGCTCACACAGAACCCTACCAAATCAAATCTGGTGTAACGTCCCAATTTGAACTAGACCCCTTGAGTGACGCGAGTCACTTGGAGATGCTTGGGCTAGGTAGGACTCTTGAGGTCCTAGTGGTTCCATGGATGTGCCTGGATCTCCAGGAGTGGGTGTAAACCTCACCCCTTGAAGTTAGAAAGAAAATCGAAAAAAATTGGTAGAAGGGAGCTAGTGCCGGCAGTAGCTTCTCCTAATGCCAGCGGTAGCGGATGAATCGGTGCGCATGATTTCTTCCATGGTGGGTGGCCTAAATTGCCTAAATCTAAGTTATGGTGGAATTAAAAGCCAATTAGCAACTGGCACCTAGTGGTGGAGTTCCAACATAAGGCTTGGAAAGTTGGGTTGCATTTAACACTCATTAATGAAAATCTCTCTCTCTCTTCCTTCTCTCCTAACCCAAATGGGTTGAACTCTCCCAATCAGAGGGCCCTGTTCATCTTCTTCTTCTTCTTCTTTTCTTCATCTTCTTCCTCACACCTCAAGGTGTTAACTTAGGGTTCTTGAAGGAGCAAGCTTGGAGAAGGACTTGAGCTCGGCCGACCGCCGCCATGTTGCCAAGGAGAAAACCGCGATCGTCGGACAAAAATCAGGTGACTTTCGACCCCTCTCCCTTGGTGCTAGATCTTTAGATCTAATTAGGAGAGAAATTGAGCTCAAAATAGCTTGATTTAGCGAGATTAATGGAGTTTCGTAGGAAGTGACCACGCTAGAGCATATGTTCTAGGGCGTCGTTAGTCGCGTGTATGTCTTTGATCAACTCCCCACTTCAATACAAAGTTCAAGGAGTTGATTTCGTGAAGATCGGTGGCCTAATGAGGGAGTATTGGAGGAGAGAAGGTGAAATGACCTAATTCTTATTTGGGGAAGATGATGAATAGTCCCTATTTAAAGAGAGTTTTAATTATAATATTGCACTTGATTAATAAGGGGACACATGATTAGTGGTGAAAGTCCAGCAACTAAGGAAAGAAAGAATTGATCTAGATTGGAGATGAGAGTTCACGGGAAGAAAATTGGATGTGTTTAACAGAGGATTCTTTCTCTGTTAGCTAACGCCCGGCGGTAGCGCTACCATCGGCGTTAGCGGGTCGACTTGTTGACGGGAAGGGGTAACTTCCCGTCGACATTTAATGTTGACGGGAAGGAGTGCTGGTAGAATCACTAGCGCCCGGCGGTAGCGCTACCGCCGGCATTAGCAGGTCGACTTGTTGACGGGAAGGGTTAACTTCCCGTCGACACTTAATATCAACGGGAAGGAGTGCTGGTAGAATCACTAGCACCCGGTCGTAGCTCTACAACCGTCGTTAGCGGGTCGACTTGTCGATGGGAAGGGGTAACTTCCCGTCGACACTTAATGTCGACGGGAAGGAGTGCTCGTAGAATTACTAGCACCCGGTGGTAGCGGTACCGCCGGCGCTAGAGTGTCGACTTATCGACGGGAAGTGCTAACTTACCGTCGACACCCAATGTTGATGGGAAGGTGTATCGATTGGATCACTAGCGCCCGGCGGTAGCACTACCAACGACGCTAGCAAACAGAGAACTTTAGGTTCTCCTCCTTTAGTGTGGTAGGAGTCCCTCAATTCCCATGTCAATTGGGCGAGGCGTAGATGAATGTTATGATTCTGAAATAGAACATTGCAATGCATAATTATGGTAATAATTGATGAGACTTAAATTTGGGAGAGAAGTTCAAAATGACGGGTATGAGCTATTGAAAGTGCACAGTTAACCTCACTAGAATTTTCTAAAGGGGGGTGAATAGAGATTTAAAAATACTTTGTGCAATTATATATATGTGTAATAATCACATAATTAAGCTTCTCACACACACCAACGAGAATTAAGTAAATAAAGAAAGAAATAGCAAAATGAAAATCACAGCACAACACAAAGAAATATAGTGGTTCCCCAAACTTTGGGTAGTCCACTCTTCTACCCCCTTGGTAGGAATTCACTATCTTGCACTGAGTCTTTTGATAAGGAGACTCTTAGAACCAGCCTGAGTCTTTTGATAAGGAGACTCTTAGAACCAGTACAACTGAATTTTTTGAAGAGAGATTCTAAAAACTCTTTTACACAATTGAAGTTGAAATAAGAATGAGAAGAAGAATTAGAAGAAATAATTTAAAACAAGAAAGAATCTACTTCCTAGCAAGAAGATTAGAAGCACAAGAATAGTGAATGTAATCTCTCTTCTATAGTGAGAAGGAGATTGTAAGCTTTTCTCTCTTTTGTGAGAGCTTTCATAATTTGCAGCAGAATGACTTCAGAAGGAGGAGAAGATGAAGGCTTTTTCTTTGCTGCAGCACACTATCTCTTTTTTTTTTGCTTTCTCACTCTTCACTTGGGAGCTCTTCCTCTTTTTCAAATGTATATGGTGGATCACCAGTTTTTATTCTCTACCGACCTCCTCTTTATTTATAGCTCTGTTTCAAAAGATGTTGCTAAAGGGGAATAATCAATCAGCAATTAGAGAGAAAAAGTTTCCATAATATTTAAATCTGTAGAAGGAAAGAATTCATTCTGATTTCAAATAATATCCATAATAATCTTAATCAAATTAGCCAAGAATCAAATAGAAGGAAAGACTGATTCAGAACGGCTATAAAAGAATAATATCATTCCATAAAAATCAGATCTACAGAAAGAAGGAATGAGATCTGGCGTGTTTTTGAATTTCTTATAGAAATTGACGTGCGTCGATTACTATTCGACGTGAACGTCGATTTCATCCTGGCTGAGCGTCGAGAGGAGAATAAGGAAGGTGCGTCGACTAAGGTGCGTCGACTTTATTAAAAGTGTCGACTAGAAGTCAGAGGTACATCGACAAAGATTACGTCGAATTCTTCTTAGAGTTACTTCAACTCATTCTGAGAGAAACGTCGACTATATTTCGACGTTGCGTCGAATACTATTCGACGCATATTTACTTAGCCTAATTTTTCATTCTTAGAATTTATATTCTACTCAATTCTAGGCGTTAAGATAAATCATTTCCCCAACAATCTGCCCCTATTTGTCTTAACCCTATTTAGATAGAAATTGTATCAACTTTTAATCAACACAGCAAAGCATTGATATAGAGAAGAAATATGTTAAGTAATCAGAAGAAATCATATAACAAGTAATTATCTTTCACAAGATTTAAACTAGGAACTTCTTGTTATACATGAAGTTGACAAAGGCAGAATAAAGTTTCCTAGATAAATTTTCAATAGCATCAAAAATATAGCCCCTGGCTCTATCAGGATGCTCCTGGACATTTCTGATGATTGTGTGCAGTTTCTCCAGGATTTTGTCAGCATCAGGGAGAGTGTCATTTATAGAATAGCCCTTGCTGATGATAGTTGCTGCCTTTTCATCAATCATCTCAATTGTAATGTTTTGAGGTTTCTTTTGTGTAGGCTTGGGCTCAGGTGGTCCTTTGTTGTCAACCTTTGGCCTATATATTCTCTTCTCTGATTCCTGTTTCTCAGGGATCTCAGACATTTTTCCTTTCCCTTTCCAGGGTGAGTCATACCAATTGTCAAATCTTGCAGGTCTTTTTGGCTTCTTATAGGGAATGTAGATATCTTCTGCACACCCTACACCCCTCTTGTGCTTTTGTCCTTTTTCTTGGATGAGCCCTGCCTGGGGATTTTTCTTTTGATAAGATTCAACATCAAACAATTTCTTTGGAAGTTTGATGGAAGATTCAGCAAGAATCTATTGTTTAGTCATCCCCTTCTTGATCTTTTCCAACCAGATATTCCTTTTATCTTCTACTTCTTTCATAGCTGCTTCATATTCATACAGCTCTCTTTCTCTTATTTCTTCATGCCTCTTTTCCATGTCAGGATCATGGTACTCCTTTACAGGACTTTTAGGAGTGATATTAGGCATTCTTTCAAACCTTTTTATCTCCTCAACAGCCTTTCTATATTTCTTTTCCTTTGCATAGTCTTTTCTTTCTTCTTTGGAGAATTTTTGCCAATTAGGGATGGCTTCTCTTCTTCTTTCCATTTGTCCTCTTGGTTTTTCCCTAGATAGCATTTGTGGAGGTAAAGGTAGCAGAGGAGGTAGAGATGGAGGTTGAAGTGGTGGAAGAGGCAGAGGTGGAGATGTAGTTTTCTTTTTAGAAGGAGAAGGTGGAGAAGGAACTTTTGAAGGAGAGGGAATTTGTTCTGTAACAGGAGGCAAAATGTCCTCTGGAGGAATATCCTCAAGTAAGGGTGTCTTGAGTTTGATATAGCTAGCAGAGAAGCCAGGAGAGTGATGCTGATATTCTTCCACACACAAGGGTGCCTCAATCCAAACTTGCCTTTTTAGGTCATCAGAAAAAGCTGTTTCTTCCTCCCCCTGGACTTCTATATTTTGTAATGCAACAATCTCCCCCTGAATATATGGGGCATCTACTCTGAATGCTGAATCCACAGCATGGTCTCCTTCTGTATGGTAGGAGGAGGATTCACCAAGGTGTTTGTTGAAGGTGTAATCAGAGTGATTGGAGAAATTTGAGCCTATGGTAAAAGAAAAAATGAAGTTGGTTTAATACTTAAAGATAGTATTTAGAGATTGGAGAAGAGTTAGACCTGAGCTTTAAGAAAATATAAAACCTGGATAGGGGGGTTTCTGGAGCAACTCTCCCCCTGGTTTATATCCTTCAGAAAGGATGTAAACCCTTTTGGCGACAGAGGTTGTTCTTGAAGAAGAACATGAAGCTCAGGAAGAGAAGCAGAGAGGTTGGCCAATTTGGCTTCACAGGTGGTGAGCATGTCGGCACACTCATTTGAGAAGTTGGTCAGACGTGTCTGGAAGTCATTCAGAAGTTGTTCCAGAGCATCGTTTATTGTTTTGATGAGAGCAGATTGAGCAGGGGTTGGCGCCATTGATGCAGAGAGAGAGGTAGAAGACGAAGATTTTGGCGGTTTGGGAGAGTATGAGTTATGAAATAAGAGGTGTTATTTAAAGGAGGTGAAACATCGAAAAGGAAACAGAAATCAAGGTATATTAGGTAACCAATCGTCAAAAGAAGAAGGGAAGATTTGTTTCCAGTTTTATTATGAATTCGAAGTTACGTCGAATTGGAGTCGACGCATGGTCGATTTGTCGGAGCATCTGTGACGTTGGTCATTGATGTCGACGTATGCGTCAATATGAAGTCGATGCTCCGTCGAAACATTATCAGCCTAATGTCCTGCTGACGTGGTCGCAGACTTGCGTCGAGATTAGATCGACGGTGCGTCAATAAGGGATCGACGCATCTTTGTTTTTAAGAAATCAATGCTAGCGTCGAGTTCCTCTCGACGGTGCGTCGATAGGTAATCGACGTATCTTTAAGTACTTGCTTAGTTTTTCTGATCTCTTTTAGATTTCCCCAACAATGGTGTTTACAAGCTTCCATCAAGCATTCCCAAGGTGTTGATAAAGTAAGTAAGCTTAGTTTCATCTAAGGGTTTGGTAAAAATGTCTACTCTTTGACTATCTGTAGGAATATATTCTAAGGTTATCTTACCTTTTTCTACATTGTCTCTAAGAAAGTGATGTCTGATCTCTATATGTTTGGTTCTACTATGAAGGACTGGGTTGGATGCTATGGATATAGCACTGGAGCTATCACAATAAATTTTAGAGTTATTGACTTCCAATTTATAGTCAAGAAGCTGATTTTGCATCTAGAGGATTTGTGAACAACAGCTCCCAACAGCTATATATTCAGCTTCAGCTGTTGAGGTTGAGACTGAAGTTTGTTTCTTACTGAACCATGATATTAATCTGTCACCTAGGAATTGGCAAGTACCAGATGTGCTTTTTCTATCAACCCTACATCCAGCATAGTCTGCATCTGAGAATCCTATTAATTCAAAATTTGTTTCTGATGAGTACCACAGACCTAGTTCAGGTGTTCCCTTTAGGTATCTAAGAAACCTTTTTACAGAGGTGAGATGGGATTCTTTTGGATCAACCTGAAATCTAGCACATATGCAGGTTGCAAACATAATGTCAGGTCTGCTAGCTGTTAGATAGAGAAGGGATCCTATGATTGCCCTATATGTCTTTTGATCTACTGATTTTCCCTTATCATCCTTTTCTATAATGGCATTAGTTGCCATAGGTGTTTTCATGGTAGAGGCTGATTCCATACCAAACTTTTTGATTAATTCTTTAGTGTATTTAGATTGTGAGATAAAGATTCCCTCACTGCTTTGTTTCACTTGTAGCCCTAATAAATAAGAGAGTTCTCCCATACTACTCATTTCAAATTTTGATTGCATTAAATTAGCAAATCTTCTACAAAGTTTGGGATGAGTTCAGCTAAAGATGATGTCATCTACATAGATTTGAACAAGAAGGAGTTGATTTTTATGGGTTCTAGTAAAAAGTGTTTTATCTACTTTTCCTCTTTCAAAAGAATTTTCTAAAAGGAAGTTGGAGAGAGTTTCATACCAGGCTCTAGGTGCTTGCTTAAGACCATAAAGTGCTTTGTTAAGTCTATAAACAAAGTTAGGTGTGGAGGGATTGACAAAACCTGGTGGTTGCTCTACATACACCTCTTCTTGAAGGTCACCATTCAGAAAAGCACACTTGACATCCATCTGGTAGACTTTTATCTTCATGAAGGCTGCATAGGCAAGAAAGAGTCTGATTGCTTCCAATCTGGCTACTGGAGCAAAGGTTTGATTGTAGTCTATTCCTTCTTCTTGTCTGTATCCTTGTGCTACAAGTCTTGCCTTGTTCCTGACAATTACTACAGTGGAATCTAGTTTGTTTCTGTATACCAACTTTGTACCAATAACTGGGTAGTTTCTTGGTCTCTCAACTAGGTTCCACACTTTGTTTCTCTCAAATTGGCTTAGTTCTTCTTGCATGGCTATAATCCAGTGAGGATCATAATTTGCTTCCTCAAACTTCTTTGGTTCAACTTGAGATAAGAAGCATTGGAGCATCATCCCATTGGAGACTTGGTGTCTTGTTCTTACTCCAGTATCTCCAATTACTTGGGATTCTGGATGATTTTTCATATTGATTCCTGTTCTGCTTGGATTTGTCAGATGCTCTTCTTCCTCATTAACAATGGGATCATTGTCCAACTGTTCTTCCTGAACCATGTTCTCTTGTGGGAGTTGGTTTTGATTGCTCTTTTCTGGACCTTCTTCATGCTCTTGTTCAGACTCCTCACTTGGTTCCTGTAACTGGTTTTCTTTCCCAGTGTCTCTATTCTCTAGAGTCAGTTGTTCAAGCTGAGTCTCTATGCTGTTATTTTCCTGTGGAAAAGGATTGGTGGAAGTTTCCTCCCCCTTAAACAGCATGTTAGTTTCATCAAATATAATGTGCATAGATTCTTCAATTCTGAGAGTTCTCCTGTTATAGCATCTATAAGCTTTACTAGATGATGAGTACCCCAGAAATATTCCATCATCAGACTTCTTGTCAAACTTGGCAAGATGATCTTTCCCATTATTTAGAATAAAGCAAGCACATCCAAAAATTTTAAAGTATTTAACAATTGGTGTTTTTCCCTTCAGAAGCTCATATGGAGTTTTTGCCTTAGTTTTGTGAATGAGGCTTCTATTTAGAACATAGTTTGCAGTGTTGACTGCTTCAGCCCATAAGGTTTTTGCTAATCCTGATTCTGCAAGTAAGGTCCTTCCTGATTCAATTAAAGTTCTATTCTTTCTTTCAGCAACTCCATTTTGTTGAGGAGTTCTAGGGGCTGAAAAACTTTGTTTAATACCTATATTCTCACAGAAACTACAAATTGACTTATTTTCAAATTCAGTCTCATGATCACTCCTGATAATTGAAACATGAGTATTGAACTCAGATTGAATCTGTCTTATGAATCTTGAGAGAATCTTATGGGTTTCAGACTTAGCCCTTAGAAAGAATACCCAACTAAACCTAGAATAGTCATCTACAATGACTAAGGTATAATACTTTCCACCTAAGCTCTGAGTGGATATGGGACCAAAAAGATCCATGTGCAGTAAGTAGAGGATCCTAGGGGAGTCATCCTTACCAATTGGTTTGAAGGATGACTTGATCTATTTTCCTAGTTGGCAAGGTCTACATGGAGAGTCCTTAGAGAATCTACCCTTTGGTAGGCCTCTGACTAGGTTATTCTTTGATAGTTTACTAATGGTTTTGTAGTTTAGATGACCCAGTCTTCTATGCCATAATTCACTTTTATTAATAATATTGTTGAACAAACAAACTTCTGTGGGTGAGGAGCTAAAGTCTACTATATATACCTTCCCTTTTCTAATTCCATTGAGTACTATGACACCAGTCTTGATTTCAATAATATGGCAAAATAGTGTGGTGAATTTTACCTCACACTTACCACTGTCACAAATCTGACTTATACTTATCAGATTGTGCTTCAGTCCTTTGACTACTGCCACATTCTTGAAGGTAACTTTCCCTTCTTTGAAATCTCCAAAGCCCCTGGTTTGGCCACAGCTAGAGTCTCCAAAAGTCACTGGTGGTCCAAGTCTATCCTCAAAATTGATTAATAGGTTTTTGTACCCTGTCATGTGCATGGAGCATCCATTGTCCAAGCACCACACCAGCCTGGAGATGTGATACATCTGCACATAAAATTTTAAACATTAGTTTGGACCCTCCTAAGCTGGGGTCCCTTCCTCCCAACAGTGAAAGGTTTAATGAAAGAATAAGTGGGTTTTTCAGAATATCCTTCCTCCTTTAGGGGTATTGGCTTATCATACCAATTTTCTTTGATAATGTTGCAGAAATAGTGTTCATAATAAAAGGAAATGGATTGAGAAGACTTCTTGGAAAAGGAGACATTTCTGTTAGATTGGTTGCATCGATATGAATTCGACGTATGTTTAAAGTTGCGTCGAGTGGAAGTCGACGCTTCCTTCATTTTGTGGTTACTTTTAGTCGAAGCATAGGAGAGATTGCGTCGATTGGGAGTCGACGTATTTTGGTGTCTGCGTTGATTAGAAATCGATGCATTATTTGAGTTGCATTGAGTAAAGTTCGACGCACGTCGATAATGATTCGACGCAAGTTTGTTTCTTTTCTGAGGATATTTACCTAGGATTCCTTCACGCATAGTGAGATAATTTTTGTTAAAAACAATGGTTGTTTCTGGATTTTCTTGTGATCTTTCTCCTGTCAAATGATTCTCCCTAGTGAAGTGAATTGGATGTCTCCAGACAGATTTTCTGGGTGATTGAGGTTTGGGTTCTAAGTCAGTGTAATATTCTAGTTGTCTAAATCTATCAGTGAGATTGTTAGAGATATTCTTGAGCTTCTGACTTCTGCCATTTAGAGAGTCTTCAAAGGCTTTTGCCTTTGCTAGCTCATTTCTTAGTGCTTGATTTTCAGTATTGATTTTATCTAGTTACTCCTCTGAGAGTCCTAGACTGAGCTCATAGTTTTTATGTCGTGTATTTATTTGTTTGTTTGAGATTGTTTAGTTCTTTTCTTAGTTCCTTTACTTCTTTCTCAGATTTGACTAGATCTAAACAGAATTCTTTGAAACTATTTTTGAAATCAGTGGATGAGAAATCTATATCATCAAATATATTTACCAGAGATGTATCTTCAGGCTTTTTAGTAGCCATCAAACAGGTTTCCTCTTGCTTAGCCTTTTCCTGATCATCTTCAAATGAGGTACTTCCTTCAGATTCTGAATCACTCCATGATTGAGCAATGAACCCTTTCTCTTTCTTCTTCTTCTTCTTCTTCTTTAGATCTATTCTTTTCAGATCTTTCTTATTGCTGATCTCTTTAGGACATTCAAGTGCAATGTGTAACGGCCCTGGCCCGACCTGACCAGCTTTACTGGGACCCGACAGGCACCGCTACAGGACTGCAGTCCGGTGCACCCCACCCATGGCTGAGCCTGTTTCTCAGCTACAGTGGGATGTTGAGGCCGGGATTCGATCCCGCGCCCCCTTTATAAGGCACCTTCAACAGTCCTCATCACCAACTGAGCTGCACTTTTTATGTAACGGCCCTGGCTCGACCTGACCGGCTTTACTGGGACCCGACAGGCACCGCTACAGGACTGCAGTCCGGTGCACCCCACCCATGGCTGAGCCTATTTCTCAGCTACAGTGGGATGTTGAGGCCGGGATTTGATCCCGCGCCCCCTTGATAAGGCACCTTCATCAGTCCTCATCACCAACTGAGCTGCAGCTCAGTTGGTGATGAGGACTATTGAAGGTGCCTTATCAAGGGGGAGCGGGATCGAAACCCGGCCTCAACATCCCACTATAGCTGAGAAACAGGCTCAGCCATGGGTGGGGTGCACCGGACTGCAGTCCTATAGCGGTGCCTGTCGGGTCCCAGTAAAGCCGGTCAGGTCGGGCCAGGGCCGTTACATAAAAAGTGCACTTTTTTGTAACAGCCCTGACCCGACCTGACCGGCTTTACTGGGACCCGATAGGCACTGTTAAAGGACTGCAGTCCGGTGCACCCCACCCATGGCTGATCCTGTTTCTCAGCTATAGTGGGATGTTGAGGCCGGGATTCGATCCCGCGCCCCCTAGATAAGGCACCTTCAACAGTCCTCATCACCAACTGAGCTGCAGCTCAGTTGGTGATGAGGACTGTTGAAGGTGCCTTATCAAGGGGGCGCGGGATCGAATCCCGGCCACAACATCCCATTGTAGCTGAGAAACATGCTCAGCCATGGGTGGGGTGCACCGGACTGCAGTCCTTTAACAGTGCCTGTCGGGTCCCAGTAAAGCCGGTCAGGTCGGTTTAGGGCTGTTACACAATGTGTCCAGGTTTCCTGCAAGAGTAACATATAATCTCTTTATTAGGAGTTTTGTCATACCTGGTTTTTGAGTCTCTCCTTCTGGATCCTTCTATTTTGATCCACTTCTTGAACCTTCTGGACAGTAGACTGATCAGCTCTTCATCATTTGTAGAGGGTTCACCTTCAGTAGCCTTCAAAGCAATGCTCTTTTCTTTTGAGAGTGGAGGAGCCTTTTCTTTCTCTTCTTTCTCAGCTCTTGTTTTCAACAACTGTTCATAAGATCTTAATTTACCCAACAGGACATCTGTTGAGATTTCTTTTTGACTTCTGGAGTCTTTAATTGGCCAGATTCTTGAATCCCAAGAGCTAGGGAAGCAAATTAGCAATTTGTCATTTATCTCAGTGAGAGATATGTCCTTCTCAAGTGTTCTTAACTCATTTACTATGAGGATGAATCTGGCATACATGTCTGCAACACTTTCACTTTCTTTCTTCTGGAAGTTTTCATATTGAGAGATGAGTAATGCCTTTCTGTCCTTTCTCTCATCAACACTTCCTTCTACCATTTTAGAGAGAGCTTCCCATATTTCCTTAGCTGACTCACATTCAGCAATCTTTTGGAAGATTTCATCTGAGAGGGTTGAGACTAGGATATTCATAGCCTTGGCATCATATGCTTGGGCTTTCTTTTCTTCATCTGTCCATTCAGCCTTTGGAGCAAGTGTTTCAGTTACTTTTCCACTTGAGTCCTTTCTGAATGGCTTGGGAGGACCTGTCATAATAACATCAAATAATTCCCCATCAATAGAGTTTAGATAAATTTTAATTCTTGTTTTCCAAAGTGCAAACTTTTCAAGGTTGCAAATTGGTGGTCTGGTGGAAGCATAATCTTTGATTTGTGCCATGTGAAAAATAATTTTTAGAAATATATATATATATATAAAAGAGGTAGGATCTTTTTGATCAAGGAGTTAACCTTTTTAGATCAACCTGGCTCTGATACCAATTGAAAGTGCACAGTTAACCTCACTAGAATTCTCTAGAGGGGGGTGAATAGAGATTTAAAAATACTTTGTGCAATTATATATATATATGTGTAATAATCACAGAATTAATCTTCCCACACACACCAACAAGAATTAAGTAAATAAAGAAAGAAATAGCAAAATGAAAATCACAGCACAACACAAAGAAATATAGTGGTTCCCCAAACTTTGGGTAGTCCACTCTTCTACCCCCTTGGTAGGAATTCACTATCTTGCACTGAGTCTTTTGATAATGAGACTCTTAGAACCAGCCTGAGTCTTTTGATAAGGAGACTCTTAGAACCAGTACAACTGAATTTTTTGAAGAGATATTCTAAAAACTCTTTTACACAATTGAAGTTGAAATAAGAATGAGAAGAAGAATTAGAAGAAACAATTTAAAACAAGAAAGAATCTTCTTCCTAGCAAGAAGATTAGAAGCACAAGAATAGTGAATGTAATCTCTCTTCTATAGTGAGAAGGAGATTGTAAGCTTTTCTCTCTTTTGTGAGAGCTTTCAGAATTTGCAGCAGAATGGCTTCAAAAGGAGGAGAAGATGAAGGCTTTTTCTTTGCTGCAGCACACTATCTCTTTTTTTTTTGCTTTCTCACTCTTCACTTGGGAGCTCTTCCTCTTTTTCAAATGTATATGGTGGATCACCAGTTTTTATTCTCTGCCGACCTCCTCTTTATTTATAGCTCTGTTTCAAAAGATGTTGCTAAAGGGGAATAATCAATCAGCAATTAGAGAGAAAACGTTTCCATAATAATTAAATCTTTAGAAGGAAAGAATTCATTCTGATTTCAAATAATATCCATAATAATCTTAATCAAATTAGCCAAGAATCAAATAGAAGGAAAGACTGATTCAGAACGGCTATAAAAGAATAATATCATTCCATAAAAATCAGATCTACAGAAAGAAGGAAAGAGATCTGGCGTGTTTTTGAATTTCTTATAGAAATCGATGTGTGTCGATTTCTATTCGACGTGAACGTCGATTTCATCCTGGCTGAGCGTCGAGAGGAGAATAAGGAAGGTGTGTCGACTAAGGTGCCTCGACTTTATTAAATGCGTTGACTAGAAGTCAGAGGTACGTCAACAAAGATTACGTCGAATTCTTCTTAGAGTTACTTCGACTCATTCTGAGAGAAACGTCGACTACATTTCGACGTTGCGTCGAATACTATTCGACGCATATTTACTTAGCATAATTTTTCATTCTTAGAATTTATATTCTACTCAATTCTAGGGGTTAAGATAAATCATTTCCCCAACAGCTATGATAGAAATTTCAGAGGATTCAGTTCTGAAATAATCTCTTGATTAAATATTATGTTATAAATTATTACGTGAATAAGATTCCTTAGGGAATGGGCATATGATGATTATAGTTGATATAAGCCTACTATTGAAGTCCAACACCTAGAGGGAAGGAAAGTAGATCATGTTCGGGGCTGAGTAGAACTTCTTGGGTGTGCATTTTGACTGAATGTGTTGTGGGCAATTATTATGAAGAATAAAACATTACGATGAGCATCTGAATATAGAGTGTGGGGGAACATGTATGAATTAATATTCATATCATTTGATAATCTTTTGGATGGTGTAGATTGGTGATAACCTCTCAATAAGGTTGATAGCTTTAATCGTGTTGATACATGTTGTGATTTGTGCATGAGGATTGAATATTGGTGATATGTTTGGGCTTACTTATTTAGTAAAATATGAATATGACACCGTACACACAAGTAGTCCTACAGGATCTTGTAGAGTAATTTCCATATTATACACATGCTACTGCATAAGAGTTATGATAACTCAGTATGGGTAGCTCTGATGGCTTGGTGTGGATTATAAGATATGGTTATATCTTATGGTGAAATGTTAAGGACCCGGTTGTTGGGGTCCTTGGATGCTAATTAGCATCGGTTGAACTTGTATGTTATGAAATGTAAGAAGGCTCCATTCATGAGTCCTCGGGTGCTTGATAGCACGGGTAGTGCATGGGACTTACATGAATGTGCATGGGAATTTCATGGATGTGCATGGTTTACACCTGGTTGTATAATGATCCTGCTTGGAGGATTACTCGTGGCGGGTCTACGGGCATGCTAGTCGTGACACCGACAGAAGCTGTCAGTTAGATTCTAGACCGGTTGGGTTGGACTCTTGGTGATCACTTCCTAAAGACCCCTTCTGTGTTATGAAGACTCAGCATAATGTGAGCAGTACAAAGGGTATCCGTTGTGTGTCCTTAGCGTCGATGCGTACATAGGCCTAGGTCTGGTAGTGTTCATACCCGCCTAGTAGTGGAGAAGCCCATTTCACTGCCACCATATGGCAACGACGGGGGGCGCCTGAGAGGTTAGCTACTCTCGAAAAGTGGGAAGTATAGGTCTATGTTGACATAGTAAATATGCATGGGTGAGTCATCATTTCATAATCATTACATTGCATTCATCTTTTCATGATCATAACAATGCACCGCTTTGGATCCTCATCAAATAAACTTGTATGGGAACCTTTATATGATGGGTTACTTTATGTTCAGATCCTTAACATATAAGGTTATATGGGCATCCTTATAAGTTAAGTTCAATTCAGTTATCTAAATACTCGGATTGCTTATACTCTGTCGCTGACCAGACTACTTGTTATATGTACTTTTTATACTTTTGATATACTGTTATGATTACATCTTTCATTACCACCTGCTTTTGCTACTACTATTTATATTGCAGCTTCTCTTCATTCCCTTCCTGCCGGTGCCTTGCAGTCGCCGGGGGAGAGGATGTGAAGCCACTTATTATTTATAACTAACGGTTGTTGCACCCCTCTTTTTAGGAGCGCGCCCTGGAGCAGCAGTGCACGGCGCTGCAGGCGGGTAGCCAGGTCAGGTTGATAGGGCCAGAGACTATGATACTGTCGTTACCATCAGTGACAGATGTGAGCGATAGATTTGAGATGTAGCCTTAGGGCAAGTTTGTACTCTGATGTTTAACAGGAGCTTTTATAGCTACATGTCTTTTTGTGCTTGAACGGACATTAATACTTAGTTGTGAATCTATGGCTTCTATTGTTTTCTATTATTGTTGGGTAGGCATGAAGATATGTGAGAATAGTCGGCAGGACAGGCATCTTGTGGAGGGGGCTAGCCCATGGGCTGGCACTTCCGCAAGGCGGCTGTTCTGGGCATAGGACTCCCCTCGGTCGTGTCTTGTGTTTCGGGAGGGTGGTCTTACAAATGGTATCAGATGGCAACGATCCTGAGATAAAGAAGTCCATTAGACCACTAGGCCACCCATGCTAGCTAGATCAGTTTGAGGACAAATTGATGCAGCGGAAGTAGTGATGTGCCCATGTGTGATTCACATTAAGTATGTCCACTTTTTCCTATAAAAAGTGCCAACCTAAGCTAAACACGTACCCTTACGTATAGATGCTGGCTCATTCCGAGACAGTAATTGGTATTCCCATTCCAATAGTCAGAGTTGGTTTGGCATAGGATTGAGGCCAACCTAACTAGGATACCATTCTGGTCGACTTAGCAGGATATGTCGTGACGTATCCTAGCCTTATACCAATCTTGGGGATGATTTGCCCAAGTAATAAGTTACCTCAAGTGACTAAGGAAAGAGTTTAATGTGAGTGTAAGTGCAAAAGACTCGCACTCTGACGTTTCTACCTCAGATATGGAGTAATATTATCACCCTTACCCAAATATTAGGACAATCTCAATGAGATGGGTACCTGTAGTCTATTATCATCTTAATAAGAGACCACTAAGCATGACTTTTATATTGTATGTGGATACCTCCCACTTCTAATTATGTAGAAGGTTTCATATGGAGAAGATATGATAAGAATTTGAATCTGGAATAGGCCTATTTTTGATTTGTTCACATGTTGACCTTGAAAAGGGTATCGTAAATAGTAACCCTAAGGGCCTAAAGAATGGGTTAAATTCAGGATAAAACTCCGAGTCGACGGTGGTATGCCCTCATAATTGTGTGCACATGTAGGGTGATTGTACCATGTTGGTGGTCGAAGAAACTCAGCCCAGGAATTCTGGGGGACTTATCTCTTCATTTATTGGGCTAGTGACCTACCGATTGAGGTCTCCCTGGGAATTGAAGATCTTCACAATTTTTCAACACTGGAAAGTCATATTCCTTGAACAATTAGTTCATCTTGAGCAGGGTGGACTGATAACACCATGTTTTGATCGAGAGATAACTTCACAATCGGAATAAGAAAATAGAACTTTTCAAGGATGAGCATTGTTTTCTATGCTTCCCTGAGACTTTGTGGATAAGTTAACGAGGAGAATAGTAAGCTAACCCTTTGGGGTATGCATCGGTATTTGTCTACACGTGAACTTTAATAACATAATCGTCTGGGACTTGATGAAATTTTGTACATACAAAAGGATAAAATAAAAATGTGGTATATGGGTAATTGGTATGATGATGACTATATTTAATCAGAAATAAAGATGTGGTAACGTGAGGCTAGGGATTTAAAATGACATTAATCCTTGAGATTTCAACCTAGAGGGAAGCTATGCATACCTAAGGTACAAATAGCAGGAACTTACATCTTGAATTCCTCTCCCGATAATTACCCAAGGATTTGGGAGTTGTTGCACATCATCGTACATGCCTTAGGAAGAGCTCCAGATTGGCGGAGTTGCTGGGGGAGCATGATTCCCTTATGTTTAGAAGTTTAATTTGTAATCATCTGCGGTGAAGATAACACGATTAGTATGACTTGTTTGGTGATTTGACATCTCAACTTTATCTTAAAATAAACATGTCTTGAACGATCATTTGTATAGATGGTAGGGCGCTTGGAATTGATTCAATTTAGTTTATCATATTGTGAATTATGCCTTACTTTTGTTAGTCTGCATTACCCGTGTCGAAGGGAAATCATCTCGAACCTTGTACCTTGGTTCATGTCAAGTTCCAACATATTTAAAATGTACAGGTTGATTGGATGTTATTTGTACATGCTCTCATTACAATGAGATGCAACTTGTTCGTCGCTGTAAAAATTTGATTTTCTACATCACGGTTGATATGTAGGTGCTTCGATACAGGGATTTATAGGGTAAGGACTCTAAGTCGAGGAATACATGCCCCTAAGAGTTGTGCCCATACGTGAGATGAATGTACCATATGGGGGTGGAAGAAACTTAGTCCAAAAATGTATGGGGGCTTATCTCTTCGTTTATTGGACTAGTTACGTATCGACTTCGGTTTCCCATAGATCCTGTTTATTCGAATAATATGTGAATGATGATGATTATGTTTGGTCAGCGATTGAGATATTGTGGAATTTTGAAACGGAATTCACAATTGTATTCATTTTTAGTGTCTTGACCTTGGAAGAGGTCACACATGCTTAAGGTGCTGATAGTGAAAACTCACATGTTGAACTCCTCTCGGGATAATTACTCCAAAGTTGTATAACTTATTGGATGATATAAATCTCCCAACTTTAGTATATAATAAACATGACATGCACATCAATGATACACTACTCACAAAGGAACAATAGTTGTTGTCTCAGATGTTTGCGTGGGAAAAGAAGGTAAATATTTAACACCCACATGAGATGAAGTCATGACATATTAATGCACGATGACTTCCCTTATGTAAAGAGCAGTTGCAAATTACCAAGAGATATAGCAATTGCCTCCAAAGCATCAAATTTTAGTCAAGCTTGGAGGTTGGGGAGAATGTACGAATAAGTAAGAGTACGTGTAACCATATTGCCTCGACAAAGTAGATTTCTAGAGAGCCTGTATCATGACCCAACTGTTGAATAAGGGTTAGGTTCACAGTTGAAAGATTCTTTGAGTAAGATGTCTAAATCAGAAAAGAAATTGGAACGACGACTGAATTTGGTACAAATCTAAGTAGAATCTGGGGTAGACAAAAGTAGTACTTAACTCGGGCTCTTTTGAACTTACATGAGAATGGCGTGATTATAACCCATGCGAGAAATGAAGTCATAGATTCATCTCATCATGAGCCTAAGTCGGCGATTCATGATGTTATCGGAACGAATTGTTAAACATCGCAGGCTAAAACAAATACTGAGTTTTAGAATTTTTGGAACATAAAGGTTACCAAGACTAAATCCGTGAGACAATAACATCATGTTTGGGAATTGGTAGGTTGAAATGGGGTTGCATCATGACACGTCGGGTGGTGAAAATTTACGATGTTTGAACAATTATGACTATTTTTCCATGTCATGATATTGGAAGGGTACATTCACCCCATAAAACTTGAAATCAAGTGGATGCCGAGTTGAGTTCTTGAAGATGGGTAAATATATATATGATTCCTTGGATATGGCTCTGATGATCTCAAGAATCAAAACACACCTATTTGACGATATTATGGTCATCCTTGTTCAGTTTCGGAATTGTTGAACACATGGTTGTTGTGAATTTGTTAATTATAATTATATAAATTTACCGTTCATAAATAGTTGTGGTGAAATCGGGTGAACTTGAAATGCGATGAAGATGTTGTAAATATCAATTTATAAGTTGTGGTACAAATTTCAAGGCGATGTATTTTGGAAACGGGTTCCTTATTAAAAGATGTTATTATAGTTTGACTTGATGAACGGAGAATGTATTATGCCCATTAAGATCGATAATCTAGAAATATGCGGATATTGTAATTTACGACTTTGTCATGGGAATTACATGTATGTGTATGAATGAGAAATGATTGTATCGATTAACTGCTCATGAATACTTGAGGGAGATATGAAATTTGGTCATGATGAGAAGATTTACAAGTCGCTAACTGTACAAAAACAATAGAAATCTTCATCGCAAGGGGAAAATGATGTCTAGGATTGGAAGGATCAATTCATTTTGCAAAATCTAAAGCATATTATGCTTTTGAAGGAGAAGTCTAAATCTTATTTGGGAACATGAGTAGTAATCTCATGAGTATTAGGTTCACTGATCTTAAAAGAATTTAGACCAAGGGTGCAATGAAAGTTGATTTTCGTAGTCAGGCCTTCAATCCCCGCAGCCTCAACTTAAATTTCAGGGACGAAATTATTTCTTCGTTTATTTGATTTGTAACGCCCCAATTCGAACTAGACCTCTCGAGTGACACGAGTCACTTGGAGATGCTTAGGATAGGTAGGAGTCTTGAGGTCCTAATGGTGCCATGGTTGTGCCCTGATCTCCAGGAGTGGGTGTAACCCTCACCCCTTGAAGTTAGAAAGCAAATGGCAAAGGATTGGTAGAAGGGATCTAGCGCCATCGGTAGCTTCTCCTAACGCCGGCGGTAGCGGACGAATCAGTGCACGTGATTTCTTCCATGGTGGGTGGCCTAAATTGCCTAAATCTAAGTTAGTGGTGGAATTAAAAGCCAATAAGCAGCTGGCACCTAGTGGTGGAGTTCCAACATAAGGCTTGGAATGTTGGGTTGCATTTAATACTCATTAATGCAAATCTCTCTCTCTCTCTCTCTCTCTCTCTCTCTCTCTCTCTCTCTCTCTCTCTCTCTCTCTCTCTCTCTCTTCCTTCACTCCTAACCCAAATGGGCTGAACTCTCCTAATCAGAGGGCCCTATTCATCTTCTTCTCATTTTCTTCATCTTCTTCCTCACACCTCAAGATGTTAGCTTAGGGTTCTTAAAGGAGCAAGCTTGGAGAAGGCCTTGAGCTCGGCCGACCGCCGCCATGCCGCCAAGGAGACAATCGTGATCGTCGGACAAAAATCAGGTGACTTCCAACCCCTCTCCCTTGGTGCTAGATCTTTAGATCTAATTAGGAGATTGAGCTCAAAAGAGCTTGATTTAGCGAGATTAATGGAGTTTCGTAGGAAGTGGCCACGCTAGAGGTGATGAGAGTTGGTGGATTGATAAAACCTGGTGGCCGTTCCACATAAACCTCTTCTTGTAATTTCCCATTGAGAAAAACACTCTTGACATCCATCTGGTATACCTTTATCTTCATGTGGGCAGCATATGCTAAGAACATTCTGATTGCCTCCAGTCTGGCTATTGGGGCAAATTCCTGGTTGAAATCAATGCCTTCCTCTTGCATGTACCCTTGGGCCACAAGTCTAGCCTTATTTCTGATTATGACCCCAGTTGAGTCCATTTTGTTCTTGAACACCCACTTTGTTCCAATCACTGGGTAATTCTTTGGTCTCTTAACCAGAGTCCAGACCTTGTTCCTTTCAAACGGGGTCAGTTCCTCTTGCATAGCAGATATCCAGTGAGGGTTAATGTCTGCTTCATCAAATTTCTTGGGTTCATATTGTGATAGAAAACATTATAGCATTGTCTCACAAGTTAGTTGTTTCCCGGTATTTACTCATGCTGTCAAATCTCCTATTACTTGAGTTGGAGGATGATCCTTTTGGGTCATCCTATATCTTGGGAGATGATCTAGAGGACAGTCTTCTTCTTGAGCTACCACCTGCTCAGAGACAGTAGGAGCTTCATCATCATTCACTTGAATGATGTCTATAACTGGTAGCTCAGGTGCTGCAGTCTTCTCTTCTTCTGCTGCATAATCATCATTTGAGTCAGTGTCAATATCCTGTTGTCCCTTTTCCTGACACACAGATGGATGATCCACTATGCTCATCCTTTCCACTTGCTCTACTAGTTGATCTTCTCCCTGCAAGATAGAACTAGTGGAAGTTTCCTTCCCCATGTAAACCATGTTAGTTTCATCAAAAACTACATGCATTGACTCCTCAATTTTGAGAGAGCTTTTATTGAAACATCTATAGGCCTTGCTTGATGAAGAGTATCCTAAGAATATTCCATCATCAGCCTTCTTGTCAAATTTGGCAAGATGGTTTTTCCCATTGTTAAGAATAAAGCAAGTACACCCAAAGATCCTAAAGTAGGTGACTATGGGTGCCTTTCCCTTCAGTAGCTGATAGGGAGTTTTCAACTTAGTCTTGTTGATGAGACTCCTATTCAGAACATAATTTGCAGTATTTACTGCCTCAATCTAGAAGGACTTTGGCAAGTTAGATTCAGCTAACAATGTTCTTCCTGATTCAATTAGGGTTCTATTTTTCCTTTCAGCCACCCCATTTTATTGGGGGGGGGGGGGGGGGGTTCTAGGAGCAGAAAAGCTTTGTCTGATGCCTTCATCCTCACAAAATCTACACATTAACTAATTCTCAAATTTAGTGTCATGATCACTTCTGATCACAACAACCTTTGTATTGAGTTCAGATTGAATCTGTCTAATGAATATTGAGAGGATCTTGAAGGTGTCTGACTTAGCTTTTAGAAAGAACACCCAGCTGAACCAAGAAAAATCATCAACAATAACTAAAGTGTAGGATTTCCCTGCTAAGCTTTGAGTGGAGATGGGACCAAATAGATCCATGTGAAGCAGGAAAAGGATTCTAGGAGAATCATTCTTACCAATTAGTTTGAATGAAGCTTTGATCTGCTTCCCTAGTTGGCAGGCTCTACAGGGATGGTCTTTATTAAATTTACCATTTGGTAAACCCCTGACTAGGTTCAGTTTGGAAAGTTTGGCTATGGTCTTAAGGTTGAGATGACTAAGTCTCCTATACCACAACTCACTATTTTCTAACTGGTAATTAAACAAGCAGATCTCAGACCTTGCGTACTCAAAGTCTACCACATACACCTTATCTTTTCTGAGACCAGTCAAAACTATTTGATCAGTCTTAGAACTAACTATATGACACAAGGACTTGGTGAATACAACTTTGTATTCACCATCACACAACTGACTAATGTCGATCAGATTATGTTGAAGTCCATAAGCTACTTTAGCAAAGGAGATTTCTCCAATCCTGATCATACCATATCCTTTGGTTTGACCAGAGTGGGAGTTCCCAAAGATTACCTTGGGCCCTTCCTTGGCCTTGAAATTCTCCAGCAATTCTCTTGCTCCAGTCATATGCATGGAGCATCCACTATCCATATACCACAGCTGGCTTGTGGTTGAACAGCCTTCCCTCTGCACATGTAAATTAAACATTAACACAGACCCTCTCATGCTGGGGTCTCTTCCTTCTATCATCATATGGAGACATGAAAGAATGAGATGATCTTCAATTATTCCCCCTATGGTGAAGAAGTGCTGCATTATTATGCCAGCAATACTTGGCAATATGTCCTAATTTAGAACAACAGGAACATCTAAGTACAAAAGCAACAGAAGGTTTTGATGTTTTGAGATTCTGTGCAGAATTATGCGTCAAGAAGGAATCGACGCAGGTTTAGAGTTGTCTCGGGTGCAATTCGGCGTACCTGCATAGTCCCATCGAAATATTGGTTGTGTCGAGATAGATTCGACGCACCCACATAGCTGCTTCGAGATGATGTCGACGCACATGCTGGAGTCCGTCGAGAAGCATTCGACGCATCCCAAAGATTGCATCGAGTTCAATTCAATGTATGATTCATATAATTCATAGCTTGTGATTTTGAGTTTATAACTTTCTTAAGTAAGTGGATTTCTAACCTTAACTTGTCATTTTTATCATTAAATCATGTCTAGCTTTATTGTAAGCATTTGTGCTATTTTTAAGAGCGGAGATCACAGAATCAATATGGGTTTGGTAGTTATTTCTATACTCATCAAAAGTTTCATCCATCTCTTATATTTCATTTTTATAACTTCTGCATTTAGCACATTCATTCTCCACAGGAAGATCTAAATTTTCTAGTGGCAGTTTACCTAGGATTCTCGATTCATCACTAGTGTTTACCCTATTAAATGTTGTGATTTTGTTATGGTTATTTATACCATGTTCTCCACATGATTCTAACAAATTATCAATCCTAGATCTAACAGATGTGCTTGGTCTGTCACAAACAAGTTTGCTTGTGAGTGATTGTGATTCTTGGTCAATAAGATCAAATCTCTTAGAGAGATTTTGTGAGATATCTTTGATCTATTGGCTCCTTCCATTGAGGGAGTCTTCCAAGACCTTTACTTTTGAGAGTTCTTTTCTTAGGTCTAAATTTTTATTATCTAAGAATTTTATTTCTTCTTTTTTTTCTAAACACACATTTAAGATTATTGTTAACTGAAGATAAAGGATCTAAACTTATAGCTTTTATTTCAGACTTGATCATTAAAAGTTCCTTTTGATTGTCAATATAGTCTTGGCAGAATTCTTTAAAACATCTTTTAAAATCTTTTGAAGAAAAGTCAAACCCTTCAAAGAAGCTTACCTCAAATTCATTAGTGGAATCTTCCAAAGCCATTAGGCGGGCTTCTTCTGGTCCACTAACTTTACCATCATCTGATGAGAAGGAGCTTGATTCTGAATCTGAATCACTCCAGGTGTCAGCTAAGAGACCTCTTTCTGCTTTCTTATCCTTTCTCATGAAGGACTTCTTCCTGTGTTTCTTCTTCTGCTTGTGTTTCTTGTTCTTGTCTTCCTCAGGACATTCAGTAGAAAAGTGTCCTGGTTTCCTGCAAGAAAAACAGATTATCTCCTGCTAGGATTTTTATCATACCTTGGATTGCTTGAACTTTTCTCTCTCCTTCTGGAATCTTCTGTCCTGGCCCACTTCTTGAATATCCTAGCCAAGAGATTAAACATCACTTCTTCAGTAGTGGAGGACTCTGCTTCTGCACTTTTTAGTGCAATAGTCCTCTCCTTGGAAGTAGGTGTCCTTTCTTGGGCTTCTGACTCAGCCCTGCTTTTCAGTAGGAGCTCATAAGACTTGAGCTTTCCTAAGAGAGCATCAGTTGAAATCTCCCTGAGGCATCTAGAATCCCTGATAGCCCAGATTCTAGAGTCCCATGTGCTAGGGAAGCACATAAGTAGCTTGTCATTAATCTCTGTCAGAGAGATGTCCTTGTCAAGTCCTCTCAGCTCATTTATGATGAGGCTGAATCTGTCATACATTTCTGTAATGCTTTCATCAGCCTTTTTCTTAAAATTCTCATATTGAGATATGAGAAGAGCCTTTTTGTCTTTCCTCTCATCAGAACTTCCTTCAACTAGTCTAGAGAGAGATTCCCAGATCTCCTTTGCAGAGTTGCAGTCAGCAACTTTCTGAAATATGTCATCAGACATAGTTGATACCAATATGTTCATGTCCTTGGCATCACATGCCTTGACC
The DNA here is from genome assembly GCA_033032865.1 of Dactylorhiza incarnata. Taxonomy (NCBI): domain Eukaryota; kingdom Viridiplantae; phylum Streptophyta; class Magnoliopsida; order Asparagales; family Orchidaceae; genus Dactylorhiza; species Dactylorhiza incarnata. Next base: position 12,202,928 of record JAWHQI010000039.1, read on the forward strand.
TTCTTCTCATCCTCAGTCCATTCAGCTCTGGGAACTGAGGTTTGTATGACCTTCCCAGTGGAGTCTTTCCATATTGGGGTTGGGGGACCTGTGAGGATGACATTGAAAATTTCTCATCAATAGAGTTCATATATAATTTTATTATAGCCTTCCAGAGTGTAAACTTATTCAGATTACACACTAGAGGTCTTGTAGAAGCATAATCCTTAGAGCTCGTTTTCCTTATAAAGTATGTTTATAGAAAAGAAATGAGAGTAGGAGGTGTTTTTGATCAAGGTGTTAACCTCTTAATGATCAACCTCCCTCTGATACCAATTGAAAGTGCACAGTGTGCCTCTGAGAATCCTCTAGAGGGGATGAATAGAGATTTAAATATTTTTCTATCCTAACTGTGTCCAATAATTTATTTTAATGTATTATGCTTAATAATACAGGTAGAATAATGAAAGTAGAGATTAAGGTGCAGAATAAAAGAGTGGACAGCACAGAAAATCACAGCATAGACACAATGAATTTTATAGAGGTTCCCCAAAATATGGGTAGTCCTCTCTTCTACCACCTGGTAGGAATGCACCATTGTGCCTGAGTCTTTTGATCAGGAGTCTCTTAGAACCAATGATCTATTAATAAGGAGATCATGAACCACCAGATCTTTTGATAAGGTGATCTTGAACCACCAGATCTTTTGATAAGGAGATCTTGAAACATTGAATCCTTTGAAGAGGGATTAATAAAACTCTTTTACAGAATGAGAAAGAAGAAGAGAGAAGGTTGAAGAAATTCTGTTCTCAGAATTCTTATGATGGCTGATTGAAGAACAACCAATGTGAAGTCCCACAGAATCTGCTCTTGATTAGCCTCTGATTTTGATGGTGATGATATGCAGAGACTTTGTTTGTCAGATCCTTTTTGACTTGTTCTAACTGAGATCCTGCTACTATATGATGGTGATGAGAAGCAGCAGTAGGATCTTCTGGTCTATCAGATGAAGAACACCAGTTCCTTCTATTCTCGTTCACAGCTCTGTATTAGGGTTCCTAAGAGAGAGGGAGAAGAAGACAGGAAACCCTAATTTGAGAAGAAGATGGCTGATAGTGATTAATGATATTTTCTTCTCTTCCTTCTCTATCCTTATATACCCTGTCTCTATTTTGAATTTGTTTCCTTGTTAGGTAAGACCTGAAAAGGTATATTTGATAGACATTCTCTTTCCTTCTGTAATTACTTCTCGACCCGTCTAACCAGAAGGTGTATACTTCCAAGAAAGCCTTTTTCTCCTTCTTTAATGTTTCCTTCTTCTTCAGGAAATTATTAGGTCGTTGGAGAATAGTCTGAAAGATGTGGGCCATGATAGAAGCATCAGAAAGACAGCTGTAAAGATTGAACTTTCACAGATTGTATTCGATGTAGCGTCGAATTAACTTCCTCTATTATTGACGCTGCTTCGAGTTCATCTAAGAGCTGCTTCGATTTCTTCTGTGCTCTGACTGAACTCAGTGTACAACCCTGAATTCGCCGAGCAAACCCCCGGGACTCAAGAGGTATTTAAGACTTGTTTTTCCTACAATGGCCGAAGACAAGAATAGGGGGAGGTAAATCAATCATCCCTTGTTAACCATGGTCGGCTCGGACACGGCCGCTAGCGCCGGCGGTAGCACTACCGCCGGGCGCTAGCCCTCCTCAGCCATCTCGACGGCACTGCTGAGACCGCTCGGTCATCTCGCAAGTATGTCGAGACGAGTCGCTAGCGCCGGTGGTAGCAATACCGCCGGGCGTTAGCCAATCTCGCCCCGTCCCAAGGCAAGGGGGCGAGCTCCTCTCGCCCCCATCCCCTCCAGGGGGGGGGGGGGGGGGGGAGGGGGGGGGCGAGCTCCTCTCGCCCCCTGCACCCCCAGCAGCAGGGGGGCGAGACCCCGGGGGGGCGAGTCGCTAGCGCCGGCGGTAGCAATACCGCCGGGCGCTAGCCAATCTCGCCCCTCCCCAAGGCAATGGGGGCGAGCTCCTCTCGCCATCCACACCCTTAGCAGCAGGGGGGGGGGGGGACGAGTCGCTAGCGCCGGTGGTAGCAATACCGCCGGGCGCTAGCCAATCACGCCCCGCCCCAAGGCAAGGGGGGGCGATCTCCTCTCGCCCCCATCCCCTCCCGGGGGGCCAGCTCCTCTCGCCCCCCGCGCCCCCAGTAGCAGGGGGCGAGTCCCCAGGGGGGGCGAGCTCCTCTCGCCCTGCCCCAAGGCAAGGGGTGCGAGCTCCTCTCGCCCCCATCCCCTCCAGGTGAGCGAGCTCCCCTCGCCCCCCGCGCCCCTAGCAGAAGGGCGAGACCAGCAGGGGAGCCGTCCCTAGCTGGGTCTCGCCCAGCCCCAGCAAAGGGGTGAGACCAGCAGGGGAGCCGTCCCTAGCTGGGTCTCGCCCAGCCCCAGTAGAGGGGCGAGACCAGCAGGGGGGCCACCCTAGCTGGGTCTCGCCCAGCCCCAGCAGAGGGGCAAGACCAGCAGGGGGAGCCGTCCTTAGCTGGGTCTCGCCCCGCCCAGCATAGGGGCGAAACCAGCAGGGGAGTCGTCCCTAGCTGGTCTCGCCCAGCCCCAGTAGAGGGGGGAGACCTGCAGGGGAGCCGTCCCTAGCTGGGTCTCGCCCAGCCCCAGCAGAGGGGCGAGACCAGCAGGGGGGCCGCCCCTAGCTGGGTCTCGCCCAGCCCTAGCAGAGGGGCGAGACCAACAGGGTGGCCGCCCTTAGATGGGTCTCGTCCAGCCCCAGCAGAGGGGCGAGACCAGCAGGGGGGCCGCCCCTAGCTGGGTCTCGCCCAGCCCCAGCAGAGGGGCGAGACCAGCAGGGGGCTCACCCCCGGATCTCGCCCCACCCAGTTAATGGGTTCGCCGAGCCCTTCGAGGTACCCCCTCTCGCCCAGTTTCAGGGGGAGGGGTCGGTCTGCGTTTAGCACCTCAGAGCAGCGGGATTTGGCTATCCGCAGCCAAATCCGAGGGTATTTTGGTAATCTGATAGGCCAGAGTTTGGTTATTTGCAGCCCAAATCCAAAATCCTATAAATAGGACCAAGGGGGCACCATTTGGAGGGGATCATTCTAGGCTCTCTCTCTCTCTCTCTCTCTCTCTCTCTCTCTCTCTCTCTCTCTCTCTCTCTCTCTCTCTCTCTCTCTCTCTCCCCACTTTCTCTCTCTAGTGGGTGAGGAGAGCCTCCAGTGGTGCCCAAGCTTAGTAGTGTCTTGGGAGGGGAAGTTCCTAAGGGGCTTCCGGGTATGTGGCGGGACCTCCCCACTAAGCCCTTGGTCCAGTCCATAGTTCCTCAACCTTCAACCTAGAGCTCTCCCTTAGGGGGAGTAAGGGTTGGTCTCCCCTCAGCTTGCTGAGGGCCCCGAACTCCACAGAGACCGAGAAATCGATTTCAACATTATGGTTCGGTGAGCGTGGAGTGTGACCGATTCAAGAAACTTTCAAGATGAGCTCCATGGACGGAGATGGAGGAAGATCCAAACCAGGTCACTCACAACCTCCGGTCGCTGGGGTGACGTTGGAGATGTTCGAAGATTTCAGGCAAGAGGTCCTACAGACCTTCCAGGTTGCTTTCGCCATGATCGTCAGAGGCAGAAGAAGAGATGGTCCAGAGGTCCCGCCCCAGCTGGTGGACGAGGTAACTCTCGGCCAAAAGTCCAGGAAAGAGGTACCGGTGGAGGTGGAGTGGGGAGGTGCCATACCCCCACTCACCCATCCCCAAGGGGGCGAGCTCAGGAGGGAGGCGCCCTCCCAGCTCGCCCCGCCCCTACAAGGGGGCGAGCTTAGGAGGGAGGCGCCCTCCCAGCTCGCCCCGCCCCTGCAAGGAGGAGCTCAGGAGGGACGCACCCTCCCAGCTAGCCCCGCCCCTGCAAGGGGGCGAGCTCAGGAGGGAGGTGCCCTCCAAGCTCACCCCGCCCCTGCAAGGGGGCGAGCTCAGGAGGGAAGCGCCCTCCCAGCTCGCCCCGCCCCTGCAAGGGGGCGAGCTCAGGAGGGAGGCGCCCTCCCAGCTCGCCCCGCCCCTGCAAGGGGGCGAGCTCAGGAGGGAGGCGCCCTCCCAGCTCGCCCCGCCCCTGGAAGGGGGCGAGCTCAGGAGGGAGGCGCCCTCCCAGCTCGCCCCGCCTCTTCTAGTCCAGCCCCAAAGGGTGGCGAACGGGGAGGCATCCGGCCCCCGCTCGCCCCACTCCAAGAGGTGTCGAGTGAATGTTGGTGGGCGAGACAACCCCGGGTGGCGGCCACCCAATATCCCAGCGAGCGCAAAGGTCAGCAATTCAACCCCGCGAGAGCCAGGAAGGAAGGGCTTCCAAAGGAAAAGAGCCAACCGCTCGGTGCGAAGGCAAGGATCGAACGCACCCTCTCCACCACCTCAGCAAACTACGACATTCGGTTGGGGGAGAAGGAGGATAGCCAGGAAAGCAGAGAGAAGGGGAAAAAGAAAGGATGTGGTCAAATTACCTTACTGTGACTTCCACGACGAGGAGGGTCACGCAACGTCCGCCTGCCCCGAGTTGTTGGAAATGAAAGATGCGAGGAGTCCAAGGTAACAACAGCAACTACCAGAAGAAGTCGAGGAAGACCGGGCCTGGGAGTGGGAGACTCAGTTCGGTTTCCATGCTTAGTTTTCTATTCAATCCCTAAGTTCATGTAATGCGAAGTTTTGTTTTCATGCCTAATTTCCTCACATGTAATGGGATAGTTAATATAATGAAAGTTTTTCAAAAATACTTAACCCCGATGCTGGCCCGCTGACCAGACTCCCACCTAGCTAGCAGGGCCGGGAACCGCTCGGGGCAGGAAGGAAACATTCTCCACCTCTAGTTGAGCTCGACTCCTAGAGTGTGTAGACCTTGTACTCCCCCCCCCCCCCCCCAATGCTGGCCTGCTGACCAGGCTCCCACCTAGCTGGTAGGGCCGGGAACCGCTTGGGGCAGGAAAGAAAAATACTCCACCTCCAGTTGAGCTCGCTCACCTAGCGAATGGCCTGGAGGGTGTTGACTCTTCTCCACCTCCAATTTAGCTCGCTCACCTAGCGAATGGCCTGGAGGGTGTCGACTCTTCTCCACCTCTAGTTGAGCTCGGATCCTAAAGTATGTCGACCTTGTACCCCCCCCCCCCCCCCCCCCCCCCGAAGCTGGCCCGCTGACCAGGCTCCCACCAAGCTGGCAGGGCCGGGAACCGCTCGGGGCAGGAAGGAAACATGCTCCACCTCTAGTGGAGCTCGGCTCCTAGATTGTGTTGGTTAAGGCCCCGAGCAGATACCGATGACCGGGCTTGTTGATGCCGGCAGGGCAGGAGACTCACTCGGTGAGGCAGGTGACTGATGTTGGTTAAGGCCTCGAGCAGATACCGCTGACCGGGCTTGTTGATGCCGGCAGGGCAGGAGACTCACTTGGTGAGGCAGGTGACTCATGTTGGTTAAGGCCCCGAGCAGATACCGCTGACCGGGCTTATTGATGCCGGCAAGGCAGGAGACTCACTCGGTGAGGCAGGTGACTCATGTTGGTTAAGGCCCCGAGCAGATACTGCTGACCGGGCTTGTTGATGCTGGCAGGACAGGAGACTCACTCAGCGAGGCAGGTGATTCATGTTGGTTAAGGCCCCGATGCTGGCCCGCTGACCAGGCTCCCACCTAGATGGCAGGGCCGGGAACCGCTCGGGGCAGGAAGGAAACATGCTCCACCTCCAGTTGAGCTCGCTCATCTAGCGAATGACCTGGAGGGTGTCGACTCTTTTCCACCTCCAGTTGAGCTCGCTCGCCTAGCGAATAGCCTGGAGGGTGTCCACTCTTCTCCACCTCTAATTGAGCTCGGCTCCTAGAGTGTGTCGACCTTGTACTCCCCCAACCCCCCCCCCCCCCCCCCGATGCTGGCCCGCTGAGCAGGCTCCCACCTAGCTGGCAGGGCCCAGAACCACTCGGGGTAGGAAAGAAAAATACTCCACCTCTAGATGAGCTCGCTCACCTAGCGAATGGCCTGGACGGTGTCGACTCTTCTCCACCTCCAGTTGAGCTCACTCATCTAGCGAATGGCCTGGAGGGTGTCGACTCTTCTCCACCTCTAGTTGAGCTTGTCTCCTAGAGTGTGTTGACCTTGTACTCCCCCCCCCCCCCCCGATGCTGGCCCGCTGACCAGGCTCCCACCTAGCTGGCAGGGCCGGGAACCGCTTGGGGCAGGAAAGAAAAATACTCCACCTCCAGTTGAGCTCACTCACCTAGCGAATGGCCTGGAGGGTGTCGACTCTTCTCCACCTCCAGTTGAGCTCGCCCGTTTAGCGAATGGCCTGGAGGGTGTCGACTCTTATCCACCTCCAGTTGAGCTCGCTCACCTAGCGAATGGCCTGGAGGGTGTCGACTCTTCTCCACCTCCAGTTGAGCTCGCCCTCTAGCGAATGGCCTGGAGGGTGTCGACTCTTATCCACCTCTAGTTGAGCTCGGCTCCTAGAGTCTGTCGACCTTGTACTCCCCCCCACCCCCCCCCCCCCCGATGCTGACCCGCTGACCAGGCTCCTACCTATCTAGCAGGGCTGGGAACCGCTCGGGGCAGGAAAGAAAAATACTCCACCTCCAGTTGAGCTCGCTCACCTAGCGAATTGCCTGGAGGGTGTCGACTCTTCTCCACCTCCAGTTGAGCTCGCCCGTCTAGCGAATGGCCTGGAGGGTGTCGACTCTTCTCCACCTCTAGTTGAGCTCGGCTCCTGGAGTGTGATGACCTTGTACTCCCCCCCCCCCCCCCCCCCTCCGATGCTGGCCCGCTGACCAGGCTCCCACCTAGCTGGCAGGGTCGGGAACCGCTCTGGGCAGGAAAGAAAAATACTCCACCTCCAGTTGAGCTCGCTCACCTAGCGAATGGCCTGGAGGGTGTCGACTCTTCTCCACCTCTAGTTGAGCTCTCCCGTCTAGCGAATGGCCTGGAGGGTGTCGACTTTTATCCACCTCTAATTGAGCTCGGCTCCTAGAGTGTGTCGACCTTGTACCCCCCCCCCCCCCCCCCCCCCCCCGAGGCTGGCCCGCTGACCAGGCTCCCACCAAGCTGGCAGGGCTGGGAACCGCTCGTGGCAGGAAGGAAACATGCTCCACCTCCAGTTGAGCTCGCTCGTCTAGCGAATTGCCTGGAGGGTGTCGACTCTTCTCCACCTCCAGTTGAGCTCGCTCGTCTAGCGAATGGCCTGGAGGGTGCCGACTCTTATCCACCCCTAGTTGAGCTTGGCTCCTAGAAGATGTCGACTTAGGCCCCGAGCAGAGACCGCTGACCGGGCTCTCACTAGCCGGCAAGGTAGGGGGACCTCTCGGGGAGGCCAAGTATTTTCCCACGGGGTGGCTCTGCTAGCTGGGCTCTAACTAGCTGGCAGGGTGGGAGGACCTCTCGAGGAGGCATTATGTTTTCCCTCAAAATAGCTCCGTTCGCCGGATTCCCAGCGACGCTCGTCGAATATGCAGGGTTGGATGTTTCTTTCCGAGCGCGTACCCCGCTCGAAAAGAGCGGGGATTGTGTACAACCCTGAATTCGCCGAGCAAACCCCCGGGACTCAAGAGGTATTTAAGACTAGTTTTTCCTACAATGGCCGAGGATAAGAATAGGGGGAGGTAAATCAATCATCCCTAGTTAACCATGGCCGGCTCGGACACGACCGCTAGCGCTGGCGGTAGCACTACCGCCGAGCGCTAGCCCTCCTCAGCCGTCTCGACGGCACCGCTGAGACCGCTCGGTCGTCTCGCAAGTATGCCGAGATGAGTCGCTAGCGCCGGTGGTAGCAATACCGCCGGGCGCTAGCCAATCTCGCCCCGCCCCAAGGCAAGGGGGCCGAGCTCCTCTCACCCCCATCCCCTCCAGGGGGGCGAGCACCTCTCGCCCACCGAGCCCCCAGTAGCAGGGGGGCGAGACCCCAGGGGGGGCGAGTCGCTAGCGCCGGCGGTAGCAATACCGTCGGGCGCTAGCCAATCTAACCCCACCCCAAGGCAAGGGGGGCGAGCTCCTCTCGCCCCCATCCCCTCTAGGGGGCCGAGCTCCTCTCGCCCCCCGCACCCCCAGCAGCAGGGGGGCGAGACCCCAGGGCGGGCGAGTCGCTAGCGCCGGTGGTAGCAATACTGCGGGGCGCTAGCCAATCTCGCCCCGCCCAAAGCCAAGGTTGGCGAGCTCCTCTCACCCCCATCCCCTCCAGGGGGGAGAGCTCCTCTCACCCCCCACGCCCCCAGTAGCAGGGGGGCGAGACCCCAGGGGGGGCGAGCTCCTCTCGTCCTGCCCCAAGGCAAGGGGGGCGAGATCCCCTCGCCCCCCCTCCCCCCCCCCCCCCCCCCCCCCCCCCCCCCCCCCCCCCCCCCCCCCCCCCGCGCCCCCATCAGAAGGGCGAGACCAGCAAGGGATCCGTCCCTAGCTGGGTCTCGCCCAGCCCAGCAGAGGCGTGAGACCAGCAGGGGAGCCGTCCCTAGCTGGGTCTCGCCCAGCCCCAGCAGAGGGGCAAGACCAGCAGGGGGGCCGCCCCTAGCTGGGTCTCGCCCAGCCCCAGCAGAGGGGCGAGACCAGCAGGGGGAGCCATCCCTAGCTGGGTCTCGCCCAACCCTAGCAGAGGGGCGAGACCAGCAGGAGAGCCGTCCCTAGCTGGATTTCGCCCAGCCCCAGCAGAGGGGTGAGACCAGCAGGGGAGCCGTCCCTAGCTGGGTCTCGCCCAGCCCCAGCAGAGGGGCGAGACCAGCAGGGGGCCGACCCCCGGGTCTCACCACACCTAGTTAATGGGCTCGCCGAGCCCTGCGAGGTACCCCCTCTCGCCCAGTTCCGGGGGGAGGGGTCGGTCTGCGTTTAGCACCTCAGAACAGCGGGATTTGGCTATCCGCAGCCAAATCCGAGGGTATTTTGGTAATCTGATAGGCCAGAGTTTGGTTATTTGCAGCCCAAATCCAAAATCCTATAAATAGGACCAAGGGGGCACCATTTGGAGGGGATCATTCTAGGCTAGCTCTCTCTCTCTCTCCCCCCACTTTCTCTCTCTAGTGGGTGAGGAGAGCCTCCAGTGGTGCCCAAGCTTAGTAGTGGCTTGGGAGGGGAAGTTCCTAAGGGGCTTTCGGGTATGTGGCAGGACCTCCCCACTAAGCCCTTGGTCCAATCCATAGTTCCTCAACCTTCAACCTAGAGCTCTCCCTTGGGGGGAGTAAGGGTTGGTCGCCCCTCAGCTTGCTGAGGGCCCCGAACTCCACGGAGACCGAGAAATCAGTTTCAACACTCAGCTAGTCAATATTGCGTCGATTCCTTATCAACGCACCCATCGAGTTGAATAGCATCTACTCTGACTTCCATTAACTGCGTCGAGATGAAGTTAACGTTGCGTCGACTTTAGATGGCTTTGACATGTATTCCCTTCTGCGTCGAGTTTGAAGTAGAAGTTGCGTCAACTTCTCAAGTTCCTTCGACAAGTCTCTGGTCTCTGCGTCGATATCTATTCGACGTAACGTCGACTAGTGTTACTTTGACAGTAGAGTTGAACCACTTGAACTTCTAGTCGGAGTAGCGTCGACATGGACTCGATGTTGCGTCGAATTCCATTCGACGTAATTATTACCTTCTGCCATTTTTGCTTCTAGTCTTGACACTCTTGGTTGAGTGTGACATCCTAAGACATCTAGTGACCAAATTACCCTCACTATACAATGGGTAAATTAAATCTTAGTGAATAAAATCACTTTTAATTAATTTGTTAAGTTAAATCAAGGGGTTTTCCCAACAATCTGGGAGGTCTGTTAGGACTATCTCGTTATCTTGAGGAGTTGGAAAAGGAGGAGGAGAGGGTGCAGCTTGGCCAAGCTTCAGAATTTGCCTGGTCCATTAAGAGGAAATACCTACACTCATTCTCTTACTAGGAGGAATAGGCACTCCTTTTGACTTGCACACCATTGGGGTAGTGGTGGTATAAAAATTGGCTCATTATTCTCATATAGGCATTCTCCTTATATGAATACTTGTGGCCAATCAGCTTCAGAAGGCTTCTCCCCCAATGTATTCTCTTATCGAGGACTAACACTCCCATTATCTACAGTTGCTGCTTAGGGATAGCATCATGTGATAAGATCTTGTATAACAACACCTTTCCCACAATATCTTCTAGAAATCTGTATTCTTTAGCCACATCATTCTTCTTCAGCTTTATGGCCTTGTCCTTACTGAACTTCATTCTTTGTAATGCATTACTTATCTCTGCCCTTGTTAGTTCATCAGATTCACCACCTACTGGTAGATCATAAGTGTGACATAAGATTTCCTCTGTGATATTGATATCAGTTCCAGAGATTCTCTCATGGAGGGATCTATCATCTACAATGTGAATGTTATCTTTCAGTTCTGTTAATTCGACGTCATATATCTTGCATCCCGTCGAAATCAACTTTGTTAGCCCAGCAGTTTAAAATAGGCCGAGAATAGCCTTGAAGTTGTCAGAAGCAGCGCTAAATGATTCGACATCCACATCGAATCTAGAATTGTTCTTTGGGGGTGCCATAGAGACTTATTGTAGTACCCACAAAGGAAAGACAAGAGAGAGAGAGAGAGAGAAGTGAGATCAAGTACACGAGAGAGCTAGAGAGCAAGAAAGCATGAGAGCAAGAGAAAGAGAGATTTCGAAAGCGTAATAAAATCCAACATCTAAGTTGCTTAAAAGAAGACAATTCATCGCAACTTAGGGTAGTATTCAAAGCAACGTCGACAAGAATTAATATTCAGCGCGCCAAAATGAGTCGAAGCAGCTTCTAGAAGCAAGACTATGCGCGCTTGACATGTCGATGTTGTGTCGATTTGTAATTGATGTGACTTCAAATTTGTACAGTAACTATTAAGTCGGCCCATGCATCGATATAAATTCAATGCTATATCGAATGTTATTCAAACAATCTATTCCAGGTGGCTCTCAAAGAAGGCATCGAGTAGAACTCGACGGTGCATCAAAATCTATTCGACACAACTTTGAATATACAGTTGTATTTCTCTAGAAAATTTCTGTTGTTTTTCTCAGCAATAGTGTATATTGAAATTAGCATTTATAGGATTATATGTGTGAATGAGGATGCAACATCAAGAGTTGTTAGAGAAAGATTCACTCCCTTTGAATAGCTTAAGTTCCATGTTGAGAAGTTAGTTTTCCCTTTCCCTGCATTGTCTCTGAGGAAGGGACTCTTAGCTTCCATGCACATGTAGTTCAAACATTAGAGGTTACCCGGGTTACCATGGGCCCTTTACTTTTACCATTATATGGTGATATAAAGGAATAAGATGGTCTACTATTATATCCTTTTGGATGGCAGAAGATAAGTTTATCTGGTCTAGATTTGTTGTCTTGATAATGGAAATTGGCGTATAATGTGTCATGATATAATAAGTCTGTAGAATGTCTAATGATTCTACTTTTTACCTTAGCCTTTTGATTGAGATTCATTGGTCTATCTAAAATTTTTTTTCCCTAGGGTTCTCTTCTCACTATTAGGATTTACTTATTAAATGCAGTGAGTCTTTCATGGTGATTGTTGTCTAGTGTTTTAATCAAAGATCTGGTCTCAGTTATTTTAAAGTCACTAGGTCTAACAAAGGTAACTGGATTTTTCTAGGCAGGTCTACTAGGGACATCTGTGCTGGTGGATGGATCTGCTCCTAAGCCAAGATGCTTAAATCATATAGAGAGATTTTGAGTAATATCCTTGAGCTTTTGAGTCCTTCCATTCGGTGGGTAAGGCTTTTGCCTTTGTAAGCTCTTCTTTTAGCTTTGAGTTTTCATTGGTTAGATTAGTTATTACTGTTTCCTTTTTAAAGATCTGATTTCTCAAATCATAATTTACAGAGTATAAGTCATCTTTCTTAAAGTCTTCTAATTCTTCCCTAACCGTTTCTATTTTTTTGAACTTTAAGATAATCATTACAAAATTCTTTAAAACAATTTTTAAATTCTTTTGTATTAAATTCTTCTAATGTAAAATCAAAGTCATCAAAGAGAGACACCTGATCTTCCTCAGAGAAATCTCCCAAAGCTTTTAGGCAGGCTACTTTTCGATAGTTTCTTCATCACTTTCAGATGAAGAGGAGCTTGATTTAGTTTCTATGTCACTCTAGGTTTCAGCAATGAAACCTTTTCTCTTCTCTTGTCCATTTTCCTGAAGAACTTCTTCTTGTGCTCTTTTTTATTGTTGCTTTTGTCCCTTTGCTCTTCACGATACTCAGGGGCAATGTGCCATGGCTTTCTGCAGGCAAAGCAGATTACTTCCTGCTCTGGTATCTTATCAAACCTTGGCTTGCTAGAACTCCATTCCTTCCTTCTAGAGTCTTCAGGCTTGACCCACTTTCTTAATCTTCTGGCCAAGAGATTGAACATCTCTTCCTCAGAAATGGAAGGCTCTCCTTCGGTTGCCTTTAGAGTAATTGTCCTTTCCTTAGGAGTTGAGAGTTTCTCCTTGGCTTCTGTCTCTACTCTGTTATGTAGTAGGAGCTCATAGGACTTGAGCTTCCCTAGCAGAGCATCTGTGGATATTTCTCTATGACATTTGGACTCTCTAATAGCCTAGATCCTTGAGTCCCTTGTGCTTGGGAAGCACATTAGGAGCTTATCATTAATTTCTATCAGATAAATTTCCTTGTCAAGTCCCTTCAGCTCATTTATAATGTTGTTGAATCTCTCATGCATCTCAGCCACACATTCTTCAGACTTCTTTTGGAAGTTCTCATATTTTGATATGAGAAGGGACTTTTTGTCCTTTCGTTCATCAGAACATTCCTCAACCAATCTGGAAAGGGATTCCTAGATTTCTTTGGCTGAGTTGCAGTCAGCCACCTTCTGTAAATTGTCATCAGACATTGTAGAGACCAGAATGTTCATGTCTTTGGCATCACATGCCTTCTGCTTCTTTTCAGCATCTGTCCATTCAGCTGAGTTATATAATCACTCTCTCTCTCTCTCTCTCTCTCTCTCTCTCTCTCTCTCTCTCTTCTCACAACATCCACAAGCGGAAGCTAAATAACTCTATTCCTTAAACACCTGTCTCCTGGTAGAAGTAATGCGGAGCATCTGCTCCTCAAGTCCTGCCACCTCATCCAGCTGCTGCTCCAGCTCCTCGGGCTCCTACGGTCAAAACCAACCATTAATCATAAAGACTAAGCCATTTTGTCCTCGCTTCCCCCCATGACTCCTAGGCACCGAGCGGGAGGAAGAAAGCGGGGGACAACTGATGAGTCCCGATTATATACACATATATGGACTCATCTGGGCCGTTTATCTAGTCATTCCACTGCACTTTAGCTTTGTTTTAGCTTATATTTGTTATCACTTGCTATGTGCACGTCTTGGCCCATTTTGGTGTAATTTCGTATCTTTCTTTGTTATTAGTTTTCTTGCGCTGTTAAGTCTCACTTTCAGTGGCTAGATTAGTGGTATACGCTGGAATAGGAGTCGTGCAGGTGTTCCCGGTGCAATTCTGCACAGGAACACTGCGCACGATCACCGGTTCTATTGCGCACGACCACTGGTCGTGCGCCACTGATCGTGTGCACTTAACACCTTTTTCATGAGTTCTGTTTGGTGCAGTGCGCACGACCATCAATGCCAGTGCGCACGACCACCGGTCGTGCGCCACTGCTCGTGCGCACTTACCATTTAATTTCCGAGTTCTATTTGCTGTAGTGCGCACGACCATCAACTCCAGTGCGCACGAACACCAGTCGTGCGCCACTATTCGTGCGCACTTAACAGTAATTTTATGAGTTCTGTTTCATTTATTGCGCACGACCACCGACGATGGTGCGCACGACCACCGGTCGTGCGCCACTGGTCGTGCGAACATTTTATTTTTATAATTTCTGTCTTTGCAGGCTCTGTCTAGGCAGAGCGCACGATCACAGGATTCTAGTGCGCACGACCACTGGTCGTGCGCCAATGACCGTGCGCACTGTTTATTCCAGCGCCTATAAAATGACCTGCTCGCGATTTTAGGTCGGCCGCCAATTTTCTTCCGCCGTTTTCCGCCCGGTCCCGTCCAGATTCGCCCCTCCACCGTCACCCACCATATGGAGGTGCTCCGGGCTTGCTCTTCACGCCAATCTTGAGCCGGAGTTTCCTCTCGGCCTCCTCCTTCATCCAAGAGCTCCAAAGGAAGACCTAGCCGCCATTGCCATCAAGCAAGAGGAAGTTTGCAACCTCTACCGGATCGTGACACGAAGAAGACGGGTCCATTGGAGAGTCGTGACAGCTCTCTCTACCCCGGACGTAGTTGTGGACCGAGCTTGGACGCGTATTGACAACCCGGCGACTCCAACCGTGAATCTCCAACGAGCCTTCGGATTCGGTCGATTTCTTGCCTTGTTCTCCTTTTATTGATTGTTGTAATAGTTAGATCTTTTGTATTTTGATGAAGAACACTATAGACCTTGCTATTTAAAGTTATTTCATGTCTATGTGAAATACCCTTTTTTTTTGTTTATTTGTGTGCTTGAGGTGCGCCCCATTCCATCCTCCATCCCGCCGTCACGTCCGGTGCCGCACTAGCAATTGCTAGTGGCGTGCTTGTCGAAGAGGTGCTTGCGACCCTCACTCCGCTAGCCTACTCGTCCATCCGCCTACCGAAGCGTGGCATCGCGGCCCGTATTCCATCCCGCCTAACGAAGCAGTGCGCTCAAGGCCTGCACAGTTCGATTCCGCTTGCCTACTCGTCCATCCGCCCTTTCGACGCAGCGCGCTCAAGGCCTGCCTATTCTCCATCCCGCCAAGCGAAGCATTGCATAGCGGCATTGCATAGGAGTAGTTGATAGCTTTTATTTTATTTTCCAAAAGCCAACCCAACTCCCCCGCATTCCATCTGATTTAAGGACTTCAATCTCAAGTCCTTCCTCGAAACCTAACTCCACCTTACTGTGTTCCTCAAGAGACCGACACTCGGGGATTTTCCCCATTATTATTACTTGCGCGACCGGTGCACTTGCCGAATCATCGCATCAAGTTTTTGGCGCCGTTGCCGGGGAACACAGTCGTGTGAGTTTTCTGGAGAGGGAGAATCTGAGAGAGAAGCCCTTTCATTTGTTTATTGCATCTTTTATTTTATTTCTGTTCTTTTTATTCCTTCTTCTTGTTTTATATCAGGTTGCTGTAGTAATTTTTATTTGGTTTAGTATTTGCACAATAGCAGTTTTATTTTGAATCATTTTATCTTCACACTATGTGGGCACATCTCAATTTCCGTTGCCGTTGGTGTGGAGCTACCTCCCACTCTAGTGATGAATGCCCTACGGAGAATAGTAGGCATAATTCTTATAGCCCAGCATATGGAGCACCGACTTCGTCTGGTACTCCATATGGTGCGTGTAAGTCTTATGGCTACTCTGCTGAGCCTTTACCGTCATACTTCTTTTCGGCTTCAGCACCCGCTGTGCCAAAGAAGCCTGCTAGGCAGTGCCAGTTTTGTCGGAGCACAGATCATGCCCTGAAGGATTGTGTTGCTTATCTTCGCCAATTGGATGAGGATGACGAGCCGGATATCCGGATCGTCCCGAATCCTAACTCTGGCGGCACACCTTCAACATCCGGTTTTGTGTCCTTGCCACCTTCACATCTTGAAGGGTATGGCATTGACACAGTCACCGGATGTGCGGCTGATCTATGCACCGACATTGCTGAGCCTATTCTCCATGTGCATCCACCACCCCTAGTGGATTCGATTCTTTGTGAGGAATCGGTGCTCGACTTTTATCCGAGCACTACTCCTCCCCCTATTGTGCATACTATACTCGTCTCCGACGACATTGTTGATGATGTGTCGCAGGATGAGGCGGTTGATCTGAGTGTTGTGCCTATTCCTATGGAGAAGGACAACCTTCTAAGTGAAGAGGAATTTTCCTCAGCACCGGTGGAGGAAGTCCAAATCCTAAGCCTGGCCACCGTTGATCCCGCCGAATCTTGTAGCATTGATGACAATGCAAACATTATTTTACTTCCCCAACCTAATGGGAGTGAGACCGGGATCACTCCCCCGATTTTTGATTATTGATGTCATTCTTCTCTTTTATGTCTTGACCCCCCTTCTTCATCTGAGCCTGTGCAGGTTGAGTCTTCACAGGTACATCAGGAGGACTTGGAGCATGATGCTCAAGTCAATGATGAGAGCATCCTCTCATGTGAGGAGGTTGATCCCCCCTCCGTAGAGGAAGCTCCACTCATTGCCTTCTCTTCCTGCGGACCTGCTGTGGGCGATACCTTGCTGGGCAAGGATAGTTTTGGTGAGAGGAGTGAGGACCAGGCCTCCTACTCTTCTTACTTTCTTTTCCCTCTACCTGTGAGGAGCAGGTATTATTATTTAGGTAGAGGGGTGACTGCCTTATCTCCGTATCGGTACCAGCTACCGAAACGGATAATGGAGCAGTTACCTGTCCACTTTTCTTTTCATAGGCCCATTAGCTAGAACTGTACAAATGCCAAATAAGTCGTGCTGGGAGGACAATAACCCCAGTAGTTATCTTTCTTTTCCTGCATTCTTATTTATTCTAATCATGTTTAGTTAGTAAAACTTTCTTTTCAGTTTTCTTTTGTCTTTTGTTTTTGCGGAGCTGACCCCTGCAGGTATCTTCTCTGGATGGCGGATGTTGTAGCTTAGTCTTGGTTTAAACGCCAATCTTCTGGTATGCTCACTTGCTGAGCATTGGGTACTCTCTTCCCCTAGCCTTTTCTGATTTTCATGTCATATATTATGCAGATTGTTTAGTTTAAGTATTGGGGAGAGTAGTTTGTTTACCCGCTCACGTGCACTATTGCACTGCATGCTAGAAGATTTCATTTAAAATATTTTGTTTATTTTCATTGCACACCACATCACCCACTTGAGCGCGTACTCATCTGTTTGCTTGCTCTGTGGCGAATTTAATTCTTCTGCTTATTTGGGAAAATCTAGGTGATGGCTTAGGACTATGTAGCAGAGTAAAATGTTGACTCTAGTAGTGCTCCTAGTCGAGCGCTCGGTTGCATAGAAATCTGTGTAGAGTAGACTTCTCTTTATACTTATGGTTTTATATTTTTCTTATTAGTGTAAATGTTGTTTACTCTACTCAAATGGTGAATTCGGTGGAATCAAACGGTAGCATAGGGATGTGTGTAAACGATCGCTAGATTCGTATTGCTTGAGTCGGGAGAAAGGAGAATCTTTCTCGGTGGCTAGAACTTGCCCCAAGCGATTCTTGAAGCATGGGTATACGGTTAGTCAATTGCGAGAATATGATATAGGCCATCATTTTGGCCCGGTTGAGCCTTTGTGCCTATCCCTACCGCTATATCCTCGCTAGCCCAGTTTTGCCTACCCGTTCTTTGATTCAGCCCCACTTTTATTTCACCAAAGCCCAAAAGCCAATCCTAGTCGCACACCCAAATCTGAGCTTTAGCTGTTTATTATTTTCATGAGTTGGGTTGTTGATGTGGTAATATGTTTGTGAAGATGTGGATGTGTCCTTTTGTTTATTTGCTGAATATGATAAGAAAAGAAAAAAAAATGAGAAAAAGAAAAGAAGTTAAAAAGAAAGGAAAGAGAAGGAGTGTTTAATTGAAAATCTTTATGTATAGATTTATGTTTGGGAGTAGGCGGTGCACGCACCCATGCTGTTAAGTCCAAGTCTGGGGGTGTTGTGTACCCGCATGTTTGTGTGGTGAATGAGGATAGTTTCCTGCATTAGCTCATTTGGGTTTAGTGCTTTAACCATCGTCTTTATCATTGTATACCTCACCTAAACCCAAGCCCCATTTAAAACCTAAAGTCCTATTGATTCACGCATTTGAGTCAAACCAGTGTCGTGGAGAGAATGTGACCGGGCAAGCCTATGGTCACCGACACCGATGGATTTCGGTGGAGTTTTTCCCGCATCCCAATCTTGAGCAATGCTCATCTCAGCGCTTAGTTTACTTTCTCCGTATGCATGACCGAATGATTCACCGTTGTTCACCATTTTGAGTAGTTGTAATATGTTTTTACTCTTTTAGAAATTTATAAACTGTTTTATAATCAGAAATTTTTTCTACTATTTTTCTTATGCACGTGAGCATGCGACTTCGCATGGTACTCTGTAGTATAATCATTAAGCCATCTACTGTTCTTTCCTAGTTCGCTTAGAATTTGTTTGCTCGGGACGCGCAAACAGTTAAGTCTGGGGGTGTGATGAGTCCCGATTATATACACATATATGGACTCATCTGGGCCGTTTATCTAGTCATTCCACTGCACTTTAGCTTTGTTTTAGCTTATATTTGTTATCACTTGCTATGTGCACGTCTTGGCCCATTTTGGTGTAATTTCGTATCTTTCTTTGTTATTAGTTTTCTTGCGCTGTTAAGTCTCACTTTCAGTGGCTAGATTAGTGGTATACGCTGGAATAGGAGTCGTGCAGGTGTTCCCGGTGCAATTCTGCACAGGAACACTGCGCACGATCACCGGTTCTATTGCGCACGACCACTGGTCGTGCGCCACTGATCGTGTGCACTTAACACCTTTTTCATGAGTTCTGTTTGGTGCAGTGCGCACGACCATCAATGCCAGTGCGCACGACCACCGGTCGTGCGCCACTGCTCGTGCGCACTTACCATTTAATTTCCGAGTTCTGTTTGCTGTAGTGCGCACGACCATCAACTCCAGTGCGCACGAACACCAGTCGTGCGCCACTATTCGTGCGCACTTAACAGTAATTTTATGAGTTCTGTTTCATCTATTGCGCACGACCACCGACGATGGTGCGCACGACCACCGGTCGTGCGCCACTGGTCGTGCAAACATTTTATTTTTATAATTTCTGTCTTTGCAGGCTCCGTCCAGGCAGAGCGCACGATCACAAGATTCTAGTGCGCACGACCACTGGTCGTGCGCCAATGACCGTGCGCACTGTTTATTCCAGCGCCTATAAAATGACCTGCTCGCGATTTTAGGTCGGCCGCCGATTTTCTTCCGCCGTTTTCCGCCCGGTTCCGTCCAGATTCGCCCCTCCACCGTCGCCCACCATATGGAGGTGCTCCGGGCTTGCTCTTCACGCCAATCTTGAGCCGGAGTTTCCTCTCGGCCTCCTCCTTCATCCAAGAGCTCCAAAGGAAGACCTAGCCGCCATTGCCATCAAGCAAGAGGAAGTTTGCAACCTCTACCGGATCGTGACACGAAGAAGACGGGTCCATTGGAGAGTCGTGACAGCTCTCTCTACCCCGGACGTAGTTGCGGACCGAGCTTGGACGCGGATTGACAACCCGGCGACTCCAACCGTGAATCTCCAACGAGCCTTCAGATTCGGTCGATTTCTTGCCTTGTTCTCCTTTTATTGATTGTTGTAATAGTTAGATCTTTTGTATTTTGATGAAGAACACTATAGACCTTGCTATTTAAAGTTATTTCATGTCTATATGAAATACCCTTTTTTTTTTGTTTATTTGTGTGCTTGAGGTGCGCCCCATTCCATCCTCCATCCCGCCGTCACGTTCTCCTTTTATTGATTGTTGTCCGCTAGCCTACTCGTCCATCCGCCTACCGAAGCGTGGCATCGCGGCCCGTATTCCATCCCGCCTAACGAAGCAGTGCGCTCAAGGCCTGCACAGTTCGATTCCGCTTGCCTACTCGTCCATCCGCCCTTTCGACGCAGCGCGCTCAAGGCCTGCCTAGTCTCCATCCCGCCAAGCGAAGCATTGCATAGCGGCATTGCATAGGAGTAGTTGATAGCTTTTATTTTATTTTCCAAAAGCCAACCCAACTCCCCCGCATTCCATCTGATTTAAGGACTTCAATCTCAAGTCCTTCCTCGAAACCTAACTCCACCTTACTGTGTTCCTCAAGAGACCGACACTCGGGGATTTTCCCCATTATAATTACTTGCGCGACCGGTGCACTTGCCGAATCATCGCATCAACAACAAAGCAGAAGGATACAAACAGATGGCAAGGGATTCTATGCTAGCAATATATATATGTTTTAAGCAAATCTACACCAGCAGTATAAATGTGTAAAAGTAGGTCTAAACTAGCAGTATAAGTAGGTAAACAATAACGAAACAATAAAAGAAGTAAGAAAAGCAGTATGGCGCAGGTAAAGTAAATGAGTATAACTATACTACCAGCACATGAGTACCTTAACTTATATGAATGCTCATACAAACTTGTAAGTTAAGGTTTCCAGAATAATAACTTATCATATAAAAGAGCCCGTACTAATTTATATGATAAGGATCTACAAGTAACGTTCTAATGCTTATGAATGTTATGATACGTATGCTATGGTATGATTCATACAAGTGTAACTCACACACACGACTCTGTGATCACAGACCTTTTGTTCCCAATTTTTGGAGTTAGCCACACTCTCTGGTACCACCATTATGGCTATGGCAGTAGTGGATCGGGTGCCTCCACTTCCTAGGCTAGTATACACACTCCCAGGCCTAGTCCCTTCGTACGCCTATGTACACGTCCTAGGTGTACTCTAGAGTCTTGTGTACTCTTTGCTGGAACCCACCAGTCTTTAAGGTCGGGTGTGCATTTTCAGGGATTGTCCTCCAGACCGCAGTATAAACAACCTACTGGCCCATCAAACCCTCACACCCGCCTAAGTCAACATACTGTCGTCGGTGTGATGACTGGCCCAGTACCGAAGACCCGCCACTAATTTGTTTATATGTACATAAAAGTTATCACGACTCGAGCCTCCAGCTCGCACGACCAACCCATCCTGATATGCAACCACCCGAGCCTCCAGCTTGCAGGACTAACCCATACATACAGTTCCATCCTATAACTCGGGATGAGGCTTATCACATTTCTTGTTCACTTAATTAGGCTACTCTTGTCTAATTATTTTTATACTTAGAAGTTTAAGGTAAATCTTGGACTTCCCGAGGTCTACCCGGTGAAGGGCTCACAGCGGTACTAGGGAATACGATGGGCTGAAGCTCAAATCCCACTTTCCAGGACAATTACTTTTATTGGAGGCTACCCCTTTCCCACGGACACACTCACATCATTAGTCTTGATTCCTAGATAATTTATGAGACTTGTTCTAGGTCTACCTTAGGCAAATGTTCTTTTGAACAATGCTCGACTCAAAAATCCTGAATATATTGGTGTGGTGTAAATCTTATATTTTGTCAAAATATTCTCAAACCCACAACTTCTAAGGGCTGATATAAATGATATATTACTTCTATGTTCCAAGTCTTATTTAATTTCAATGTGATCTTGCTAATTTAATCACCTTGCCAATATTCTACTATCCGCTGACCAAAATGAAATTGAACTAGTTTTGACCCCTATGATGCAAGCTTAACTATATCATGTGCAATTGATCTACAATTTGTACAATAGGTTCATGATGGATAAATTAAGAAATTTTCAGAGTTTTGTTATATTTCGAATGGATTTGACCTCAATTAAAAATTAATTAATCAATGGGCATATAACAATTTACAAAGAAAGCACTGTGCCAGTAATTTCAAATTTGCTAATAAAATTTCCAGAGGTATTTCCAGAGAATCTACCATCATAATTTTCACATAAAATAAAAGGGGTGAATATGCAACTTTACACAGCAAGTACTAATTTACCTCTTTGAAAAATTCTGAGAAAATTATCATAGTATTTTAATGTCCTAAAAACATTCTAGCCAGAGTTTCAAAATTTTCCAGAGACATTAAACTATAAATATTTCATAATTTCAAAAGTGTGACAAACTGAATATTTGGAGTTTTCCCATGTGTAAGTCATCCAAAAATTCTACCAAAATTTACAGAGGTTTAGAATCGTATTACAAATGTTCTTTTAGAATTTCATAATTTTTAAACTCATTTTCCTTATTAAAATACCCAAACTTCAGAATTCTGACAAATCAAAATTTTGTTGAAAATCAAGAAATATTCACTGAAAAATTTCTACAAAATATTCCAAAGGTCCAAATTGATATTGCAAGTGTTTTCCTAGAGTTTCATAATTTTCTAAGTGACTTTGACTACAAATAATTCCTTAATACATAAAGGTGATATATTTTAGATTAATCAATAAATTAGGATTTTTAATCCCAAAAATCCTAATTTCCACTGAAGTGATGTATTATGTCACAATTAAGATATGGCTAAATTACCAGAGGCTAAGATCAAGCCAAAGGTGCCAAAATCTTTTTTCCCCTTTTTGGCTATGTGCACCCCATGTCACATACCATGCAAGGACATGCAAGTGGAATAACCCCACATGCAGTGGTCCAATTGCTCTCATATTTTAACTAGGGTCAGATAGTGACCTAATAGACATGTCAGCCAAATTTGGGGTTATTTTGAGTTACCCAACACTATAAATATCACTAATATAATAAATTAAATAGTGAGCAAAACCATGGAGAAATCTTCTCCTAAAATCTGATTTTTGGGCTCATATTAGTAATAGGGCATATTCATGCATGGGCCAAATTTCAGCACCATTGGAATTAGCATCTAAGAGATATGCATGTTTTAATTTCTGCCCTACCCTAGGATCAGTCCCACGAGAATTGGTGTACAGGAGCCTACATTGTTCCAAATAAGTTTATTCAAGTTCCTAAATAAAATAGACATCCAGATCTACAATAGTTATCTCTGGCCACTTTTCATGAAATTGCCTTTAAGGGCCTCAAAATAATTAATCAAAATACTGAAATAAATGTTACAAATAATACAAATGATATGATCTTGATATAATTAATTCCTACACTAATTTTGATGCATATCGGAGGGCTCCTGGTCATCTTCCTCCTCTAGCCAATAGCTAGGATTGCCCCGACCTGGAGCTTAATGATTCCCCATTTCCCGGCCACCCACAACCCACCACTATCGGCCACCACCTCCACCACCTCCGTTGAGGTGGTGGCTACTGCCAGGCGGCAACACGACCGTCGGAGAAGCCATTTCCAGTGATCCCAAGCTAGGAGAAAAGCTCAGGATTTCTCCCTCTTTCTCACGTGGGATCGGGCTCAATTGATCCCAATTTCTCTCCTAATTTGATCTAGATACTGGCATAGAGGGAGGGGTGGAGAAACGAACCTGTGTGGGAGCTTGAGATCGAGTAATACGGCGTGGTGGCATGGTGGCGAGTCTCTCTGGCGAGCTTGCTCCATATCTCAATCCGGAAGCTAAAGCTTGGCTCCAGGTGGCTGGCTCGACTCTCTAGAGTTCTTTGAAGGTGATGGTGAGGTCACATGGGGGTGGGGTTGGCTGGTTGTGGTGTTTTGAAAAGGGGGTGGTCGGCCATGAGATTTGGATGCTCCTCCTTGGCTACAAGTGTCCACCACCCCTGGAATTCTGCTGGAGAATCTCTGGAGAGGTCAGATATTAGCTTGGGCAGAGGAATGGAGAGCCATGTGGCCTCCATTCCTCAAAATCATCTTTGTCTTTAATGGATTTTGGGGGAAATCTCTAATTTACCCCCTTGCATGTCACCTCTCTCCAAATTTAGAGGGCATGACTGGTAATTGAGTATTTGGGCTGCTGGATGGGCTTTGGTTGAGGACTTGACCCATTGGGAATTCACTTTGGCTCTTAATTTCTTCCTTTAGGCTTAAAGTTGACCATGGTTGACCTTAGGGTTTACTTGGTCAATTGGGTGGGTTGACTAGTCCAAAGTGTTGACCTTGAGTCAATTGACACCACCCAATGTTGATTGGGTCATGGTGATGCCCTAATTGGGCCAATTTAGCTCATAGGTGTGATTTTAACCAAAATTGGGGAAAAGTTGGTTTTGGTCAATTTGGACCAATTGATGATCTCATGATGGGGCTTTTGGGTGAATTGTGTCCCTCATTATGTTCTAAGGCTAGGGGTGAAGTCAATCTCATGTCTTGGGGGTCAATTGCACATATTGGGGAAAGATTGGCTTATGTTGACCTAAGTTTGACTTTGGTCGAATTGAACCAATTGATGACCCCGTGATGGGGCTTTTGGGTCCATGGCACTCCTTAAAAGGTTTACCATCTAGTGGTAGGGCCAATTTGGTCATATGAGTATGAATTGAACTCTATTGAGTTGAATTGGGTTTTATCGACCTGGATTTGACTTTGGTCAACTTGGCTAAATTGGTTGACCAATTGATGAGACTTTTGGTCAATTATGTCTGCTTTAGGGTTAGGGACAAGGTGATGGGGTTAATTTACATTTGTAAGTTCAATTTGAGCTAATTTGACCTAGGTTGACCTGCCTCCTATAATGGACCACCTAGGTTGGCCACTACCTAGCTCAAACTCACCTCACTCACCACTTGTCCTACCCTAATTGGAGTTGAGGGGTCTAGTAGGAAATGGGATGTTATACCAAGTGCCTTGAACCCTCAGCGATTGTTGAAGGAGGAATCATTCAGAAGAACTCTCTTCAATACTTCTTCTTCTCTTTATTAGCATGTCTACTTCTTATTTGTAACATGAGTGAAGAGTCCTAAGAATCCCTCTACAAAGGATTCAGTTGGTTCAGGATCTCCATACCAAAAGATCTAGTGTGGTTCTAAGAGTCTCCTTGTCAAAAGATTCGGAAGTTGGTTCTAAGAGTCTCCTTATCAAAAGACTCAGTGGTTCTGAAAGTCTCCTTATCAAAAGACTCAAGCACTCGATAGTGAATTCCTACCAAGGTGGTAGAATAGTGGATGTACCCATAAGTTTTGGGGAACCAATATAGCTCTTGTCTTTGTGTTGTGAATTTTCGTTGTCTACTTATTTTATTTCTGCAGTCTGTGATTATTTCATTCTGGGTTGATCAGCTGAATGCATAGTAATTAGGAGTATTTTTCTTGTATGTGCACATTATTATAGAAAAAAATTTAAATCTCTATTCACCCCCCACCCCCACCCCCCCTCTAGAGAATACTTTGAGGTATCACTGTGCACTTATAGACTTACTCTCAAGCAGAGACTGTTTAATTCGACCAGTCCATAAGAGTCTCGAGCAACCCATAACAGTTTGGATCCGTCTGGGGAAAGGTGTTCTCAAACTCTCCAAAGACTCTATAAAGATTGTATTGGCTTTACGGCAATACTCGCAACTAACATCAATAATAAGGAAGGGAAACCGTTCTACTAAGGGGACAATCTCTGGGGGGCATGTTGATATAGCTCACTCTCATTCGCTCATCAACATACCTCTCGTGAAAGAGGTCATGATCTCGCCTGTAACTGCATAGGAAGGACGTATATGCCAAATTGAGGAGTGTCTGGCCAAGATGCTCTCTCTTCTAAGAATAAATAGGGGCTCCTTGAGCCCTAATCCACCCCCTGTGTTGGTCAATCTGCCTCTGTCGGCTCATAATCATGTTCTATTTGAAAACACAGCTTGCGAGAACATTGACTTTGAAGAAGGGTTCTCCGATGCTAGACAACTCCACGCATCCCATCCGACCGACCAGGACCCCAAAAGTCAACTTCTATCATCCCCATTCAGAGGCGACAATCAACGAATAAATTATGGGGAGGCTCACTCACAAGGAGATATGTGTTATGATCGCTAAAGAGTATGACCAAGTTGGTCTACGAGCTGCTTTTTCCCGCAGGCCTCTTCGCCATGGCTCCCTGTTGGCACCTCAAGTTCTGGCGCATCCATCTTGCATGGAGTCAAGCTCCCATCATCTAGACGTTCGACAGGATGGATGTTCCGCTGGAGCATGTCAATCACTTCACCACCATCATGAGAATCTACAATGCTCCTAACCAGCTATTATGCCAAGTGTTCCCGACGACTATGAAAGGGCAGGCTCGCACCTGGTTCCATTCTTTGAGAGAATGATCCATTAACAGTTTTGCAGAACTAACTCAGCAGTTCACAGACCTGTTCATCGCCAACCATAAAATCGTCCAAGTCTCCTCTCACCTTTTGGGCATCCTCTAAAATGAGGGGAAGACACTTAAAGATTTCTTCTGGTACTTAACTACCGAGGCATGACAAATTCTGGAAGTCGATCTCAAGCTTCTATGGGGTGTTTTTCTCAGATGACTCTACCTTAGTGGCTTCTACTCTACATTGACATGGGGAGAATGTGCCTTGATTTCCCGACCTCATTCACTGGGTCGGGGCCCAGATCAAAGCTGACATGGCAATCAAGGTGCACTGCCAGTGATTTGAGGAGAGCTCATAGTGAATGAGGGGGTAGAAATTGCCACCGGCACCCAGGAGGAACAACGGGCGGTGCGATGACCTCCCCAGAGATCAGGTACCTTGTCAGTACTAGGTTTACACTCCCCTGAATACAACCCGAACAAACATGCTCATGGAAATTCGTGACAACGATGCACTTTGTGGACCCAAGACGATGCTCCCTAACCGAGGTGACCGGACACAGTACTATGATTATCATCGTGGGCATGGCCATAGTATGAAGGACTGCACCAAGACGAAGGAAGAGATCGAGCGCCTTTTTCGGCAAGGGCTCCTCCTAAAGTTCTTGCAGAATCAAGTTCTGAACCGACCAGCAGAGCCCTGGCCCGGAAGTGATTAACCTCCCTCTCTCCAGGGTGCGCAGAGGGGAAGAAAAATGATCAAGAAAGTCAAGACCATAGCTAGTTCCTCTTCTGCCTTTATCAAGTTTACTCCATTTCCCAGCCCAAGAAGGACTCCGAAGAGTGTAAGGCACGGAAGAATGTCGCTATCAACTTCAGGGATGAAGGCTTGGAGAGACTATCTCTGCCATACCAAGACACCCTTGTCATCAGCGCTGGGATCACTGACCCCAGCTTCAATGTCAAGAGGATACTGATCGACAGTGGATGCTCAAATGATTTCCTTCTTATGTCTACCCTCCGCGATATGAAGATCCAAAGGAGCGTTTCAAGACATCCATAGGTCCGGTGTACGGATTTGTCAACACCCCCATCCCGATACAAGGGAGGATCACTCTAGCATCTATAACATCCTGACTTTTATTGGGTCACTAGGATCCTAGATGACCCAATAAAAGTAACTTGATCACCTACAAGATACCCTAGAAGCTAGGAGGTGACTAAAAATGCAATTTTGAGCAAACGAGCTCTGAATTGACTTCTGTCAGTTACATTAGACTCGTATAGTAAATATATGTGCAATGAAACTCATTTCATTTGAATCTGAGGTCATTTAGAGGAAATGACCATTTTGAGTAGTATTGTGCTACAAAACCACTCTAAGATATCATATTGAGCAAACGAGCTCTGAATTGACTTATGTCAGTTACATTAGACTAGTATAGTCAATACGAGAGCGACGGAACTCATTTCATTTGAATCTGCGGTCATTTAGAGGAAATGGCCATTTTGAGTAGTGTTGTGCTACAAACCACTATGAGATGTCATATTGAGCAAATGAACTCTGAATTGACTTTTATCTGTTGCATTAGACTCGCATAGTCAATTCGAGTGCAGTAGAACTCTTTTCATATGAATCAAAGGTCATTTGGTAAAAGTGATTGTTTTAGGTCATGTGTCTCATCGTGGTGACCCCAGAATGATATAATGAGCAAATAAGCTGAGAATTGACTTCTGTCAGTTACGTTAGACTCGTATAATCTATACAAGTGCAACATAATTTGTTTCGCTCAATTCTAATATCGTTTGGTCAATTTGACCAAAATGGGCCCCTACGAGTTTAGTAGTGTGTGCACACACCAATATTACTCTAACATGCCGTGATTGGCTCGTTACTCGACAACATGGACCTACATTGACCTAGACCCACATGGGTACCCACCCTAGGGTTGACTCGATCAAATCCTATTGAAAATGTAATTTTGATCATTTTAAAACTCCTCTACCACTCCCCAAGCTCAAGACCACTCAAGATCCACCATGAGCTCACCTTCAGCCCTAATTGGGCTCTGAATTCAAGGCTAAATTCCATTAAGCTAGGCTTGGGCCAAAGCAAGGGGTAGGAAACAAAACCTAAGCATACACTCCCACTCGATCTCTCTCCTCCAAGCCTCACTCCAAACCTTATTTAACCCACCCAATGTAGTCAACTCCTGTCATTTATCACTGAAGGGTATATCCAGCCCCTTCCATGGTTGTCAGCTCACGCCCCCCTACTTGTGTTAATCCAAACCCTAACCCTCTTGGTTTGCTTAGCTGAGAAGGAGAGGGGAGGGATGGGCCTTGTCTCTCATATAAAAAAACCCCATGCCCTTATTTTGAGGCCACCCCACTACTGAGCCCATTCACCCACCCTTTCAGAGCATTAGCTCGCCGAAGAGAACCACCCTCTCCCTCCATCTTCCCCATGTACAACCTATCAGGAATGTCCAAAGATCCCCTCCATCAGGTGGAACTCTCCCCCTCTCTTCCTCCCTAGGTCCCTAGACGTCCTCCATGCGAGCTCCGACCACCGCAGCGCCGCCACAGCTCCACCAGAGCCCCATTTTGCGTGCAGATGGTTGTGTTGGAGTGAGACCCCCATCCGCTCCTGGCCTGCTGGGGGCAGTTCCTCGCCTGAGAGGGCTCGGTGACCCTCTCCGGGAGGCCCAAAGGCGGTGGCACAGTCGGAGAGCAGTGCTTTATTTTTGCGTGCACTGTAAGCAAAGACTCTCGCGGTCCTCAGTGACACCAGGCCGCCGGACCACCTCCGGAGTGAGCGCCAGCCCCCAGCGAGTCAGTCAGGTGCAGTTGCGCAGCCCCACGGGGGACGACCGGCGCTGGCAGGAGCCCGCTAGTTTCTGCCCCCGCCGGATAGTAGCTACTCTCTGATCTCAAGAATGAGTTCGAACGGCTCTCGTTTTCTTAATCTAGTCAAAAATGATTGGGGACTCCCAGAGGATCGGCGCCGGATCCATTGTGGGGCCGTCACTCTGAATTTGCGGCTCGATCTCAACCGCAGATCTTCATCAACATCTGTGCGCATTTAAATCTCAATATGCTGAAGGGTTTTTAATTTTCGAGAACGATCTATTGCTCTAATTCGAAATAGATAAACATGAAACATGTTCATCTCAGTAAGGTCTACCTCCAAAAAAAATTCCATAATTGTATGGGAGGGTTGATATTTTTATTAATACATAAATTCCTCAAATTTCAAAAATTCTAAGAAAAATCATGAAGATAGTGATAGACAAATTACACCTTCTGTGTTTATTTGAGAATGTTTGAAATTAAAATGATATTTTTAAGAATTAAATAAACTGACTTTTCAGTTTAAAATTTACAGGGTGCAATTAATCCAATCATAACTCCTGGGAACTTTATATGAGATTAGTAGGAAGTAGTTAAAGTCTCTAGGAAATTTTGGGAGTTTAATAAATACTCTTGGTATTTTATCGAATTAATATAAAGGCAAAAAGGTGCTATATAAAATAGCACGAGCAATATAGAACCTCATTAGGCATTGAAATAATTGTGGTGATAGACAATTGGTAATATGTACAGCCTACCAGGGTTTAAGAATTTTCGAGATCCATTTGCTAATTTTAATTGATTTAAAATGAGTAAGATCCTCTAAATATAATTATCCATAAGGGCCCGTTCGTTTGGACGGAATTGGAATTCGATATTGGAATTAAATATTGATAAATATTGTGGAATTAAATATTGGTGACTAATTTCAATTCCAACGTTCGCCTAATAAACAATATTGTTGAATATTGTGGAATTAATCAATACTTTTATTTGTTTGTTAAATAAAATTTAATTTAAGAATTGAAAAATATTACGAAGAAACTAATATTTATCACATATATATTATAAACAAATGTATGTCATGGCGACGATTTTTTCGCCCGGGGGCCATTTTTTCGCCCGAGAACGATTTTTTCCGCCCGGGCGCAATTTTTTCGCACAACCGTGATTTTTTCGCACGGGCGCGCATTTTTTGCCCGGGCTCATTTTTTTGCCCGAGCGCGATTTTGTGTCCCGGGCACGATTTTTTTGCCCGGGCACCATTTTTTTTCTCGGGTAAGATTTTTCCACCCGCCCGGCAGAAAAAAGCTCGCATAGACGATAAAAGCGCGTCCCAGCAAAAAACCGCTCCCCAGTGAAAAAATCGCGCCCGAAAAATACCCCCCGAGATAAAAATCTCGTAGGGTGAAAAAAACTCACCCTGGGAAAAAAATCGATCCCGGTCAAAAAAATCTTGCCCGGGCGAAAAAATTGCGCCCGGGCGAAAAATGCGCCCCCGGGCGAAAATCGCGCTCCCGGGCGAAAAAAAACGCGCTTGGGCGAAAAATGCGAGCCAGCGCGAAAAACGCGCGCCAGGGTGGAAAATTTCCGCCCGGGTAAAATTTGGGCGTCCAGGGAGAAAAAAGCGTGTTCGGGCGAAAAACTCGCGCCCGGGCGAAAAATTGTGCCCCCGGGCGAAAAACGCGCGTCAGGGCGAAAAATGCGCGCTAGGGCGAAAAATTTCCGCCCGTGCAAAATTTAGGCGTCCGGGCGAAAAACGCGCGTTCGGGCTAAAAACTCGCATCAGTGCAAAAAACTCGCGCAAGGGCGAAAAATTGTGCGCCCGGGCGCATAAACGTGCGCCCGGGCAAAAAACGCGATAAATCGAGCGTGCCAGACTCGCCCAATTCCGATATGTCTAGCTAGATTTTATGTTTAGACTAAAATCATTCCATGATATTCAACTAAAATTTCAATTATTAAAGCTACCTAACAAGCGAACAACGTAATTGGAATTCGACGTCGAATTTCAATTCCAAGTCTTCAATTCCGTTCAAACGAACGGGGCCTAAGGGATTTTATTAATCAAGATATTTGGAAAAACATTTTGAGATTGGTAGTGGTGATGTAAACCCTCTGTAAAAAATTTGAGGATTTTTGGATCATTTTAAGTATTTTTAAATAAAAAAGAATGAAATATTTGTGGTAAATAATTGATTAGAGGACAAATCAAAGCTCAAAATGATTTGAGGAAATTATGGGAAGTAAGTTAGGTTAACCATAGCCTCTGGATCTAATTTCAAAAAAATTTAATTATTTTAGTATTTATCAAATAAAAGGGGTTAAAGTTGAAAGAAAACATATCGTGTAAAACCTATGAACTCAAATTGCCCCGATACAAATGATTGAGGTTAATGGGTTCATACTAAACCTCATGCAGAGATTTGGGACTTGTCGATTAAATTAGACATTTATAATGAATTGTAAATGAAAAGCTGAAATTTATATTAGCCTCGAACAGATTGTCGAATCCTGAAAAAACTCGCAATTTGATAACCACCCTAAAAGGTGCAACTGAAGTAACTATCGGGTTGGAATAACTTAGAAAACGGTGAACCCTAATCTGGTTAATAACACGTAAAATTTGTAGCGAAATTATAAAACATGCTCCTCGAAACTGAGATGTCACCTCGAAACGAAGATGCCTCCTCGGAATGGAGATGTCTCTTATGAACAGAGATGCCTCTTATGAACGAAGATACCTCTTATGAACAGAAATGTATCCTTGAAACGGAGATAAGAACTAAACTTGCCTCCTGTGAACGAAGATGTCTCCTTGGAATGGAGATGTCTTCTTGGAACAAAGAAGGGTTGCAGATACTGGAAATTGAATTGTTTCTTATTTTGTTCTTCTTATTTCAATATTGTACTTTATTTCAACATTTTATTTCATGTACTTACTTCAGTATTTTATTTACTACACTTCTTTTCAGCATTTTATTTAGTGCACTTTATTTTGGCATTTTACTAAACACACTTAATTTACAATACTTTATTTACTGTAATTTACTAGTGCTTTGACTTTCCCACCTTCTTTTAAGAGTTTTGCCATATTAAGCGGTTTAACTTAATATGAACATTAATTAGAGTTAACTTAGAGACAGAACATTTCTCCAATGGTAACCCTAAATAATTAGCATTTTTGATCGCCGCGCTTTTTAATTAAAGCTTGTGTGATACGATCAAGCCTCATGGGAAAAGACAGCCCGAATTATTTTATATTAAGTAGGGCAAGCGACCGCTGCCCCAGAAGGTGCATGCATGTTTTCTTATTATAATGCTTTTAAATTGATTTACGGTTAAAGTGGCGGGTCGGTTACACCCATTAGTCATTTGTACCCTCGTGGGAGAGTTGACGACTCTGGGCACTAGAGAGAGAACCCCGAGAGCTTCTTTTATGCCCCGCTGGGTCCCTCCACTAGTCAGTCGAGTTCTCATTATCGCCGGACATCACTCACATCCATAAGTACATCATGTTATATATCAAGGCCTGGGTAGTGAGGTATGTACACACCCAGAAGTGACAGGACCAGCAAATGTCAACGTTCTACCATATCGGTGTGGCCCGCATGGTTAACATCCCCGTTGAAAGCAAAAAAGCTCAAACTATATCGACATATGGTGTTGTTGCATGTTGTGAACACATGTTGATTTGTGCGCTAGCTAGAAGTGCTTTTGTTATATAAATATTTATTTCTGTACTTTTGAGTTATTTAGCCGTCGACAACGTTTATTTCAGGACTCATTCTATCTTAATATCATGTTGAGGCTCACTCTCATCGGATGAGAATTCACTAGTCTTAATGACTAACGTGTCGTTGCACACCCTTGTTAGGAGATGGAGCAGCGCGAGGCACAGCCGGATCATGAGAGATCGAGCACCCATCATAGAGCCTGCCCAAGTAGATGTGACTACCTCGTCGCCTGACTTTAGAGATGTGAGATCTTAGAACTTAGTGGGAGCGAGAGATTTTATATTTTCTATTGTAGCCCGGACGGGCAATATGTACAAACTTATGGCTACGGTCTTATATACATATAGCTTTCTGAGTTGCTTCTGCATATAGATCTGATGTGATGATGTTTCATAGCCTTAAAAGATGACCATTCTACGCTTGAAAAATGGGCATGTTATCCATTTGGAAAGCGTAGGGTGGCCGTCTTGGGTAGTAAGGTTCCCCCATGATCCGATCTACTATGGGGGGCTTACATGGTCACCCTGGGCGAATTCCTAAAGCAAGTCATACACAACATTCAGTTCGTGGTCAATGAATCTAATTCTGCATGCAATGCCATCTTTGGTCTCCCCCTTCAGACCCTGTTCGAGGTGATTCCTTCCATCCCTCGTCTAGCGATGAAATTTATTACTCCTTGAGGGATAGAAATTGTGCGAGGGGATCAAAAAGCAGATCAAATATGTTGCTTACTACATTCGCACCCTGGGAAAGGTGCAACTCCCAAGGGTCTTGTGGAAGCTGGATGCAGGAGAACTGAGGGACGCAGATCAGAAAGGCTCTCTGCCCTATCAATCGTTTCCTTTTTCTATTTTCTAAGTTTTTCCGTTGTAAAAAACCACGAGACTGAACTTGCATGCACATATATCGGCTTATCCTACAATATTGCAACTGTTTTCTCATTCTGTCAGCTATACAGACCCCCTTAAAGATGGAAACTGTTGGGTTTTTCTAGAACCATACATCAAATGTAGGCGCAGCGGAAATGAAGAGAGAAACAACCCAAAAAGACTTGGATCGGCCATGAGCATTGAATCAAGAAGTTAACCAAAATGCTAGGTATGAAATTACCTTTGCGGGATTGGATCAAATCCAACCTAGATGCTCCACGAGTTGATTCCTTTGCGGGATGGAGAGTTCTCACGTAGAATAATGTCTACGTCTCTACAGAAGTCCACACGAGCCGGGAGAACACCAAATCACGTCGCACGCAACTAGGAAGGAAGAACGACTGCACCTTGTACTTCCACGAACTGCTAGGTTCGCTCCAGGAAGAACAATCCCGACGACGATCGCCGGAGAGGAGGTCGGCGGAGGCGAACAAGACGGCGGAACACTTCCGTCGGCTAGGGTTCGAGCGAGAACGGAACTCTTCCGTCGGCTGAATCTTCTATTCGCGTGTCTATTGAACCCTTAAGATTAAGTTCTATTTATAGCCGAAGTATAAACAGACCTAAAATAATCGCTATCCGCAGACCACACATCAGAATTGGGGTTTCTGTTACGATTCGTCGAGTGTTCACGGGACAATCCGACGAATCCCGACGAATCCGATCAGACGACAACGTTTGCCGAGAAAATGATCTCTGTAACAATTCGTCGAGTGTTCACGGGACAATCCGACGAATCCCGACGAATCCGATCAGACGACAACGTTTGCCGAGAAAATGATCTCTGTAACAATTCGTCGAGTGTTCACGGGATAATTCGACGAATCCTGACGAATCCGACGAATCCCGACGAATTCTATCCGTGTAAACCCGACGAATTCAGACAGCAACATTTGCTGGACTTCCCCCATTCTATATTTGGTGATTGGTAACATTTACCAACACAGTCAATCTACCAACTTCTCCACATGCTCTTATGTGCGACCCTGCAGGCTCATATCGCGTTGGCAGTGAGATTACATGTTTGACCACTTCTAGATCATAATGGTAACTCCAACAGAAACTAGTAAGAACGGAATCCGATCCTTCTACTCCCTCTGGTAAGAACAGACAAATGTCCTTTTACGTCCTCTGGTAAAAACAGGTTCCAGTTCTTCTACGCTCTCTAGTAATAACCAGAAAATGTCCTTATGTGCACTGTGGTAAAAACGGACTCCCATCCTTCTATGCCTTCTGGTAAGAATGGACTCCCACCCTTCTACGCCCTCTGTTAAGAATGGACTCCCATCCTTCTACGCCCTCTTGTAAGAACGCACTCCGGTCCTTCTACACCCTCTCGTAAGAATGGACTTTGGTCCTTCTACGCCCTCTAGTAAGAATGGACTTCGGTCCTTCTACGCCCTCTCATAATAAGAAACTCTGGTACTTCTACGTGCTCTGGTAAGAACGGGCTTCGGTCCTTCTACGCCCTCTGCTAAGAACAGACTCTGTTCCTTCTATGGCCTATGGGAAGAACGGACTCGGGTCATTCTACGCCCTCTCGTAAGAATGGACTCCGGTCCTTCTACGCCCTCTAGTAAGAACAGACACCAGTCTTTCTATGCCCTCTTGTAAAAACTGACTCGGTCTTTCTACGCCCTCTGGTAAGAATGAACTCTAGTCACTCTACACCCTCTAGTAAGAATGGACTTCGGTCCTTATACACCCTCTTGTACAAACGAACTTCGGTCCTTCTACGCCCTCTTGTAAGAATGGATTGTGGTACTTTTACACCCTCTGGTAAGAATGGACTCCAGTCCTTCTATGCCTTTTAGCAAGAATAAAGCCAGGTCCTTACGCCCTCTACTAAAAGCGGATAAATAACTCAATATGTCAATCGAGCATCAGCCTTTGGCAGCAACATCGAGGGACGACTTTGGTACCTACGCCAACCAACAAGTCTGCACCAATCGAGCGTCAACCTCCGGCACCAACATCGAGCGATGATTTTGGTCCCTACGCCAAGCAACGTGTTTATCCCGTTTGAGCGTCCACCTCCCACACCAGTGTCAGGTGATGACTCGTGGTACATACACAGAACGACTAGCTTATAACCGTGCAAGTCACAACAATTCACCTAAATAAGCTCACTCACACAAAAATATACAATCGTCAGGAAAAAAGTTTGGGATCATTTTCTACAAAAAATGACCTCCGAAAATTAGGGAGCATTTGACGGGGTTCCCAAAAAATGGGTTAGATCAAACCGGAGACTTTTTTTCACAACCTCTATCGGCTCACTGATACAATTCCAACGAGCCCATTCTCATGCAATTCAAAGCCCGTTTGGTCTTCCAAATGAACGTCGGAATGCACGTGCACGCATACATGCTAACCACACCCTTCATCATGGAGGAGTGGGCAACCCCACTCACTTAATGAGGAAAGCCCTACTCCCATAGTCGGTGGATAGGGAACTACCCACAACCCACACAACGAGGTCGTGCGGCAAACCCCACATGATGGTGCGACGGTGCGATAGTACGACGGTGCGACGGTTCGCAGGACTCTACTGCGTGCTTAGGATTTGCAAAAATGGATGCACCTGCGTGGCCCACGCGCGAGGTTATCTCATGCGCCCCAGCCGCATGACCACACAAGTGCGGCCCACACTTAGGGCTCTCCCACGCACGCAGTCGCGCGACCACAACCGCACGATCATACATGTGTGGCCCGCATGTGGTGATCTCTCCCGCACAAGGATGCCGCTTGGCTTCCACCGCATGGTTGTACGACCACCGCCGCATGACCGCACCTATGTGGCATAAGTGCAGGGCTCTCCTGCACGAGCCAGTCTTGCGACCACCACCATGGGTTCGTGAATCCACTTCCGTACCCACACAGCCCATGGACGAGGATCTCCCTCGCGCACGACCATAGTCGCGTGGTCGCACACGCGCGGTGATCTACCATGCGCTATGCCACCGCACGGTCGTGCAAACACCACTACAGGGCCACACCAGCGCGGCCCGCGTAGGGGCTCTCTTGCATGCTATTGGGAATATTGTCTTAATGTTCCATTGATTTAAAGAGGCATCACACTCAATGCTAAGTACATATTGTATTTGATAAACCCTATTTTACATCATATATATGCAGGGTTAGGTTATTCCAAACAATGGAATAGTTCTGTGGTTTTACTGTCAAAACCGCTGAGATGACAGCATGGTCTCAGCTGAACCTCTGAGATGCAGCCAGAGCCGCTGAGAAGGAGTCTGTCTCAGCTGAGCTACATTTAGACAGAATCCTCTGAGAAGACTAACTATTTCAGCAGATCCGCTGAGACGAAGATAGATTCAGCCGCTGAGACTGAAGACTGTCTCAACCCAACCGCTAAGATAGATTCATATTTGAATAAAGCACTAGCAGGATCTACTTTTGGCGCAAGTGGCTGGAAAGCCAGATAACATTTTCTAATCCTTTCCATTCTTGTCAGGGCCCTCTTCAAAGACGTTGCAGATTGGAGGGAGTATAAAAGAAGATGTTAGGGTATTATAGAAGGGGTGGAAAATATTCTGAAAGGAAAACTGCTGTGCTATTGACGGCTTCCACAGATATCTCTCAACCTACTTCCTGAAGCTACAAGCAAGCATCTGAGATAAGATAGCTCTTCCTGATTCAATCCTGAAGAGCAAGTAGATCATTCTTCATCAACTGAAGAAGAAGATCAGATAGAAGCAAGGACTGAAGCTACTGCCATTCAGCCCTGCTTCAAGACAGCATATGTTGTGCATCAACAACAGAAGACCAGAGCTGAAGGTTAAATCTTGTCTGCCCTTTGTTGTATAAGAAAACACTATATTCTCTGTAAGAACATTATTGTTCTGAGATTGTAAGGTTGTTGAGCCTGAGTGTGTAGGGTTATTGAGCCTGAGTGTGTAGGGTTGTTGAGCCTGTGCTTGTAGACCTATAATCCCAGCTTGAGTGTAGGATCTCTAAGGAGATCTGAGGTAGGGCTTCTTGATAGGCTTGAGGTAGGAAATCAGGAGGATTTTTGAGGTGTAGGAGTTGGAGCACTCTAAAAGGTAGGGTTGTTGAGCCTGAGGTAGGGCTGTTGAGCCTGAGGTAG
The DNA here is from genome assembly GCA_033032865.1 of Dactylorhiza incarnata. Taxonomy (NCBI): domain Eukaryota; kingdom Viridiplantae; phylum Streptophyta; class Magnoliopsida; order Asparagales; family Orchidaceae; genus Dactylorhiza; species Dactylorhiza incarnata. Next base: position 12,240,286 of record JAWHQI010000039.1, read on the forward strand.
GGTTTGGAGCAAACCTGAGAGATCCTAAGGGATCTGAGTTGTAAGCTCTTGGAGCTGAATATTTGAAGGAGGTGGCCTTGTCTAACACACTGTTAGAAAGGTGTGGAGGGAAAGTGGACTAACCATAGACACAATGTCTTGGGGAACAACTATAAATAGCTATGTGTTTTATGTGTTATGCATTTACATTATATAATCTCTAACAAAAGCTAGCAGTAACTAAGAAAAATCAAAGAAACATATTCACCCCCCCCCCCCCCCCCCCCCCTCTAGGTGAATTATACTACTACTTAATAAACTATCAAGTGGTATCAAAGGTAGGTTGGTCAATAAAGACTTAACAGTCTGACCAGATCCTACAAGGAGTAGTCAAGTCTGAATCCAATGGCTGCCACTGGAGGTCAGAAAGAGATGGGATCTATGAACCATATGCAGGAAGGAGAATTTTGGCATATGGAAGCAAAGGGTAAGGCTGTTCATGGAAGCCACGGACCCCCAGGATATATATAAATGTTAAGGAGGTTCCTTTTGTCTTCACAAAGCCCTCCACTATAGATCGTACAAGGCAAGTGGTCAAATCATATGCTGAAATGACTAAATGTGAAATTGCACTTGCTACTATGGACAAGAGAGCACAAAACATAATAGTAAATGCAATTGATGATTCCACCTTCCAGAACTTGGTGGACTGTGAGACAGCCAAAGATATGTGGGATACACTTATTGTGTATATGGAAGGTGCTGAAGAGGTAAGGGATGATAGGAAATCCCTCCTTAACCAAGAATATGAAGCCTTCAGGCAACACAGCCTGGAATGCATAGCTGATTGCTATGAAATGTTCTTTAGGGTGGTGAATGAGTTGAGGACTTATGGAAGGGTCTTCAACAATTATGAGCTGAATGACAAATTCCTAAGATCTCTAACTAGAGATTGGGATACAAAGATCTGTGTCATCAGAGAAGTGATAAAGTTGGGTGAGACTCCTCCCTATACACTATTTGGAAAGCTGCTCTCCTATAAGATGCAGCTATCTACAAGGAAGGAGGAGGACACATCCACCAAGCCTCATGTAAGGGAGAGAGTTGTGGCTCTCAAAGCTGAAAGCTCTAAGAAAAGAAAAGATAGAAAGCCATCTCCACCAAGAAGGGTTGCTGACTCAGAAAATTCTGAGACCAACACATCTGACAGTAACTCATCAGATGAGGAGTTTGCTGCCTTCTCAAGGCACTTAAAGAAGCTGATAAGGAGGAAGCAGTGGAAGAACAAACCTTCCTCCTCCTCACATCCCAAGAAGGAACACAATTGATCATAAAGGCAGCACCCCAAGGGTGACAGGTATGACCGTAAACATGTTAAAAATAATTCAAATAATGTTATATGTTATTGCTGCAGCAATCCTGGACATGTCATAGCTGACTGTCCAGTCAAGTGAAAGGAAAGAGGTGATAAGAAGCCTCTTCACCAGAAGGGAAGGAAAGGTGTAAAATCCTTTCTTGCAAAGAAGGAGAAGAGCTGGAGTGAATCTTAGTCTTCATCCTCAGATTCTGAAGAAGAAGAGAAAGCCTACAGAGGTTTGTTTGCAGTTGAAGAGGATGAAGACTATCCTACTGCTAAGGTTGGCATCAGGGTCCCTCTATCACATTCAGATAGTGACAATGAGGAGGATGAAGATGGAGATAAATGTTATGGCTTAATGGTCATGTCTGGTGATGAAGAAAGTCAGGATAATCCTGATAAGGTATCAACTCCTCTCATCCCCTCTTCGTATTATGAGTCAGTACCAGATTCTGAAGCATGCTCATCTAATGATGAGAGTGATTTGAAATCTGAAGTGGATGTCAATCAATTGATTGACAAGTATGGTGCTCTATTGGATGCTCTAAAAAAGAGCAAGAACTGTGCCAAAAGGCAAGCTCAAGGAATTTCTTCCGTTCAGCATGCAAAACATGATTCCACTGAGTCATCTACCCAGGTGGCTCAGATGAGTAGAAAAATAAGTCAGCTGAAGGGAATTACAATATTCCAATTAAGCACCATTAGCCAAAAGAACAAGGTCATCAAGGACCTTGAGGAGAAGCTTCTCAAAGAGAAGAGCTTGGTGGCTCAATTCTCCAAACCCAAATCCATATTGCCCATTATTGACACCATCTCCTCCCAAGCTAATAGGAGAGGGCTAGGCTTCAATAAAGTGGTAGTATGTGTTGAGAATGGAGGAAAGGGCCAGGCTAAAGCTAAGTCTCATACCACCTTTCAAAAGGTGTTGCTTCCCTCGAACAGGTATGACCAGGACAACATGTATGGTCACTAGAAGAATGGAAGTTCCTATAAGAAGGAAAATATTCCTTACTATAGCAGAAGAAAGGGCATGGGGATGACTGCTCTGAAAGCTCCCCGTGAAGACATTCAAATGGCCCATTCTAGACCATTTGTGTTTGGTACTTCAGCCCCTTCATTCAAGGATAAGGAAGTTGGTTCTTCTAAATCCCAATTAGCAAAAAATATGGCTGGTGTCATGCCTATTGTAACATCCCCAATCCTTCTAGACCCCTAGTTGGTATTAGGGCATGGGTGGTGTGCTGAGTGGCCACTAAGGCCCTTGGACCAAGTGGAGTGTGCTAAGTGCACACCAAAGGGCACAAAATCAACTTAGGCCAATACCACTCCCTTAGGCCAATTGACCCTCAATTCACCAAATTGACCTCCCCCATACCACCCTAACCACTAAGGAAGACCATTACCTTGATAATTGCACTTGGGTGGGACCCAATTGCATGAAATTTACCAAAGTCAACAATAAGTCAACATTAACCAAACTAAGTCAATTAGGGTTCAATTGACCCAACATGTTCAAATTGACCTTACCACCACACCCTAAACACTTTAAGGAACCCATTGGACCAAAAAGCCCCCTCATGGTGGGACCAATTGACCCCAATTGACCAAAGTCAAACTTCACCCAATTTTGGTCAAATCTAGACCCTTTGATTAAATTGAACCAATTGGAGCCCCACCATGGACCAACCAACATTGGGTAGTGACAAGGGACCCAAGACCATCAAGTGGGCCCATCCCACTCATCATGTTGACCAAGTCAAAGTCAAAGTCAACTCTAGGTCAATCATGGTCAACATAGCCCAATTTAAGTGACTTAGCCCTCATACACTTGAACCAAATCAAGCCTTGGGACCCCACATCAATTGATCACCAGGATGACTATGGCAGCTGGCTAAACCTAGGTGAGTCCATGTCACCACATTTGAATTAAGAGAAAAGGAGGAGAGAGAGTAAGGGGACAAAAAGAGAAAAGCAAAAGCTTGGCCACCCTTTACACCCAAGCCAATCACTCTTGGGGCTTGGGAAATGTCCTGGCTGAATGCTGGAGGAACAAGAGGTAGCAGGGGGTGGCAGCCATGGGATAACCATGCAATCACGTGAGCACCCAAGTTCAAAACCGGGTATACACTCCTCCCCACCCCAATCTATCCATTCAATTAGCTTCAGAAGGTGGAGAGCAGTCGGAATCGACCTTTGGAGCAAAGCTTTTGGTGGAGAATCGTGGCTGTGAGCAGGATCGCCGGAGCAAGGAATTTCCATGGCCAACCGCCGCCGCCGCCACCGCCAAGCTCCACTCTAGGTTTGTTTCTCCTCCCCTCCCACCATGCTAGCTTCTCGTCTCATAATACTGAAGGATCGGGCTCAATTGAGCCCGGATCCATCTCCGAAATCCATGGTTTTCGTCTCGATTTGTGACACCCAGAATCGCCGGAAAACGCCTCCTCCGGCTGCCATGTCGTCGGGAGTTGTAGCCCCGACCACCACGAAGCTGGTGGCGGTGGTGGCCGGCCGTGGTGGCCACCAGGTGGCCGGGAAAAGGAGGAGAAAGATGGCCCAGGTCGGGACCAATCCTGGCTGTCGGCTCAAGGAGGAAGACGACCTGAATGCCCTTGGATTTGCTGTAAGATCTGTGCAGATCTCATTTATCCTTTATTTATTTAATGTTATAGTATGAATTTCTGCCTTCATTTGATCAGTCCACTTCAAATAGAAATTAAGGCCACTTAATGGCAGATTTAGAAAAAGTGCCCAACATGAAAGTTGTAGACCTTGGTCTTAACTTTCGTTTGGCCTTGCGTTTGGGTCATTTGGTGACCTACAGCCCCCTAGGGAGCTGTTTTACTAGGACTGGTCCTACACTAGGTTAGTCCATTAGAATAATTACCTAGGTCAAAACCTTCATGCTTTGTAGCTGTGCTTTTAACCATGGGTTGTTATACCCTAGGGGCACCCCCTGCCAAAGGTACAACCCTCGGTGGTCACTTTTACATAGGGTTTTTGTGGTAGTTAGAATATTTAAATTAAGTTGATTTTTGGAGCATATGATGACCAAATGGCACCAAACTTTGGTAGCATGCTCTTTGGTACATGAGCAGTGCCTACCTAAAATTTCACTCCATTTGGAGTTGATTTGATATGGAAAATGGGAAACCCTAATGAGGGCCTTTAAGGGTCATATTAGGGTTTAAGTCATTTTGAGGAGTTGAGTGTGTTAGCCTCCTCCCAGCATGATGGCTAAGTAGGTATGGATATACAAAGGCATGTGGCACACCCTAGTTGTCCATTTGGAACCATTAGGGTGGTGTGACCCTAAACCCTAAGGGTAAACCCTTAAGGGTGCAAAGTGAGACTTGTGAAGGGCATGGGAGCAAATGTTCTTGCCTTGGCTCAGAACTTTGGAGATATGTTTGTAGGATCATAAAGTGACATAGTTAATTTATGGAGAATTTTTAGAGGTATTTAAGTATTTTTCTTCCTAGTAAATGAAATAGTCATCATTTCCTTAATAAAATGAAATGCATGGTCATAGGACCTTGTATGGTGTTGAAACTCTATCAGTGGCTGATTAGGGATGAAAATGGACTATAGTAATTTTGTTATGATCTATTGAAGTATTATTCCTTGTGTAGGAAATTATAAGTACTTGCTAGCTTAAGGGAATTTAATTTTGATAAATGCCAAATCATGGGGATAAATTGTGAAACTTGGTTATCTGTCATTTAATGCTATTATAAGCCCATGATAATTATTTGGAAGCTTGTAGAATTATATTTCATGTACCTTATGTAGAAATTGGATTTTTCAACCGTTGAGTATTAAATCTTTTTAAAATGTCAAATCATGGGATAATGTTACGATACTTGGAAATCTATCTTTTTATGTTAGTATATGCCCATGACAAGAGTTTGGAAGCTTGTAGATTTATAATTCAAGTACCTCATGTAGAAATTGGTAATTGCTACCTTTGGATGTTTAATCATTGTAAAATATCAAATCACATGGTAATGACACAATAATTTGGCAGAGGACTCTAGGTCTCCATATGGACACTTGGTAATTTTTGTAGAATTTTCAGAAGTGAAATACTATTTTTCCTAATTGTAGTGGCAATTTGGTAATTATATAACAATGATGATTTAGTAGGCCAAATCACACCCTAGGGTCATGGGACTCAGTTAAACACCTTGATATGGGATATTACCTTACTCATAATTTTCATGTAGCATGAAGAATCATTTTGAGGGTAGTTCATGTGTAATTTGACTTAAGGCCTTAACTACTTTAAATTATATTAAATAACAATTTAATATGGAAAATTATGAAAATTGTAACATACCTTATTAAGGTCAGTGGGAGCCTAGGATAATTATTAGAGACCTTGGTGATGAGTTTTTAGAAGGATTCCCTTATGGGGTTGATGGATAGTTCAACTTAGTGGTCTGCGTTTAGTAAAAACAAAATTTTGAGTTTTAGACAATTCAGACCCCTAAGTACTGTTTAGGAGTTATATACAATCAGTAAATGGGTTATAGTACACCATGATTCAAGGAGGGTCAATCCTAGGGTTAGTTGTGAGGTTGTGCTAGAGTTAATGTAAGAGGAATGGAGGCACGTCCACCCCGTTTGGGTAGGACGGGAGATAAGCTAAGTCACTTTAACTATATGAAATAATGAGGGGTGAACCAAACGTTAATCACCAACTAAAGTAATTGTCTTGAGGAGGATAGTGGGGTTGAGCCCATTGATCCGTAGTACCGTTAGGGGCCCCTTACGGAGTACACCGCGGGAAGTCCAAGATTCACCCTAATTATAACACTAACTAAATTGTAGGCAAGAGTAGCCTAAGTAGGTCTGCAATCTAGTATGGATCTCCTCCGGGAAGGAGATGGGATGGATCAGCTTGTGGGTTAGACCCTGAGCCGGAAGCTCGGGTGGACTTGTTAACACCTGTTTCTTATGCAAATAGTGGCGAGTCTTCGGTACTAGGCCAGTCGTGTCACCGACGGTAGTACGTTGGCTCAGGTGAGGGTGAGGTTTAGAGGGCCGGTAAGTTTGAGTACCGCGGTTTGGAGGACAATCCCTAATAACCCACCCCGACCTTAAAGTCTGGTGTATTCCAGCAAGAGTACGCAGGAGCCCCGATGTTGTGTTCTTAGCGTTGAGGCGTACATGAGGTCTAGGCTTGGTAGTGACCATACCCTCCTAGGATGTGGAGTGCCCGATCCACTGCCACCGTGAGCCACGACGGTCGGTACCCGAAAGGTTGGCTTCCTTTCAAACAAATTGGGAACTATAAAGGTCTGTGCGCATGGAGTCGTGTGGGTGAGTTGCATTGCATAGTTGCATAATACACATCATAAACATAGCATATCATAACGCACATCTGCATACCCCATCATATAAATTAGTATGGGCTCTTTTATATGATGGGTTACCTGGACATCTTAACTTATATGTCGTATGGGCGTTCATATAAGTTAAGGTACGAATCTGTGATGGTAGTTTAGTTTTACTTACTGCACTGCCTTTACTTACTTATTGTTCACTATATTACTTACTTGTTTACTATTTACCGCACTTATTTATATGCTCTTTACCTTGTTACTGTTAGCTCTACTAATTATATTTATGTACTGCTAGTTAGTGCCACATCACTCTTCTTGTTTACCCCCTTGTTTGTCCTCCGCTTCTTCCTCTCACTCGGTGCCTAGGAGTCGTGGGGGGAGGCGAGGACAAAACGACTTAGTCTTTATGAATAACGGTCGGTTTGACCGCAGGAGTCCGAGGAGACGGAGTTGTCCGCGCGCAGCTGGACGAGATGGCAAGACCTGAGCAGCGGATGCAGCGTACTACCACGACGCCACAGGTTGATGACTAGATAGTTAGACTTCCGCATTTTGAGAGTTTTGTTGTAGTTTCCGCATGTTGTAGAGAGATAGAGATAGTACATTATGTTGGTTATGTATCGGGCATAAGCCCCTTTTTGCTTGTACTTCTCTTTTGGACTTTCTGTTTTCATTATATATATATATATATATATGATGCTGTGATTGTGGACATGTCTTCTTTTTTTGTACTTACTTCTTTTGGCATATTTTACTTATGATCGTATAGCCGACAGGGTTGGTGCTGAGCGGTGTTATCCAACCCGTGTGTTGGTGACACCGCAAGGCAGCGATTCTGGGCGAAGATCCACCTCAACCGTGCGATGCGGGAGAGGTTCGAGTTTTCAAGTACCCGAACGGGTTTTGGAAAAAAGAGATCTTACAAATGGTATCAGAGGATGAACGATCATAAGAGAACAGTCCACAACATACTGGGTCACCCCGCTCGAGTTTAGTTTGCGGACAAACTATGCAGCGGAAGCTGTGGTGTGCCCATGTATGAAATCACATAAAACAGTCTACTAAGCAGCAAGTTAGGTCAAATTTTGACTTACTTAGACAATTTAGTGACGCATCCTAGTCTAAAGAGCGACCTCGGGTCTAGATTTGGTTGAAGGTTAAGGATACCCAACGTGGATAAGGGAAGAAGTTAGTTTAAGTCTTGACGTTGAGACTTTCACGCTGAGAGTTACGCTTTACTATCAAATGGTAGGACCATCTCGAGGAGATCAGGTGTCTGTAGTCTTCTTTAGAGAAATAGAAGACCCATAAGCATAACCCTCTTACCATAACTTTATACTTCCCATTACAGTACGTTGAGACAACCACCATAAAATACCAGAGGTCGAATTAGAATTTGATTTTTTTTTGGTTTTAAAAAGGCCCCTTTCCTAGTTAATCATATAGGGAACTCGGAAAAGTTAGCATAATTTATAACATTGGGAGCCTAAGTCTTATCATAACAATATGTCTCAGGGTGGAACACCAAGTCAGAGATTATATGCCCTAAAGTTTAGGTACGGATGTAAGATGAATATACAGTAGAAGTACTAAAAAGACTTAGCCCAAATCGGTAGGGGCTTATCCTTTTGTTTATTGGCCAATAAAATACCGACTTGGATTGCCCCCTAGACTTTGTTTTGAAAAGGTTATGACATTTTCGTAGTAATCTCGAGGTTTGGAGTACTCAATGATACTCAGGTGATGACGGGATCTTATTCATACACTTTTGATTTGTGGAACAACCCTCCTTAGAAGTTTGAGACCCTTGGAGAATTACTTCACCTTAAATAGCAGGGATTGTTTATACCAAGTTGTGATCGCTATAGTTATACTGGCAAGTTAAGTGAATGGTACACTTCAATAGTGAGCGTGTACTCATCTTATTGCTCTAAGGCCGATTCTAAGTCGACAAAAGTGATCAACTTGTTAATCATTTGAGTATACGTAAAGGGTTGTCCAGTGTATGGGTATAAGACTCTCGGAATCAAGAAAGTAAGGTTAAGAATTTAGGGAATTCCACTAACTTCCTAATCCAAGCAATGTTGTCTTATCTTTTATAAGGACGTTTGGTCATCAAGCTCTTACCGGTCACAAGGGAAGGATGTCATAAGCGGCAAATTCAGTGCGGGACCAAGTGAGATTTAGATTGGATAGAAGTAAAACTGAGCTATAAGTTCTCATGACCATAAGAAATAATCAGTTTATCGTAACAAACTTACTAGTGTGTTGTTGTAAATACACCTTCTTAACCTCGAGACAGCGATTTGTAGAGTTACCGGAATCAATTAATAAACACTTGACGTCCGATCAAATGCCTCGTTTCAATCAAGTGCTGAAAATAAGAAGAATATCAGGTTTAGTAGCTTGGGATAAATGTGTCACATCATGAAATTTTTGAGGATTGGAATCAAGTTTTCGCAAGTAAAATTATAACTAGAGTGGCTTACACTTCAGGGCTCTCAAAGGTAATTCTCAGATAGTATTTTTAATTAAAATTCAAGCCCTCTCCTTGGTGAAAATTTAGTTAAGATCTTTTTACTCTTAGATTTGGTTTATGCACAACCAGAGAGCTTAGGAAGGTGACTCTTGGGATCTTAGTATATGATGGTATAAACTACTTAGGGCTAAGATGGAGAATCTTACTATGTTCGGATCTCGGGAAAAATGGCAACGACCATCATGTACTAAAATGTTGAGGATTAGAGAGTTAAAATAAACGGTTAGTTGTTGTTTCTATCACTCCCACTTGAAATTATTAAGATTACTTAATGAGATTTATCAATGTAACTTTGAACGACACAACAAAGAGAAGGGTCGTTATGATGAATCCTTTAATTCATAATTTATAGCTTAAGTGAGATGAGACTACTTGGCTTTGAAAGTTTAGCCCACTCGATATTGGGAATCTAAAGTGAAATTTGACGAATGATATATTGAAGATATATAATTTACATACGATCCTCCGATCTTAAGAGCCGGAACTTACAATTTCTCCCAAAACATTATAATCCCAGTTAGAAAGATTCAAGAATAAGGGAGACAGGTTTGATTTCCAGATATAAATGGTGAAACTTCTTGAGGATTAATGGGTTTTAATGAGACACCCTTCATGTTGAAATCAATTTGTGTCAATTCATGTCCTGATAAAAAGGGTTTTACCCTCGTGAGTTATGAACCAAATGGATATGGAAAGTTGATGGGAGTCATTTCACGAACATCTTTTTTAAACTGCAGACGTTATGTTCCTCAAGGAAAGCATGGAGGTTATTTGCATTTGTTTAACGGGACGAAGAGTTAACCTCATGTAACGTTCGTAGGACATAAGAGATTCTGGCCCAAGTGTAATCAAGTTTATGTTATTAGTTTGTAGCTGATAAACCTGGCCTTGTATCCGCAGAGTCGGAAACGGTTTATCAGCAGAGACCCCATATGTCAAGAGATAAGGTCTCTTGGTGTAGGTGGTGGTGAACACCTACGTGTAAGGGAATCTTATAGTGAAGAATCGGAATAGACAATGTCGGTTGGCTAAATGACCACGTCCTGGCCAATCAGTTTATGAGCAGAATATTATGTAATCATGGTTCGTGAATATAACCTTATGAAGTTAAGTTGAACTAGAAGAACTTCGGTGCTATCTAGCGCGGCATGATAGTATAATTTAACTATGTAGGGCCTTATGTTTTACAGATAGATCCTCCTCTAGGGGGTGTAGTAATTTTGTTAACACCCACACCTGGTTAGCTTGTTTTAATTTAGTAGTATTTATTTCCTATTTATTACCGGGATGGAGCAAGTAGAACCCGCGTTGTGATTAATGACACGATGGTCTGAGCGGCGGGTTAAAACTTTAATTAACCCCTAGTGGGAATATTGCCGACAATCTTAGCGAGGAATGGTAGAAGTGCCATGATAAGTCTTGGTAAAGAAGGTTGCTTCAGTTTAAGTTCTCTTATAGTAGAGGTCCGAGTTCTTCCGTGGAAGGAGGCTCTGATGTCCGATTATTACAGTTCAATCATGGGCAAGAGGAGCACAGCTGGGTGCCCTTGGACTTCATGCAATAATGCTTCCCGGAACTCTTCACCTCAGGTGCAAATTAATCGTCTTGGAAATCCTTTACTCTAATAAGTGCTTGCAACCCGTAGACCCGAACCTAAATTTCGAGGACGAAATATTTCTTTTGTTTATTGGGATTTGTAATGTAACGCCTTAATTTCAATAAAATGAGTTTGGGGTGCGTTTAGCGGAGTTTGGGCTGCGGTTAGGAGTATGGTGTGCGGATAGCCTATTGTACTAGGGTTTTAAATAAAAACCCTAAGCAAGCCCTCCTCCTCATCTACCCGACCCCGATCTCTCCCTCTCGCTCTCATTCGCACAGGAGCAGCCGCACCCCGGTCGCCCTTCCCCTCTCCTTCTCGTTCTCGCACAGTCCGCCGCACAGGGAGCCGACTCCCCGTCGCCCTCTTCCTCTTTTCGTCGCCTCCTGGAGCAAGGAGGAGTAGCCCCGAGCCCTCTCTTCCCTCCTCGCCGTCGGCCTGGAGCAGGGAAGCGCCGCCTCGAGCCCTATCCTCCCTCCTCCCCGTCGGCCTGAGACAAGGAGAGCCGAAACCCCCCCTCTCCCTTTCTTGTTTTGCTGCTGGAAGGAGAAGCCCGACTCCTTCTTCCTCTTGGGTGCTAGGGCAGCCGCAAGCTAAGGGATGAAGCTTCCTCCCTAGGGTTCCTTCAAGGGGAAAATCACAACGTTGAAGTTGTGCGCCATTCGGAGAACGTGGAAGCTTCGGAGCAAGCTTGGACGCCATTTTCGTGCGCGGACAGCCGCTACGTTCGTTAGCCGTCAAATCTGGGCGCGTCTCCATGGTTCAGAAGCGACGTCTAAGGGTAACGATTCTCTTTACTCTCATTTGGACACGTTCTAGTCCGTTCCTTGCATCGTTGAGGCCCCCTACCCAAAAGGGTGAGGTCGTGGCCTCCGACGGGTCGATTCGTGTTATCCCCGTCAAATCTTGCATACATGTAGAGTCCATACGTGAAATGGACGTAGGCGCGCTGTGTGAAGCCCATCCGAGACGGTTCGTCCGGATTGGTGATGCTTTTTGGTATTATGCGTGCCGGGGAAAACTCCGTGTAGATATACTGCTTCGTAGGACTAGAGGGTGCTACTACATGCGCAGCAACGCCTGGGGGTGTGCCTCGGGAAGCACTCGAAGTTAGAAACAGAAATGGAGTTTCTGTTCACTACCGCCGGTGTTAGCGTTATCGCCGGGCGGTAGCTCTCAGACTTGGATCTGGTGAATTTTGAACGTTCTGAGGCAGTGGGAGTGCTACTGCATGTGCAGCAATGCCTGGGGGTGTGCCCCGGGAGGCACCCACATCTAGAAGCCAAAATGGGGTTTTGTTCACTGTCGCTGGCGACATTGAATGTTGCCAGGCGACAGCTCCCAGACTGAGTTCTGGTGATGTTGTTGTGCCCACCTGTTGAGAGGACCTGAGGCCTTTGTGCCCGACCCGTGAGGGTGTCCTAGTGGATGACATAGCGGCACGTAGGGCCGGCTAATTGAGAATACCTGGGCTGAGGGAATGCCATACCCGCTCTTCGTGTTGTACAACGAGAGCTGTGAGCAACGGGCATTTGGCGAACCTGAAACCGCACCATTGCAGCACCTGATTAGTGAGTCTCGTACAGCATGTCGGGAGGCAATGGGAAAGAGTCTTCGGACTACGGTATGTTCACAATTAAAGCACGGGAGAGCCCCTGGTATTCGGGCCACCGACTTTAGCCTCGAAGGGCAAAGCCATCAAGAGTGGATGGTGGTGGAAGGCGTAGTACACCAAAGAGTGCCTGAGAGCACGAGATGTGGAGGCCATTCCCACTTTTGTGATTGTTGCATATGTATGAACTGTTGTGGGCTTTGCTAGTCGCACTATTATATATATATATGATGCTGAGACTGTTTTGCAGGGACGGTTAGAACTGCCACCCCCTTGAAGGGGTGGGGTCGTTATATTTTGGTCAGCTTTAGCTGACCGTTACCCTGTTTTGCCACCGTTTTTGGTGGGCTTGTTGTACAGGTGCTGGACCAAGCGGGAACATAGCGGGCTGAAACCCCTGCGCTGCTGCGGCCCTTGAAGGCCTTTTGATGTTCCTTCTGTTTTTCATGTATGGCTGGCCTGCGCGCCGATGTTGGTAAACTGTAAGGCCGTCGTGCCTCTTTTGTTGTGGAAACCTTTTATTCCTATTAATAGAAGTGGACATACCCGGGTTCGGGTTTGGTGGTTTATATATATTTTGTCTCTCTCTTTTGCTTCCGCATAGAATGCTCTGAGTTAGGTTCATTGTTTAGAGTTGTTCGATATTTCAATTAAGTGACGTTCCCGTTTGTTTTGTAGTATATGGCGTGGGGCCCCGGCCGGACCTTCTGTCATATGCTTCTTAACGGATGGGGGTGTTACAAATTGGTATCAGCTTCTAGGGTTCCGTATCCTTCTAAGGAATTTGTGGACGAATTCTTTTAAGGGGTGGTGAGCACGTGTGTGCGCTACCGTCGAGACATAAAATAAACCCAAAAATGTCCACTTAGGAATAAAATGTAACAACAAACCAACAATAATTGCATGATTGTGGAACATGAGTATTCCTTTTGTTGTTAGTTGCGGCTGTGTTGTCGCCTAACTGTGTGTTGCACTCGTGTAGGGCACTCGAAGTGCAGCGGGACCGTCGCGTCCCTGTAACGTGGCTGAGAGTAGCGGGTCCGCTGAAGCCCCTACAACTCCGCCTGCTGAGATGGTTCGGCTAGTTACAGAAGCTGTTCTAGCTGCGTTGAATGGCCAGCCTGGAAGGCAAGGTCAACCGCTGGTGCAGGAAGTGGCCCCAGAGCCACTAAGAGCGGAGCAGGTCCCCGTGAGGCATGCTCCTGAGCAGCAACTGAAGCACTTTCTGGGATTTTGACCTCCTCCGTTTACCGGGGTTGAATCCCCAGCTGAGGCCGAGGACTGGTTGTCGCATGTGGAGCGAATTCTGACAGCGACACAGTCGGATGAAGCGCAGAAAGTGACCTTTGCTTCTTACTTATTGGAAAAGGAAGCCAGGCGGTGGTGGGATGAGGTAGAGAAGCGCCAGTTCGCGGGAAGGCGACTGGTTGATGTGCCGATGGAAGAGTTCTCGAAAATCTTCCTGGCAAGGTATGTGCCTCCGTCGCAGCAGATCGCGATGGAGAACCAGTTCTTGGCTCTGACGCACTGTAATAGACTGGTTGATGACTACCTGTACGAGTTCACCCGCCTCGGGCGTTACGCTGGAACTTCTTTCGATGACGAAGGGAGAAGGGTGAACAGGTTCTACGGTGGACTGCGTAGTGAGTTGCGGTACCTTCTGACAGGGCCGTTGACACAGGGTTTCACGACCCTCGTTGGTTCTGCCCGAGCGCTTGAGCAGGACATGCTCAGGGAGAAGGGCAAGGTGGCTGTGGTCGAGGCAGTACCGGAGGGCAAGGCGCCAGGTGCGGCGAAGTTGCGGAGGTTGAATCGCTGGAAGAAGGCTCGATTATCTGGGCCAGCTCCCTCTATTTCGGGCGCGTCGTCTGGACGTGGCCCTCTTACTTGTTTTACTTGTGGCAAGCCTGGCCATTTCTCTCGGGATTGCCGCAGTGGGCTTCCAAGGTCAGAGAAGAAGACTGGGCCACCTTATGTTGAGAAGGCAAAGGCGGTTGAGTCCACGGCCTCCCGCATGGTTCCCCCGCAGCCCAGAGTCTTCAATATTGGTCAGCAGGAGGCTATCAAAGCCAAAGACGTCGTGACAGGTATAATTTAAGATACAGTCCTTACTGTTTTATATACCTGTTTTAGTGTTCATTCTAACCTTGTTTGGGCGACGTAGGCTTTGTTTTTGTTTTAGGCGTTCCGGCAAGAGAGCTTTTCGATACTGGAGCTTCGCACTCCTTCTTATCGTCGGACTTCGTCCAACGTATTGGTGCGTCGTCGATTGCTTTTGCAGATGGACTGGAGGTCCTACTGCCGAATGGATATTCGATGCGTGTGGAGAGGAGTTGCTGCGTGAAAGTTCTAGTTGGAAGTCAGGAGTATGACCTGAAAGCATCGATACTCCCCCTAGTTGAGTTCGATGTAATCTTCGGCATGGATTGGCTGTCGGAACAGCGTGCGTGCATCGATTGCACCACCAAGGAGGTGAGGTTTGGGCAGTGTGCCGATCGTGAGATGGTCTTTGCGGGCATGCGTGGATCGAGCAAGATGCTGATGTCTGCTCTCCAGGTGTCCAAGGCAGTGCGTTAGGGAGCAGAGTTATTATTTGCTCTAGTGGAGGCTGCAATGCCGAGGCCCAACCTAGTGGGTGTTCCGGTAGTTTCAGAGTTCCCCGATGTGTTCCCGAGCGACCTCCCCGGTGCTCCACCGCAGCGGGAGATAGATTTCATGATTGAGTTGGTGCCAGGCGCTAAGCCTGTGGCCCGCTCGCCGTATCGAATGGCTCCGAAGGAGTTGTCGGAGTTGAAGCTGCAGTTGCAGGAGCTGCTTGAGCAGGGCTACGTGCGTCCGAGTTCCTCACCTTGGAGTGCACCTGTCCTCTTTGTCAAAAAGAAGGACGGTAGCCTGCGGCTTTGCATCGATTATCGGGAGCTGAACAAGCTGACCGAGAAGAACAAGTATCCTCTTCCGAGGATAGACGACTTGTTCGACCAGCTCGTTGGTTCGACAGTATACCGAAGCTGGACTTGAGGTCCGGCTATTATCAAGTGCGGATCAGGGAGTGCGACATCCCGAAGACTGCCTTCAGTACAAGGTACGGGCAGTATGAGTTCACCGTAATGCCGTTTGGGCTGTCTAATGCGCCTTCGGTGTTTATGGACTTGATGCACCAAACTTTCCGAGAGTACCTCGACCGGTTTGTGGTCGTCTTCCTTGACGACATATTGGTCTACTCTCAGTCCGAGGAGGAGCACGGTGATCACCTGCGAGTAGTCTTGGAGGTTCTGAGGAGGAACCAGCTATATGCCAAGTTCTCGAAGTGCGACTTCTGGCTACCTTCCGTGGCGTTCTTAGGCCATGTGGTTAGTGGAGCGGGTGTGACATTAGATCCGGTGAAGGTTGCGTCCATCAGGGAGTGGCCTGTTCTTTCTACTGTAGCGGAGGTCCGTAGCTTTCTCGGGCTGGCCGGCTATTACAGGCGCTTTGTGGAGAACTTCTCACGGATCGCGCTGCCTCTTACGACACTGACACGGAAGATGCAGGAGTTTATCTGGACGCCCGCGTGTGCGCAGGCTTTCGAGGAGTTGAAGCGGCGGCTTACCACGACTCCGATCTTATGTTTGCCTTCTGTCACGGAGGACTACGAGATCTACACTGACGCTTCGGGGAGCGGCCTTGGCTGCGTTCTGCAGCAGCATGGCCAGGTGATAGCGTACGGCTCTCGCCAGCTGAAGGTGCACGAGCGGAACTATCCGGTCCACGACTTAGAGTTGGCGGCCATGATATTTGCCCTGAAGCTTTGGCGGCATTATGTGTATGGCTTGAAGATCGACATTTTCACGGACCATAAGAGCTTGAAGTACCTTATGTCGCAGAAGGAGCTGAATATGCGGCAACAGAGGTGGATGGAGTTCCTTGGGGACTACACATTCGAGATCCACTACACTCCAGGGAAGGGGAATGTTGTTGCAGATGCACTCAGTCGCAGGGCTCCAGCGCAGGCCAACTGGATTCAGATGCACGATGAGCACCTGATACGTGACCTAGAGGCCTTGGGTATTTCTTGCGTGGAGAAGAGGAGCAGTGCCGGTGCCTGTTTGAGTTGGACTGAGGTACAGTACGACCTCGCAGATAGAGTCCGCCAGGCTTTAGAACTCGATCCGAGTTTAAAGCGCTACGCGGAGGAGGCTGGTACTGGGCCGGATGCCCAGTTTCAGATGCTTGACGGGTTGCTATGGAGAGGTGACCGTTTGTGCGTCCCCAAGGTGGGTGAGCTGCGCGATGAGTTAATGTACGAGGCGCATCGTACCAGGTATTCGGTTCATCCGGGAAGCACGAAGATGTACAAGGACATGAAGGTCCTTTTCTGGTGGCCAGGTATGAAGAAGGACATAGCTCTCTACGTGGCAAAATGTCAAACGTGCGCGCTAGTGAAGGCCGAGTGCCAACGACCAGGAGGTTTCTTGAAATCGTTGCCAATCCCGGAGTGGAAATTTGACGATATTTCCATGGATTTTGTGCACGGTTTGCCAAAGTCACTGCAGAAAAATGACTCTATCTGGGTTATTGGGATCGGTTGACTAAAGTTGCACACTTTATCCCGAACCAGAAGAGCGATCCAGTGGAGAAGCTAGCAAAGATGTATGTGGAGAACATCGTTCAATTACACGGCGTCCCCCGCAGCATAGTTAGCGACCGTGATGGGCGGTTTACGTCCGGTGATTGGAGGCATGTCCATCGGTTATTGGGCACAAAGCTCAAGTTTAGCACAGCCTTCCATCCGCAAACGGATGGGCAGACCGAAAGGACAAATCGGACAATGGAGGATATGCTGCGAATGTGCGTTTTGGACTTCGGGCAGCGTTGGGAAGATCACCTTTACATGGTAGAGTTCGCCTACAACAACAGTTACCAGGCGAGTATCCAGATGGCCCCGTACGAGGCATTATACGGCAGGAAGTGTCGTACTCCCTTAGCGTGGGCGGAGACCGGTGATACCAAGCTGCTGAAGCGCAAGGAGGTCGTTGATGCGAATGAGTCGATACGGACCATTCGAGAGCGGTTGTTGACCGCCCAAGACCGACAGGCGAAGTATTACAATGCCAAACACCGGAACGTGGAGTTCGCGGTTGGTGATTGGGTGTATTTGAAGATAAAGCCTTTCAAAGGAGTGTCGAGGATCCGACGCTTGAAGAAGCTGAGTCCGAGGTATGTAGGGCCATTCGAGATCACCGAGCGCATTGGCCAAGCAGCTTACCGACTTGCCTTGTCGACAGAGCTGAGTGGGTTGCATGACGTCTTCCATATCTCTGCGTTGAGGAAGGCGGTGCGAGAGCCCGATGCTGTGTTGGAGGTCGTTAGTGTGCCGGTGGAAAGTGGCCTAACTACCAAGGTGACTCCGGTTTGTATTATTGATGCTGATATTCGGCAGTTGCGGAGAAAGGCCATCAAGATGGTGAGAGTCCGTTGGGACAATTGTGGTCGCGAGGAGCTCTCTTGGGAGCTTGAAGAGATCATGCGCGAGGAGTACCCTGATTTGTTTACTCAGGTATGACGAATTACATTTCGTTGTTTGTACTTTAAATTTCGGGATGAAATTTTTTTAAGGGGGAGAGAATTGTAACGCCTTAATTTCAATAAAATGAGTTTGGGGTGCATTTAGCGGAGTTTGGGCTGCGGTTAGGAGTATGGTGTGCGGATTGCCTATTGTACTAGGGTTTTAAATGAAAACCCTAAGCAAGCCCTCCTCCTCATCTACCCGACCCCCGATCTCTCCCTCTCGCTCTCGTTCGCACAGGAGCAGCCGCACCCCGGTCGCCCTTCCCCTCTCCTTCTCGTTCTCGCACAGTCCGCCGCACAGGGAGCCGACTCCCCGTCGCCCTCTTCCTCTTCCCGTCGCCGCCTAGAGCAAGGAGGAGTAGCCCCGAGCCCCCTCTTCCCTCCTCGCCGTCGGACTGGAGCAGGGAAGCGCCGCCTCGAGCCCTATCCTCCCTCCTCCCCGTCGACCTGAGACAATAAGAGACAACCCCCCCCCCCCCCCCCTCTCCCTTTCTTGTTCTGCTGCTGGAAGAAGAAGCCCGACTCCTTCTTCCTCTTGGGTGCTAGGGCAGCCGCAAGCTAAGGGAAGAAGCTTCCTCCCTAGGGTTCCTTCAAGGGGAAAATAACAACGTTGAAGTTGTGCGCCATTCGGAGAACGTGGAAGCTCCGGAGCAAGCTTGGACGCCATTTTCATGCGCGGACAGCCGCTACGTTCGTTAGCCGTCAAATCCGGGCGCGTCTCCATGGTTCAGAAGCGACGTCTAAGGGTAACGATTCTCTTTACTCTCATTTGGACACGTTCTAGTCCGTTCCTTGCATCGTTGAGGCCCCCTACCCAAAAGGGTGAGTTCGTGGCCTCCGACGGGTCGATTCGTGTTATCCCCGTCAAATCTTGCATACATGTAGAGTCCATACGTGAAATGGACGTAGGCGCGCTGTGTGAAGCCCATCCGAGACGGTTCGTCCGGACGTAGGCGCCCAATTTAAGTGACTTAGCCCTCATACACTTGAACCAAATCAAGCCTTGGGACCCCACATCAATTGATGACCAGGATGACCATGGCAGCTGGCTAAACCTAGGTGAGTCCATGTCACCACATTTTAATTAAGAGAAAAGGAGGAGAGAGAGTAAGGGAACAAAAAGAGAAAAGCAAAAGCTTGGCCACCCTTTACACCCAAGCCAATCACTCTTGGGGCATGGGAAATGTCCTGGTTGAGTGCTGGAGGAACAGTAGGTAGCAGGGGGTTGCAGCCATGGGATAACCATGCAATCACGTGAGCAACCAGGTTCAAAACCGGGTATACACTCCTCCCCACCCCAATCTATCCATCCTATTAGCTTCAGAAGGTGGAGAGTAGTCGGAATCGACCTTTGGAGCAAAGCTTTTGGTGGAGAATCGCGGCTGTGAGCAGGATCGCGGGAGCAAGGCATTTCCATGGCCAACCGCCGCTGCCGCCACCGCCAAGCTCCACTCTAGGTTTGTTTCTCCTCCCCTCCCCCCATGCTAGCTTCTCATCTCATAATGCTGATGGATCGGGCTCAATTGAGCCCGGATCCATCTCTGAAATCCATGGTTTTCGTCTCGATTTGTGACACCCAGGATCGCCGGAAAATGCCTCCTCCGGTCGCCATGTCGTCGGGAGTTGTAGCCCCGACCACCACGAAGGTGGTGGCGGTGGTGGCCGGCCGTGGTGGCCACCAGGTGGCCGGGAAAAGGAGGAGAAAGATGGCCCAGGTCGGGACCAATCCTGGCCGTCAGCTCAAGGAGGAAGACGACCTGAATGCCCTTGGATTTGCTTTAAGATCTGTGCAGATCTCATTTATCCTTTATTTATTTAATGCTATAGTATGAATTTCTGCCTTCATTTGATCAGTCCACTTCAAATAGAAATTAAGGCCACTTAATGACTGTTAGAAAAAGTGCCCAACATGAAAGTTGTAGGCCTTGGTCTTGACTTTCATTTGGCCTTGAGTTTGGGTCATTTGGTGACCTACAGCCCCCTAGGGAGCTGTTTTACTAGGACTGATCCTACACTAGGTCAGTCCATTAGAATAATTACATAGGTCAAACCATTCATGCTTTGGAGCTGTGCTTTAACCATGGGTTGGTATACCCTAGGGGCACCCCCTGTCAAAGAGACAGCCCTTGGTGGTCACTTTTACATAGGGTTTTTGTGGTAGTTAGAATATTTAAATTAAGTTGATTTTTGGAGCATATGATGTCCAAATGGCACCAAACTTTGGTGGCATGCTCTTTGGTACATGAGCAGTGCCTACCTAAAATTGTACTCCATTTGGAGTTGATTTGATATGGAAAATGGGAAACCTTAATGAGGGCCTTTAAGGGTCATATTAGGGTTTAAGTCATTTTGAGGAGTTGAGTGTGTTAGCCTCCTCCCAGCATGATGGCTATGTAGGTATGGATATACAAAGGCATGTGGCACACCCTAGTGGTCCATTTGGAGCCATTAGGGTGGTGTGAACCTAAACCCTAAGGGTAAACCCTTAAGGGTGCAAAGTGAGACTTGTGAAGGGCATGGGAGCAAATGTTCTTGCCTTGGCTCAGAACTTTGGAGATATGTTTGTAGGAGCATAAAGTGACTTAGTTAATTTATTGAGAATTTTTAGAGGTATTTAAGTATTTTTCTTCCTAGTAAATGAAATAGCCACCCTTTCCTTAATAAAATGAAATGCATGGTCATAGGACCTTGTATGGTGTTGAAACTCTATCAGTGGCTGATTAGGGATGAAAATGGACTATAGTAATTTTGTTATGATTTATTGAAGTATTATTCCTTGTGTAGGAAATTATAAGTACTTGCTAGCTTAAGGGAATTTAATTTTGTTAAATGCCAAATCATGGGGATAAATTGTGAAACTTGGTTATCTGTCATTTAATGCTATTATAAGCTCATGATAATTATTTGGAAGCTTGTAGAATTATATTTCATGTACCTCATGTAGAAATTGGATTTTTCAACCCTTGAGTATTAAATCTTTTTAAAATGTCAAATCATGGGACAACGTTACGATACTTGGAAATCTGTCTTTTATGTTAGTATATGCCCATGACAACAGTTTGGAAGCTTGTAGATTTATAATTCAAATACCTCATGTAGAAATTGGTAATTGCTACCTTTGGATGTTTAATCATTGTAAAATATCAAATCACATGGTAATGACACAATAATTTGGCAGAGGACTCTAGGTCCCCATATGGACACTTGGTAATTTTTGTAGAATTTTCAGAAGTGAAATACTATTTTTCCTAATTGTAGTGGCAATTTGGTAATTATATAACAATGATGATTTAGTAGGGCAAATCACACCCTAGGGTCATGGGACTCAGTGAACCACATTGATATGGGATATTACCTTACTGAAAATTTTCATGTAGCATGAAGAATCATTTTGAGGGTAGTTCATGTGTAATTTGACTTAAGGCCTTAACTACTTTAAATTATATTAAATACCAATTTAATATGGAAAATTATGAAAATTGAAACATACCTTATTAAGGTCAGTGGGAGCCTAGGATAATTATTATAGACCTTGGTGATGAGTTTTTAGAAGGATTCCCTTATGGGGTTGATCAATAGTTCAACTTAGTGGTCTGCGTTTAGTAAAAATAGAATTTTGAGTTTTAGACAATTCAGACCCCTAAGTGTTTAGGAGTTATATCCAATCAGTAAATGGGTTATAGTACACCATGATTCAATGAGGGTCAATCCTAGCGTTAGTTGTGAGGTTGTGCTAGAGTTAATGTAGGAGGAATGGAGGCACGTCCACCCCGTTTGGGTAGGACGGGAGATGAGCTAAGTCACTTTAACTATATGAAATGATGAGGGGTGAACCAAACGTTAATCACCAACTAAAGTAATTGTCTTTAGGAGGATAGTGGGATTGAGCCATTGATCCGTAGTACCGTTAGGGGCCCCTCGGAGTACACCGCGGGAAGTCCAAGATTCACCCTAATTATAACACTAACTAAATTGTAGGCAAGAGTAGCCTAAGTAGGTCTGCAATCTAGTATGGATCTCCTCCGGGAAGGAGATGGGATGGATCAGCTTATGGGTTAGACCCTGAGCCGGAAGCTCGGGTGGACTTGTTAACACCTGTTTCTTATGCAAATAGTGGCGAGTCTTTTACTTGTTTACTATTTACCGCACTTATTTACATGCTCTTTACCTTGTTATTGTCATCTCTACTAATTATATTTATGTACTGCTAGTTAGTGCCACATCACTCTTCTTGTTTACCCCCTTGTTTGTCCTCCGCTTCTTCCTCTCACTCGGTGCCTAGGAGTCATGGGGGGAGGCGAGGACAAAACGACTTAGTTTTTATGACTAACGGTCGGTGTGACCGCAGGAGTCCGAGGAGACGGAGTTGTCCCGCGCGCAGCTGGACGAGATGGCAAGACCTGAGCAGCGGATGCAGTGTACTACCACGACGCCACAGGTTGATGACTAGATAGTTAGACTTCCGCATTTTGAGAGTTTTGTTGTAGTTTCCGCATGTTGTAGAGAGAGAGAGATAGTACATTACGTTGGTTATGTATCGGGCATAAGCCCCTTTTTGCTTGTACTTCTCTTTTGGACTTTCTATTTTCATTATATATATATATAATTCTGTGATTGTGGACATGCCTTCTTTTTTTGTACTTACTTCTTTTGGCATATTTTACTTATGATCGTATAGCCGGCAGGGTTGGTGCTGAGCGGTGTTAGCCAACCCGTGTGTTGGTGACACCGCAAGGCAGCGATTCTGGGCGAAGATCCACCTCAACCGTGCGATGCGGGAGAGGTTCGAGTTTTCAAGTACCCGAATGGGTTTTGGAAAAAAGAGATCTTACACCTATACTCAAGTCAAACAACACTATTTCTGATGCCATCAACTCTTGCTTGGATGTCAAACTAAGACTAGTTGATTTCATTCAGAAAATGTCTGCTAAGACTAATAATAGACAGTCAACCAGTCAGGTTATTGCTAATAGGAATAGGAAGAATGATGTTACCTTCTCCTCTGAACATAAGCATTTTTATGCTCCGCTCCCTCCACCTCAAAGAATGTTCAGAAAAGAAGGTACAACATCCATGAATGTTGGCGTTGTTGTAAAGTGGGACACTTTGCCATAGATTATTGGCACAACACTAGTGTGCCTAATGCAAAGAAGAGCTTTCCTGCAAAGGCTGCAGCAGGTGTAAGTCAGTCTATTTATGCTAACAGGAACCTAGGACCCAAAAATAATTGGGCTCCTAAGGGAAAATGAATTACATTTTGCAGGATAGTTCAAGTACCAGCCTAAGAGAAATATAGTACTTGGACAGTGTGTGCTCAAGTCACATGACAGGTTCAAGGAGTCTTCTGCAGGATTACACTCCTGTGAAGAATGGACCAAAAGTTATCTTTGGAGATTCTGAAAAAAGAGTCACCAAAGGATATGGTATAATCACAAATGGCAAAGTCTCAATAACAAGGGTAGCTTATGTGGAATGGTTACAACACAACCTTGTAATCATAAGTCAACTATGTGACTTGGGCTACGTCATTGAATTCCACAATGACAAGTGCTTGATCAAAAGGTCAATTGACTTAGAGATCATTCTCTCATGCACTAGGAGTGGGAATGTTTTTTGCTTAGATTTTATTTGCAATAATTCTTTATCTACTGTATGTCTTGTAGCAAATAAAAGTGAATCTCTTTGTGTTCAATGGAACAAGAGACTTGCTCACATTAACTACAAGACAATGTATAGACTATTTTCTAAAAACCTTGTTAGGAATAGTCAAAATTTGAAATGTATTAAAAGTGGTCCCTGTTATGCATCCCAAATGGGCAAGCAAACTAGGGCCACCTTTAAAAGTATTGACTCCAAATACACTGAATGATATCCATATCTCTTGTATATGGACTTGTTTGGTCCTTTGCCCATTCAGAGCCTAGGTGGGAAGTTGTATACTTTAGTGATTGTTGATGATCACTCAAAATATACATGGGTATTCTTCCTTAAGAGGAAACTTATACTTTAGATATCTTCATAAACCATGTCAAGGCAATCCAGAATGAACTACAATGTACTGTGGTCAAAACTAAAACTGACCAAGGTATAGAATTTCAATCTAGGGCTATGACAAAGTTTTGTCTAGAATTTGGTATCATCTAAGAGTTTTCCTCCCCAAGGACTCCACAGCAAAATGGTGTGGCTGAGAGGAGAAATAGGACCTTGATAGAAGCTGAGAGAACATTGCTTAGTGACTCCTCACTTCCAAAATATTTTTGGGATGAGGCAGTCAATACTGCTTGTTATGTTCTCAATAGAGCTTCCATCATTAAGGCCCTTAGAATAACCTCCTATGAGATTTTGACAGGCAAACAACCAATAATTTCATACTTTAGAATCTTTGGTTGCAATTGTTATAATTTAAATAATGGAAAATCCTAACTAACAAAGTTTGCTGAAAAATGCAATGTTGGGGTTCTCCTATTTTGATAGATAATGAACAGAAGATACAAAAAATGACTATCCAAGACATACCCAGCACCAGCAGAATTAATTCAGAGTGTGTTGTTCCTGAAGATGAAGATCAGCAGGATGCTGAAGAACATGCTGCTCCAGAAGAAGGGCTGCAGAATGTTGACAGATTGCCTACAACAACCAAGAATCTGAGGGATCATCCAAGAAACTAGATAATTGGAGATGATAACCAAGGGGTGATCACCAGAAGCAGGGCTCACAATGAAGCTCTATTCCTGAGCTTTCTATCTCAGATGGAGCCCAAGAAGTTTGAAGAATCTAATAAAGATACATTCTGTATTCAAGGAATACAAGAAGAGCTTCTACAATTCAAAAGGTGCAAAGTATGGAAGTTGGTGCCAAAACCTTAGGACACAACATACTTGGCACCAAATGGATCTACAGAAACAAGCTAGATGAGAATGACAGCATCATCAAGAAGCTAGACTGGTAGACAAGGGATATAGGCAAGAAGAAGGTACTGACATTGATCAAACTTTTGCCCTAGTTGCATGCTTAGAAGCAATAAGGCTATTCCTTGCTTATGCTGCCCACAAGGGGTTCAAGGTATACCAGATGGATGTCAAGTCAGCCTTCCTAAATGGAAGTTTGAAAGAGGAGGTATATGTAGAACAACCATTAGGTGTTGTACATCCAACTCTTACTTCCCATGTTTATTTACTTTGGAAAGCATTATATGTTAAAATTTTTGATTTGAATCGTTTAGGAGTAAGCAGGAGTTGCATCAACTGAGTTAAAGCCAAGCAACCACAATGCCACATAGCAACACAAGAAACTTTATTGAAACACAATCTTCATTTACATTGCGAGGCATACATGGCGAGACATGATTCATCAGAATCACGGAGATGAGAAGAACAAAATACACCAAACCAAATCTGGCGGCTAGACAAGTTGAGACCGCACAGACCGCTTGACTCCAGAAGTCGCCCGGCTTGACCTGAGATCGCACGAACAGAAACCGGACAGATTTCCAGGACTGCAAGACTGCACCTCAGACCGCACGAACTGAAGCTTTATTTGAATGAAGAACTGAAGCTGTCGCCAGACCGAACTCAGATCGCCTAACCGCTGAAGGTCGCCTGATCGCTGAGCTCACTGCGAACAGCACAAGAACGAACTGTTTATTCAAGCCGCTGGGGATCACCAAGGAAGAAGACCGCAACCTGCTGATCGCAAATCTGCGAACACAACAAACAGTCAGCTCGCTTCCGAGACCGCCCGACCTCAGAGTGAGACCGCACGAATTAACCCAGGCTCAGTTCTTACAGTTCTCGTTAGGAATGACGGGCCCTGCACCTCTATTTATAGGCGGGTAGACGGATGTCGTCACCGCACAGGAGAGATACAATCACCACCCGTCAGATCGCCAGCGGTCTCAAAAGGCAGACCGCACGAGCAGACCTCTTGGATAATCATCCGACCAAGACGCAGATCAGCAGACAAGATCGCGCACAGGTCGCGCGAACACGAGACCGCGCACAAGCCGCGCGATCACATAGGTACTCCTTCCTTAGACCACTAGGAGAAAAACAGGAACCATCTGGCAGACGCCAGATCGCCAGGACAGACCGCCCAGATAGACGGTCATATAAGAACAACCCGCCCGGTCTTCCAACAAGGAAGGCAGGCCAACCAGCAGAACAACTCGGGAACAGACTGCAGCTACAAGGAATAGACTGGCAGAACCAGCAGACCGCCAGAACAAACCGGCAGAGCCAGACCGGCAGATAACATACACAAGCCGCGCGGTCTCCGCGGTCTCACAAACCAGACCGCCCGGTCTCCTCCACTTCACTTCAAAATTTCAACACTCCCCCTTGAAGTGGGAAGTGGAGACTAGCCCGAGTAAACTCTGTAACCGTGTAAACGGTCCCTTCGCCAGCAGCTTTGTGAAGTTGTCTGCGACGTTGTCCGCACTCCGAACATGCTCAACCATAAGAGATCCTCCCAACACCTTTTCACGAATGAAATGGTGCTCAATCTCTATATGCTTGGTCCTCGCGTGACAGACTGGATTGTTAACCAGCTTGAGAGCACTCTCATTGTCCCCGCGTAGCATAGTGGGACCTCGAACCTCCTCATGAACATCCTCTACCAACCTCCTGAGCCAAACGGCTTCCTAAGCTGTCAAGGCCGAAGCCTTTTATTCCGCTTCTGTGGTAGATACGGACACCGAGTCCTGCTTTTTGCTGCACCAAGAGATAGCTGTGGGGCCCGTCATAAAGACATAACCAGACGTTGATCTCCGATCATCCATGTCTCCCCCGTAGTCAGCATCCATGTATCCATGCAACTCCAAGCTTGACCCTCTCCTAAATAGGAGACCCAAATCAGAGGTCGACTTCACATATTTCAAAATCCCTTTTGCCGCCAGAAGATGAGGCTTTCGTGGCTCCGCCATGTACCGACTCACTTTGCCAACTGCATAAGAAATATCAGGCCTCGTGATGGTCAAGTAAATCAAGCTTCCAACCAGAGCTCGGAACTCCAACTGATCAGATAGAACTCTTCCCTCATCCTTCCAAAGTTTATGATGCTATTCCAGAGGTATAGAGCTGCTCTTCCCTTCTTCCATGCCAAATCGTTTCACGATTCGCTCCGCATATCCTTCCTAAGAAATAAGCACTCTGCTTTCCCGCCTCTGGACCTCGAGTCCAAGGAAATGGTGAAGCTCCCCCAGATCCTTCATCTCGAACCTGATAGCAAGCTCAGCTCTCAGCCTTGCTACTGCCTCCTCTTCGACCTCCTAAGAGGTTGCACCTGACTAACCACCTCTTCAGCTGCTTCTTCTGTGCAAGCTCCTCTTCCAGACGAACTTGGAGCATTGCTCCCCTGCTTCCAGAACCTGAAGCCTCCATCTCAGAGCTTGACACAGCTGGAGCTCCTGGTGAAACAGGCAACTCCACTTGAAGACTTCCTGCAGCTTTCTCTGCTTCATCAACCTTGTTCTCTGGTAGTTCAATTCCTGAACTCCCCTTGTAGGAAGTTACTTCATCGAACACCACATCCCGAGATACCACTGATCTCTGTGTCTCAGGATCCATGCACCTCCAGCCTTTCTTCCTCTCATCATACCCAACAAAGACTAGCTTCCTTGCTTTCACATCTAGCTTTGTCCGAAGAGCATCAGGAATATGCACAAAGCAGGTTGACCCGAACACCCGAAGGTGTACAACACTCGGTTTCTCCTTGAAAATCAGTTCGTGAGGGGTCTTCATGTTGATAAGACTTAGAGGCATTCTGTTGATGATGTAAGTCACACAAGACATTACCTCCGCCCAAAAAAACTTTGGGATCCTCTTGGCATGAAGCCAGCATTTGCAGGTTTTCGTCAGATGATGGATCTTCCTCTCCGCAATGCCATTCTGCTGTGGAGTATGGGCACAAGTGAGCTCTCTCCGAACGCCGTGTTTCCTGCAAAAACTTGAGAACTCACCAGAGGTGAACTCCCCACCATTGTCAGTTCTCAATTTCTTTACCCGCAGGCCTAACCGACCTTCCACCAGCTCCTTGAACTCCATAAACTTCGCAAAGGCTTCCGACTTCTCTTTCAAAAAATACACCCAGACATATCTGGTGTAATCGTCAATCAACACCAACATATATCTATTTCCTCCAAGGCTTGGGGTGGCTGTCGGTCCCATCAAATCACCATGGATGCATTCCAACGGCGCTTTGCATCTAGTTTGCGATTTATCAAATGAAAGTCGATGAGACTTACCAAACTGACATCCAGCACAAACATGACCGTCTCCAAAAGAGGACAAGCTAGGCAAGCCCTTGACAAGGCCCCTTACCGCCATAGCCTTCAATTTATCCATGCCAACATGCCCCAACCTTTCATGCCAGATAGTCGTGCTATCGTTGGTCTTCATCTTATCAACATAGGTACTTGTCGATAACATCCCCCCTTGTCTCCGGTTGAGTTTTAAGAAACTTCACTTCTGTTGGGCCAAACATAACGTGATAACCGGCATCGACCGCATTGGTCACAGAGAAGAGATTCTTCCTCATACCAGGCACGTGATAAACACTACTTAATGTGAGTGGACCCTTATCACTGCTCAGGGAGACAACACCTTCTTGCTCGACAGCATGAACAGAATTATTAGCCGTAATGATAGCATCGTTACCTGAGTAAGGCACCAAAGAAGAGAACTTTGATTCATCCCCGGTGAGATGATGTCCACACCCTGAATCAACAATCCAATCCTCTTCGAAGTTGATGGCAGCCAAGGCTTTAACGGGCATTGCCGTCATATTAGCCTCAAAGGCTCCTCCCCATCCAGCTTCATCAGACTTTGGCTTTTCCTTCTCTGCTACATGTCTCGACTGAAGATTAACCCGGCAATCCTTCTTGAAGTGGCCGGTCTTATTGCACCTAAAGCACCTTGGTCCCTCTCCCTTCTTCTTCCCATCAGACTTAGTAGCATAACCTCTATCCTGCTGACCTGAAGTAGAGGGTCCATCATAACCCGGCTTCTTCTTCTCCCACTTCTTCTTCTTCTTCCCAGAGAACAACACATCACTATCTCCCCCAGAGATAGAAGTCCCCACCATCTGTCTTGCCAAACTTTCTTGCGAAGCAAGTAAGTTCTCTAGCTCCAACAGAGATGGTTGATTTGCCCAACCTTGAACTGAAGTCACAAAGGCAAGATACTCCTTCCGCAACCCGCGGATGATATGCCTCTTCAGCTTTGCCTCCGAGATGGGCTCATCAGGGTCCAATGCAGAAATCTCTGATGTGAGGTTCTTCATCTTGAGAAAGAAGGTAGAAATAGAAAGATCGCCTTGAGAGGCATTCGCCAACTCATTTTCAAGAAACTGTAGCCGAGCTACATTCCTCTTATTAAACAACCCGTCCAAAGACGTCCAAATCTCAGCAGCAGATTTACATCTGATGATGTGATCAAACAGCTCCGGTGAGATAGCCCTCTTGAGAGTGAACTCTGCCTTAGCATTCGTCCTCCTCCAAAGTCTCACCTCTGCCATATTATCTCCTGCTAGAAGCACCTCTTGTGTGTCTTCTACTCCAACTATCTCCCATAGATCCTCGCCAAGTAAATAGCTCTGCATACACGACCTCCATTTCTTATAGTTTGTCGATGTAAGGAGTTCAACACCAAGCCCTCTTACGAATCCGCCTTCCATGGCAATCTATGTGGTCTCTTCATCACAAAGACAATGGCAACTCAAGTTGATCACTGCATATCCACTCCAACAACCTCGCTTCGATACCATGTTAAATTTTTTGATTTGAATCGTTTAGGAGTAAGCAGGAGTTGCATCAACTGAGTTAAAGCCAAGCAACCACAATGCCACACAGCAACACAAGAAACTTTATTGAAACACAATCTTCATTTACATTGCGAGGCATACATGGCGAGACATGATTCATCAGAATCACGGAGACGAGAAGAACAAAACAAACCAAACCAAATCTGGAGGCTAGACAAGTTGAGACCGCACAGACCGCTTGACTCCAGAAGTCGCCCGACTTGACCTGAGATCGCACGAACAGAAACCGAACAGATTTCCAGCACTGCAAGACCGCACCTCAGACCACACGAACTGAAGCTTTATTTGAACGAAGAACTGAAGTTGTCGCCAGACCACAACTCAGATCGCCTAACCGCTGAAGGTCGCCTGATCGCTGAGCTCGCTGCGAACAGCACAAGAACGAACATAAACCAGTTCGCAGATAGACCGCTGCCGAACTGTTTATTCAAGCCGCTAGGGTTCACCAAGGAAGAAGACCGCAACCTGCTGATCGCAAACCTGCGAA
This sequence comes from Dactylorhiza incarnata, assembly GCA_033032865.1. NCBI lineage: Eukaryota > Viridiplantae > Streptophyta > Magnoliopsida > Asparagales > Orchidaceae > Dactylorhiza > Dactylorhiza incarnata. The sequence continues at coordinate 12,270,566 of JAWHQI010000039.1, forward strand.
CACAACAAACAGTCAGCTCGCTTCCGAGACCGCCCGACCTCAGAGTGAGACCGCACGAATTAACCCAGGCTCAGTTCTTATAGTTCTCGTTAGGAATGACGGGCCCTGCACCTCTATTTATAGGCGGGTAGACGGATGTCGTCACCGCACAGGAGAGATACAATCACCACCCGTCAGATCGCCAGCGGTCTCATAAGGCAGACCGCGCGATCAGACCTCTTGGATAATCATCCGACCAAGACGCAGATCAACAGACAAGATCGCGCACAGGTCGCTCGAACACGAGACCGCGTACAAGCCGCACGGTCACAAAGGTACTCCTTCCTTAGACCACCAGGAGCAAAACAGGAACCATCTGGCAGACGCCAGATCGCCAGGACAGACCGCCCGGATAGACGGTCATATAAGAACAACCCGCCCGGTCTTCCAACAAGGAAGGCAGGCCAACCAGCAGAATAACTCGGGAACAGACCGCAGCTACAAGGAATAGACCGCCAGAACCAGCTGACCGCGAGAACAAACCGGCAGAGCCAGACCGGCAGATAACATACACAAGCCGCGCGGTCTCCACGGTCTCCCAAACCAGACCCCCCGGTCTCCTCCACTTCACTTCAAAATTTCAACATTATATGGTCTAAAGCAAGCCCCTAGGGCTTGGTATGAAACCTTGTCTAGCTTTCTCATCAAGAACAAGTTCTTGGGGAAATATAGATAGTACATTATTTCTTAGGGAAATAAAGGGATAGTGTCTCTTAGTCCAAATTTATGTTGATAACATAATTTTTGGGTCTACTGATGACAACATTTGCAAAAGGTTTGCCAACATAATGCAGGGGGAGTTTGAGATGAGTAGTATGGGAGAGCTCAGGTACTTTTTAATCCTCCAATTGAAATAGTTTGATGAGGGGATATTCATCTCTCAGACCAAGTACAATAAGGAGCTTATCAAGAAGTTTGGGATGGAATTTGCTTCCACCATGAAAACTCTCATGGGGTCAAATATTTCCCTAGACAAGGATGAGAAGGGAAAACCCTTCGATGAATCTATGTACGGTGTATTATTGGATCCATGTTGTATCTGGCTGCTAGTAGACCAGACATTATGTATGCAAGATGTGTTTGTGCTAGGTACCAAGCATGCCCTAAGGAATCTCATTACTCAGCTGCAAAGAGGATTTTGAGATACCTTAAAGGCAGCCAACATCTTGGCCTTTGGTACCCTATGAACAATGACTTTGAACTGACTGACTTTTCAGATGCAGATTTTGCAGGATGCAAAGAAGATAGGAAAAGCACAAGTGAAACTTGTCAATTCCTAGGAAGGAGGTTGTTCTCTTGGAGTAGCAAGAAGTAGACTAGTGTAGCAATATCCACAGCTGAGTCTGAGTACATTGTTGCAGGGAGCTGCTGTGCATAATTGCTGTGGATATAGCACCAACTAGAGGACTAGAACCTCAAGGTAAGTAATTCTCCACTGTTTTGTGACTCATCCAGTGCTATCTCTATTGCTAAGAATTCAGTCTCTCAAAGAAGAACTAAGCATATAGAGATAAGGTATCATTTTATTAAAGAATATGTAGAATGTAAAGATATCTGCCTTGAACATGTCCCCACTAACAATCAAGTTGCAGATATATTTACAAAGCCATTGGATGAGGCTAAATTTAATGGTTTCAAAATTGAGCTAGGAATGTTGAACTTAGAATGGGCTTCAACATTTCATTTTGTCTATCATGTTTGTTGTTTTATTCCTTAAGCTTTGCTAAAAGATAGCCATACTATAAAACACTTAGTGACATGATAAGGGAGTAAGGCAATCCAATTTAAAAGGGTTCATTGCTAGCCAGTGAGTTCAGCTGAGATAGTCTCAGCTGAACTGCTGAGAAATCTAAGTCGTATCAGTGGTCACCGCTGAGACAGCTAAGTCGTCTCAGCGGTTAGGTTTTCCTTGTCCCATCGGTCAAGCTTTCCATCTCAGCGGATCCTTTTAGACGGGATTGCTTAATTAAAACATCAATTAATTAAGTCTAATCAATATCACACCTTAAGAATAAATTATATTAGACCTATAAATACTTATGTTGATTAAATCACACTTTCCACACTCTAAACCATAACTAGCCATCGAGACGACCCTTCCTTTCCCGCCGGCTCAGCGACTCGTTTTCTTCAAAAATGAAAGGAGTTTTAGTTCTTTAACTATTAAAGCTCTTTGATAGGTTTATTTCAAAATAATAATATATATGAATATGTGTAGTGCTGAGTGAGTAATAAAAGCAAACACAAAGAAGGCAAAGCACAAGCACAGCAACAGAAGAAAATAAGAAATAAACCAAGCATCACAGAAGACACCAGAAATATAGTAGTTCCCCAATCAACCTGGGTACATCCACTCTTCTACCCACTGGTAGGAATCAACTACAGGTTTTTGATCAGGTGCCCTGCCACCAAGGGGTTTTTGATCAGGTGTCCACACCCCAAGTGACCTTTTGATCAGGTGCTCTAACCAAACCACAGGTTTTTGCTAAGGTGCCCTTTCACTGAGAGGTAACTTTTGAAGGGAGTTATAACCCTGTACAAGAGGGAAAGGAGAAAAGATGCATTGTTCTTCTCTTTGCTGAGAAGACTCTTGATGATCCTGATGGGTTGTTGAGATTGGATCTTTGTAGATGATGTTGAAGAGCTCTCCCTATCTGATTGAATTGATGACAGCTTGTGGAGGCTTCTTCTTTTGATTGTAATAACTCTTTTTCTTCTTCTTGCTGTTTAGATCCCTGAGCAAATAATCTTGATTGGTGTCTCAGGGTAAAGATGATCTGCAGAGAAGAGTTAGCAAAAAGAATAAATAATATTTGTTCTTATCAAGAACACTATAGATCTGCTTCTTTTTGCTTCTGTATGTTTCCTTCTTCCTATTCTGGTTCTGCCTTTTCTTATTTCTTCTCCTTGTTGTTAATCTTCTCAGATCTTCTCTCTGAGTATATATTCTGGAGAGCTGTTCGACTGATTTGAATTCTTGCCGACAAGAGAGGAAAGAGATAATGTCTCTTTGATTTCCTAGATCCTCGAGAACATAAATTGCCATCTTTGGCTTTGCTGCAACAGCTATAACATTTATTGTTCTGCAGCGGCTAATTCAAACAAAGGAAAGGCAGTAATATATAATTTGAAACTATTCAAAATATTGCTCTGTCAGCATATATAATATTAGTCGAACTGAGAATGATATTAAAATAATGCTGAAGATATTTCGTTGAGCTCAGCTTCACGTTCGTCGATCTGATCATTTAATTCGTCGTTCTGAGCTTTTGTTGAAGATTCGTCGAACGCAGACTTGAGTTCATCGAACGGAAGGATTCGTTGACCGCTGAGCCTGGATGATTTCGTCGACCGCTGAAATATTGAGCTGTTCGTCGAACGCAGACTTGAGTTCGTCGAACGCATCTTTTCATCGACCGCTAAGATGGGCTGGATCATCGACCGCTGAGACAATCTGTTCATCGACCGCTGAATCGGGGTCTGTTTGTCGACTGCTGAGATAATCTGTTTGTCGACCGCTGAACCGGGGTCTGTTCGTCGACCGCTGAACCAATTGGATTTCGTCGAGCGCATAATGAATACCATTCGTCGACCGCAGAGCGTCGCTCGTCGAACGTAGATAGCCGTTCGTCGAACGCAGATAGCCGTTCGTCGAACGCAGAGAACATATATAATTTTTATCTTTCTCTTATTTTCTCAGCTTATTAATTATATATATTTTCAGCCTTCTATCTTAATGGGATTTGATCTAAGTTATAAGATATGTTATGATAGAAACTTAGATATTTAAAGATGTATCCTAACTCAAATCAAAACTAAGGTTCCAACAATCTCCCCCTATTTGAGTTGGGATCCTAATCCAAATTAAGACTAGGTTCTAACAATCTCCCCCTATTTGGTTTAGGATACCTAAGCATAAAAAAGTATTGAATAACTTAAGGCTTAAGGGTCAGAGATTATTTCTTAGAATAATATATAGTTTGTTTAGAATTTATTTGTTCTTTTTGAAAACATTTAATCATAAATTATATTGTTTTACTCTTCTTTTAAATTCTAAATTTCTTCTGTTAAAACCAAGCAATTTCTGATTTCCTAGATTTTGATTTAAATGGGATTTTAATGATATGAATTGCTACAATTGTTATTGGATTCTAAGGAATTTTTAAAATCAGAAAAACATTGCCTGATACCTTCCTTCTATAGAATCCCCTTAATCAGAAGAGACTCACACTTAGTGCTCTGATCATTTCTGATCTATGCAATTTGAGTAGAATGCTCAACATGATTTTGGAGAAAATCTATAAGAATGTGAAGTTATCTGACTTTGTTTTTAAGATAGAAAAATTTAAATGAATCTTATAGTTGATGTTTAATTATAAAAGTTTTAAAATAGATAAAAATAAATGCCTTATAATTAGATATATTGGCCTTTTTATCTCATTAAAATATAAATTTGAAAACATTTTCTGATTTTGTTAAACATAAAGTATTTCTTTTTCTTTAGCCCTAAATGACTTATTTTTCAAAGAAATAATTTGTTCTTCTGAGTTTTTCACATTTTCTTTAAGTTTATTATTTTCAGGAGTTACAATATTTATTTTTATTAACTCTTTCATATTTTCCTTCTCATATTTTATTATATCTGTATATAGAATTTTAAAATCAGATTTATAATTTTTAGAGGTAGAGATGGGATTTGAAGCTACCTCATTTACCTTTTTTGATTCAGCTTCTGCCTCTGAGTTGTGATATGAATCATATATGGCCAACATGCAGAAAGCTCTAGCTTTTTGTTCTTCTTCTTCTTCTTCATTTAAACTTTAAAATAGTTCTGCATCATAAATACAGTTAGTGGAAGAAGTGGAAGAATATTCATTTACCATCCTTGAGAGGGAGTTCTAGATGCCCCTTGCTGAAGTGCAGTCATTAACTCTTTGAAGAATGTCATTTGACATTGATTGAACTAATATTTTCATAGCTTTTGCATCAGCACTTATCAACTTCTCTTGAGCATCTGTTGATGTTGATGATGAAGGTCCTGTCAAAATGGAATTATAAATTTCTTCATCTATTGCATTCATATATAATCTGATTCTAGCTTGCCATAAAGAAAATCTATCCAAATTACAGATTGGTGGATTTGAAAATTCTACTTGTGCCATTAGATTTTAGAAAAACCTTTTTAAAAGAAAATTAAGAACTAATTGATCTTTATGATTCAGGTGTTAGCCTGTATATAAAATCAACTACCCTCTGATACCAATTGAAGGAGATTTAGTTCTTTAACTATTAAAGCTCTTTGATAGGTTTATTTCAAAATAATGATATATATGAATATGTGTAGTGCTGAGTGAGTAATAAAAGCAAACACAAAGAAGGCAAAGCACAAGCACAGCAACAGAAGAAAATAAGAAATAAACCAAGCATCACAGAAGGCACCAGAAATATAGTAGTTCCCCAATCAACCTGGGTACATCTACTCTTCTACCCACTGGTAGGAATCCACTATAGGTTTTTGATCAGGTGCCCTACCACCAAGGGGTTTTTGATCAGGTGTCCACACACCAAGTGAGATTTTGATCAGGTGCTCTAACCAAACCACAATTTTTTGCTAAGGTGCCCTGTCACCGAGAATTAACTTTTGAAGGGAGTTATAACCCTGTACAAGAAGGAAAGGAGAAAAGATATGTTGTTCTTCTCTTTGCTGAGAAGACTCTTGATTATCCTGATGGGTTGTTGAGATTGGATCTTTGTAGATGATGTTGAAGAGCTCCCCCTGTCTGATTGAATTGATGACAGCTTGTGGAGGCTTCTTCTTCTGATTATAATAATCTTTTTCTTCTTCTTGCAGTTTAGATCCCTGAGCAAATGATCTTGATTGGTGTCTCAGGGTAAAGATGATCTGCAGAGAAGAGTTAGCAAAAAGAAGATAAATAATATTTGTTCTTATCCAGAACACTGTAGATCTGCTTCTTTTTGCTTCTGTATATTTCCTTCTTCCTATTCTGGTTCTGCCTTTTCGTATTTCTTCTCCTTGTTGTTATTCTTCTCATATCTTCTCTTTGAGTATATATTCTGGAGAGCTGTTCCGCTGATTTGAATTCTTGCCGACAAGAGAGGAAAGAGATAATGTCTCTTTGATTTCCTAGATCCTCGAGAACATAAATTGTCGTCTTTGGCTTTGCTGCAACGGCTATAACATTTATTATTCTGCAACGGCTAATTCAAACAAAGGAAAGATAGCAATATATAATTTGAAACTATTCAAAATATTGCTCTGTCAGCATATATAATATTAGTCGAACTGAGAATGATATTAAAATAATGCTGAAGATATTTTGTCGAGCTCAGCTTCATGTTCGTCGATTTGATCATTTAATTCATCGTTCTGAGTTTCTGTTGAAGATTTGTCAAACGCAGACTTGAGTTTGTCGAACGGAAGGATTCGTCGACCGCTGAGCCTGGATGATTTCGTCGACCGCTGAAATATTGAGCTGTTCGTCGAACGGAGACTTGAGTTTGTCGAACGCATCTTTTCGTCGACCGCTGAGACAGGCTGGATCGTCGACCATTGAGAGAATCTGTTCGTCGACTGCTGAACCGGGGTTTGTTCGTCGACCGCTGAGACAATCTGTTCGTCGACCGCTGAACCGGGGTCTGTTCATCGACCGATGAGCCGGTTGGATTTCATCGAGCGCAGAATGAATACCATTCGTCGACCGCAGAGTGCCGTTCGTCGAACGCAGATAGCCGTTCGTCAAACGCAGAGAACACATATAATTTTTATCTTTCTCTTATTTTCTCAGCCTATTAATTATATATATTTTCAGCCTTCTATCTTAATGGGATTTGATCTTAGTTATAAGATATGTTATGATAGAAACTTAGATATTTAAAGATGGATCCTAACTCAAATCAAAACTAAGGTTCCAACAAAAAATGGTGTCAAAAAACTCAAAGGATCTTCTGGAAGGGTATGAAATAATCAGAAATGGCTTCCAACATGCTAATGCTGAGATTAAAGAAGTGATTCAACTTCTGGAAGGTTAAGGGTTAGAATATCTACTGTCAGAGTCGTCTGTAAATCTCGGAACTGAAGTTCTAGAACTATACAGTAAAGCAAGGCTCTCATCTTCCAAGTCCTCATTAAAGTCCACAATTGGAAGCTTGAAGATTAAAATATCTCCAAGGATGCTGGAGAAAGCATTTCAACTGCCATCATACAATAAAGAGGAGGAAGACAGTGTGTCTGAAAAAGACAAAGGAAAAGCCCTCAAATGTTGTGAGTACAGTGATGCCAAAACTGGCTCACTGGAGAGGAAATATTTCTATCAGAAAGGGAAGCTACTATCAGATATAGTAGGCAAGGAAGTACTATGCAAGCCAGGGTTACATGATACAATCTCAAAGCACATGTTTGAGTTGATGATAAGAGTGATCTTGAAGAAAAAGACCTCCTAGGCTGCTGTAATCTTCCAAAGGATAAAAGAATGTCTACAGGCTCCCAACCTAGGCATAATTCTTTCTCTCTACCTTCTAAACACCTACCCTGAAGATCTTGATAGGTCAAAAGGATCCAACCTTCATTATCATAAAAGAATGGATATAAAGACTGTAGACAGGTTCTTGAAAGATATGGGTTGTCAAAGATCTACACCTATAGGGGGTGATTAGGCGCTGTCTGATTTCTTTGCTACTTTAAATTTTATTTATCACAGCACAAAAGCAACACAAAAAGCACACAAGATTTATAGTGGTTCCCTATAAGACAATGTGTCTAGAGGTAGTCCATTGTCCCTCCCACCTATCTAGCAGTGTGATAGATTAGGCAACTTCTCCAAAACTCAGATCTTTTCTCTATACAGCAGATCTTACAACTGAGATCACAAGGGATCCTACCTCAGCCCTTCACACAGAAAAGCCTACACTCAGGTTATATAAACCTTACACTAATTTTCTTAGACTTTACAAGTCCTACCAAGCACTCAGATCTGTACCAAGATCCTACCAAAACTCAGGTTCACACAGAACCCTACCAAGCTCAGGCTCACACAGAACCCTACCAAATCAAATCTAGTGTAACATCCCAATTTGAACTAGACCCCTTGAGTGACGCGAGTCACTTGGAGATGCTTGGGCTAGGTAGGAGTCTTGAGGTCCTAGTGGTTCCATGGATGTGGCCGGATCTCCAGGAGTGGGTGTAAACCTCACCACTTGAAGTTAGAAAGCAAATCGAAAAAGATTGGTAGAAGGGAGCTAGTGCCGGCAGTAGCTTCTCCTAATGCTAACGGTAGCGGATGAATCAGTGCACATGATTTCTTCCATGGTGGGTGGCCTAAATTGCCTAAATCTAAGTTAATGGTGGAATTAAAAGCCAATTAGCAGCTGTCACCTAGTGGTGGAGTTCCAACATAAGTCTTGGAAAGTTGGGTTGCATTTAACACTCATTAATGAAAATCTCTCTCTCTCTTCCTTCTCTCCTAACCCAAATGGGTTGAACTCTCCCAATCAGAGGGCCCTGTTCATCTCTTCTTCTTCTTTTCTTCATCTTCTTCCTCACACCTCAAGGTGTTAACTTAGGGTTCTTGAAGGAGCAAGCTTGGAGAAGGACTTGAGCTCGGCCGACCGCCGCCATGTTGCCAAGGAGAAAACCGCGATCGTCGGCCAAAAATCAGGTGACTTTCGACCCCTCTCCCTTGGTGCTAGATCTTTAGATCTAATTAGGAGAGAAATTGAGCTCAAAATAGCTTGATTTAGCGAGATTAATGGATTTTCGTAGGAAGTGACCACGCTAGAGCATATATTCTAGGGCGTCGTACGTCGTGTGTATGTCTTTGATCAACTCCCCTCTTCAATAAAGTACAAGGAGTTGATTTCGTGAAGATCGGTGGCCTAATGAGGGAGTATTGGAGGAGAGAAGGTGAAATGACCTAATTCTTATTTGGGGAAGATGATGAATAGTCCCTATTTAAAGAGAGTTTTAATTATAATATTGCACTTGATTAATAAGGGGACACATGATTAGTGGTGAAAGTCCAGCAACTAAGGAAAGAAAGAATTGATCTAGATTGGAGATGAGAGTTCACGAGAAGAAAATTGGATGTGTTTAACAGAGGATTCTTTCTCTGATAGCTAACGCCCGGCGGTAGCGCTACCGTCGGCGTTAGAAGGTTGACTTGTCGACGGGAAGGGGTAACTTCCCATCGACACTTAATGTTGATGGGAAGGAGTGCTGGTAGAATCACTAGCGCCCTGCGGTAGCACTACCGCCGGCATTAGCAGGTCGACTTGTTGACGGGAAGGGTTAACTTCCCGTCGACACTTAATATCAACGGGAAGGAGTGCTGGTAGAATCACTAGCACCCGGTGGTAGCTCTACAGCCGTAGTTAGCGGGTCGACTTGTCGATGGGAAGGGGTAACTTCTCGTCGACACTTAATGTCGACGGGAAGGAGTGCTCGTAGAATCACTAGCACCCGGTGGTAGCGGTACCGCCGACGCTAGAGTGTCGACTTATCGACGGGAAGGGCAAACTTACCGTCGACACCCAATGTCGATGGGAAGGTGTATCGACTGGATCACTAGCGCCCGGCGGTAGCACTACCAACGGTGCTAGCAAACAGAGAACTTCAGGTTCTCCTCCTTTAGTGTGGTAGGAGTCCCTCGATTCCCATGTCAATTGGGCGAGGCGTAGATGAATGTTATGATTCTGAAATAGAACATTGCAATGCATAATTATGGTAATAATTGATGAGACTTAAATTTGGGAGAGAAGTTCAAAATGACGGGTATGAGATATGATAGAAATTTCAGAGGATTCGGTTCTGAAATAATCTCTTGATTAAATATTATGTTATAAATTATTACATGAATAAGATTCCTTAGGGAATGGGAATATGATGATTATTGTTGATATAAGCCTACTATTGAAGACCAACACCTAGAGGGAAGGAAAGTAGATCATGTTCGGGGCTGAGTAGAACATCTTGGGTGTGCATTTTGACTGAACATGTTGTGGGCAATTATTATGATGAATGAAACATTACGATGAGTATCTGAATATAGAGTGTGGGGGAACATGTATGAATTAATATTCATATCATTTGATAATCTATTGGATGGTTTAGATTGGTGATAACCTCTCAATAAGGTTGATAGCTTTATTCGTGTTGATACATGTTGTGATTTGTGCATGAGGATTGAATATTGGTGATATGTTTGGGCTTACTTATTTAGTAAAATATGAATATGACACCGTACACACAAGTAGTCCTACAGGATCATGTAGAGTAATTTCCATATTATACACATGCTACTGCATAAGAGTTATGATAACTCGGTATGGGTAGCACTGATGGCTTGGTGTGGATTATAAGATATGGTTATATCTTATGGTGAAATGTTAAGGACCCAGTTGTTGGGGCCCTTGGATGCTAATTAGCATCAGTTGAACTTGTATGTTATGAAATGTAAGAAGGCTCCATTCATGAGTCCTCGGGTGCTTAATAGTACGGGTAGTGCATGGGACTTACATGAATGTGCATGGGAATTGCATGAATGTGCATGGTGCACACCTGGTTGTATAATGATCCTGGTTGGAGGATTATTTGTGGCGGGTCTACGGGTATGCTAGTCGTGACACCGACAGAAGCTGGCAGTTAGATTCTAGACCGGTTGGGTTGGACTCTTGGTGATCACTTCCCAAAGACCCCTTATGTGTTATGAAGACTCATCATGATGTGAGCAGTACACAGGGTCTCCGTTGTGTGTCCTTAGCGTCGAGGCGTACATAAGCCTAGGTATGGTAGTGTTCATACCCGCCTAGTAGTGGAGAAGCCCGTTTCACTGCCACCATCTGGCAACGACGGGGGGGGGGGGGGGGGGGGGGGGGGGGGGGGGGGGGGGGGGCTGAGAAGTTAGCTACTCTCGAAAAGTGGGAAGTATAGGTCTATGTTGACATAGTAAATATGCATGGGTGATTCATCATTTCATAATCATTACATTGCATTCATCCTTTCATGATCATAACATTGCACCGCTTTGGATCCTCATCAAATAAACTTGTATGGGAACCTTTATATGATGGGTTACTTTATGTTTGGATCCTTAACATATAAGGTTATATGGGAATCCTTATAAGTTAAGTTCAATTCAGTTATCTAAATACTCGGATTGCTTATACTCTGTCGCTGACCATACTACTTGTTATATGTACTTTTTATACTTTTGATATACTGTTGGGATTACATCTTTCATTACCACCTGCTTTTGCTACTACTATTTATATTGCAGCTTCTCTTCATTCCCTTCCGGCCGGTGCCTTGCAGTCGCCGGGGGAGAGGATGTGAAGCCACTTATTATTTATAACTAACGGTTGTTGCACCCCTCTTTTTAGGAGTGCGCCCTGGAGCAGCAGCGCACGGCGCTGGAGGCGGTTAGCCAGGTCAGGTTGATAGGGCCAGAGACTATGATAATGTCGTTACCATCAGTGACAGATGTGAGCGATAGATTTGAGATGTAACCTTAGGGCAAGTTTGTACTCTGATTTTTAACAGGAGCTTTTATAGCTACCTGTCCTTTTGTGCTTGAACGGACATTAATACTTTGTTGTGAATCTATGGCTCCTATTGTTTTTCTATTATTGATGGGTAGGCATGATGATATGTGAGAATAGTAGGCAGGACAGGCATCTTATGGAGGGGGCTAGCCCATGGGCTGGCACTTCCGCAAGGCGGCTGTTCTGGGCATATGACTCCCCTCGGTCGTGTCTTGTATTTCGGGAGGGTGGTCTTACAAATGGTATCAGATGGCAACGATCCTGAGATAAAGAAGTCCATTAGACCACTAGGCCACCCCTGCTAGCTAGATCAGTTTGAGGACAAATTGATGCAGCGGAAGTAGTGGTGTGCCCATGTGTGATTCACATTAAGTATGTCCAGTTTTTCCTATAAAAAGTGCCAACCTAAGCCAAACACGTACCCTTACGTATAGATGTTGGCTCATTCCGAGACAGTAATTGGTATTCCCATTCCAATAGTTAGAGTTGGTTTGGCATAGGATTGAGGCCAACCTAACTAGGATACCATTCTGGTCGACTTAGCAGGATATGTCGTGACGTATCCTAGCCTTATACCAATCTTGGGGATGATTTGGCCAAGCAATAAGTGACCTCAAGTGACTAAGGAAAGAGTTTAATGTGATTGTAAGTGCAAAAGACTCGCACTCTGACATTTCTAACTCAGATATGGAGTAATATTATCACCCTTACCCAAATATTAGGACAATCTCAATGAGATGGGTACCTGTAGTCTATTATCATCTTAATAAGAGACCACTAAGCATGACTTTTATATTGTATGTGGATACCTCCCACTTCTAATTATGTAGAAGGTTTCATATGGAGAAGATATGATAGGAATTTGAATCCGGAATAGGCCTATTTTTGATTTGTTCATATGTTGACCTTGAAAAGGGTGTTGTCGTAAATAGTAACCCTAAGGGCCTAAAGAATGGGTTAAGTTCAGGATAAAACTCTGAGTCGAGGGTGGTATGCCCTCATAATTGTGTGCACATGTTGGGTGATTGTACCATGTTGGTGGTCGAAGAGACTCAGCCCAGGAATTCTGGGGGACTTATCTCTTCGTTTATTAGGCTAGTGACCTACTGATTGAGGTCTCTCTGGGAATTGAAGATCTTCACAATTTTTCAACACTGGAAAGTCATAATCCTTGAACAATTAGTTCATCTTGAGCAGGGTGGACTGCTAACACCATGTTTTGATCGAGAGATAACTTCACAATCGGAATAAGAAAATAGAACTTTTCAAGGATGAGCATTGTTTTCTATGCTTCCCTGAGACTTTGTGGATAAGTTAACGAGGAGAATAGTAAGCTAACCCTTTGGGGTACGCATCGGTATTTGTCTACACGTGAACTTTAATAACATAATCGTCTGGGACTTGATGAAATTTTGTACATACAAAAGGATAAAATAAAAATGTGGTATATGGGTAATTGGTATGATGATGACTATATTTAATCAGTAATAATGATGTGGTAACGTGAGGCTAGGGATTTAAAATGACATTAATCCTTGAGGTTTCAACCTAGAGGGAAGCTATGCATACCTAAGGTACAAATAGCAGGAACTTGCATCTTGAATTCCTCTCCCGATAATTACCCAAGGATTTGGGAGTTGTTGCACATCATCGTACATGCCTTAGGAAGAGCTCCAGATTGGCGGAGTTGTTGGGGGAGCATGATTCCCTTATGTTTAGAAGTTTAATTGGTAATCATCTGTGGTGAAGATAACACGATTAGTATGACTTGTTTGCTGATTTGACATCTCAACTTTATCTTAAAAAAACATGTCTTGAACGATCATTTGTAGAGATGGTAGGGCGCTTGGAATTGATTCAATTTAGTTTATCATATTGTGAATTATGCCTTACTTTTGTTAGTCTGCATGACCCGTGTTGAAGAGAAATCATCTCGAACCTTGTACCTTGGTTCATGTCAAGTTCCAACATATATAAAATGTACCGTTGATTGGATGTTATTTGTACATGCTCTCATTACAATGAGATGCAACTTGTTCGTCGCCATAAAATTTTGATTTTCTACATCACGGTTGATATGTAGGTTCTATACAGGGATTTATAGGGTAAGGACTCTAAGTCGAGGAATACATGCCCCTAAGAGTTGTGCCCATATGTGAGATGAATGTACCATATGGGGGTGGAAGAAACTTAGTCCAAAAATGTATGGGGGCTTATCTCTTCGTTTATTGGACTAGTTGCGTACCGACTTCGGTTTCCCATAGATCTTGTTTATTCAAATAATATGTGAACAATGATGATTATGTTTGGTCAGCGATTAAGATATTGTGGAATTTGGAAAAGGAATTCACAATTGTATTCGTTTTTAGTGTCTTGACCTTGGAAGAGGTCACACATGCTTAAGGTGCTGATAGCGAAAACTCACATGTTGAACTCCTCTCGGGATAATTACTCAAAAGTTGTATAACTTATTGGATGATATAAATCTCCCAACTTTAGTATATAATAAACATGACATGCACATCAATGATACACTACTCACAAAGGAACAATAGTTGTTGTCTCAGATGTTTGCGTGGGAAAAGAAGGTAATTATTTAACACCCACATGAGATGAAGTCATGACATATTAATGCATGATGACTTCCCTTATGTAAAGAGCAGTTGCAAATTACCAAGAGATATAGCAATTGCCTCCAAAGCATCAAATTTTGGTCAAGCTTGGAGGTTGGGGAGAATGTACAAATAAGTAAGAGTACGTGTAACCATATTGCCTCGACAAGGTAGATTTCTAGAGAGCCTGTATCATGACCCAACTGTTGAATAAGGGTTAGGTTCACAGTTGAAAGATTCTTTGAGTAAGATGTCTAAATCACAAAAGAAATTGGCACGACGTCTGAATTTGGTACAAATCTAAGTAGAATCTGGGGTAGACAAAAGTAGTACTTAACTCGGTCTCTTTTGAACTTAGAAAAGAATGGAGTGATTATAACCCATGCGAGAAATGAAGTCATAGATTCATCTCATCATGAGCCTAAGTTTGCGATTCATGATGTTATCAGAACGAATTGTTAAACATCGCAGGCTAAAACAAATACTGAGTTTTAGAATTTTTGGAACATAAAGGTTACCAAGACTATATCCGTGAGATAATAACATCATGTTTGGGAATTGGTAGGTTGAAATGGGGTTGCATCATGACACATCGGGTGGTGAAAATTTAGGATGTTTGAACAATTATGACTATTTTTCCATGTCATGATTTTTGAAGGGTACATTGACCTCATAAAAATTGAAATCAAGTGGATGTCGAGTTGAGTTCTTGAAGATGGGTAAATATATATATATGATTCCTTTGATATGGCTCTGATGATCTCAAGAATCAAAACACACTTGTTTGACAATATTATGGTCATCCTTGTTTAGTTTCTGAATTGTTGAACACATGGTTGTTGGGAATTTGTTAATTATAATTATATAAATTTACCGTTCATAAATAGTTGTGGTGAAATCGGGTGAACTTGAAATGCGATGAAGATGTTGTAAATATCAACTTATAAGTTGTGGTACAAATTTCAAGGCGATGTATTTTGGAAATGGGTTCCTTATTAAAAGATGTTATTATAGTTTGTCTTGATGAACGGAGAATGTATTATGCCCATTAAGATCGATAATCTAGAAATATGCGGATATTGTAATTTACGACTTGGTCATGGGAATTACATGTATGTGTATGAATGAGAAACGATTGTATCGATTAACTGCTCATGAAAACTTGAGGGAGATATGAAATTTGGTCATGATGAGAAGATTTACAAGTCGCTAACTGTACAAAAACAATAGAAATCTTCATCGCAAGGGGAAAACGATGTATGGGATTGGAAGGATCAATTCATTTTGCAAAATCTAAAGCATATTATGCTTTTGAAGGTGGAGTCTAAATTTTATTTGGGAACATGAGTAGTAATCTTATGAGTATTAGGTTCACTGATCTTAAAAGAATTTAGACCAAGGGTGCAATGAAAGTTGATTTTCGTAGTCAGGCCTTCAATCCCCACAGCCTCAACTTAAATTTCGGGGACGAAATTGTTTCTTCGTTTATTGGATTTGTAACGCCCCAATTCGAACTAGACCCCTCGAGTGACACGAGTCGCTTGGAGATGCTTGGGCTAGGTAGGAATCTTGAGGTCCTAATGGTGTCATGGATGTGCCCTGATCTCCAGGAGTGGGTGTAACCCTCACCCCTTGAAGTTAGAAAGCAAATGGCAAAGGATTGGTAGAAGGGAACTAGCGCCGTCGGTAGCTTCTCCTAACGCCGGCGGTAGCGGATGAATCAGTGCACATGATTTCTTCCATGGTGGTTGGCCTAAATTGCCTAATTCTAAGTTAGTGGTGGAATTAAAAGCCAATAAGCAGCTGACACCTAGTGGTGGAGTTCCAACATAAGGCTTGGAAAGTTGTGTTGCATTTAATACTCATTAATGCAAATCTCCCTCTCTCTCTCTTCCTTCACTTCTAACCCAAATGGGCTAAACTCTCCTAATCAGAGGGCCCTATTCATCTTCTTCTTCTTCTCCTTTCTTCATCTTCTTCCTCACACCTCAAGATGTTAGCTTAGGGTTCTTAAAGGAGCAAGCTTGGAGAAGGCCTTGAGCTCGGCCGACCGCTGCCATGCCGCCAAGGAGACAATTGTGATCATCGGCCAAAAATCAGGTGACTTCCAACCCCTCTCCCTTGGTGCTAGATCTTTAGATCTAATTAGGAGATTGAGGTCAAAAGAGCTTGATTTAGCGAGATTAATGGAGTTTCGTAGAAAGTGGCCACGCTAGAGTGTATGTTCTAGGGCGTCATTTGCCGCGTGTATGTCTTTGATCAACTCCCCTCTTCAATACAAAGTTTAAGGAGTTGATTTTGTAAAGATCGGTGGCCTAATGAGGGAGTATTGGAGGAGAGAAGGTGAAATGACCTAATTCTTATTTGGGGAAGATGATGAATAGTCCCTTGTTAAAGAGAGTTTTAATTATAATACTGCACTTGATTAATAAGGGGACACATGATTAGTGGTGAAAGTCCAGAAAGTAAGGAAAGAAAGAATTGATCTCGATTGGAGCTGAGAGTTCACGAGAAGAAAATTGGATGTGTTTAACAGAGGATTTGTTCTCTGTTAGCTAGTGCCCGACGATAGCGCTACCGCCGGTGTTAGCGGGTTGACTTGTCGATGGGAAGGGGTAACTTCCCATCGACACTAAATATCGACAGGAAGGAGTGCTGGTAGAATCACTAGCGCCCGACGGTAGCACTACCGCCGACGTTAGTGGGTCAACTTGTAGACAGGAAGGGGTAACTTCCCATCGACACTTAATGCTGATGGGAAGGAGTGCTGGTAGAATCACTAGCGCTCGGCGGCAGCGCTACCGCCGGCATTAGCGGTCGGCTTGTCGATGGTAAGGGGTAACTTCCCATCGACACTTAATGTCGATGAGAAGGAGTGCTGGTAGAATCACTAGCGCTCGGCGGTAGCAGTACTGCCGGCGCTAGCGTGTAGACTTGTCGATGGGAAGGGCTAACTTCCCATAGACACCCAATGTCGATGGGAAGGTGTGTCGACTGGATCACTAGCGCCCAGCGGTAGCGCTACCGCCGACGCTAGCAAATAAAGAACATCAGGTTCTCCTCCTTTGGTGTTGTAGGAGTCCCTGGATTCCCATGTCAATTGGGCGAGGCGTAGATGAATGTTATGATTCTAAAATAGGACATTGTGATGCATAATTATGGTAATAATTGATGATACTTAAATTTGGGAGAGATGTTCAAAATGACGGGTATGAGCTATGATAAAAATTTCAGAGGATTCGGTACTAAAATAATCAATTGATTAAATATTATGTTATAAATTATTACGTGAATATGATTCCTTAGGGAATGGGCATATGATGATTATATTTAATATAAGCCTACTGTTGAACTCCAGCCTCTAGAGGGAAGGAAAGTAGATCATGTTTGGGGCTGAGTAAAACTTCTTGGGTGTGCATTTCGACTGAACGTGTTGTGGGCAATTATTATGATGAATGAAACATTATGATGTGTTGGAACACCCATATTACTGATTTGGGCTAGGATCACTATCTGCTGATTAGGATTAAGTTGACCCTAGTGTATAGTCTTAAGGGTCAAGGTTTTAGGCAGATAGAACTTAAGAAAAGACAAGTTTTCTGCGTTCGACAAACGGCTTGCTCTCTGCGTTCGACGAACGGATTACATTTTTCGTTCGACAAACGACTTGCTTCTATCTCAGCATCTCAGTGGCTCAGCGGTCGACGAAATTGTTCAGTATCAGCGGTCGGTGATTTTATTCAGTCTCAGCGGTCGAATATTTTACTCAGTTCAGCGGTCGACGAATTTGCTAACTCATTATGCGTTCGACGAACTCCTCTCAGCATTCGACGAACCCCAGTCTGTGTTCGACGAATCTTTATCAGATGTTCAGTTCGACGAACTCAACCTTCCATTCGACGAACTCAACCTTCAGATCGACGAAAAATCTCTTCAACAGATTTATTCCAGAATGATAAGTTATATTCTCTGATCTCAGATCGGCTTTCAGCAAGATATTTTCTTTCCTTTATTATATGCCTTTCTGTTTATCTTCTCTCAAGAAAGAAGCCGTTTGGCTTTTTGGAAAAGGATGCTTTTATTGAAAAGGAAAAGGAATTAAATATTTGTCGAATCAGTTTGCAGTTCTAAGGAAAATAATCAATGCAGATTATTCTATTCCTTTTTCAGATGATTTGAATTTCAAATTAAAGATATATTGTAAAAGAAAAAGGAAGAAGATTATTACAGCACAATAATACAGAATAGAGGAGATTAGTCGACAGAGAAAGTTACAGGAAGAAGAATGAAAGAAAGAAAGAAAGAAAGAAAGAAAAGCTTTACAGATCTTCTTCTTCCTCAAGCAGCACTCATTCACTGAGAACATCAACTCTACTCTCTCAGTCATCAGCTGCTAGATCAAATCTTCAAAGAGCAACAACAATCTGAGAAACTCATTCTCTCGGATTAATCAGCTACAGGAAGATCAGTACATTCAAAAGAAAGCTTCCATCCTCAATTGTCAACAATTTTATATCAGACAGGGGGAGCTTTACAACATCAACAATACACGAGAGTCTTCTCTCAGAATATTGACAGAGAAGAACTTCATAACCCTTCTTTACCTCCTCTTGTACAGGGTTATAACTCCCTTCAAAAGTTAACACATTGGTGGTAGGGCACTTGAACAAAAACCTGTGGTTTGGTTTGAGCACCTGATCAAAAGCTCAAGGTGATAGGGCACCTATTCAAAAACCTACTAGTGATAGGGCACCTAATCAAAAACCTAGTGGATCCTTCCAAGTGTGGTAGAAGAGTAGACGTACTCAGGTTTATTGGGGAACTACTATAAAATCCTTGTGTCCTCTGTGTTGTTATTTTCTGTGTTGTGTTGTTGTGCTTCTTTATTTTGTTTTTATTATTGACTCTGCAATACACATATAAGTAACACTATTTTAATTCTGCTATAAAACTAAGTGAAAAGATTTAATACTCTATTCACCCCCCCCCCCCCCCCCTCTAGAGTAAATCTAAGATCTAACCTCACCTTCATGATGAGCATCTGAATATAGAGTGTGGAGGAACATGTATGAATTAATATTCATATCATTTGATATTCTATTGGATGGTTTAGATTGGTGATAACCTCTCAATAAGGTTGATAGCTTTAATCGTGTTGAAACATGTTGTGATTTGTGCATGAGGATTGAATATTGGTGATATGTTCGGGCTTACTTATTTAGTAAAATATGAATATGACATCGTACACACAAGTAGTCCTACAGGATCTTGTAGAGTAATTTCCATGTTATACACACGCTACTGCATAAGAGTTATGATAACTCGGTATGGGTAGCACTGATGGCTTGGTGTGGATTATAAGATATGGTTATATATTATGGTGAAATGTTAAGGACCCGGTTGTTGGGGGCCTTGGATGTTAATTAGCATTGGTTGAACTTGTATGATGTGAAATGTAAGAAGGCTCCATTCTTGAGTCCTCTGGTGCTTGATAGCATGGGTTGTGCATGGGACTCACAAGAATGTGCATGGGAATTGCATGAATGTGCATGGTTTACACCTGGTTATGTAATGATCTTGATTAGAGGATTACTTGTGGCGGATATACGGGCTTGCTAGTCATGACACCGATAGAAGCTGGCAGTTAGACTCTAGACCGGTTGGGTTGGACTCTTGGTGCTCACTTCCCAAAGACCCCTTCCGTGTTATGAAGACACAACATGATGCGAGCAGTACGTATGGTCTCCGCTGTGTGTTCTTAGTGTCGAGGAATACATAGGCCTAGGTCTGGTAGTGTTCATACCCGCCTAGTAGTGGAGAAGCCTGTTCCATTGCCACCGTCTGGACACGACGGGGGGCGCCTGAGAGGTTAGCTACCCTCGAAAAGTGGAAAGTACAGATCTATGTCGACATGGAAAATATGCATGGGTGAGTCATCATATCATAATCATTGTATTGCATTTATCCTTTCATGATAATAGCATTGCACTGCATTGGATCTTCATCATATAAACTTATATGGGCACCTTTATATAATGGGTTACTTTATGTTCGGATCCTTAACTTATAAGCTTGTATGGGCATCCTAATAAGTTAAGTTCATTTCAGTTATTTATATACTCTGATTGCTAATACTCTATCGCTGACCAGACTATTTGTTAGATGTACTTTTTATACTTTTTATATACTACTGTGCTTACATCTTTCATTGCCACCTACTTTTCTACTACTGTTTATATTGCATCTTCTCTTCATTCCCTTCCGCCTGGTGCCTTGGAGTCGTCGGGGGAGAGGATGTGAAGCCACTGTCTTTATGACTAACGATTGTTGCACCCCCTCTTTTTAGAAGCGCACCCAAGAGCAGCAGCGCACGGAGCTGGAGGCAGGTAGCTAGGTCAGGTCAACAGGGCCGAAGACTACGATATCGTCGTTACCGTCAATGACATATATGAGCGATAGATTTAAGATGTAGTCTTAGGGCAAGTTTGTACTCTAATGTTTAACAGGAGCTTTTGTAGCTACCTGTCCTTTTGTACTTGAACGAGCATTAATACTTAGTTGTGAATCTATGGATTCTATTATTTTTCTATTATTGATGGGTTGGCATGATGATATGTGAGAATAGACGGCAGGATATGCATCTTGTGGAGGGGGGTAGCCCGTGGGCTGGCACTTCCGCAAGGCGGCTGTTATGGGCATAGGACTCCCCTCGGTCGTGTCTTGTGTTCCGGGAGGGGGGTCTTACATCTGGCACAAGATCCTACAAGCTCAGGTTCACAAAGAACCCTACAAAATAATACAGAGATGTTTGTTGTAATAGAAGAAAAGACTTCAAGATGTATTCTTGGAACAGCAGATCTTTTTCTTCTTCTTATAGATGTAAGCTCAGTGATCTTGTTATTTGTTGTAGTAGAAGAAAAGACTTCAAGATGTATTCTTGGAACAACAGATAATCTTCTTCTTCTTATAGATGTAAGCTCAGTGATCTTGTGGTTTACTGAGCCTTCCTTCTGAATCTCCTCCTTTGATGATAGATGCACTTCTAGTACATGAGGAAGATTCTTTCTTGTCTTCTCTGTCAAGTGATGAAGATTTTCTGCTAGTTCTCTTTCTTTGTTTTTCTGATAAGCTTTGTGTAGATTGTGTAGAGAACTTCCTCTATAAATTTTACAATTTCTTCTGTAATTTTGCATAAAAGCCCTTCCAGAATTCTTCCATAAATTTCTGTTAGAATATTTGAAGAAACGGCAGAATAGATTATACTAAATGTCTTGCCATTCTTGGAACTTGTAGAATATTGAGATATTAATATTCTTCCTTAATCACTGTTCAACAGCTATATTTTGTACAAAATATATTAATTATTACTCCTGGATTTGTGCGCAAGATAAGCGGCGTGCATCTTCCCTAGATATCAATTTCCAAGAAAACCGGCGCATTAAATGTTGCTCTGTAACTGTCAAGACGACATTATTCCTTCAAGACAATGTCATCTTGATCGATGTAAACGACAGATATTCTTTACGATGATATCGTCGACATACTTCCTTCTTCAATACTTTACTTGATATCTCAGCGATATTACTTCTTCAAGACGATATCGTCGAGATGTTTCCTTAGATACAACATATCTTCAATCTCCAAGGCGATATGTCTTCTTCAAGACGGTATCGTCGACATGCATCCTTCTTCAAGTCTTTACATGATATCTCAACGATATTACTGCTCTGGAATTATCGTCGAGATATGACTTAGACCTCTCTTCAAGTTGATAGCATTTCTTCAAGACGATATCATCTTGATCTTCAAGACGATGTGAGGTCTTCAACCCGATGTTTGTCTTCATGAGTCTTCCTTCATGGCTTAATGAGTTAAGTCTTTTAACCTTCATGACTATACCTCTTCTTCAAGACGATATCGTCGAGACAACTTTTCTTTATCCATGATAAGCTTTCTTCAAGCTTCAGGACTATACAGTTGCTTCAAGATGACGTCGTCTTGATCTTCAAGACGATATGAAATCTTCAAACTGATGCTTGTCTTCATAAATCTTTCTTCATGACTTGATGACTCAAGTCATTAATCTTCAAGGCTATACCTTTTCTTCAAGATGACATCATCGAGATACATGAACTTAGCTTTATCCATGATAAATTTTCTATAAGACGATATCGTCGAAATCTCTGAACAAAGCTTTATCAACGATAAGCTTTCTTCAAGATGATATCATCGAAACTTATTCGACGATATGATATCTTTCTCAACGATTCATCTGCTGAGTCTTGAGATGATATTTTACTTATTTAATCTTCATTACTTTTATCATCTAGATACTAGTAATGTAGCTTTGATGTATTTCAACAATATGTATGTTATCTCAACGATATATCCAGCCCTTGATGATTTTAGACTTAAAAAATTACTTGACATATGATTTATCTTCTGCAGTCATGAATAAAGTATACCATTAAATACATAGTGCATTTATCATTGATCTGACCACTTCTTCAAATCAGGAAAATTGCTGGGTACATTTCCCAATAATCTCCCCCTATTTGAAGAAGTCATAACTCACTTCAATGATAAATGTTCAAGATAAATAAAATCATAATTTGAATACATTCAGAAGGTATTATATGATTCATCTAATAACATGATATAAATAGAGAATGTTTTAAGACAAAAATATAACAATCATTTTCCAAGTCATTATTAGACAAACCATCATGTGGTCTTCAGATCCTGTTGCTACTTCCTTCTCCTTTTCTCTTTTGCCTTTCATAAAAACTGATTGGTTTTGGGATCTTCTTTGGAGAAGGAGGAGGACCATGAGGAAATGTCAGTTTGTGATTTCTCCCTTTCTCCATCAGAATTGAGTGCAGATTCCAATCAGCAGAATAATATACTCTTTCTGACCCACCCTGATGGTATCAACTTTCCATCCAGGCTTCTGAGATCAGAGTCCTAGAGTTAGGACTCCACTTGCATGATTGTGGATCCTGCTCAATTTCTCTAAGCCTCTTCTGTCTGTACCTCTTTCTCTGGATCCTTTTCTTTTTCTGGAGCTAGCAGATTCTCCAACTTCTATGCCATAGACCTCTGATGCAGTGCTCTCAGAAGGTTCTGTTGGACATATGTGTCACAACACTTTGTTTGAGAATAACAAATCCCATATTGTATTTGATCTTGCTTGTCGTGTGTTTATAGTGTGTAGGAACTATATGTGCAATACTCCACAGGTAGAAAATAGCTTGGAACCAAATTTCTGAACTGGAGCACTACCGTCAGCGCTAGCCGATACCGCAGGCGTTAGCGTTACCGCAGGAGCTAGCGTTACCGCCTAGCGCTAGCTCCAGCTCATTCCACAATGCCACGCTGCGACGATTTTGTAACTGCCTCTACACGACCGCTACCGCATGCGCTAACTCCAAGTTTTATAAAATGAAGATTTCTCTCTCATTTTGGTATCACATCCTAGAGAGAATTCATGTGCCAAATTTCAAGAGTTGTTACTCTGCCGAAAGTTGATCTCCCACTCAAAGCATAAGAAGATTTCTGGAGGAGGACTACATCACGCTACATCCGAAGGACGATCGCTTCGACCTCGCTCATACTATGGCAATCCTTCATCTCATACTTCAGAAGATCTCATATAGGGATTTTTTATTATTGTTATCATTATTTACATTCCATACATTTTGTAACCGTATATGTAAATCTCCTTGTGTTGGCTACTAGGTCCTTGCGCGGCTTAGGGGGAATTCTCTGCGTGTGTTGGCGACTAGGTCTAGGTGATTAGATCTAGGGGGTGCTCAAGGCCATATTTGGGGAAGGATTTGCTAGAGTAGCTTGAGGCCATATCCAGGGAAGGATAGACTAAAGCCAACCGGTTCGTGGGGATACGAGTCGATATAGAAAAGGAAAAAGTATTTGTATTTGTGCGCCTCCGATTTCTAGCGATATTGAAATCAAATTTATGTAAACACCTTTTTAATATAATACAATCATGTCTCTATTTGTGTTTACTTGATTTCTTTCATTTGGCGTTAATTCCAATATTGCAAATTATTTTCTGCTAAATTGTTATTTCACTCTCATTTATTTAAAAACAATTTAGTAAATTGCTTAGGCTTATAAAAAGATTTTTATTCCCTTATTCACCCCCCCCCCCCCTCTAAGGGCATCTATCGATCCAACAAGTGGTATCAAAGATAGGTTATTCCAAATTGGCTTACAAATCAGGAATAATGGCGTCTTATGATCTTGCTTTTTTGGAAGGTCAGGGAATTAGTAGACCTCCACTATTTACTGGGTCAGATTATAATTATTGGAAAAATAGGATGCGATGTTTTCTTATGACCCTAGATATTGAGGTATGGAATATGATAGAAGAGGAATACTCTCCTCCTATAATTGTAGTTGGAGAGATAACATTAAAAAAACCAAAAGATAAATGGGATGATAGGGATAAACTTAAATGCAAAAATAACGCCAAGGCCATGAATGCTTTATTTTGTGCGTTAGAGAGAAATGAATTTAATAGAATTTCTGCATGTACTACTGCATGTGATATTTGGAATCATTAGGAAATTACTCATGAAGGTACATCACAGGTTAAAGATTCAAAACTTTTCCAACTAGAGGTAGAATATGAAAAGTTTCGGATGGATGAAAGTGAAGATATTGATGCAATGTACACACGTTTCACCAAGATCGTCAATGCCTCCAAAGCACTTGGAAAGACCTTCTCCAACGGCAACTTGGTTTGAAAGATTCTTCGATCTCTTCCTCCAAAATTCAATCCAAAGGTGACGGCTATCTCAGAGTCGCACAATCTAAGAACGCTCCAGGTTGAGAGCCTCATTGGGAATCTCAAAACACATGAGGTAGAACTCAAGATCCAATACTATGAATATAACAAGGAGCCAAAGAAGAAGGCATTGGCACTAAAATCAAAGAAGGAGTGCCAAGAGGATGAAGATGAAGAAAGTCTTTTGGTAAAGAACTTCCGAAAGTTCATGAGAAATCCGAAAAGGAGAAACACCTTCCGAAAATTTCTTCAAAAGGATGGAAGATGGAAAGGGTCATTTTCAAAGAAGGAAAAGGAGAGCGACGGTGAAGAAGAAAGACCTCCACCAGAATGCTGTCATTGCAGGAAGACCGAGCATATTCGGAGCTAGTGCCCAAAGTTTTTGAAGTAGAAAAGGGAAAAGCGGCACAAAGGGAAGAAAAAAAGGAAGGTGCTAAAAGCTAAAACATGGGATGACTCCTCCTCCGAAGAATTAAGCGGGTCTTCATCAAGCGAAGATGAGGAAGCAAACATGTGCCTCATGGGACATGGAAACGACGACGACGATACCAGTGTTCTTAGCGACACTGAGATAACTCCTCCCACTTATGATAAAATTTTAATAAATTTCTTAAAACTTGCAAAGCTTTTGATAAAAATATGAAAGAGATTATTTTATTGAATCGTGAAAATGAATCTCTAATTAAAGGAAATCAAAAGCTTTCCAAAAAATTAATTGTTTTAGAAAAAAGAAAGATTTCTTGCCAAGAGTGTGATCACTCCATTAAAATGGCAAAAGATATTGAAGATTCTCTTTCTATAGCCCACTCCCATGCCAAAACTCTTACAAAAGAGAAGGGGGAATTAGAAAGAAAATTATAAGCCTCTCTTTTGCAAATTAAAAATAATAATAATAAGGTTTTGAAAATAGGTGTGTCATGCTTGTGAAAGAAAATTCTTCACTTAAAGTACAAGTTCATGATCTCACCATGGCCATTAAAAATTTTGGAATAGGCCAAAAATCACTAGATATGATTTTAAGGAACCAGTGCTACAGTTCTGGAAAATTTGGGCTCAGATATCGAGGTGAGGGATACCGCCCGACGCTAGCCACTAATGCCAGCACTAGCACCACATTAAAAACTCAGGATTTTCTTTTGCAAAATCTTTTTCTTCTATAAAAATGATTTCTTCCAGCAAGAATAACACAAAATTTTATAAAAGGGTCTCAACACCCTTTATTTCGTGTGCAAACTGTTATAGGTTAGGTCACACATCTAGTTCTTATAGGAATGTAAAACAAAATACTTTAAAGCAAATTTGGGTACCTAAGGCTTCCACTTACTCTATGGGTGGTACCGCTTGGGTATCCGGATCTTTACTCTCATCTTCTTTCTAGATGTGGAGGAAGGCTAAGGACAATGAAGACGTGTGGTACTTGGATTCTGGATGCTCCAATCATATGACGGGCAATAAAGCAAAGTTCCTTAGCCTAGAAAAGAAGAAGGGAGGGATCGTGACGTTTGGCGATAACGGAAAGGAAGGATCATGAGAATTGGTACTGTTGGTAACAAATCCTTTACGATATCTAATGTTATTTATGTAAAATGGCTAAAAAACAATCTAATTTCTATTAGTCAATTATGAGATAAAGGATTAGATGTTTTATTTGAATCTTTCACTAATTTATGCAAAATATACAATCCAACTACAAAAGATATTTTACTAACTACACCAAGAATACATAATGTTTGTATGGTTTCTTTTCATGATCTTTCTAAATCATCTATAAAATGTTTTATCACTAAAATTGATAAATTAGAACTTTTGCATGGATGGCTAGGACATGCTAGCACAAAGCTTATTGTAAAACTTGCCAAAAGTGATTTAATTAGAGGATTGCCTAGGTTAAATGGAACTTTACCTTCACTTTGTTCATCATGTCAAAAGTGTAAATTTACTAGATCCTCTTTCAAAAGTAAAAATTTTATTTCTACTATAAGACCCTTGCAATTAATTTATATGGATCTTTTTGGTCCCGTTAATACTGCAAGTCTTGGTGGTAGATCATATACATATGTTGTAATAGATGATTTTTCAAGATATTGTTGGACACTATTTCTCTCATCCAAATCCGATGTATTTTGCAAATTTGCAAAATTATGTACTCGTATTCAAAATGAAAGTGATTTAAAAAATAAATGCATTCGCTCGGATCATGGAGGAGAATTTGAAAATGAAAAGTTTACTTCTTTTTGTGATATGTTAGGCATTAAACATGTGTTCTCCGCACCACACAAACCACAAAAAAATGGTGTTGTCGAAAGAAAGAATAGGACACTTCAAGAACTAGCACGCACTATGCTCTGTGAATATAAATTGCCTAAGTCCTTTTGGGCCGAAGCCGTAAATACCTCATGTTATGTTATGAATTGAATCATGCTTCACCCATCTCTTAATCACACACCTTATGAACTTTATTTTCAAAATAAGCCTAACGTATCTTACTTCAAAAATTTTGGTTGTAAATGTTTTATTTTGAATACTAAAGATAGCTTGGGAAAGTTTGATGAAAAATGCGATGAAGGAACTTTTCTTGGGTACTCTTCAACTAGTAAAGCCTATAGAATTTTTAATAAAATAACTAGTAAAGTTGAAGAGTCAATTAATGTAAAATTTGATGAGCTTGTTCCTTGTATAGAAAGACTTTCCGCAGGAAACGAGGATGATCTCTTACAACCTTTGGAGCATGGTGATGAGGAACCTTCCAAAGAAGAGAAAGAGGAGGCCAAGGAAGATGATTATGTGCCTCCAAGCGCCTCGCAATTTACAAAGGATCATCCACGGGAGCTAATAATTGGTGAACCATCTATTGGGGTAAGAACTCGCCCTTCTCTTCATGAATCTTATTAAAATATATGTTTTGTTTCTGAAATAAAACCAAAAACTGTTTCTACCGCTTTAAATGATGAATTTTGGTTTTGGGCTATAAATGAAGAGTTAGAAAAATTTGAGCTACATAATGTTTGGAAATTAGTAGAAAGACCATCTAATCACCCGGTTGTAGGTGTAAAATGGATTTTTAAAAATAAATTAGATGGTGAGTCGAGAATCACTAGAAATAAGGTACGCTTAGTAGCACAAGGATATTCTCAAATCGAGGGGATGGATTTTGATAAAACTTTTGCACCTATTACTAGATTGGAATCTATACAAATTTTTCTAGCATTTGCAAGCTTTAAAAGAATAAAACTAATTCAAATGGATGTAAAAAGTGTTTGTCTAAATGGGTTTGTAAAAGAAGACGTTTATGTTGAACAACCCCCCGGTTTTATTAGTGAAAAATTTCTCAATCATGTTTATAAACTAGAAAAAGCGCTTTATGGTTTAAAACAAGCGCCCCGTGCATGGTATGAAAGACTTACATCATTTTTATTAAAGCACGCTTATATTATGGGAAGTGCCGATAATACTCTCTTCATTAAGCACAATAATGATGATTTGATTATTTTGCAAATATATGTTGATGATATAATCTTTGGATCTACTAATGAAAAGTTGTGTAATGAAGTTATTTTAGTGATGAAAAATGAATTTGAAATGAGTCTAATAGGAGAACATTCTTATTTTCTTGGTTTTCAAATATCACAAAGAAATGATGGTATTTTTATATGTCAAACCAAATATGTCTATGATATGCTTAAACTCTTTGGATTTGAAAACCTTAAATATGCTTCTACACCAATGAGTGCATCACTAAAATTAGGAAAAGATGAATCGGGAATTTCAATTGATCAAACTTTGTATATAGGTATGATAGGATCTCTACTGTATCTAAGTGCAACTAGACCTGATATTATGTTTGTTGTATGCTTATGTGCTCGATTTCAAGCCAATCCAAAAGAATCTCATTTAAAAACGGTAAAACAAATTTTTAGATATCTAATTAGGTCATCTAGATTAGGATTATGGTACCCGCACAATAATTCATTTACACTTCACGGTTATTCCGATTTGGACCATGTTGGATGCTAACTTGATAGAAAAAGCACTAGTTGTACTTGCCATTTTCTAGGACCTTCATTAGTTGCATGGTCTAGTAGGAAATAAAATTCGGTTGCACTCTCCACCACGGAGGCCGAATACATTGCACTAGGGAGTTGTTATGCACAAGCACTATGGATGAGCCAAACTCTAGAGGACTTTGGTTTTCATCTAAAACATATTGAATTAAAATGTGACAACAAAAGTGCCATTGATCTTACAAATAATCCAGTACACCATTCTAGATCCAAACATATAGATGTACGTCATCATTTCATAAGGGATCACATTAAAAAGGAAAATGTTCGAATAAGTTTCATTGGCACGGACTCTCAATTTGCTGATATATTCACTAAACCTCTTCCCAATGCAAGGTTTCAAATGTTAAGGTTGGAATTAGGAGTTTTAGACATCTTAGGATGAGTTATATGAAAAATGCTAAAGTTTTATGCAATTTGAGCAAACAAGACATCTCCAAAGATCACAAAATTTCTATAGAAGACTACTCTTAAGACTCTTAATAAATATCAAAAATGGAATTTTAAAATTCTCAAAATTTCACTCACTGTTTTTCGCGTTGGCGCTAGCACCGGCGCTAGTGTGAGTGTTCAATTTTTCTGTTTTTTAAAATTTCTAAAAATCATTAAAATTATGTTAGTTTATATGTACTACTTTGTTTTGTATTTCTCGCATTTGTTATTTTTGTTTTATTAATATTATGGAAAATCAACTACAAAATTTCAAATTTCAAAAATATAAAAATATGTTTTTGTTTTTCTGTTTTGTAACAATTTCAAAACAATAAAAAAACTGTATGATCTTTATAGTTAATATCAAGCATGTATGAATTCTATTATTTAGAATTATTTACAATGTTAAAATTTATTCCTTCAAATTACTATGAACATTGTTTTGTTTATCATGCTTTGATATATCTAATTAAGTGCATCAATTGTATTGAAAAATATGTGTAGAACCAAGCTTAGCATGTCTCTAAGTATGAGTAAATGTTTTGTGATTGATAATGATACCGTTTCACTCACTTATTTTGGTAATCTACATGTGTGTTTAAATCTAAAAATGCTTGCTTGTGTATTGTAATTGTACAATGAATTAAAACTTGCATAAGTTTATTACCTACACTACATTTGAATTGAACTTAATAAATTAAGAAAAGTGGTTGAGTTTAAAAAAATTATGTTGGGTTTGCAAAACAAGTGTATTCAGAGAATGTTGTCTCACAAAAGTAAAAAAAAATAGACAAATATAACTCCACCAAGTACTACTTGGAAAGAATAGTAAAGTGTCTTGTGCAAACATTGGTTATTACACCACTTTTTAAAAAATTATGTGCATTAAAGTATGTAAAAATTAATATACTTGTGTTTTATTGTACACTTTGCACTACATATGTCTTGTATTTTGTGATTTAAATCACTTGTTAACATTACTCAAAATACACTTATGTGCACATCATTATCTTTCATAACACTTCTTCTCATGAGTATTGGATTCTAATGTTGTATCTATACTACTCTTTATATAAGAAATGCACTAGATAACCTAGCATGATCTCTGCAATGTTTGGTATCTCATAAACTTGAAATTAATTAACATTGTAGTATATTCTCTTTTTGATATATTCCTTTCATGCTTGGTAACTTTATGTACAACTATGAGATTTCAAAATGGTTAAAACATCGTTACATTTTGAACTTAAACTCATATTTGTACTTATGATTTTCTTGCTTACAAAAAGATGTTCCTTATAATCTTCCGCGTGCTTAAAACTCTTATTTATTTATTTGAAAAATCTTATATATTATGATTAAACTCTTTATCATTACATATATTACAAAAGCTCGATCATAATTTATAATTCCTAAAGAATGCCTTCGTACTTCCCTTACCCCACCTTCTTTTGATAATACCAAAAGGGGGAGATTAATTAAAGAAATCTAGAGGAGATTTGTAGAAGATTAAGGGGAGAATAATTCATGTAATCTATCATTTAGGGGGAGTAAAACATAAATTGCATTTATGTAGAGGAGCATTAAGATAGGGGGAGTATGCAAAATTCTCATGCTTATCATATATTATAGTATGCACTATTGTCTCGCCTATCATATGCTATAAACACCATTGTTGATTTCTTGCTAAGAGGATTTGTTATTATCAACAGGGGGAGATTGTTGGACATAGGTGTCACAACCTTTTGTTTGAGAAGAACAAATCCCATATTATATTTGATCTTGATTGTCGTGTGTTTATAGTTTGCAGCAACTATAGGTGCAATACTCCACAGGTAGAAAATAGCTTGGAACCAAATTTCTAAATTGGAGCACTACCGCCAGCGCTAGCCGATACCGCATGCGTTAGCGCTAGCGCTACCGCCTGGCGCTAGCTCCACCTCATGCCACAACACCACGCCGCGACGGTTTCATAATGCCTCTACACGGCCGCTACCGTAGGCGCTAGGAGCTACCACAGGCGCTAAATCCAAGTTTTATAAAATGAAGATTTCTCTCTCATTTTGGTATCACATCCTAGAGAGAATTCCTGTGCCAAATTTCAAGAGTTGTTACTCTGCCGAAAGTTGATTTCCCACTCAAAGCTTAAGAAGATTTCTGTAGGAGGACTATGTCATGCTACATCCAAAGAACGATCACTTTGACCTCGCTCATACTACGGCAATCCTTCATCTCTGCTTCAGAAGATCTCATATAGGGAGTTTTTATTATTGTTATCATTATTTACATTCCATACATTTTGTAATCGTATAGGTAAATCGCCTTGTCTTGGCGACTAGGTCCTTGCGCGGCTTAGGTGGAATTCATCGTGTGTGTTGGAGACTAGGTCTAGGTGATTAGATCTAAGGGGTGCTCAAGGACATATCTGGGGAAGGATTGGCTAGAGCGGCTTGAGGCCATATCCGGGGAAGGATTGGATAAAGCCAACCGGTTCGTGGGGATATGAGTCGGTATAGAAAAGGAAAAAGTATTTATATTTGTATGTCTCCAATTTCTAGCGATACTGAAATCAAATTTATGTAAACACATTTTTTATATAATACAATCATGTCTCTATTTGTGTTTACTCGATTTCTTTCATTTGGCGTTAATTCCTATATTGCAAATTATTTTCAGCTAAATTATTATTTCACTCTCATTTACTTAAAAATAATTTTGTAAATTGCTTACACTTATAAAAAGATTTGTATTCCCTTATTCACCCCACCACCCATCTAAGGCGCCTATCTATCCAACAGGTTCTGCTAACTCAAAGGCTGAGGGAGGCTTCTGTAAGGCTTGCTTGACCTGATTGACTATCCATATGGCTTGATTGGAGCTAGTATTTATCATTGTCTTCTCCCCCTTTAGGTCATCTTCAGCTATATGATCATCAAGAGCTACTTGTACAAAATTTATTCTCTCATGCAGATGTTATTCAGCCTCATCCAAGTTATTTCTTACCTCTAACGGATGTTCATCTAAGCTCTGAGTATTTTCATTTAATTTCTCTAGAATTTTATCTATGTCTTCATTCATAAATCATTCTATCTGTCAAAGAACTTGCTCAGTATTCCTTGTCATAGTGCCTTGATTTTGAATGAGCTGATGGGACTGATGTCCAACTATGTTGATCTCCCCGCCAATATGTTCCATGGCTGGAGCTGCCAAGTGAAAGAAGTGAGTCTGTTGGGTGTTGAGATGATGTATATTATTCTTCACAGTTTGCAGCTCAGCCTTCATTTCTTTCCTTAGGTCATCTACAGTCTGTAGAATGAACCTTTCTATTTTCTCCCTTTGAACTTTCAGCAAAGCTGAGATCATATAAAAAAGGGAGCCTGAGTGATCTGTGGATGGTCCAGCTACATTCACTTCAAGAGATGCATTTTCTTCTAGAAAGATTTTAGGAGCACTATCTTGAGCCAGAAGATCAGGTGAGTCTACCTGTATCTGCTCATCTTCATCCACCAGCACTTGCTTGCCTTTGATCATAGCTAGATCAAGAACAGACTGAGGATCAGAATTTCCATCCTTCTCTAGCACATTTCCTTCATTTTCTTTCTCTACTACAAGACCTTCATCTAGATCATCTAGGGTGGAGCACCCCAGGTGGGTCTCCCCCTCAACTCTCTCAGTATCTTGGGTTGAGCTTCCCTCCAGGAACTCCCCCTCAACTAGATCACTCCCCATAATGGGACTTCTTCTTTCTTCAGGAACTTCTGTGTTAGAAGGTTCACTCATGTCCTCTAGGATCATCTGATCAGGAGCTACCTCCCCCTCTGTCAAAGAAGGGTTTGGTAGAGATGGAGCTCCTTCTTCCTCAGAAACATTGGGCAAATTTGGGTCTAGAATTGAAGATGCTCCTCTTCTTTCAGAATTGCTAGAGGGCCCTTCCTCCTCTGACTCATCAACTATCACAGTTTTCATTCTCTTTTCTTTTGGAGCAGTTTGGTCATCCTTAGGAGTTTTGGAGATAAATCTCTCCCATCTGTCCAACATCTTAGAATCCAAATTCTTTGAATAGTGCAGAGGTGTTCTCATGTTTC
Source organism: Dactylorhiza incarnata (assembly GCA_033032865.1). Lineage (NCBI taxonomy): Eukaryota > Viridiplantae > Streptophyta > Magnoliopsida > Asparagales > Orchidaceae > Dactylorhiza > Dactylorhiza incarnata. The sequence goes on from JAWHQI010000039.1 coordinate 12,304,161, forward strand.
TCTTTATTACATCCCCAAGGGTGTTCAGGAGGAAGATGGATAAGATTCTTCTAAATGATGGGGTCTTGAGGGTGTTCTTGATTCTCTGAAGTAGGAACTTTCTCCAATTAGTTTTCTTTGAGATGATGATCATGCACATTGTCTCAAATATTTCCTTTGAAATCCTGTCATGGGAACCAGACTTGCACAGCAGTACTTTCCCTATAATGTCTGTGAGGAGCTTTCCCTTCTGATTGAATTCTGCCTTTTTAATAGACCCGTAAGTCTTGCCACTATTCCCACACCATGTGAACTTGATCCACATCTTCTAGCATTGATCTGAGGTCTTCATTGTGAGTGAAGTTGTGGACTCCCCCTCCATTGTTGCAGGGATTTGTGAAATTCTTCTAATTCTTTAATAACTTCATGTCCACTACTTAGATATTTCTCAGATACCTCAATTTCCATGTTCAAAATAACCTCTTGAGCAATTTTGAGAATATCTTATTGATGTACTCATTTTGAAGGGCTGGATCATTTTCCATCATAGTTGTATTTTATCTTAGAAGCTCCCCATCAATATAAGCAAGGGAGGGTTGAACTTCTTGTGGGGAAGTGTGTTAAGATTTGAGTGGCATCTGTTTGTTTGAAACTTCAAATATCACTATTGGTCTACTCTTTCTGGATTTAGTTTTCTTGAATACTTATTTACTCCAGTCTTATGTCTGGAGAAATTATTGTCCAAGTACCAAAAGGGTTGGCATTTGGACATACCTGCAAAAAGGATTACTTATCCTTAGGCGCCCAATTGGATTTGGGTCCTAGGTTCATGTTAGGGTAATAACCTGAAATTTTACACCTCTGAGTGGCCTGCACTTTTCTTGCATTAGGCACTGTTGGAATGAACCAGCATTATAAGGCAAAATAGCCAATCTTTCCACAGCACTAGCACTCATACCTATTCTATCTTCTCTTATTCCTCACCATCTGGAAATGTTGGTGGGCAGGAGTGAAGATAACTGACCTTGGGTGAACCTCACAATGGTGAGTATGTAGTTGACTTGGTCTCACCACTTTTTGGTTCACCACTTTGGGAACAGGCTTGGTGGGGGATGCCTTTCCCTTACTTTTGAGTGTTGAAGCTCTAGATATAAGGACATGAGAACCAGGATTCTTCACATGAGTCTCTTCAAGGGGTGATTTAAAAGCATTTGGCCCAAAGCTTGCTCTCCTAGGTGTGTTGGAGGGTTTACTGCTTCTAGTAGAGCAAACATTGGTCAGATGACCATGTGATGATTTCTGGTCAGAGAAATTTGATGCCAGCAACTTCTCCTTCATGGATTGGGCTTCAGATGCCTTGCCCTTGACTGTCTCCTTACCAAACCCTACACCACCTCTGAATGGTGCAGAGAATTTATCAATGATGGGAAGGACAGTCTTGGGCATTGAGAAGCTGGCAACAATTTTCGTCTCAACCAATAACATTTCCTCAAGGTCCTTGATAACCTTGTTCTTCTGACCCAACTCAGCATTTTTAAGCTTAGTGACATCCTTGAGTTTGTCCATTTCTTTGCTCATAGCAATCAGCTTTTCAGCTGTCTTTTGGAGCTCAGATTGGGCTGATTTCAGGGATGCTAACTCCTTAGATTGATCTCTAAGAAGCTTCTTGCTTCTTTTTAAAGCAATCCACATGGCTTCATTATGTTGCACTAGCTCAGATTCAGCCTCATGTGGGAATTTTGAGGGTATGTCATTGCAAGCAGATCCACACTTGCTTTCATGCATAGACTCTGTCATTGATTCCGAATCAGAGACAGATAAGGTGTAACACCTCCCCTGTAATGATCATATAACATGGGTCCGGCGGGGACCCAACAGCATATAACCGCCATAGCATCAATATTAAAAGATGACATTAACTACCCATTCTCAAAACTCAGACAACACAGCGGAAACAAATATAAAACACAGAGATTGTCCACACTACAAAAGAGTCAAACTGGCCTTAGGGACATACAAAACCACAGTTCAAATCACCAAACATTCAACACAAAAGGGCATCCCAACAAAAGGGGAAAATAGTAGTTTTACCTAAACTACCTCGGCATGCAAGCCGGTTACAACAAAATGTAATAATAGAAGTGCATGAGAATCACAGTAAACACTTCATGAGGCTTAGGCCTTTTTGGCCGGCGTGCTGGGTCCAGCCTGCAATTCTTGCCCTGCAACCAAATCACAAAAAGCGGTAAACGAGGGTCAGCTATGGCTGACCATAAACGGTGTAACAACATCCCTCCTCCCGGCCGTCCTAGCGGACCCCGGGGAACTACTTCACCCTGCAAGTCAGCACTTCGTATGCAAATGTACATAAAAGGAAACAGCATAAAAACAGGTGTGAGTGTCACATACAGCATCCACATTTCTATGTTGAGCAGATAAATAAAAGGGGTCTACCAATGCAAAATGAATGCAAACCCGGGTTTCACCCAAGGCACCCTAAAGCGTATTAATCTATCACATCATCATACATCATCATCACATCACAAACACAGGGGTACTCATCATTTCCCCGCAAGGGCATCGTAGCCCAATGCCAAGAGCTCTCGTTGAGACCCACCTCGCCTGGCTCGCCATGCCATCGGGCTTATCTAACAGCTCACACGCTCGGGCCGCCAATAACACACAAGACCGATACTAAGAATTCTGGATAACAAAAACGTCCCAAGGCCCTGGACTTACTCTCGGGACAACGTCCACCGATTGCCTCGCCTGGCGACCGTCAATGGACTCATCCGTAGCACAGACATTCTCGTCAGTCAACAATCGAAGGGACTAATCTTGTCGGGACACTCTCCACACGTGAATCTCAGTCTCCACGGGATAGCCAGCCGACCACAAAGACCAATCGTGCCTTCGCACAACACTAGGCATCACAAGCCCCAAATTCCGCACATTATTTCTCCGCCCTAAACCCAACATTCGTTACCACACGAAGCAACAAGGGCATCACAACGACGAGTTCGCTGTATTCGGATTTCTATCAAAACCCCTAGAATGCGCGTAAATCAACATCACCGAATCGGACCTACGGCCACAAATCCGGCTTCACCCACAATGCCTAATCCGCTAATGGAGCGGATCTCTAGTGCAAATCATGTCGGGGACGGACTCAATCAACCTGATGGTTCCTTTTGAACCAAGGCGACCTGGATCCCTCTCACTCGACGGATCCGGTGCCAAAATGCAGAAAACAAAGGGATGCCATGCACGCATCCTAAAGACCGGGAGAAGAAATGTCGTTACCTTTTGAGATCTCCTCCTAGCCATGAGAAGCTTGCAAACAAACGGTGGAGAAGAAGCGCTTCGACGCCCTCTACGCGTTGCCGGTCTCGGATCGGCGAACGGAGCTCCGAAGCTCCGGCAATGGCGGATTCCCCTTCTCCTTCCTCCTTGCCTCCTCCTCCTTTCTCCAACCTAAGAGAGAGAAATGACTTGGAAATATGAGGGTTTAACTCCTCTACCAAGACCTAAAACCCCCAGCCAACCATCGCAGTCGTTGGATCAAATCCAAAGATTTTTGGACGGCCGGATCGTCATCCCCGTCACTTTTCGCGGAGCAGAATAAACAGTGCGCACGAGCAGCGGCGCACGATCAGTGATCGTGCGCGGCCAACATCCCCTGATCGTGCGCTACACGATCAGCCGACCTTCAACCCTTGTGAATTAACGCACGATCAGGCGCACGATCACTGGTCATGCGCGAAGGAGGCCAGTGAGCGTGCGCGAAGAACCTGCTATGGAATTTTCAGCCTATTCCGAGCGCGACGCTACCACTCCGCCTACCTCGCTGGACTACGATTTTTGGGGTGTTTCAACTCCACCCCCCTTAAAAGAATTTCGTCCTCGAAATTTCAGAATTTAAACAGGAAATTCATAAAGCATACCTGGAGCAAAAAGTTCCGGGAAATCCTCCCGCATCGCTTGCTCACGCTCCCAAGAGAATTCGTCTCGCACGCAGTTGTCCCATCGCACCTTTACAAGTTTGACTTCCTTGTTGCGCAACTGCCGGACTTCCAAATCCTCCACGCCAACCGGACGAACCCTCGTCCCCAAATCCTCCATCACCGACACCGTCGCCGCTTCGACTACGACGCTCGGCTCCACCAGAGCTTTCCTCAACACAGAGACGTGGAAGACATCATGTAATCCACTCAGCTCTGCGGATAACGCCAAACGATAGGCTGCTTCGCCTATACATTCCGTAACCTCGAACGGACCCAGATACCGCGCACTCAACTTCTTGAGTCGCCGCACCCGCGAAACACCCTTGAACGGCTTGATCTTCAGGTAGACCATGTCGCCCACTGCAAACTCCACATTTCTGTGGCGTGCGTTGAAATACTTCGCTTGTCGATCCTGAGCAACCTTCATGCTCTCCTGAACCGTCCGCACAATCTCGCAAGCATCTTCCACCACTTGCTTCCCCAACAGCTTAGTGTCTACCACCTCTGCCCAAGACATCGGCGTTCGACACCTCCTTCCATACAAAGCTTCATAGGGCACCATTTTGATACTCTCCTGGAAGCTATTGTTATAGGCAAACTCCACCATGAAGAGGTGGTCTTCCCAACCTTTACCAAAGTCGAGAGCACACATTCTCAACATATCCTCCATCGTACGGTTCGTTCGCTCTGTCTGACCATCGGTCTGCGGATGGAACGCGGTACTAAACTTGAGCTTTGTGCCTAAGCTCTTCTGTACTAGCCTCCAGTCCTTCGAAGTGAAACGCCCATCGCGATCACTAACGATGCTCTTCGGAATCCCGTGCAACTGCACAATGTTTCAAACATAGAGCTCCACGAGCTTCCCCACGCTATCGCCCTTCTGATTCGGAATGAAGTGAGCCACCTTGGTCAGGCGATCCACTATCACCCAAATCGCATCGTTACCCTGCTGCGATCGAGGCAAACCATGTACAAAATCCATGGAGATGTCATCGAACTTCCATTCGGGAATAGGGAGAGGCTTCAAGAACCCACCGGGCCTTTGGCACTCAGCCTTCACCAAGGCGCATGTCTGACATCGGCTCACGTACTCGGCTACATCCCGCTTCATCCCAGGCCACCAAAAAGATTTCTTCAAATCCGCGTACATCTTTGTACTTCCTGGATGAATGGAGTACTTCGTAAAGTGAGCTTCAAACATCAACTCCTCGCAAAGCTTGCCAAAGCGCGGAACACAGATCTTTCCCTCTCTCATCAGAATTCCACCAACCATCTCCAAAGCCGTGCCTTCGCTTTGCTGAGCCTCCAACATCAACTGTTGGCACTCCTCGTTCGCACTGGTCGCCTCTCGGATTCGATCCGTTATAACACGCTGCATTTCAATCCAGTTCAAACGAGCTACGCTAGACTCACCTCTAGCCACACAAGAAATGTCAAGAGACTCCAAGTCTCGAATCAAACGCTCATTATGCGCCTCCATCCAATTACCTAGCCCGGAGTACTTCCTACTCAAGGCATCTGCCACCACGTTGGCTTTACCCGGCGTATACTGAATCTCCACGTCGTAGTCCCCAAGGAACTCGACCCATCTACGCTGGCCAGGAGATACCTCAGGCTCTTGTGATCCGTGAAGATCTCCACTTTCGCACCATAAACGTAGTGCCGCCACAATTTTAGCGCAAAAATTACCGCCGCCAACTATAGATCATGGATGGGATAATTCCTCTCATGAGTATTTAACTGCCTTGACCCATACGCTATCACCTTGCTGTGCTGCACCAGCACGCAACCCAACCCGCAACCTGACGCGTCGCTGAAAATCTGAAATCCTTCCGTCCCACTAGGAAGGCTAAGTATTGGAGCACACATCAACCTTTCCTTCAAATTCTCAAATGCACGGGCACACTCCGGTGTCCATACGAACCTTTGGTCCTTGCGAGTGAGAGTGGTGAGGGGCAACGCCATCCGCGAAAAGTTCTCCACGAACCTTCTGTAATAACCGGCTAGTCCAAGGAAGCTCCGGACTTCCACCACGGTTCTCAATACAGGCCAATCCCTAATGGCTTCAATCTTCGCTGGATCTATTGCCACCCCATCTCCACTAATTACGTGACCCAAGAAAGCCACCTTCTCGAATCTTCAACTGGTAGTACCCCGACTTCAAGTCTAACTTGGAGTACACCACCGACCCTACTAACTGGTCGAATAAATCATCGATTCGCGGAATCGAATATTTATTCTTAACGGTCAATTTATTCAGTTCACGGTAGTCGATAACAACCGCATACTTCCGTCTTTCTTCTTCACAAACAATACCGGCGCGCTCCACGGTGAAGAGCTGGGCCTAATGTACCCTTGCTCTAACAACTCCTGCAACTGAACCTTTAACTCGGCCAGTTCCTTCGGTGCCATCCTAAACGGAGGACGCGACACCGGCCTCGCACCCGGTGCCAATTCGATCGAAAAATCGATCTCACGCTGAGGGGGTGCTCCCGGAAGCTCCTCGGGGAATACGTGCTCAAATTTTTCCACCACCGGAACTTCTCCAATGGCCAACTTTGTGGAGTGAGTCTCCAACAAAGCCAAAAATGCCTCGCCTCCTTGGTTTACCGCACGCCTCATTTGCACGGCAGAAATCAGGGAGCAAGCAACTCCGCTTAGGCCTTCGAACTTGACCTCTGCTCTACCTTCTCTTCTCAGGGTTACCACCTTCAACTGGCAATCGATACTAGCTCGCTGCGCGGCAAGCCAGTCCATCCCTAAGATAACGTTGAATTCGGCTAGTGGCAGAATCGCTGCTACCAACACGAAATCATAATCGCCAATTTGCATCACAATGCGTCCCTTCCTCATGGTAGTCATGAAAGACCCATTCGGCATACGCACACTCAGCTCCACTTCTGCCTCTACGGACTCAACACCAATCTTCCAGATAAAACTTTCCGCAAGGAAAGAGTGTGACGCCCCCGTGTCGAACAACACTCGAGAGGGGTAGCCCGAAACTAGCACGAAACCTAACCACGTGCAAAAATAAACATAAAAGGCCGCAACCTACATTATAGTAACAAATGAAAACTTAAAGTTTTCGTACCTGTCACCACGTCGGGTTGACGTATCGCTTCCTGTTGCCCAAGATTATAGGCTCTAGGCTGCACTGGAGGGAACCGCGAAGCACTCGACTCCGCCGCTTTCCCCTTCTCTGCAACACCGGGACCCGAACGCACCGATTGTTCCTGTCTCGGCTCTGGCTCAGCTCCGCCCTCGGTACAAAACCGACTAATGTGACCCACCTTGCCACACTGGTAACAAGTCAACGGACCTTTGAATCGAAAATCTCCCGAGGGTGCGCCACTTCTCTCCCCAGTCCTATTAGGACGGGGTTTCTTCTTGTATTGGTTTCCCTCAGACTTCCACTGAGATTGGGACTGAGAAGGCTTTCCTTCTCCCTGCTTTGCCGCAACACCCTTTCGCCGTTGGGTTCGCTCCAAGTCGCTCTCCAGTGTGCGAGCGGCTTTGACCAATTCATTGAATCCCGCATTCTTCCAGGCTATGAGTGGTTTCCTTAAATTTTCTCTCAACCCTTGATAGAAGAGATTATCCCTCTCTTCATCATCTGCCATGGTCGTTCCCGCATAACGACACAAATGAGTGAACTCTTGCAGATATTCATCCACTGTCTTCTCCCGCTGTACCAAATGCCGAAACTACCGCTGCAGTGCTAACCTTGTCGAGGCCGGAATATAACGCTTGAGGAAAGCGTTCCCGAACTCTTCCATGGACGGAACACGCCCAACAAAATGGCGATCATTATGGTTCACCCACCACAACTTCGCATCGCCCTCTAACATGAAACTCGCAAAGTGAGACTGCCTCTCAGCTGGGGTATCAGCTGCCTTCAAGAACTCCTGGATCCTCAAAAGCCAATCCTCGGCATCCGTTGGAGTGCCCACTCCCTTGAATGTCGGAGGGTGGAAACTCAAGAAGTATTTCATGAATCGATCACCCATCGGAATAGCTCTCTCCGCTATTGGCTCTGCTTGCCTCACTTCGACATCCGGTGTAGCCGGTGTAGCCGCCGGAGTAACAGGAGTCGCAACTTGCACCACCGGTGTCGAAACCCGTGGCATCGCTCCAGCTTGGGCCGCTACCATTGCTTACGCTAGCATGCAACAGAAATCAGTCGGGGACATGCACACATTCATGAGGCCCGGAGCAGTATCACTGCTTCCTGAAGGCTCCTCTTGCCTTCGTGACGTCCCCGCATCGTCGCCAACATCCTAGCATAAGCAAGGAAAAAGACTTATCAAGCTCTATTCGCAAGACTCAAACGCAGGGATACTCATGATCTCGCACAGTACTCCTATGTGGACAATCTCTTACGCGATCCAAATACACTAGACCTCGCAAGAATACTCAAACCTATATCTGATACCAAATTGTAACACCTTGATGAGTCCCAATTATATACACATATATGGACTCATCTGGGCCGATTTTCTAGTCTATGCACTACATTTTAGGCATTTTTTCGCTCATATTTGTTATTCCATGCTATGTGCACTTCTAGGCCCGTTTTGGTGATATTTCTTGTTTATCTTCGTTATTAGTTTTCATGCATTGCTAAGTGCCACCTTCAGTGGCTAGATTGGTGTTGTATGCTGGAATAGGAGTCGTGCAGGTGTTCCCGGTACAATTCTATACAGGAACACTGCGCACGATCACTGGTTCTATTACGCACGACCACTGGTCGTGCACCACTGATCGTGCGCACTTAACCCCCATTTTATGAGTTCTGTCTCGACCAATGCGCACGACCACTTACGATAATGCGCACGACCGCTGGTCGTGCGCCACTGGTCGTGCGAACATTTTATTTTATAAATTTCTTACATTGCAGGCTCCGCCCAGGCAGGCGCACGATCACAGGATTCCAGCGCGCACGACCGCTGGTCGTGCGCCAATGACCGTGCGCACTGTTTATTCCAGCGCCTATAAATATTCCTGCTCGCGATTTAGGTCGGAATCGCGCATTTCTTCTGCCCAGCTCCGCCGTTTTCGCCCCTTCCGTTGGTTCTCCGCCCCCCTAGGCCTCCTCCATCATCCAAGAGCTTCAAGGAGAGGTTTCTAGCCCAAAGATCGCCAACGTCGAGCAAGGAGATCGTGTATCGGAGTAAATTGGATCGTGACACGAAGAAGACGAGCCATTGGGAGGAAGTGACAGCCCTCCTCTACCTCGGACGCAGTTGAAGACCGAGCTTGGACGCGGATTGACAACCCAGCGATTCCAACCGTGAATCTTCGGCAAGGCTTCGGATGTGGTCGACTCCTTTACCCTCTTTTTCCTTCTTTATGTTGATGATTGTTTAGGTTAGACTCTTCTATATTTTGATGATGTGCACAATGAATCTTGTTATGTAATGTCTATTTCATTTATTTGAGATTATATTATTCATATGTGTTTATGAGGTGCGCCCCCATATAATTTCCATTCCGCCTTCGTGTTCGGTGCCGCACTAGCAATTGCTAGTGGCGTGCTTGTCGACGAGGTGCTTGCGACCCTCATCCGTATGCCTACTCTTCCATCCGCCTAGCGAAGCGTGGCATAGCGGCCCGTGTAATCCATTCGCCCTACGAAGCAGTGCGCTCAAGGCCTGCACAGTTCGACTCCGCTTGCCTACTCGTCCATCCGCCCTTGCGACGCAGCGCGCTCAAGGCCTGCCTAGTCTCCATCCCGCCAAGCGAAGCATTGCATAGCGGCATTGCATAGGAGTAGTTTAAGTTGTTTTCTTTTATTTTCCACAAACCAAATCCCCCATTTCCGCATCCATCCGCTCGAAAGGACTTCAATCTCAAGTCCTTCCTCGATAATAAACTCCACCTTACTGTGTTCCTTTGAGATCGATACTTGGGGATTTATTCCCATTTTATATTACTTGAACGATCGGTACACTGCCGTTTCGTGCCGCAGACTTACTACCGCCTATAAAAGTATATTAATTATTACTCCTTGATTTGTGCGCAAGATAGGCGGCATGCATCTTCCCTATATATCAATTTCCAAGAAAACCGGCGCATTAAATGATGCTCTATAACTGTCAAGACGGCATTATTCATTCAAGATGATATCGTCTTGATCGATGTAAACGACAAATATTCTTTACGACGATATCGTCGACATACTTCCTTCTTCAATACTTTACTTGATATCTCAGCGATTTTACTTCTTCAAGACGATATCATCGATATGTGTTGGGTATTGTAGTCACAATTACCTTGATTTGAAGAAGTGTCCCTTGAACTAAGATGAATTGCAATTGTATTTGATCATGCACTTTTAGCTGTGATGTTGCAGATTATTACACTATAAGTACATAGCAATGTCAGGTTTCAATGAGTCGTCAAAAACAGGCCTATGCAATGTAATTCCTCATTGTATAGACCAAAGTGTTGACTCATGTGAAATCTCTCAATTGAGATGTACTTCATATACTAAAGTGCTGGATATGAAGAACTAAAGACGTTGCTGATTCTACTTAAGAAGAAAAATGGTGTAAAGAAGAATTCGGCTATAGGCATTGAAACATATAGTAGAATTCGACTATATTATTCTAAAGAATATACACGAATTCGGCTAAAGCATTTCAAGAAGCCAGAAAAATTCTCTAAGTAAACATTAGACGAATTCGACTAAAGCTTCTCTCGAATTCGGCTAATGCCATTCGACAAATTCGGCTATAGACATTAACCGAATTCGGCTAATGAGTTTCTTCGGCTATTTCAATTAGACGAATCAGAGATCAATTCGTTCTGGTTCAGTTCTTTACGGCTCGACATTTAGGGCTTCCCCTCCATGTACAGTACGTGTGGTGTTCTATCCCGAAATCATGCATATAGCCGTTAGAGAAGAATCACTATATATAGCTAAGGGTTATTAACATAAAACCCTAATCGTGAATTCAAGAAGAAATCCCTCAAACTCCCCATCCGTCGGTCGACTATTCTCGCAAATCATTTGTTATTGCCGACAAAGCCTGTGGTCGATTCTTCTTGAAGAAAAGAGTCAACTAGATCTCTGATTTCAGATCTCATCAAGTTCCTTTCAGATCTAGTTGTCTCCTAAGTGTTCAAATCAAGTTCTCTCAAGGCAAGATTTCTTCTTCCTTCTTTCAAGATCCAAATTTCCGATTCAATCAAGGAAGAAGATCTTTTATTTTCAGATCTGATCAAGTTAAGTCTCAAGGAGATTTGAAGAAGATTGTTCCTCAATCTAAAGTTTTGTAATATTTCTTTACAATATTTTGTAGGAGATTTGTCTCCGAGTTGTAGGAAGCTTGCTTCCGAATGTAGGAGTTTTGCTTCGAGTTGTAGGAGTGTTGTCTCCGAGCTAGTAGGAAGCTTATCTTCCGAGTTTATAGGAGCATTGTCTCTGAGTTGTAGGAGAGTTTGTTCTCCGAGCTTGTAGGAGTTTGACTCCGAGGTATAGGATTATTCCTAATCAGAGAATAGTGAAGTAGCCTAGTCTAGCTGGGCGTGCTAGATAGGTGAGGTGGTAAGTGGACTACCCAAGATCGGGGAACCACTATAATTCCTTGTGTTGTGCTATGCTCTTTGGGTTTCTGTGTGCTTTTACTTCTCATATTTTATAATTCCGCAAAAAGTCGCAGAATCTACCTATTCACCCCCCTCTAGGTGATTTAGGTTGCGACTAGATACTTTCAATTGGTATGAAAGCTAGGTTGTTCGATAAAGGTTAACACCTTGAACAAGATCTTTAATTCTAGTTGCAAGAGCAAGCATGTCTGGAATGGATAGATCCAAGGATTCCGTCAAATTGTCGGTCTGCTCTAAAGAGAACTTCCTCATGTGGAAGGAAAGAATGAAGTTCTACATGGAAGCCACCGACCCGAGAATTTTTCAGATAGTTGAGGAAGGTCCCCCTGTTCCTATGAAGCCATCTTCAATAAATTCAGCAATTATGATTCCCAAGAAGATGTTAGAACTAGACAGAGATGAGATTGCTCTTGTCGCCTTGGACAAGAAGGCAAAGAACATCATTGTCGGAGCAGTAGATGACTCAATGTTGCAAAATCTTATACACTGCAAGTCTGCCAAGGAGATGTGGGATTCCATAGTTGTTCTTATGGGAGGTACAGAAGAAGTGAGGGATGATCGACGATCGTTGCTAAACCAAGAATATGAAGCATTCAAGCAAGATCCAAGAGACTTCATTTCTGATACTTATGAGAAGTTCTTTAAGATCATAAATGGTCTTAGGAATTATGATCGAGAATTCACCGTCGGAGAATTGAATGACAAATTCTTGAGATCCTTGACGAAAGAATGGGATACCAAGACAATTTCCATCCGGGAATTCGGAAAGTTGGCTACGATGGAGCCACAGATTCTGTTCGGGAAGCTTCTATCCCATGAGCTCAAGCTGAGTATCAGAAAGCTGAAGAAGAAGGATGCTCGACCTCTGGAAGGGAGAAGTCTGTGGCACTAAAGGCTAAAGAATCAAGAAGAAGTAAAGCTACATCATCTGTCAGGAGATAATCCTCAGATGAAGATGATGAATAAGATGCTTGCCCCTCAAGCTCTGATATGTCTGATGGAGAATTCTCTTCACTCTCAAAGAAATTCAAGAGGTTGCTCAGAAAAAGAAGCCAAAGGAAAAGTCAGTCCTCATCAGATCATAGGAGATCAAGGCGTGATGATGATCATCACAAGAAGGAACACAATAATGACAGGTATAAAACTAAACCGAATAAACATATTTCGACTGATATTATTTGTTATTGTTGTAATAAGCCAGGGCATTTAAGTACGGAATGTCCATACAAGAAGAAAGAAGGATGGAGGAAGGAAGAAAAGAAATCCTTCAAAGGAAAGAAGAAAGAAGAAAAGAGCTTCTTAGCAAAGAAGACCAAGACTCTTAGCGACAATAACTCAGGGGAGTCAAGCTCGAATGATGAAGCCTATTTTGGGCTTATGGCAGATTCAGATTCGGATAACTACGACACACCTTATGAAGGGAAGGTAAACTCGCACACTCCTCTTTCTGATTCTGAAACTAGATCCAATGCAAATGAAGGCTATTCTTCAGAGGAAGACTTAGATCTAATGGTTCAGTATAAAGCCTTATTGGTGGGATTTGAAAAATGTCGCAAGGTAGTCAAATCTCAAGCGAAAGAGATTGCATCTCTCAAGACGGTGGAATCAGATTTGAGGGAGGAAATTGAAAAATTAACTCCTCTCAAAGATGAAATCCAAATCTTGAAAGACGAACTTAAAAGCTCCACTGAGTTATTAAATCTTAAGGAAAAGTTTATAAATGAGCTAGAAGATAAATTAATGGTGGAAAGGAAGCTCGTGGAAAGCTTCTCGAAGCCAAAGACTATTCTTCCTCTCATTGATAAATTTTCTGCTCCTGCGAAGGGTAGCGGCCTTGGTCTTAAGGCCGAAAGTAGTAAGGCTGCTAAGAAAAGAGTTGTTCAAGGTAAGGGTAAGGTTGACCAAAATCAAACCCCATTCAAGAAGGTAGTGTTCCCTACAAACACTTATGATTTTGAGTCCATGTATGGTCACTTTACAAGACCAACTCATGTTGAGTCAAGTAAGGGGAACCAAGGATGGAGCCATCCCCGATGCCTCGAAACAACTGCTTTCAAGGCACCTTATGAAGAAGTAATCCTCAAAGATCATGGTTCATTTGTACATGGATCAGTTGTCAAGAAAGCACCAAAGATTAAATCTATTGTTGCTAAATCTCTTGAAGAGAAGAAGGAGTCATGCGTGTGTTGCAACCACGAGGCTTCTACTTCTAAGAATGTTGCTCCTGTTAAACTCCCCGTTCAAAAGTTAAAAAAGGAGAACAAGAGAAGATACAATCGATTTGATTGTTTGTGTTGTGGCAAAGTTGGTCACTTCGCTATAGATTGTTGGTTTAACCCCGGAAATTATAAGACTCCACGGGTTAACAATGTAAGAATGACCCCTTGTTGTTGAAACTGATTTCTCAGTCTCCTGTGGAGCTCGGGGCCCTCACCAAAATGAGCGGCAGCTAGCCCTTACTGATCCCTCGGAGAAGACAGACGGAAAACTAAGAAAATGATTAAGGCCTTAGTCGTAGCGAGGAGGTCCCTCCACTAACCCGGAAGATCGTTGAGCGCTTCCCCTCCCAAGCCAAAGCTGAGACTTGGGCACCTTGGAGAGATCTGGAAATGCTAACCAAAGAAAGCCTAAGGAGAGAGAAGCTGAAGTGAGATCCCTCTCCAAAGGTGCCCTTGAGGTCTTATTTATAGGTTTCCTAGTCTGGCCTACAAATAGCAGGATTCCGCCTTCTGATTTTACTATCTGCACCCCAAATGGGTCTGCTAACAGCTGAACTCCGCTGTTCGGATAGGCTAATGGCAGACCAATGGGATAGAGAGATGATTTCGTCGGTCATAGGATGAGTAGCGAATTCGTCGAACGCGGTCCGCACTTCGTCGGGACCCCGGACTGAGTTCATCAACCTCGACTGAGATTCGCCGATCGCGGGGACTCTGGAAGAAGTCTGGCTCACCTATCTTCTCGCGGTCCTTCGGCGAGATTCCTGCTCGCTCGCCTCCTTGCAAGCGTTCAGCGAGTACCTAGCTAGCTCGCCTTCTTGCGGGTCGACATTGAGACTCTGGCTCGCGGGAAACTTGACTCGCGCCTCCTCCCGCGGGTGGCCTGTGGAGGCCTCGTTTGCACTCCTGCCTCACTCGCACTCTTGACTTGCTCACCTTCTCGCGAGCAGCCGACTAAGTGCTCGTCCTAGCAGATCTGCTGAGACGGGATCGTCGAGCGTCGTTTGGACTTCGTCGAGCGCTAGCAATTTCGTTCTTTCGCTTATTTTCTGCCTATCCACATGCATACATCCCGAGAACCTGACTCGCCTCACTTTCCTTTGATCATCCACTAGGCGAATATCAGGGTTGTACACAATCCCCGCTCTTCGCGAGGCTATATGGGCTCACGAAGAATCATCCAACCCTTGATATTCGCCGGCTCCCTTGGTGACGTGGCGAGAATATTTCGGTGGGCCCCATGCCCACTACTATAAATATCACTCTCCCTGGCCGTCATTCAGACTCTTTATTCTTCTCTATCTTTTCTTACTCGCCGCTGGCCCCAACGCGATGTCGAAAAAAGACGAGATGTTGGCTCGCCTAAAGGCCTCGCAAGCGGCCCAGAAGGGGAAAACCGCTGTCATCGCCTCCTGGAATTCTCCGCGGCGCTCTCCGCCTCCGCCTTCCCTAAGAACGGCAAAGGCTGTTTGGCGCGCGGCTGGTGGGGGAGGATCTTCTTCTTTGTCGCACTCCCCTGATGAAGGGCTCATCTCGCAGGTATTATCGCCAAGCTCGCTCATTTGATGTCCTTCCCTTTTTACCTTATTTATCCTATTCGCAGAATGATCCTCCGGACGAGAGCACATCGGGAAGGCCAATCACGGGGATCCACCTCCCTTCTACGGGTGGGGCTGACGCTCTCCTTGTGGATGTGAGGGCCATCGGCCGGCAGGACTCGCCTTCGCAATGAGGTGAGTAGCTTACCTCATCTTCCTTCACGTCCCTTGACTCGCTAAGTCACACTTACTTTTTTATGCAGTGTCCCCTATCGCGGCCCCAGAGGAACAAGTTCCTCCTCCGGCGAACTCGCCCATCATGCCGAATCAGACCATCCCTACTCCTGGATTCGGCTTACTGGGTCAGAGGAGCCTAGGAGGGACGTTGATTGCCGAGTCTGGACTTGGCTCCAGACCCGCGCTCGCCTCCGGTCTGGGTAAGGCCTTCACCCCTGCCTTTATTGAAGCATTCTGAGGCCAGCCGGGCACCTCCCGCCAGCGGCCCAGTGCTCAAATTCCTCCACTAGGTTAGACTGTCATCACTGAGTGTTGTTTTTCACTTTGTCGATGACTCCTACTTCGCAGGTAACCCGACGACCCCTCTCTTCGAGTCAGAGTCTGGAGCGCTGGAGATATCTCCACCCCCCTCGCCGAGCCAGGTTGCTGACTTTCTGGGGGATCCCAACGATCCGGAGCGAATGAAGAGGTGGGTCACGGAGATATTCCAGAAGCATACCACCCTGCTGAGGGATCTACACGAGCAGAATCGGCTGGACCGGCTCGCCAATGAAGAAAGGTTCGCCGCAATGGAGGATGCGAACGCGCGCATTCTCACTGAGATATGGCCGACCGATCATGGCGACGCGACCTCCCCCGGGGTGTACATTGCTCGCATCGATGATTACATGCGGCTGACGAGCCAGGCGAATCGGTCACTCCGCGAGTATCATTACCCGCGAGTCCCCCCTCGCTCTGGTGTCCGAGGTCCGGGTCACTGGAAATGGCTACGATACTGAGGACCCTAGTATTTCTTTTTATTGTTTTTCTTTCCCCCTCCTCTTTGATAGGAGGTGCTGCGAACAATTTTTATGAATTTGTAATAATAATACTTTGACTCGCTTGCGAGCCCTTTATTCTTTTTTCTGATCTCTTCTTTCGCCCTACCTGGCTCGCTTTTGCGTGGATGGTGTTTGTGTTTCCATTACTCGTGCTCGCGTACTGTCCCTGCTGGTTTTATGATTTATTATTTGGCGCTAGCCCGCCAATAGGAGAAAGCTTCGACAGGGTATCGACTCGTCGGGAGCGACTGGGATCCTTAGAGGCGGAAGAGTACCATGTGAATCCGCTATCCGCAGATACCGACGCTTCGTCTTATTCCCGCCCTTTTTATTCCTATAAATAACCGACCCTTTTTTTCCTTTCAACCACCGCATTTACTGTTACTTCCTCGCGTTCTATCTCCTTCTGTTTCTCTCGCAGATCTAGCTCATCCTCGCGACCTTTGCGATTCCGCGGATCCCAGACACCATGGTCGGCGAGGCGGAAGCTGAGGGGCGATCCAAGTGTGTCAGGGCCTTCCTTGACGGCATCTTCTATTGCGCCAACCTTACGAAGGAGGAGTACCAGGCCGCCGCCAACCAGTTCATCCACTCTGGTTTTGTGGCTCGCTGCCCTACCGATAGGGATACCATCAGCGACCCACACCCGGACGAACTCGCGATTCCCGTTGCCCACTTTGAAAATGGGTTGCGACTCCCACTCTGGCCGGAAGTGCGCCAGGTATATTTATTTCTCACCCCTTGTATCCCTGACTTGCTTTGCGAATGGCGCTTAAACTTTGTCGACCTTTCCAGGTGCTCAAGTATTTCGGCGTTCTGCCGAGCCAACTAACGCCGAACGCGATTGCCGTGGTGGTCGCGTTCGCCAGTTATCTCAGGGAGGAGAGGATCAAGTTCAGCCTACTCGTCTTCCGCAAGGCCTTTTCGTTCCGCGCATATAGGGACGGGACGGCTCACTTCGCGAGCCAGCATGTCACCGTCTGCGAGACGGTGAACAATTCTCATTACTGGACGCAGAAGTTCGTCCTAGTGAAGGGTCCCTTCGGCAACGTCTCCTATGCCCCCACCCAGCGAGACGAGGCTGTCTACCGCCCTCCGACCTCACTTGGGGGTTGTGACGCGGCCCTGTACCAGTTCCTCAAAGGAAAAAACTTTGAGGTCGCCTTCAGTGGACCTCCTGCCACCCGTCCTCCCAGGAGAAGGTTTGACTCGCACTCACTAACTTTCTCGCTCTCTTTACTTTCGATTGTCTAACATTCCCCATTATCTTTACAGGAGAGCGTGAACTCCCTCTCAATCCACCTCATGCGCCTCCCCCTTCCCTTACCTCCAGCTCGCTCGCGCGTGTGGCCGCCGAGGCCTGCCGCGATGTCCCAAGTTCTTCGTCGGGAAAGAAGCGCCCTCCCCCCTAACGCCGGCCTGCCTCGCAGGGGGCGGTGAAGAAGACCAAGAAGGCTCCCTCTGCTGCCAAGGCGAAGGAGGTCGTGGACTTGTCTGAGCCCGATCTCCCCTCTCCTTCTGCTGCGGATCAGGAGCTCGTGAAAGAGGGGGGCGAGCCAGGGGAGACGGCCGCCAGGCCCAAGCCGTCGAGCCATACTAACTTCGGGCTCGGCATGAAGCTGGTGGATGCGGTCGGCGAACCGGTGCTCGCGTGGGATCCCAACCAGAACAAGGTCGCCTGCTCCTCTCTGCTCCCTTCCTGGGTAGAGGACGGCAAGGCCGGAGGTGAGGCGTTCGCCCTCGCCTTCGGCCTCTACGGTCGCGAGGATGCCTCTCTCTTTCGGTCCTTCATGCCGAGGGAGGTCGTATATGAGGCAATGCGAGCCCAATTCCGGGCGATGGAGCTAACCCACATGGTGGGTCGCTGGTACCTCACGGTGGATAGGGAGATCAAGGAGCTCAACGTCGAGCTCCAGAAGTCCGCGGATGAAGTCGTGGAGCTTAAGTGGAAAGAGGCCTTATCAGAGGGCCTCCTCGCCAGTCTTCAAGACGGACTGGTATGTAGTGCTTTGCGGAAGTCTTTTTCAGTTCGGCTTCGCTCTTTTCTCACTAACCTGCCTTTTGCAGGATGCCGAGTCCGTCAGCCAGCTTCACACGCGGATTGCTGACTTGGAGCTGGAGAACACCTGCCTCAAGGCCCAGGTCCACGACCTGACCTCGGCGGTGCTACCTCCCCTTCCTCCGCGAGCCGGGACTCGCGGTCAGTCGCGGGAAGAGAAGGTAGCCGACCGCAAGAGGTCGATGGAGATCGCGGAGCTCGTCCTCGACATTCTCAAAGGAGCGGGCATGATCATTCCTGATGCCATGGAGTTCACCGCGGAGGAAGTCGTCCCGGACTTGTTCGCTCCTATCTCTGAGGCGGAGGGTCGAGAGAGCGACAGAAGAGCCGCCTGGCGAGCCACCTTGATTTTTCTTTTTGTTGATAATGTAAAACTTTTCCTTTCTTTTTGTTTCTGACGAGACCGCCGCCGAATTGTAATCTTTTGTGGGGAATGAAAGGGAAGGTTTTATCAATCTTTTCCTGTATTGTCGTTTCATTTATTATTTGCATGTGATCTTTTCTATTGTGCCCGCGCGGCCCTAATTTTCTTATGCTCGTGTCTGTAGATCTTCGTTCGGCGTTCGCGCTCGCCTCCCTTTTATTGGCAGTTTTTCCTCGTTGCATTGTGTCCAGGTCGCTCTCGCCTACCTTTCTTCTGCGGCGTTGTTAGGACTTAGGTTGTAGGGCCTTATCTCTGTTCGGGGTGTTCCTCAATGGAGAGCCTTACGGGAGGGGTCTACATTAGCCTGCCTCGTTCGTCCTCGCCTCTTGCGAGCCCCCCTTCGCTATCCGCGGGTCACCGCGAGAGCGGACTCCTCCCGGCTCACCCTCCTTATTCGCCTCGCTATCGTTCGCGAGTGACCTTGCGAGCCGCCGGCTCTATTTCCCTGCCGCGGATGACTCTCGTGTGTGAGCGGACCTTCGGTCTCGCCTCGCCCGGGTCTTGGGGTCGCTTGCGAGCCAAATCTCCTGTTATGAGTATCTTATTTATCTGCCCAAACCTCTTGTGACTTTGCCAGCCTCTCCAGAGATCAACCTGAACCCCCTTTCTAGTGAGAGCCCGAGAGCGGAATCGATCTGGGGCATTCCAGCACCAATACTTGTCACCTTGCCAGCCTCTCCATAGATCAACCTGAACCCCCCGTCTAGTGAGAGCCCGGGGAGCGGAATCGATCTGGGGCATTCCAGCACCAATACTTGTCACCTTGCCAGCCTCTCCAGAGATCAACCTGAACCCCGCGTCTAGTGAGAGCCCGGGAGCGGAATCGATCTGGGTCATTCCAGCACCAATCCTTATCACCTTGCCAGCCTCTCCAGAGATCAACCTGAACCCCCCGTCTAGTGAGAGCCCGGGAGCGGAATTGATCTGGGGCATTCCAGCACCAATCATTATCACCTTGCCAGCATATCCAGAGATCAACCTGAACCCCCCGTCTAGTGAGAGCCCGGGAGCGGAATCGATCTGGGGCATTCCAGCACCAATACTTGTCACCTTGCCAGCCTCTCCAGAGATCAACCTGAACCCCCCGTGTAGTGAGAGCCCGGGAGCGGAATCGATCTGGGGCATTCCAACACCAATCCTTATCACCTTGCCAGCCTCTCCAGAGATCAACCTGAACCCCCCGTTTAGTGAGAGCCCGGGAGCGGAATCGATCTGGGGCATTCCAGCACCAATCCTTATCACCTTGCCAGCCTCTCCAGAGATCAACCTGAACCCCCCGTCTAGTGAGAGCCCGGGAGCGGAATCGATCTGGGGAATTCCAGCACCAATACCTGTCACCTTGACAGCCTCTCCAGAGATCAACCTGAACCCACCGTCTAGTGAGAGCCTGGGAGCGGAATCGATCTGGGGCATTCCAGCACCAATCCTTATCACCTTTCCAGCCTCTCCAGAGATCAACCTGAACCCCCCGCCTAGTGAGAGCCCGGGAGCGGAATCGATCTGGGGCATTCCAGCACCAATACTTGTCACCTTGCTAGCCTCTCTAGAGATCAACCTGAACCCCCGTCTAGTGAGAGCCCGGGAGCGGAATCGATCTCGGCATTCCAGCACCAATACTTGTCACCTTGCCAGCCTCTGCATAGTAGCTATATCTATCAAGTGAGACGAAGTATTCAACTAACATCATAATAAAATTTTTAAGGATAGAATCGTTTCAAATCATCTCGGCTTCTTGCTTGGCCGAGGGGTGCCCCTTCCACATCTCGGAGGTGATACCCCCCTGTCTTGAGCACTTCGCTTACAATGTATGGACCCTCCCAATTGGGGTTAAGCTTACCTACCGCGGCCCCTCTTCCGGTCGCGTCGACCTTCTTCAAGACCAGGTCCCCCTTTTGAAAGTGCTTTACTCGGATGTGCTTGTCAAAATATCAGGCCATTCGTCGCTTGATCTCCTCCTGCCGGGTGGTGGCCTGGTCCCGGAGTTCCTCCACCAGGTCTAAGGATAGCCTTTATTCTTCATCATTGGCCACCAGCCACTCCTCGTCCCCTCCACCTGCGGCGACCACCCTGGGGGTTTTTACTTCAAATTCGATGGGTATGACCGCTTCGGACCCGTGAGAAAGCTTGAACGGGTTCTCTCCGGTGGCGGTGTTTGGGGTAGTCCTAAGTGCCCAGAGGACGGAGGGTAGCTGCTCCACCCAGTTCCCCCGGAGGTTATCCACCTTCTTCTTCAGTAGATTGACGATCACTTTGTTTGTCGCCTCCACCTGGCCATTGCTTCTCGGGTGGTGAACCGATGCAAACCTGAGGTCGACGCCAAGCTGGGTGCAGAAGCTAACGAATTCTTCGCTAGCAAATTGCTGCCCATTGTCCGTCACGATAGCCAGGGGGAGACCGTGCCTGCAGATTATTTCTCCCCATACAAAATTCCTCACAACTTGAGATGTTACATTGGTGAGCGCCTTCACTTCTACCCATTTGGAGAAATAATCGATCATGACCAGCAAGAACCTTCTTTGGCCGCTAGCTTGAGGGAAAGGGCCGACTAGGTCCAACTCCCATATGGCGAAGGGCCAGGGAGCAGTGATGGTTCGGAGTCTCTGAGCTGGGAGGAGTTGGAGTGGAGCATAGAGTTGGCACTTTGAACACCTCCTTGCGAACTCCGCCGCATCCTTGCTGAGGGTGGGCCAGAAGTAGCCTTGTCTCAACACCCTTCCTTCCAGAGTTCGGCTCCCGAAGTGACTCCCACACTCCCCAGAGTGAATTTCTTCTAGGACTCTCGGAACCTCCTCCTCTGAAACACAACGAGCCAGGAGTCCCGAGAGAGTTTTCCTGTACAGCCCTCCTGCATGCAAAGAATAATAAGCCAACTTATACCTGAAGCATCGCCTGTCTATGTCTCCTTCGGGGAACTTCCCTGATGTTAAGAAAGAGATGAAGGGATCCATCCACGAGACCCGTTGATCCACCTCCATCAGTTCTCCTTCCTCGATAGAGGGCCGGAAGAGTTCTGAAACCGTTCCTCATGTTCGCGGGCCGAACCTGGCCAGGAGGTCCGCGGGGGTGCTCTCTTCCCTCGGCACGTGTTTGATAGAGAAAGTGTGGAATTGCCCGATGACTCCCTTGACCTTCTCCAAGTATCGCAGAAGAGTCGGGTCCTTTGCCTCGAACTCTCCCTTGACTTGGCATGCTACCACCATGAAGTCCATCGAGACCTCCACATCTTGCACCCCCAGCTCTCGAGCTAACCGCATGCCTGCTATCACTGCCTCGTACTCTGCTTGGTTGTTGGTAATTAGGAAATGGATGTTCAGGGCTTGCTCGATTTTTGTCCCTTGGGGACTCACTAGGATGATCCCACCCCCCCCCCCCCCCATAAGAGTGCTTTCCTAAGGCACCATCCACCAACATCCTCCATGCCACTGGGGGAGGCGGTTCATGTTCCCCCACCTCAGTCGTGTAGTCGGCCATGAAGTCTGCCACTGTTTGGGCCTTGATTGATGTCCTGGGTATGAACGTAATATCGAACTCGCTCAGCTCCACAGACCATTTTGCCAATCTTCCCGAGTGTTCCACCCCTTCCATGATTTTGCGAAGCGGGTGGTCTGTCACTACTTTGATGGAGTGTGCCTGAAAATAGGGTCGGAGCCTCCGCGCCGCCACCACTAATGTGAAAGCCAACTTCTCTAAGATTGGATATCGGAGCTCCGCCTTCTTCAGCACACGGCTGATATAGTAGACAGGGAATTGTTTTCTCCCCTCCTCCCGGACCAACACAGCACTCACTGCTCCGACCCTACTCCCAGGTATAGGGATAGGTCTTCTCCTGATCTCGGCCCTTGGAGTAGGGGGGTTTGGGTGAGCTGTTCTTTCAAGGCTTGGAAGGCTCCCTCGCATTCCGAAGTCCATTCAAATTTTTTGTTGCCCCTTAGTGCCTTAAAGAAGGGCGCACACTTCTCCCCCGCCTTGGAGAGGAACTTGATGAGTCCGGCCAGCTTCCCTGTGAGGCTCTAAACCTCCTTCGGGTTCTTTGGCGACCCCAACTCCATTATTGCCTTGACCTTGTCCGGGTTAGGTTCTACTCCTGCTGAGGTTAGCAAGTGGCCTAGGAAATTCCCCCGGCTAGCCCCGAAGACACATTTCAAGGGGTTGAGCTTCATTTTATACTTACGTAGGGTCCCGAACATCTCTTTAAGGTATTGGAGGTGAGACCCAAGGTCCCTACTCTTCACCATGAGGTCATCAACATAGACTTTTAAATTTCTTCCTTTCTGCTCGCGGAAGACCCTATCCATCATCCTTTGGTACGTGGCGCCTGCGTTCTTGAGCCCGAAGGGCATCATCTTATAGCAGTAACATCCATCCCCCGTGATGAAGGAAACATCTTTGATGTCCGGGGGTGCATGCGGATTTGATGATAACCTGAAAAAGCATCTAAGAAAGACATTACAGAGAAACCGACGGCTGAGTCAACCAGCGCGTCGATTCTAGGCAGGGGGTAATAATCTTTCGGGCATGATTTATTAAGAAGTGAAAAGTCGATACACATGCGCCACTTACCTCCTCCCTTTTTTACCATGACTACGTTGGAGACCCAGCCTGGATACTGGATCTCCGATACAAAACCTGCCTGCAGGAGTTTACCCACCTCCTCTCGGATGGGTTCTTCAAGCTTGTTCGCCGTGGCCCTCTTCTTTTGGCGGATGGGGCGGGTGCCGGGATCGAGGTTGAGGCGATGGCAAGCCACATCCGCATCGATCCCGGGCATCTCGGCGGCGCTCCAAGCGAAGACGTCCACGTTCTTCTGAACGCAGGCCAGGATCTTGGCCTGCTCCTCCGAATTGAGCTCTCCGCTAACCCGAACCTTTTCCACAACCCCGAGCCGAGTGGTGACTTCAAGCTCCACGACCTCTTCCACGGCCTCCAGCCTGGATTGCTCCCCCCAAGCACTTTCCTTCTCTCCGCCGTGAGCGAGCGCTTGGGCTCCTTCTTCCGTGTCTGCCTCTCCTACCATCATCAGCTCCTCCGCCCCTCCTTCTCGGGCACCCTTCCCTTTCCCCTCTTCTTCTCCTCTCTCCGCCCTGGGCCTCTCAGCGACCCCTTCCTGGGCATGAACCTCCTCACTCTCAATCTCCTCTGCCACCCTCTCCATCAGCTCTTCGTAGGAGTCGGGGGCTTTCCTCTTCAAAGCCATTTTGAAAAAGCTCTCCCTTAGCCCGGCAGTGAAAGCGAGCTGGAGTGCGAATCCTGGCATTTCCTGAGTGAGCAGCACTTCCTCTTGGAACTGATCCGCGTAGCGAGCCAACGACTCTTTTGGCTCCTGCTTCACCTTGAAGAGAGACTCGGCGTCCTTCTTTCTCTTCTTTGCAGTTGAGAATCGCAATAAGAAGTTCCTGCGCAAATCCCCGAAGGCGTAGATCGACCCTGTAGGGAGTTGATGGAACCAGTCCCTGGCCTTTTCTTTGAGAGTGACGGCGAAGAGTCGACACTTGAAAGCGTCCAACATCGGCCTGATGGAGACCGAGTCCTCAAAAGACTGGAGATGTTGGACAGGGTCATCTCTGTCGTTGTAGTACACCCTGTCCCACTCTCCGAACCCTGCCGGGACCGGTGTAGAAAGTACCAACTCGCAGAAGGGGCTTCCTCCTTCTACCACCCTTTCTCGCTCCGCTCGCCCCCCAAGCTCTCTCTCCAGACTCGAGCTCGCAGGGAACTCGCTCGCGAGAACTGCATTCGCCTGGAACACTCCCACGGTCGCCATGTATTTTGGGCGCTCGCTCGCCTACGCTGCGCTCGCCGCAACAGAGCTTGCCGGCACGGAGCTCGCCGGGCTGGCAAACAGCACTCACCCTTCTAAGTCCTACACTGAACTTTCTGCAACTTCCTTTCCGGCCCTCCCCCCCAGGGCGTTCTCACCAACCGCTGCTGGGAGGAGGGTCACCTGGGGTACCGGGGTCGCGAACTCACTTCGCAGTGCCGCGACCGCGAGCGCGAAGGTGTCCAGCACCTCCTGCCTGAAGTCCGCGAACATCCTCGGCGTCACCACCTGCGGTGACTCGCTGAACTCCTCGCCTTGATCCTCGCCTCCTGTCATATCTGCTCCTTGGAACTTTCTTGGACCAGCCACACTCCACGCTCACCGCACCAAAATGTTGAAACCGATTTCTCAGTCTCCTATGGAGCTTGGGGCCCTCACCGAAATGAGGGGCAGCTAGCCCTTACTGATCCCTTGGAGAAGACAGATGGAAAACTAAGAAAATGACTAAGGCCTTAGTCGCAGCAAGGAGGTCCCTCCACTAACCCGGAAGATCGTTGAGCGCTTCCCATCCCAAGCCAAAGCTGAGACTTGGGCACCTTGGAGAGCTCTGAAAATGCTAACCAAAGAAATCTTAAGGAGAGATAAGCTGAAGTGAGATCCCTCTCCAAAGGTGCCCTTGAGGTCTTATTTATAGGTTTCCTGGTCTGGCCTACAAATAGCAGGATTCCGCCTTCTGATTTTACTATCCGCACCCCAAATGGGTCTGCTAACAGCTGAACTCCGCTGTTCGGATAGGCTAATGGCAGACCAACGGGATAGAGAGATGATTTCGTCGGTCATAGGATGAGTAGCAAATTTGTTGAACGCGGCCCGCACTTCGTCGGGCCCCCGGACTGAGTTCATCGACCTCGACTGAGATTCGCCGATCGCGGGGACTCTAGAAGAAGTCTGGCTCGCCTATCTTCTCGCGGTCCTTCAGCGAGATTCCTGCTCGCTCGCCTCCTTGCAAGCGTTCGGCGAGTACCTGGCTCGCTCGCCTTCTTGCGGGTCGACCTTGAGACTCTGGCTCGCGGGAAACTTGACTCGCGCCTCCTCCCGTGGGTGGCCTGTGGAGGCCTCGTTTTCACTCCTGCCTCACTCGCACTCTTGACTTGCTCACCTTCTCGCGAGCAGCCGGCTAAGTGCTCATCCCAGCGGATCTGCTGAGACAGGATCGTCGAGCGTCGTTTGGACTTAGTCGAGCGCTGGCAATTTCGTTCTTTCGCTTATTTTCTGCCTATCCATATGCATACATCCCGAGAACCTGACTCGCCTCACTTTCCTTTGATCATCCACTAGGCGAATATCGGGGTTGTACACTTGTAATGTTAACACTCCGAGTGGTGTTGATCTAACCAGGAACCTAGGACCCAAATCCTTTTGGGTTCCTAAGGGTAATTAATCTGTGATTGCAGGTATGTCCAAAGGCCAACCAAAACTCTAATCAGACATTTGGACAGTGGATGTTCATGGTACATGACCAGAACAAGAAGTATATAGCAAGGATGCTAATAAGTTTAGGAAATCAGTCCAGGCACTGAAATTCTAAGGGGGAGAAAAGATTGAGGGGGAGATGATTCAATGTTTTCAAAGTCTACTCCCAAGTGAGGACTCCTATGCAGTTGCTGAGGGGGAGCACTCTGTTGATCTCTCATGCTTTTTCTTCCCTATCTGAAGTAGTCAGAAAGGGGGAGAGAAGTTGAAGTTGGTAGAGAAGCTAAAGTTAAAAGAGAAAGTTGAAAGGGAGAGAAGGTTGAAAAGCTAAGTTTTTAACTCTCCTTATATTTAATATATTTCTCTATACATATTTAATATATTTCTCTGTACATTTATCTCTGTGCAATTCACCTTAGTAAGCAGGGTTCTGACTTCTTCAAATAGGGGGAGATTGTTGGGTATTGTAGTCACAATTACCTTGATTTGAAGAAGTGTCCCTTGAACTAAGATGAATTGCAATTGTATTTGATCATGCACTTTTAGTTGTGATGTTGCAGATTATTCCACTCTAAGTACATAGCAATGTCAGGTTTCAATGAGTTGTCAAACACAGGCCTATGCAATGTAATTCCTCATTGTATAGACCAAAGTGTTGACTCATGTGAAATATCTCTATTGAGATGTACTTCATATACTAAAGTGCTGGAGATGAAGAACTAAAGACGTTGCTGATTCTACTTAAGAAGAAAAATGGTGTAGAGAAGAATTCGGCTATAGGCATTGAAACATATAGTAGAATTCGACTATATGATTCTAATGAATATAGACGAATTCGGCTAAAGCATTTCAAGAAGCCAGAAAAATTCTCTAAGTAAACATTAGACGAATTCGACTAAAGCTTCTCTCAAATTCGGCTAATGCCATTCAAAAAATTCGGCTATAGACATTAAGCGAATTCGGCTAATGAGTTTCTTCGGCTATTTCAATTAGACGAATCGGAGATCAATTCGTTCCGGTTCAGTTCTTTACTGCTCGACATATAGGGCTTCTCCTCCATGCACAGTACGCGTGGTGTTCTGTCCCAAAATCACGCATATAGCTGTTAGAGAAGAATCACTATATATAGCTAAGGGTTATTAACTTAAAACCCTATTCGTGAATTCAAGAAGAAATCCCTCGTACTCTCCATCCGTCGGCCGACTGTTCTCGCAAATCATTTGCTATTGCCGACAAAGCTTGTGGTCGATTCTTCTTGAAGAAAAGAGTCAACTAGATCTCTAATTTTAGATCTCATCAAGTTCCTTTATGATCTAGTTATCTCCTAAGTGTTCAGATCAAGTTCTCTCAAGGCAAGATTTCTTCTTCCTTATTTCAAGATCCAGATTTCCGATTCAATCAAGGAAGAAGAAGATCTTTTATTTTCAGATCTGATCAAGTTAAGTCTCAAGGAGATTTGAAGAAGATTGTTCCTCAATCTAAAGTTTTGTAATATTTCTTTACAATATTTTGTAGGATATTTGTCTCCGAGTTGTAGGAAGCTTGCTTCCGAGTGTAGGAGTTTTGCTCCGAGTTGTAGGAGCATTGTCTCTGAGCTAGTAGGAAGTTTATCTTCCGAGTTTGTAGGAGCTTTGTCTCCGAGTTGTACGAGAGTTTGTTCTCCGAGCTTGTAGGAGTTTGACTCCAAGTTGTAGGATTATTCCTAATCCAAGAATAGTGAAGTAGCCTAGTCTAGCTGGGCGTGCTAGATAGGTGAGGTGGTAAGTGGACTACCCAAGATCGGGGAACCACTATAATTCCTTGTGTGGTGTTGTGCTCTTTGGGATTCTGTGTGCTTTTACTTCTCATATTTTTTAATTCCGCAAAAAGCCGCAGAATCTACCTATTCACCCCCTCTAGGTGATTTAGGTTGCGACTAGATACTTTCAATATGTTTCCTTAGATACAACTTATCTTCAATCTTCAAGGCGATATGTCTTCTTCAAGACGGTATCGTCGACATGCATCCTTCTTCAAGTCTTTACATGATATCTCAACGATATTACTGCTTTTTGATGATATCGTCGAGATATGACTTATACCTCTATTCAAGTTGATAGCACTTCTTCAAGATGATATCATCTTGATCTTCAAGACGATGTGAGGTCTTCAACCCGATGTTTGTCTTCATGAGTCTTTCTTCATGGCTTAATGAGTTATCTTAATCTTCACGACTATACCTCTTCTTCAAGACGATATCGTTGAGACGACTTTGCTTTATCCACGATAAGTTTTCTTCAATCTTCAGGAATATACAGTTGCTTCAAGATGATGTCATCTTGATCTTCAAGACGATATGAAATTTTCAAACCGATGCTTGTCTTCATAAATCTTTCTTCATGACTTGATGAGTCAAGTCATTAATCTTCAAGGCTATACCTTTTCTTCAAGACGACATCATCGAGATACATGAACTTAGCTTTATCAATGATAAGCTTTCTTTAAGATGATATCGTCGAAATCTCTGAACTAAGCTTTATCAATGATAAGCTTTCTTCAAGACGATATTGCCGAAACTTATTCGACATTATGATATCTTTCTCAATGATTCATCTGATGAGTCTTGAGACGATATTTTACTTAGTTAATCTTCATTACTATTATCGTCTAGATACTGCTAATGTAGCTTTGATGCATTTCGATGATATGTATGTTATCTCAACGATATATCCAGTCCTTGATGATTTTAGACTTAGAAATTACTTGACATATGATTTATCTTCTGCAGTCATGAATAAAGTATACCATCAAATACATAGTGCATTTATCATTGATCTGACCACTTCTTCAAATCAGGAATAATGCTGGGCACATTTCCCAACAGTTCTCAAGGTGCTCCCAATGAGTCGGCCCTTTGAGATTAAGGAGAAGAAAAAGAAATTAGTCAAAGGACTAAAGAAGGCTAGAATTGTATACTCTGATTCTCATTTATATGTTGTAGATAATGTCCCTGTTGATGATGATCAAGGATCTGGCAGCATTCTAGACAAAGATGCTCATGTAGAGCATGAGAATTGAAGATGATGTTGTTGCTGAAGAGAAGTCTGATGGAAATGAAGAAGATCATACTCAAAGTGATCCTAATCCTCAAGCTGTTGATAACAATGCACACATTATGCCTACTGAGTCTGCAAGACATGAAGAGGAGCAATCAGATTCTCTTGGTGATTTGCAAAGTAAGATTGACAAACTCATTTTTAATCTTGAAAGAAGGATTAATCTAATACTTGATAACTCCCCATATTTTTGGGATTCCACTGATCCAGAAAGGATGGATGCCATATCTGAGGGGGGAGGAGCAAGAGAACTTATCAGGTGTTGAAGAAGTCAACATTGACAGTGAAGATGGAATTGCTGCTGAACACACTAATCAATATGCAAAGGCAGCTGAGAAGAATGATCAAGCTGAGGAGGAGCATGGTATCCCTGCTCTGACTGAGGGGGAGCATGAAGTGCATGCAATGGAGCTATCAACTCTAAATGAGTGTGAGAAACAAGCCCTACAAGAGAAAAGCATACTCATTGTGGTAGCTGAAGTACAACCCTCCACCTCTGCAATGTCAAATGAACTCATCCTAAGTTCAATCAGCACACTTATTGAAGGTCATATGACATCAATAAAGGAATATATTGATAGGTATGTCTCTTCAGTCAAGGGTAGGCTCATGTCTGAAATACAAGTAATAAAGGAAGAAACCTCTTACCATAATAGGCAGATTACCAAGTGGTTTTATCTAGCTCAAAAATTAGTTGTAGCTCAGAATACAATATTGAGATCAATGGACAAGCATCTGCAACTCTCAGAGCAAGACATGACTTATGTCAAAAATTATGTGAGTAAGACTGATGAGGTCATAGAGAAGGCCTCAAATCACATTGAAGAATATGTATGGTCTACTGCAACAACAATGATTGGAGAGGCGGAAAAGATGAAGGATGAACTTAAATCAGACCTAGAAAATGCCTTCCAAACCCTATATGGGTCAGTTGTTGCTGCCTCCCAAAGTCTAGAACAAAAAGTGGTTGAAGAAGACAGAAAGGGGGAGGAGACCAATGCTGAGACCAATTCTGAGTTGTCCCGCAAAGTTCTGCAAGGAACAAGGATAGCACTTAACCTGCCTCTGCTAGATAATCTAAGAAAAGAAGATTTTGATTTTGAGGCTCAACCTAAGGTTGCTCAAGATGCTCAACTTGCAGCAAGGAGGAAAAGAGAAGGTGTCATGCTAGTAGAAGAATTCATGACAAAGAATAGAAGTGAGCAGGCCAAGGATCCTGATTATGAGCATTGGAGTGATGACTCTGAGGGTATCATTCTGAATGCATGGCTGCATCATGGCCAGATCTGCAAAGATATTGACAGAATATATCATGCAGAAGAATGGATAAAGTACCTTGAGAGGAATTCCCAGAGGAAAAGGTTATTCAAAGAGAATCTTGTAAGGAAGAACAATCTAAAGAGGATGCCTTCAAGGTATATTCCCAAGCCATATCTGTATTTCAAAATGCAAGAAAACAAGAGAAAGATAGCTGAGATGAAAGCTGCTGCTCCAAAACAAGAGCCTGATGAAGGAGGTGCAGAAAGCTCAAGTGCAGCAAAGAAAAGAAAAACTTGAACTAATGTATTTAGTTTTTCATATGAATCAAATGTAAACTAAAAAATATATTGATAGTTGATCATTACTGAAATTGTTTCGTAATGTTTGAAATGATATCATATGTTGATAGGCCAACATTAGTCAAGCTTAATATTGTTCTATATTAATGCTTTATATATACTGTGGTGCTTATATATAGTTAACAATGTTATTGTTATGTTGTCATGACTATTACTCATAATTTGTCATGATATCTTCTTTGATGCCTATATTCATTTAACAATTATTTGTTATGTTATCATGACTGTTATTTCATATATTGTCATGATAGGTTTTTGTGGTTATGTATTTTAGCATTGGTGTATGTTCTGCCTTCATCAAATAGGGGGAGATTGTTGGGAATATTGCCCTCAATGTTCCCTTGATTTGAAGAGGCATCACACTCAATGCTAAGTACATATTGTATTTGATAAACCTTATTTTACATCATGTATATGCAGGGTTAGGTTATTCCAAACAATGGAATAGTTCTGTGGTTTTACTATCAAAACTGCTGAGACGACAACATGGTCTCAGCTAAACCGCTGAGATTCAGCCAGAGCCGCTGAGAAGGAGTCTGTCTCAGCTGAGATGCATTTAGACATAATTCGCTGAGAAGACTAACTTTCTCAGCAGATCCGCTGAGATGAAGACAGATTCAGCCGCTGAGACTAAAGCCTATCTCAGCCCAACCACTGGGACAGATTCGTATTTGAATAAAGCACTACCAGGATCTGCTTTTGGCACAAGTGGCTGGAAAGCAAGTTAACCTTTTCTAATCATGTACATACTATGTCAGGGCCCTCTTCAGAGCCGTTGCAGATTGGAGGGAGTATAAAAGAAGATGCTAAGGCATTATAGAAGGGGTCAGAAATATTTTGAAAAGAAAATTATTGTACTATTGACGGCTTCCACGGATATCTCTCAACCTGCTTCCTGAAGCTACAAGCATTTATCTGAGATAAGATAGATCTTCCTGATTCAATCCTGAAGAGCAAGTAGATCATTCTTCATCAACTGAAGAAGAAGATCAAATAGAAGCAAGGACTAAAGCTACTGCCATTCAGCCCTGCTTTAAGATAGCACCTGCTATGCATCAACAACAGAAGTCCAGAGCTGAAGGTTAAATCTTGTCTGTCCTCTGTTGTATATGCAAACACTATTATCTCTGAAAGAACATTGATGTTCTGATTTTGTAGGGTTGTTGAGTCTGAGTGTGTAGGGCTGTTGAGCCTGAGTATGTAGGGTTGTTGAGCCTGAGTGTGTAGGGATGTTGAGCATGAGATTGTAGAGCTGTACTCCCAGCTTGAGTGTAGGGTCTCCGAGGAGATCTGAGGTAGGGCTTCTTGATAGGCCTGAGGTAGGAAATTAGGAGGATTTCTGAGGTGTAGGACTTGGAGTACTCTGAGAGGTAGGGTTGTTGAGCCTGAGGTAGGGTTGTTAAGCCTGCAGTAGGGTTTGGAGCAAACCTGAGAGATCATGAGGGTGTTGGAACATGGTCTTCCGCATCTCCTAGGTTTGAGAATAACAAATCCTATGTATATTTGATCTTGTGTGTTCAAGTGTGTAGGATAACAAAGTCCACATGACTCAAGGATTACATAAGAAGGTTGCCCCCAAAGTTGAGCCAACAAATCAAAAACATCTACTAGTGCTGGCGGTAGTACTAGCGCAGGCGCTAGCTATCGTTCGACGAACTATTAGCGGCGCTCGACAAAATTGAGATCGACGAATGTTGAAGCCCGCTCGATAAACTCCGGTCGATGAAATTGAGCTCGACGAATGTTGAAGCCTGACCGACGAATTGAGTTCGACAAAATTTCATTCGACGAACTGAAAGCGGCGCTCGACGAAATTCTCATCACGGCGTTCAACAAAACTTCGCTCGATGAAATCTTAGCGGCGTTCGATGAAATCTCGTTCGACGAAATATTGGCTTAAGCGAAATTTCCAGAAGAACTTATAGAAGGAGAAAGCGCCAGGCGGTATCCAATTGCGCAGGCGATAGAGAGGAGCACAGTAGGCAAGAGAGAAAAGTTTCCTCCGATTGAAGATTATGCCGTGCAGAATATGTCTTAATATAGGATAGCGCCGGCGGTAGCACTAGCGCAGGCACTAGCGCTAAGTCTATAAAAAGGACATCTTGGCTCCGTCTTGAGAAGCCTCTTGAGATCCAGAATTCCAGAGCTTCGTGCCACAGCATAGAGAGGAAGTTTCAGAGAGATACTCCCACAAATCTATAAAGGCTAAAGGAGATCCGTGGAGAAGATTTCAACACGCGTCATCATCGTGACGAAAGACGGCATCGACTACGATCATACTCTGCGTCTTCGTCTACTTCTCCAAGAGATCCACATAGAGGGAGTTTTACATTATTGTCTTTTTATTTCACATCTTTTCTGTAATCGTTTAGTAAATTCGCCTCGTGTTGGCGACTAGGTCTGGGTAGAACTTAGGGCTGAAATTCGCCTCGTGTTGGCGACTAGGTCTCGGGTGTAGGTCTAGGGGGTGCTCGAGGCCATATCCGGGGAAGGGTTGGCTAGAGCGGCTTGAGGCCATATCCGGGGAAGGATCGGCTAAAGCCAACTAGTTCGTGGGGATACGAGTCGGTATAGAAACCAAAAAGAGTCTTTCTATTAGCTTTGATTTCTAGATTCGATAAGAGACCAAGTTTTGTCATCATGCTTCTCAAGTTAATAAAATCATGTCTTTACTTTTACTTCAATTGATTTATCTTGATCTTCTCTAGTTTAATAATCAAAGCTTTTTCAAAGTTATTCAAAATATAATATAAGTTTTTAAAACCCTTATTCACCCCCCCCCCCCCCCTCTAAGGGCGCCTACCGATCCAACAAGTGGTATCAAAGCTAGGTTATTCCAAATCGGGTTAACAACCGGGAATAATGGCGTCTCATGATCTCGCTTCTTCTAGTGGGGTAAATTTTTATGAAGAAGAAAAATCTCCTAAACCACCTTTATTCGAAGGGAGAAATTATAAAGGGTGGAAATCATTAATGGAAAAGTTTATTAAAAGTTTAGATATCAATGCATGGGATATAGCAATAGTTAGACCAGCGGACGAATCAAATAAACAAGAGCGTCACCTAAATGCAAAAGCTATGCATTATATTTTTTGTGCTTTATCTCAAGATATTTTCAAATTAATATATTGTTTTTCTAGTGCATACAAAGTATGGAAATTTCTTGAAGAAATGTATGATTCACCTTCTACAGGTATGGAACAATCGCAAGAACCAGAGAATATGCAAGCTTGCACAAGTCTTCAAGAATGCTCCTCTCATGACGGATCAATGGAGCACACATCAAATGGAAAAGAAGAAGAAGTACTGTCTTCAGAAGAGGAGTGCCAAAAAGATGTCAAAGAAACGATATGTTCAAATCGTGCCTCTCCCGAAAGCAATATAAGGAAATCAAATTTCATCTTTTGTACTTCTATCTCTTCATTACAATTGCTTCAAACTACAAAGCGCAAAATTAAGAAATTAAAAAATGCTAATAAAAATTTGCGCCTAGAAAATAAAAATTTAAAGGCAAAAATTAATGAAGAATCAAATTCTAATTTATCTATTTCTACACATGGCTCCTTAGTTGAAAACACCACAACTTGTGTAGAATATAATGAATTAAAAGAAAAGCACAAGAAACTTGAAAAGGATTTTATTTTAGTAAAAGAACAAAATGAAAAATTATGTTTAGAAAATTCATCTTTGATAAATGATTGTGCTAAGTGCAAAGATTATAAAATTGAAATTAAAGAGATGGATGAAACATTTGATGAATATAGAAATAACTATCAAGATCATATAGATTCAATTGTCTCAACTCTTAAAAATAGCACAATCGCTTATAATAAAGCTAGACATAATTTAAAGATTAAAAATGATGAATTAAAATCAAAAATCAACTTGCTTATGAAAATTGTAAATACAAATTCACAATATCAAACTATATCTAAAAATAAGTTGAATATGAATATGAACATCTTACTTAAGTTTAAAAATGGGAGTAATGAACATAAAGGATTTGTAAATCAAAATCAAAATCACCATAATTTACAAAATCAAGTTTCTCCCAGCCTAAAATTAAATGCAAACAAATTTCCTTCAAATTATAAATTCAAAAACCTTTTTGATCCAAATGTTCAAGTAAATGATTATGGAAATTTAAAAACTAAAAATAATGTTAAACCAAGATTTGAATGGAGACCCAAAGTTAAAGATGAAACACAAACTCCACTCAAAAGGGCTCATTCACTTCCATCTCCTCAAAAGCAAATACGATGTATTTGGGTACCCAAAGGAACAGTCACACCCGGTCCTCTTTGGATACCTAAATCTCTTATTCATTAGGTATCATCAATTGCATGAAGTAGAATCCTTTCAAAATGAAATATACAAAGTTCTACTTCACGATATGCTTTCATGTCTTTTAATTTTTCTTGTTTTCTTATTTCTTTTGAACTATCATGTCATGGTCATCCTATACAGTATTAAAAATATGATTTTATCTCTTAAAAGATAAATATGTTTATAAAATCAAATTGATCAAAATTCAAAATCATATTTTATTTTGATGACCTATAGTTTATTCTTATATTCATTGCCTCTAAATATCTTATATTATCCATATGAATCAAACTCTAAATTTGCTATAAGATATTTCAAATTAAATCCAGTTATTAGGCTATTAAGTGTTTTAGCCTTCACCAACAAGTGGTTTAGTGAAATAACATGATCTAAAAGAAAATTCAAGATCTAAATAAAAGCTCAACTTTCAATATGGTTGTCTTTGTTCACTGATGAGTCCCATTTATATATACATTTTTGGACTCATTTGGGCTGGTATTCTAGTCTATGCACCACATTTTAGGCACGTTTTCATTCATATGTACTATTCTATGCTAGGTGCACTTTTTAGCCCATTCCGGTGTGCAATTGCACTCCTTGTTGTTGGGGGTAAGCACATGGTGCTCCCCTTCCCTTCTTCTATGTTTTTCTGATGCCGGACGTGTATTCCCAGCCATTGTATCTTGTATGTAGGTGACCGAATCGTCCCGTTTTCCCCAGAAGTAATGTCTGTGCATATCGCACGGTCATGCGTTTTCTTGACGTACGGTCGGGCGCGGTCGTGCGTTTGTGTCTGGGCTGAAAATGGAGCGTCGGAGTTTAATCGTGCGTTTTGACGCACGGGCGGATTCGCCCGTGCGTGAGTAAAACGTATGGTCGACCTGTGTCTCCCTGATTTCAGAGCTTTGGAGTTTACCCGTGTGTTTGAACGCACAGGCAGTATTGGTCGTGCGTGAGCAATTCATACGGGCGGCGCAGCGTCTTCCTCAAGCCACATTTTACGAGTTAATAATGCACGGTCTGCGCACGGTCATGCGTTCGACCGTGTGTGACCATTTTTCTGCATGTTTAGTATAAAATGCAGGAATCGAGGCAGTCCAAAGAGAGGACGATTGGAGGACGATTGGAGATGGATTGGAGCGATCGAGAGAGCGGGAAATCAGTTCCTTCCGGCTGCTCTTGAGGGTTGAAGGCTTCCCCTTCATCTCCACCACCATAGAGGCCATTTCCGGTGATTTCCACATCCATCCTTCCATTCGGGAGCACTAGGAAGCTTTCTCCACTATTAGCTCAAGCATTCCTCGCCGAGAGACCAGAGAAGCGCTGAAGATCGTAGGAGCGGTGACAGCCTCCTTCGAGTTAGCTCACCATTTGAGGGCCGAGCCCGGAGAGAGCCCGACAACCTCTTCTTCCGGCCGAGAACCCAAGACGCGGTGACTTCTTCTTTGTGCTCCTCTCTAACCTTTGATGCTTGTACTTGTTGATGAGTTGTATGAATGCTTGTTAAGTTAATCTTAAGGATTATTTCTTGTGTTCATGTCCAATGTTGATGTGGTGGCAAGAACAGCCCTTTTTCCTAGTGAGTTTCTAAGTTTCGTTGTGTGTGAAGCCACTAGCAATTGCTAGTGGTGATGTTTAGAGAAGAGGTGTGTGCGACCCTCAACCGTCATAGTTACATTCCGTCCACGCGCCTCCCAAAGCACGGCATCGCGGTCGTTGCATCCATCCCTCCTTGCGAAGCGGAGTTTTGACCCGCATCTCTTTTCTGCACTAACTTAGGAAACCCAAAATCAATGCCTTTGTTTTTCCTTTGTTTGCTCGTATAACAATCGATTCACCACACGTTTCGTTCACCAGAACCTGCATTCCATGAGAGACGATATTCGGGGAAGCTATTCCCAATTTTATTACTTGACAGCGACCGGTGCACTTGCCGAATACGCATCATTCACAACAAAAAATATTATATTATGTTCACTCCTTGATGCCAAACAAGATCTAAACCATCACTATTGTTCACCCATCAAAAATCACATATATATATTAAAAATTCTTAAAATGTATTGAAAGAATTTACCGTCATTTGAATTCACATGCACCACCATGATCTATTGATGTCCTTTGCTAAAATTCTCTAACATCATATATCATAAGCCATACAAAAAATCCTCTAAAAACAATCATCTCTATCACAATTATGTGAATTATAATTGATATATTAATTGATGACAATTGATATTATAATTACATACCATGGTTGGTGTATTATGTGTGTATTGTGATTTATTTCTAGTTTAGACCTTTGAATCATCTTGATATCAAATCAAATAGATTCGTCACTCCATTCTAGGTCTATAAGTTGAAACACTATCAAACCTTGGTATAACATTATTCTCAAACTTATCATACTAACATTGTCGCCTAAAGAATATTTGTGTCTATGTTAGGCTTTATATGTTTACCAAGACATACAGGCTGGGTATTCTCATCTAGGGCTTATCCATGGTATTCCTGTGCATGAACATTATGGTTAATCACTAAAATCATGCATATTTGATTTGTTCATTCATGTCATGTCATGCAAAGTTTAGTTGGTAAAGTCATATACAAAATCGCTAATGTTTCATGAAATTTCCACTATTTAGACATTTCCTAAAAATCTAAAATTTCAGCATGAAACTACTATTGGGACACTTAATCAAGATCAACAATTAAAAATTTCAAAATCTTAAAATATCGTGTACTGTTTCTCGCGCTAGCGCTAACGCCGGCGCTAGCGCACCTATTTGTTTTCCTGTATTTTTAAAATTTTAAAAAATTCCTAAAAATATATTAATCTATGTGTACTATTCATTTCTGCACTTTTGCTTTTATTACATTTTTGAAAAATCAAATACAAAAATACAAAAGCCAAATTACAAAAAAAATATGTTTTGCCCTTTTTTTATTTTTGCCATTTGTTTAAAGTTTGTCTTTTTTTGCAAAAATCAAATACAAAATATAAAACATTAAAACTATAAAAAAAACCGTATGATTTTTCCTATGAAAATCAAGCATGATTTAATCTATTATTTAGAACTTCTATAATGTTGCAATTTATTTTTTCAAACTACTTTGAACATTGTTTTCATCATGCTTTGATATATCTATTAATATGTGCATCAATTATATTGTAAAAGTTGTGTAGAACTATGCTTAGCATGCCTCTAAGTATGAGTGAATGTTTTATGTTTGATAATGATTTTATTCACTCACTTATTTTGGCATTGTCTACATATGCGTTTAATCTAAGAATGCTTGTGTATGTTATGTATTAGTACAATGAATTAAAATTGCACAAGTATCTTACCTACACTCCTTTATTTGCACTTTTAAAAGTTAAGAAAAGTGGTTATCTTTTTCATAAATTATATTGGTTTGCAAAACAAGTGTATTCGGAGAACTTTGTACAAAACAAAAATCATAAAATAAAGTGACAAAGATATCTCCACCAAGCACTACTTGAACCTCCTGATAAGTCTTAATAAGCGTTGTGAGGTTGAGCACCTTGGAAAGAATAGTAAAGTATCTTGTGCAAACCATAACTTTCCTTCAAAATAAAAACCCCTTATTCTTAAGTACACCGGATCACAATAAAAAACAATATTGAAGAATAAAATTATGTGATCCCCCAAGCACTACTTTGTGTTGAATCGTATGACGCCCTTAGAGGGGGGGGTGAATAAGGGTGTGTTTAAAATATAAGTTTTACTTAATAATTTTTTAAACAGATTTTACTTTACTAAAAAATTACTTATAAACACTTTCAAACCAATGCAATTTTTGTATTAAACCAAACACAAATTTCTAAGATAAGGATTATGCCACCAAATATGTAATTAAAGAAAAAGACATAATTATATTAATCACGAAAATTTGCATGCAATAAAAATGATCTTAACAATGCTTAAGATCAAGGCACAATTATGTTAATAAAAAAATTCAACAATTTTGGTTTACCAATCCTTCTCCCAAGGATCGGAAGGCTATCACTTGTCTCTCCCAAGACCAAGCCCAAGCCTATCCTCTAGATCTTCCTAAGATCTAGACGTAGCACACAAGGCCACGATTTCCCACCAAGCCACGCAAGGACTTGGACGCTCCACACAAGGAAGCAATTTTCCCCTAAGCCATGCAAGGACTTAGACGCCGCACGCAAGACGACGATTTCTCTACCAATACAAAATGAAATGTGTGTAAATGAAAATACAATATGAAAAGAACAACTCCCTAGAATTTCAGATCTCTGAAAGGATGGTTGAAGCCTCGAGATGATCGTTGATGTAGAAGAGCGCCCGATCTCGTCTTCAATCTTCAATCCTTCTTTGCACAAATAGGAGTTGAAGAGGTTCTAGAGCTCTCTGGTTCGTATGCACTCAGGAAGGGACTTGGAATTCTCAAATCTAGGAATGCACGAACACAAGGAGTCAATTTATAGAAAATCGTTGTCGCCTGGGCGACATCGACTGGCGGAATTTTCCGACAGCGCTAAACTGCCGCTGGAGTGCCGTCGTCTGGGCAGTTGCTGTAACCGCCGAGCTGTCGCCTGGGCAACATCGATGTCGGAATTCTGACAGCGCAAAACTGCCGGTCGTGGTGGTGTCGTGGGCAGTTGTTGAAACCTCCGAGCTGTCGCCTGGGCGACATCGCTGTCGGATTTCTGACAGCTCAAAACTGTCTTTCGTCGTGCTGCCATGGAGGGAAGTAGTTGTAACTTCTCTGCTGTCGCCTGGGCGATATCAGCTGTTGGAATTTTCTGACAGTGAAATTTTCCTACATTCAAATTTAGCTCCAGCAGAAATGTGAACATCTCATACCTGTTACCTGCACACCATTAATAAAAATAGAATCAAATACAAACGGGACTTTGTTATTATCAAACCGGAGGAGTGCGAAACGCATGCTCCAACAATCTCCCCCTTTTGATAATAACAAATCCGTATAAAAAAAATCATGTCTATTTAGATTGTTGATTTTAACATTTGGTGTGTTCACAGAAATAACATGATATATTTCTCTTAAAATAAATAATCTCCCCTTAGATGAAAGCTCCCCCTAAATGAATGCTCCCCCTAAATGTATGCTCCCCCTAAATGTATGCTCTCCCTAAATGTTAAAGTAAGTTGAAATGATGTATTGGTTAGGTGGAATATTTAGGTGTAATATATTTGAGATTTCTTGTATATACCTATAATTCTCCCCCTTTTGGTATTAGCAAAAGGTAATATGAGATAAAGGAGTAGTTCTTAAGGGAAAAGATATAGGATGTAGAAATGAAGAGTAAGCGGAAGCACTTTGTTGGAAATGATTGAAGTTCATGAAATATTAGGTATATGCCATAGTATGAATAAACTCATGAAGAGACGGTATAGCCATATGAAGTAAGAAAATAAAATAACTTAAACATGATTAAGTTCATTTGAAAGTATCATAGAAAGACACAATAGTGGATAGAAATTTGGAATATTTTCGGTCCAATTCTCATGAGATGACTGTTTATATAACATAATGATGTGTACATGTGATACTTAGATAAAACATATGAAGTTATTTAATGTACATGATCATGAAATGGAGAACATAATATAAGCATATAAAGTCAACTTTTACGTTGAAGATATAGCACAAGAAGAATAGCAAACCATTTTTCTTTTGCACAAGATACTTTACAATTCTTTCCAAGGTGCTTAACCTCACAATGCTCATTAAGACTTATCAGGAGGGTAAGTAGTGCTTGGTGGAGTATCCTTGTCTTTAATTTTAACCTTTTTTTTATCACATATTTTGTGATATCTTAATTTTGAGATATTAATAATTTTTTAATTGACCAAGGATCTCCGAATTCACTTGAATCGCAAAAGATGGTGTATATTTTGTTGTGCTAACAAATCAAGGTTGAAAGTTTTATTTATGAAGTGCTATTTTATTATGTTAAAGCAAATATGATTCATGTATATATTAAATAAAAAGACATACGTATTGATCAAAAGAAGTGAACGTGATAGTTCATTATGATAGATAAACAATTTCTCATACTTAGAGGCATGCGAAAACAATTTCCAATGGTCTAAGCAACTAAGTAGGAGTGTCAATACGGTGATAGCTTGGAAATGAAATCATATAATCATGTAAGAGCCATTTGTTAAAATAAAAAGCACATGGTTTGACATCAATTCATGAGTTGTAGCATTAATAAGGACATACAACTATTGTAAAGCATCAAAGGGACCAAAAACTGAAGATTAATTAAATCGTGAGCTGTCAGAAATTTCCGACAGTCACTGTCACCTGGGCGACAACCAAAAATATAAATACGGCTTTGGACCGAGTCAAAACCTATTGTGCATCATTTCCAGGAGTTAAAAATGAGAGGAAGCTGTCGGAGTTCGGCGACATCCTAGATCTAAGGTATGGTTTTTGATTTTCAAGTGTTTTGACTCAAAATTTTTTAGGGATTTTTGATTTTAGAAAGGGGAGATGATAAAAGATGTTTGTTTTTTATTTTCCCTTTGATGAATGGTGTAGATCTTGGAAGTTTTGTGTTTTAAAAGAGTAGATCTAGTGTAAATCAAGGGGATCTTGTTGGATCTTGGTGAAAAATGTTTTGTTTTTGTGATTTTTGTGGTTGAAGTTCTGCATTTATAATTTTTTTTTTAAATGCAAGATTTGCTTTTGGAAGAAGGTTGAAGATGATGTAAGGATATGGAGAAGATGTAGATTTGAAAAAATATTATATTTTTTTTTAAAACTTGATGTTGAAATAAAACTTGATTTTGAGTAGATCTGGAAGTTTATGTAAAAATTTTCAAGAGAAGTTTACTGAAGTACTGTCGGAATTTTCCGACAGTCACTGTCGCCTGGGCGACAGTGTTCTAGTGCACAGCACATGTTTAATCCATTCTTTATATGTTATTTGTAGAATGGCTTCCAGTTCGAAAGCGCGAAGGAGTACTTCTGAAGATGCGCATAGTTCGTATCAAGTGTACCCTGGGGTGGAGAAATCCATAGTTGGAGTAGCGAAATATGTTGAATTTGATTCGCCGAAGCACGATCATATCTATGATTGGCTTGTGAATGCAGGTATACTTTCAATAATCACAGCAGATTCGTTCTCCTCCTTTTTGATTCGTGAATTTTATAATCATTTGGAAGACCCAAATTACACTGAATTGGATGGGGGAGTTAGATCAAGAATCCAGGGTCAACATGTGGAAATAACACATGTTGATCTAAGAGAGGAATTCGGACTACTGATGAGTGAAAATATGCTGGATATAGTGGAGAGTTATAGAAAAGATAGAGATTGGACCCTTGTAAACATGAGTTTACATGGGAGTCAAAAGAAGACTCTAACCACTGAAGTTACGTCACTCACTCCGGATGCTTTTTTAGTTCAAGATATATTAAAGAACTCAGTCATGTTGAAGAGTGGAGATACAAGGAGTATCACGGCTCAGTTGACCCTCATTACTTACTTCATTATGGAGGATGAACCTTTCGATGTGGCGGACTTCATACTCTCCCAGATTCGGTATGCGTTTAGATTAAAGCATCCAAAATGGGTGAAGGTTCATACGCTGCCAATGGGGGTGATAATTCAGCGTATATTATAAAAGAAGTACAGATGGATAGCTCAAGATTCATATTTTGATGATTGTTACCCGGAGATATATTATACGGGTACTATGAAAGTGAAGAAGACGCATAAAAAGGCCCATCCTGGAATTGAGATTAGAGAGCCGCCAATGCCTAGGGCAGGATCACTTCGGGAGTCTATTGATGATCTACGTGATTCACTAGAGGATCACAAGAAATAAGTGAAGAAGGATCGAAGTAGAATGCAGAAGTTCATGAAATTTCTTGTGAAAGGTCTGAAGCTAAAGCCAACTCCAGAGGAAGAGGCCGAATGGCAAGTTCCAGACGAAGAACCGCCACGCCAATCGGTGAGGCGGACTCGACGTGGTAAAGCCGTGAGACGAGGACCTCCAGAAGACTGTCCAGAGAGCAACGGGGTTGGTTTTGAGGATTCTGAGTAGTTTCATCAGGCTGCTGCTGCTGACTGATGTCGGAAATTTCCGACATCCACTGTCGCCTGGGCGACAGTGAACTTCTTCAGATGTTGATTTCTGTAAATGAACTTGAATTTATGTTGTTTTCTACTGTTTTTATGGAACAATATTGATGTAATATTAATGATGTGTGAATTTTTGTTAAGTCATTTTAAATTCTATGGTTTGATTTTAAAATTTAGGCTTTTTCTTTTTAAAATGTATAGGTTTTGTGGTTTTTTTTTTAATATTTTATAGGTTTTAAGTAGTGATATATTCATTGTGAAATGTCTAGGATTCCCAATTCTAGCCTAAGCATAGAAAAACGAGAATCCGGTAATAGTTTAGTGAATATATCCGCTAGTTGATTTTCCGTGCCTATAAAGTTGATTTTTATATTACCCTTCTTAATATGATCCCTTATAAAATGATTTCGGACATCTATATGCTTAGATCTAGAATGTAATACGGGATTGTTAGTTAAGTCTATAGCACTTTTATTGTCACACTTTAATTCTACACTACTTTGTTGCATGCCAAAATCTTCTAACGTTTGTGACATCCAAAGAGCTTGGGCACAATAACTACCTAGTGCAATATATTCGGCCTCGGTAGTAGAGAGGGCAACAGAATTCTGTTTCCTACTCGACCATGAAATAAGTGAAGGGCCGATAAAATGACAAGTGTCACTAGTGCTTTTCCTATCTAAAGAACATCCCGCATAATCGGAATCCGAAAAACCATGTAAAATAAAGGAATCATTATGAGGATACCATAATCCTAATTTAGATGTTCCTATAAGATATCTAAAGATGCGTTTCACCGCTTTTAAATGTGACTCTTTAGGATTAGCTTGAAATCTAGCACATAAACATACGGCAAACATAATGTCAGGTTTAGATGCGGTTAAATACAATAAAGACCCTATCATACTTCTATAAAGGGTTTGTTCAATTGAAACACCACTTTCATCTTTTCCTAATTTTAGTGAAGTACTCATAGGAGTGTTTGCATGCTTAAGATTTTCAAATCCAAATCTTTTTAACATATCATGAATATATTTGGTTTGACATATAAAAATACCTTCATGTTTTTGTGTAATTTGAAAACCTAGAAAATATGAAAGTTCTCCAACCATACTCATTTCAAATTCATTTTTCATAATTTGAACTACTTCATTACACAACTCTTCATTAGTGGCTCCAAAAATAATATCATCAACATAAATTTGCAAAATAACTAAATCATGATCAATTTGCTTAATGAAGAGTGTAGAATCAGCACTTCCTATTTTATAATCGTGCTTTAACAAATATTGAGTTAATCGATCATACCAAGCACGAGGCGCCTGTTTTAATCCATAAAGCGCTTTATCTAATTTATAAACATAATTTGGATATTTCTCATTTATAAAGTCAGGGGGTTGTTCTACATAAACCTCTTCTTGTATATACCCGTTTAAAAATGCGGTTTTGACATACATTTGATATAATTTAAATCTTTTAAAACAAGCAAATGCAAGAAATATCCTAACC
Organism: Dactylorhiza incarnata; assembly: GCA_033032865.1. Lineage (NCBI taxonomy): Eukaryota > Viridiplantae > Streptophyta > Magnoliopsida > Asparagales > Orchidaceae > Dactylorhiza > Dactylorhiza incarnata. Next base: position 12,348,946 of record JAWHQI010000039.1, read on the forward strand.
ACTTCTAATCTTGCTACGGGTGCAAAAGTTTCATCAAAATCTACCCCTTCAATTTGTGCATAATCTTTTGCAACTAATCTGGCTTTATTTCTAACAATTCTAGATTCATTATCCATTTTTTTTTAAATCCACTTAACACCAACTACAGGATGATTTTTGGGTCGTTCTACAAGATTCCAAACCTTATTACGTTCAAATTGATTAAGTTCTTCATTCATAGCTAAAAACCAAAATTCATCATTTAAAGCGGTGGAAACATCTTTTGGTTCTATTTTAGAGACAAAACAAAGGTTTGAAAATAAAACATGTAGCGATGAACGAGTACTAACCCCTTTTTGCGAATCTCCAATGATAAGCTCCTTTGGATGATCCTTTGAAAACCTTAATTCACTTGGAGGCTCATATCCTTCTCTTTCTTCTACTTCTCTATCTCCTTCTTCTCGTTCTCCTTCTCTTTCTTCTTCTTTTCCTTCTTCATTTTCTCCAAGTTCTTCATCATCATTCTCCACCGTGGGAAGGAATTCACCTTCTTTTCCTGTAATTTTCTTTTCTACACATGAAGCAAACTCATCAAACCTAACATGAATAGATTCTTCAACTATTTTTGTTCTTTTATTAAAAATCCTATAAGCTTTACTAGTTGAAGAATAGCCAATAAAAATACCTTCATCACATTTTTCATCAAATTTTCCTAAGGAATCTTTAGAATTCAAAATAAAACATTTACAACCAAAAACTTTGAAATAAGAAACATTTGGTTGTTTATTAAAAATTAATTCATAAGGAGTTAATTTTAAAATAGGGCAAAGCATTACTCTACTAATTACATAACATGCCGTACTAACCGCTTCAGCCCAAAAAGATTTTGGTAATTTAAATTCAGATAACATCGTACGGGCTAACTCTTGAAGAGTTCTATTTTTCCTATCCACTACACCATTTTGCTGTGGTGTGCGTGGAGCGGAAAATTCATGTTTAATTCCTAACTCCGTACAAAAAGAAATAAACTTTTCATTTTCAAATTCTCCTCCATGATCCGATCGTATGCGTTTAATTTTTAACTCAAATTCATTTTGAATACGCAAACATAATTTTGAAAATTCTGAAAATGCATCGGATTTTGAGGTTAGAAATAAAGTCCAACAAAAACGAGAATAATCATCAATCAATACAAATGTGTATTTTCTACCTCCCAAGCTAGAAATTCCAATTGGCCCAAATAAATCCATATGTATTAATTGAAGTGGCCTAGTGGTAGAAATAATATTTTTACTTTTAAAAGATGACTTTGAAAATTTTCCTTTTTGGCAAGGCACACATAGTGAAGAAGATAAATTTCCATTTAACATGGTAAACCTTTAATTAATTTATCTTTTGAAAGTTTTGAAATTAACTTGGCACTAGTATGTCCAAGTCGCCTATGCCATAAATCTAATTCATCATTTTTTGATAAAAAACATTTTAAGGTAGAATTTGAAAAATCAAGAAATTTAATCATATATACATTATGACATCTAGGTGCGGTAAAAACAATTTCATTTGTTTTGGAATTAATAATTTTGCACAAATTTGTAGAAGATTCAAATAAAACATTTAAACCCTTATCACATAATTGACTAATAGAAATCAAATTATGCTTTAATCCTTCTATAAATAGAACATTTGAAATTGAAAAATTTTCGTTACCCACAACTCCGATGCCGATGATTTTTCCTTTTCCATTGTCTCCGAAAGTAATAACTCCTCCTTTCTTCATCTCTAGGCTAAGGAACTTCTCTTTATTGACCGTCATGTGTTTTGAACAGCCCGAGTCAAAGTACCACACGTCTTCTTTGTCCTTAGCCTGCCAACACACCTAGAAAGAAGAGGTGAGTAAAGATCTGGTTACCCAAGTGGTTCCACCCATAGTATAGGTAGAAGCCTTAGGCACCCAGATTTGTTTAATTTTACTTTCTCCTTCCTTCCAGCAAGAGTCCGTAGTGTGGCCAAATCTATTGCATTTGGCACATGTAATGTATTTAGAAGAGTATAACTTTTCTGGACTTTTACTGGATGAGGATGCAATATTTGACAATTCATTAACTCTAGAATTTTAAAGGTAGATTTTCTGGAATTTTCACTATCGCCGGCGACAATGGTTGTCGCCGAGCGACAGCTTCCAGACGTGTATCCGAGTCCAAACCTTCCAGATCCATGGCGTTGGTATCCTAAGATCATATCCAGTGATCTTCGGCCCATTCCAAACTTTTGCATGGCTAGTGTTAAGTCATGAATCTGGTTTCTCATTTCTGTATTCTCGGATACTAGATTTACGCATCTACGTTCAAAAGATTTCTTTCCCTCATGGACTTTGGAAATTGAAGATTTTAAATCTCTCTCTAAAATCTCATTCTTTTTAGTAAGAACTTTTATTGTAGAATGAGATTTGGAAAGAGATTCTTCAAGTTCTTTAATTCTTCCCAAAAAGTGATCAAACTCTTGGCAAGAACTATCTCTTTTTCCAATAGTCTTAATTTCCTTTAATAATTTTTTGTTTTCTTTAAGTAAAATTTCATTTTCAGATTTAAGAAGATCATTATCTTTTAAAAATTTTTCAAAAAATTTGCAAGTCTTTAAAAATTCAGAAAATAATTCATCATAGGTTGGAGGAGTTACCTCAGTGTCGCTTTGGACACTGCATTCGTCATCAGATATGACGCTCTTTCCCATTAAGCACATGTTGGCCTCCTCTTCTTTACTTGAGTCTGAACTGCTTGCATCCTCAGAAGTAGTATCATCCCATGTTTCCGCCTTCAACACCTTCTTCGACCCTTTGTGCTTCTTTTCTTTAAGTTCTTTCAAGTACTTTGGACACTTGCTTCGGATGTGTCCTAACTTCTTGCAGTGATAGCACTCCAGTGGCGGTCTCTCTTCCTCCTCATCGCCTTCCTTTCCTTTTTTCTTCCTAAAAGTCTCGTTTTTAAAATACTTTTTAAACGAATTCCTCCTCTCTGGATTTTTCATAAATTTTCTAAATTTTCTAACAAATAAACTTTCCTCATCTTCTTCAACCTCCTCAGAATCACTAGTTTCTTCCTTCTTAGATCTTAGAGCCAATCCCTTCTTCCTTGGCTCCATATACTCTTGTTGTTCAATTTTCAATTCAACTTCATGAGTTTTCAAGTTCCCAATGAGGCTCTCCAATTGTAAGGTCTTAAGATCATGTGACTCGGAAATTGCAGTCACTTTAGGATTGAACTTCGGGGGAAGTGATCTTAATATTTTCCTTACTAAATCTCCATTTGAGAACACCTTTCCTAGCACCTTTGAGTCGTTCACGATTTTTGTGAATCGTGTGTACATCGTATCAATCTCTTCATCTACCTCCATTTTGAACCTTTCAAATTCAGATTCTAGTTGAAATAGCTTTGAATCCTTTACCTGCGAAGTACCTTCATGAGTGATTTCTAATAAATTCCAAATTTCAAATGCAGTATTACAAGCACAAACTCTATTAAATTCAGTGCGATCTAGTGCGCAAAATAAAGCATTCATGGCTTTTGCGTTGTTCTTACATTTTAATTTATCGTTGTCATCCCACTTGTCTTTGGGCTTATCCATGGTTACATCTCCTACAACAAATGTTGGAGAAGTGTAACTAGATTCTACCATATTCCAGACTTCTATATCTAGCGCAATTAGAAAACAACGCATACGTGTTTTCCAATAATTATAGTCTGTGCCCGTAAAAAGTGGTGGCCTACTAATTCCTTGCCCCTCAACAAACGCGTGATCGTTGTGCGCCATTACTCTCGGTGGTAAAACCGTTTTGGAGTAACCTTCCTCTGATACCACTTGTTGAATCGTATGACGCCCTTAGAGGGGGGTGAATAAGGGTGTGTTTAAAATATAAGTTTTACTTAATAATTTTTTAAACAGATTTTACTTTACTAAAAAATTACTTATAAACACTTTCAAACCAATGCAATTTTTGTATTAAACCAAACACAAATTTCTAAGATAAGGATTATGCCACCAAATATGTAATTAAAGAAAAAGACATAATTATATTAATCACGAAAATTTGCATGCAATAAAAATGATCTTAACAATGCTTAAGATCAAGGCACAATTATGTTAATAAAAAAATTCAACAATTTTGGTTTACCAATCCTTCTCCCAAGGATCGGAAGGCTATCACTTGTCTCTCCCAAGACCAAGCCCAAGCCTATCCTCTAGATCTTCCCAAGATCTAGACGTAGCACACAAGGCCACGATTTCCCACCAAGCCACGCAAGGACTTGGACGCTCCACACAAGGAAGCGATTTTCCCCTAAGCCACGCAAGGACTTAGATGCCGCACGCAAGACGACGATTTCTCTACCAATACAAAATGAAATGTGTGTAAATGAAAATACAATATGAAAAGAACAACTCCCTAGAATTTCAGATCTCTGAAAGGATGGTTGAAGCCTCGAGATGATCGTTGATGTAGAAGTGCGCCCGATCTCGTCTTCAATCTTCAATCCTTCTTTGCACAAATGGGAGTTGAAGAGGTTCTGGAGCTCTCTGGCTCGTATGCACTCAGGAAGGGACTTGGAATTCTCAAATCTTGGAATGCACGAACACAAGGAGTCAATTTATAGAAAATCGGTGTCGCCTGGGCGACATCGACTGTCAGAATTTTCCGACAGCGCTAAACTGCCGCTGGAGTGCCGTCGTGCGGGCAGTTGCTGTAACTACCGAGCTGTCGCCTGGGCGACATCGATGTCGGAATTCCGACAGCGCAAAACTGCCAGTCGTGGTGGTGTCATGGGCAGTTGTTGAAACCTCCGAGCTGTCGCCTGGGCGACAACGCTGTCGGATTTCCGACAGCTCAAAACTGCCTTTCGGCGTGCTGCCATGGAGGGAAGTAGTTGTAACTTCTCTGCTGTCGCCTGGGCGACATCAGCTGTCGGAATTTTTCGACAGTGAAATTTTCCTACATTCAAATTTAGCTCCAGCAGAAATGTGAACATCTCATACCTGTTACCTGCACACCATTAATAAAAATAGAATCAAATACAAACGGGACTTTGTTATTATCAAACCGGAGGAGTGCGAAACGCATGCTCCAACACTTTGCACCCTGATAAGTCTTAATAAGCATTATGTGTGCAAAGCACCTTGGTAGTTGTATATTTTTTTTGTGCATTGAAGTGTGTGGAAATAAAATTATTTGTGTTTTATTGTGCTCTTACTTTACATATTGCTTGAATTTTTTATTAAAACATTTGTTTACTCTACTCAAAAATACACTTATGTGCACATCATTATCTTCCATAACACTTCTTCTCATGAGTATTGGATCCTAATGCTAATTTTATACTACTCTTTACTTATGAAATGCACTAGATAACCTAGCATGCTTTCTACAATATTTAGTTTGTTTTGAAATTGTGAATTAACATAACATTGTAGTAATTTCTTTTTGATAACATTATTTCATGCTTGGTTACTTCATTATCAAACTTAAATATTTTAATTGAAAAATGATTTACAAAAACATCTTCTTTATGAAATTTAACTCATATATCTTTTTATGGGTCATCATTACAATAAGATGTTTTTTGTATTTCTATAAGTCTTCCGCATCATAACCATATAATTGTTTTACCTTGCGCTTTCATGCTTATTTAAAGTCTTTTATTTTGTGTGCATCATCACTTGAATCTTCAAATTCCTTTCTTACAACAAGTGGTAGACTTGCTTGGTAAACTTTATATTGGTTGCTTTTAACATGAATTTTTTGCTATAAAACTCTGATTTATTTCAATGAAAATTGTTATATTAAAAACTCTAATTCATTAATGAATTTCAAAATAGCTATGTGAGTGTTTTCATAAATTCAAATAAAAATATAAACCCATAGGCTATGTCATTAGATTTAAACGCTTAAATGTTTCCAATAATTATTATCCATGACTTCATATCTCACCATAGCGGGGGCGTAGGGTTGTAGACATTAGATAACCTTATCTCTAGTCATGTCTTGTCCTTAACCGGGGAGGGTTCCAGTGGGGCCTTGTGAGGCACTGGGGGGAAAGAATGCTAGGTTGAGTTTTGTCTAGTGTTTGCATATGGGACTAACACCCCAACCTACGGCATGTTTGCAGCTCCTCATGCCCATCCGTCACTTAGTACGGGGCTAGGGTGTAGACATATTGTCTGGGTAGTTTAGTTACTTGGAAATCATTACATTTTGTTTATGCTACAAACTCTGATTTATGAAAATATTGTAATACTCAAACTCTGATCTATTTAAATGATAAGTATTCTAAAACTCCTTATCATTTCCTTCTCTACAAGCTCGATCATGATTTTATCTTATTATCAATTTTTAAGTGGTGTCTCCTTACCCGCTTTTGCTAATAACAAAAGGGGGAGAACTAACATGATAAATATAATCTGCTATCAAAATATAATGGTTAATTAAGATGATAGCTTACATATTACGGGAGCATTCACTTAGGGGGAGCATATATTTAGGGGGAGCAATTTTAAATGCTAAAATCGTAAATTATCCTAAGTCATCACTCTCACACACACATAAGTATGTTTCTTTATGCTTATATATTAATGCTCTGATTTATCATTAATGGATTTGTTATTATCAAAAGGGGGAGTTTGTTGGAACATGGTCTTCCGCATCTCCTAGGTTTGAGAATAACAAATCCTATGTGTATTTGATCTTGTGTGTTCAAGTGTGCAGGATAACAAAGTCCACATGACTCAAGGATTACATAAGAAGGTTGCCCCCAAAGTTGAGCCAACAAATCCAAAACATCTACTAGCGCTAGCGGTAGTACTAGCGCAGGCGCTAGCTATCGTTCGACGAACTGTTAGCGGCGCTCGACGAAATTGAGATCGACGAATGTTGAAGCCCGCTCGACAAACTCCGATCGACGAAATTGAGCTCGACGAATGTTGAAGCCTGACCGATGAATTGAGTTCGACGAAATTTCGTTCGACGAACTGAAAGCGTCGCTCGGCGAAATTCTCATCACGGCGTTCGATGAAACTTCGCTCGACGAAATCTTAGCGGCGTTCGACGAAATCTCGTTCGACAAAATATTGGCTTAAGCGAAATTGCCGGAATAACTTATAGAAGGAGATAGCACCAGGCGGTATCCGATAGCGCAGGCGATAGCGAGGAGCACAGTAGGCAAGAGAGAAAAGTTTCCTCCGATTGAAGATTCTGCCGCGCAGAATATGTCCTAATATAGGATAGCGTCGGCGGTAGCACTAGCGCAGGCGCTAGCGCTAAGTCTATAAAAAGGACATCTTGGCTCCGTCTTGAGAAGCCTCTTGAGATCCAGAATTCTAGAGCTTCGTGCCACAGCATAGAGAGTAAGTTTCAGAGAGGTACTCCCACAAATCTATAAAGGCTAAAGGGGATCCGTGGAGATGATTTCAACACGTGTCATCATCGTGACGAAAGACCGCATCGACTACGATCATACTCTGCGTCTTCGTCTACTTCTCCAAGAGATCCACATAGAGGGAGTTTTACATTATTGTCTTTTTATTTCACATCTTTTCTGTAATCGTTTAGTAAATTTGCCTCGTGTTGGCGACTAGGTCTGGGTAGGACTTAGGGCTGAAATTCGCCTCGTGTTGGGTACTAGGTCTCTGGTGTAGGTCTAAGGGGTGCTCGAGGCCATATCCGGGGAAGGGTTGACAAGAGTGGCTTGAGGCCGTATCCGGGGAAGGATCGGCTAAAGCCAACCGGTTCGTGGGGATACGAGTCGGTATAGAAAACAAAAAGAGTCTTTCTATTAGCTTTGATTTCTAGCTTCGATAAGAGATCAAGTTTTGTAATCATGCTTCACAAGTTAATAAAATCATGTCTTTACTTTTACTTCAATTGATTTATCTTGATCTTCTCTAGTTTAATAATCAAAGCTTTTTCAAAGTTATTCAAAATATAATATAAGTTTTGAAACCCTTATTCACCCCCCCCCCCCCTCTAAGGGCGCCTACCGATCCAACAGAGGGATCTGAGTTGTAAGCTCTTGGAGCTAAGTTTTTGGAGGAGGTTGTCTTCTCTAACACACTAATAGAAAGGTGTAGAGGGAAAGTGGATTACTCATAGACGCACTGTCTTGGGGAATGACTATAAATAGCTGTGTGTTTTCTGTGTTGTGCATTTACATTATATAATCGCTAACAACAACTAGCAATAACTAAGAAAAAACAAAGAAACCTATTCACCCACCCCACCCCCCTCTAGGTGAATTAGACTACTACTTAATAAACTATCACATGCACTGGCCGCGTGGCCCATTAATTAGGAGGTCCATAAGAGCAAACAACCAGCAGATGAATACAAAATATACAAAAATACTTTTTTGGAACAACTAGCATCGAGTGACCCGCAAACAACTAGCTGATGACAAAAAAGACTAAAAAGTCTATTCACCCTACCACCCCCCCCCCCCCCCCCCCCCCCCCATAGGTGAAATAGACTACTACTTAATAAACTATCACACTTAAAAAGTCTTTTTTGTATATTTATAGTCTTTTTTTATCATTTTTTGGTCTTGTTGCTGTCCATAAGACAATCGAGTGACCCGCAACAAGACCAAAAAAAAGATACAAAAAATACAAAATATAAATATTAAATGAAGCAAAATAAATTAAAAAAATATATAAGAAAAGTAAAAAAATCAAGTGGAGAAAACGTATGCTTCTGCTAAAAATATACTTGCCATCATATTCCCCACCTTGAGAACAAGACAACCTTGTTTATGTTCCGCTAATCAGTGTGCGTATAATAAACAGTAAAAATATAAACATAGAGGGAAAAAATAGTATAATAGGAAAAATAAGATAATATAATGTTTATATAAGAAAATAAACAATGTTGATGGGTCAAACCCATTAATTAGGAGGTCCCCGCGTATGGAAGGTCCAACAAACAAGGAAACACAATATTCGATGAATCCTCCCCACAAGGAAAGCTCCGCCCCACGCGCATGATCGGCGCACCAGATCTCGCAAGCAGGTTGCGATCCCCACGCAGCCCCTCACGCTCGCGGTCGGCCACGAGTAAGCTGTAATATGCAATATGTAGCAAAATAAAGAAAGTAGAACTACTCTACGCAGGGTGAGGTTCAATCTTCTAGGTTGAGCATATAAGTAATGGGAACCTAGGAATGCAAATGATATTGGTTGGTTCACATGGAGGTTCACCACAACGGCCTAAGCACATGAGGCTAACATAACATCACTCAACAACACCACATTTATAAATTTGTTTCTGAAACAATCATTGACCACCTTCATAGATCAAGATTAGGCAATGGCAGTCGCTATCAAAAGACTGTTAAACAAAAGCAATCATCGACTATGTCAATGACATATTACAAAGAAAACCCCAACCAAAGTACTCGCATTTAATGTTGATGTTAGCTTACGTTTTTTGTTTTATAGTTGTTTAAGTAAGTGTGACTCTTCCAATGAATTTAAATTAGTTTGGAGTCAGATGATATTGCAGAAAAACTTAAGTGAAACAGATGGTTAATTTATTTGTATGAATAAAAGATAAATGAGCTACATCGTTCAATAAAATTGTCTTTGATCACAGAATGTTGTCGACTCAAAGGAGTGAATTGACAAATAATGTATGTCATTTTATTACTAAAGCTATGAGTACATAAGTTGGCTGTTTACCCAACAGAAGGAAATTGTTATCAATGGTTAGGGAAACGCTCAGGAAGAAGATTTCAAATGCAAGCAATTTACCATACAAGTTAATGCCAAGATTTGTCCAATTCTGAAACAACTATCAAAATTGTACATTATGGCTATGTATGTGAAATTCAACAAGGACTTAAGACACAGAGCATTTTAGTTGTATGTTGTTGAAGATAATCTCATCACTGAACAAATTCATATGTTTATTATGTGATAGAGTGTTTGTGGTGAGAATAATAAACATTAGTATGTAGAACTAAACCTAAGCAGTTATGATATTTGTTGTTCTTATTGCATGTTTGAGGCAAATGGGATTTTATGTACTCACATTTTGAAAGTATATAGTCATAAAAACATCACATTTATTCATCGTGTAGAAAAATGTGAAACAATCACGAGTTATATAATGGAGGGCCTTGAAGAGTTTTCTACACATGTGAATGCCATCATAGAATTAAATTGTAACAATCCCCATAGAGACAAGTCCAAACCATCGATAAAGGATCCACCAAGACTTAAGCCCAAAGGAGTGTCCATGTAACATCCCAATAATTGTTGGTACCCTGGAAGTTTGGTGACTTCACCTGATTCCTTAGAAAGGCCTAGATATCCCAAATTGTCATGCCCTTAGTGGTGACCTGGGGTTACACCTAGGCATACCAAGGGGTTGTAAGTGAACTATTTACCCACGTTGATCTAAAAATTAGGTCATCCTAGACCTAATAGACACCAGTATGTCCTAATGGTCACATCATGCTTGCTCTATGATTTGGATCAACTAAGACTCAATCCTTAGTGGCCCTTTGCCCCAAGAAATTGATTCAATCCAGAGTGTACCCAAGTTGAATCAAATGGGGTCCACCCTAACTTAGTTGACCATACAAGTCATGTAAGAAGTTGACTTGGTCAACCTTAAGCCTATATTGACCCAATGGGTCACCATAAAACCTCATGCACCTAGCCTTGGCCTAGTGGACCAATTAATGGTCTTAACCCTCATTCTGGACATCCACATCACCATAACTGCATGGCATGGTCAGCCCAATATTTGACTTGGTCAAACCAAAGCTTTAGATTTTATATATGTTTATGATTTGAAGGTTTATGGCCCATTTAACCACCACTTTGTTTCCTTGACCCAAAGAGGTTAACTTTGTCCCTTATCCTCATGACATGGCTTGCCATGTCATCATAATAGTCCAATCCGAACATGGGAGTCATAGGAGCACAATCAATTCGTTTAATACATTGCATCCCCTCATCTTTTAATTTTTTAATAGATATTTAATCAAAGGGATGCATGGGAAAGACCAAGGGGTGGAAGCCAATTCGTTTTCATGGAGATGAAGGGTTGTCAAGGCTTGAAATGATGCATCTTGCTATGGTTATATACAGAGGATTTCAGCCAAAACCTAGGGACTCTTCCCTCTCCATTTCCTTCCTCCTAACCATCATGGATCAACTCCTTGAAGAGAGGCGAACCAAAACGAAATGCCTCCAACTGGAATGGTGCTACCGGCGGTGAAGAAGAGCTCTCACGACCATCGTCGCCGCTATGATTGCAAATCGATCTCCCTCCTCCAAACATCCAAACCACTCCAAAGGCGTTGTTCTCAAACCTCATTCTTGCCTAGATCTTTTCACAGACAATTTCATGCCATTCTGACTACCGGAGGTGGTGTTTCCAAGCCTTGAATGGCCTCGGACCACCAAATGAGTGGGAGAAACCCAGGCCATTTATGGCTCACTGGATGGTATTGCTTGGTAGGGAAGGACTTCCTCGTCCTTCCCATTGGCCCTTGAGGCAACGTGATCACGTGGATCGCAAGATCCAGAAGACGATAATTTATATGCTCGTGAATAGTGGTTTTTCGGCAAGCAGAGGTGGCGGCCGGCCACCGAACTGCTTCCCAGAGTCACCTCCCTCCGACGAGTCGAATGGGAGTTGTGGTGCTGCAAGGTGTTGACCGGAGAGCGATTGAGGAAGGATTTTAAATGCTCGAGGCTCTATTTCTCCGGCGAGAAATTCCCCCCATTCGATCTGAGGAAGAAGACGAGTTATAATCGTTGATATCCTTAATCTCTGCTAAGCCGAGATTGGAAGTCTCCGCGCAGCAGATTGACAGCGCCACTGTGGGAGAAGGACATTTCTTGTTCTCCTGCGTTCATTATCGTCAGATCTCGTTAAGATCTGTGTTGCCGATTTATTAAATTTGATTAATAGTGTATGTTAGGCACTAACTATGACAAAGAATGATATTATTAGAGATGAAAGTTCGAGATATCTGTCTTCTCATTTTCAAATGGTGTGGCTCATTTTCTGGTAAGCATTATAGCTCTGTCTAGAGCCATTTTGGTGGGACTTCTCTTAAATGTGGCAAGAATTAAATAATGTTGATAATTCTTTGGATATTGAATGAATGGACTTGAAAATCTGGAATTCTCGGAGTTAGGTCAGCACGTATGTCCCCAAAAATTGGTACAGTTTTTGGAGGACTTTGCCCCTGAGGTTTTGTGAAATATTCAGTAATTATTCAAGTATCATATAAATGAAATATTAAAGGCAGAAGATATTATTTGACCCTCAAATTTTGTGGTGTTTGGGATTCAGAAAAACACCATGTGGAAAAATATTACGTAATTTGGATGCCAGTAAGGTATTATATCTACTTGATTAAATATGGTGATCCTAGCTTAATACAAATGATTAAGTCACATTGTGATAGATTTAATAAGAGTGATAACTCTCTCAATATGAGTCATAAGATAATGAAATTCAGTTTGTGTGTGGGTAGGACATATCCTACCTTCCCAAAAATTAGTAAAAATTTTGGAGCACTTTTGTCCTATAGTCTTGTTTAATATTCATTGAATATCTGGAGACCATATTTAAGAAATAAAATAAGTATGATACCCTATCTTAAGGTAAAACTTTGGGATATTGTTTATATGATAAAAATACATTTTGTGCCACTATATTAAGGTAATTGGATGAAGATAAATGGTATAATTGACATTAGTCAAACTGGTTCCTGATTCCCAATTTGACCTTGGTTTAATGAATGGTGTAAATAACATACTTCTTGACTCTCATTTTAGATGAAGTGGAACTTTATGATGAGTATAGTAATATCATGCGAGACCACACAATAGGTGGAATTTTGGAGGACTTAGGCTCCGTTTGGGAGGACTTATTTTCACCGGTCAAGCGGTTAGGACCGCATGAACCGGACCTTAATTAAGGTCTAGTTCATGCGGTGGTAACCGCTTGACCGGTGAAAATAAATCCCCCCAAACGGAGCCTTAGTCATATATTCTGGATGAACTCATATCATAAGTGTACAACCCGTAATTCGTCGAGATCAAAAATGCCTGAGCACGGCACAGAAGAGCTCGCCCACCTGGGGCGAGTACAGAAGAGCTCGCCCACCTTGGGCGAGTACAGAAGAACTCGCCTACCTGGAGCGAGTACAGAAGACCTCGCCCACCTCGGGCGAGTATAGAAGACCTCGCCCACCTGGGGAGAGTACAGAAGAACTCGCCCACCTAAGGCGAGTACAGAAGACCTCGCCCACCTGGGGCGAGTACGGAAGACTAGTTTTGCGCATCAAGTTTTTTGCGCCTTTGTCGGGGACTACGGTTGATATTTTGAAAAACGAAATATCTATTAATTTTATCTTATCTTTTCTTTAAGGTGTAACTAAATTCCTGGAAAGGACGCTTTGGGCTTGAATTCTCATCACAGCCTCTAGTACCTTGCGAGCCCTTCACCGGGTTGACCTTGAGAAGTCCAGGACTAATTTTAATTCACCTAAATAAAAAAAATCTTCATAAAAAAAAATTATATATATTAAAACATTATAAAAAATTTTATCTAAAATTTTATTTTATTTTCTTTATCTTTTCCACATCTTTTCCTCTTGTATTTTTGGTTTACGACCCGAGGAAACTCTTCAGTCAATCTAGAATTTTGTTTTGATCCGGAAATCGAGAGCACCTTGCGTCGTCGTCTCCGATTTAGTGATCTACCAATAATTTAAGAAGAGTCAATCGGAGAAACTAACGAAGGCTTAATGGATAACCTCGACCATAATGAGGCCCCGCTACGGACTATGCGAGGCCAAATTGGGAGGGAGCACAATCTAGTATTATTCGCCCGGCGGTGGCGAATAATAATTTTGAAATTAAAATAAGTATCATTCAAATGGTACAACAAACAGTCATCTTTGACGGCTTACCAGATGAAGATCCAAATTTAAATTTATTAAATTTTTTGGAAATTTGCGATACGTTTAAAATAACTGGCGTCACCGATGATGCAATTCGTTTGCGTTTATTTCCATTCTCTTTGCGGACTAAGGCCAAACAATGGTTGGGATCTCTTCCTAGAGGTTCCATCACTACATGGGCCGAGATGACGGAGAAATTTTTAACTAAATATTTTCCTCCGGCAAAGTCCGCTAAATTACGTACGGACATTCTCTCGTTTACGCAAATAGACTCGGAGTCTCTCTATGACACATGGGAGCGCTTCAAGGAATTATTGCGGAGATGTCCTCACCACGCCCTTCCTTTATGGCAACAAGTTCAAACATTCTACAATGGTTTGAATCTCCAAACGAGGCAAATGATTGATGCGGCAGCTGGGGGAACTCTAAATAACAAAACCCCAGATGCCGCTCAAGAGCTTTTTTAGGAGATGGCCATGAATGCTTATCAGTGGAATGCGCCACGGTCGCGTCCTAACAAGCCGACCAGACTCTTTGAAGTCGAAGGCACCCCAAATTTAGCACATCAAGTAGAATGGCTTACTAAGCAATTGGCGGAGATGTCTGCTTCCTCCGCCACTAACGGGGCTAATAATAATTATTATTATAATAACAATAATAATTTTAATCAAGAGCAAGTAGATTATATGAGGAACTTCTACCGTCCTTGTTGAAACCGATTTCTCGGTTTCTGTGGAGTTCGGGGCCCCCAACCGGTTGGGGGGCGACTGACACTTACTAATCTCGCGAGAGAACAGACCGGAGCCTCGGAGTTGGACACTGATCCTTAGGCTCAGCTAGGAGGACCCACCACACACCCGGAAGATCTTTAGAGCGCTTCCCCTCCCAAGCCAAAAGCTGAAGCCTGGGCACCTTGGAGAGCTCAAGGATGGCCTGAGGAGAGAGAAGCTCCAAAGAGAAGTCCTCTCCAAAGGTGCCCTTTGGATCATATTTATAGATTTTCTGATCTGGCCTGCAAATAGCAGGAATCTGCCTCTCGATTTTACTATACGCACCCCAACTTGGTCTGCTAACAACCAAACTCCGCTGTTCGGGGTGGCTATTGGCAGACCCTCCGGGGCAAAGAGGTAATTCTAGCTTCCATCCCCATGGAAGAGGGGTCTGCGAGGACTGCTCGCCCTCCTGGTCTCGCCAAAGTGTCTGCGCGAGCCCCTGCTGTCTCTGCGACCTCGAGGGTCTCGCTGAACCTTAGGAATGAGGCCCTCCTGCTGAACGCGGAGAGAGCGAGACCAAGCCACTGATCTCGCCTCACCTCGGCTGCCGAGAACTATTGGTGTTCTGCGAGATCCCTGGGAGGAGCCAGGCGAACCCCGGGTTGTGCACAATCCCCGCTCTTTGCGAGGTTATCCTAAGCTCGCAAAGAATCGTCCAACCCTGGGTGTTCGCTTGGCGACAGCTGTCCTGTCAGGAATCTTTCTGTGGGTCCCACCGTTAGGCTATAAATACCACTTGAGATGAAGGGCGTCTTCACTTTCTTTTCTCCTTTATTCTTCTCCTTGCTGTAGTTATCTTCTGATGCCTCTCTCCAAGGAAATGGAGGCTCGCCTGAAAGCTTCCAAGGCTCGCGAGGTGTCGATGATGATGAAGCCCCGGCGTGGATGAGTCGCCCGTCCCCCTCTCCTGTGCCGAAAACGAAGAAGGCGAAGGCCGCTCGCCGACTGGGAGACGATACTGTCGACCTGGAGTCTTCCCCTAGCGACAAATCTGTTGACAAGGTAAGGATTACCCGTCACGCGAGACTACTTGATTATTGTTTCTAAGCTTCGCCTCTGTAGGTCATTAAGACCAACGAGGACGCTGGCGGGCCTTCGAACGAACTCCCCACTACTCCTCGGGAGAATGCGAATATCGTTGGCGAGAATCATGACGGTACATTATTTGATCTTGCCAATTTTGCTTTAATCGTGTTACCTGCTGATGTTTCTTACCTCTTTATTTCCCTTCTTCAGTTCTGCCTCCTGCGAGCCCGAGGCAACAGGATCAGCGAACTCCTTCCCCTAAACTCCTGGACGCGACCATCCCGGCACCGAACTTTAACCTTCTCGCCAATGAGGACTCAGGCGGCTCGCGCCGGCCGAAAGGTCCCCTCGTAGGTACAACGAAATACCCCCCTGGAAAGGGGAAGACTCACATCCCTTACTATGGCACCGCCTTCGATCCTCCGCCTAGTTCCTTTCACCCTCCCCCGGGTAAGCCTTCTAGCGTCTCCGCTATTTACCCTGATATTTGTCCCTCCTAACCTCGCGTACAACCCTTTTCAGCGGACTGCGAGACCCAACATACCGACTCCGAACTCGGGGATGAGGAAATGTGTAAGACCCCCACCCCCCCCGGAACACAAAACACGGCCGAGGGAAGTCTTATGCCCAGGACAGCCGCCTTGCCGAAGCGCCAGCTCACGGGCTAGCCTCCTCCACAAGACGCCTATCAGCTTATAAGTCAAGGGTCTGCGTATAAAGGTAACTCATCATATAAGGATGCCCATACAAGTTTATATGATGAGGTTCCAATGCGGTGCAATGCAATGATTATGATATGAATGCGGTGCAATGCAATGATTATGATATGAGGACTGACTCATGCACGATTGCTATGTCGACATAGACATTTAGTTCCCACTTTTCGAGGGTAGCTAACCACTTAGGCGCCCCCCGTCGTGGCCAGACGGTGGCAGTGGCACGGGCTTCGCCACTACTAGGAGGGTATGAACACTACCGGTCCTAGGCCTATGTACGCCTCGACGCTCTTGCTCATAGCGGAGTCCCTGCGTACTACCCGCATCCATGCGGGGTCTTCAAGACGCGGAGGGGATCTATTGGGTAGATGGACACCAAGACATTCCAACCCAACCGGTCTGAGTCTAACTGCCGGCTTCTGTCGGTGTCACAACTAGCGAGCCCGTAGACCCGCCACAACCTATCCTCCCACGAGGATCTATACCACCATGCGCAATTATGTTTACCTACGTAGTTTGAACACACCATGTGTGCTATCGAACACCAAGGACTCGCTCCATGAGCATTACCACCTTCCGCCTTGCGCGGCAACAATCGATGCTAATTAGCATCCAAGGCCCCCAACAACTGGGTCCTTTCCTTTCTACCACCGGCTATAACTATAACTTGTGACCCGCACTAAGTTAACCGTGCCGCCCGTTCCGAGTTGATTACTCGTGTGCAGTGGTGTGCGTATAACATGGACATTATTAAACCAATTCATAGGACTATGGACTACTTGCGCACATGATGGCATAACATATTATTTAACTATGGAATCTATTCAAGCCAAGCTACTAGACTTCCACCATCGGTCGTAATTAATCAACAATCCTATAACAGAGGATTATATACCACCCGCCCCCCCAAATGGAGATTAGATCATTTCAAGCATCAATGATCACATGTATAATTAAAATCCCCTAACAGGGATCTGTTTCTCATTCCAAGCATTAATGATCATATATATATAAGTATATATATATTGAACTCCCCTGACAGGGAACTAATAAGGAAATCCCATATGAAATTTAGGCAGCCACCACCTCTCCTCCCATGCACCCTCACAAGGCCACCACGTCACACGAAACTAACGTCCCACGTTCGTATTGAAGCGGGGAGTCGATTGGGGGCATTTTCGCGGCGAACGACGCCCTACGGCGAAAACCCTAATGCGGCCTCAACCTACAGAACTTCATTTCGCTCCCAAATCGACTCAATTGAGTTCGATATCTCGCCTAGGGGGTCTAAGATACTAGCACCAAGGGAGAGGGATCGGAAGTCACCTGAATCCGAGCCGACGATCGCTGCGGCATGACGGCGCTTGGACGAACTCAACTCTTTCCAAGCTAGCTCTTCTTCCAACGGACGTACGAGCTTCTCCACGAATTTTCTTGGCCAAAACCCTAAGTGGGGTGGGGGAGAGGTGGAGACAGAGAATGAGAAAGAGAGGGAGGAAGGTCGAGTACTGGGAAGAAGATGATGAAGAAGAAGAGAAAATGAGATGGCTCGGCCCTTTCATTTTAGTTTGCATTAATAGGCCTTGGGACTCCAAACATAGGTGTCATCTCCTTATTGGACTTTATTCCACTGGCTCCCCAAGATAAAATAAACAAATAGCAGCCAGGCCTCCCCCCTCCCCCTTTTTTTTCGGGAATGTGCTAAGCTTTCCCGTTCGACGATCGTCGAACGGGAGCAGCTCCCCGTTCGTCGATCGTTGAACGGGAGCTTTTCAAGCTCAGCGCTCCCCGTTCGACGTTCGTCGAACGGGAGCAGCTCCCCGTTCGTCGAACGACGAACGGGATGATCTTAGCTGAGCGCTCCCCGTTCGACATTCGTCGAACGGGAGCGCTGCCCGTTCGTCGATCGACGAACGGGAGCCCTCTTCGCTGAACGCTCCCCGTTCGACATTCGTCGAACGGGAGCGCTCCCCGTTCGTCGATCGACGAACGGGAGCCCTTTTTGCTGAACGCTCCCCACTCGACATTCGTCGAATGGGAGCGCTCCCCGTTCATCGAGCGACGAACGGGAGCAGCTTGCGTTCGACGAATTCGACGAGTTCGTCGAACGGAAGCTGCTAGCCGAGAGTTTTCAACAGCAACAGCCATATCTGCTCCTCCAGGATTGGGATGTTACAAATCCTATAAACGAAAAAAAATAATTTCGCCCCCGAAATTTAGGTTGGGGTTACGAGGGTCACATAAAGTCATAAACCATAGCAGCAGGTCTATTCTGAACACAAAATAAAATGCTAGCCTAACTTTCCTGGAGTGCAAACCCTCAAACAGCACTATAATGGGGTTACTAATAACCATAGATTTCCTAGTTTATAACCAAAACTTTTCCTGGGGCATAACCTCAAAACAGCCCCATCAGTAAGGTTAATAATAAAGAAAAGAAAAACCCAATCCTTCCCGGGAGCATAACCTCAACACACAATACCATTTTGAAAATAAATAAAAGAGAGAGAGCCCAGGTAATAAGATTTCACGGATTTATGTGTATATGTACACATGTGTATGCTCCAAACCCATCCATCCAACCCAGCATAACTACAGAAGAAATTAGCAGTTACAACTAATAACCTTTACCTATATGT
The DNA here is from genome assembly GCA_033032865.1 of Dactylorhiza incarnata. Taxonomy (NCBI): domain Eukaryota; kingdom Viridiplantae; phylum Streptophyta; class Magnoliopsida; order Asparagales; family Orchidaceae; genus Dactylorhiza; species Dactylorhiza incarnata. Next base: position 12,368,046 of record JAWHQI010000039.1, read on the forward strand.
GTATAGGAATGTTTAAATCCCAAACTTGTAGGGGCATAGCAAAACCAAGAAGGGGATGGATAAGCCTACAAGGCTTCTACCTGGGTTTAGCGCATATTTACATGATACTAAGTTTAGGCTATGGTATTAAATCAAGGTATGGCAAACAAGTTTAGGCCATACCTGGGGAAAACAATCCCGGGTAATGCTGCCGCATAAGGTCCATAGGCTCCCAAGTGTATTCCTCCCGTCCATGGTTGGACCACAACACTTTCACCAACGGAACCCTCTTTCTCCGCAGCACTCTGGTCTCGGTGTCTACTATCCGCAAAGGCTCCAGCCGGACAGACCTGTCGGTCTCCACAGGACCAGACGTAGCCACCACATGCTGATCAGGGCGAAGCAAGGCCCTCCGAAGGGAGGACACATGGAAGACGTCGTGTAAATTCTCCAACTCTGGCGGTAACATTAATCGATAAGCTAAGGGGCCAATCCGCTCCAAGATGGTATAAGGCCCCATATAACGAGGGCTGAGCTTTTTCCTTCCCCGAACCCGAGACACACCGTGCATCGGCCTGATCTTCAAGAACACTTTGTCCCCAACATGGAACTCCACGGCCCTGTGCTTTTTGTCAAAATATTTTGCCTGCCGGCTCTGCGCTTCAAGCATACGGTTTCGTATCAGTCTGACCATCTCATCGGTATCATCGATGAATTTCACCCCTAGCGCCTTTGGGTCCTCATCTTGGACCCAAGACAAAGGTGTCCTACACCTTCTTCCATACAATGCCGCATAAGGAGCCATGCCAATGCTCGCCTGGTGACTGTTATTATACGAGAACTCCACCAAGGGCAGGAGTCTCTCCCATGGCTCTCCTCGATCTAAAACACAAAGGTGCAACAAATCTTCAAGGGTCCTGATCGTCCGCTCAGACTGACCATCCGTCTGAGGGTGGAAGGCCGTGCTAAAGGTCAAACGGGAACCCAAATAAGCTTGCACTGCTTTCCATTGCCTGGAGGTAAAGCGACCGTCACGGTCCGAAACGATCGTTTTGGGCACTCCATGATAGCGAACAAACTGCTCGACGAAGAGTCTTACCAACACATCAACATGCGAATCCTTCCTCATCGGTATAAACCTTGCGACCTTCGTCAGACGGTCCACGATCACCCAAACAGAGTCACTCCCGGAGTGGGAACGAGGCAGCCCGTGAACGAAATCCATGGATATGTCTTCAAACTTCCACTCAGGAATGGACAACGGCTGCAGCAACCCCGCCGGACTCCTACACTCTGCCTTTACCTTCTGGCACGCCTCGCAGTGAGTGACGAAATAAGTGACATCCTTCTTCATCCCAGGCCAAAACATCATCCTTCGCAGATCAGTGTACATTTTGATAATCCCGGGGTGCACCGAGTATTTTGTGCAGTGAGCTTCCTTCATAATGTCCTCTCGAATTCCTCCACCTGCGGGTATGTATAGCCTGCCACGGAAGTGAACCAGATCCTCTTGCATGGTGTATTCCTCCGCAGAACCAGCCTCCACTGCTCGAAGAATAGGTTCCAGGGCAACATCTTTCCTCTGCTCTCCTCGAATGCGATCTCGGATATCACAAACTATACTCATCGCGGACAGGTACTCGGCGAAAACCTCTGGATCGGCTTTAGACACGAGCGTGATCTGCATTTCCTCGAGCATCCTTACCAACTCCATGGCCATCAGACGTGACTCCGGACTGGATGTCCTCCTGCTCAAAGCATCGGCCACCGAATTTGCCTTCCCTGGGTGATAGTTTAGCGTGTAATCATAGTCACACAGGAACTCGATCCACCGTCGCTGCCTCAAATTCAGATCCTTCTGGGTGTGTATGTACTTCAAATTCTTGTGGTCGGTGAATATCTCGCAGTGGACCCCATATAGATAGTGTCTCCAAATCTTCAAAGCAAATATCACTGCACCCAGCTCCAGATCATGCACCGGATAGTTTACCTCATGCTTCTTAAGCTGCCTCGACGCATAAGCAATCACGTGGTCGTACTACATCAGTACGGCACCCATCCCCTGCAAGGACGCATCCGTGTAAATTTGAAATCCTTCTCTACCAGACGGAAGAGTAAGGACCGGGGCTGAGGTGAGGCGATCCTTCAGCTCCTGAAATGCGGCCTCACACTCAGGCGACCACACAAACGGCACCTCCTTTCTGGTCAGCTTAGTGAGCGGGAGAGCAATCTTCGAGAACCCCTCGACAAATTTGCGGTAATACCCGGCAAGCCCCAAAAAGCTGCGCACATCTGCGGCTGACTTCAACGGCTGCCATTCCTTCACAGCACGAACCTTAGCAGGATCTACGGCCAATCCCGCACCGCTGATAACATGACCCAAGAAAGCCACCTTGCGGAGCCAGAACTCGCACTTGCCAAATTTTGCGAACAACTGATGCTCCCTCAGTTTTGGCAACACCAGCTCTAGATGCTTCCAATGGTCCAGTAATGACTTTGAATAAACCAAGATGTCGTCGATGAATACGATCACGAAGTCGTCCAGATAAGGCGCAAACACCCTGTTCATCAGGCTCATGAACGCAGAGGGTGCATTAGTGAGCCCAAAGGGCATAACCGTAAATTCATACAACCCGTACGTCGAGCTGAAAGCAGTCTTCTGGATATCCTCCTCCTGAATCCTCAACTGATAATAGCCAGAGCGCAAGTCGAGCTTGGAGAACCATTGCGCTCCTTCCAACTGATCAAAGAGTTCGTCGATTCGCGGCAGAGGATAAGAGTTTCGGACCGCCAGTCGGTTGAGCTCCTGATAATCTATGCACAAGCAGAGCGAACCGTCCTTCTTCTTCACGAACAGAACCGGGGCTCCCCAGGGTGACAAGCTAGGACGAACGAACCCTGAGTCCACCAATTCTTGCAGTTGTACACGGAACTCTGCTAGCTCCTTGGGCGCCATTCTGTATGGGGCCCGTGAAACAGGCTTAGCTCCCGGTACCAGCTTAATTTGGAAGTCTACCTCCCTAGGTGGGGGTAATCCGGGTAGTTTTTCGGGGAAAACATCCGGAAAATCCCGGACTACCGGTACATCCTTCATTTCAGGCCCTATCTCCTTCATCTCAAAACAGATCACGAACACCTCATCGCCTTGCTCGTGAGCCTTCACAACCTGTATAGAAGACAACAAGTTTCGTGATACAGATCTTATACCTTGAATTACCACCTCTGTGTCATCATGCCTCAGCGTGATCCGCTTCGCCACACAGTCGATCTTCGCATGATTCCAGTGCAACCACGTCATGCCCAATATTAGATCAAGGTCGGGCATCCGCAACACTGTTGTCGGTGTCTCAAATTGCTTCCCACCGATGGATATTACCAAGCTGCACCTGGAGGTAGATCGTATCTCCGAGCCATCCGGAAGGCGCACCCTCCTGGGGGCTCCCCTGAAGCACTGTACTGCATCCAGTTCATTCACAAATTCTTCTGATACGAACGAATGAGTGGCACCCGTGTCAAAAAGAGTAAGAGCGAGTTTACCGCAAACGAGCACGGTACCTGGGGTTAAAATCATTCGAACTTAAGCACCTTAGTTATGAAATGAGGAAAATACAAACATAATTACCTGTGATGACCTCCTGCGGGTCTCGCTCCTGTGCTAGATCCAAAGCGTATACCTGCTCCCGAGCAGGTCTGGGGTTCCTACCCTGCTGACCCTGGCCTCGACCTCGGCCTCTTCCTCGTTGCGCTGCCGGAGGAGCCATGGGGCGATTCGGAGCGTTTCCTTGCAGCTGCGTGCAGTATCTCTGAATGTGGCCGGGCTGGTTGCAATGATAACACACCACTCGAAAGTGCTCTCTCGGCGGCTGAAGCGCCTGACCCTGATGTGGTGGGGGCAATGGTAGCGGTCGCGCTGGCTGCTCCAACCTGAAGTTTGGGCGAGGACGCCCGCCATCTCTCCGCTGGCCTCTGTCTCTGCCCGTGGTGTTCTGCCTCCTCCTGAAGCTGGGCCCCGCCTCCATCACTTCCTCTGCGGGCCTCTTATTCCTGGCCTGGACCCCCAAGTGGTCCGCCTCCAACTTCTGTGCCGTCTCTATAATCTGCGCGAGGCTCGAATCGGCGACGAAGAGGAGAGCCTGCCTCAGAGGATCTCGCAGGCCCTTGTAGAACCGCTTCGCGTACCCGCGATCATCTAAATCATACGAGTCTGCGAATCTGGCTAAGTGCTAAAATTCCCGCTGGTACTCGACCACCGATCTCGACCCCTGCTTCAGCTGCAGAAATCTCTCCTCAAGCTCGTCCCTGGCCGTAGAAGAGACAAAGTGCTCCAGGAACGCGTCCGCAAACTCGTCCCAGCTTATGTCCAGGTGGTTGCGTCCTTCGATGGTGGAGCCCATCAAGGACTTCCACCACCTCTTCGCATGTAGATCCAAGGCCGTGACTGCCAATGTGACTGCCATGTTGCTCGGGCAACGGATCCCAGCCAGTAACTCCTGCACTGTATCCAGCCACTCCTCCATCTGAACTGCGGACTCCGTCCCATGGTAGGTGGGAGGGGAGAGAGCACGGAAGGTGCTCAACCAATTGGAGCTTGGGCCCTGCGGCTGCACCGACATCTGCTGAGACCTGAAGGCATCCAGGATTGCCGTCAGAGTCTGGCCTAGCTCTGATTGTTGAAAAGGAGTAGGTACTGGAGGCACGGGAGTGGCCGTCGCCGGTTCTGAATGTACTGGAATCTACATGCAAGATAGATGTTGGGTTTAGGTTGGCTATTCGAAAGAAGATAATAGACATACTTAATGCGAATTACACATGGGCACACCACTGCTTCCGCTCATTCAGTTTGTCCTCAAACTGAAGAGGTGAGAGGGGTGCACCATGCGGAAGTGGACTTCTTGACCTCAGGATCGTTGCAAGCTGATACCATTTGTAAGACCCCCACCCCCCGGAACACAAAACACGACCGAGGGAAGTCTTATGCCCAGGACAGCCGCCTTGCCGAAGCGCCAGCTCACGGGCTAGCCTCCTCCACAAGACGCCTATCCTGCCGGCTAACAAATATTATCAATGCCAACCCATCATATAAAATAAAACAAGAAGCCACCAGATATATATATCCGCATAAGTACAGTCCAAATACACACCAAACGAGTGTATAATATCAGAATAACAAAAGGAAAGGCCCCAAGGGCTACAACAAAACTCGCTCACATCTGTCACTGACGGCTGCGATGGAATCGTGGTATCCTGCCCTGTCATCCCGGCCGGACTATCCGTCTCCAGCGCCGTGCGCTGCTGCTCCAGGGTGCGTCGCTGCTCCAGGTTGCGCTGCCGCTCCAGGGTGCGCTCCTAAAAAGGGGACGTAGCAACCGTTAGTCATAAAGACTAAGTGGCTTCACATCCGCTCCCCCGGCGACTCCAAGGCACCGGGCGGAAAGGAAGAAAAGGAGCTGCAATATTAGCAATAATAAACAAGCAGGTGACAGGTAATAGTTGTTCATATGTGTCGGTTGTTTAAGTGCCCACGCACTTTCCATAGCACTATCCAATATGTTCGTAAGCATAAAAGTAGCAGTGGTTATATATATTTGCAAGTATAAGTAGCACAGACATAAGCAGAGTATTAGAGAACTGAATTGAACTTAACTTATAAGGATGCCCATACAAGCTTATAAGTCAAGGGTCTGCGTATAAAGGTAACTCATCATATAAGGATGCCCATACAAGTTTATATGATGAGGTTCCAATGCGGTGCAATGCAATGATTATGATATGAATGCGGTGCAATGCAATGATTATGATATGAGGACTGACTCATGCACGATTGCTATGTCGACATAGACATTTAGTTCCCACTTTTCGAGGGTAGCTAACCACTCAGGTGCCCCCGTCGTGGCCAGACGGTGGCAGTGGCACGGGCTTCGCCACTACTAGGAGGGTATGAACACTACCGGTCCCAGGCCTATGTACGCCTCGACGCTCTTGCTCATAGCGGAGTCCCTGCGTACTACCCGCATCCATGCGGGGTCTTCAAGACGCGGAGGGGATCTATTGGGTAGATGGACACCAAGACATTCCAACCCAACCGGTCTGAGTCTAACTGCCGGCTTCTGTCGGTGTCACGACTAGCGAGCCCGTAGACCCGCCACAACCTATCCTCCCACGAGGATCTATACCACCATGCGCAATTATGTTTACCTACGTAGTTTGAACACACCATGTGTGCTATCGAGCACCAAGGACTCGCTCCATGAGCCTTACCACCTTCCGCCTTGCGCAGCAACAATCGATGCTAATTAGCATCCAAGGCCCCCAACAACTGGGTCCTTTCCTTTCTACCACCGGCTATAACTATAACTTGTGACCCGCACTAAGTTAACCGTGCCGCCCGTTCTGAGTTGATTACTTGTGTGCAGTGGTGTGCGTATAACATGGACACTATTAAACCAATTCATAGGACTATGGACTACTTGCGCACATGATGGCATAACATATTATTTAACTATGGAATCTATTCAAGCCAAGCTACTGGACTTCCACCATCGGTCGTAATTAATCAACAATCCTATAATAGAGGATTATTTACCATCCCCCCCCCCCCCAATGGAGATTAGATCATTTCAAGCATCAATGATCACATGTATAATTAAAATCCCCTAACAGGGATCTGTTTCTCATTCCAAGCATTAATGATCATATATATATAAGTATATATATATTGAACTCCCCTGACAGGGAACTAATAAGGAAATCCCATATGAAATTTAGGCAGCCACCACCTCTCCTCCCATGCACCCTCACAAGGCCACCACGTCACACGAAACCAACATCCCACGTTCGTATTGAAGCGGGGAGTCGATTGGGGGCATTTTCGCGGCGAACGACGTCCTACGGCGAAAACCCTAACGCGGCCTCAACCTACTGAACTTTATTTCGCTCCCAAATCGACTCAATTGAGTTCGATATCTCGCCTAGGGGGTCTAAGATACTAGCACCAAGGGAGAGGGGTCGGAAGTCACCTGAATCTGAGCCGACGATCGCGGCGGCATGACGGCGCTTGTACGAACTCAACTCTTTCCAAGCTAGCTCTTCTTCCAACGGACGTACGAGCTTCTCCACGAATTTTCTTGGCCAAAACCCTAAGTGGGATGGGGGAGAGGTGGAGACAGAGAATGAGAAAGAGAGGGAGGAAGGTCGAGTACTGGGAAAAAGATGATGAAGAAGAAGAGAAAATGAGATGGCTCGGCCCTTTCATTTTGGTTTGCATTAATAGGCCTTGGGACTCCAAACATAGGTTTCATCTCCATATTGGACTTTATTCCACTGGCTCCCCAAGATAAAATAAACAAATAGCAGCCAGGCCTCCCCCCCCCCTTTTTTCGGGAATGTGCTAAGCTTTCCCGTTCGACGATCGTCGAACGGGAGCAGCTCCCCGTTCGTCGATCGTTGAACGGGAGCTTTTCAAGCTCAGCGCTCCCCGTTCGACGTTCGTCGAACGGGAGCAGCTCCCCGTTCGTCGAACGACGAACGGGATGATCTTAGCTGAGCGCTCCCCGTTCGACATTCGTCGAACGGGAGCGCTCCCCGTTCATCGATCGACGAACGGGAGCCCTCTTCGCTGAACGCTCCCCGTTCGACATTCGTCGAACGGGAGCGCTCCCCGTTCGTCGATCGACGAACGGGAGCCCTTTTTGCTGAACGCTCCCCGCTTGACATTCGTCGAATGGGAGCGCTCCCCGTTCGTCGAGCGACGAACGGGAGCAGCTTGCGTTCGACGAATTCGACGAGTTCGTCGAACGGAAGCTGCTAGCCAAGAGTTTTCAACAGCAACAGCCATATCTGCTCCTCCAGGATTGGGATGTTACAAAATGTCCCCCTTTCCTGAGCAGGTGGAGGACTTCCTGGGCGATTCGCGAGAACCTGAGGTGATAAAACAGCGGACCGCAGAGTTATTCCAAAAGCAAAACCAGATGTTGCGGGACCTCAACATTCGGGCGAGAGTGGATAGGCGGGCTGCCGAGGAGAGATATGCTTTGCTGATGGACGAGTGCAATAAACTTCTTGCTGCGATGCCTCGCGATCCCGATGAGTCCGAGACCTCCGAGGAGATGCTCATAGCGAGGATCAAAGATTTCGCCCACCTGATTGATCGCGACGCCCGCGCTGCTGCTGAATTCCACAACCCCAGGAGGCCGCCGAGGACGTGACCGCGAGGCGGCGGCAGGTGGCAGTGGCTGCCTTACTGATCTCGCGCCTTTAGTTTTTCCTTCGTGAAACATTTCCGCTATTTTTGTATTATTATTCCGAACAATCTCGCATGGTTGTGGCCTCTATTAGTTTTCGCTCGCTAAGAGCTGTGAACAATCATTAAATTTGTTATTGCTTGCGGCTTCTATACTGCTGCCTATCCTTTATCTTATTTTCGCTTGCGAGTACGGTTTCGGCTCACGAATCGTTTATTTGGACTAACCCTGCAGATTGATCTCGCTCGCCGGTCATTGGCGGAATGATTTTTGTTTTCGCGCGTTACCATGATGTGACATTTTGACTAACCGTACCCTCCGGCGCTTGGGCTTCTTCCCGCCGTTTTCATTTTCCTATAAATAGCTTCTCATTAATGTCGTTTATCTACCGCCTCCCTCAGACCACTCCTTCCTCTCAGCTGCAGAGCTCTCGCCAATCTGTTCTCGCATTCCTCCCTTCTAGTTCTCGCAGGTACTAAAGATGGTGAAAACTGGGAAGGACGACCGCGAGGCCGAAGGTAGGCTAAAGTGCGCCTGGGCTTTCTGCGAACACAAGTTCTTCTGCTGCAACATGAGCGAGGACGAATACCTCACCTCCCTGGCCGACTTCGTCCCCCCCGAGTTCACAGCTCGCCGCCCGGGGGAGGATGAGGTGATTAACACCCTCCGACCCGATGAGATCGCCATCCCCATCGCACATTTCGCGGTGGGCCTGCGACTTCCCCTCTGGCCCGAGATTCGCCAGGTACGTTCCCTTTTCCTCTTCATTTTTCTCGCAGGATTAGTCTCGCTCGCAATAGTTTTCATTGTTTGTGGTTTTCCAGGTGCTCCGGCACTACGGAGTAGTTCTCGCCCAACTCACCCCTAACGCGATGGCGGTGATCGTGGGTTTCGCCTGCTTCCTGCGCGAGGAGCGCATCGAGTTTAGCCTCCCGGTCTTCCGGAAACTATTCTCCTTCCGTGCCTACACAGAGGGTATCGTCTACTTTGTAGGCTCGGGGTGTAAGGTCGTCGAGACCGTCAACAAGGCCCACTTCTGGGCTCAGAAGTTCCTCCTCGTGAAGGGGAACTTCGGCAACATCCCCGTCTCGCCTATCCAATACAACGATAGCGTCTACCTCCCTCCAGTTCTCGGCGGCCCCGATGCCGACCTCTATCAGTTCTTTCAGAAGAAGAACTTCGAGGTGTTCCATCTCCGCCGCAACGTCGACAAGCTACTACCGGTGCTCTCCGGGGAAGGTAAGGATCTCGCCCCACCACTCGTTTTCTTTTTAATTTTCGGCATTCCTCCTAACATAACTTTTGTCAGGTGAGCGAGACATCCTCCTCCACCCTCCTTATGCGAGTAACATAAAACCCTCCGCCGACCTCGCCCTCGCTACCATGGGGGCGGCGGCATGCCGAGAGGTTACTCCCGCGACTGCTACCTCTTCCAAGAAGAGGGCGGAGGCTACAAGCAGCAAACCTTCCCGCCAGCCAACTCCAAAGAAACCTAAGAAGGGCGAGAGCTCGCGCGCTTCCGTGAAGGGGAAGCGCCCTGCTGAGCTCTCGGGTCGCGAGGCCGGCACTTCCGCACTCCCGGAGGATCTGGAAGCCGAGGAGCCAGTCGAGGTCACCGCCAGGACCTCGGCACCGCCCCTTCCGTCGAACCACCTGCACTTCGGCCTCGGTGAGCGAGCCCAGGATTAAATCGGCGAGCGCCTAGTGCGCTGGAGAGAAGACGTCAACCGGATCGACGTCTCCTCCATACTTCCCACTTGGGTGGAGAAGGACGTCGCAACCTCCCACGCCTTCAATTTCTCCTTCATCATGTACGGTCGTGAGGACGCCACGGCTTATAAGGAAGAAATCGCGAGAGGCCTCACCTATGAAAGCGCGAGGTCCCAGTTGCGGGCTATGGAGATCGCCCACATGACGGGGAGAAGATGCATGCAGCTGGAACGCGAGTATGCAGAGCTTGCCGAGGCCTACACGGCCTCCCAAGCGAAAGTCAACGAGTTGAAGGAAGAGCTAGCTGCCGCCGAGACCGGGGTGGTGAGTCATTTATCTACAGCATCTCCTTTCTCCCCAACTTGTTTTGTCTTACGCGTTTCTTGTTCGCAGGATGCCGAGATGGCCAGGCTTTCGGATGCTCGGGTCCTGAGCTTGGAGGGCGAGGTCGCCGGGCTGAAGGCACTCAACCGCGACCTTGCTCGCGCCGCCGTCCCCCCTTCTCCCCACCGTTTAAAGGAAGAGAGGCGAGACCGCGACGAGGCGCTTCACGTAGAGTCGACGAATGCGGCTCGTTTCGTCTTCCAGGCCATGAAAGGAGCTGAACTGTTAGTTGTCGAGGCCGAAAGCGTGACAGTCGAGGACATCGTCCCGGAGCTCTTCAAGCCGCTCCCGCCGGTGAAGGATAGCGACGACGAGGAATTTTTGAGCGAGGCTTAGGAGATAATTTTCATTTTGTTTTTAATGTATATTTTTGGGGCTGGCGAGATCGCCGCCTAATGTAACTAAACTCTTACATTGGAATGGAAATTTTGTGCACTGTTCTTTCTTGCTTGGTATTTTCTTTGATTTCATTTTTATTCGCTAGTTTGTGTATAGTACTCGCTCCTTGCCGTCTCGCTTATTTTATATATGCCGAGAATTCCGTTTCTCGCCCAGCGAGAGGTTGTCCTAATTTTCCGACCATATTTCTTAGGGACCAAACCCCCTTCTCATTATTATCTTGTGTCGAGGACCCCCCTCTCGCCAAAACGAGAAGTTATCCTCGCTTTCGAACTCTCTTAGGGACCAAACTCCCCTCCCTTGCCAGCCTCTCCGCGAGATCCACCTGACCCACCGGCTAGTGAGAGCCCGGCAGCGGGATCGTCCGAGGCAATCCAGCATAAAAGAACCTGTCAACATCGCCAGCCTCTCCGCAAGATCCACCTGACCCACCGGCTAGTGAGAGCCCGGCAGCGGGATCGTCCGGGGCAATCCAGCATAAAAGAACCTGTCAACCTCGCCAGCCTCTCCGCGAGATGCACCTGACCCACCGGTTAGTGAGAGCCCGGCAGCGGGATCGTCCGGGGCAATCCAGCATAAAAGAACCTGTCAACCTCGCCAGCCTCTCCGCGAGATCCACCTGACCCACCGGCTAGTGAGAGCCCGGCAGCGGGATCGTCCGGGGCAATCCAGCATAAAAGAACCCATCAACCTCGCCAGCCTCTCCGCGAGATCAACCTGACCCACCTGTCTAGTGAGAACACGGCAGTGGGATCGTCCGGGGCAATCCAGCATAAAAGAACCTGTCAACCTCGCCAGCCTCTCCGCGAGATCCACCTGACCCACCGGCTAGTGAGAGCCCGGCAGCGGGATCGTCCGGGGCAATCCAGCATAAAAGAACCTGTCAACCTCGCCAGCCTCTCCGCGGGATCAACCTGACCCACCGGCTAGTGAGAGCCCGGCAGCGGGATCGTCCGGGGCAATCCAGCATAAAAGAACCTGTCAACCCCGCCAGCCTCTCCGCGAGATCAACCTGACCCACCGGCTAGTGAGAGCCCGACAGCGGGATCATCCGGGGCAATCCATCATAAAAGAACCTGTCAACCTCGCCAGCCTCTCCGCGAGATCAACCTGACCAACCGGCTAGTGAGATCCCGGCAGCGGGATCGTCCGGGGCAATCCAGCATAAAAGAACCTGTCAACTTCGCCAGCCTCTCCGCGAGATTAACCTGGCCCACCGTCTAGTGAGAGCCCGGCAGCGGGATCGTCCGGGGAAATCCAGCATAAAAGAACCTGTCAACCCCGCCAGCCTCTCCGCGAGATCAACCTGACCCACCGGCTAGTGAGAGCCGGGCAGCAGGATCGTCCGGGGCAATCCAGCATAAAAGAACCTGTCAACCTCGCCAACCTCTCCGCGATATCAACCTGACCAACCGGCTAGTGAGAGCCCCGCAGCGGGATCATTCGAGGCAATCCAGCATAAAAGAACCTGTCAACCTCGCCAGCCTCTCCGCGAGATCAACCTGACCCACCGGCTAGTGAGAGCCCGGCAGCGGGATCGTCCGGGGCAATCCAGCATAAAGGAACCTGTCAACCCCGCCAGCATCTCCGCGAGATCAACCTGACCCACCGGCTAGTGAGAGCCCGGCAGCGGGATCGTCCGGGGCAATCCAGCATAAAAGAACCTGTCAACCTCGCCAGCCTCTCCGCGAGATCTACCTGACCCACCGGCTAGTGAGAGCCCGGCAGCGGGATCGTCCGGGGCAATCCAGCATAAAAGAACCTGTCAGCCTCGCCAGCCTCTCCGCGAGATCAACCTGACCAACCGGCTAGTGAGAGCCTGGCAGCGGGATCGTCCCGGGCAATCCAGCATAAAAGAACCTGTCCACTGGGACCCATAGTCGAAGAAACAGCACATGAGAAATAATATATTAGAACGGGTATAGAAAAGGAACTTTATGGATAAAAACGCTTTAAGTCATCCCCACTTCTGGCCCGGCCGAGGGGTACCCCTTCCACATCCCGGAGGTGGTACCCTCCTGGCTTTAGCACTTCACTTAAATATATGGGCCCTCCCAGTTGGGATTGAGCTTACCTACCGTGGCCCCCCCTTCCGGCCGCATCAACCTTCTTTAGTACCAAGTCCCCCTTCTGGAAATGTTTTACTCGGATATATTTGTCAAAGTACTTGGTCATCCGCCTTTTCACTTCCTCCTGCCTAACGGTGGCCAGGTCTCAGAGTTCCTCCACTAGGTCCAAAGACAATCTTTAGCCTTCTTCGTTGTTCGCTCTCCATTCTTCACCTCCTTCCCCTGCGGCGACCACTCTAGGTGTCTTGACTTCAAACTCAACCGGGAGGACAACCTCGGATCCGTGGGACAGCTTGAAGGGGGTCTCCCTGGTAGCTGTGTTTGGGGTGGTCCTCAGTGCCCAGAGGACCGAGGGAAGTTGCTCCACCCAACTCCCTCTAAGGTTCTCGATCTTCTTCTTCAGTAGGTTTACTATAATTTTGTTCGCCGCCTCCACTTGCCCATTGCTCCTTGGGTGGTGGACCGACGCGAACCTGAGATCTATGCCGAGCTGAGTACAAAAACTAACGAACTCATCACTGGCGAACTGCGGCCCGTTATCTGTGACAACGGCTAGAGGAAACCCGTGCCTGCAAATAATCTCACCCCAAATGAAATTCTTTACCACTTGGGAGGCTACCTTGGCCAGGGCCTTCGCCTCGATCCACTTGGAGAAGTAATCGACCATCACTAGCAATAACCTCCTTTGACCACTTGTCTGGGGTAAAGGTCCCACCAGGTCTAGTCCCCAGATTGCAAATGGCCAAGGAGCCGTGATCGTTCTAAGCCTCTGAGCTGGGAGGAGTTGGAGAGGAGCGTAGAGTTGGCACTTGGGGCACCTCCTGGAGAACTCGGCCGCATCCTTGCTGAGGGTGGGCCAAAAGTAGCCTTGCCTCAGAACTCTTCCTTCCAGGGTCCTGCTTCCTGAGTGGCTGCCATACTCTCCTGAGTGAATCTCCTCCAGGACCCTCGGGGCTTCCTCCTCCGAGACACAACGGGCCAGGAGCCCCGAGAGGGTCTTTCTATACAGCACCCCTGCATGCAAGGAGTAGTAAGCTGATTTATACCTGAGCCGGCGCTTGTCCGCCTCTTCCTTGGGGAACTTCCCCGTTGTTAAGTAGGTGATGAAGGGATCCATCCACGACACCCGCTGGTCCACCTCCATCACCTCCCCCTCCTCGATGGAGGGTCGGAAAAGATCCGACACCGTTCCCCCGGCCCGGGGACCAAACTTGGCTAGGAGGTCCGCCTGGGTGCTTTCTCCTCTTGGGATGTGTTTGATGGAGAAGGTGTGAAACTGTCCCACTATCCCTTTAACCTTCTCCAGGTACCGTTGGAGAGTTGGTTCTTTGACATCGAATTCCCCCCTGATCTGGCACGCCACCACCATGGAGTCCGTCGAGACCTCCACGTCCTGCACCCCCAATTCTTGTGCCAGGCGGAGGCCTGCTACCACGGCCTCGTACTCGGCTTGGTTATTAGTGAGGGGGAAATGGATGTTTATCGCTTGCTCTATCCTGGTTCCTTGGGGACTCACCAACACCACCCCTCCTCCGAAGGAATGCTTTCCCGACGCACCATCGACCAGCATCTTCCAAGCCACTGGGTGGGGTATTTCAGATTCCTCTAACTCAGTCACGTAGTCGGCCATGAAATCCGCCACCGCCTGTGCCTTTATGGATACCCTGGGCACGTAGGAGACATTGAACTCACTCAATTCTACCGCCCACTTTGCCAACCTCCCAGAGTGCTCTACCCCTTCCATGATGCCATAAAGGGGTTGGTCAGTCACCACTTTGATTGAGTGTGCCTGAAAGTAAGGTCTGAGCCGCCTAGCCGACACTACCAAGGCAAACGCTAACTTTTCGAGGATAGGATATCTGAGTTCGGCCTTCCTGAGTACCCTGCTGACGTAGTAAATGGGGAGATGTTTCTTCCCCTCCTCTCGAACCAACACTGAGCTAACCGCTTCTGACCCTACCCCCAAGTACAGGTATAGATCTTCCCCTTGTCTCGGCCCTTGTAATAATGGGGCCTGTGTCAGTTGTTCCTTTAGCGCTTGAAAAGCCTTTTAACACTCGAGAGTCCATTCGAATTTTTGGTTACCCCTTAATACCTTGAAGAAGGAAGAAAATTTTTCTCCTGCCTTGGAAAGGAACCTGCTCAACCCGGCTAACTTTCCTGTCAGACGTTGGACCTCTTTCGCACTCCGTGGAGATCTCAACTCAAGGATCGCCTTTACCTTGTCTGGATTAGGCTCCACTCCAAGAGGGGTGAGCAAATGACCCAAGAACTTCCCTCGACTGGCACCGAAGACACACTTGAAGGGGTTAAGCCTCATTTTAAACTTTCTCAAGGTTTCAAAAGTCTCTTCGAGGTCACTGAGATGGGACTCAAGATTCTGGATCTTGATCATTAGGTCATCCACATAGACCTCTAAGTTCCTTCCCTTCTGCTCGCGAAACACCTTATCCATCATACGCTGATATGTGGCCCCTGCGTTCTTCAAACCGAACGGCATCATTTTGTAACAATAGCACCCATCCCCGGTGATGAAGACGCATCTTTAATGTCGGGAGGGTGCATGCGGATCTGGTGATAACCTGAAAAAGCATCTAAAAAAGACATCATAGAAAAACCGACGGCCGAGTCAACCAGCGCGTCGATTCTAGGCAAGGGATAACAGTCCTTGGGGCACGATTTATTAAGCAAAGAAAAGTCCACACACATTCTCCACTTACCCTCCCCCTTTGTTACCATCACAACATTGGAGACCCAGCCTGGGTACTGGATCTTCGATACAAAGCCAGCTTTGAGGAGCTTGTTCACCTCCTCCCGGATGGGCACCTCCAGCTTGTCCGCCGTGGACCTCCTCTTCTGGCGGATGGGGCGAGCGCCGGGATCGAGGTTGAGGCGATGACACGCCACATCCGCGTCGATTCCCGGCATCTCTGCGGCGCTCCATGTGAAGACGTCCACATTGTCCTGGACGCAAACCAAGATCTTCGCCCGATCCTCCGGGCTGAGCTCCCCATTGATCTTGATCTTCTCGATCGCCCCGGCCTTAGTGGTGATCTCCACCTCCACCACTTCATCTACATCCTCTAGCCTGGACTGCTCCCCCCATGGGCTCTGCTCCTCTTCTTTCTCTCCCTCTTTCTGCCCCGCCCTGAGCCTTTCACCGACCCCTTCCTGGGCATGAACTACTTCTCTCCCCCCTTCCTCTCCTACTTCCATTAGCTCCTCCGCCCTCTTCCCGGGGCCTCCTCTTCTCCTTACTCTCCTTCTTCATCCCCCGCCCTGGGTCCCTCACCGACCCCTTCCTAGGCACGAACTACTTCTTCCTCTACCTCTTCCGTCGCGGCCACTTCTTCCATTACCTTATCCCACTCCTCCGCCTCCTCCATCCAAGAGATGGTGTTGACGGCGGTCACATAGCATTGCCTCGCCACCATGGGATCTCCCCTGACCCGGACCTGGATTCCCCCCATGCTGAACTTGAGGCATTGATGGAAAGTGGATGGGACACACCGAAATGCACTGATAAGAGGCCGTCCGAAGATGGCGCTATAGCTACTGGGGGCATCCACTATCACAAAGCGGCAATTCCGGGACTGCCCTCCCAGGGTCACATGAAGTCCTACTCCCCCTTCTACTTCTTTCCTTTCTCCTGAGAATCCGAACAGCGGGCCATCCGAGGCCAACACCCTCCTGGGCTCTACCTGCATCCCGTCGAACGCCTTCTTGAAAATAACATTGACCGAGCTCCCGTTGTCCACCAAGATTCGAGAGACGGTGAAGTTCTCGATGGCTGTCTGGATGACCAGCGCATTGCAGAATGGGTCTTCGTGACCGGGCAGGTCCTTCTGGAGAAGGTGATCTTCTTCGCGGGGGGTGGGGCTTGGGATGTCGAAGCTACACTCCGACGGTACATGGCATGGAGGCTCGCCTTCCGGGTTGCCTCGACCCCCACCCCCCCATGGATCACTCTGATCCCTCCTCGGGTCCCTACGTCCGCCTGATCCTCGCACCTTTCATCCTCATCTCCCTGAGGTAGCATATCCTCTATCCTTGCTCCCCCTTGCTGTGCTTGTGGTGCTGGGGCTCTCGCCCCTCTGACTTCCAAGAACACTGGGCAGGTGGTCGTTGCGTGGCCTTCCTCCTGATGGAAGTCACAGTACGGCAGCGCCACCCCCTTGCCTTATCCCCAACTCCTCGGTTCCTTCTTCTGGGGCCGGCTCCTCCGACTCCCCCTCCTCTTCCTCTTCCTGTTCTTCCTCTACCGATCTCCATTGCCTGATGAGGGGGGGGGGTGGAAATGGCCTCGGGCCCTGTCTCCACCCCAGCTGGTGAGGTCTTCCCTGCCCTCCTTGGAAGTTACCTCCCCCGTGGGGGAAACCCCTCCCTGGGCCTTGCATTCCTCCACCCTACTGCCTCCATCCCAACTCTGGGGCCCTCGCTTCCTCTCTCCTCCTTGGCTCTTGCTGTTTCCCTTCCGGCTTGCTCAACCGTGCCAATCTCTTCGCAAACTCGGGGTTTGCTGCCTCCCCTTCTACCTCCTCTGCCGCTCTCTCCATCAGTTCTTCATAAGATTGAGGAGCCTTCTTCTTGAGGTCCATCTTGAAGAAGCCTTCCCTCAGCCCCAATGTAAAGGCGAGCTGGAGGGTATACCCCGGGACCTCTTGGACAAGGATGACCTCCTATCGGAACCGCTCCAGATAATGAGCCAACGACTCTCCTGACATCTGCTTGATGTCGAAGAGCGACTCTGGATCCTTCTTTCTTTTCTTCATGGCGGAGAAACGTAAGAGAAAACCTTTACGCAAGTTCTCGAAGGTATAGATCGATCCTGAGGGAATCTGGTGGAACCAGTCCCTCGCCTTCTCCATCAAGGTAGTAGCAAAGAGTCGACACTTGAAGGCTTCCGACATGGGTCTGATCGAGACCATATCCTTGAACCACTGCAGGTGTTGAATGGGGTCGTTATTGCCAGAATACAGCATCATGTTAGGCTCCCTGAACCCATCGGGGAGTGGTGCCGAGAGCACCATCTCGCAGAAAGGACTTCACCCACTCACCCCCTGAACTTGCTCTACCCTTCTCGCGGGCTCCTCGGGTGACCCTACTCCTGTCGATCTCGTCAGAGGACAGCTCGTCGGGACCTCCCTTGCCGAGCTTCCCCCCGCTAGAGTCTCCCTTGTCGGATTCTCGCTTCCTCCAGCAGGGCTAGGGAATAGCTCTCGCCCAGACAGATCTCACCCTCCTCCCTAGGCCGCCACCTCTTTTCCCGCTCGATGAGCTGGCTCGCTCTCGCCGACTCCAGGTTGATGATCCACCTAGGGCGCCGGGGTCGCGAAATCGCCGAGCGCAGTGGCGAGAGCGCTCTGAAAAGCTCCAAGAAGATCTCGCCTAAGATCCGCCAACATCTCCACTGTGGCTGGTGCCCCTGGGGGTGGCGAGCCTCTGGGGTTCGCGTCCCGCTCGTCCTCGCCGGTCAAGCTTTCCCTGAGATTTTCTTGAGCTAGCCGCACTCCACGCTCACCGCACCAAAAATGTTGAAACCGATTTCTCGGTTTCTGTGGAGTTCGGGGCCCCCAACCGGTTGGGGGGCGACTGGCACTTACTAATCTCGCGAGAGAACAGACCGGAGCCTCGGAGTTGGACACTGATCCTTAGGCTCAGCTAGGAGGACCCACCACACACCCGGAAGATCTTTAGAGCGCTTCCCCTCCCAAGCCAAAAGCTGAAGCCTGGGCACCTTGGAGAGCTCAAGGATGGCCTGAGGAGAGAGAAGCTCCAAAGAGAAGTCCTCTCCAAAGGTGCCCATTGGATCCTATTTATAGATTTTCTGATCTGGCTTGCAAATAGCAGGAATCTGCCTCTCGATTTTACTATACGCACCCCAACTTGGTCTGCTAACAGCCAAACTCCGCTGTCCGGGGTGGCTATTGGCAGACCCTCCGGGGCAAAGAGGTAATTCTAACTTCCATCCCCATGGAAGAGGGGTCTGCGAGGACTGCTCGCCCTCCTGGTCTCGCCAAAGTGTATGCGCGAGCCCCTGCTGTCTCTGCGACCTCGAGGGTCTCGCTGAACCTTAGGAATGAGGCCCTCCTGCTGAGCGCGGAGAGAGCGATACCAAGCCACTGATCTTGCCTCACCTCGGCTGCCGAGAACTATTGGTGTTCTGCGAGATCCCTGGGAGGAGCCAGGCGAACCCCGGGTTGTACAGTCCTCCTTATAACCCAAATAATAATCTTCCTAATAATTATAATCCGGGTTTAAGGAACCACCAAAATTTTTCATGGAGCAACCCCAATAATGCTCAACGCCCCCCACAAACAAATCCTCTCGGATTCGCTCCACCACAACCACCAAAGCCCCCTTCACTTGAAGAGGTCTTCACCAAATACGTCGCCTCTACTGATTCCAATATCCGGAACCTTTCTGGATCTATAAAAAGCTTGGAAAATCAAATTGGACAGCTCGCCAAAATGTTCTCCGAACGCCAGCATGGAGCTCTGCCGGGTAATACTTGTTGTCTATGGGGTGTCTACTTTATCACCTAGAGGGGGGTGAATAGGTTTTTCAAATTTATTTCTTCCCCTTTATGATGTTGTTGGTTTCTGATTAATGGATCTATAAAATAAAGAGCAAAACACAGAAAGCACACAACGTTCTATAGAGGTTCCTTAAGACCGGGTGTCTTGAGTAGTCCTCTCTCCCTCTACGCCTACCCAGCAGTGTGCTAGGCTCGGCAAACTCTGCCAAAAGCTTCAGGCCCTCAAGCCTTACAACACGGACCCGCAAGTCCCAACAGCCTAGGCCCGCAAGCCCCTACTGCCCCCGAGCCCGCAAGCTCGACACTCAGGCCCTCAAGCCCTACAACACGGACCCGCAAGTCCCAACAGCCTAGGCCCGCAAGCCCCTACTGCAACCGAGCCCTCAAGCTCGACAAATCGCACCCGCAAGTGCACTGCCCTGGGCCTCAAGGCTCACAGCTCTCCAGCCCTCAAGCCAGACAAGTTGGCCCGCAAGCCTTACAAGAAAGTACAGTAATACAACCTTTCTTCTGCCTGATAAAGATCGGCAACTTAGCCTGATGATGATTGGCTTCTTACGATTGAAGAAGATTCTTCTGATTCAGATCTTTGACAGCGCAGTTCTTCTTCAATCTCTACTTTTTGCCTGATGTTGAACGACGACTTCTCAGTTAATGAAGATGACTGATTTTTTTGAGAACGCTTGAATCTTGTTCTCTTTCTTCTCCGCTGAATATACTGTTCTATTGAAGAGCGGCAGGATTCTTTTCCTCATTCTTTTTCTTGCACAGCAAGCTTCTCCCTTTCTGATCGATTGTTTTTTTTTAATTAGGGCAACCTCTTATCTCTTTTATAAGACTGCGAGGTCCCCAACGGTCTTCTGAAAAAGTGACTTAGGTGTCAGACGCTCCTTTCCTTAAGAGCACGCGCTGATTAGACAATCAGGCGGCGGCATTAATTGCTGACAACACGTCCGCAAGATTTGAATCCTGTCTTGAAGATATTTGCATCATTATAACGACGAGCTATCTCTGACTATGTCATCGCGATCTTCCTTCTTGCATCATGTCGTCGTGATCAAATTGTTCTCTCGACGACATGCGTTCTTTACGACGATGTTTGTTCTTTCTCGACGACACGGCCACTTTGGTGAAGTCGACGATACTGCGTCTTCCCTGCGTTTGACGAACAGCATTCTGCGATCGACGAACTTGCCATCCTTCATTCGACGATCTGCATTCTTCGTTCGACGATCTTACCGAGTCTCAGCGGTCGACGATCTTCCTTCCGAGTTCGACGATCTTGCTTCTGCGCTCGACGAACACGCCAAATCTCAGCGGTTGTCAATCTTCCTTCTGAGCTCGACGATCTTCCTTCTGCATTCGATGAACACGCCAAATCTCGGCTATCGTTGATCTTCCTTCCGAGCTTGATGATCTTGCTTCTGCACTCGACGAACACGCCAAATCTCAGCGGTCGTTGATCTTCCTTCTGAGCTCGACGATCTTCCTTCTGCGTTCACTTTACTCAATATCATGACGACAAGCATACTTTGTCGATGACATCTCCTATCCTTCTCGACGATATAGTACTTCGTGAAGTCATTAAAGTACATGACATATTGTCGATCTCTGCAAGCATAAACTAGATGAAATGTTAAATACAACTTGCATTTATCATTGAGCTGAGCACTTCTTCAAATCAGGAACATTGCAGGGCACTGTTCCTAACAATCTCCCCCTATTTGAAGAAGTCATAACCCACTCAATGATAAATGTCGTTCACATAATAGACTTTTACATTTGAGAAGATAAACATGTAAGGATGACATTTCAGCAAAATTGAGTAAACACGGAATCTTGACCATTTTATAAATAGTGTCAAATGTTTTCAAAAGTTTTGACATTTCTACATTTAGCCCCCCTTAAGGTTTTAGCCATCTATTTCTCTGGTGCTCTTATATCAGCATTGCCCTTTGCTTTCTTGCTAGTGACTTCCTGCTTCTTATCAGCTTGCTCTTCAGTAGGCTCATCATAGTATAGAAGTGGAAGATTCATCGCTTCCCGGATAGTGTTTGAGGTCCAGATGCCATGATTACTGCTGACCTGTATCACTGATTTCTCCCCCTTTATGACTTCTTCAGATATCCCCCTTTGGAGATTCTTCTCATAGGCGAAAATCTTGTTTTTGAGCATGCGAATTCCTCCTTCCAAGTGATTTTCGGTTTTAAGAAGGTGACTGTCTAGATCTTTACTGTGCTGATCTATGCTTTATGTGATCTCAGTCTTGTGTTCAGTCATCCTTTTGGTGGATGCAATGTAGGCCTTTTCTATGCTTTTGATAATTAATGGTTGATTAGTCCCTATGTTGGATAAACCTTTGTGAGAATAGGCAGTGAGTTCTTGTAGACTTTTCACATTATTTCTTAGGGTTGCTGTTTCAGCAGACAGTTCCCTTCTTAGATTACTGATATCAGAAGTGACATAGCTTTCCAGTTTTAATATTTGCTCTTCCAGGAGCATCTTTATTTGAGATAAGAGTAAGGGCTCCTCTTGTCTATTCTCTAGAGATGAGCTCTCTTGTTCCTCTCCTTCATTCCCTTTCATTATTGGAGATAGAGATTTGCCTATTGGTGAGTAGCTTGGCACACCCTCCTTTTTAGGACCTTACTGATCATTGTTGGTTTCATTAGCAGGGATTTCTTGATTGTCCTCTTGCATTGCAGACTCAGAATGTTCCGCATCCTCAGACCCTATGATCTTTTGGATTACTGTTTCTACTTGAGCAGGGACCTCACTGTTTTTCTCCCCCTCAGTTTCAGCACTTCTTGGATCTGTTCCTGCAGATGGAGGTGAGTTGTTCCCTGACTTACTCTCTTCAGATGAGCTTTCTCCCTTCCTCTTTGCATCTTCCGCAGTTTTTGACTTCGTGGGAGGCTTAGACAGAGTTTTCTCCCATCTTGCAAGGATTTTGATGTCCATTCTTTTCATGTGATGTATTTTTACTCCATAGCTTTTGTTGAAGCTTTCAGGGTAGGTTTGCAGAAGGTATAATGATAGAATTCTTCCAAGATTTGGAGCTTGAAAGCTTTCTTGTATCCTCTTAAAGATGTGCTGACCCCAGTTGGTCCTTTTACTAAGGATTATCCTTGCCATTAATTCGAACATAGGCTTGGATATTCTATCATGCGACCCAACCTTGCAGAGGAGAGCTTTACCTACTATATCGGCCACCAGTTTTCCTTGTTGATTCAGGTTCTTCCTTTCTATGGACCCATAGGTCTTGCTCGAATGCCCGCACCATGCCAGAGCCTTGTCAAGGTCTTCCTGGGTGACCTCTTCATCGGCTTCCTCCTTTGCGAAAGTCAGCAACTGAAGTGCCCTAGCCAATCTCTTAGGATTTACTTTGACCTTTGTCCCGTTGATTAAGCTATTCACGGCCGTTACTTTTGAGTTACCTTTGGCATTTGAGTAGAACTGCACCACTTCTCTTTTGAGAATCACTATTGGTTCGGAGAGGACAAATTCCAGGCCGACGATGTCCAGTAGCTTAATAGCATCTTGAACTTCTTCTAGTCCTTCCATGAAACCATTCCTTACCACCTCACTTCCTTCGAAGAGGAATCCTTCCTTCTTTGGCGGCATTTCTTACGTGTTCCGGGAGGGTTTCAGCACAATCTACTCGTTCACTCTCAGAGGGCGTGGAGAACACGACGGCTTCTTAGGGCTAATGTAGAGAATGTTTTAATTTTTGAAACATTTGATCTTATTTATACTCCCAGAGTTGGAAGTCGAAGTGTCATTTAAATGTCTAATCATCTCGAGTTTAGCTGTAGACATTGTGCTTAGGTCAAATTAAGAATCTGCGAATGATTGGATACCATCGTAATGTATCGACGATACCGATCATTATTTCATCGATGTGGTTTTTGAGAATTACTCTTATGAAATGATAACTGCAAGATTATGTATTGATCATGAATATGGTTACCTTCACCTTGACTTTTCAGTCTTGTCGAGCTAGTGTCTCCCCCCTTGATCAGTGCACTCTGGTATGTGATGAGTTTTTCTTAGTCCAGATTTGAGCCTGGAGCACTTATTGTCCATTAGCCTTGTGTGCCTTTTTATTGGCTAAATGGACTACCCTGCAAGACAGATTTAATATCCCTTAGGAACCTAAGGTGACTTGGGTCCTAGGTTCTTGTTAGTATAATAGGAAATCCCTCTACTCACCGCAGCCCTTCCAGGAAGTCTCTCATTTGCATTAAGCACACTAGGGTTGTGCCAACAGTCCATGGCAAAGAGTCCCACTTTGCCACAACACCAACATTCATGGATGTTGTACCTTCTTTTCTGAACAATTTTTGAAGTATGTTCAGTAGAGAAGGCAGCAACATTCTTCCTATCTCTCTCAACCAAGAGTTGAATAGCTGCTCTAGTATCATTGTTTCTTCTTTATTTTATCTGTTTGTCAGCAACAGTTGTCAGCTTGGTAGCTGACAAGGTGTTGATGGCATCAGATATGTTCAAGTGAGAATTGATAATACTGGGGCTACTAGTCTGCTTCTTATCTAGAAGAGATTGAGAAAATATTGCACCTTTATCCTTGAGAGTGGGGGCTGGGACACCAAATACAAATGGTCCATGATAGCCCATTTGAATTTCCTCATGGGGAGCCTTTAATGCACTCATCCCCATGCCCTTTCTCTTTCCATAGTCAGGAGCATTTTCATGACTACTGGAGATTCCATTCATCCAGTGACCATGGACACTGTCCTGATCATACCTATTTGAGGGAAGCACTACCTTCTAAAAGGTGGTATGAGGCTCTGCTTTAGTTTTGCCCTTTTCTCCATTCCCAGCATCTATTGCCCCTTCATTGTAACCCAATCCCCTCCTATTTCCATAGGAGGAGAAGGTGTCAATGATGGGCAGTACAGTTTTGGGCTTAGAGAATTGAGCCACTAAGCATCATTCCTTAAGAAGGTCATTCTTAAGTTTCTTGATAAGTTCTTCCCTTCGGCTTCTTTCATCATAAAGCTTGTCTATGATTTTGTTGAGCTCATTTGGATCAGTGTACTTGCTGTAGGACATACCCAGTTTCCTATCTGATTCAACCTTAAAAGGTCTGAGAGATTCTAGCTCCCTAGCTTGTTCCTTAACAAGCCTTTTGCTCTTTCTCAGAGCCTCTAAGAGATCACCAAACTGCTCTAATAGATCAGTATGATTCTTATTGTTGCAAGATTAGCAGTCTTCGGCATCATCTTCAGATGATGAACAATCACCTGATGCACTCTTGGTCTTCTTAAATGAAAATGAAGCAGGTAGTAAAGGTGTGTGAGTGGTGCATACCTAATCATGATGTGGTTCATCATGATTTTCTTCATCTGATAGAGCCATCAACCCACAAACTTCCTCATCCTCAGAGTCACAGTCTGTGAGAGTCAACGGTGCTCTTATTCTTTCTCCTGCTCCAGAGCATTCTTCATCTTCTGATTCACTGTCTGAAGTAGTCAGTGGTGCTCTGATGCATACCTCTTCATGAGAGGTCTCTTCTTCAAAATCTTCCTATGACCCTTCCATGAGGACTTCTAAGGAATCCCACATGTCCTTTGTTGTAGTGCAATGACATTGATTCTAGAGTGCTGGCAGATCTACTGCACCAGCTAGAACGTTTCTGGCTTCCTTGTCCATGCTGCTTAGAAGAACCTCATCTTTTATCATAGCTATCGAGGTACATGGTTCTTCTTGAACAATTAGAAACATTCTGGGATCCATTGCCTCCATGTAAATTCTTGCTCTAACTTTCCAAATGGCAAAGTTTTCTCTACAACACATAGCTATTCTTGACTCCATGCTAATGATCCTTAGACACCCGCTGGCAGATCTGTTCAAGTTGTTAAGCTTTTCTTTGAACAACCTCCCTCTGATACCACTTGTTGTTTATGGGGTGTCTACTTTATCACCTAGAGGGGGGGTGAATAGGTTTTTCAAATTTATTTCTTCCCCTTTATGATGTTGTTGGTTTCTGATTAATGGATCTATAAAATAAAGAGCAACACACAGAAAGCACACAACGATCTATAGAGGTTCCTCAAGACCGGGTGTGTTGAGTAGTCCTCTCTCCCTCTACGCCTACCCAGCAGTGTGCTAGGCTCAGCAAACTCTGCCAAAAGCTTCAGGCCATCAAGCCTTGCGACACGGACCCGCAAGTCCCAACAGCCTAGGCCCGCAAGCCCCTACTGCCCCCGAGCCCGCAAGCTCGACACTCAGGCCCTCAAGCCCTACAACACGGACCCGCAAGTCCCAACAGCCTAGGCCCGCAAGCCCCTACTGCAACCGAGCCCTCAAGCTCGACAAATCTCACCCGCAAGTGCACTGCCCTGGGCCTCAAGGCTCACAGCTCTCCAGCCCTCAAGCCAGACAAGTTGGCCCGCAAGCCTTACAAGAAAATACAGTAATACAACCGTTCTTCTGCCTGATGAAGATCGGAAACTTAGCCTGATGATGATTGGCTTCTTACGATTGAAGAAGATTCTTCTGATTCAGATCTTTGACAGCGCAGTTCTTCTTCAATCTCTACTTTTTGCCTGATGTTGAACGTCGACTTCTCAGTTAATGAAGATGACTGATTCTTTTGAGAACGCTTGAATCTTGTTCTCTTTCTTCTCCGCTGAATATATTGTTCTATTGAAGAGCGGCGGGATTCTTTTCCTCGTTCTTTTTCTTGCACAGCAAGTTTCTCCCTTTCTGATCGATTCCTTTTTTTGTAATTAGGGCAACCTCTTATCTCTTTTATAAGACTGCGAGGTCCCCAACGGTCTTCTGAAAAAGTGTCTTAGGTGTCAGATGCTCCTTTCCTTAAGAGCACGCGCTGATTAGACAATCAGGCGGCGACATTAATTGTTGACAACATGTCCGCAAGATTTGAATCCTGTCTTGAAGATATTTGCATCATTACAACGACGAGCTATCTCTGACTATGTCGTCGCGATCTTCCTTCTTGCATCATGTCGTCGTGATCATATTGTTCTCTCGACGACTTGCATTCTTTACGACGATGTTTGTTCTTTCTCGACGACACGACCACTTTGGTGAAGTCGACGTTACTGCGTCTTCTCTGCGTTCGACGAACAACATTCTGCGATCGATGAACTTGCCATCCTTCATTCGACGATCTGCATTCTTCGTTTGACTATCTTGCCGAGTCTCAGTGGTCGACGATCTTCCTTCTAAGTTCGACGATCTTGCTTCTGCGCTCGACGAACGCGCCAAATCTCAACGGTCCTCAATCTTCCTTCTGAGCTCGACGATCTTCCTTCTGCATTCGACGAACATGCCAAATCTCGGCGGTCGTCGATCTTCCTTCTGAGCTCGACGATCTTGCTTCTGCGCTCGACGAACACGCCAAATCTCAGCGGTCGTCTATCTTCCTTCTGAGCTCGACGATCTTCCTTCTGCGTTCGCTTTACTCAATATCATGACGACAAGCATACTTTGTCCACGACATCTCCTATCCCTCTCGACGATATAGTACTTCGTGAAGTCATTAAAGTACATGACATATTGTCGATCTCTGCAAGCATAAACTAGATTGAATGTTAAATACAACTTGCATTTATCATTGAGCTGAGCACTTCTTCAAATCAGGAACATTGCAGGGCACTGTTCCCAACAATACTGAGCCCAATCCAAGGGAGAGCGCCAATGCAATTACCCTCCGTAGCGGAAAGGAGGTAACTTCTTCAAATTTGGTCGAGCCCGAGGTAAACGTTTCAACTTCATCTCCGCAAGTTATTTCTTCACCTACTCTACCTTCTTTTACTTTAGCTCCGCGTATTCTTAAAAATCTTTCTATTCCTTATCCTTCGCAATTTAAAGATGAATGCAATGAGGAGCAATATAAAAAAATTATCGAAATTTTAAAACAAATTCAAATAAACATGCCATTTTGCGAAGCGATCGCCCAAATGCCCAAATACGCTAAATATCTATAATATTTACTTTCTAATAAAAAGAGACTTGAAAATTTTTCGCGTATATCTCTAAACGCAGAATGCTCGGTAGTTTTATTAAATAAATTACCGCAAAAATTAAACGATCCGGGACAGTTCTCCATCCCGTGCTTATTCGGTAATTTCTTAATAAAACACGCCTTGACAGATTTGGGCGCTAGTATTAATTTGATGCCAATTTCATTATTTAAAAAGCTGGGTTTGGGCACCCCAAGCCCAACCAATATAAGCATCCAACTAGCAGACAGATCAATAAAATACCCGATAGGGGTCATTGAGGATGTGCTTGTCAAGGTTGACAAATTTATCTTCCCGGTAGATTTTGTCATCTTAGACATTGAGGAAGACGTCGAAGTCCCTATTATACTCGGACGTCCTTTCCTCGCCACCTCTCGGGCAATTATTGATGTTATTAATGGCAAACTTCTCCTACGAGTTGGAGATGAAGAAGTAACTTTTAGTATAAACAACTCTATGAGAAATTCTTTTTCTAATGACGACTCTTGTTTTACCTTAGAATCAAATTTTGAAGAGGAAATAACGTCATTTTCTGAAATAATTTCGCCTTTATTTGAAAATTCGGAAATTGAAAATTTATTTTGTCTAAAAGAAATAACCCAGCTGCTCAAATTTGAAAAAGTAAAATTGAACATTTCTAAAATAAAAACATCTTACGAGGAGCCACCGAGTTTAGAATTAAAACAATTACCGGAACATTTGAAATATATATTTTTAGAAGAAGATTCAAAATTGCCTGTAAATATATCTTCCGCACTTAACGATTCGGAAATTTCCGAATTAATTAAAATTTTAAATAATCACTGCCATGCATTTGCATGGCAAATTTCGGGTATTAAGGGGATTAACCCCTCATTCTGCACACACAAAATTAATTTAGAAAATTATTCTCGCAGTACTATTCAGCCTCAACGACGGCTTAATCCAAATATGAAGGACGTCGTTAAGGCCAAAATTATAAAATTACTAGATGCGGGAATTATTTACCCGATTTCGGATAGCACTTGGGTTAGCCCGGTGTAAGTTGTGCCTAAAAAGGGTGGAATAACGGTAATCACTAATGAAAAAAAATGAGTTGATTCTGACTCGTACTGTTACGGGTTGGCGAGTATGCATCGATTACAGGAAATTAAATGATGCTACCCGCAAGGATCACTTTCCGTTACCATTTATTGACCAAATCTTAGAACGTTTATCCGGTCATTCACACTACTGTTTTCTCGATGGTCTTTCAGGATACTTTCAAATCCCAATAGCGCCCGAAAACCAAGAGAAAACCACCTTCACCTGTCCATTCAGCACCTTCGCATATCGAAGAATGTTGTTTGGTCTTTGCAACGCGCCGGCTACATTTCAACGATGTATGTTGGCA
This sequence comes from Dactylorhiza incarnata, assembly GCA_033032865.1. Taxonomy (NCBI): domain Eukaryota; kingdom Viridiplantae; phylum Streptophyta; class Magnoliopsida; order Asparagales; family Orchidaceae; genus Dactylorhiza; species Dactylorhiza incarnata. Next base: position 12,396,749 of record JAWHQI010000039.1, read on the forward strand.
ATTTTTAATGAACTTGTAGAAGACGTCATGGAAGTTTTCATTAATGATTTTTTTTGTTTTTGGCGATTCTTTTACAAAGTGTTTAAATAAACTTGATCGTGTTCTTCAACGCTGCGAAGACACGAATTTGGCACTCAACTGGGAGAAGTGCCACTTTATGGTCCAAGAGGGATTAGTCCTTTGGCATAAAATCTCAAACAAGGGGATCGAGGTCGATAGGGCCAAGATCGAGGTCATAGAAAAACTCTCCCCTCCTACTAATATAAAATCTATTAGTAGTTTTCTAGGACATGCGGGCTTTTATAGGCGGTTTATTAAAGATTTTTCAAAAATTACAAAACCGCTAACTCATCTTTTAGAAAAAGAATCTGCATTTCATTTTGATAATTAATGTTTAAAAGTGTTTAATAAAATTAAATACGAACTTATCAATTCTCCTATTTTAATCACGCCAAATTGGTCTCTTCCATTTGAAATCATGTGCGATGCGAGCGATTTTGCTGTAGGTGCAGTTTTAGGCCAACGAGTGAATAAATATTTTCACCTGATTTATTACGCAAGCAAAATGCTAACATCCACGCAAGCAAATTATACAACAACGGAAAAAGAATTTTTGGCAATAATTTTTGCGTTTGATAAGTTTCGATCATATTTAACGCTTTCGAAAGTTATTGTTTTTACAGATCACTCCGCTCTCCGGTATTTACTACAAAAAGGAGATGCAAAGCCTCAACTGCTAAGGTGGATCCTCCTACTACAAGAATTCGATTTGGAGATCCATAACAAAAGGGGAGCGGAGAATGTTGCAGCCGACCACCTCTCACGGTTAGAAAATCCGGCTACAGGAGCGCTAGTGGAGGCCGAAATTGATGACAAATTCCCTGAAGAGCGCCTCCTCGCCATCGTAAAGGTAACGACTTCTTCCACCCCTTGGTACGCGGATTTGGCCAACTATTTAGTGGCCCGGGTCCTACCAAAAGATTTTTCAAGTCAGCAAAAGAAGAAATTTTTTCGGACTTCAAAATTATTTTTGGGAGGACCCCTTTTTATTTCGTGTCTGCGCGGACCAAGTGGTAAGAAGGTGTATTTCTGGTGAAGAAGGCGTCAAAATTTTGCGGCACTGCCACGAAGGACCAACCGGTGGTCACTATCAAGCAAACCGGACCGCGAGGAAGGTGCTAGAGGCGGGCTTCTATTGGCCCTCCTTATTCAAAGACGCTCACAATTTTGTGAGAAATTACGACCGGTGCCAACGGTCAGGTAACATTTCTAACCGGGACAAAATACCCCAAAATATATTTTTAGAATGTGAAATTTTTTATTTATAGAAATAGATTTCGTAGGTCCTTTATCACCCTCCTTTAATAATAAATATATCCTTGTTGCGGTCGATTACGTGTCAAGGTGGGCGGAAGCACAAGATTTTCCCACCAACGACGCAAGAGTCGTTGTACAATTTTTAAAGAAATTATATTCATGATTTGGCACACCCCGAGCACTAATTAGTGATCGGGGCACACATTTCTGTAACAACCAACTTGCTAAAATTTTAGCAAAATATGGAGTTACACACAACCTATCAACCGCCTACCACCCACAAGCAAATGGCCAAGTGGAGGTGGTGAATCGTGAACTAAAAACAATTTTAGAAAAAACAGTGTCCGTTAATAGAAAGGATTGGGCATTAAAATTAGACGACGCGCTATGGGCCTATCGGGCAACGTACAAAACCGCCATCGGATGTACGTCGTACCGCTTAGTCTATGGTAAAGCTTGCCATTTGTCGGTCGAACTAGAACATCGCGCTTTTTGGGCGCTAAAATTCTTAAATTTGGATTTAGACTTAGCCTCCGAAAATAGAAAGATACAAATAAATGAACTAGATGAATGGCGCGCGAACGCCTATGAAAATAATAAATTTTATAAGGAGCGAACTAAGTTTTATCATGATAAAAAAATCATACATCCAAAAACTTTTTCACCGGGAGATTTTGTCCTTCTTTTTAATTCACGACTTAGGCTTTTTCCGGGCAAATTAAAAACCCGATGGTCCGGTCCCTTCAGCGTAAAAGAAGTTTGTCCATACGGGACCGTGCTTATAGAGCACCCGAAAAAAGGCTCTTTCAAGGTTAACAGACAACGTTTAAAATTATACCACCCCGGCGACCCAGCGTCCGGAAACATCGAAAAAATGCACTTACCAAATATTTAAAAAAAACACCGCTTAGTCAAGCTACGCGACGGTAAACAAAGCACTTTTGGGAGGCAATCCAATGTTACCCTTTTTATTTTTTATTTCTTTTCTTGTTTGTTTTTCTACTTTAAGCAGGTGTTTGACCGGCAACCCCGTCTACCATCCAGGGAAGCCCTCTTCATCCTTTAGTCATTTATTTTTTGTTTTGTCATTTTTAGTTTATCCTTCATACTTAGTTTTAAACATTGAGGACAATGTTTAATTTTAAGTATGGGGGTGTAGCATAACTTTCTTTTTATTTTTTTTCAAAAAATATTTATATTGTTAATCTAATAAAAATTAAATTTCTTGGAAAGGACGCTTTGGGCTTGAATTCCCATCACAGCCTCTAGTACCTTGCGAGCCCTTCACCGGGTTGACCTTGGGAAGTCCAAGAACTAAAAAAATATTAAGGAATGTTCTTTTTTTTTTCTTTTCTTTTTTGTTATCAAAATGTCCTAGCTTGCTAAATTTGTAAGTTCTAAAGTAGACTTATTTTTCATATGGACTAAGAATTCTTTGTGCTAGAATAGTCTTTTGAAACTTTTGAGTAAAATTGTTGACTCATGTAGTGCTCCTAGTCATATGCATGTCTTTGAGTAGTGTTGGTGTAAAATTAAATTCTTGGCATATATCTAAATTTATGTTGTATTAATTTGCATAGTAATAATTTATTTTACTTTTAATTCGAATCCAGTCTTATCCAAAAGTACTTTAGGTGAGTGTGTAGAAGATTGTTAGAAAGCTATTACTCGAATCGAACAAAAGAGTGTCCTTTCTCGATGTCTAAAACTTGCCCCAAGCTATTTTCGAAGCATGTGCACTTTAGTCAAAATTAACCTTACGGAAATGATTTAGGCCTTTCTTTGGATAGTTTGAGCCTTTGCACCCAACCTCGATTTACTACCATTATTTACACAAATTTAAGCCTTGCACCTTTATTTGAACCACCCTCACCATTTCGTCACCAAAACAAAAAAAAAACCAAACCCAAATGAACACTTGAAATTTTGAGCAAATTTATTGAAAAAAAAAATATTTGGGTGCTGTTTTAAAAAGAAAAAAAATTACATAGTGATATGCGGCCTAGGTATGCATATGCATACTTGGAATGATCCCAACTATGAAAGAAAAAAAATGTGGGTGTTGATTTAAGAAAAGAAAAAAAAAACGGAGAGAAAAGAAATGGTGGAGATGGAGGGTAGTTATGAAAAGCAAATTCTAATGCAAAGTGTGAAGAAAAGAAAATGATATGTTATCTCAAAACTTCTTGTTTAAGTGGTCTGCCCCTTCATGTCTATCATGGTTTACCTCACCCTTAAAGCCAAGCCTTAAAATTTCATCATATTTAAGTCCTAAAGATCCATAGAGTTGATTTAGTTTAAAGTGCAGTGGAGAAAGTGCAAACGGGCAAGCCTATGGCCGTCGACATTGATGGATTTCTTTGGAGGCCACCCCGAACGTCAACGTCTAGTAATTTAAATCTCAGCAATCACGTTATTTTCTCCCTTTTCATAACTTTTTGATTGGCCGTCGACTCATTTTTAAAAGTGATAATAAATAATTATAACGCATTTTTGAAGTATTTCATAAATTAGTATTTATGCCAAGAGCATCTTTTTACTAAAATATCTACGCATGCCGGCATAATACTTCGCATTTTACTCTCTAGTTTTCATAATTCTCTCTAGCATTAGTTTTTCCTACCCTTATGAAGAATGGTTTGCTCGGGACGAGCAGCGAGCAAGTATGGGGGTGTTTGATGTGTAATTTATTTACTCATCTTTTAGTATAGTATTATTATAATTTTAAAATGAAATTATGTTAATTATATGAATTATATCATATAAATCTTTCTTTTTATATATATACTTATGTATGTGTTTATATATATATATGATATTTGTTTAATGCAGATCGACGAACTGCGCCTGGCAGCCTGCGTTCGACGAATTGGTCGGGAGATCGACGATCTGTCGCTGGCGGCCTGCGTTCGACGAAATGGTCGGGAGATCGACGATCTATCGCTGGCGGCCTGCTGATGGTTGGAATCAGATTGTTTCTTTTTTAATTGATTTGGTTTGCGCAACCTTTATTTGATGAGATTAGAGTTAGGCAGGTGTTTCCAAAGCATCTCGCTAGTACTCCTACTTTGAGAAATTAACTGTTATCCTATCGAAAGATAGAAGTAACAGTCATTTTCTTCTTTCGGAGTATTGACAATTACGCCTCGGCTACAACGCCGAATTCTATTGATTTTTAAAATAGCAAAGGAGAGTGAAAGTATCTAGTTGCAGCCTAAATCACCTAGAGGGGGTGAATAGGTGGATTCTATGTCTTTATGCGGAATTAAAAATTTAACACAGAAAAGCAAACAAACAACCACAGCACAGACACAAGGATGTTATAGAGGTTCCCCGATGTGGGTAGTCCTCTTTCCCGCCTCGCCTATCTAGCACTTCGAGGCTAGACTCGGCTACTTCACCAATCTCAGATTATAACTAATCTTACACCTCGGAGTCAAAACTCCTACAACTCAGAGCATACCACTCCTATAACTCGGAGTATAACAACTCCTACACCTCGGAGTAAACAACTCCTACAAATAATCTCGGAGTGAAAACTCCTACAAAAGAAAAGATAAGGAAACAAAAAACTTCTTCTTAACCTCTAAAGAGATTAACTTCAGATCTTGAACACTGAGTCTTCTTCTCAACCTTGAAAGAAAGCTTGGCACTTGAAAGATGTGGAAGAGAGAAGACTTGGCTAACCAGATCTGAATAGGCCCTTTGACATACTTGAAATAATCTTCAAAAAATGAGAGCAGCAATAAGATCAAAGGCCTTCTTCTGAGAAATCTCTAACAACAATAGAGAAAGGATCTTGAGCAGTGAATGTTAGGTCTCAGAATTCTTGTTCAGCAAAAGAGAAAGGAGATCGACTTTTTATCTTTTCTGAACTGTCGGCTGATGAGAGATTTTTGGATCGATTTCTAAGAATGATGCCCTTGCCCTAAAATAAGGATTTATTTATAGGGAGGACTTCAACGGCTCTTGCGACAAAGAAGGGAGAGGCGACACGTGTAATGTTCATGGTGGCTAACCCTAATTTTCGAAAACGAAACAAAGATTTGAAATCCGTCTGTCCGTCATTCGTCGAGACTTCACGTGAACATCCGACGAATTGACTTGGCCATAGGGAAAGACTGAACAACCCGTGAAAAACACTGTCTGTCACCATTCGTCGGGATTCGTCGGAAGTACACGAGAACATCCGACGAATTGACTTAGCTGCAGAATTTTCTTCACAACCCAGCCAAAATGACCTCTGTCAGCATTTGTCGGGATTCGTCGGAATGACCCGAGTCATCTCGACGAATGGACTTGGCTTCAGAAATTTCTTCACAACTCAGCCAAAATGACCTCTGTCAGCATTCGTCGGGATTCGTCGGAATGACCCGAGTCATCTCGACGAATGGACTTGGCTGCAGAAATTTCTTCTAAACCAAGACAAAGGTCTTCTGTCTGGATTCGTCGGGATTCGTCGGAAAGACCCGAGTCATCTCGACGAATTGACTCAGAATAAATTTTTCTTTTCTTCTGAAAACCTGCTCCACTCCTCAACCTTGAAAGCCTTCAGTTATGAGCATATGAAGTGCACCCCAAAAGAGAGATTACACATGGACCAACACTTTGTTCTATACAATGAGGGATTACATTGTCTAGAACTGTGTTTGGTGATCCATTGCAACCTGACTTTGGTGAGCACTTAGCATTAAGGCCTGTCATAACACATCTAAACAAAAGTCATCAAATACAAATACAATTCATTTTAGTTTACTAGGGGACATCTTCAAATCAAGGTGATTGTGGACACAATACCCAACAATCTCCCCCTATTTGAAGATGTCATAACCCTAGGCACTAACTTGAATTGCACAGAAAGAATACTAAATAAGAAAGCACAACCCAGGCAGTAATATATAAGGAAAAACAGAATAGGACTGAATGTTTTAACTTAATCACAAAAGAAATGTGTATATATATATAAGCAAAGAAAACATCATGAATCCAGATAAGCACAGCTTATTCATGACCTTTGCCTTTCTTCTTTGCAACCATTCTGTCCACTGCCTCAACTTTCTTCTTCAGTTCTGAATCCATTCTCTCAAAGAATGCCTTTGGCTTAGGCCAGTATTTGTCAGGAGCAGACTCTTTAGATCCACCATTCTTGAAGTGAATTCTTCTTTCATTTGTCCTCTTCTCAAACTTGCTCCATTCTTCTGAACTATAATGGTCACTGACTTTTTCATTCTGATTGCTGACTTTATCAAAAACAGAGAGAACAATGCTTTTGGAGATGGGGCTCCAACTTTCTTGGAAGTTTCTAGGAGGAGGCTTATCATAAAATTCTCTGATCTTCTTATGTGGATTAGACCTCTTAGCAGATGGCTTATCCGCAAAAAGCTCCTTTTTAAAGACTTCTCAGAGGGATCAGCAAAATGTGAGCTGTCAGGATCTTGAGCAGGGAAAGGATCATCCCAAAATTCTTGATAAGTTGAAGCAGGGATGACTTCATCAGCAAAAATAGGATCCTCAACAGGATTTGGAGAGAAACTAGGAGCCCTGGGTCCTAGAGCACTAGATGAGGGAAGATCTGATCCTTTATCCACAACAGTAAACCCAAGCATTCCAGCCACTTGCTTGAACAACCAGCTTTGGGCTTCATGAGTATACCAGTTCACATCCTTAACATTTTGTAAGATGTTTTCCTTGAGATCTTGCATTTGAATAGCTACACTTTCATTCAAATCATCCATTTTGCTTGCACTTTCTTCTAACTTGGATACCACACTCTCCTCCCCCTTTATGACATCTTCATGCAGGAGGGTTTATAATCTCTTCAGCTGATTTTCAACTTGATCATCCAAGTAAGTGACTCCTTGATCATGAGCAGAGCTAAGAGTAGAGAGAGCAGTAGTCAACTGTAGTACATCTTCACTAACCTGAAGCAAATTCTTGAGAGCATGCCCAACAGCTTTATTTGTATGATCCAAAGCTTTCCCTGCAGATAGCATCCAGGCTTCTTGATCACTCTTGAATCTTCCCATGTCATGCTTGATCTCAGCCATTTCCTGCTTCAGAGAACTATCAACAGAGTCAATCTTCTTATAGACTTGCTTGATAGAGTGATCAAAGTGATCAGTCTGACCCTTTAGCAGCCCTGCTATGGACTTCAGCAAAGAAGAGTGAGAGCTATCACCAGTCTCAACATCTTCAGGAGAAAATCTATCAGCTACAAAACTTGAGGACTGTGCTTGCTTGTCAAGCACAGTTGCCCTTGGAGAAGTGCTCCTAGCCACAAAAACTTCTGGAGGAGGCAAAAGCAGCACAGAAGGAAAGACCTCAGGAGGAACAGATTCAGCCATGAAGATATCTTCCTGGTCTTTCTCCCCCTCAAAAAGAGACATCTCCTTAGCCAACCTCAGCATGGCACCAAGGCTGCCCTTCTCCCCAGATTCAGATTGCTCATGAGGAGAGTCTGGCAAGATTTCTTGATCTTCAGAATGAGAATCAACCATGGCAGGTGATCTCCTTGAACCTTCCAGCTGAGGAGCTTCAACAAAATCAACAGCATCCTCTGGGCCCTCCATGACAAGAGTAGCATCAGGGACAACAAAATCAATAGGATCAAGAGGTACTTGATCAGCATCACTTGGAGGAACATCTTTTGCAGCACCACTTCCTGCACCAATGTCTCTTGGGGTTGGAAACTCCCCCTCAACATGTGCAACTCTACCCTGTGCAGGAGCTGGACTAAGTCCACTCCCCCTGGAGGATAGCCCTGCTTCAGTAGACCTATGCTCATCAGGCAGAAGGGCCTCATCATCACTTACAGCAGCCCTAACTCCAGCATTCCCTAAGCCCTTGGGAATTACCCTTTCCCATTTTGAGAAAATGGTTGAGTTGATCTTCTTTGTGTGGTGGATGGGGAGACCTCTTCCAAGATTAAAAAAAACTGGATTGCTACAGTGTAGAAGCAGACTGAGAATTCTTCCAAAATTTGGAGCAAGAAAACTTTCTTTAATCTTCTCAAAGATTACTTCACCAAAATTGAAATTCTTCCGACAAATTATAGCGGTGTGAATTTTGAAAGCTTCTTCAGAGAGGTAGTCATGAGAGCCTACCTTGCATAATAATACTTTTCCTATAATATCACACAGAAGCTTACCTCTATCATTCATGAACTTTCTTCTGATTTTGGAGCTTTGATCAAGAATGCCACAGAATCTTCTGGCTCTGAAAATATCTTCAACAGACAACTCTTCTGATTCAACTTCAGGCATCCTCAACGATCGGTTGATACCACTAGCCTTCAAAATGATTTTGCAAGACCTAATAGAGCTTTTGATCTTCTTACCTTGACCTGAGATTTTGGCATTGCGATAGAACTCCAGAATGTCCTGTTCTAGGATTTTTGCCGGCTCTTCTAGGATATAACTGAGCCCGGCGACATCGAGCATCATAATCACGTTTCGAAATTCATCTGAAGCTGAGCGGAAGGCGCCTCTCACCAACTCTCCCCCTGAATGCAAACCACCTGAAGCTTTGGGCGCCATTGATGTCGTCGACGCCGTGGAAGAGAAACAGAGGAATAGCGAAAGGAGGAGACGAACGGTCGAGTAGGGTTTCACGGAGGTTCTCGAGAAATCGTGATGTTTTCTTTGATTTTTATATATATATATATATAAATTTAAGTAGAGTGTGTACCTGAAGGACGATAAAATCGTATTTAATAGGGAGATGATTCCACGGGAGATGAATTGAGAGGAGTAAAATTTGTCCCGTGAACATCCGTGAAACTTCATGAAATTTTCTGAGTTAACAAGTGAAATCTCGTGCAATTTCGTGAAATCTCAACAGTCCCAACTTCAAGAGTCCTTGTTAAGCATTCCAAGTTCCATTTTGAAGAAATTGAATTTGGTTTCGTCCAGAGGCTTCGTAAAAATATCTGCAATTTGTTTGTCAGTATTAACATATAACAAATTTATGTCCTTACTCTCAACATGTTCCCGGATGAAGTGGTAGCGAAGCTCAATATGCTTCGTTCTGCTGTGAGAGACGGGATTATTTGCTATGGCAATAGCACTTGAGGAGTCACAGAACATGGGGATTTCAGAGAGCTTTAAATTATAGTCCTCAAGCTGATTTTTTATCCACAAAAGTTGTGCACAGCAACTGCCGGCAGAGATATACTCCGATTCAGCAGTCGATATTGCAACGCAATTTTGCTTCTTGCTACTCCAGGAAACGAGCCTTTTTCCTAAGAACTGGCAAGTTCCCGAAGTGCTCTTCCTATCATCTTTGCTACCTGCAAAATCAGCGTCTGAAAAACCAATTAGTTCAAAATCATTGCTTCTTGGGTACCATAAGCCGAGATTTGGTGTAGCCTTAAGGTATCTCAAAATCCTCTTTGCAGCGGCATAATGAGATTCCTTACAGTTCACCTGATACCTGGCACAAACACATGTTGAGAACATTATATCAGGCCTAGTAGCAGTGAGATAGAGCAAGGACCCAATTATGCTTCTGTACTTGGTTTCATCAAAGGGTTTCCCCTTTTCATCCTTGTCCAGAGACATACTTGAGCCCATTGGAGTCCTCATTGAGGTTGCACTCTCCATTCCAAATTTCTTAAGAAGCTCTTTGGTGAACTTCGTCTGAGAGATGAAGATTCCATCTTCAGATTGGTGCACCTGGAGTCCTAAGAAATATTTCAGCTCTCTCATACTACTCATTTCAAACTTACCTTGCATCAAGTTAGAGAACTTTTTACAAAGTTTGTCATCAGTAGAGCCAAAAATAATATCGTCGACATAGATTTGCACAAGCAAAATCTCGCATTTAACTTCCCTAAGAAACAATGTCTTGTCTATTGTTCCTCTTGTAAATTTGTTCTCAAGAAGAAACTTAGACAATGTCTCATACCAGGCTCGGGGTGCCTGTTTGAGACCATACAAGGCTTTATGTAAATAAAATACATGATCAGGAAAGTTAGGATCTACAAAACCTGGAGGCTGAGCTACATAAACTTCCTCTTTAAGGTCTCCATTCAGAAAGGCGGACTTTACATCCATCTGGAAAACCTTAAAGCCCTTATATGCAGCATAAGCCAGAAATAATCTGATGGCTTCAAGTCTTGCTACTGGTGCGAAGGTCTGATCAAAGTCAATCCCTTCTTCTTGCCTGTATCCTTGAGCAACCAGTCTTGCTTTGTTCTTGGTGATGATGCCCTTTTCATCAAGCTTGTTCCGGTAAATCCATTTGGTTCCAATCACATTCTGTCCTTTGGGTCTAGGTACCAACTTCCAAACTTTACATCTCTTGAATTGGTTAAGCTCCTCTTGCATAGCAAGAATCCAAGAGGGATCGGTGTTTGCTTCTTCAAACTTCTTCGGCTCAATCTGTGAAAGAAAACTTAAATGTAAAACTTCGTTAGTTGTACCTCTTCTAGTTAGAACTCTGCTTGAAGGATCTTCGATGATTTGATCAGCTGGATGATCTCTCAAATGTCTGATCATTCCAACATTTAGATGACCATGAGGTTCCTGCACTTCAGGTACATCTTCATCTTCCTGAGGGTCATCATCCTCACATGTAGAAGGAGCATTTACTTCAATAGATTTTGGAATGTCTTCCTTTACAACTTCTTCTAAGTGTAGTTCTTTGAACCTTGCATCTGCATCTTCAACAAAGACACTAGAAGAGCTGCTTTGAAGCATACTCGTCTCATCAAATATAACATTATAAGTTTCTTCCACAACTAGGGTTTTCTTGTTGAAAATCCTATATGCCTTACTATGGCTACTATAACCTACAAAAATACCTTCAAAACATTTTTCACTAAACTTAGTTTTATAATACTTTCCATTGTTAAGCACGAAGCATTTACTGCCAAAGATTCTAAAATAAGACAGAGTTGGTTTCTTGCATTTCAGAAGTTCATAGGGAGTCTTATGATGATTTTTGTTGATTAGTGCTCTGTTTTGCACGTGGCAAGCAGTGTTGATACCTTCAGCCCAGAAGTACTCTGGTAGTGAAGAATCACTCAACATTGTCCTGCAAGCCTCTACGAGTGTTCTATTCTTTCTCTCGGCAACACCATTTTGCTGTGGAGTACGGGGAGAGGAAAACTCATGAAAGATACCCTGACTTTCACAAAATTCAGTCATGGCCCCAGACTTGAATTCTGTACCATGGTCACTTCTGATTTTGACCACAGAACATTCTAATTCATTCTGAATTTGCCTAACGAATGAGGTGAAAGAATCATAGGTGTCTGACTTGTGTTTCAGAAAGAATACCCAAGCAAAACGTGAGTAATCATCGACAATGACCAACGTATAAGACTTACCCCCTAAACTCCGAATTGGCATGGGACCAAATAAGTCCATATGAAGTAGATATAAACATCTGGTAGACTCTTTGCCAATAATGCTCTTAAAGCTAGCCCTCGTCTGCTTGCCCATTTGGCATGCGTGACAAGGTCTCTCTTTAATGCACTTAACATCAGGAGCATCACGAACTAAGTTGTGGGAAAATAACATATTTATGGTTTTGAAATTAATATGTGCTAGTCTCTTGTGCCATTGGTCACAGAGAGATGCACTATCTTTTGCCAAAAAGCACACTGGTGTAGAAGTATCTAAACATAGAAAATTTAAACAAAAAATATTTCTACTCCGAGTGCCTGTTAAAATAGTTTCTGACGTATCAGACGACTTTATCAAGCACTTGTCCTTGTAGAATTCTACCATATAGCCTTTGTCACAAAGTTGACTTATGCTAATGAGATTATGTTGTAATCCTTTAACATAAGCCACGTCTGTGAAAGAGACTATACCATTTGTGATCATACCATAGCCTTTTGTGATTCCCCGATCAGATCCGCCAAAAATAACTTTTGGACCATCTTTCACCGGGGTATACTCTTGTAGTAGGCTTCTTGTTCCGGTCATGTGCCGTGAACATCTACTGTCCAAGTACCATATTGGATTTGAATTGGCCTTTGGACATACCTGCAATCAATAATCAATTGCCCTTAGGAACCCAAATCGATTTGGGTCATTGGCTTCTTGTTAGATGACCACCACTTGGAATGTTAACATTGCGAGGGGTCATTCTTGCATTGTTAATCCGTGGAGTCGTGACATTTCTCGGATTAAACCAACAATCTATGGCAAAGTGACCAACCTTGCCACAACACCAACAATCGAACCGATTGTACCTTCTCTTTGTCTCCCATTTCACTTTTTGAACATGAGGTGCAACAGGAGTGACATTCTTAGTGGAAGTCTTCTTAGAAGTGGGGGCCTCATGGTGACAGCACACACATGGCTCCAACTTCTTCTCAACAGATTTGGGTGCAATCGTTTTAATTTTTGGTGCTTTCTTGTGAGCTGATCCGTGAACAAATGGACCATGATCTTTGAGGATTATTTCTTCATGAGGAGCTTTGAATGGAGAGTTGTCAAAGTTTCAGGGAAAGCTCCATCCTTGATATCTATTACTAGGTTCAACATGTGTTGGCCTAGCAAAATGACCGTAGGATGAATCAAAGTAATGGGTTTGATGGAAAAATGACCTTCCTGAATGAAGGTTGACTTTGATTAGCAGTTCCCTTGCCTTTCACGGCTCTCTTCTCAGCAGCCTTACTACTTTCAGCCTTATGACCAATTCCACTACCCTTCGCAGGAGCAGAGAACCTATCAATGAATGGAAGAATAGTCTTAGGTTTCGAGAAGCTTTCTACGAGCTTCCTTTCCGCCTTCAACTTATCTTCTAGTTCATTTATAGTTTTCTCCTTTAAATTCAACAACTCAGTGGAGCTTTTCAGTTCGTCTTTCAAGAGTTGGATTTCATCTTTGAGAGGAGTTAATTATTCAACTTCCTCCCTCAAAGCTAATTCCACTGTCTTGAGAGATTCAATTTCTTTTGACTTGGATTTGACGACCTTGCGGCACTTGTCAAATCCTTTCACAAGGGCTTCATACTGAGTTATTAACTTAGAGTCCTCCTCTAAGGAGTAGCCTTCATCTGCTACGGATGCAGTCTCATCTTCAGAAGCAGACATAGGAGTATGAGAGTTTACCTTCCCCTTATAAGAGGAGTCGCCTATTTCTTCGTCTAGATGTGCCATTAGCCCAAAGTAGGCTTCTTCATCTGAGCTTGACGCATCAGAGTCACTGTCGCTCAGAGTCTTTGCCTTTTTGGCGAGGAGGCTCTTTTCTTTCTTCTTTCCTTTAAAGGATCTCTTTTCTTCCTTCTTTGATCCTTCTTTCTTTTTGTATGGACACTCGGCTATTACGTGTCCTGGCTTATTGCAGCAATAACAAATAACGTCAGTAGAATCAAATTTGTTCGGTTTAGATTTATACCTGTCATTATAGTAGTCCTTCTTGTGATGATCACCATCACGTCTTGATCTTCTGTGATCAAATGCAGTGGATTGCCCTCTCTTCTGCTTTCTTTTATTCAGAAGTCTTTTGAATTGTTTGGAGAGAAGAGAAAATTCTCCATCAGACATCTCTGAACCTGAGGGGCTGGCATCAGACTCATCCTCATCAGAAGATGGTCTCCTGACAGGTGGGAGAGCCTTGCTCTTTCTTGAGCTTTCAGCTTTTAGGGCAGAGGACTTCTCCCTTCCAGAGGCTCTGACCCCCTCTTCTTCAGCTTTGCGGGAATTTAGCTTCAACTCATGGGACAGGAGCTTACCAAACAACATTTGTGGCTCCGTGGTTCCGAGCTTTCCGAATTCTCTGATGGCTATAACCTTGGTGTCCCATTCTTTCGTCAGGGATCTCAGAAATTTGTCATTTAGTTTGTCAGTTGTGAATTCTCTATCATAGTTCCTAAGACCATTTACGATCTTGAAGAACTTCTCGTAGGTGTCAGAAATGGAGTCTCTTGGATCTTGCTTGAATGCTTCGTATTCTTGGTTCAGCAACGATCTTCGGTCATCCCTCACTTCTTCGGCCCCTTCCATCAGAACGACTAGTGAATCCCACATTTCTTTAGCAGATTTGCAGTGAAGCAGATTTTGCAACATTGAATCATCAACTGCACCTGCTATGATATTCTTTGCTTTCTTGTCTAGGGCCACTAGAGCGATCTCATCTTTGTTCAGTTCCAACATCTTCTTCGGGATCATGATGGTGGAGTTTATTGAAGATGGTTTCATCGGAATATGGGGACCTTCTTCCACGATCTGAAAGATTCTTGGGTCGGCAGCTTCTATGTAGAATCTTACTCTTTCCTTCCACATAGGAAAGTTCTCTTTGGTGCAGACTGGTAACTTGACGGAATCCTTGGCCTTATCCATTCCAGACATATTTGCTTTAGCAACTAGATTAGGAGTCTTGTTCAAGGTGTTAGCCTTATAGCGAACAACCTGGCTCTGATACCAATTGAAAGTATCTAGTTGCGGCCTAAATCACCTAGAGGGGGGTGAATAGGTGGATTCTATGTCTTTATGCGGAATTAAAAATTTAACACAGAAAAGCAAACAAACAACCACAGCGCAGACACAAGGATGTTATAGAGGTTCCCCGATGTGGGTAGTCCTCTTTCCTGCCTCGCCTATCTAGCATTTCGAGGCTAGATTCGGCTACTTCACCAATCTCAGATTATAACTAATCTTACACCTTGGAGTCAAAACTCCTATAACTCGGAGTATAACAACTCCTACACCTCGGAGTAAACAACTCCTACAAATAATCTCGGAGTGAAAACTCCTACAAAAGAAAAGATAAGGAAACAAAAAACTTCTTCTTAACCTCTAAAGAGATTAACTTCAGATCTTGAACACTGAGTCTTCTTCTCAACCTTGAAAGAAAGCTTGGCACTTGAAAGATGTGGAAGAGAGAAGACTTGGCTAACCAGATCTGAATAGGCCCTTTGACTTACTTGAAATAATCTTCAAAAAATGAGAGCAGCAATAAGATCAAAGGCCTTCTTCTGAGAAATCTCTAACAACAATAGAGAAAGGATCTTGAGCAGTGAATGTTAGGTCTCAGAATTCTTGTTCAGCAAAAGAGAAAGGAGATCGACTTTTTATCTTTTCTGAACTGTCGGCTGATGAGAGATTTTTGGATCGATTTCTAAGAATGATGCCCTTGCCCTAAAATAAGGATTTATTTATAGGGAGGACTTTAACGGCTCTTGCGACAAAGAAGGGAGAGGCGACACGTGTAATGTTCATGGTGGCTAACCCTAATTTTCGAAAACGAAACAAAGATTTGAAATCCGTCTGTCCGTCATTCGTCGAGACTTCACGTGAACATCCGACGAATTGACTTGGCCACAGGGAAAGACTGAACAACCCGTGAAAAACACTGTCTGTCACCATTCGTCGGGATTCGTCAGAAGTACACGAGAACATCCGACGAATTGACTTAGCTGCAAAATTTTCTTCACAACCCAGCCAAAATGACCTCTGTCAGCATTCGTCGGGATTCGTCGGAATGACCCGAGTCATCTCGACGAATGGACTTGGCTTCAGAAATTTCTTCACAACTCAGCCAAAATGACCTCTGTCAGCATTCGTCGGGATTCGTCGGAATGACCCGAGTCATCTCGACGAATGGACTTGGCTGCAGAAATTTCTTCTAAACCAAGACAAAGGTCTTCTGTCTGGATTCGTCGGGATTCGTCGGAATGACCCGAGTCATCTCGACGAATTGACTCAGCATAAATTTTTCTTTTCTTCTGAAAACCTGCTCCACTCCTCAACCTTGAAAGCCTTCAGTTATGAGCATATGAAGTGCACCCCAAAAGAGAGATTACACATGGACCAACACTTTGTTCTATACAATGAGGGATTACATTGTCTAGAACTGTGTTTGGTGATCCATTGCAACCTGACTTTGGTGAGCACTTAGCATTAAGGCCTGTCATAACACATCTAAACAAAAGTCATCAAATACAAATACAATTCATTTTAGTTTACTAGGGGACATCTTCAAATCAAGGTGATTGTGGACACAATACCCAACAGAGAGTTTTGCAAGTTTCGGATTTGAAAAGTTTCCGGCCATTCTTTAATCACTTGGACCTTCTTAGGGTCAACATGTATACCCTCGGCACTCACTATGTATCCTAAAAATTCCACGGAAGTCACACCGAACGCGCACTTCTTAAGATTAATGAATAAGTTCTCTTGGCGCAATGTAGTAAGGATTGTTCGCAAATGAGTTTCATGATCGATCGGCGAAATACTAAACACCAAAATATCATCGAAATAGACTACGACAAATTTTCCCATGTACGGCTTAAATACTTGAGTCATTAATCGTGAGAAGGTACTAGGTCCGTTGGTGAGCCCCTCTCCTAGCACTAACCACTCGTAAAGCCCGTCCTTAGACTTAAAGGCCGTTTTCCATTCGTCTCCCTCCCGAATTCTTATTTGGTGGTAACCACTCTTTAAATCCAATTTTGAAAACACGGTGGCACCGGATAACATATCCAATAGATCATCCAAACGGGGAATGGGAAACCTATACTTGACAGTTATTTTATTAATGGCCCGGTAGTCTACACACAACCTCCAAGACTTATCTTTCTTCGGGACCAACAAGGCAGGGACGGCACAAGGGCTTTTACTATGGCGGATAAATCCCTTTGCTAATAAATCAGAAATTAATATTTGTAGTTCATTATGTGCGGAGGGATTAAGTCGATAATGGGGTTGATTAGGCAAGGATGAGCCCGGGACGAAATCAATTTCGTGTTGAATGTCCCGGATGGGTGGCAATTTGGAAGGCAAATCTACCGGATAGACGTCCTTATATTCATCCAATAACGTGCGCAGAGATAACGGTAGGTTCTCTAAAGACGGTGACTCTTCCTTAGCTTGTAGGCATACCAACGCATAAATGACGCCATCTAGAAAGGTCTCGCGTTCTAACTCTTTCCTACTTATAAAACTTATGGTTTTCCTTTCCGCAGGCACCACTGTGTCCTTGGAAGCAACCGACGGGTCCTTAGGTGGTGTGGGTTTCAAAACAATGGTCTTACCATTGAACTTGAACTCGTAAGTGTTGGCTCTGCCAAAATGGGTCACGTCATAATCATAAAGCCATGGACGTCCTAGTAAAACGTGACATACATCCATAGGGATGACATCGCACCACACTTTATCAACATAGCTCTTCACTGTGAGCGGTACCAAACATCATTTAGAAACTGCGATAGACGTTTTGTTCACCCATGCTATCTTATACGGATGTGGATGCGGCTCGGTGACTAAGTTCATTCGAGTGATGGCATTCTCCGAAACGACGTTCATACTACTTCCGCTATCGATTATTAACTTACACCACTTGTCACCGTTCTTAAAATTTACCGAAAAGATATTCGTCCGATTGTAATCGTCCATCGCACGTGGTGTATTCAGAATACATCTCATAACCATCATAAAAGAGTCGTCATCAATATCACTCGGCTCGGCGTCAGACTCAGTACCGGCCTCATAGACGATCTCAGTGGGATCAGACGTGGACTCTAATAGTGCTAGTGGTTTACTCTTAGTGGGGCACTCGCTAGAGTAATGTCCTTGGATACCGCAAGAATAACACGTGGCGTTTGTCTTATTTATCCGTCCTACTGGAACTCTCTCGCCCGTGGGATTCCTAGTGTTCCTAGCGGTGATAACTACCGAATTCGAATCAGTCGATCGAAATCTTCCTTTGTCCCTCATGGAGGACGAAGGTGGGGCTCCTAAAAGGGATTTTCCCTTCTGGAAAGCTCTTCCCTTGGACTTGTAAGCGTTGTGCTTCTCTATGTCTAAAGCAGCATTGAATGTCGTGTTAAGGTCCGTATGACCATAACGCAATAGCTTGCCTTGGATGTCTGGGTTAAGCCCCTTACGAAAGCGAGATAATGTAACTTCGGGCATTTCCCGTATGTCACACCGCACCATCATATCTTTCAGAGTTCCCATATACTCTGATACCGATTTGCTACCCTGACGATGGGTGGCTAACTCGTCGAACATTTGCGTTCTGTGATACGCAGGGACGTATTGGTCAGTCAAAAGTGCCTTCATGGCCGCCCACCCAATTGGGGGTGCTCCATTCACGGTACCTAAACGCCTCTCTTCGTTCAACCAGAATGTTTTGGCTCTACCCAAAAGCATCATCCGTGCAACTCGCACCTTCTCACCATCCGTCAGATTCTTCCACTCAAAATAACACTCGATCTCCATAGTCTAGTTTAAAAATACTTGGGGCTCACCCAGTCCATCGTATGATGGTGGATCAATTTTAACGGCTCTAGTTACATCGAACTCATGAGGAGCACGGGGCGCTTGCTCATCGTTCTGATTACGATACTGGTTTGGTCTCTCATCTCGCTGGTCGGCAACGGGATTTCGAGGCGCCGCTTGATTGAAAGCTAACCCTTGTATTAACTACGTTAGTGCATCGAACTTAGCATTAAATTCGTCTCGAAGCTCCGCAATCGTTGCAGGAGTGTGCCCGTCATCATGGTTATCTGCCATGGTGGAAACGGTTGGGAGATATTCCGTACCACGCCTCGTGGGCATACAACAATGGGACCAGAAATTTAAAAAAAAAAAAAAAATTTGTTTTGAAGTTCGCAGACAAGTTATAAATTCTAGACCGCTATTCGCAGACCAACTGGACAGAATTACGACGTTTCCAATTTTCAGACCGACCTAACGAGGACGAATCGAAAAATTTTCAGTTTTAATGTTGCTTGAAATACGTGCAGGAAACTCCAGAAAAATTTTCAGATTTTTTTGAAAAGTTTTAAAATTCCGAGATTTTTACTAAATGCAGACCAATCCGAAAATTTTAGATTTTGACCGTGCTAACGAACGCACCGACTAGAGGACGGATAACCTACAGATCTGAGATTAAGGACGGTGTCGAGATAGAACTCAACACAACCTGGCTCTGATACCAAAATTGATGTAGCACGTTCCTACGAGCCTACACGGGGACGTCCAGGATAACCTCGATACCTTACACTCTCTCGACTTGGCACGATAACTAAACGCAGCGGTACAATTAGGTTATTTATTTCTCGCGCTAACGTGCGGATAGCCAACCCGCTAGAGATCGTATCACGGCTAGAGGCCAAGATCCGATCAAGCTAAAAGGACGAATATTTGCGTCCGAACGAGCTTTGTTGTACCAAAGAAAGATCCACCAAAATAAATCCGATTCGCAAACGGTAGATCTTTCCCCAACAAGAAAATAACAAGGTTCGCCAAACCTTTCGATAGTATCCGGAAGATCAAACAAAAATACAAATCTATTAAGGAAAACACCGCGAGAAATTTTTCTTGCTTCGAGAAATCACGCAAAAATCGTCCACCACAAAAACGATCTAAGAAAGGAGTTCTCTTGAGTAGAAATTTCGTTACCCCTCTCGGAAACGTAGATCCGAGATATTGGATCCACTAGAAAATAATCGCTCTCCTTTGGAACACGGAAGGGGCTCCAAATTATGAAGAAACTCGTTCGTCTTCCTCGCCTTTGCACCGGAGAGATTCACCAAACCGTAGACTCTTGCACTTGATATCTTCTCCTCCAATATTGATTGACTTAGAGAAAAATCCGTTGAAGAAGATTTCGTAGTTGAAGATTGAGATTGAAGTGGAAGAAGAAGGTACGGAAAGAGAGTTGGAGAGAAAGAGAGATTGAAAGAGGGAGAGAGAGGGGGCCGAACTTGGGAAGAACCAAGAGAGGGGGCGGCGGCAATATGAGAGGGAGAAGAGAGGAGAGGAGAGAAATTAGGTTAGGCAATTTTTCAATCAATAATATTCTACCTTTTTAATTCAATTCTTAGCCTTATATAGGCCTTACAACATAAGTGTTAATAGCACACCAAACATAGCGCTAATCGCACACCAATAGTTCAAAATAAAATAATAAAATGCAATGTCATATTTAAATTAAGACATAACTTAGCAAAATATAATAATAATTAATTCTTGCGGCGTGGACGAAGATTGTAGCCGTGGCCGCCACGGCGCCGCATGTCTTTAGCCGGTGGGCCGTCATCATCATCTTCCGTCGCAATTCCATGACCAACCATGCCGTGTCCATCATCTTCGTCTTCAAGTTGGCCGTCTTGGTGGCAGTCGCCATCAACTACATTCGATACGGTACACTTGTCGTTATCGTTTGCAAGCATAGTTTTGCGCATCAACCAGCTACTTGCCCCCTCAAGTGAGTTGAAGTCCTCGAGCATAGTGTTGTCATAGACCAGGTCACTGTACGAGCTCCTCTCCCGCACATTGGCTACTTGCCCCCTCGAGTGAGTTGAAGTCCTCAACCAGAGTGTTGTTGTAGACCAGGTCACTGCACGAGCTCCTCTCCTGCACACTAGCTACTTGCCCCCTCGAGTGCGTTGAAGTCCTCTAGCAGAGTGTTGTCGTAGACTAGGTCAATACACGAGCTCCTCTCCTGCACACCGGTTACTTCCCCCTCAAGTGAGTTGTAGTCCCGGAGATGTGTTGTTGTCGTAGTCCGAGTCACCGCACGAGCTCCTCTCCTACAAACCGGCTACTTGCCCCTCGAGTGAGTTCTATGTCCTCGAGCAGAGTGTTATCGTAGACCAGGTCACTGCATGAGCTCCTCTCCTGCACACCGGCTACTTGCCACCTCGAGCGAGTTAAATTCCTCGTGCAGAGTGTTATCGTAGACCAGGTCACTGCACGAGCTCCTCTCCTGCATACCGGTTACTTGCCCCCTCGAGTGAGTTGAAGTCCTCGAGCAGAGTGTTGCCGAAGACCAGGTCACTGCACGAGCTCTTCTCCTGCACACCAGCTACTTTCCCCCTCGAGTGAGTTGAAGTCCTCGAGCAGAGAATTTTCGTATACCAGGTCGCTGCACGAGCTTCTCTCCTGCACACCCACTATTTGCCCCCTCAAGTGAGTTGAAGTCCTCAAGCAGACTTGCCATAGACCACGTCACTGCATGAGCTCCTCTCCCGCACATCGGTTACTTGCCCCCTCGAGTTAGTTGAAGTCCCCGAGATGTGTTGTTGTCGTAGTCCGAGTCACTGCACGAGCTCCTCTCCTGCATACTGGCTACTTGCCCCCTCGAGTGAGTTCTATGTCCTCGAGCAGAGAGTTGTCGTAGACCAGGTCACTACACGAGCTCCTCTCCTGCACACCGGCTACTTTCCCCCTCGAGTGAGTTGGATGTCCTCGAGTAGAGAGTTGCCACCTAGTCGACGCTAGGAGCCTACAATGTTTGGCACTTCCTCTAGTTGAGCTCGCTTATCTAGCGAATGGTCTGGGAGGTTCCAACTCTTCTCCATCTCCAGTTGAGCCTCGCTCCTAGAAGGTGTCGAATCTTCTCCACCTCCAGTTGAGCCTCGCTCCTAGAAGGTACCAACTCTTCTCCACCTCCAGTTGAGCCTCGCTCATGGAAGGTGTCGAATCTTCTCCACCTCCAGTTGAGCCTCGCTCCTGGAAGGTGTCCACACTTCTCCACCTCCAGTTGAGCCTCACTCCTGGAAGGTGTCGACTCTTCTCCACCTTCAGTTGGGCCTCGCTCTTGGAGGGTGTCGACTCTTCTCCACCTCCAGTTGAGCTCGCTCATCTAGCGAATGGCCTGGAAGGTGTCGAATCTTCTCCACCTTCAGTTGATCCTGGCTCCTGGAAGGTGTCGACTCTTCTCCACCACTAGTTGAGCCTCGCTCCTGGAGGGTGTCGAAACTTTCCCACCTCCAGTTGAGCTCGCTCGTCTAGCGAATGGCCTAGAAGGTGTCGAATCTTCTCCACCTTCAGTTGATCCATGCTCATGGATGGTGTCGACTCTTCTCCACCTTCAGTTGAGCCTCGCTCTTGAAGGGTGTCAACTCTTCTCCACCTCTAGTTGAGTTCACTCGTCTAGAAAATGGCCTGGAAGGTGTCGAATCTTCTCCACCTTTAGTTGAGCCTCGCTCCTAGAGGGTGTCGACTCTTCTCCACCTCCATTTGAGCCTCGCTCCTGGAGAGTGTCGAATAATCTCCACCTCCAATTGAGCCTCGTTCCTGGAGGGTGTCAACTCTTCTCCACCTCCAGTTGAGCTCGCTCATCTAGTGAATGGCCTGGAAGGTGACGAATCATCTCCACCTCCAGTTGAGCCTCACTCCTAGAGGGTGTCGACTCTTCTCCACCTCCAGTTGAGCCTCGCTCCTGGAGGGTGTCGACTCTTCTCCACCTCCCGTTGAGCCTCGCTCCTGGAGGGTGTCGACTCTTCTCCACCTCTCGTTGAGCCTCGCTCCTGGAGGGTGTCGACTCTTCTCCACCTCCAGTTGGGCTCGCTCGTTTAGCGAATGGCCTGAAGGGTGTCGAATCTTATCCACCTCCAGATGAGCCTCGCTCTTGGAGGGTGTCGAATCTTCTCCACCTCAAGTTGAGCCTCCCTCCTGGAGGGTGTCGACTCTTCTCCATCTCCGTTTGAGCTACCTCGTCTAGCGAATGGCCTGGACGGTGTCGAATCTTTTCCACCTACAGTTGAGCCTCGCTCCTAGAGGGTGTCGACTCTTCTCCACCTCCCGTTGAGCATTGCTCCTGGAGGGTGTCAACTCTTCTCCACCTCCAGTTGAGCTCGCTCGTCTAGTGAATGGCATGGAAGGTGTCGAATCTTCTCCATCTCTATTTGAGCCTCGCTCCTAGAGGGTGTCGACTCTTCTCCACCTCCAGTTGAGCCTCGCTCCTGGAGGGTGTCGACTCTTCTCCACCTCCAGTTGAGCTCGCTCGTCTAGCGAATGGCCTGGAGGGTGTCGAATCTTCTCCACCTCCCATTGAGCCTCGCTTTTGGAGGGTGTCAAATCTTCTCCACCTCCAGTTGAGCCTCGCTCCTTGAGGGTGTTGACTCTTGTCCATCTCCAGTTGAGCCTCTCTCCCGGAGGGTGTCGACTCTTCTCCACCTCTAGTTGAGCCTCGCTCCTGGAGGGTGTCGACTCTTCTCCACCTCCAGTTGATCTCGCTCATCTAGAGAATGGCCTGGAGGGTGTCGAATCTTCTCCACCTCCAGTTGAGCCCTGCTCCTGGAGGGTGTTGAATCTTCTCCACCTCTAGTTGAGCCTCACTCCTGGAGGGTGTCGACTCTTCTCCACCTCTAGTTGAGCCTCGCTCCTGGAGGGTGTCGACTCTTCTCCACCTCCCGTTGAGCATCGCTCCTGAAGGGGGTCGACTCTTCTCCACCTCCAGTTGAGCTTGCTCATCTAGCGAATGGCCTCAAAGGTGTCGTATCTTCTCCACCTCCAGTTGAGCCTCTCTCCTGGAGGGTGGCAACTCTTCTCCACCTCCCGTTGAGCCTCGCTCTTGGAGGACGTCGACTCTTCTCCACCTCCATTTGAGCTCACTCGTCTAGCGAATGGCCTGGAAGGTGTCGAATCTTCTCCACCTCCAGTTGAGCCTCTCTCCTGGAGGGTGTCGACTCTTCTCCACCTCCATTGAGCCTTTCTCCTTGACGGTGTCGACTCTTCTCCACCTCCAGTTAAGCTCTCTCGTCTAGCGAATGGCCTGTAAGGTGTCGACTCTTCTCCACCACCAGTTGAGCCTCGCTCCTGTAGGGTGTCGACACTTTCCCACCTCCAGTTGAGCTCGCTCGTCTAGCGAATGGCCTAGAAGATGTCGAATCTTCTCCACCTTCAGTTGAGCCACGATCTTGGACGGTGTCGACTCTTCTCAACCTTTAGTTGAGCCTCGCTCCTGGAGTGTGTCGACTCTTCTCCACCTCTAGTTGAGCTTGCTCGTCTAGTGAATGGCCTGGAAGGTGTCGAATCTTCTCCACCTTCAATTTAGCCTCGCTCCTGGAGGATATCAACTCATCTCCACATACAATTGAGACTCGCTCCTAGAGGGTGTTGAATCTTCTCCATCTCCAGTTGAGCCTAGCTCCTGAAGGGTGTCGACTCTTCTCCACCTCCAGTTGAGCTCGCTCGTCTAGCGAATGGCCTGGAAGGTGTCGAATCTTCTCCACCTATAGTTGAGCCTCGCTCTTGGAGGGTGTCGACTCTTCTCCACCTCCAGTTGATCCTCGCTCCTGGATGGTTTCAACTCTTCTCCACCTCCCATTGAGCCTCACTCCCGGTGGGTGTCGACTCTTCTCCACCTCCAGTTGGGCTCGCTCATCTAACGAATGGCCTGGAGGGTGTCGAATCTTCTCCACCTCCAGTTGAGCCTCGCTCCTGGAGGGTGTTGAATCTTCTCCACCTATAGTTGAGCCTCACTCCTGGAGGGTGTCGAATCTTCTCCACCTCCAGTTGATCTCGCTCACTAGTGAATGGCCTGGACAGTGTCAAATCTTCTCCACCTCCAGTTAAGCCTCGCTCCTAGAGGGTGTCAACTATTCTTCACCTCCCATTGAGCCTCGCTTCTGGAGGGGGCGACTCTTCTCCACCTCCAGTTGAGATCGCTCGTCTAGCGAATGGCCTGGAAGGTGTCGAATCTTCTACACCTCCAGTTGAGGATCGCACCTGGAGGGTGTCGACTCTTCTACACCTCCAGTTGAGCCTCGCTCCTGGAGGGTGTCGACTCTTCTCCACCTACAGTTGAGCTTGCTTGTCTAGCGAATGGCCTAGAGGGTGTAAAATATTATCCACCTCCAGTTGGGCCTCGCTCTTGGAGGGTGTCGAATCTTCTCCACCTCCAGTTGAGCCTCGCTCCTAGAGGGTGTCGACTCTTCTCCACCTCCAGTTGAGCCTTGCTCCTAGAGGTTGTCGACTCTTCTCCACCTCCAGTTAAGCTCGCTCAACTAGCGAATGTCCTGGAAGGTGTCGAATCATCTCCACCTCCAGTTGAGCCTTTGTTGGGTATATTGCCCTCAATAGTACCTTGATTTGAAGAGGCATCACTCTCAATGCTAAGGACATATTGTATTTGATAAAGCTTTGTTTTTGTAAGTCAAACAGGCTTAGGTGACTCAAGAGAAAGGGCTAAACATGCCCTTAGATGTGAAGAAATTATCTACAAAGAGATGAAAATTTGTCTCAGCTGAACCGCTGAGACGAAGGGTCAAAACCGCTGAGACGAGGAGCCGTCTCAGCGGATCCGCTAAGAAGAAGGTGTCTCCGCTGATAAGTTCTTCAAACACTGAGAATCAGCGTGTTCGTCGAACGCAGAAGGCTGTTCGTCGAACGAAGGACTGTGTTTGTCGACCGCTGAGACGAGATTGAAGAAACAGCTGAGAGTTGGCATGTCCGTCGAACTCAGAGTGCAGATCATCGAACGCAGAAACAGTGCAGATCGTCGAACACAAAGACAGTGCCATTCGTCGAACGCAGAGTGTCATTCGTCGAACGCAGAGACAAGACAAGATCGTCGATCGCAGAGCTTGGTAAGATCGTCGAACGCAGAGTTTGACAAGATCGTCGAACGCAGAGTTTGACAAGTTCGTCGAACGCAGAGTACAGTGCGTTCGTCGAGCGCAGTCCTTCTCTACGGAAAAGTAGGGCGGCGGAACCTGCGGCTAGGGCAAGTTGCAGACAAGCCGTGTGGGGTTCACCAGCTTCTCCCATACTTCTCAAAAGGACATCTAAGAGCCGTTGAAGATCAGAGATGTATAAAAGGAAATGCTAGGGCACATTTGAAGCACTGCTCCGTCGCGTGCAAAAAGAAAGTCAACTGTTCCATTGACGGCAGCTGCTCTCGACTTTCTTCCTGCTCCCTGAAAGAGAAGAAGAAACAGAGAGAAGAAGATAGCTCCTCCACCAGAAGGATCAAGGTGATCTTCCATCACTCTATTGAAAAGGAAGATCAAGTTGTGGCTGTATTCAACATCTTCAGCTACAGGAAGAACAGGCTGTGCAGGATCTACAGGAGAGTACCTCTACTGTAGAATATTTCTAAACCATTTTTCTATAGGGCATTTTGCCTGAGCTGTAAGACCATTTGGTCTAAGTTTGTAGGAACCTGAGGGTTCTGAGTTGTAGGGCTTCATTGCCTGAGCTGTAGGAGAAGAAATTCTCTGAGTTGTAGGACCTACTGAGGTCTGAGTGTAGGATCAGGAGCTGATCTGAGGTAGGGTTGTTTAGCCTGAGGTAGGACCTGTTGTGGTCTGAGTTGTTGGACCTGCTGTGGTCTGAGCTGTAGGATCAGGAGCTGATCTAAGTTTGTAGGGCTGTTGTGCCTGATGTAGGAGCTGGTGATAGCTCTGAGTTGTAGGGACTTTTGTCCTTAGGTAGGATCATCCTTGATCTGAGAAGTTCTGAGGAACTTGTGCTGTAAGCTCTTTGAGCCGAGTTTGGAGGAGTTGGCCTTGTCTAACACATTGTTAGAAAGGTGAAGGGGGAAAGAGGACTACTCAAGACACCCTGTCTTGAGGAACCTCTATACATACTTGTGTGCTTTCTGTGTGTTTGATCTTTTGCTTAAACCAGAAATCAGAAATAAGCTAGGGTGCTTAGAGGAAAATCAAAAAGACCTATTCACCCCCCCCCCCCCCCCCTCTAGGTGATTTAGACTACAAACCTAATATTCTTTCAAGTGGTATCAGAGGTAGGTTGGTCAAGAAGGACATAACTGTCTGACCAGATCCTAAAAGGTATAGTCTAGTCAAAACCCAATGGCCTCCAGTGTAATGCAGAAGGAAATGAGCTCAATGAAACTGCCCATATGTAACAAAGCCAACTTTGGCATATGGAAGCAGAGGGTTAGGCTGTACATGGAAGCCTCAGACCCTAGAATCTACATTACTGTTCAGGAAGGCCCCTTCATTATCACAAAACCCTCCTCTGTTGATCCTACCAGGCAAGTAGGCAAACCATACACTGAAATGACCAAGGATGAGATAGCATTGGCTACTATGGATAAAAGGGCTCAAAATATCATAGTCAATGCTATTGATGACTCAACTTTTCAAAATTTGGTGCACTGTGGATCTGCTAAGGAGATGTGGATACACTGATAGTGTACATGGAAGGGACTGAAGATGCGAGGAATGACAGGAAGTCACTCCTCAAATAGGAATATGAAGCTTTCAGGCAGCAAGGGCAGGATAGCATCTCCATGTGTTATGAAAGGTTCTTTAGAATAATTAATGAACTAAGAACCTATGAGAGAGTGTTCACAAATTATGAGCTGAATGATAAGTTCCTCAGATCTCTAACAAGAGATTGGGGCACAAAAATTTGTGCCATAAGGGAGGTGGATGAGTTGACTGAAACTCCTCCCCAAACTCTCTATGGAAAGTTGCTCTCCTATAAAATGCAGCTGACTGCCAGGAAGGAAGAAGAGCAGAAGGAAAAGGGTGATACCAGGGAGAACTACCTGGCCTTCAAGGCTGAAAGCTCAACAAGAGGGAGAGAGAAGGCTCACTCTCCTCCCAGAATATCTGCTGAACCAGAAGATTCTGAGCCTAGCTCATCAAGCTGCTCTTCTTCTGATGAAGAAATTGTTGTTCTTACAAGGCACTTCAGAAAGCCATTGAGGAGGAAGCAATGGAAGAACAAGCCTTCCTCCTCATATCACAACAAGGAGGACAGCAAGGAGTCAAAGCATCACTCCAGAAGTGACGGGTATGAGTCTAACTCAAAACATAATTCTTCTAAAGTTGTTTGCTATTGCTGCAGCAAGCCTGGGCATGTCATTGATGACTGCCCTGTGAAGAGAATAGATAAGGATGAGAAGAAGGCTCATCAATCAAGAAGCAAGAAAGGAGAGAAATCCTTTCTAGCTAAGAAGAAGAAGAAGAGCTGGAGTGAATCAGACTCTAGCTCATCAAAATCTGAAATGGAAGAAGCCCTCATTGGGCTAGTTGATGTTGAAGAACCTGCTGTTGGCAGGATTGCAGTCAGGTCCCCTCTATCACATTCAGACAGTGATGTAGAGGAGGATGAGGTCATTCACAATGACCATGGGATGATGGCTCCAACTGAAGATGAGGACAGCCACAATAATTCAGAACATGAGCAGGTATTAATTCATTCCATATCCTCTTCTGATTATGAGACTAGTCCAGAATCTGATGCACCTCCATCAATTGATGGAAGGGGCATGGAAGCTGAGGAAGAACTCAATCAGTTGATTGAAAAATATGGTGTTCTTTTGGAGGCTCTGAAGAAGAGCAAGAAGCTTGCCAAGAGGCAAGCCCAGGAAATTGTTTCCCTCAAAATGACTAAGGATGTCAACACTGAACCTACCACCCTGGTGGCTCAGATGAGCAGACAAATTAGTCATTTATAGGGGTTAACTATGGTGCAAATAAGCACTATTTCCCTGAAGAACAAGGTCATCAAGGACCTTGGAGAAAAGCTTGAAAAGGAGAAGTGCCTGGTGGCCCAATTCTCCAAGCCCAAATCAGTGCTTCCCCTTATTGACACCTTCTCCTCTCAAACCAATTGGAGAGGACCTGGATTCAACAAGATGGAAGTAGGAGAAGGGAGTGGGGGAAAGAGCAAGAAGAAGGCTAAGCCTCAAACCACCTTTCAAAAGGTGCCATTTCCCTCCAACAGGTATGACCATGAAAGCATTCATGGTCACTGGAAGAATGGAAGGTCCTATAGGAAGGAAAACACTCCTTCCCATAGTGAAAGAAAGGGCATGGGATTGAGTGCAATGAAAGCTCCCCATGAGGAAACAAAAATGGCCCAATCTAGACCATTTGTGTTTGGTGCATCAGCACCTTCAGTCAAGAACAAGGAAGCATGCATTTCAAAATCTGCTTCAGCAAAAAGCAAGACTGCTGTCAAATCTGTTGACAAGGCCTGCTGCTTAGTGTCTGATTCCTTCAGATCTTGTATGGATGCCAAACCAAAGCAAGTTGAGGCTGTCAGGACAAAGAGCAGCAAGACTGTCCACAAATTATGCTTCAGTCAGATTATTGCTGAAAGAGATAGGAAGAATGTTGCAGTCTCCTCTGCTGAACATGTGCACAGTGCTGTACCAATTCAGAAAAATGTTCAGAAAAGGAGATACAATATTCATGATTGTTGGTGTTGTGGCAAGGTGGGACACTTTGTCATAGATTGTTGGTACAACCCTAATGCACCTAATGCAAAGAAGAGCTTTCATGCTAGGAGTGTAGCTAATATGAGAGTATCTCATCAAACTAACAGACACCTAGGACCCAAAGCTTTTTGGGATCCTAAGGATAACTAAATCCTTCTTTGCAGGGTAGTTCAAGTACCAGTCTCAACCAAATATGGTACTTGGACAGTGGGTGCTCAAGGCCATGACAGGAACTAGGAGTTTCTATAGGATTACAAGCCTGTGAAGAATGGACCCAAAGTCATCTTTGGGGGATCAGAAAAGGGAGTCACCAGAGGTTATGGTATGATCACTAATGGCATAGTTTCCTTCACAAAAGTGGCTTATGTTGAAGGGTTGCAACACAACCTTGTCAGCATAAGCCAACTGTGTGATCTTGGCCATGTCATTGAATTTCACAATGATAAGTGCCTCATCAAAAAGTCTAATGACTTGGAGACCATTCTTTCAGGCACTAGGAATGGAAATGTTTATTGTTTAGATTTCTTCTGCAAATCTTTTTCCTCTCCTATATGTCTTGTAGCAGATGAGAGTGAATCTCTATGTGTTCAATGGTACAAGAGACTTGCCCACATCAACTACAAGACAATGCATAGACTATTCTCTAAGAACTTGGTTAGAAATAGTCCTAATTTAAAATGTGTTAAAAATGGCCCATGTCATGCTTGCCAAATAGGTAAGCAAACAAGGGCCACTTTTAAAAGTATTGGCTCCAAAGACACTAAGAGATGCCTCTATCTATTGCACATGGACTTGTTTGGTCCTATGCCAATTCAAAGCTTAGGAGGGAAGTTGTATACCTTAGTGATTGTTGATGATCACTCAAGATATACATGGGTATTTTTCCTTAGAAAGAAATCTGATACTCTAAATGTCTTCATAAGCCATGTCAAGGCCATTTAGAATGATTTGCAATGTTCTGTGGTCAGAACTAGGTCTGACCATGGCACAGAGTTTCAATCTGAATCCATGACAAGGTTCTGTCAAGAACTAGGTATCATTCAAGAATTTTCCTCCCCAAGGACCCCACAACAAAATAGGGTGGCTGAGAGGAGGAATAGATCATTGATAGAAGCTGGGAGAACATTGCTTAGTGACTCTTCACTCCCAGAATATTTCTGTGCTGAAGCAGTCAATATTGCCTGTTATGTTCTCAATAGAGCTTACATCAATAAAGATCATGGAATTACCCCCTATGAGATTTTGAAAGGCAAACAACCAACAATTTCATACCTTAGGATCTTTGGATCTAATTGCGACATTCTAAATAATGGAAAAGCTCAGTTAACCAAGTTTGCTGAAAAATGCAACATGGGGATTCTTGTTGGATATAACTCACATAGTAGAGCCTACAGGGTATATAACAAGAAAACCCATGTTGTTGAAGAGTCCATGCATGTAGTGTTTGATGAGTCCAGCCTAATCTATAAGGGCTGGCCCAGTTCTTCTGTTTTGACAGGAAGTGAAGAAGCAATGGAAGAACTATCCATACAAGAACCTTCCAGCAGCAGTAAAGCAAATCCTAATGCAGAAGTTCAAGAAGATGCAGAGGTGCAAGATGTTGAAGATGCTGAAGAAGCTGCTGAACCAGTGGAAGAAGTTCAGCAAGTAGAGCACAGATTACCTGCATCTACAAGACATCTAAGGGATCATCCCTTGGAACGGATTATTGGAAATGTCCAGCAAGGTGTGAAAATCAGGAACAGAGCTCCTAATGAGGCCATGTTCCTCAGTTTTCTATCACAGGTAGAGCCTAAGAAGTTTGAAGAGGCCAATGTGGATCCATTCTGGATCCAGGCAATGCAGGAAGAACTTTTGCAATTCAAAAGATGCAAAGTATGGAAATTGGTGCCAAGACCACAAGGACACAACATCATTGGCACCAAATGGATCTTCAGAAATAAGATGGATGAGAATGTGAAAGTGGAGGTCATATCTTAAATTACTCTAGAGGGGGGGGGGGGGGGGGGGGGTGAATAGAGTATTAAAACTTTTTGCTTAGTTTTATAGCGGAATTTAAAATACTGAATAAATATATATATATATATATATAATCAGTGAGAGTGAAAGATAGAGACAGAAGTAATGAAAAGCACACAGCACAAGCACACAGAAAATAAACAAGCACAGAAGACACAAGGAGCTATAGTAGTTCCCCAATAAATCTGGGTACGTCTACTCTTCTACCACCCTTGGTAGGAATCCACTAGGAGGGTTGATAAGGTGCCCAGGCACCAAGAGGTTTTTGATAAGGTGTCCACACACCAATAAGCTTTTGATAAGGTGCTTAAAAACTACACAGGGATTTTTTGATAAGGTGTCTTGCCACCACTGGGTAAACTTTTTAAGGGAGTATTAACCCTGTACAGGATGAGATAAAAGGTATAGAGTGTTCTTCTCTGTCAATGATCTGAGATAAGACAAAAGATATTGAAGCAGAAAGCTCCTCCTGTCTAATGAGAGTTGATGACAACCTTTAGGACAGAGCTTTCACAAACAGAAATCTTTGTAGCTGATTATCTGGAAGAGGTTAATCTTCAGATTGTTGTTACTCTTGAAAGACTTTGTGTTACAGGACCTCCAGCACCTACAGCATCAGCTAGTACTGCTGCAACAACAGACAACACTGTTGTACCACCTCCTGAGTGGACTGAGGCTCAGAAGAAGCAGAGAAATGCAGATGCAAAGGCCATGAACATTCTGGCCCTAACTATGTCAGATGACATATTCCAGAAAGTAGTTGAGTGCACCTCAGCAAAAGAAATCTGGGAATCTCTCAACAATATGGTGGCAGGCTCAGCAGATGAAAGAAAAGATAGAAGATCTCACCTGATCTCTCAATATGAGAACTTCAAGAAGGGAGAATCTGAAAATGTTGCTGATATGTACAATAGGCTCAGCCTCATAATAAATGAACTGAAGTCTCTAGATAAAGTGATCTCACTCACAGAGATAAATGACAAAATACTTATGTGCTTTCCCAACACATGGGACTCCAGAATCTGGCCAATCAAAGAAGCCAGAAGTCTCAATGAGATCACCACTGAAGCTCTGTTGGGCAAGCTCAAGTCTTATGAGCAGCTCATCAAAACTAGGGAAGCTGGAGAATCTACTTCATCCCCAGCACCCAAGAAGGAAAAAAGCATAGCCTTCAAGGCTGCAGAAGATAAAGGAAAAGCTCCTGACAAAGAGGAGTTTATGAGTCTGTTAGCCAAAAGATTCTATAAGATGGCTAAGAAAGACATCAGAAAACAGTTATCCAGAAGTCATGACAAGCCAAGGTATGACAAAAATCATTCTAAAGAAATCATATGTTTTGGCTGCAGGAAACCAGGACACATTGCTCCTGAATGTCCAGAGATTCAACACAAGAAGGACAAGAAGGAAAGAAGAAAAGAAAAGGCAGAAAAGAAGGGCTCCAGCAAATCTTCCTCCCACTCTCACAAGAAGAAGGGAAGAGGATTTGTAGCACTATACAGAAAATTCTAAGAATTCTAATCCTAAATATACTAAAAATCCTTTTACTGAGTGGACTATACCTCCAAGGAGATATCATCCACAAGGCTACAAGGATCAGCCTGAAACGACATTTATCTCTGAATTTTGTGGTAACATAAAAGGACCCAAGGTAGTCTGGGTCAAAAACAACTAGTTTATATTTTTGTCTTTGCAGGTACACAGCCATCCAAGATTAAATCAAAA
Organism: Dactylorhiza incarnata; assembly: GCA_033032865.1. Classification (NCBI taxonomy): domain Eukaryota; kingdom Viridiplantae; phylum Streptophyta; class Magnoliopsida; order Asparagales; family Orchidaceae; genus Dactylorhiza; species Dactylorhiza incarnata. The sequence goes on from JAWHQI010000039.1 coordinate 12,429,700, forward strand.
ATGGTACTTGGACAGTGGATGCTCAAAGCATATGACAGGGAACAAGGCCAACCTGAACAACTACAAGGAAAAACTTGGACCCAAGGTGATCTTTGGAGACTCCAACTGTGGACAAACCAAAGGCTATGGTCAAATTAAAGTTGGAACAGTGACATTCAAGGAAGTAACCTATGTCAAGGGTCTAAAGCACAACCTCATCAGAATAAGTCAGTTATGTGATGAAGGTTATCAGGTAACATTTAATAAATCAGAATGCATCATTAAATCATCTGATAATGTTATTGTTCTATCAGGAATTAGACAAGGAAATATATATTTAGTAAATTTCAACTCATCTAAATCAGAAATTTGTTTATTTAATGAGTTAAGCAAATCTAGTGAATTATGGCATAAAAGATTAGGACATGTAAACCTTAGGACCATTGCTAAATTAGCTAAGGATAATCTTGTTAGAGGCTTACCATCAGGATCATATAAGAAAGAAGGTCTTTGTAGGGCATGTCAATTAGGTAAGCAAACCAAAAACAGCTTTAAATCATTATCTAAAAGTGATTCACCTAGAATCTTATACTTACTACATATGGACCTTTTTGGACCTATTGCAATAAAGAGCTTAGGGGGGAAGTCTTACACTCTAGTTATTGTGGATGACTTCTCTAGATTCACTTGGGTGTTCTTTTGAGAGAAAAGTCAGATAACTTTAAAGTTCTTACAGACTTTCTTAAGAGCATACAGATTGAGTACTCTACTGTAGTTGCATTGATCAGAAGTTATCATGGCACTGAGTTTGAGTCTCTTCTTATGCAAGAATTCTGTGAGATGGAAGGTATCAGGCATTGCTTCTCAGCTCCTAGAACTCCTCAACAAAATGGGGTAGTTGAAAGGAAGAATAGAACTCTAATTGAATCAGCAAGAACATTGCTTGCAGTTGCTAACTTACCCCTATCCTTTTGGGCTGAGGCTATCAGCACAGCAAATTATGTTCTGAATAGAAGTTTGATACACAAACTTAAGGGTAAAACTCCCTATGAATTGCTTAAAGGGAAGAAACCTAAAGTTGATTATTTTAGAACTTTTGGATGTAGATGTTTTGTTCATAACAATGATAAGAAATATCTAAGAAAATTTGAACCAAAATCTGAAGAAGGAATCTTCTTAGGATATTCAATAGTTAGTAAAGCATATAGGGTATTTAACAAATCCTCTCTTAAAATAGAAGAGTCTATGCATGTTTCCTTTGATGAAACTAACATGTTTTACAAGGAGAAGAACTCTTCTACCAAGAACACTTTGCAGGTACTAGCTCTATGTGAAGAGCTTAAAGGGTTAAATCTACAGACAGGAGATTCACTGCATCCATCACCTCAAACTCTTGAAGATAGTGAAGAAGAAGATCATCCAAATCTTGTTGATTACCAGAATCAAGCAACAGCAGAACATCCTCCACAGGATGTAATAGCTGAACAAATTCCCAATGTGGATACTACTGCTGAATCATCTCCAACTGTTGACCACATCACAGTCAGAGATCATCCAATTTCACAAGTGATTGGTGATATCACAGCAGGTGTTCAAATAAGGCATCAACTACACCAAAATCAGATGTATACTTGCTTTCTATCACAAGTTGAACCTCAAACCATAAAAGATGCAGAACAAGATCCAAATTGGATTCTTGCAATGCAAGAGGAACTCAACCAGTTTGAAAGAAACAATGTCTGGGATTTGGTTCCAAGACCAAGAGGCCATCCAGTTATTGGCACCAAGTGGGTTTTCAGGAACAAGCTTGATGATCAAGGAAATATTGTGAGAAATAAAGCAAGATTGGTAGCTCAAGGATATTCACAGGAAGAAGGCATAGATTATGATCAGACATTTTCCCCTGTTGCAAGGCTTGAAGCTATAAGGATTTTCTTGGCCTTTGCTGCATTCAAGAAGTTTAAGGTATATCAAATGGATGTGAAAAGTGTTTTTCTCAATGGAGACATCAAAGAAGAAGTCTATGTGGAACAACCACCAGGTTTCATCTCTCCAACTCATTCCTCCTATGTATTTAAACTTAATAAAGCTCTCTATGGTCTCAAACAAGCTCCCAGAGCATGGTATGAGACTTTAGCTAACTTTCTCTTGGAAAACAATTTCTGTAGAGGCATGGTAGACAAAACATTATTGTACAAAGTACATAAAAGTCAAACTCTACTAGTTCAAATATATGTAGATGACATTATCTTTGGATCTACTGATTCAAATTTGTGCAAAAGATTTTCCAATCTAATGCAATCAAGATTTAAAATGAGTAGTATGGGTGAATTATCATACTTCCTTGGTCTTCAAGTGAAGCAAACCCCATCAGGAATCTTCATCTCTCAATCTAAGTATGCTAAGGAATTAGTGAAGAGATTTGGAATGTTTGATTCTTCTACTATAAAGACACCCATGGCCTCTAATGCTGTTATTAATACTGATGAATCAGGGAAACCTGCTGATCAGAAACTGTATAGGGCAATTGTTGGCTCTCTACTCTATTTAATAGCCAGTAGGCCAGACATAATGTTTGCTACATGCATTTGTGCTAGGTTTCAAGTTAATCCTAAAGAATCTCATCTTACCTTTCTAAAAAGAATTTTAAGATATCTAAAGGGTTGCCCTAATCTAGGACTTTGGTATCCAACAGCATCTGAATTTGAATTAACTGGATTCTCAGACTCAGATTATGCTGGATGCAGGGTAGATAGGAAAAGCACATCAGGAACTTGTCAGTTTCTTGGTGATAGACTTGTGTCTTGGTTTTGTAAGAAATAAACATCTGTGTCTACATCAACAGCTGAAGCTGAATACTTAGCTGCTGGCAGTTGCTGCTCACAGATATTGTGGATACAAAATCAGCTCCTAGACTATGGTGTCAACTTAAATAATTCAGTTATATTTTGTGACAACACTAGTGCAATATCTATAGCACAAAATCCAGTTCTCCATAGTAGGACTAAACACATAGAAATTAGGCACCACTTCCTCAAGGACAATGTGGATAAAAACAAAATTTGCCTACAATTCATTTCTACTGATTTGCAAAGAGCTGATATTTTCACCAAGCCCCTGGATGAAAAGAAGCACATCTTCTTTATAAATCAACTAGGAATGATAGATGGAGATTCAATCTGCTAAAAATTAAGTATTTCTATTTATCTCACAAATTCGTCGAACGAAGAACGACAAATTTGAATCATTTGTCGAACTGTGGTCTCTGAAACCTCTTAAACGCAGAGTCAGTTAAGGAAATTTCACTTGTCGAACGACGGTCGACGAAAAAGATGTTCTCGTCGAACGCTTTCAGACAAAGAAATAAAAGCCTTCTCGACTTCTAACTTTATTAGGTTTTGTCGAACAGTGGTTTACGAATGCGCCCTCATTCTTCGACCCTTCTATATAAGCCTTATTTTATCTTATTCTAAGCTTTGCGCCTACAAAAATCGTCTTTCCCTCCAGTTCCCCTCTGCACTTGATCTTCAACTTTCTTTGCAGGAACAATGGCGATTCCTCAGGCCTCTCTGCACCTAATGAAGTTTGACGCAGGTTTCGACATTGACATGGACTCATTTGCACAGTCAGACCAAATCTTCAAGGACATTCTTCAAACGCTGGATGAACAACATCTAAGGAAGCTTCTAAGCACCAGGCAGAAGATAGTTGTTGCAGAGATAAAAGAATGGGTTTTCACTGCAAAACCAGTCGATGAAAGCTTGTCGGGAACAATCTCAGGTCATAATGTCTCTCTCTCTCCCATCATCCTTTCTGAAATCTTTGGTTTTGAAAATGGTGAAGATGAATTAGACATAAGCTCAAATGAATTTGATGAAGCTTTAGTCAAAATGGGCCATTTGACTGGAAACCCTAGCCACCTTCTGAAAAAAAATCTGTCTCAGGACTACAAGTTCTTAGCAGATATTGTTGGAAAAGTCTTGCTGAGCAAGACTTCTGGGCATGACTATATCAGTAGGCACCAATTTCTGTTAATGGTGGCCTTAATGAAGAAGAAGAAAGTCAACTGGGGATCAATTCTTTTTGACCTAATTAAAAAGAAAAACTCTAAAGACAATGTATGCTTTGGAAGAGTTTTAGGGATTTTTCTGCAGGAAAGGCATCCAGAGCTTCTGGTGTCACCAAAAGTAATAATAAATGCCAACAACAGGCTGACCTCAGCACTCTTTGCTAAATGGGATAGAGTAATTCCCAAGAAAAATACAGGAGCTGATGCCTCCAGAAAAAGGAAAGCTTCAGAGGACACAAGGACTGATCAAGTCTCTCCCTCTACCCTTCTAGAAGCTCCTTCCTCAATTCCTTCTTCCTCTCATATCCTCTCTCCACCTGCTCAACAATCTCCTGCATATTCTCATTCTTCATCCCCTCCTTCAACTGCAATATCACCCATCAATGATATTCCACTTTCAACTGACCACATTAGTGATGTTGCACCTCCACCTCTATCTTCAGAACCACTACCTACCACACCTCCCTCTCCAATACACAATGAATATCATTCACCTATTCATTCTCCTAGTCCAATCCATCTAGACATTCCCACACATACCACCAACATCAGCAATATCATTCCTCCAATATCATCTCCATCCACTTCACAACCATCCTCTAGCCATCCACCAGATTATCCATCCCTCAACCTCTCCTCCATTGCTGATCAAGTTTTTGATCTTATCCTTCCTAAACTAAGCCAGCTCCTGGATGCAAAACTTGCTCCAGTTCTTCAGGCACTTTCTACTTTATCTGCTAAGATAGCTTCTCGTCCCTCCTCCACTGATGTCCCTTCTACTAGGGGCCTAGATTCAGGCTGCCCTGAAGCTAGGCAGGGGAGATGTCCTATGAAGAAGCTCCAGAAACAGAAGAAACTCCAGAAGATATAGAAATTACAGTCTTTGATACAGATATAATTGATTCAGATACACAAGTTATAGAAGAAATAAATAATATATGCATTCATCCATCCTGTGATCTATATAGCTTATTATCAAAATTTGATGTCACATATACTTCAAGGGTATCACCAAAGGTATACATAGAGGATCTATCAAAGGCTCTGATTTGCCTTCCTCAGAAGACTCATTCTGATATCATACAAAATTACATATCCTCTATTCCTTCATCCACTGTTCAAGACATTCAAATAAAGGATCATTCTGTAGAATATGAAGATGATCTTGCAGAATTCCTTGATGATACAATAGCCTCACAAATTACTTCTTCACCTCCAATTCCTGTATGGAATGAAGAACCAATGCCAAGCTTTGATGAGATCTGGAGAGAAGCAGATGCAGAGTTTGACAAAGCTGAAGAAGAAAGATTAAAGGCTCGTGAAGCAATCAAGAGAATTGATGATCTATACAATAAGCCAATCTCATCTTCTGACTCTGATGATGAAGATGACAACAGTGATTCTGATGATACACTTTCAAAGAAAAGAAAGAAAAGAACAGCTAAGTCAAAGGCTGCTCCCAAGCCCCCAAATCCAAATAATGACATTCCTCTGTACATTTTGTATAATGTTCCTCTTGATGAGAAAACTCCTCACTGGATGAAGCTCTCCAGAAATGAGAACAATAGGAGGAAGAAATTCAAGAAGACTGGCTACTTCCCTGACAAACCAGTCAAGCACAATCATCCTCCTCCTCCTCCTCCAGCAGCTGGTGCAACAAGATCAGCAGGTGTATCATCTTCCTCTCAGAAGTCAAGCTCTCAACATTCAGGGAGACCTGGTAGTTCTAGTGGTTATCAAGCCTCTGGATCAGCCAGTGCTCCTTCCTCTAAGAAATCAGCACCTATCTTTCAAGAAAGTCAAACCTTCTCTTCTTCTCAAATATCTTTAGAATACAAACTTCACATTTCTGATGGATCTCTTCACAGAGATAGAGTACCTCAAAAGGTCATTCAAGACAAAAATGATTCAGAAGATATTTATTACTTTCCAGATCCTGAAGAAGAGAAAATCTGTCAGATGGCAAGACTGAGAGAAACAATTGCATATGCACAGATTAAAAAGGCTAAAGCAGAAGGCAAAGACTTCTCAAGTTTCTCAACCATGTCAGAATACAGAAGAAAAGAACTTGAAAAATACAAAATAGTTAAAGCATTCAATACTGAGGAATATATTGATATGCACCCAGAAGCATTTATCCCTCATGTCAAAGAACAGAAAATCATTGGAGCTCAAGATTTGTTTATCAGCAAAAAGAAATCAGAAGACCCCAATAGGAAAATCATATTCAAGCCACCTTCTCAGGACAAAAATTCTTAAATAAATTGCTTGGTTATGAATGTAAAGTTTCTAAACTCAGAGCATTTATTTTTATCTTATCTGATGATCTATTTTAATCTATCAGATATATTTCATTTCATTGTTGCTCTGTTGATTATACTTTCTGTTGTATCTATTCAATTATTTGTCAAATAGTATCCTAACCCAAATAGGGGGAGATTGTTGGAACAACCTTATTACTAATTTGGGTTAGGATCACTATATGTTGATTAGGATCTGTATTGACCCCAATGTATAGCCTTAGGGTCAAATTCTAGGCTGATTAGATTAGCAGAACTTAGGGAAATTCAAGCTCAACACATGGCAAGTGGTGTTCAACGAATGACCAGATTCGTTCGACAAATTGCTTCCAGCAGACTGAAAAAACTCACAGTTCCAGCGGTCGACAAATTCTAAGCCAGCGCTCGACAAATGACTACCAGCGGTCGACAAATTCTAAGCCAGTGCTCGACAAATGACTAACAGGGGTCGACAAATTCTAGCCAGCGCTCGACAAATTGCTTTCTGATGTTCAGACTTTTATTCTTAGTGGATGTCAGTTCTCTGAACTCAAATCAGCAGAATAACGGATATATTTATTTCTCCTTGGACGTATTCAGGCAGCCAAGTATGGATTTCTTTCTTATTTATTATATCCTTATATTCCTTCTATTCCAAAAAGAAGAATAGTCGTTGACATTTAATGCCAAAGGCATCTTTCTCGACAAAAGGAATTAAAAGGACCTGCCAAAGTCGTTTTTGGGTGGCTACCTAGTTCCAAGAAGGATTTATGTCAGAAAAATATATTCCTTAAATAGACAGAAGATTTTTTTTTGAAATTCAAAATCTTCTGTCTATTTAAGGAATATATTTTTCTGGCATAAATCCTTCTTGGAACTAGGTAGCCACCCAAAAATGACTTTGGCAGGTCCTTTTAATTCCTTTTGTCGAGAAAGATGCCTTTGGCATTAAATGTCAACGGCTATTCTTCTTCTTGGAATAGAAGGAATATAAGGATATAATAAATAAGAAAGATATCCTTACTTGGCTGCCTGAATACGTCCAAGGAGAAATAAATATATCCGTTATTCTGCTGATTTGAGTTCAGAGAACTGACATCCACTGAGAATAAAAGTCTGAACATCAGAAAGCAATTTGTCGAGCGCTGGCTAGAATTTGTCGACCGTTGTTAGTCATTTGTCAAGCGCTGGCTTAGAATTTGTCGACCGCTGATTGTCATTTGTCGAGCGCTGGCTTAGAATTTGTCGACCGCTGGAATTGTGAGTTTCTTCAGTCTGCTGGAAGCAATTTGTCGAACGAATCTGGTCATTCATCGAACACCACTTGCCATGTGTTGAGCTTGAATTTCCCTAAGTTCTGCTAATCTAATCAGCCTAGAAATTGACCCTAAGGCTATACATTGGGGTCAATACAGATCCTAATCAACATATAGTGATCCTAGCCCAAATTAGTAATAGGGTTGTTCCAACAGAATGGAACAATCATCAAGAACAAGGCAAAACTTGTTGCAAAGGGATACAGGCAAGAGGAAGGGATTGACTTTGATCAAACCTTTGCCCCAGTTGCAAGGTTGGAGGCTATAAGGCTATTCCTTGCATATGCAGCCCACAAAGGCTTCAAAGTATACCAGATGGATGTCAAGTCAGCATTTCTAAATGGAAATCTGAAAGAGGAAGTATATGTAGAGCAGCCATCAGGTTTTGTCCATCCTACTCTCACTTCTCATGTCTATTTTCTTAAGAAATCCCTGTGTGGTCTTAAGTAAGCCCCAAGGGCTTGGTATGAGACTTTGTCTAGATTTCTCATCAAGAACAAGTTCTTAAGGGGAAAGATAGATAGCACATTATTTCTTAGGGAAACAAGGGGCAAGATTCTCCTAGTCCAAATTTATGTTGATGACACAATTTTTGGGTCTACTGATGACAACCTCTGCAAGAGATTTACTAATCTAATACATGGGGAGTTTGAGATGCGCAGTATGGGTGAGCTCAAATATTTCCTTGGGCTCCAGGTAAAATAGTCTGAGGATGGAATCTTCATCTCCCAGACTAAGTACACCAAGGAGCTCATCAAGAAATTTGGGATGGAGTCTGCTTCCACCATGAGGACACCCATGGGATCTAATGTATCATTAGACAAGGATGAAAAGGGGAAGGCCTTTGATGAGTCCATGTACAGGTGTATCATTGGATCCCTGTTGTACTTAACTGCTAGTAGGCCAAACATTATGTATTCTACATGTGTTTGTGCTAGGTATCAGGCTTGCCCTAAGGAGTCTCACTACACCTCTGTGAAGAGGATCTTGAGATACCTCAAGGGAAGCCTGAATCATGTCTTTTGGTACCCTAGGAATAGTGATTTTGAACTGATAGGCTACTTAGATGCAGATTTTGCAGGATGCAAAGAGGACAAGAAAAGCATAAGTGGCACCCGTCAATTCCTAGTGAGGAGGCTGGTCTCATGGAGCAGCAAAAAGCAAACCAGTGTGGCAATGTCCACAGCTGAGTCAAAGTACATTGCAGCAGGTAGCTGTTGTGCTCAACTATTATGGATTCAACACCAGTTAGAGGACTACAAGCTCAAGGTAAGCCAATCTCCTCTTTATTGTGACTCATCCAGTGCTATCTCCATTGCTAAGAATCCTGTCTCTCACAGCAGGACTAAGCATATTGAGATAAGGTATCATTTTATAAGAGAACATGTTGACTGTAAAGATATCAGCCTTGAATTTGTCCCCATTGACAGTCAAGTGGCTGATATCTTCACTAAGCCATTGGATGAGGCCAAGTTTAATGCTTTCAAGATAGAACTAGGAATGTTGAGTGTAGAATAGTACTCACATTGAGGGGGAGCTAGAATGGGTTGTTCAAATTGAACAGGATCAGCTATTACAAAAAATAGCTCTCCAATTAAGGGGGAGCAAATACTGCTCAGGTTGAGGGGGAGATGGCAAATGCTAAGAGTGTATAGGTTGTCCTATAAGTTGATCCAAAAGGATCAATAAATGTTGCCTCCATATCCATAGAAGGTTAAAGGTTGAAGAAACCAGAAAGGGGGAGATAGGGCCAATGCTTAGAATAGGCCAATGCTAGATAGGGCAAATACCTAGGGTGTTAGGGCCCATGCTACAGATCATTTATTACAATATGTTTTTGCTATTAATGTACCTTAGCATTGGGATTGTTATGCCTTCTTCAAATAGGGGGAGATTGTTGGGTATATTGCCCTCAATAGTACCTTGATTTGAAGAGGCATCACTCTCAATGCTAAGGACATATTGTATTTGATAAAGCTATGTTTTTGTAAGTCAAACAGGCTTAGGTGACTCAAGAGAAAGGGCCAAACATGCCCTTAGATGTGAAGAAATTATCTACAAAGAGATGAAAATTTGTCTCAGCTGAACCGCTGAGACGAAGGTTCAAAACCACTGAGACGAGGAGCCGTCTCAGTGGATCCGCTGAGAAGAAGGTGTCTCCGCTGATAATTTCTTCAAACGCTGAGAATCAGCGTGTTCGTTGAACGCAGAAGGCCGTTCGTCGAATGAAGGACTATGTTCATCGACCGCTGAGACGAGATTGAAGAAATAGCTGAGAGTTGGCATGTCCGTCGAACTCAGAGTGCAGATCGTCGAACGCAGAGACAGTGCAGATCGTCAAACGCAGAGACAGTGCCAATCGTCGAACGCAGAGTGCCATTAGTCAAATGCAGAGACAAGACAAGATCATCGATCGCAGAGCTTGGCAAGAACGTCGAACGCAGAGTTTGACAAGATCGTCGAACGCAGAGTTTGACAAGATCATCGAATGCAGAGTTTGACAAGTTCGTCGAACGCAGAGTACAGCGCGTTCGTCGAGCGCAGTCCTTCTCTATGGAAAAGTAGGGCGGCAGAACCTGTGGCTAGGGCAAGTTGCAGAAGAGCCATGTGGGGTCCACCAGCTTCTCCCATACTTCTCAGAAGGACATCTAAGAGCCGTTGAAGATCAGAGATGTATAAAAGGAAATGCTAGGGCATATTTGAAGCACTGCTCCTTCGCGTGCAAAAATAAAATCAACTGTTTCATTGACGGCAGCTGCTCTCGACTTTCCTCCTGCTCCCTGAAAGAGAAGAAGAAACAGAGAGAAGAAGATAGCTCCTCCACCAGAAGGAGCAAGGTGATCTTCCATCACTCTATTGAAGAGGAGGATCAAGTTGTGGCTGTATTCAACATCTTCAGCTACAGGAAGCACAGGCTGTGCAGGATCTACAGAAGAGTACCTCTACTGTAGAATATTTCTAAACCATTTTTCTGTAGGGCATTTTGCCTGAGTTGTAAGACTATTTGGTCTGAGTTTGTAGGAACCTGAGGGTTCTGAGTTGTAGGGCTTCATTGCCTGAGCTGTAGGAGAAGAAATTCTCTGAGTTGTAAGACCTGCTGAGGTCTGAGTGTAGGATCAGGAGCTGATCTGAGGTAGGGTTGTTTAGCCTGAGGTAGGACCTATTGTGGTCTGAGTTGTAAGACCTGCTGTGGTCTGAGCTGTAGGATCAGGAGCTGATCTGAGTTTGTAGGGCTGCTGTGCCTGAGGTAGGAGCTTGTGATAGCTCTGAGTTGTAGGGATTTTTGTCCTGAGGTAGGATCATCCTTGATCTGAGAAGTTCTGAGGAACTTGTGTTGTAAGCTCTTTGAGCCGAGTTTGGAGGAGTTGGCCATGTCTAACACATTGTTAGAAAGGTGAAGGGGGGAAAGAGGACTACTCAAGAAACCCTGTCTTGAGGAACCTCTATACATACTTGGGTGCTTTCTGTGTGTTTGATCTTTTGCTTAAACCAGAAATCAGAAATAAGCTAGGGTGCTTAGAGGAAAATCAAAAAGACCTATTCACTCCCCCCCCCCCCCTCTAGGTGATTTAGACCACAAACCTAATATTCTTTCAGCCTTGCTCCTAGAGGGTGTCGACTCTTCTCCACCTCCCGTTGAGCCTTGCTCCTGGAGGGTGTTGACTCTTTTCCACCTCCAGTTGAGCTCGCTCATCTAGCGAATGGCCTAGAATGTGTTGAAACTTCTCCACCTCCAGTTGAGCCTCGCTCATGGAGGGTGTCGACCCTTCTCCACCTCCAATTGAGCCTCACTCCTCGAGGGTGTCGACTCTTCTCCACCTCCCATTGAGCCTCTCTCCTGGAGGGTGTCGACTCTTCTCCACCTCCCGTTGAGCCTCGCTCCTAGAGTGTGTCGACTCTTCTCCACCTCCCGTTGAGCCCTTCTCCTGGAGGGTGTCGACTCTTCTCCACCTCCAGTTGAGCTCGCTCGTCTAGCGAATGGCCTTGAAGGTGTCGAATCTTCCCCACCTCCAGTTGAGCCTCGCTCATAGAGGGTGTCGACTCTTCTCCACCTCTAGTTGAGCCTCGCTCCTAGAGGGTGTCGACATTTCTCCACCTCTAGTTGAGCTCGCTCGTCTAGCGAATGGCCTGGAAGGTGTTGAATCTTCCTCACCTCCAGTTGAGCCTCGCTCCTGGAGGGTGTCGACTCTTCTCTACCTCCAGTTGAGCCTTGCTCCTGGAGGGTGTCGACTCTTCTCCACCTCCAGTTGAGCCTCGCACCTAGAGGGTGTCGACTCTTCTCCACCTCCAGTTGAGCCTCACTCCTGGAGGGTGTCAACTCTTCTCCACCTCAAGTTGAGCCTCGCTCCTGGAGGGTGTCGACTCTTCTCCACCCCAAGTTAAGCCTCGTTCCTGGAGGGTGTCGACTCTTCTCCACCTCCGGCTGAGCCTCGCTCCTGGAGGGTGTCAACTCTTCTCCAATTCCAGTTGAGACTCACTCCTGGAGGGTGTCGACTCTTCTCCACCTCTAGTTGAGCCTCGCTCCTGGAAGATGTCGACTCTTCTCCACATCCAGTTGAGTCTCGCTCCTGGAAGGTGCCGACTCTTCCCCATCTCTTTCAGTTGAACTTACTGAGCTAGCGAAGGGCTTGAGAGGGATACTGAGTGGCATATCATCTAGTGCCCATCTCTCCGAACTACGGATCCTACATTGTTTTTCCGACCTCGTATCGAGCCCAAAAAAAGCGGGGATTGTTTACAACCCGTAATTTCTCAAGATCAAAAATGCCTGAGGATAGCACAGAAGAGCTCGCACACCTAGGGCGAGTACAAAAGAGCTTGTCCACCTGGGGCGAGTACAGAAGACCTCGCCCACCTGAGGCTAGTACAGAAGAACTCGCCCACCTGGGGAGAGTACAGAAGAACTCGCCCGCCTGGGGTGAGTACAGAATACCTCACCCACCTAGGGCAAGTACAGAAGACCTCGCCCACCTGGGGCGAGTACAGAAGAACTCGTCCACCTAGGACGAGTACAGAAGACCTCGCCCACCTGGGGCGAGAACGGAAGACCTCGCCCACCTGGGGAGAGTAAGGAAGACCTCACCCACCTGGGGCGAGTACGGAAGACCTCGCCCACTGGGGGCGAGTACATATTTTCACCTCGCCCGAAGGGCAGTATTTGAAGACCACACTGTCAAAAGGCGGGAGCCTCTATCTGTAGTCCATTTCAGAAGGCGGGAGCAGCTTTTTGCAGTCCATTTTGGATTTGCCTATAAATAGGACCCCAAGGCACAAGTAGAAGGCACCTTTCACCCCCCCCCCCCCCTATGGTGGGCAAGTACATTGCCTGCCTCTCTTGTGCCGAGCTCAGCATTGGCTTTAGGAGGGGAAGTTCCTATAGACTTCTGAGTATGTGGCGGGACCTCCTCGCTATAGCACGCGGGACTTGTTTATAGGCAGGTTGGAGTTGTTTTTTATGCTCTCTATCTTCTGGTCACCTTGTCTCACGTAGGTCGACCACCAAACAAGTAGATTTGGTCACTCCCCAAGTCTCGAACATAGTTGAACCGGTATCCGGGTTCCAACAATAAGGTTATGTATTGGTTAATCAAAAATTAATTAAGTATTAATTAATTTGAGGAGCCTAGAACTTAGTAGTCAACACCTAATTATAACATTAGCATGTGATACGATCTTGGTGGCTTTTCATCTTTATAATTATGGGATTAAATCATTGTCGCATTAATTGGTTGAAAATATGATATGAATGATGAATAATGCTACATTCATCGAAAATTGTTTATGATGATCTAATCTAATAATAATATTGCATGGATTTGATAGTTATAACAAATGTGTGAACTCATGTCATTGGGTAAATAATCACTTAGGTGATGTCCTAATATTAGGTTTAGGATTATCATACTGTATAGCCATTCATGAATGATTATGAAGCTGAACCTTTGTTCTTGCGGTTCGACAGCATACATCTTAGAAGGTTGTGGCACCTAATTTAAATTACATGTATGACCTTTATCTTGTGATTTATCCCTCTTGATGGTGATCTTGGGTAATCTGATATAAGGTTCTGAAGCCATGAGCATGTGTAGTTTCATGTACATGACTTGTTAGTCATATGATATGTAGATGTTCATAACCTTAGGATTGGTGGTTAATCCATACCAGAGTGTTTAGTGATTTTAGTGGATAAGCCTAATGAGTATAAATGGGTGTATTGCCTCTTATGGGAAGCAGTGCTCATTCTGATATACTCATTTCCCAGTTGAGTGTAAGTCATGATTTACTTGACTTGATTATTTCCTAGGTTCTTGGATGGATATCTGAATATGTTGTGGATTTGTAGTGTCATCCAGGCTTAGGATTGATGTATGGCATATAGTTGTATACTATAAATTATACATGTAGTTGAGTTTACTCCACCACACTTAGGGTTTGGGTCATGTTTGATAGGAACCTAAGTGTAGATGCGAGTTTGTGTAATAGTGCAGACACTCTTTGTAGAATAAGTTTTGAACCATGTCTTATGGCTGGTGTGGTTGATCTTTCCACCACTTAGAATCTTTGCTTAAGCTAGTGTTCTTCTAGTACTTATGTGCTTGAGTTTTGATGCATAAGTTGTGATTGATGTGGCGGGTCTACTAGCTCCACCGGACAGTTCCCACTTATAGGGAGTTGTGAGATATATTCTTAGCAGAGTGGTATGTGTCTTGTAGGTGCCTAGGTTATCTTCCTAGTGTTGGACCTCGATAGACTACACCCTCTAGATAGATTATTAATTAGCACCATCGACTGGTGGTCGTCTCTCTCAAATAGTACAGGTTGTCGGTACTATAAGGCTTAGGTGAAGGTTGTGGGACATCATACATAAAAGCAGAGTTGACCGTTCTGTTGTTATCATCTTCGAAAGATTTGGGTTTGACTAAAATACACCTAGAGGTGGTGATTAGGTGTTTTCAATATTATTGTCCTTTAAAATTGTTTAGCACATCACAAAAGCAAACCAGAAAACACACAAAGATTTATAGTTGTTCCCTTTATGGCAATGTGTCAAGATGTAGTCCACTGTCTCTCACACCTATCTAGCAATGTGCTAGACTAGGAAACTTCTCCAAACAACTCAGATCTCTTTTACAATACAACAGATACTACAACTCAGACCACAAAGGTTCCTATCTCAGCCCTCACACATAAAAGCTTACACTCGGGTTATACAAACCCTACCAATAGCTCATTCTTTACAAGTCCTACAAAACTCAGACCTTAACCAAGGTCCTACCAAACTCAGACCTTCACCAAGGTCCTACCAAACTCAGGCTCACACAGAACCCTACAAAAGAGAAGGTTGTCTTGTTGTTACAGAAGAGAAGGCTTCAAGAATAAAACTTTTACTGAATAATCTTCTTCTTCTTGCAGATGTAGCTTCAGAGATCTGTTGAATCACCAAGGCTTTCTTGAGAATCTTCTTCAGAAATATATCAGAATGATCTTCTTGTATAGGAAGAAGATTTTTTCTTTGAACTTCACAGCACAACAAAATGAAGACTACGTGTTCAACACTTTTCTCCTTTTAGATTGTAAGTGTAAGAGTTAGAGAATAATAAGAACTATCAATAGATTTTGAAATTTTCTCTATTTATATTCCTCTATGAAAGTGCACAATGTGCTTCTGAGTATTCTCTAGAGGGGGGAGTGAATAGAGTTTTAAAACTTTTCCCTAATTATGCACACACAATAAAACTACTAAGTGCTTATGCAATCAGCAATCCCAAATGCAGAATAAAGTAAACAAGATTGCAGGAAATATAAGAACAAAAAACTGTAAAATAGGGATAGCACAGAAAAGCAAACACAGAAGTCACAAGATTTTTATAGTGGTTCCCCAAAATATGGGTAGTACACTCTTCTACCTCCCTGGTAGGATTGCACTAAATGTGTCTGAGTCTTTTAATAAGGAGACTCTTTGAACCACTGAGTCTTTTGATAAGGATACTTTTAAAACCACTGAGTCTTTTGATAAGGAGACTCTTAGAACCATTGAATCCTTTGAAAGAGGGATTAATAAAACTCTTTTACAGATGGTGAATAAGGAAGAAGAATGAGAGAATTAGGATAATGGAATTCTTCTGAAGCTATTTTCTGCTTTTGTTTATCACTGGATCTGATTATGATGAACCCTTGCTTATGATTATGATGAATACAAGGGTTATTGACTTGATCCTTTTCTCTGAGCACTTCTTGTAAGCTTGTTGCTGTGTGAAGAAGAAGAAGAAGAAGCTGTATTATTTTTCTTGTACTCAGCATTATGTTTTAATCTGTCTTAGGGTTGAAGGAGGCAGAAGAGAGAGCACTATTCGACAGCCAGAAAATAATGTAATCAATGCTCTGATTTTTCTTCGCCTCTCAGCATATTTATTCTCCATGATTGAATTTGAATTTCTTTCTTCTTTTGGGTTGTCTTGAAAAGGAATTCCTATTGGATAGTTGATTTCTCTTTTTTCTTTTGTTCCCAACCCTTCCATCAGATTTGAATACATTCCAAGAATGTTTTTGTTGTATCCTGGAATACTCCATTCCATTCTTGGCAATAAATGAGCCGTTGGAGAGTTGTCTTCAGTATTGTGGGCCTTCTAAAAAGGCATTAAAAGGATATCTGAAAAAACTTCTATTTCAGACTATATTTGACGCTGGGTCGACTTCATCGTTATTCATATCAACGCACCTCTGAGTTCTTATAGGAGTAGCTTTGAATTCCTTCGTAGCTCTGGCTGAACTCAGATGTCGACGTTACGTCGATTGCTTATCGATGTATCCGTCAAGTTGAAGGCTTCGACTTGAACTTCATCTTCTGCGTCGAATAGAAGTCGAAGTTGCGTCGACTTCTAAGATGGCTTCGACAGGATCTTCCTTCTGCATCGTGTTCCTTTTGACGTTGCATCGACTTGACTTATACTTCGACAGGCTGATTGAGTTGCTTCGACTTTCAGTCAGAGTTATGTCTACATTTAGTCGAAGTTGCGTCGACTTCTATTCGACGCAAGTTTTAACTCAACTGAATATATGCTTATCCTGACCTGGTCTTGACACTCTAAGGTGAGTGTGACATCCTAAGACATCTAATGAGAAATTTACTCTTTTTATACAATGTGAGTAATATAACCTAACTGATGAAATCACATTTAAGTAATTTGTTAGATAAATCACAAGGGTTTTTCCCAACAATCCCCCCGTATTTATCATAACAAATTTTACAAAGTAAGATAAGTGATTTCAAACATACAGTTGAATAAAAACTCAGTGCAGACACATATACAATAACATAATGACATGGTAAACAGAAATCTTATGATTAATGTAAATAGATGTTTATCAGAGTTAGTTACCCAAAAGATAATTCACTTTCTTCCTTTAAGAAAAATAGATAAGGCCTCATGGACCTTTCTGAATTTCCTCTCCACATATTTGAAGTTTGCTGGAGTGTCTTTCTCTGGATTCTTCTGAATTCTCTCATGTCCCTTGAAGAGCTTTTCAAGATCAATTTCAACTTCAGAATGAACATCTTTAAGCTTGAAACCTAGACCAAAGACCTTAGCTGTCATCAAGTTGATTTCCTCCAAATCTAGATCTTTTGCATCTGGTCCTGGTATAATAAATGTTGACTGTGGATTGTCAGAAGTTGGAGTAGTCTTGAATACAATCTTCCTTTTCTTTTGAAGATGCTGCTCTGCTTCATCCATATCACAACCAAGACCTCCTTTGTGAAGTTGCCCTTTATTTTCAAGAAGTTTTGTTTGAGGAAATGATGCAGCATACTTTGTATGATCAAAAAGTGTGCTTGGGATTTGGATTGCCTCCTGGAGTTGTTCTTTTTCTGCAGCATCCTTACCCTTCTTCAGCCTTTCAATGAACAGTCTTCTCTTTTCTTCAAGCTCTCTTTGAGAAGCTTCAAATTCATATTTATCTCTTTCTCTGATTTCATCTAGGGCACTGTCAAGTTTTGGATCAATATACTACTTCATTGTATTTTCAGGAATTTCTACTTTCTCATAAGTTTTATAATAGGATCTGTCCTTCTTGTACATTTTTCTTTACTCTTTTGTATACCTCTCCCAGATGGGTATATTTCTTCCATATCCTCTTTCTCTTCCATCTCATCCTCTGAAATTTCTTCCTTGCCCTCTTCCTCTGTATGGAGGTCTTTCTCTGAAGGCAGGTGCTTGGACAATTGGAGTAGATGCTGGAGTAGGGTCAGGAGGGAGATGAGTTAGCAGTGGAGATGATGGAATAGATTTAGGAACCTGGTCAGCAATCTTGACTGGAGTTGTTGATTCTTCTGAATGGGTCCTGAACTCTAGCATCTCATGGATGTATAACTCAGTGGATTCACTGTACTGTTGCATACTCTTTATATAGCCATTGTCATCTAAATATAAATAAGTCTCCCCTGTTTTGATGACTCCCCCTGTGTTGCAGGCAGGGTTCTTGGAGGAGAAAAAGTTTCTTGGAGTGGAAGAAACTTGGAGGTGATGGAAGGCTCTCCTTCAGAAACAAAGGATAAGGGGAGAGTTTTAGTTTATATTGAATCTTGAGGTGGCCTGGTGGTACACTTCTCCCCCTGCTTTATATCATTGAACAAGGATATAAAGGCATCGGCAGACAGTCCTAACAATCTTACCTCTTCATTAATGGCTCTGATTTGAGCATTGAGGTTTTGTAACCTCCTATGTTGAGCAAAGAGCTTTCGATAGCAGTCACGCGAGAAGTCACAATAGAGAGAACTGAATTGATATAGCAAAGTCTCTAGATCTAGATCAACTACTTCGACAATATCTCTTTGATTTGGAAGAGACGCCATTAATATCTTGTGAGTACCTGCACTGAAACAGAAAGAGAGAATGAGAAAGTAAGATGGAGGAGAGTGAGAGGGGGAGAATTCGAAAAGCACAATAAAGTCGAATGCCTGAGTTGCTTTGAGTAGATGAATCATCGCAACTTAGGGTTATACTCGAAGCACCGTCGAAAAGAGATGAACACAGCACGCCAAAACATGTCGATGTCGCTTTTAGAAGCAGTCTGCGCGCGCTTTGCAAAGTTGACGTAACGTCGAATGAAAGTTGACATGGCTCCGAGTATTGTCAGCAACTATGATATCAACGTAAGCGTCGATATGTATTCGACGCTACGTCGTGTGCTATTCGAATGACCTATCTCAGTCAGCTCTCGAAGCTGACATCGAGTAGAAATCGACGGTACGTCGATTTATATTCGACGCAGCTCTGAATAAATATTTTATTATCCTTAAAATTTTTGTTGTTTTTTCCAGCAATACCTTGCTATTGAAAATAAGTTTGAATACAAAATGGGGGTGACCTAGAGAGCTCCATCAAGCATTCCTAGTGCATTGATGAAGAACTTGTGCTTACTTTCATCAAGTGGCTTAGTGAAGATGTCAGCCATTTGAATATCAGTGGAAATGTATTGAAGATTTATCTTACCATTCTCAACATTGTCCATGAGAAAGTAGTGCCTTATCTCTATGTGCTTAGTTCTGCTGTGGAGAACAGGATTGGAAGCTATAGAAATAGCAATAGAGCTGTCACAAAATATTATGGAATTGATAAGGGAGAAGTTGCAGTCTAACAACTGATTTTACATCCACAGTATTTGTGAGTAGCAGCTTCCTGCAGCTATATACTCAGCTTTAGTTGTAGAAGTGGAGACTGTGGTTTGCTTCTTGCTAAACCATGAGATCGGTCTAGCACCCAGGACTTGACATGTTCCTGAGGAGCTTTTTCTAACCATCCTACATCCAGGATAGTCTGCATCTGAATAGCCAACTTGGTCAAATCCAGAGTCTGCTGGATACCACAAGCCAAGTTCAGGTGTACCCTTCAGATATCTGAGTATTCTTTTTACAGAACTCATGTGGGATTCTTTGGGGTCAACCTGGAACCTAGCACATATACAAGTAGCAAACATTATATCTGGTATGTTGGCTGTCAGATAGAGAAGAGAGCCAATGGCTGCTCTGTAAGTCTTCTGATAAAAGGACTTATCATTTCTATCCCTATCTAAAACAACATTAGTAGTCATGGGGGTTTTCATTACAGAGGCATTTTCCATCCCAAACTCTTAATGAGTTCTCTTGTACACTTGGATTGAGATATAAAGATGACATTTGCAGTCTGCCTTACTTGGAGGCCAAGGAAATAAGATAATTCCCTCATGCTACTCATTTCAAATCTAGACTGCATTAGGTATACAAATCTTTTGCATAGTGATTGATCTGTGGACCCAAATATAATATCATCTACATATATTTGTACTAGTAAGAGCTAATTCTTATGTGCTCTTGTGAAGAGTAGTTTATCCACTTTTCCTCTTTCAAAGGAGAGTTCCAGAAGGAAGGTGGATAGGGTCTCATACTAAGCTCTTGGAGCTTGCTTGAGGCCATACAGTGCTTTATCTAACCTATATACAAAGGAGGGAAAAGATGGATTGACAAAACCTGGGGGCTGCTCCACATACACTTCTTCCAAAAAAGTTCCATTTAGGAAAGCACTCTTCACATCCATCTGATAGAATTTAATCTTCATGTGTGCAGCATATGCAAGGAACATTCTAATGTCCTCCAGTCTTGCTACTGGAGCAAATGTCTGGTTGAAGTCAATCCCCTCCTCTTGCTTATATCCTTGAGCCACTAGTCTGGTCTTGTTCCTGACTATGACTCCTGTTGAATCCATCTTGTTTTTGAATACCCATTTTGTTCCAATGACTGGGTAATTCCTTGGTCTCTCAACCAATGTCCAGACCAAGTTTCTCTTAAATTGGGTTAGCTCTTCTTGCATTACAGATATCCAGTGGGGATCACTATCTGCTTCTTCAAACTTCTTAGGTTCATATTGAGAGAGAAAACATAGTAGCATTGTTTCATTTGTTAGCTAATTCCTTGTCTTCACTCCCACTGTGAAATCTCCTATAACTTGTGTTGAAGGATGATTCTTTAGGGTCATCCTGGTTCTTGTTGAGTAATTAAGGAGATTCTCTTCTTCCTGAAGATCCACTTGCTCATTGACAGTGGGAGCACCATCTTCATTCTCTAGAATGATCTCAGTGGCTGGTAGATCAGGTGATGTAAGCTCCTCTTCATCTGATACAGAGTCTTCATCTGAATCAGTGTCAACTTTCTGTTTTCCTTTGTCATGACACGCTTATGAATGGTCCATGATGTTGAGCCTTTCAACTTGATCTGCTAGCTGGCCTTCTTCCTGCAGGATAGTGCTGGTGGAAGTTTTCTTCCCCTTATAAAACATGTTAGATTCATCAAAGACCACATGGACAGACTCCTCAATCTTGAGAGAGCTTTTATTATAGCACCTATAGGCCTTGCTTGATAAGGAATATCCCAAAAATATTCCATCATCAGCCTTCTTGTCAAATTTGGCAAGATGACTTTTCTCATTGTTTAGGATAAAACAAGTACAACCAAAGATCCTAAAGTAAGTGACTATAGGTGTCTTTCCCTTCAATAACTCATAGGGAGTCTTCAACTTTGTCTTGTGAATGAGACTTCTATTCAGAATATAGTTCACAGTATTCACTGCCTCAGCCCAAAAGGACATTGGCAAATTGGATTCATCCAATAATGTCCTTCCTGATTCAATTATGGTTCTATTTTTCCTTTCAGCCACCCCATTTTGTTGGGGGTTCTAGGAGCTGAAAAAGCTTTGTCTTATCCCTTCATCCTCATAGAATCTACACATTAACTGATGTTGTTTATTGGGTGTCAACTTATTACCAAGAGGGGGGGTGAATAGGTTTTTTCGGATTATTTTATCCACTTGAGGTGTTCTTGAATTCTGATTAGTAGATCTATAAGTTATAAAGCATAACACAGAAAACACACAGAAACTTATAGAGGTTCCTCAAGACAGGGTGTCTTAAGTAGTCCTCTTTCCCTCTGCGCCTACCTAGCAGTGTGCTAGGCTCGGCAAAATCCACCAAATCTTCAGGCCCTCAAGCCTTACAACACGGACCCGTAAGTCCTACAGCCTAGGCCCGCAAGCCCCTACTGCACCCGAGCCTGCAAGCTCGACACTCAGGCCCTCAAGCCCTACACAACACAGACCCGCAAGTCCTGTGCCTATAGCCTAGGCCCGCAAACCCCTACTGCGCCCGAGCCCTCAAGCTCGACAAGATCGGACCCGCAAGTCAACTGTCATAGCCCTCAAGCCTCACAGCTCTCCAGCCCTCAAGCTAGACGGTGTCGGACCCGCAAATCCACTGCCCTGGCCCTCAAGCCTCACAGCTCTCCAGCCCTAAATCTAGACAAATAGGCTCGCAAGACTTACAAGAAATTACAGTAGAAAAACTGTTTCTTCTACCGGATGAAGATTGGCAACTTAGCCTGATGAAGATCGGCTTCTTTAGGTTGAAGAAGATGCTTCTTGATTTGGAGTTTCAGCACTGGATCTTCTTCAGCCTCCTCTTCTTTTGCCAGATGTTGATCGGCTACTTTTTAGTCGATGGAGATGACTGATTCTTCAGAGAACACTTGATGCTTGTTCTCTACTTGATCTTCTTCTTCTCCGCCAAAAATACTGCTCTATTGACGTGTAGCGGCGGGATTCTTTCTCGTTCTTTTTCTCTATTTTTAAGACTCCTTTTCTAGGGCATCACTGTTCCCTTTTATAAGATAGATGAGCTGCATAATGGTCATATGTGATGTCCTTTAATGTCAGATTCCCCATTCCATATGAGCACGCGCTGATTGAACAATCAGGCGGTGGCATTAAATGCTGACATCCAGTCTGCAACATTTGAATCTGTCTCGACGATATATCCACTGTTACAATGACATGGATGATATCTTGACGACAGGACTTTGTCGATGCCTTACACTTTGGTAGACTTTCAATTCTCCTTGCTTCTGCCTCTGATGCAGGTATCTCGACAATACGAGACATTCTGGTGCTTCTGCATATTCGACGATATGTTGCCTCTAACTGTATCGTCGTAATCACCTTGTTCTCTCGACGACATGCCTTCTTTACGATGATGTTCGACGCCATCAGTCATACTTAGCCTTTTCAGCGACAAGGCTTCTTCACAACAATGTCTGTTCTTCTCGACGACAAGGCCACTTTGGTGAAGTCGACGATACTGCGTCTTCTGGACGACATTTCTTCCTTTTGTCTTCATTCTTCTCTGCGTTCGACGAATGGCAATCTTCATTCGACGAACAGCATTCTGCGTTCAACGAGCTTCATTCTTCTGTCCCGTCTCAGCGTTCGATGAACTCTATTCTGCGTTCGACGAACAGCCTTCTGCGTTCGACGAACACGCCAAGTCTCAGCGGTCGACGATCTTCCTTCTGAGTTCGACGATCTTGCTTCTGCGTTCGACGATCTTGCTTCTGCGTACGACAATCTTGCCAAGTCTCAGCGTTCGACTAACTCACCAATTCTAAGCGTTTGACGATCTTCCTTCTGCGTTCGACGAATTTTGTTCTGCTAACTTCCTGAGATTTATAAGCTAGAGAAGTGATCAAATACAAAGTGAAGTTTTCTTGACTTGGTGACTTCTTCAAATCAGGAATCATATGGGCAAGATTCCCAACAACTGATTTTCAAACTCAGTACCATGATCACTTCTGATCACAGCAACCTGAGTGGTGAATTCAGATTGAATCTGTCTAATAAATCTTGAGAGAATCTTGAAGGTGTCTGACTTAGCTCTTAGAAAGAACAGCCAGCTGAATCTAGAAAAGTCATCAACAATGACTAGAGTATAGGACTTACCTGTTAAGCTCTAATTGGAGATAGGACCAAATAGGTCCATGTGCAACAGGTATAGGATTCTGGGGGAATCATTCTTACCAATTGGTCTGAATGATGATTTGATCTGCTTTTCTAGTTGGCAGGCTCTACATGGATGGTCTTTATTAAACTTACCTGTTGGTAAGCCTCTTACTAGGTTAAGCTTAGATAGTTTAGCAATGTCTTAAAATTAAGATGACTGAGTCTCCTATGCCACGGCTCATTATTTTCTAACTGAGAGTTGAATAAGTAGAACTCTGACATAGTATACTCAAAGTCTACAACATAAACCTTACCTTTCCTAAGGCTGTTCAACATAATTTGTTCAGTTACAGAGCTATCTATATGACATAAAGACTTAGCGAATACAACTTTGTTATTACCATCACACAGTTGACTAATACTAATTAGATTATGTTGAAGTGCTTCAACATAAGCTACCTTAAAGAAAGAGACTTTCCCAATCCTGAGCAAATCATATCCTTTGGTTTGACCAGAGTAGGAATTCCCAAAAATTACCTTAGGCCCTTCCTTAGCCTTGTAGTTGTCACTCAATTCTTTTGCTCCAGTTATATGCATGGAGCATCCACTGTCCAGATACCACTGCTGGTTTGTGGTTGAACAGTCTCCTTTCTGCACATGAAATCAAACATTAGAATAGACCACATGGACAGACTCCTCAATCTTGATAGAGCTTTTATTATAGCACATATAGGCCTTGCTTGATAAGGAATATACCAAAAATATTCCATCATCAGCCTTCTTGTCAAATTTGGCAAGATGACTTTTCTCATTGTTTAGGATAAAACAAGTACAACCAAAGATCCTAAAGTAAGTGACTATATGTGTCTTTCCCTTCAATAACTCATAGGGAGTCTTCAACTTTGTCTTGTGAATGAGACTTCTATTCAGAACATAGTTTGCAGTATTCACTGCCTCAGCCCAAAAGGACATTGGCAAATTGGATTCAGCCAATAATTTCCTTCCTGATTCAATTATGGTTCTATTTTTCCTTTCAGCCACCCCATTTTGTTGGGGGTTCTAGGAGCTGAAAAGCTTTGTCTTATCTCTTCATCCTCACAGAATCTACACATTAACTGATGTTGTTTATTGGGTGTCAACTTATAACCTAGAGGGGGGGGATAGGTTTTTCGAATTATTTTATCCCCTTCAGGTGTTCTTGAATTCTGATTAGTTGATCTATAAGTTATAAAGCATAACACAGAAAACACACAGAAACTTATAGAGGTTCCTCAAGACAGGGTGTCTTGAGTTGTCCTCTTTCCCTCTGCGCCTAGCTAGCAGTGTGCTAGGCTTGGCAAACTCTGCCAAATTTTCAGGCCTTCAAGCCTTACAACACAGACCCGCAAGTCCTACAGCCTAGGCCCGCAAGCTCGACACTCAGGCCCTCAAGCCCTACACAACACAGACCCGCAAGTCCTGTGCCTACAGCCTAGGCCCGCAAACCCCTACTACACCTGAGCCCTCAAGCTCGACAAGATCGGACCCACAAGTCCACTGCCCTGGCCCTCAAGCCTTACAGCTCTCTAGCCCTCAAGCTAGACGATGTCGGACCCGCAAGTCCACTGACCTAGCCCTCAAGCCTCACAGCTCTCTATCCCTCAAGCTAGACAAATAAGCCCGCAAGCCTTACAAGAAATTACAGTAGAAAAACTGTTTCTTCTGCCGGATGAAGATTGGCAACCTAGCCTGATGAAGATCGGCTTCTTTAGGTTGAAGAAGATGCTTCTTGATTTGGAGTTTCAGCACTGGATCTTCAGCCTCCTCTTTTTTTGCCTGATGTTGATCAGCTACTTTTCAGTCGATGTAGATGACTGATTCTTCAGAGAACACTTGATGCTTGTTCTCTACTTGATCTTCTTCTTCTCCGCCGAAAATACTGTTCTATTGACGTGTAGCGGCGGGATTCTTTCTCGTTCTTTTTCTATATTTTTAAGACTCCTTTTCTAGGGCATCACTGTTCCCTTTTATAGGATAGATTAGCCGCATAATGGTCACATGTGATGTCCTTTAATGTCAGACGCCCCATTCCATAAGAGCACGCACTGATTGGACAATCAGGCGGCAGCATTAAATACTGACAGCGCGTCCGCAACATTTGAATCTGTCTCGACGATATTTCCATTGTTACAATGACATGGATGATATCTCGATGATAGGACTTTGTCGATGCCTTAAACTTTGGTAGATATTCAATTCTCCTTGCTTCTGCCTCTGATGCTGGTATCTCGACGTATGAGACATTCTGGTGCTTCTGCATATACGACGATATGATGTCTCTGACTGTGTCGTCGTAATCATTTTATTCTATCGACGACATGCCTTCTTTACGACGATGTTCGACGCCATCGGTCATACTTAGCCTTTTCAGCGACAAGGCTTCTTCACGACGATGTCTGTTCTTCTCGACGACAAGGCCACTTTGGTGAAGTCGACGATACTGCGTCTTCTGGACGACATTTCTTCCTTTTGTCTTCATTCTTCTCTGCGTTCAACAAACGGCAATCTTCGTTTGACGAACAGCATTCTGCGTTCAACGAGCTTCATTCTTCTGTCCCATCTTAGCATTTGACGAACTCCATTCTGCGTTCGACGAACAACCTTCTGCGTTCGACGAACACGCCAAGTCTCAGCGGTCGACGATCTTCCTTCTGAGTTCGACGATCTTGCTTCTGCGTTCGACGATCTTGCTTCTGCGTTCGACAATCTTGCCAAGTCTCAGCGTTCGACTAACTCGCCAAGTCTCAGCGTTCGACGATTTTCCTTCTGCGTTCGACAATTTTGTTCTGCTAACTTCCTGAGTTTTATAAGCTAGAGATGTGATCAAAACAAAGTGAAGTTTTCTTGACTTGGTGACTTCTTCAAATCAGGAATCATGTGGGCAAGATTCCCAACAATCGCCCCCTATTTGAAGAAGTCAGAATCTCAATTCAAGACTACTTTCACTTGACAATAAATATTATAATCTTAACTTTTGATCATGTAAGATTGTACTTATCTTTGCTGAACTCTTTGAGTACATCAGGCATGTAGCTCCCCCTTGATTTGATGTCTCTTCTTTTGTGGCTCCCCCTACACCTTTGCTCCCCTATCTTTGAGGTCTTTCTACTTGAGCATCTTTGTCTTGAACATATGTTATTTCTCCCCCTTTCTGACTTCTTTCCTGGAGCTCTTCTTTAAGTAGACAATAGTCCAAGCTCCCCCTTGCTCGGTCATAGTTCATCCAAATTCCTGAGAGATTTTCTAACCAATCATCTACAAAGGGATTAGTGAAAAATAAATAGAGGATTACTCTAAGTTTAACATCCCCAGTTGGAATTTGAAGAAATTAAACTTAGCTTCATCTAGGGGCTTTGTAAATATATCAGCCACTTGTTTGTCTATTGGGACAAACTCAAGGGTGATATCTTCATTTTCCACATGCTCCCTGATGAAGTGATACTTCATCTCAATATGCTTAGTCCTGCTGTGAGAGACAGGGTTCTTAGCAATTGAGATTGCACTTGAGGAGTCACAAAATAGGGGTGTTTTGGTCATCTTTAAATTGTAGTCTTAAAGTTGATGTTTGATCCATAGCAGTTGGGCACAGCAGCTCCCAGCAGAGATATACTCTGATTCTGCTGTTGAGATTGCCACGCTGGTCTGCTTCTTACTGCTCCACGAGATCAGTCTTCCACCAAGGAATTGGCATGTCCCTGAGGTACTCTTTCTGTCTTCCTTGCACCCTGCATAATCCATTTGAGATGTTGTCATAGCCCCTGGTCACTCCCTTTTTTGAACCACCAAAAATCACTGTTGGTCCATTCTCCACAGGGATGAACTCTTTTAAGTACCTTCTGACTCCAGTCATGTGCCTAGAGCAGCCACTGTCCAAATACCAAATTAGAGATTGGTTGGCATTTAGACCTACCTGCAAAATAAATCACTTCCCCTTAGGTACCTAATATGGATTGGGTCCTTGGTTTCTGTTAGGATGATATAAAGGAACAATAAACCTTTGAGGGTTCTGCACTCTCCTTGCATTGAGCCCTGTTGGGTTGAACCAACAGTCCAAGGCAAAGTGGCCAACTTTCCCACAGTACCAGCATTCATGTCTGTTGTATCTTCTCTTCTGCTTCACCATCTGAGTGGGGTGGCAGTGCTGCTGAGCAGAAGAGCATGCTTCTTGCCTAACAGATCTTGGGTGAACCTCATATGTGTGAGTTTGAGGTGGAATCGGTCTCACCACATTTTGATTCACCTTCTTGGGAACAGGCTTTGTAGGAACAGCCTTTCCCCTACCCTTGATTGCTGTTGCTGCCGGTTTGTGGGCTGAAGGACTTGACACCAGCACCTTCTTATAGGAAGGTCTAGCTTCAGAATCTTTGCCTGTAACCGTCTCCTGATTAAAACCAATACCAGCTCTGAACTGTCCAGAGAAGGTGTCAATGATAGGCAGGATAGTTTTGGGCATTGAGAAGCTGGATGCAAGTTTCTTCTCAGCCAACAACATTTCCTCAAGGTCCTTGATGACCTTGTTCTTCTGTACCAATTCAGCATTCTTATGCCTTATGGCTTCCTTGAATTTGTCCACTTCTTTGCTCATAGCAGTCAGCTTCTCAGCTATCTCCTGGAGCTCAGATTGAACAGGCTTCAAGGAATCTAACTCCTTGGTCTGGACTTTGAGGAGTTTCTTACAGCTTTTGAAAGCTTCCCATAGGGCTTTATATTGCCTTATCAGTTCATATTCAACATCATATTGGGATCTTGAGGTTGTGCTATTGGCAGCAGACACATCCTCATCATCATGCACAGAATCTGCTACTGATTCAAAATCAGAGTCAGATAGAGGAGTTCTGTTAGTTACCTTCCCAGGAGAGATGTCATCCTGGTTATCTTCACCTATGGCCATCAAGCCAATGAGTGCATCTTCCTCGGTACCAGAGGAACTTGAGTCAGAATCACTCAGTGTTCTGACGTTCTTTGCCATGAATCCTTTTTCTGACTTCCTCTTGCTTCTTGAGCTTCTTCTTTCTTCATGGTTCCTTGACTCCTTCTTCTTAGAAGGGCAGTCAGCAGCCATGTGACATGTCTTGCTGCAGGAATAACAAATAGTATTATTTAAATCATGTTTACCAGGGTTAGACTTGTACCTTTCCCCCCTGGGGGCTCTGGATCTATCACGATGATCAGATCTTCTGGAACTTGAGGATGAATTTCTGTGATTATCCCTCCTCCTTCTGTGTATCAGCTTCCTGAACTGTTTTGAGAGAAGGGCCACCTCTCTGTCAGTGTCATCAGAATCTGAAGAGCTAGCTTCTGATTCCTCACTGCTCTCAGATCTGCTCTGAGTTGCAGAGATCTTTCCCTTGGATCTTCTGGTGCTCTCAGCCTTTAGATCAACAGATCTATCTTTTGAGCTCACCTTTGAGCTTTCTTCTTCATCCTTCCTGGTGTTGAGTTGAAGTTCATGAGACAGCTGATGAGTCTCATTTTAATACACATTTTTGGACTCATCTGGGCCGGTATTATAGCCAATGCACTACATATTAGATCCATAATCACACATATTTGATCTCTATACTTCATTCCATGCTAAGTGCACTTTTAGGCCCATTTCGATGTGCAATTGCACGCTTTATTGTTGGGGGTAAGCACATTGTGCTCCCATTCCTTTTATGATATTATGATGTTGCTGGAGGTGTTTTCCCAGCTGTGTGATTGCTTTTTGATGTTGTGCAGGTGGGTAGATCATCCATTATGGCCAGATTTCATGTCTGCGTGAATCGCACAGTCGTGTGTTTTCTTGACACACGGTCGGCTGCGATCGTGCGCGTTCATTTGCAGCCCAAAATAGCATTCTGAATTTGGTCGTGCGTTTTTATGCACGGTCGTGCGTTTGGTCGTGCATGAACAAAATTCTGCAACGTTTCTATTTAAACTGCGATTTTTTAAGTTTTGACACCCGATTCAGTTCCGCCATTTTCACCGCAAGGAGAGCTCCAGCACCATTTTCCTCCACCCTTCCATGAGGGCTTTGCCCTAGGCCGCCTCCATCTTCCAAGAGCTTCCAAGGAGAGGGATCTAGCCCTACATCCATCATCATCCAAGGAGAAGGAAGCTTTGGTCTTGTGGTCGGATCGTGACACGAAGAGGACGGGCCATTGGAGGGTAGTGACAGTCTTCTCTACCCCGGATGCAGTTGAGGACTGAGCTTGGACGCGGATTGACAACCCAGCGATTCCAACCGTGAATCTTCAACAAGGCTTCAGATTGGGTCGATTCCTTTGCTTTCTCCCCTCTTTGTTTTGATGAATGTAACTAGATTTCTCTATACTTTGATGATGGCACTATGAACTATGATTTATAATGTTTATTTCATTTATATGAGATTATTTTGTTCATATGTGTGTATGAGGTGCGCCCCCATCCATTTTCCATCAACATTCGTCATCACCCTCCACTCCATTACGCTAGCCTACTCTTCCATTCCGTAAGACTACTCTTCCATCCGCCAAGCTAAGCGGTGCTAACGGCCCGTGTAATCCACCTCGACCCCGCCGGTGCGAACCATTCTATACGCAAGTCTTCTCGTCCATCCGCCTAGCGAAGCGTGGCATAGCGGCCTGTGTAATCCATTCGCCTAACGAAGCAGTGCGCTCAAGGCCTACACAGTTCGATTCCGCACTTACCACTCCATCCGCTTGCCTACTCATCCATCCGCCCTTGCGAATCGGTGCATAGTGGCCCGTGTAGTTTTCCATCCCGCCTGGCGAAGCATTGCATAGCGGCATTGCATAGGGTAGTTGTAGTTGTTTTCTTTTATTTTCCACAATCCAAAACACCCCCTCTTCCACAATCCATCCGACCTAAAGGACTTCAATCTCAAGTCCTACCTCAATAGTTAACTCCACCTTACTGTGCTCCTTCGAGATCGATACTCGGGGATTTGCTCCTCATTTTATATTACTTGAACGATCGGTACACTGCCGTTTCGTGTCGCAGTCTAGCTACCGCCTATAGCGGTGTGCGAGATTTGCGCATCAAGTTTTTGGCGTCATTGCCGGGGAACACAGACGTGTGAGTTTTCTGGAGAGGGAGACAAGAGATAGAAACCTGTTTCCCCTTGTTTATACCATTTTATGTATTTTTATATATAAGTAACATCTTTGAATTTCTTTGTTTCTAATCTTTATTTGCAATTTCTCAAAAGCAGGTTTTCAATTTTATTGTTTGTGTATAGTCAATTCTTGCTTAGAATATTTCGGTGGTGAAATCTTCCTTTGCACTATGTTTTTTTATCTGAATATACGTTGCAAATGGTGTGGCGATGCTAGGCATTATAGTGATGAGTGCCCCACTGAAGATGGTGGGCATAACTCTCGTGGTTCAGTGCATGGAGCATCGTCTTCCTACGACACTTCATACACTGTACCCAAGTCTTATGGTCACTCTTCTTCGCCACTTCCATCATTTTTGTATTCCTCACCGGCCCCGCAAGGACTGACAAGGAATAGAAAATTATGTTTGTGTTGTCGTAGCACTGAGCATGCGTTGAAAGATTGTGCAGAATTCCAGCGCCAAATGGAGATGGATGACGAACCGGATATCTGTGTCATTCCTTCCATCTCTCATTTGGTTGCCCCTTCTGATTCTGATGATGAGTTCGCAGTACAACCTTGTCTATGGGGGACTTTTGTGGATATTCCCATCAGACTTTCGACTGCTCAGTGTGATGACGTGGTGGAGATTCCTCTCCCTTTGCTTCCATCTCTTCTTTTGGATTCACCTTCGGAGGAACCTGTTTATATTTTCTCTGAAAAGATATTACTGTTGTTCCTCCGCCTTCTTTGCAAGAATTTTCTACTCCTATTCTTTGTGAGTTGGTTGATGATGTTGTGCAGGAGGTTCATTCGGAGCCTGAGGTTGCGTCAAAATGGGACGAGGATGTTATTCTCTCCAATGGGGAGTGTGACTTCTTGGAACACGATGATGCGCCAAGGTGGGATGAGGAGGATTCCTTTCTTGATGAGGAGGTTTGCACTTCCTTATTGGACGAGGAGGTCCACCTCACCACTGAGGACCTTGAACTCCCGGATTCCCCTCGCTATGATTCATATGATACCGACAGTGATCTATGTTTGGATCCTGCTGGGAGTGAGACCAGGATCACTCCCCCGATTGATTTTTATTCATGTTCTTCTTCTTATTTATTTCTTGATCCCCTTTCTCTATCTGAGCCTGTGCAGGTTGAGACTTCACAGGTACCCCAGGAGGACTTGGAGCATGATGCTCAAGTCAATGATGAGTGTATCCTCATATGTGAGGAGGTTGACCCCTCCTCCATAGTGGAAGCCTCAATCATTACCTTCTCCTCCTGCCGCCTCCCTGAAGATGACACCTTGCTGGGCAAGGATATTTTTGGTGAGATGTGTGAGGAGTACTCCTTCTCCACTTCTTACTTTCTGCTTCCTCTACCTGTGAAGAGCAGGTATTATTATTTAGGTAGAGGGGTAACTGTTTTATCGCCGTATCGGTACCTGTTACCGACACGGATATTAGAACAATTACATGTGCATTTCCTTTTTCATACTCCTATTAGCTAGAACTGTTTTAAATTTGAATAAGTCGTGCTGGGAGGACAATAACTCCAGTAGTTATCTTACTTTTCCTGCATTTCTTATTTCATCTTGTTTAGTTTAGTTAGCTGTACTTCATTTTATTTTTGTATATTTTCTTTTGTTTTTGGCGGAGCTCACCCCTGCAGGTCCTTCTTTTGGATGGTGGATGTTGCGGCTTTGTTTTAGTTTACATGCCAATCTTCTGGTATGCTCACTTGCTGAGCGTTGGGTACTCTCTTCACCTAGCTCTATTTTTTATTTTCATAGTTACATATTGTGTTGGATTGTTTAGTTTAAGTCTGGGGGATAGCTATTTTCTGTGCCCGCTCACGTGCACTATTGCATAGCATGCTAGAAGCTTCTATTTAAGTTATTGTTCATTTTCTTTGCACACCACAGCACCCACTTGAGCGTGCGCTTAGTCATTGGCACGTCGCAAGTCGAATTTGTCTCTTCTGTGTGATTTGAAAAATCATTGAGCTGGCTTAGGATTATGAGGCGAAGTAAAATGTTGACTCTTGTAGTGCTCCTAGTGGAGTGCTCATGTCTCGCATAGAAATCCGTGTAGATTCAATTTCTTTTTATGCTTTTAGATTATATTTTTCTATTAGCGTAGATATTATTTACTTTACTCAAAAATTGGTGAATCCGGTGTGAATCAAACGGTAGCATAGGAATGTGTGTAGACGTTCGCTAGACGTGTATTGCCTGAGCCGGGAGAAAGGATTATCTTTCTCGGTGGCTAAGAACTTGCCCCAAGCAATTCTTGAAGCATGGGTATACAGTTAGTCAATTGCGTGAATGTGATATAGGCCATCATCTTGGCCCGGTTGAGCCTTTGTGCCTATTCCTATCGCTATATCCTCGTTAGCCCAGTTGTGCCTACCCGTTCTTTGATTCAACCCCACTTTTATCTCACCAAAGCCTAAAAGCCAATCCTAGTCGCACACCCAAATTTGAGCGCTGGTTGTATATCATTTTCATGATTGGGGTGTTGATGTGGTGTTATTTTTTGTGAAAATGTGGATGCGCTTCATTGCTCATTTTGCTGAAAATGTTTTGAAAAGAAAAGAAAAGAAAATAAGAAAATAAGAAAAAGAAAAGAAGTTAGAAGAAAAGAAAAAGAGATGAGCTTAAGTGGAAAAAAATCTTTTTGTACAAACTTATGATTGGGAGTAGGCGGTGCACACACACATGTAGTCAAGTTCAAGTCTGGGGGTGTGGTGTACCCGCGTGTCTTTTTGTGGTGCTTGAGGATAGTTTTATGTGCTAGCTCATTTGGGTTTAGTGCTTGAGC
Source organism: Dactylorhiza incarnata (assembly GCA_033032865.1). Taxonomy (NCBI): domain Eukaryota; kingdom Viridiplantae; phylum Streptophyta; class Magnoliopsida; order Asparagales; family Orchidaceae; genus Dactylorhiza; species Dactylorhiza incarnata. Next base: position 12,463,076 of record JAWHQI010000039.1, read on the forward strand.
CGTCGTTTTTATCATTGTATGCCTCACCTAAACCCAAGCCTCATCTAAAACCTAAAGTCCTATTGATTCACGCATTTGAGTCAAACCTGTGTCGTGGAGAGAGTGCCAACAGGTAAGCTTATGGTCACCGACATTGATGGATTTCAATGGAGGTTGTCTCGAGCCCCGATCTTTAGCAATGCTCACCTCAGCGTTCAGTTTACTTTCTTCCTATGTACGACCTTATGATTCACCGTGATTCACTTTTTGAGTAAATGTAATATATAAATACGCCCCTAGAAAAGTATAAACTAATATGTATAATTAGAAATTTTGTCTACTGTATTTCTAGGAGCGTGAGCCTGCGACTTCGCATGGTACTCCGCCCTTGCAATTTCTATGCCAGCTTTGTTTTTTTTTTCTCATCCGCTTGAGGGATTTGTTTGCTCGGGATGCGCAAATAGTTAAGTCTGGGGGTGTGATGAGTCCCATTTTTATACACATTTTTGGACTCATCTGGGCCGGTATTATAGTCAATGCACTACATATTAGATCCATAATCACACATATTTGCTCTCTATACTTCATTCCATGCTAAGTGCACTTTTAGGCCCATTTCGAAGTGCAATTGCACGCTTTATTGTTGGGGGGTAAGCACATTGTGCTCCCCATTCCTTTTATGATATTATGATGTTGCTGGAGGTGTTTTCCCAGCTGTGTGATTGCTTTTTGATGTTGTGCGGGTGGGTAGATCATCCATTATGCCCGGATTTTATGTCTGCATGAATCGCACGGTCGTGTGTTTTCTTGAGGCACGGTCGGCTGCGATCGTGGGCGTTCATTTGCGGCCCAAAATAGCATTATGAATTTGGTCGTGCATTTTTACGCACGGTCGTGCGTTTGGTCGTGCATGAACAAAATTCTGCAACGTTTCTATTTAAACTGCGGTTTTTTAGGTTTTCACACCCGATTCAGTTCCACCATTTTCACCGCAAGGAGAGCTCCAACTCCGTTTTACTCCACCCTTCCACGAGGGCTTTGCCCTAGGCCGCCTCCATCATCCAAGAGCTTCCACTGAGAGGGATCTAGCCCTACATCCATCATCATCCAAGGATAAGGAAGCTTTGGTCTTGTGGTCGGATCGTGACACGAAGAGGACGGGCCATTGGAGGGTAGTGACAGCCTTCTCTACCCCGGACGTAGTTGAGGACCGAGCTTGGACGCGGATTGACAACCCAGCGATTCCAACCGTGAATCTTCAACAAGGCTTCGGATTGGGTCTATTCCTTTGCTTTCTCCCCTCTTTGTTTTGATGAATGTAACTAGATTTCTCTATACTTTGATGATGGTACTATGAACTATGATTTATAATGTTTATTTCATTTATATGAGATTATTTTGTTCATATGTGTGTATGAGGTGCGCCCCATCCATTTTCCATCCACATCTGTCATCACCCTCCACTCCATTACGCTAGCCTACTCTTCCATTCCGTAAGACTACTCTTCCATCTGCCAAGCTAAGCGGTGCTAACGGCTCGTGTAATCCACCTCGACCCCGCCGGTGCGAACCATTCCATCCGCAAGCCTTCTCGTCCATCTGCCTAGCGAAGCATGGCATAGCGGCCCGTGTAATCCATTCGCCTAACGAAGCAGTGCGCTCAAGGCCTGCACAGTTCGATTCCGCACTTACCACTCCATCCGCTTGCCTACTCGTCCATCCGCCCTTGCGAATCGGTGCATAGCGGCCCGTGTAGTTTTCCATCCCGCCTGGCGAAGCATTGCATAGCGGCATTGCATAGGAGTAGTTGTAGTTGTTTTCTTTTATTTTCCACAATCCAAATCACCCCCTCTTCCGCAATCCATCCGACCTAAAGGACTTTAATCTTAAGTCCTACCTCAATAGTTAACTCCACCTTACTGTGTTCCTTCGAAATCGATACTCGGGGATTTGCTCCTCATTTTATATTACTTGAACGATCGGTACACTGCCGTTTCGTGCAGCAGTCTAGCTACCGCCTATAGCGGTGTGCGAGATTTGCGCATCAACAGCAACTTCCCATACAGATTTTTGGGCTCCATGATGCCCAGCTGACCCATCTCTCTGATGGCACAGATCTTGATATCCTACTCTTTTGTGAGGGATCTATGAAACTTGTCATTAAGATCTGAGTTTGTGAACTTTCTTTCATAGTTTCTCAATCCATTCACTATCTTGAAAAATCTCTCATAACAGTTAAAGATTGTTTCATTCTTGCCTTGCTTGAAGGCCTCATACTCTTGGTTGAGAAGGGATTTTCTATCATACCTTACCTCTTCAGTACCCTCCATGTACACGATCAAGGAGTCCCACATCTCCTTGGTCATTTTGCAGTGAATCAGATTCTGGAGGGTTGAATCATCTATGGCACTTACAATGACATTTTGTGCCCTCTTATCTAGGCCTGCCAAGGCTAGCTCGTCCTTGGTCATGTCCTCATATTTCTTTACCACCTTCTTGGTTGGATCAATGGTGGAAGCAGTTGTAAGGATAAAGAGACCCTATTGGATTGTCAGATAGATTCTTGGATCAGCCGCTTCCATGAACAGCCTTACCCTTTCCTTCCAGATAGGGAAGTTCTCCTTCGTGCAGATTGGAAGTTTCTATTGGATCTTACGGTGCCCTTAGAGGGGGGGTGAATAAGGGTTTTATGGAATTTAAATCTTAATTAAAAATATTAGAGTTTGCAACTAAAGTTTCAAGATATTTTATAAGAAAATATGTTTAAATATTCCAGATAAGATTATATTGAAGATTCCTTTTTAAATAATTGAAACAAACATTTTGTTAACTGTTGCTAACGCCTGGCGTTAAGTCTTAACGCTGGGCGTTAGCTCTCCAGAGAATATTCTTCAGAACAAAAAGATTGCCACAGTGATTTTACTTATGAAATCTTAAATGAAATACAATTTCAGAACATCAGAGATAATGAAAATTATTATTGTATTTCAAAGATAATTATACAAATGTTAAATTTAATACTTTGATGGAAATAGAAATTAAAACATTCTCAAAGAGGAAATAAAATCAATTGAATAGAACATTAAGAGACATGATTTTATTTTATAATAAATTGAATACACAAATGTTTAATTTCTATAATGCTAGAAATCAAGGCGAAAATATGTAAAAACACTTTTTGTTGTTTCACCGATCCTTCTCCCAAGAAACTGTTGTCTATAGCCTATCTATCCCCAGATGAGGCCTCTAGCCACCCCCTAGATCTACCCTTGACCTAGTCGCCACGCACAAGGCGGCGAATTACCACCTAAGCCTCACAAGGACCTAGTCGCCAACACAAGGCGAATTTACCCACGGAATCCTTCCCGGAATCCGACGTTCTCACCGAACTATTTCTCCACACAAAATACAAAAAAGGAAAAATAAAAGATTACAAGATAAGTAAAGAGAAACTCCCCAATAAATTCTGAAGGTGAAGACGAAGTCGATGTAGATGTTGGCGTTCTTGAAACGATCGTCCTTCATATGGAATATGCGTTGTAGACCTTCTTCTTCAAAATCTTCTTTAGATCTTCATGCTAGCCCAAGGGAGATCTCTTAATTTGTTGTACACAAACCTCTCTCCAAAGTATCAAAATTCTGGAATCATCTCTTGTAAATTTGAATGAGAGGAGTTGTACTTTTAAATAGCCTCGGAAGTTAACGTGTGGGTTAAGGTTAACGCGCGGCGTTAGTGAGGCAGTTGCTGAGATCGTGCATAAACTCGGGAGCGTGGCTGAACAAAATTTCGTCGAACGAAAACAAATTTCGTTGAATGCGCCTTCGTCGAACGCACCCTTTGTTGAACGGAAAAATGCAACCGTCAGGATCGTGCAAACCGCCAAGGATCGTGACAGAACAAACTTTCATCGAACGGAATTGATTTTGTCGAACAGAGCTTTACATTCGTCGAACGCAGTTGTTGGGCGCAATGTTGTCGAGCGCAGGCTCAGTTCGTCGAACGGAGCTCCTCGTTTGTCAAACGCAGCATGTTGAGCGCAAATTCGTCGAGCGTAGAAGATTTCGTCAAACGAAACCCCTCGTTCATCGAACGCAGCTTGTCGAGCTCAAGTTCGTCGAGCGCAGACGATTTCGTCGAACGGAACTCCTCGTTCATCGAACGCAGCTTCCTTCAGATTTCGTCGAGCGCCTTCAGAGTTCGTCGAACGCAGGTTCCTTCAGATTTCGTCGAGCGCCTTCAGAGTTCGTCGAACGCATCTTCTAGTTCGTCGAATGCAGTTTGCATCTCAGCGGTTTTCCTTCTCAGCGGTTTCTTCTAAGCAGTTTGCTAACGCTGGGCGTTAACTACTAACGCGGGGCATTAGCTCATATTCCAAAGAATCATTTCCAATCAGCAAACTATTCATAGGGATGTGTAGTTATAGTTCCTGTACAACCTGCACACTATAAACACACAAAATACAAGATCAAATACAACACGGTATTTGTTATTCTCAAACCAAGAGATGTGGAACATAGGCTCCAACAATCTCCCCCTTTTGATAATAACAAATACCTGTATGAGAAATTAGTGAACTTAAAACCATTTGTGTTTATAGATAAGTGCGGTAATAAGATATGCAAGAATAACAGGTTAAAAGCAAGATAGATTTGATAGTGATAATGCATACTCTTTCTATATGAAGTCCTCCCCCTACATAAGTGTTCTCTTATAATTTACTCCCCCTAAATATCAATTTTACTAGATTTCTCAATTTCTTCTCCCCTTTGTTGTTAACAAAAGTGGGTAGGGATGAGTGTATATCTTTTATGATAGATAAGGAACCACTTATTGAAGGATTTTCATGATCGAGCATACGATAGTGTATGCACCTCCTATATGATTACTCCCCCTACAAATATACCCTTTTTTAGTTTAATATCATTATAATGCAGTCCCCCTAAATATTAGATTTATGCAATTTAATCTCCCCTTTTTGTAGAATCAAAAGAGGGTTTAGGAGTGAGTAAGTATGATAAGGAGTAATATATTTTATGTCGAGAAGAAAAATAGGATGCAATCAAAAGCTTGTTAAATACTACTTGTTGAGAAAAATATAAGCATGATGTAACATAAAGTAGTAAGCAACATAGCTAACATGATAAAGTAAGCATTCTATTTTAAGATACCACTTGCTGAAAGGAAAACACGGTGTTAAAAATAATAAGCACTCTTAAACATAAACATCATTTTAGAAGATAAAACCATATAAAGGATAATGAGTTTTAAATTTGAAAAGTTGATGTTTGAGTTAGAGATTGAAGAGATGCTATTCCATTAAGATAAAAAAAATTGCAAGCATGATTTCATAATATCAAGAAAAGAAACACAAACTACAATGTAATAAAATTTGCATTTCAAGTACACATAAACATTATAGCGATCATGCTTTGTTATCTAGTGCATTTACTTAAGTTTGTAGAGATTTGAGTAGATGAGCATTAGGATCCAATTCTCATGAGTAGAAGTTTTATGAAAGATAATGATGTGTACAAAGTAGTGTTTTGATAAAGTATACAAGTGAATCAATCAAATACACATGACATATATAATGAAATAACACAACATTAAAATACACAAATAATATTACTTCCACACTATTTCAATGCACATGAATAAATAGTACAACTACCAAGGTGCTCTGCACACACAATGCTTATTAAGACTTATCAGGGTGCAAAGTAGTGCTTGGGGGATCACTTTTATACTTTTTAGCTTTATTTTCAATTTTTTATGATCTGGTGTACTAAGAGAAGTGGTGTATAAATTGTTTGCTACAAGACACTTTACAATTCTTAGCCAAGGTGCTCAACCTCACAATGCTCATTAAGACTTATCATGAGGGTGAGTAGTGCTTGGTGGAGTTTTCCTTGTCATTGATTATTTGCTTTTTAGTTTAGTGACTAAGGACTCTGAATTCACTTGTTTTGCAAACATACCATTTTTTAAACCACATTTCTCTAAAGAATAAGTGCATGAAAAATAAAGAATTGTAATAACCAATTCAATGTTGTGTAGGTAATCTATTTATGCATTTTAATCATTTATGTTATAACACTACACAATCATGTAAGAATAAGATTGCAAACACATATAGGTTATCAAAAATAAGTGAGTGAATGAATCATTATCAAACATAATACATTACTCATATTTAGAGGCATGCTAAGCGTTTCTACACATGTTTATCTACAATCAATTTCATTGCACATAACAAGATAATTTTCAAGGCATGACAAATACAAAACAATATTTTTTAAGAAACTTGAAAGTTAAATTAAACATTGTATTTAATCTTTAATTGATATAATTAATCATCCTTGACAATGACAATGAATAACAATCAGTTTTTATAAATTTTTGAATTTTTTATATATGCACAAAACAATAAACACACATAAAGAAAAACATATTTTTGTTCTTTGAAATTGTTTTGTAATTTTGTATTTGTTTTTTTTATATATATTCTCTGGAAATCATAGAAGTCTTTAATATCCCTTTCAGTAAATGATATTCTATGCCAGAGAAATAAACAAAAATAATGCATGAGAAAAATACATATATATATATATATTTTTGTAAAGAAATAAAATTTTGTTTTAAAGGAAATAAAAAGATAGAAAACTTTTTACAAACAGAGAAATAAGACACACACAAAATATTAAAATAATACCAGAAATAATTCAAAACAAAAAAATATATACTTTGGAGCAAAGGAGCTAACGCCAAGCGTTAACTTCTTAATGCCAAAACAGAACTGCATTTCTTGATGTTTTGAAAAATATTTTTCTCAATTCATTTGTATTATAAAGAGACCTTCCTTCAGTTGAAATTTCAGAGTATATTGATTAGATTTGAAGGCTCTTTTAGCATGTATTTGGTGATTTTTCAAATACTTGTGTTTTGTAAAATCATTAAAACTCAAAGTAATAAAATATACAAACACAAGATGCAATGTTAGAACAAAAACAAATATGCATGATTTATGTATAAAGAGTGAGAGAATGTTCATGCAATGAATATATGTATATCTAAGATCAAGATACCTTAACAATATGACTACACTCTAGCCTCGTACTAAGTGACGGATGGGCATGAGGAGTTGCACGCATGCCGTAGGTTGGGGTGTTAATCCCATATGCATACAAAAGACGACGCTCAACCTAGCACTCTTTTCCCCAGTGCCTCACAAGGCCCCACTGGAACCCTCCCCGGTTAAGGACAAGACATGACTTAGAGGTTAGGTCTCTAATGCACACAATCCTACGCCCTCGCTATTGTGAGACACATGTCATAGGTTTATTGATTATGGACATACTAAGCGTGTAAGCCTTAAATATATTAACTGTGTTATAATTGCATGATTAGTTTTGGATTTACAATTTTATCGAAGATTGTTGATTTTAAATCCATTTAGAAAAGTTTTATTCATGCAAATAACTACAAAGGAAAATATGATTTTTTAGATTTTAATGATATAATTTACTTTAGCATTGCAAGATATAACTAGCATGGATATTGATTTCTTCCTATGGTAAGTGATAATGCTAGTGTGATGAGTTAGGACAACATGGTGCAAAGCTAAGTAAAATTGGACAAATATAAGATTGAGTTGCATGTATTCAAACAAAGAGTTTTGAATTTTCATAGACCTAGACAGAAGTGACAATTCTATTTGATTTCATCTTGTTGATATCAAGTTAATTCATAGGTCTAAAGATAATGAGATTCATGCAAACAATAAAGATGCACATCACACACACAAAACAAGATATGAAACTATAATACCAATTGCAATCATATATTTCATAATTCCTAAGGTTGATAGAATTAGTTGATTTAAGATAGGTCTTGATGGATCATGAATTATGATATATGATTATAGTGAATTTTAGCATAGGATATTAATAGATCATGGTGGTGATTGTGAAATCATATTCATCATTTTTATAAATTTTTTTTTTATTTTAATTTTTAGAAATTAGACAAATACAAGGTATTTGACAATAATGATAGTAAAAATAATTTTTTAGAGAAAATCAGAATTTTTAGGAAAATATGCCAACAGAGTTACAATATTTGATTTAAAACACATTTTTTTTATATTATTTGATTCTGATTTTTCTCGATTATGATTTTCAATATAGGGGCTATTATATGCAACAACGAAAAAATAGACAAATATGCAATTTGGATGTTATGCTAAATATATATAATTGGTTTGCATGTAATCAATTATAGAGTTTTGAAAATTTATAGACCTAGAATGAAGAGGCAATTCTATTTGATTTCATCTTAGGTCTAAATATAATGAGATACATGCAAATAATAGATATGTACATCACACGCACTAAACAAGATATGAAACTATAATACCAATCGCAATCATATATTTCATAATTCCTAAGGTTGGTAGAAATAGTTGATTTATGATAATTCTTGATAGATCATGAATTATGATATATGATAATATTGAATTTTAGCATAGGATATTAATAGATCAAGGTGGAGTGTGTGAAATCATACTCATCATTTTTGTAATTTTTCAATTATGATTTTTATTATAGGGGCTATTATATGCAACAAAGAAAATAGACAAATATACAATAAGTTGTGCATTTAATATTTTACCCTAAGACCCCTAAAAGTCCATTTAAATCCAATTTTGAAAGTAATTTCATTAGTCTTGATAATATCATTTAGAAAATTTAGCATTCAATTTATAATGATAATATAAGACATTTATAGGCAATGGATTTAAAAAGGATGAAAAGGAAAAAGGAAAGATAGATCACAAAATTTTTTGACTTTATGTTCAATTTAATTCAATTTTGATTTGATAAACATTAGGCTTAAAATGTAAAAGTCATATTTCATAATATATCTAAGTGACCTTAGCGTGTTGGCTCAAAATAAGAAAACAAACAAAAGAAAAAGCAATTAAGCATATCATGAAGTAGAGTAATGATATTTCATTTTTAATTTATTTCTACTTCATGCAAAACGATGATTCATAGTGAACGAGAGATTTAGGTATCCAAAGGGGACCATGTGTGATGGTTCCCTTGGGTACCCAAATACATCGTGTAGGCTTTTGGAGAGATAATGATGAATGTGCCTTTATAGTGGAGATAGTGTTTCATTTTTAATTTTGGGCATCCATTCATACTTTGGTTGTTTATCGTTTAAATTCATATTATGATTATTTGACATCTTCTTGGAATGATAGTTGTTTGAAAAATAATTCATTTGGGATTTATGTTTATTCAAATTATTTTTCAAAATACATTGATGTTGATAATCATAATGAATTTCATTATATGGATTCTTTGAGAGTTTATAAGAGTGATGGTCTTTCTTAAGAATTGAATGTTGAAAGAGTGGGTTACAATATGTTTTAAAAGATTGATTCTTATTTTGATGATTTTCATTTCCACTCTTTCTTATAGACATACTCTTATAATATGAAGGATAATATTTTGAAGTTTGATTTTCATGAAAATGAGTTTTTAAATTTGAGTCATGATTGAAAATGTATTGAGACTTATAATAATGACTCTTAAGAATTTTGTGAGGGTCATAATTCTTTTTGAAACTAAACTCCTTTTGAGTTGATGTATGAAAATGATCCTTTTTAGAAATGATTTTATAAGTTAATTTATCTTTGTTAAAGCATCATTTTCAATTATCAATTTTTCATTATGCTTTTTAGAAACTAAGAGCCCTTTTTCAATATCCTTGAATTTTTCTTTTATAAGATTGAAATCTAAACAAGGAGTAGGAATTTTAATAAAAGAGCATGAAAGAAAATTTGAAACATCAATATAAGATTCTATTTTAGCGTTTGCTTTTAAAGTTTTATTTTCTAAACGTAATTTGGAATTAGCATGTTTCAACTTTGAAATTTTATGTTTAGCAAATTTAAGCACACGAAATGTAGAAATAGAATTAGTTACTAAAAAGGAAGATTTAGATTTTCTTACCTTGCTATAGTTTCCGTCTTCTCTTTTCTCATGCATCAATTGAGTTCAATGTTGCTTCTCTCTTAGATTGATCTTCCTCCAAGAATGAGTCCTCGTCAATTTCTTCACTTGGATCCATAATGAATTCCTCTTGTTCATCATCTATGGAAGGAAGACTGTAAGTATTCTCAAGATATTTCCAAACTTCAAAAGCAGTAGGAAGCGTATAAATAAGTTTGAAAATATTTTGATCTAGAGCACAATATAGACTATTCATAGATTTGGCATTTAAAAACATTTCATTCTTACTTAAAATACTTGGGGGCATTTTAATTGTAATATTCCAAACTTCAATATCCAAAGTTTTAAGAAATATTTCCATAAGTGTTTTCCACCCATTATAATTTTCACCCATAAATAGTGGTGGACATAATAATTTTTCATTTTCATAAAATTTATCCCCTCTAGAAGATGCGAGATCATGAAGCGCAATTATTCCCAGTTCTGAAGCCGTATTGGAATAACCTACCCTCTGATACCACGTGTTGGATACGGCGCCCTTAGAGGGGGGGTGAATAAGGGTTTTATGGAATTTAAATCTTAATTAAAATATTAGAGTTTGTAACTGAAGTTTCAGAATATTTTATAAGAAAATATATTTAAATATTCCAGATAAGATTATATTGAGGATTCCTTTTTAAATAATTGAAACAAACTTTTTGTTAACTGTTGTTAATGCCTGGCGTTAAGTCTTAATGCTGGGCGTTAGCTCTCCAGAGAATATTCTTCAGAACAAAAAGATTGCACATTGATTTTACTTATGAAATCTTAAATGAAATACAATTTCAGAACATCAGAGATAATGAAAATTATTATTGTATTTCAAAGATAATTATACAAATGTTAAATTTAATACTTTGATGGAAATAGAAATTAAAACATTCTCAAAGAGGAAATAAAATCAATTGAATAGAACATTAAGAGACATGATTTTATTTCATAATAAATTGAATACACAAATGTTTAATTTCAACAACGCTAGAAATCAAGGCGAAAATATGTAAAAACACTTTTGTTGTTTCACCGGTCCTTCTTCCAAGGACCGGTTGGCTATAGCCTATCTATCCCCAGATGAGACCTCTAGCCACCCCCTAGATCTACCCTTGACCTAGTCGCCATGCACAAGGCGGCGAATTAACCCCTAAGCCTCACAAGGACCTAGTCGCCAACACAAGGCGAATTTACCCACGGAATCCTTCACAGAATCTGACGTTCTCACCGAACGATTTCTCCACACAAAATACAAAAAAGGAAAAATAAAAGATTACAAGATAAGTAAAGAGAAACTCCCCAAGAAATTCTGAAGGTGAAGACGAAGTCAATGTAGATGTTGGCGTTCTTGAAACGATCGTCCTTCGTATGGAATATGCATTGTATACCTTCTTCTTCAAAATCTTCTTTAGATCTTCATGTTAGCCCAAGGGAGATCTCTTAATTTGCTGTACACGAACCTCTATCTAAAGTATCAGAATTCTGGAATCATCTCTTGTAAATTTGAATGAGAGAAGCTGTACTTTTAAATAGCCTCGGAAGCTAACGCATGCGTTAAGGTTAACGTGCGGCATTAGTGAGGCAGTTGCTGAGATCATGCATAAACTCAGGAGCGTGGCTGAACAAAATTTCGTCGAACGAAAACAAATTTCATCGAACGCGCCTTCGTTGAACGCACCCTTCGTCGAACGAAAAAATGCAACCGTCAGGATCGTGCAAACCGCCAAGGATCGTGACAGAACCAATTTTCGGTGAACGGAATTAATTTCATCGAACGGAGCTTCACATTCGTCAAACGCAGTTGTTGGGCGCAATGTCGTCGAGCGCAGGCTCAGTTCGTCGAACAGAGCTCCTCGTTCGTCGAACGCAGCATGTCGAGCGCAAATTCGTCGAGCGCAGAAGATTTCGTCGAATGGAACCCCTCATTCGTCGAACGCAGCTTGTCGAGCTCAAGTTCGTCGAGCGCAGAAGATTTCATCGAACGGAACTCCTCGTTCGTCGAACGCAGCTTCCTTTAGATTTCATCGAGCGCCTTCAGAGTTTGTCTACCGCAGGTTCCTTCAGATTTCGTCGAGCGCCTTCAGAGTTCGTCGAACGCAGCTTCTAGTTCGTCGAACGCAGTTTGCATCTCAGCGGTTTTCCTTCTCAGCGGTTTCTTCTCGGCGGTTTGCTAACGCTGAGCGTTAACTACTAACGCGGGGCGTTAGCTCATATTCCATAGAATCATTTCCAATCAGCAAATTATTCATAGGGATGTGTAGCTATAGTTCCTGTACAACCTGTACACTATAAACACACAAAATACAAGATCAAATATAACACGGTATTTGTTATTCTCAAACCAAGAGATGCGGAACATAGGCTCCAACAGTTTCATGGATCTCATCTCCCGATTCTGATCTCTACCAGCCATAGTGAATAGTTCCACGATCTAGATCAGATGGTTAAGTCTTCTTTTGATCAACCTCCCTCTAATACCACTTGTTGTTTATTGGGTGTCAACTTATTGCCTAGAGGGGGGTGAATAGGTTTTTCGGATTATTTTATCCCCTTCAGGTGTTCTTGAATTCTGATTAGTAGATCTATGATGAATAACAAATTATGCATATTTTTAGTATTGTTTTTAACATAATTTTGGGTAGTTTTGTACATATTTCATATAAATTCTTGAAGTAATCTCTTGTTTTATTTACGTATATAGCTATTCATCATTTTGAAAAAAACTTGAGTAATTTAAGTATGAAACATTTTGTAAATATATGTAAATATAATATAAATATAAAGAAATATATATATATATAAAATATAATAGTATAATATAATAAAAAAATATAGTAATAATAATATATATAATAATAATAGTAATAATAATAGTATATATATAATAATAGTAATAATAATAGTATGTATATAATAAATAATAATAAGTATAGATATATCTATACTATTCTAAAAAGAAATATGGTGGTCTGCGAATAGCATGAGATCAAAAATACCTAAAAAATTTGGACCATCAGATATGTGGCTACGAAAAATGCTGCCCGTCCGATTAAAAACGCAAAAACCCTAACTACTTTAAAACCCGATCCTCCCCTTGGCCGCTTTCACTAGAATTCCCTCTCCCCCGCGAAATCCCCCGCAGCTCCCGCTCAGACCTTTACTTCGCTCCTAAATCCCCCGCAGCTCCCGCTCAGACCTTTACTTCGCTCCTACGCGCACCTCCGACGTCTCTTCTGAACGATCATCCCCATACAGCCTGCGATGGAGAAGAGGGAAAGGGCGGGGAGGAAGTCGTAGCCAAAATCTCGCAAGACCGCTATCCTATTTAGCCTCCAATCCCGCTCAACATTTGGAAAAGCTGCTAGGGCACGCCGATCTCTCCGGCTCGGCATCCTCTCTACGCCACACCTGCACGCCAAACTCTCCCGCTCGCCAGTTTCAGGCCACCGGCTACACGCCCCCTCTCCGATCTACATCTCGCAAGACAGGGTTCTCCAACTACCCGCGCTCTCTCGCCAGAATCACCTAGCCACGCCGATCTCTCAGTAAAACCCCTTCATTTCTACTCTCTCTATCAACTATGTTCGCCGCCTATCAGGAACTCATCCACGATCTTAACAACAGTTCAGAGTGATATTGGATTTCGTTTCTTTAACTGATTTGGCTCAGTTTCCACGCACCTACAAAAATGGTTGAAGATGGAAAAACTATGTCTTCCTCCAGCAAAAGGGTAAATGCAATTCAGTTTATTTCTAAGATTCAGCTTCATATCGTGATTAAACTTTAAAATCGAACTATGTCTGACATATTTAATAATTTCCATATTTTGCTTGAAAATAGATCAAAATTTTTTTGGTTTTCCTTTAGGTTTACCAATAGAATTAGTGGGTACCTATTTCTTATTAATCTATAGAGATGAAATTGACTTTCATTCATTTGACTTACTCCTTCAGGTTTGCCCTTCAGCTCCACGTATGCTGATATTATTCATTCATTGTGCTGCATCCCTTCTTATTGTTTTCTTGCTGAATCAATCAGTAACATGTACGTGCCTTGATAAGATCTCTTTAGTTTGGCCTTCTTCTTTAGGACTTAGTAGAAGATGACAGTTGTAGTTCTTTTATTGGTATGTGCATGTGTAGTTCTTTTATTGGTATATGCATGCGTACTGCATATATGTTGTTCGATGCAATGCCTACAAGAAACATTGTCCGGAGGTGAAGCTATTCTAATTTGATTATGTTATTTTTTTTTCTTTCCTTTCTTCCCTGTTTAAAAAAGAAATGCGGAGGAAACCCGCGCGGAGACGACCGCGATGCGGTTGCCTCCATGCGGTGGAAATCCGCGGATTTCCCAGCGGGGGTAGATCACCACCGCGCGGCCGCTGCATCGCCAAACGCCGGGCGGTTGCGGCTGGGCGGTGGTGGCCGCGCGACCGGCGCGAATACGCCCTGCCAAACAGGGCTTAAGCCTCGAGATGCTGCCAAAGTGACAAGAAGTGATTAATTTCTTTATCAATCTATGAGCTACCACATTGTTTATTTTCCCTTTTTAATTATATTCTTAGTTTATCAATGACATACCTCGGAGATTAGACCGAGTTATGTTTTTTTTATCTGGTAAACCATTGAATTTAGCACCAGAAGAACAATGAGGTGTTTGAAAGTTTTTCATAACTATTTCTTTATTATTCTGCTTATGTGTCACACTTGCTTTTTTTGTACTTCCGTTTGTTAATGAATCCACATTTCCTTTTGTTATGTTTTAATTGGGACAAATCCATGTGGATATATTAATATATGTATAATAATTAGTGTGCAACATTATTAGAAATGGAACGAGTGCTATTTCACTCCCAGCCTTTCTTCATTATTTGATATCTTAGCAGATCAGCACCCTTAGGCGATGGTGTTAGGGGTTCACCAGTTGTAGAATCTTGAAAAGACAACCAGTGTGGAAGAGAAGGATTTGGCCGTAAAAGCAAGTCCTAGAGGCTGGAAATTTGTGTTTGATGTCAACATCACGGTATACTACTTTCTTGAATTAATTTCTTCATACTCTATACTCTTACATATTGTTTGAATTATATTTTCAATTGCTCTCCTATATAATCATACAGCCACTCCTATATAATCATATAGCAATTTTAAGTAGTTCATGCTTCATCCCAATCTTGGTAATCAAATGTCCATCTCTTCTTGAGCCCAAAATTGCGGGCATGTACTTCGTATGACTGGCGGCCTGAAGTTCGTATACCTGCAGGCTGACAATTTTTTTGAACTGCATGCGTGCAGTTCTTTAATAGCTACAGGTGTGCATCTCTTTGATAACTGCAGCTCGACAGTTTTCAATGAACTGCAGCTCGATAGATTTCAATGAACTCCTCGCCGGCAATTTTCAATAAATTGTAAGCCTGTAGTTCTTTGATACCTACATCTCAATATTATAATCTCATGTGTTTCATTTCTCATATATTGATTCTTTTCCATCTCAATATTATAATCTCATGTGCTCATTCATTTTATTGGATCATTTTAACTTAATGTTTCAAATTATACTTTGACTTCATGCTTCAAAAATTATATCACTTTGACTTAATATATTTCTCCTACTGATAGTTGCTTCTATAAAGATTGAAACTGGATTTTTCATAATGTTATTATGATTGTTTTAAATAGAAACAACTATGTTTATGTTCATTGATCCTCAAATATTTCAAACGTTCATGTTAACATTGCTTATTCCTAATTTTTGTTTTTCCAATTTTTCAACGTTGATAAAAGTTGATAATAAGCAAAGCTGAGAAGAATCCAAGTTTGATAAGCAACTGCGACTAAAATCAAGGTATGAATTCAGGTTTTTGTCGTGTCTCACTTCTCAAGGAATGTGCACTTTTATTAATAGAATATTCATCTCATTTTTGTGGAGAATGTTCCTGATACTTGAATCCTAACTGTTCCTGATACTTGAATCCTAACTATTTTTGGGCTGCTATTAATTTAGGCGTTGGCTATGAATTTTGGTGGTTCTACTGTCCAAGCAACAAAATTATTAGCTATTTGGGCATCAGTTCACAAAGTTTTGCTTAACTATTACGCTGCTATTAAGATTTTGCACAATTTCATAACTTCATCCACTTATGCCATGTTATTGTTTTAACACAGTACACAATACTACTCATGTGAGGCGATGAAGTATGACAATTTAAAATTAAATGAAGATTGAGTTTTTTCTACTATCTAAATGGCATTGTGGATGGCCTGAGGAATTTTGGTGTTGGCTATGAATTTTGGTGTTGCTATGAACTTTGGTTCAACATTTCTTCTTAAAACATGCGGCTAACGATAAATGTCGCCCTAACGACAAATGTTGCCCTAACGATAAATGTCGCCCTAACGACAAATGTCGCCCTAACGACAAATGTCGCCCTAAAGACAAATGTCGCCCTAACGACAAATGTCGCCCTAACGACAAATGTCGCCCTAACGACAAATATCGCCCTAACGACAAATGTCGCCCTAACGACAAATGTCGCCTTGGATCGGGCCGGAGGCCCGTGCCTGTCACTCGTAATAATAAATAATAGTATATAAAGTATAAATAATAATAATAATAATATATAACTATATATAAATAAATATTCCTCAGAATTCCTCCTGTTCGACTAGAATTTAGTCGATCTCCAAAAGATTTAGTCGAACAAAAATTTAGTCGATCTCCGAAAATTAGTCGAACATTTCGTTCGAAGAAAATTTCGTCGATCTCCGAAAATTAATCGAACATTTCGTTCGAATAAACTTTCGTCGATCTCTCCACTCCCTGAGTTTGACGAACTCAGCCCGAGCTGAGTTCAACGAACTCTACTCTCCCTGAGTTCGACGAACTCCCTCCGTTCTACGAACTAAATATAATATATATATAAATATATATAATATTGGCATATATATTTCTTCCCCAGTTCGACTTTCATCGAACTCAATCCTGTCCGACTTTCGTCGATCTCTCCCCCTCTCCTAGATCGACGATCTCTAAATTATATATATATTATATCAACGTATTATATAGTGTCTGCAGGTGTTCGATGAATTCCCGCCAGCTCTTCCTTTCAGCAAGCTGTCCTGCCACCTCTCTCCTTCTAGAATCTGCCAGCTGCTACCCGCACCCCATAGTGTTCAAGTCAATCTTGCCAACTTCAGTCAAACAGCCAGCTGTTGTTTTCTTTTTTCATTTTTTTTGCTAAATGCAGCCCCACTTTTGCCTATAAATAGAAGGGGTTGGCTGTTGTTTCAAGGGTTCACAAATTCTAATTGTTTTTGGGATTTGTGTTCCATTTTGTGTTTTTATTTTTTTCTCCCTCTTGTCTCCCTCTGTCTCTCTTTTGTAATTTTAATTTTTGGTTTAACTAAAATAAGTTTTTATTCTCTTGTTATACTTGTTCTTCCTGTTCTTCTTTGTTCTTCTTGTTCTTCTTTCTTTTATTTTTGTTGTGTGTGTGAGTGCATGAGATTAATTTTAAAGCTTTCATAATTAGTTTTTATCGCTTTCATAATTAGTTTTTACCGCTTTCATAGCTAGATTTTTTGCATTATTTACCACTTTCATAGCTAGATTTTCTGCATTATCATCGCTTTTCTTGGTTTTTGCTAAACGCACACCAAGCCCGCGATTTTCTGCATTATTTAGGCAGCGTCGCCCGGGAGCTTTTCCCGATAATTCGAAAGAAGGAAAAACTATTACTTCTACTCATCGAGGTAGGATAATGGTTAGTTTCTCGAAGTAGAATTACTCACCAGACTCCGCGAAAACGCCGGCCTGAATCTAACCGAACCCAGGCTCCGCAGGAATTTAATTTATAACCCATCAAGTTTTTGGCGCCGTTGCCGGGGAATCGTGTCGTTATTTTGAAACAGGAATCGCTATTAATTTTATCATATATATATAAATATCATTTTCCTTTTTTCCCCTCTCCTTAAAAAGCTTAAAAAAAATCACAAAAAAATATATATAGATGAATAATGTCTCTGGACTATTTTCTTTTTCTCTTTCTTCTAAAAAAAAACTCTGTGAATAATCCAAGTTTTTTTTCCTCTTTTTATATATATATATATATATATATATATATTCTCATTCAAAAAGTCCTAAAAATAGAAAAAAAAATCTATCATATTTTGTATATAACTTTTGTTTTTACAAAAAAAAATTCACAAAATTCAAAAAAATATAATAACCCCCAAAATGTAAAAAAAAATTTGAACAAAAACATTTTACCTTATTTTGTAAATAGCATTTTCATAATTAAAAAAAATTATTATTATAAAATCCAAAAAAATTATAAAGGCTTAAAAATCATACAGAAATATATATATATATATAAATATAATAAAAACTTACTTTGCAAATAAATAAATTAATTAACTTAAAAAAACAAAAACAAATTTAAGTCCTTTTTTTAATCTAAAATAGATTTAGGCAGCGTCGCCCGGGAGCTTTTCTCGATAATTCGAAAGAAGGAAAAACTATTACTTCTACTCATCGAGGTAGGATAATGGTTAGTTTCTCGAAGTAGAATTACTCGCGGGACTCCTCGAAAATGCTCGTCTAAATCTAATCCATTACCTGGGCTTAAGTTCTAAAAAACAAAAAAATCCAAAAAATAAAATAAATAAATAATAAAAATATTTCCTAGAAAAATCCCAAAAAATAGTTTTGTTTTCTTTTATAAATATTTTATTTCTACCCCCCCCCCCCCCCCCCCCCCCCACATTGTAAATAACTTCTATTATTTTGTTTTAACATATTTTGCAGGTTAATCTGGCGCCCCCGTCTCCAAATCATGGACGTGTTTTTTCCACTGCTATTTTCTTACTTGCATTATATTTTTTTTTCATGCTTTTTGTATAGATAAATTTGGTCCTCATACTTAATTTCAACATTGAGGATAATGTTGACTTCTAAGTATGGGGGTGTTTTCCTCTTTTGTAAATATTTTGGTCCCTCCCATATTAGAAAAGCTTCAAAAAAAAAATTTCTAAAAAACCAAGAAATCCAAAAAAAAGTCATACTTTGTAAATATGAAGAAAAATCCAAAAAAATTTTAAAAAACCCCAAAACCAAAAATTTATTAACAATATAATTTGTTTCATATCTTAAATAACTTAGAAAATCCCTAAAAACAAAAAATTCTAAAAACCAAAAAATAGTTTATTTCAATACAAAAACTAAAAAAAAAAAAATTTAAAACCCAAAAATCCAAAAAATAATAATGATAGTAATAAACTCTCCTACTTAGCTTTTTGCTATTTTCAAATTTAGTTTGAGTTTATTCTTAAGCATTTTTCATTATTTTTGATCTGCCAAAAATCTTTTATTTGTATCATAGTTCGTAAAATTTAGATCTATGGAATTTTAGTTTTAAGGAACATATTGTTTTTAATTTAATTTTAGAACAAACTTTTTAGCACTACTTCAAGTTTACCCTAAATAACTTCTTGTTGTATTATTTTGGCAGACCATCTTTAGACTTTAATTATTCCTACTCCAAACTTGTGAGACTTTAGGAATGTTTTAAACCTACTAAAACTTGCTCTCAAAAATTTTCTTAATTTATAAAATCTAGAAATTTCTAAACCCCTTACCTAGTATTCAAATTCCTTGGTAATTTTATTTAAAAGAAATCCTATGTCAATGAGAATAAGATTTCATTCCATAAACATAGGCACCCAATTAATTAAAGAAAAAGATCTTATGTCAATGGGAATAAGATTTCGTTCTGTCATCATAGGCATTGGGTATTTTTGAGAAGAAAAAAAATTTATATTTGGGAATAAGATTTCATTCCCTTCTCCATCCAAGCAAAAAAAAATGAGTGGGGTGAGAGGATAAAATTCATCACCCCCAATCAAAATTCTCTTCTCCTACCAAGTTTCCCCTACCCCTTAGCCACTACAATTGAAAACTAGTTATAAATTCAAAAACTTTGAGAAAGCATAATTAGTAAGTTTTAATTATTCTTAAAAACATTCTTTTAAAAGTTAAAATTCTTATAATTATATTCTAATCATGGTGCTAAATGATTTCAATTATTTAGGTTGCTACTTAGCTAACTTCAGAAGTCTTGTTGGCTAAAACTTTTTCGCTCTTTTTAAATCATTATAACAATATAGTAGCTAACCTCTTTAAATCTCCTAAATTTATTTCAAGCTTACTAAATGATTAAATAAATTTTGGTAAATTAAAAATTCTATTAAATGTCTTATAGGTATCTCTTACTTTTGCCTTGGAATAGCAAAAGCTTAAGTATGGGGGTATTTGATGAATAATAAATTATGCATATTTTTAGTATAGTTTTTAACATAATTTTGGGTAGTTTTGTACATATTTCATATAAATTCTTGAAGTAATCTCTTGTTTTATTTACGTATATAGCTATTCATCATTTTGAAAAAAACTTGAGTTATTTAAGTATGAAACATTTTGTAAATATATGTAAATATAATATAAATATAAGGAAATATATATATAAAGAAATATATATATATAATAAATATAGTAGTATAATATAATAAAAAAATATAGTAATAATAATATATATATATATATATAATAATAATAGTAATAATAATAGTATATTTATATATATAATAATAGTAATAATAATAGTATGTATATAATAAATAATAATAAGTATACATATATAATAATAAATAATAGTATATAAAGTATAAATAATAATAATAATAATAATATATAACTATATATATAAATAAATATTCCTCAGAATTCCTCCCGTTCGACTAGAATTTTAGTCGATCTCCAAAAGATTTAGTCGAACGAAAATTTAGTCGATCTCCGAAAATTAGTCGAACATTTCGTTCGAAGAAAACTTCGTCGATCTCCGAAAATTAGTCGAACATTTTGTTCGAATAAAATTTCGTCGATCTCTCCACTCCCTGAGTTTGACGAACTCAGCCCGAGCTGAGTTCGACGAACTCTACTCTCCCTGAGTTCGACGAACTCCCTCCGTTCTACGAACTAAATATAATATATATATAAATATATATAATATTGGCATATATATTTCTTCCCCAGTTCGACTTTCGTGGAACTCAATCCTGTCCGACTTTCGTCGGTCTCCCCCCCTCTCCTAGATCGACGATCTCTAAATTATATATATATTATATCAACGTATTATATAGTGTCTGCAGGTGTTCGATGAATTCTCGCCAGCTCTTCCTTCCAGCAAGCTGTCCTGCCACCTCTCTCCTTCTAGAATCTGCCAGCTGCTACCCGCACCCCATAGTGTTCAAGTCAATCTTGCCAACTTCAGTCAAACAGCCAGCTGCTGTTTTCTTTTTCATTTTTTTGCTAAATGCAGACCCACTTTTGCCTATAAATAGAAGGGGTTGGCTGTTGTTTCAAGGGTTCACAAATTCTAATTGTTTTTGGGATTTGTGTTCCATTTTGTGTTTTTATTTTTTTCTCCCTCTTGTCTCCCTCTGTCTCTCTTTTGTAATTTTTATTTTTGGTTTAAATAAAATAAGTTTTTATTCTCTTGTTATACTTGTTCTTCCTGTTCTTCTTTGTTCTTCTTGTTCTTCTTTCTTTTATTTTTGTTGTGTGTGTGAGTGTATGAGATTAATTTTAAAGCTTTCATAATTAGTTTTTATCGCTTTCATAATTAGTTTTTACCACTTTCATAGCTAGATTTTCTGCATTATTTACCGCTTTCATAGCTAGATTTTCTGCATTATTATCGCTTTTCTTGGTTTTTGCTAAACGCACACCAAGCCCGCGATTTTCTGCATTATTTATCGTTTTCATAGTTTAGATTTTCTGCATTATCATCGCTTTTCTTGGTTTTTGCTAAGCGCACACCAAGCCCGTGATTATTGTCTTTTCTGCTTTTTAATTATTGCAGTCACTCATCCTTTTTTTATTCGATAAAATAATAGCGTGTCCTCAAAGTAAGAATAATCAACACGCCCTCGGATAAATACGACCGCGATATCATTTTCTAAAAAAAATTATATCCTGTACTATAAAACGATAAGGTGCACTTGCCTTTATCACAAGATAAGTTGGATAAATTACATTCAAAAACTCTGCGTGAGACCATCTTTTATAAAATTAATTAACCAAAAAAGTATTCCGGCCCCATCGCCACGGTTTTATCCCCGATATTTCGAAAGCGGGAGCGACCGTTACTTCCATCACCTCGACAGGTGGGATAACGGTTTAGCTCCTCGAAGTACGAGTACTCACCGGACTCCGCAAAAACGCCGGCCGGAATCTAACCGAACCCAGGCTCCGCAGGAATTTAATTTATAACCCATCAATTTATAAGTTATAAAGCATGACACAGAAAACACACAGAAACTTATAGAGGTTCCTCAAGAGAGGGTGTCTTGAGTAGTCCTCTTTCCCTCTACGCCTACCTAGCAGTGTGCTAGGCTCGGCAAACTCTGCCAAATCTTCAGGCCCTCAAGCCTTACAACACGGACCCGCAAGTCCTACAGCCTAGGCCCGCAAGCCCCTACTGCACCCGAGCCTGCAAGCTCAACACTCAGGCTCTCAAGCCCTACACAACACAGACCCGCAAGTCATGTGCCTATAGCCTAGGCCCGCAAACCCCTACTGCGCCCGAGCCCTCAAGCTCGACAAGATCAGACCCGCAAGTCAACTGCCCTAGCCCTCAAGCCTCACAGCTCTCCAGCCCTCAAGCTAGACGGTGTCGGACCCGTAAGTCCACTGCTCTGGCCCTTAAGCCTCACAGCTCTCCAGCCCTCAAGCTAGACAAATAGGCTCGCAAGACTTATAAGAAATTATAGTAGAAAAACTGTTTCTTCTACCGGATGAAGATTGACAACTTAGCCTGATGAAGACCGACTTCTTTAGGTTGAAGAAGATGCTTCTTGATTTGGAGTTTCAGCACTGGATCTTCTTCAGCCTCCTCTTCTTTTGCCAGATGTTGATCGGCTACTTTTCAGTCGATGGAGATGACTGATTCTTCAGAGAACACTTGATGCTTGTTCTCTACTTGATCTTCTTCTTCTCCGCCGAAAATACTGTTCTATTGACGTGTAGCGGCGGGATTCTTTCTCATTCTTTTTCTCTATTTTTAAGACTCCTTTTCTAGGGCATCACTGTTCCCTTTTATAGGACAGATGAGCCGCATAACGGTCATATGTGATGTCCTTTAATGTCAGACGCCCCATTCCATAAGAGCACGCGATGATTGAACAATCAGGCGGTGGCATTAAATGCTGACAGCCCGTCCGCAACATTTGAATCTGTCTCGATGATATTTCCATTGTTACAACGACATGGATGATATCTCGACGACAGGACTTTGTCGATGCCTTAAACTTTGGTAGACTTTCAATTCTCCTTGCTTCTGCCTCTAATGCTGGTATCTCGACGATACGAGACATTCTGGTGCTTCTGCATATTCGATGATATGTTGCCTCTGACTATGTCGTCGTAATCACCTTGTTCTCTCGACGACATGCCTTCTTTACGACGATGTTCGACGCCATCAGTCATACTTAGCCTTTTCAGCGACAAGGCTTCTTCACGATAATGTCTATTCTTCTCGACGACAAGGCCACTTTGGTGAAGTCGACGATACTGCGTCTTCTAGATGACATTTCTTCCTTTTGTCTTCATTCTTCTCTGCGTTAGACGAATGGAAATCTTCGTTCGACGAACAGCATTCTGCGTTCGAAGAGCTTCATTCTTCTGTCCCGTCTCAGCGTTCGATGAACTCCATTCTGCGTTCGATGAACAGCCTTCTGCGTTCGACGAACACGCCAAGTCTCAGCGGTCGATGATCCTCCTTCTGAGTTCGACGATCTTGCTTCTGCGTTCGATGATCTTGCTTCTGCGTTCGACAATCTTGCCAAGTCTCAGTGTTCGACTAACTCGCCAATTCTCAGCGTTCGATGATCTTCCTTCTGCGTTCGATGAATTTTGTTGTGCTAACTTCCTGAGATTTATAAGCTAGAGAAGTGATCAAATACAAAGTGAAGTTTTCTTGACTTGGTGACTTCTTCAAATCAGGAATCATGTGGGCAAGATTCCCAACAACTGATTTTCAAACTCAGTACCATGATCACTTCTGATCACAGCAACCTGAGTGGTGAATTCAGATTGAATCTGTCTAATAAATCTTGAGAGAATCTTGAAGGTGTCTGACTTAGCTTTTAGAAAGAACAGCCAGCTGAATCTAGAAAAGTCATCAACAATGACTAGAGTATAGGACTTACCTGTTAAGCTCTAAGTGGAGATAGGACCAAATAGGTCCATGTGCAACAGGTATAGGATTCCGGGGGAATCATTCTTACCAATTGGTCTGAATGATGATTTGATCTGCTTTTCTAGTTGGCAGGCTCTACATGGATGGTCTTTATTAAACTTACCTGTTGGTAAGCCTCTTACTAGGTTAAGCTTAGAGAGTTTAGCAATGTCTTAAAATTAAGATGACTGAGTCTCCTATGCCACAGCTCATTATTTTCTAACTGAGAGTTGAATAAGTAGAACTCTGACATAGTATACTCAAAGTCTACAACATAAACCTTACCTTTCCTAAGGCTGTTCAACACAATTTGTTCAATTACAGAGCTATGTATATGACATAAAGACTTAGCGAATACAACTTTGTATTCACCATCACACAGTTGACTAATACTAATTAGATTATGTTGAAGTGCTTCAACATAAGCTACCTTGGAGAAAGAGACTTTCCCAATCCTGAGCAAACCATATCCTTTGGTTTGACCAGAGTAGGAATTCCCAAAAATTACCTTAGGCCCTTCCTTAGCCTTGTAGTTGTCCAACAATTCTTTTGCTCTAGTTATATGCATGGAGCATCCACTGTCCAGATACCACTACTGGTTTGTGGTTGAACAGTCTCCTTTCTGCACATGAAATCAAACATTAGAATAGACCCTCACTTGCTGGGGTCCCTTTCTTCTATCATCATATGGATTTATGAAAGGAAAAGATGGTCTTTCAGTATACCCCTTAAGGTGAAAAAGTGATGCATTGTTATGCGAGCAATGTTTGGCTATGTGCCAAATTTTAGAACAACAGAAACATCTTGGAATGTAAGAAGAGAGAGATTTAGATGTCTGAAAATTTCTTGCTGGAAGCATGCGTCGATAAGGGATTGACACATCTTTAGAGTTGCGTCGAGTGTAATTCGACGTGTCTGCATAGTTACGTTGATAATAATTCGATGTAGAATATTGGTTGCGTCGAATAGAATTCGACGCACCCTCATACTTGCTTCAAGTTGATGTTGACGCATATGCTGAACTCCGTCGAGTTGCATTCGACGCATCTTTAAAACTGCGTTGAGTTCTAGTCGACGTATGCTCCTTTTAATTAAGATTTTTATAAAATTTTTTTGTCTTTTCTAAGGGGTGTTTACCTAGAATCCCAGTTTGATTAGTAGTGTTTACCATATTGAATGTAGTGAGTTTAATAAGGTTATTATTTTGTTCTTCACCTGGTTCTAAGTTGTTATTAGGTTGATTCATGCTAGACCTAATGAATGCTACAGGATTTTCCCAAGCAAGTTTGCTAGGTATTAGTGAGCTAGTGGATGGTAGTGATTCTAGATCAAGATGATCAAATCTCTTGGAGGGATTTTGTGAGATATCCTTAAGCTTTTGACGCCTTCCATTGAGTGAGTCCTCAAATGCTTTTGCCTTTGTAAGTTCTTTCTCTAAATCAGAATTTTCATTAACTAATGCGTATATTTCTTTTTCTTTCTTAAACGATTGACCTCTCAAATCATAGTTAACTGAGTACAGCATGTCTTTCGTAAGGTCTTCCAGTTCTATTCCGATTATGTTAAGTTCCTTTTGACTGTTAATGTAATCTTGACAGAATTCTTTGAAACACTCTTTAAAATCTTCTGAAGAAAAATCAAAATCATCAAAAATTATTACCTGATTTTCAGCAGTAGAGTCTTCCTGAGACATTAAGCAGGATTCTGTAGTTCCACACTCTTCATCACTATCAGATGAGGAGGAGCTTGGCTCAGACTCTGAATCAATCCAGGTTTAAGCAATAAAACATTTTCCTCTATTCTTATCCTTCCTCATGAAATATTTCTTCTTGTGCTCCTTCTTCTGCTTGTTACTTTTGTTCTTTTCTTCTTCAGGACATTCAGTGGCAAAGTGTCCGGGTTTTCTGCAAGAGAAGCAGATAATTTCCAGTTTAGGAGTTTTGTTATACCTTAGTTTGCTTGAACTCTCTTTCCTTCTGGAGTCCTCTATCTTGACTGTTGAATCCAAAATTGCACCTCCGCGATCGACTCTAGAGAAGCGAGGAGAAAAGGAGGCCGCGAGCTATCGGTTACTATTGATTAGGAGAAATTAGACCGCTAGCAACGGCCGAGACCGGACTTCGCGCGTCATGGCGAATGCCACTCTTGTGACGGGCTTGCCCTTGATTCAAGTAAAGTGATTACAACGGGTTACAGGGCAAGGAAAAGGAGAAGCCAGTCGGACAACAAATTTCAAGACAGTGAACTCGAGACCGCAGCTCTAACAGGCGAGCTCCAGGATTCGAGTGTGCATGTCTTGGGAATGTCGCCCCCCCCCCCCCCCCCCCCCCCTATTTATAGCTCGGGGGCCTACCCAAACAGGCAGGGATAAAATAATCGCCTGCCCAGATACAGGAGAATCGGGCAGGAGGTGACGGGATACGGAAGGGAAGAAAGAGGGAAGCCGCGCGGCTTGGCGGCTTGAGCTCCGATCTGTATCGGACGGAGTTGAAATGAGCTGCGATCAAAGCAGAGAAGTAACCCAGGAGGTCTCTGATCTGAGACCGCGACTTGACTTCTGGACTTGGTCCTGATCATAACCCTTCCTAATGGCATTCTGATGTTGTGCAGACCACTCGGCTTGGTCTGATGAGTCGAGAGACGTGCAAGTAACCACGAAGAGCCAGGTGGCTAACATGGCAGACCGCCCGGTCTAAATGGTCCATCATATTGATAGCGGTCTCTTGGGTAAACATAATCCCAGCATATTTTCAAATCTCGAAGAAATTTTGAAAATATAAGTTCTAGCTAGAGACCGCACCTGGTTTGTCTTGACATCTATAAGAAGCTCTGAAAGCTCTTCACTCTGTACAATTCCTCTGAAACCACAAGCTACTACTCGCCACTTGCGGTTAGGATATTTCAAGCTGCCAGCCCATTTACCCTAATGGCTGATCTGATGTCCAAAATCTCTGACCGTGAGGATAAGGCGGCTGACCGCAAGAAAAAGAAATCTCATCGGTCTGTGAAGACCGAGCGGCCTGAAAAGCTGGACTTGGCCACCGCAAGGACCTCTGGAAAGCCCGAAGCGGGTAGTTCCAACTCCCCTCCGACTAATCCGCGCGCACCTTTCGATAAGGCGGGTTCAAGCACTTCCCTACCAAAGATCGGAGAGCCCGCCCCTTCAGATCTACCCGCTCCTTCTAGCAAGGGGGGCTTTGATGCTGTCCCCTTGAAGACAGCGGGTGGCGGTTCTTTTGATATAGAGTTTTCTCCCTAGGGGGTTATCCATCTAAAGGTGGATAATGGAGAAGGGGTAGTTGACTACCCCAAGCCGCCGGAGAAAAAAGACTATGCGCTGGTGGTGAATATAGGTGATTCCAGCCCGTCTCCGCATGCCGACCCGGAATTTGTAAGGAAGAGGAAGAAAGTCGAGACAACGACAGAGAGAATTACAAGGAAGGCCAAGAGTTTGAAGCCCAAGAACCGGGCAGCTTCCAAGAAACCAACTGCGGTGGCCTGTGCATTCAGGCATTAATCTTGTAGTATTTTGTGTTGTGTTATTCGCTTTCGACTGTGCTGGACGCGCTTTTATTTGCAAAAAATCCGGATCAAGCTATGAAATCGGGCAATCTGACGGCCAGCCTTCCCCCACTTTTTCCTCCGGCGGCAAGCCTCGCACTGAACTTAAACTCCGGGCAGGAAGAGCTGACCGACCTCAAGGGCCTTCTTGACACCTTGAAAGAGAGGGTGAAGGAGCTTGAAGATCGGGAGGAGGCCGCACGGACTGCTCTGGAGGCCAAGAAGAATGCGCGGCTGGAGAAAGAGAAGGTGCTGATGGAGCAGAACGTTGTCCTAACCGCGCGGCTTAACAAGGAGAAGAAGGCGGTCTTGAAGCTCGAAGATGACTGCAAATATTACCAGGAGAAGTATTTATGTTTGACTAGGGAAGTCGGCGGAAGCCGGCGACCTGTTAACGCTAATAATGAGAGGGCGCGGGTATTGAATAGCACGACTACTGGGGCGACCTCAAATCCCCCACTGGTCAGGGTGACTAATCCCATGATTGAAGAGGCCGTCGCGGTTCCTCCTGCACGTATGATTCCCACTGTGCGGGTAGAGTGGGATGTCGCGCGGCTTCATAGCATGATCAATCACCTTCATTATCATTCAAGTCAAGTGTATAGTCTTCTCCTTCAAACCGGCGACCAGCTCGTGCGACTTCATCGTGAACATCCTTCTCTGGAGCACCGCTAGTCGTGAGAGGTTTTAATTTGAGGACAATGAATATGTAATATTGTTTATTCTGTCCTTCGGACAACTTGATTGTTGGATTCTTGTTTGATGACACCTCTTTTTTAATGCCTTTGGTTGTTTTTATAATCCGCGTGGTTTGTATTTATTGACTGCGATCTCTGCCTTTGAATTTCTAGAATAGTGTAAACTGTTCTGTAAGCCGTTCAGCTTGTTTTGTATGCTTGCGGCTTTTCTGTTATACAATGCCATGAATTTGCAGGAAGCTGTCCGCGCGGTTAAAGGTAACTTAGCCGCATTCAGTTTTGCTATTTGTAGATAATTGAAGTCTATAAGTAGTAGGCTCTTTCGAAATCATTCTCACAACATTCATGGCGCGAGCTAAGAGCAAGTCACAGCGGTCTGACAAGATGGTAGCCATCCGAACTGATGCAGCTTCAGCATTTCATTCGTCCGATCACAAAGAATGACGTCTAACTCAAGCGGAGTTAGACGATTTTGTGGAGAGGCATATGGCGGGTAGCAATTTACTCGCGCAGCTTCCTCTCCATGATGAGCGAATCAATTCATGCACCCCCACTCAGATCGCTGTTCCTATTGATCATTTTGAAAATGGCTTCAAGTTTCCACTTCCGCTTGAAGTCATTACAGTTTTTGACCATTATGGAGTTGTTCCCGGACAACTTCTGTCGAACTCAATAGCCCCCATCTTTAGCTTTATCTCTTATTTGCGGTCTGAAAGAGTCCGCTTCTCCATCGGTCTGTTCAGAAAGTTCTTCTCTGTGCGGCCTATTCCAGATGCCGGAACAAGGATATTCATAGGGCATTTTTACTTTGGATACAGAGGAGTGAAGATCTTCAATCTGGTGAACAAGATCTCGAGCTGGTCGAAGAGGTACTTGATCTTCGAGGGACAACTCGGGCTATTCCAGGTCAACCCGCAGGTGCAGGATGAGGACGCTTTCCGGCCAACCGATATTTGAGAAGTCGAGCTGAACATCTTCAAGTTCCTCGAGACCGAGCGGCTTGATATAAACCACTATATCCCACTGCTCTAAGTGTTGGAGCATGTTCGACCTGAAAACAGTAATCTTCTCACAACCCATAATGTTTGACCAGGCGACCTGTCTTATTAACCTTTGACTATTTTGTAGCCGCTGTCGTTGTCCCGAAGAACAAACCGGTCAGCCCGGGCGGCCTGGTTTTGACTCAGAGGGAGAAGCGGTGGAGGAAGAGCAAGCCGCAGCCTTCTGAGGAGGAGGGCTCGGCTTCTTCAGGCAAGTTCGAGCTTCTCCGTTCCTGTAGTAATCCAAAAGACCTGCGGAGGAACCCGACCGTATGCTGGCACCCAGATGGTGACTGCGTGCAGGTGTCAACCGTGCTCCCGCTCTGGGGGAGCGAAAAAGTTAGCCTCCATGCATTAGCCGCCGGTGCTGCTATGTATGGCCGGAAAACACTGGAAAAACTAAAGGAAGTTCCGGAGGAGGAGCTCTCCAAACTGGCCGCACAAGCGGGTGCATGGAGCTTCGCGGCTAATCATTTTATGGGCTTATCCTACAAGCAGCTAATATCAGCCCATACTTACTTAGAAAAGAAGAATGTCGAGCAAGCTCAAGAGATCGCGTGGTTAAAGGAAGTCGCGTCGGTAAGTTATCATCCGATGAATATTTGTGCTATGTTTTTCTCAAACCGTGCGGTCTAAACCCTTTCTCTTTTTCATTAGCAATATGATATAGATAATCCGGTCTTCCAAGATAAGGTATTTCCCCATGTTGCCAAGGAGATCGATGCTGCCTTAAACATCTTGAGAGGTCGCGACGGTCTGTCCACGGGCTTCGAGGATTTCTGCTTCTCGGATGTCTACCCCTCCTTAAAGAAGAAGCTGGACGATATTACCCATAGAGCGAAGGGTAAATACAAGGTCAGCAGCTCGGAAGAGGAGGACAATGAGGAGGAAATCAACGTGGTTAATGAAGCCGTTGTGGATGAAACTGCTGCAGAGCAAGAGGCCGCTGCTGACGACGAGGCCGCTGGTGATGATGGAGGGAGTTCGTTTTCTGAAACTGATACCTCCGCTGTGGATGAAACATTGTAATGCCTCCCAATGATACAAGAAGTTTCATGCAGCCCTCCGCTTCCTTCTTCTCTTCTGAGAATCCATAGAGGTGCCCTTCAGTGGAAAGCAGTGGCTTTCCGGTCTTTAGGGCTTCAAATGTTGGGTGGAAGAGAAGATTGACTGAACTACCCATGTCAATCAAAATTTAATGTACCGTGTAATTCTCAATGATTGCTTTGATTACCACGGCATCATCAAAGGGATTTGCATTTGGAGGAAGGTCCTTTTGGACAAAAGTAATGACCGGCCTTTCCGGAGCAAAGGTAGAAGTGGCAGCCACTTCCTGCTTAAAAACTCTTGCAACACTTGATTTTCTGGAGGATTCAAGCCCATCCCCTCCATGAATACAGTAAATGTTGCTGAGGGGACCTTCATCATTAACCTTGATGCATTCTGTTGTAGGATGAATGTCCCCATAGTAGCCGACATCCTCCACGTCAGCACATTCCCAAGTGACCTCAGTTGTCTCCTTCCCCTTGACGGTTGATGGTTCAGCTGGCACCTCCTTCCTGACCAGACCTCGGAGCTTTCCCTCTCCCAGGAGCTTTTCAATTAACAAGCGAAGGGCTTGGCAATTCTCAGCCAGGTGCTCTCCTTCTTTATGATATTCGCAAAAGAGGTTTGGATTTCGGTTTCGGACATCCGACCTCAGGGGAGCAGGTCTTTTGAAATCGGGCCTCTTTTGCAGAATCTGGACTACCTCATCCATGGTGACATTAAGAGGAGTAAATGATTCTTGTGAATCATCATACTGAATGATCGGAGCTACTGAAGGTGGCGACATAGTGTATTGTGGCAGATACACTGGCATTATTTGTGGAACTGTCATGGATGGAGTGGGTGCGGCGGCCAACGGAAGTTTCTGATCTTGAAATCGTTGATGGCCAAAA
This sequence comes from Dactylorhiza incarnata, assembly GCA_033032865.1. NCBI lineage: Eukaryota > Viridiplantae > Streptophyta > Magnoliopsida > Asparagales > Orchidaceae > Dactylorhiza > Dactylorhiza incarnata. The sequence goes on from JAWHQI010000039.1 coordinate 12,494,640, forward strand.
GATGGTTTTTTTGTGCCTAAAATTTCTCCCCCTCTGAGCACGGGGTTTGAAATCAGGGCGAGGTGGATGGTGGTATGGTTGTTGATGAGTGGAAGAAGAGTTGGACAGATCCTTGTCGTTGATCAGCTTTGCGACATAGCCTAGGTTAATTTTTTCACCCCTAATGAACATATTCGCTAAGCTTATCATCTCCTGATAAGTTTTCGGCTCTCTGATGTTGGCTTCGAACTTCAATGGCCCATCTCCCAGACCATGAATTAGAGCAACCCTATATAGTTCCGGATCCACATTCTGAATCTCCATGATCTCTTTTTGGAAACGTTCGACAAAACGAGCCCATGTCTCTTCTTCGCGTTGCCGCATTTTGAAGAGGGCCACCGAGCCACTTTTCCTTTTCTTTGAGGTAGAGAATCGAAGCAAAAATTCCCTACGCAGTTCTGTGAAGCAGTTGATGGATCGAGGGTGCAACCCATTGAACCATTCCCTTGCTGGTCCATCAAAGGATGTCACAAGGAGTTTGCATTTGGTGGCGTCGGTGAGAGTTCTTAGGGCAATGACCGACTTGAAGGCCTGAAGGTGGATGGCTGGATCAGCTTCCCCGTTGTATGCCGGAAGACGCGGCTCTCTGAAGTTATTTGGAGCTGTCTCTCCTCAAACTTCATCCACAAAAGGAGAAGTTTCCACGGCGTCTTCATAGAGAAGAGGGACAGAGTAACAGGACGTCGGAGCTGCGCCCACTCGCGGATAGGCCGCTTGGTAAGAAAAATGGGTTGCGGCTTCTGGCGAACAGGTCGTCGGATAAGAGAGGTGGGTCGGATGAGAAGTCACCCCTGGAAATCAAGAACCCGCACCGGCATGTTCTGGGCGGCTTCTTGATAGAAGCTTTGTAGAGCTACAAAGCCTTCTTGAGGTGGTTGGAAGTTGGCGACTTGCGGTAAAGGGTATGGAGGAGGGGGAGGAACCGGAGTTGCTATTTGGCTAGCTGCTGCTTGCTGAGGAACTAGCCGCTCGGTTAGCATAGTTAGGGCCTGACTGATCGCCTCTAGCCGTTGATCAGTCGCTTTTTGAGACCGCTCGGCTTCCCGCTTTGACTGCTCCAAGGCCTCCCACAGAAAGTCATCACTGTGGTCGGAGCAGTCTCTTTGAATGAACTGGCGGTCTGTCATCTTATCAAGGATTTCACAGACAACTCGCAATCTGAAGGTCACGTGTTTTTGTTGAATCCGAAATTGCGCCTCCGCAATCGATGCTAGAGAAGCAAGGAGAAAAGGAGGCCGCGAGCTATCGGTTACTATTTATTAGGAGAAATTAGACTGCTAACATCGGTCGAGATCGGACTTCGCCCGTCACCGCGAATGTCACACTTGTGATGAGCTTTCCCTTGATTCAAGTAAAGTGATTACAGCAGTTTACATGGCAAGGAAAATGAGAAGTCGTCCGGACAACAAACCGCAAGATAGAGAACTCGAGACCGCAACTCTAACAGGTGAGCTCCAGGATTCGAGTGTTTGTGTCTTGGGAACGTCGCCCCCCCCCCCCCCCCCCCCCCCCTCCCTATTTATAGGCTCGGGGCCTTCCCAAACGGGCAGGGATAAAATAACCGCCTGCCCGAATACATGAGAATCGGTCAGGAGGTGATGGGATACGGAAGGGAAGAAAGAGAGAATCTGCACAGCTTGGCAGCTTGAGCTCTGATCTGTATCGGCTGGAGTTGAGACGAGCTGCGATCAAAGCAGAGAAGTAACTCGAGTGTTCTCTAATCTGAGACCACGACTTGCCTTTTGTACTTGGTCCTAATCGTAAACCTTCATGATGGCGGCATGACGTTGTGCAGACTGCTCGGCTTGGTCTAATGGGCCGAGAGACGTGCAAGTAACCACGAAGAGCCAGGCGGCTAACATGGCAGACCGCCCGGTCTAAATGGTCCATCATATTTATAGCAGTCTCTTGGGTAAACATTAACCCATCTCTTGAATCTTTTAGTCAAGAGATTAAACATCTCTTCTTTAGAGGTGGAAGGCTCTGCTTCAGCAGTCTTTAGTGCAAGTGTCCTTTCTTTAGGAGTTGAGATTCTCTCCTGGGTTTCTGACTCAACCCTGCTTTTTAGTAAGAGCTCATAGGACTTGAGCTTCCCTAGCAGAGCCCCTGTTGATATTTATCTGAGACTTCTAGAATCTCTGATGGCCCAGATTCTTGAGTCCCATGTGCTTGGGAAGCACATGAGGAGCTTGTCATTAATTTATGTCAGAGAAATTTCTTTGTCAAGCCCTCTCAACTCATTTATGATGAAGTTGAACCTGTCATACATTTCATTTATGCTTTCATCAGCCTTTTTCTTAAAGTTCTCATATTGGGATATGAGAATGGACTTCTTGTCATTTCTTTCATCAGAGCTACCCTCTACTAATCTGGAAAGAGATTCCTAGATTTCTTTGGCAGAGATGCAATCAGCAACTTTTTGAAATATGTCATCTAACATAGTTGACACCAGGATATTCATGGCTTTGGCATCACATGCTTTCACCTTCTTCTCAACATCAGTCCACTCTGCTATGGGGACTGCAGTTTGTGTTACTGTCCCACTAACATCTTTTCTCACTGGGACTGGGGGACCTGTAATAATGACATTAAAAATGTCTTCATCAATAGAGTTCATGTAAAGCTTTATTCTGGCCTTCCAGAGTGTAAACTTATTTAGGTTACACACGGGTGGTCTTGTTGATGCATAATCCTTAGAACTCATTTTCTTTATAAAATAGTTTGAACTAATTTACAGTAAAGAATTGAGAGGAGGAGATCTTTTGATCAAAGTGTTAACCTTTTAATGATCAACCTCCCTCTGATACCAATTGAAAGTGCACAGAGTGCCTCTGAGTATTCTCTAGAGGGGGTGAATAGATTTTTAAAACCTTTTCCCTAATTATGCACACACAATAAAACTACTAAGTGCGTATGCAATCAACATTCCCAAATGCAGAAAAAAGTAAACAAGATTGTAGGAAATATAAGAACAGAAAACTGTAAAATAGGGACAGCACAGAAAAGCAAACACAGAAGACACAATATTTTTATAGTGGTTCCCCAAAATGTGGGTAGTCCTCTCTTCTACCTCCCTGGTAAGATTGCACTAATTGTGCCTGAGTCTTTTGATAAGGAGACTCTTAGAACCACTGAGTCTTTTGATAAGGAGACTCTTTGAACCACTGAATCCTTTGAAAGAGGGATTAATAAAACTTTCTTACAGATGGTGAATAAGGAAGAAGAAAGAGAGAATGAGGAGAATGGAATTCTGCTTTCAGAATTCTTATGAAGCTATTTTTTGCTTATGTTTATCTCTGGATCTGATTATGATGAACCCTTGCTTATGATTGTGATGATTGCAAGGGTTATTGACTTGATCCTTTTCTCTGAGCACTTTTTGTAAGCTTGTTGTTGTGTGAAGAAGAAGAAGAAGCAGCTGTATTGTTTTTCTTGTATTCAGCAATATGTTCTAATCTGTCTTAGGGTTGAAGGAGGAAGAAGAGAGAGCAATATTCGACAGCCAGGAAATAATGTAATCAATGCTCTGATTTTTCTTCTCCTCTCAGCATATTTATTCTCCATGATTGAATTTGAATTTCTTCTTCTTTTGGCCTGTCCTGAAAAGGAATTCCTATTGGACAGTTGATTTCCCTTTCTTCTTTTGTTCCCGACCCGTCCATCAGATTTGAATACATTCCAAGAATATTTTTGTTGTATCCTAGAATACTCCATTCCATTCTTGGCAATAAATGAGCCGTTGGAGAGCGTTCTTCAGTATTATGGGTCTTCTGAAAAGGCATTAAAAGGACAGCTGAAAAAGCTTCTATTTCAGGCTGTATTCGACGCTGCGTCGACTTCATCGTTCTTCATATCGACGCACCTCTGAGTTCTTATAGGAGTAGCTTTGAATTCCTTCTTAGCTCTGGCTGAACTCAGATGTCGACGTTACGTCGATTGCTTATCGACGTATCCGTCGAGTTGAAGGATTCGACTTGAACTTCATCTTCTGCGTCGAATAGAAGTCAAAGTTACGTCGACTTTTAAGATGGCTTCGACAAGATATTCCTTCTGCGTCGAGTTCCTTTCGACATTGCGTCGACTTGACTTATATTTTGACAGGCTGATTGAGTTGCTTCGACTTTCAGTCAGAGTTACATCGACATCTAGTGGAAGTTGCGTCGACTTCTATTCGACACAAGTTTTAACTCAACTAAATTTATGCTTATCCTGACCTGGTCTTGACACTCTCAGGTGAGTGTGACATCCGAAGACATCTAATGACCAATTTACCCTTTCTATACAATATGGGTAATATAACCTAACTGATGAAATCACTTTTAAATAATTTGTTAGATAAATTACAAGCATTTTTCCCAACACTCTGCACTTGTGCATAAAGGCCCTCAAAAATTTATTCCATAATTAATTGGGCCAATCAGGAATATAGACTGAAACGGCAGAATAAAATGCCATAAATGCTTTCCCCTTTTTGAAACTTGCAATATTTGGAAGTATATAATATTCTTCATTAAAATGTTGTGTAACGACTATATTCTGCAGAGAATATATCATTAATTATTCCTTGATTAATGCACAAGATAGATGGCGTGCACATTCCTTGTAAAACAATTTCCAAGAAAATCTGTGCATTAAATGCAGCTCTGCATCTGTCAAGACGATAAAATTCTTTTAAGCCGATATCGTCTTGATCAATCTAAACGATATACATTATTTAAGTCAATTTCGTCTTGATCTTTTAGACGATATAAAGACTTCAAGCCGATATCGTCGGCATACTCCTTTCTTCATGACTTAACATAATCTTCTACACGATATGACTTCTTCCAGACGATATCGTCTAGATGTTTCTTTCTACACGACTTATCCTTAATATTCAAGTCGATAGAATTTCTTCAAGATGATATCGTCGAAACCGTCTCGATGATATATTTCATGTCTTAATGATATGTCTGATAAGGCTCAAGTCGATATTTGACTTAGTGATTTTTCACTTCTTGTATAGTCTTGATATTAAAATATAGTCTTGACATACCTGTCACATCAAGAACTAAAACACATATCAAAAACAACTTTTCTTATCTATACTTGTGTTCCTTCTTCAAATCTAGGAACAATGAGGGCACAATACCCAATAATCTCCCCCTATTTGAAGAAGCCAGAACTTACAATTATAGATAAGCTTGACTAACAAATATATTCAATAAAGATCAAACAAAATATCAGAGCTTTTGATATATTGATTAAATATTGTCCCAAGCACAAAGATATATCAGTCATAAATGAAAAACATAGAAATATGCATGTGTTTTCCTAGAATCCTTTTTCTTCAATCCTCTTGAACATCTTTCCCTTTCCCAGATGATCCAGCCTTCTTGGATTGCTCGACTTCAGCGAACTTCTGCTTTTGCCTTTCAAAATAGTTGTATGACTTAGGATGATATCTAAGAGGGGGATGAGCAGGCACTGAAGGATCTCCCAACTTGACCTTGTTCCAATAATCTCTTTTTCCACCTTCACCCATTTCATCTGTATGCCATTCTTCAGAGCTATAAAATTTGACGATGTCATGCTTTCCTTGCTAGTACAATGTCCAAGTATTTAAGATAATATCCCTTGAACAAGGGCTCCATTCTTCAAATTTTAGATTTTTCTTGACTTCCTCCATTCTCTTTCTTTTAACTTCTTGTTCTTCATTTTTAGCATGATTTCTTTTTCCCTTTCTGACTTGACCACTTCCACTGACAGGTTCAACAACAAAATATCCTCGATAGCTGTCAGGTTGTTGATATTGCTCTGAAAGGTCTTCTGTCATTATCTCATTTGAAGGTCCTTCAGGAAGGAGACTTCATTTTGGTAGAGGATGTTGATAAGCTATTCCATAATCAATTAGATCAAGATCCATAGATAAACTGACTTCATTAGATAGCCGCTTGGCATGATGGCTTGACAAGATCTCCCCCTTTCTGGCTTCTGAGAATATTTCCTTGGAGAGTGAGGCCTGTGATTTCTAAATTTGCTTAGAGAGTAGAGCATAGAGATTGCCAACAGCATCATGACTGTTCCTTGAGCAGTTCTGAGAGATTAAGTTAGTGTAGAAGAAATCTGATCTTGGGTGACTTGAAGTTGATGAAGTAGAGTTTCACCAACATTGTTACTAACTCTTGAGATACCTGAGCAGTAGATGATATTCTTTGAAGTAAGGTATTGATTGCATCTTTAAAGTTAGTGAAGGTCACATCCTGGTTTTGTATGATGGTCTACTGATTATCTCTTATAGTGGACATTCTATCAAACACTATATTAAGTTGTTGTCCAATAAGCAAAGTTTCTTCATTGATATGGGTTATTTCTTTTCCTATATTAGCAACAGCATTTGCAGCAGTATTATATACAATTGCATTTTGATGATTGATATGTTGGAGGTCCTCTTGCAAAACATCTATCCTGGCAGACAGCTCATTTTTTACAATTTGTGACAGCATTATTGACATAAGCTTCAAAATGTATTCTTTGCTTATCAAGTAGGGCTTTCATTTAGGACATAAACTCAGTTGATGGGGCTGTGGGGGTTGTTTGGACTGGATAATGTTGCTCATTTGATATCCTTAGAGGTGAGGGTTGCAGTGTGACTTGAGTAGTAAACTCCCCCTCTATTGCTGCAAGGATGTCAGAAGGCTACTCACCTTCATTCTCAGGAGTACCTTGAAGCATATCATCATTTAGAAATTCATCCAAGTATCTGTCAGAATGTTCAACCTCTTCAACAATTACATGTCCATTGCTTAGACTTTTCTCAATTTCATCAACTTCCACATCCATTACAGCCTCTTTAGCAATTGTGAGAACATCTTCTGGGGCACTTCCTCTTGAGGTACTAGATCACTATCAATCACTACATTGTCCTCTCTTAGTGGCTGCCCATCAATAGGAGCAGGAGAATTTTGAGTAGCTTGTGGAGATTGAGTAGGGCTGTGAGGGACATCAATTCTTGGGGAGGAAGGTTCACCTACTACCTTTTTGGTTGTAAACCTCTTTTCCCACCTGCTTACTGTCTTCACATCAATTCTCTTGAGGTAGTGGAGTGGAGTTGATTCAGAATCTTTGAGATGGTGGGGATGAAATGCTTGAGGTACAATGATAGTATTCTTCCAAGGTTAGGAGATCTTAGGTGTTCTTTTATCTTTTCAAACACTGTATGTCCCCAGTCACTACTCTTGTTCATGATCACTCTGACACTGATCTCAAATATTCTTTTGGAGACTCTGTCATGTGAGCCTGTTTTGCACATCAAAACCTTGCCAATAATGTCAGTAAGTAGCTTTTCTTGTCTATTCATGTGCATTCTCTGTAAAATGCCATAGGATTTATTTTCAAAACCACACCACCTCAATCCTTCTATAATGTCTGCCTCAGTTACTATTTCTTCTTCTTCTCCTTTATTCAGATCTGTGAGTTGTAAAGCTTTGCTTAAGCTGACAGCAGTAATTCTGAAATGTTGCCCAACAACAGAGGTGTGGATGACTTTCTCAGTATTACTTAATTTAGCATTTGCATATAACTCAGAGACAACAAGATTGTAGAGGCGAGTCCGCTCAGTTAAAATATATTCTAATTCAGAGGCATATGGCAGTGTGTTTACCATTTCCAAATCATCTTTAGCATTTCCAAAATGACCATTCACAAGTTCTCCACCAGATTGAACTTTCTCATCAGACTTTGTCGGCGCCATTGATTTTTGCAGAAGTTCGTCGAGAGGAAGAAGATGAAGTAGAGATTCTAGGATTTTGTGTGTGCACGATTTCTATGATTTCACTTGCCTAATATATACTATTATTCTTTTGGAAGGTAAAGAGGCGTGTACCTGTTCAAATCTTCCAGAATCGTGTTGATATACCCGTAAATGCGGCGTAATTATGATGCTGACATGTCATGTGACGTCATTCTATCGTCCTAACTGAGTTTTTGTCGTCGAGATCACCTTAGTTTTGTCGTCGAGATACCAGCAATGTCGTCTTGACCATCAAGACGATTTTTTTGTCTAAGCTATTTTTCTCTAGACGATTTTCCACTTATGCCTTATCCAACTTTCTGTTATTCCTGTCTTCAAAACTAAAGTTGTTAGACTACTTTAGGGTGGACCTTGTGAGAGATCCAACCCATTATCAAAATATTTCAAATCCTCTAACAAGAGATATGAGGAATTCAGCATGCCCAACTTTTTTTAAGAACTTAGCATTCCCAATTTAATTTTGAATTTATTGAACTTAGACTCATCAAGGGGCTGAGTAAAAATGCTAGCTATCTTCTTTTCTGTATTCACATAATCAAGACAGATGTTCTCCTTTTCTACATGCTCCATAATAAAATGATATCTAATTTCAATATGCTTTGTTCTACTATGTGTCACGGGATTCTTAGCAATAGAAATGATACTGGAGGAGTCAAAAAAGAGAGGTGTTCTCTTTATTTGTAAATTGTAATCCTGTAATTGGTGTTGAATCCAAATAAGTTGTGCACAACAACTACCAGCAGAAATATATTCTGACTCAACTATAGAGATAGCAGTGATGTTTTGCTTTTGCTACTCCAGGACACAAGCCTTCTCCTCAAGAACTAACATGTTCCTAAAGTTCTTTTTCTATCCCCTTTGCACCCAGCAAAGTCTGCATCAGAATAACCACATAACTCAAAGTCATTTGACTTAGGATACCAGAGCCCTAGATTGGGAGTACCCTTCAGATATCTCAGGATTCTTTTGATTGCTGAGTAATGGGATTATTTGGGGCTCACTTGATACCTTGCACAGACACATGTAGCAAACATGATGTCTGGCCTACTAGTAGTGAGATAGAGCAATGAGCCAATTATGCTTACATGAACTCATTATAGGGTTTTCCCTTCTCATCCTTGACTAGAGACATATTTGAACCCATAGAATTTCTCATAGGGGTAGAGTTCTCCATTCCAAATTTCTTTATGATATCCAAGGTGAATTTGGTCTGAGAAATGAAAATTCTTTTCGCAGATTGCTTTACTTGGAGACCTAAGAAATATTTAAGCTCTCTCATACTGCTCATTTCAAACTTACTTTGCATGAGTTTAGCAAACTTTTTGCAAAGACACCCATCAGTTGATCCAAATATGATGTCATTAACATATATTTGGACCAAAAGGATCTGGCCCTTCAATTTTCTTAAGAAAAGAGTCTTATCTATTTTTCCTCTTGAGAACTTGTTTTCAAGGAGAAACATAGACAGTGTCTCATACCAAGCCCTTGGAGCTTGCTTCAAGCCATATAAGGCTTTCTTTAGAAAGTAAACATGATCAGGATGAGTAGGAGAGATAAAACTTGGTGGTTGAGCTACATAGACCTCCTCCTTCAAGTCTTCATTCAGAAATTCTAATTTGACATCCATTTGATAGACTTTGAAACCCTTGAATGCAGCATATGCTAGAAAAAGTCTGATGGCCTCCAATCTAGCAACAGGGGCAAAAGTCTGATCAAAGTCTTGCATTCCTCCTACCTGTTTCCAAGGGCTACTAGTCTTGCTTTATTCCTTATAATCACTTCAGCTTCATCCATCTTGTTTCTGTAAACCCACTTTGTCCCAATGATATTATGCCCTTGTGGCCTTGGGACAAGCTTCCAAACTTTGCTTCTTTTGAATTGGTTGAGTTCTTCTTGCATATCCATAACCCAAAATTAGTCTTTGTTGGCCTTCTCAAATTTCTTAGGTTCTAGTTGTGACAGAAAGCTTAGGTGCAAGCTTTCATTCAGAGCATTTCTTCTAGTTCTAATTCCATGATTAAGCTCACCAATTATCTGGTCTGCTGGGTGATTTCTGAGATGTCTTCCTGTTATGGCAGCACCCTTTGAGGTTCTTCTATTTCAGTAATCTCCTCAGCTGCTGCTTCAGGATTATCATTCTAAAAATCTATATTTTTTGTAGCTTCTTCTACTTTTTCTGGAATGGAGTTCTGCGTGGAGAATTCTTCTTTTTCATTAGTCTCTTCTTCTCTGATTTTTAAACTGTCCAGCCCATCCTCAATTCCTGCACTACATGAACTAGATAGAGGGTTATGCAGCATGCTATTCTCATCAAAAACTATATGAATAGATTCTTAAATTGTAAGAGCATTCTTATTGAACTGTATGCTTTATTATGCTTGTTGTATCTTACAAAGATACCTTCATAACTCTTTTTAGAGAATTTGGTAATGTAATGCTTATTGGTTCTTCAGTACATAGCATTTACTTCTAAAAATTCTAAAGTAAGCTATTGTTTGCTTTTTACCTTTAATCATCTCATAAGGAGTCTTATTATGATTCGTATTGATGAGTGCTCTATTTTGCACATGACATGCAATATTGACTGCCTCAGCCCAAAGGTATTCTGGAGAGAGGACTCACTTAGCATGGCCCTACTAGCTTCATTGAGTGTTCTATTTTTCCTCTCAGCCACCCCATTCTATTGGGGAGTTCTAGGAGAAGAAAACTCTTGTAAGATACCTTCTTCTTCACAAAATTTGGTCATTGAACCAGACTGAAATTCATTTCCATGATCACTTCTGATCTTGACCACAAAGTTGTTTATTTCATTTTAAATTTGTTTGACAAAATTCTTGAATATACTTAGGGTATCAGACTTGTGTTTTAAAAAGAACACTCAGGCAAATCCAGAGTGATCATCAACAATAACTAATGTATAAGTCATTCCTCCTAAGCTGTGAACTGTCATAAGGCCAAATAGGTCCATGTGCAGAAGGTATAAGCATCTAGTGGATTGTTTGCCATGTATACTTTTAAATGAAGTTCTTATTTGCTTGCCCATTTGGCATGCATGACGAGGATTCATTTCTAAACAATCCAACTTAGGAGCATCCCTTACCAAATTTTCTTTCATTAATTTCTTAATAGACTTGTAATTAATGTGGGCTAGTCTTTTGTGCCACTTTACATAAACAGACACTCCATCACTTTCTATAAGGCATACAGGTTCATTCTTTTTAATGCAAATAAAATTCAAGCAATAAATATTGCCACTCTTAGTGTCTGTTAAAATAGATTCAGCATTCTTAGAATCCTTGATCAGGCACTCATCCTTATGGAAAGCAACAGTATATCCCAAGTCACATAGTTGACTTATGCTAATGAGGTTATGTTGTAACCCTTCAACATAAGCTACCATTGTGATAGTGATACTACCATTAGTAATCTTATCATAGCCTTTGACTACACCTCTGTCAGATCCTCCAAATTTGACTTTGGGTCCATCTTCTATAGGTGTAAAATCCTTCAAGAGGCTTCTAGTTCCAGTCATGTGCCTGGAACACCCGCTGTCCAAATATCATACAGGAGTCTTGGTGGTTTTTGGACATACATGCAAGATGGCTACACTTCCTTAGGAACCCATGCTTTATTGGGTCCTAGGTGCTTGTTAGAAAAGGATCTTAATGGAAAAAGTAACAGCCTACTTTCTAATTCTCATGTGGGGATCATTCTGCACAGTTGGATTAAACCAACAATCTAAGGCAAAATGTCCTACCTTACCACAACACTAACATTCAAATCTGTTATATCTAGATTTTCTTGTTGTGCTTGGTCTGACTGAGTTAGGATGTTGCTTGACATCTAACCCTCCTTTCTTATGAGCTGAAGAACTTTCCCCAGCAAGAGAATTTTTGAAGGCTTTCACAGGAAAATTCTTTTGGGGAGATGATAGAGCACTCTTCCCAAGGAAAGTCTGTCTTTTACTGAGCCAAGAAGAAGGGAGCTTAATACCACCCTCTGTATTCTTGCTCTCCTTGCATCCATAGATGATGCTATGATCAGTTATTATTCCGAAAACCTTAACTCACCTGTTCTAAAGTTTATGTATGTTATGATATGCGTGTTATGATATGATTCATACAAGTGCAACTCACCCACACGACTCTGTGAGCACAGACCTTTCGTTCCCAATTTTTGGAGCTAGCTTCACTCTCTGGTACCACCGTTGTAGCTACGATAGCAGTGGAGCGGGTGCCTCCATTTCCTAGGCGGGTATACACACTACCAGACCTAGACCCTCCGTACGCCTCTGTACACGTCCTAGGTGCACTTAGAGTCTTGCGTACTCTTTGTTGGAACCCACCAGTCTTTAAGGTCGGAAGTATGTTTTCGTGGATTGTCCTCCAGACCGCAGCATAAACAACCTACTGGCCCCCTCAAACCCTCACACCCGCCTAAGTCAACGTACTGCAGTCGGTGTGACGACCGGTCTAGTACCGAAGACCTGCCACTAATTATGCACATGCAAGTTATCACAACTCGAGCCTCCAGCTCGCAGGACCAACTCGTCCTGATGTACAACTTCTCATCCCTTAACTCGGGATGAAGTTTATCATATCTCTTATTCATTTAGTTAGACTACTCTTGTCTAATTATTGTTATACTTAGAAATTTAGGGTGAATCCTGGACTTCCCGGGGTCTACCTGGTGAAGGGCTCACAACGGTACTAGGGAATACGATGGGCTGAAGCCCAAACCCCCCTTTCCAAGACAATTACTTTTATTGGTTGCTACCCATTTTCAAAGACTCACTCTCCTTATTACTCTTTATAACTTAAATGCTTTATGACTTATCCTTCACTCTATTCTTAAGCAAACGTTCTCTTGAACGATGCTCAACACATAAGCTCTCTCATCCTCTAAATCTCGTACGAATGTTCTCCAAATATTCCACAACTTCTAGGGGCTGATATAAATGATATAACACTACTATGATCCAAGTTTTACTGATTTTCTATATGATCTTGCCAATCAAATCATCACATTTAGTTTTTACTATTCGCAGACCAAAATGAGAATGAACTAAATTTGATTCCTATGATGCAATCTTAAACATATCATGTCTAATTGAGCTACAATTCATACTATATGTTCATATTGGATAATTTTAGAAGTGTCCAGATTTTTGACATATTTCAAATTAATTTGACATCTATTTAAAATTCATTAATCATTTGACATGTTCCAAATTACAAAGGAAGTACCATGTCAGTAATTTCAATCTTGCTAATAAAATTTCTAGAGGTGATAGGTGACAAAATAGCATGATTTCCAAAGTTCCACAATCTTTCAGAGAATTTATAATCATAATTTCCATATAAAATAAAAGGGGTGAAAATGTAACTTTACACAGCAAGTATTAATTTATGTCTTCCACAAATTCTGAGAAAATTACTAGAGTACTATAATGACCTAAAAAGATCCCACGCAGAATTTCATAATTTTCCAGAAACATTTCACCATAGATATTTCATAAATTAAAAAGTGTGGCAAATTGAATATGTGGAATTTTACCATGTGTAATACATCCAAAAATTCTATCAAAAATTCCAGAGGTTCATATTTAGATTCCAAAAGATTTTCCAGAGTTTCAAAAATTTCTCATTCTTTTTCCTCAGTAAAATTTCAGTTATTCAGAAATATAACATAGGATAATTTTGATAATTTCTAAAGAAATAATCTCTGAAAATTTCTACAAAAATTTTCAGAGATTCTAATTGGTGTTAGAAGTGATTATTCAGAGTTTCAAAATTTTTCACAAAGTATTAGCCATAAACATTTCACTAATACATAAATGTGACATATTTCGAGTTTATCAAATACTTAGGATTTTTGGTCCCAAAAATCCTAATATTTCCTGAGACATTGTATTATGTCATAAAGAGGGTGTGGCCAAATTCTCAGATGCTAACACTAAGCCATATATGTCAAATACACAAAATATCCTTTTTGGCTATATGCACACCATATCACATAATAGGCAAAGACATGCAAGTGGAATTACCCCCATATGCAAAAGTTCAATTGCTTCCAAATTTTAACCAGAGTTTAATAATGGCCTATAAAGCATGACACCCAAATTTGGGGTCATTTGGAGTCACACAACTCAATAATTTTCATTTATTTGATTAGTTGAATGTTGATCAAAACTATAGAGAAATGTCCTCCAAAAATTCCCAATTTTGGCAGGGGATACTTTAGGGCATGACTCATGCATGCCTAAAATTTCAAGTCATTTAGAGTAATATTTCTCTCTAAATTAATTTTTAAATGTCTAGGGCTCCATATGTACATGTCTCACATGAATGGGTGCCCAGGGAGCCAGAGGGATCCAAATTGAGTGATTAAAAACTCATTAGGAAGGTAAGACCAGCAACTACAACTTTCATGTTCAAGGGTTTTTCTAATTATGCCTCTAAGGTACCTGATTTTAAGCCACATGTAACTGATCAAAGTGTGACAGAAATACACATTTAATATAAGTGTATAATAATGATCAAGCACGAATCTTAAAGTTGATCCAACGACTTCTGTTCATCTTCCTCCTCCAGCCAACGGTGAAGATTTCCCCAACCTGGGCCACCTTCCAAGGCAATTTCCCGGCGGCTGGGCCACCTCCCTGGCCGTCCACCGCCACCACCACCTCCGTTGAGGTGGTGGTTATCGCCTGGCAGCGGCTTGGCCGCCGGAGGGCTGTTTTCGGCGATCCCGAGCATGGGCAAATCCATGAAAAAACACACCTTTTTTGCACTTGGATCCGGCTGTGTTGATCTGGATACCTCTCCTAAATGATCTAAGAGACTAGCATAGAGGGAGAGAGGAGAAATAGGACAGGCATGACGGCAAGTCTCTTCGGCGAGCTGCTCAACTCCTAGGGCTCTCTGAAGGTGATGGAAAGTTGTTCGAGCTCCTTGGGGTGTGAGGAAGAGGAAGAAGGAAAATGCTCAGCTTCGGGTGAGGGAATGGAGAGAAAAATGTGGCTGATTTGACTAGGATTAATGGGAAAGATATTTCCCATGCTTGGATTGGATAACACATCCATGTGTCATTTTCTTATTGGCCTAAGCCACCTCCCAGCCTCGAAATAAGCAAGGACAAGGTATTTAAACCTAAAGCCTCGGGGAAGAATTTTTCCCAACTGCTGCCGACGATCGACGAATGGTCACATCGATCAACGGGATGGTCCCGTCGATCGACGGGAAGCCCCGTCGATTAGGACTTAAAGACTCGGGGAAAGCATCTTTCCCACCTGCTGTCGCCGATCAACAGGATGGTCTCGTCGATCGATGGGAGGTCTCATCGATCGACGGGAAGCCCCATCGATTAGGAATTAAAGACTCAGGGAAAGCATCTTTCCCAGTTGTTGTCGCCGATCGACGGGATGGTCTCGTCGGTTGACGGGAGGTCCCATCGATCGACGGGAAGTCCCGACGATTTTGACTTGGCACACAAAATTTCCTCTTTTAAGCCTAAAATTGACCATGGTTGACTTGCCCCTCTAGTGGACCACATGTGAGTTCTCTCAACTCAATGTGACCTAAGGTCACTACCTAGCTCAAACCCACCTCACTCACCACATGTCTAACCCTAATTGAAGTCAAGGGGTCTAGTAGGAAATGGGATGTTACAACAATAGCCCAAACCTTTCTTATTTGTTTGTGAAAAGCCATCAATCAAGAGGAGAACAGTTTGTGGCTTGGAATAACTAGCCACAATTTTCCTTTCCTCTAAGAGCTTATCCTTCAGCTCTTTGATTCAATTATTTTTATGCTTAATGACTTCAGTTAAATTGTTAGTGCTCAGTGTAGGCATCGATAATTTGGCTTTATCTTGATCTAGTTCAGTTACTTTCTCAAGCAGTTCATCGATTTTGTCACTCAAGGAAATGATCTCAGCTGCTTGCGCCTTACAGAGAGCTTTTTCTTTCTTAAGAGCTTCAAGCAGGGCACCAAATTTCTCAATGTATTCAGAGTCATCTTCTCTTACTATTGAAGAGGAGCAGACATCTGAATCTGCGTCAGATATGGTGGGGGAAGCTTTAGGAATTACATGGTTGTGATGGGATTCATCACAACTTCCTTCATCTGAAAAGACCACTGTTGTTATATGACTATCTGATGCTGATGAGGATGACTCAGTGTCACTGTCACTGAGTGTTCTCACTTTCTTGGCTACAAAGCTTTTCTCCACCTTCCTGCTCTTTGAGTGCTTCCTGTCTTCACTCTTCTCTTTTCTCTTATATGGACACTCAGCTATGATGTGTCCAGGCTTCTGACAACTATAATAAATAATATTAGAAGATTTTTTTTTGTTGGATTTAGAACTATACCTATCTGATTTGTGTCTGCTCCCAGATTTGTCTTCTGTCCTTGGTAGTTTATGTAGGATGTAGTCTTAAACACCTAGAGGGGGGTGAATAGGTTTCTTTTTGTTTTAGGCTTGTTGTTTTCTGATTTTAGGTTAGTAAAGTATCAAGCACAGAAAACACACAAAGATTTATAGAGCTTCCTCAAGTCAGGGTGTCTTGAGTAGTCCTCTTTCCCCCTTCGCCTTTCTAACAATGAGTTAGACAAGGCCAACTTCTCCAAACTCAGCTCCAAGAGCCTAAAACACAGATCCCACAGGATCTCTCAGGTTTTCCCAAACCCTACCTTAGGCACAGCAGCCCTACCTCAGAGGAATCCACCTCCTACAATTCAGATCACCTCCTGGTCCTACCTCAAGCTGAACTCTCAGCTCTACAACTCAGGTCAATCAGCCTTACACACTCAGGCAATAAAGCCCTATAGTCTCAGAACCCAAAG
Source organism: Dactylorhiza incarnata (assembly GCA_033032865.1). Lineage (NCBI taxonomy): Eukaryota > Viridiplantae > Streptophyta > Magnoliopsida > Asparagales > Orchidaceae > Dactylorhiza > Dactylorhiza incarnata. The sequence continues at coordinate 12,511,317 of JAWHQI010000039.1, forward strand.
GCTCCTACAAATGATATAATAATAATTACAGATTGAAGGAAGAAAAGATCAAGCCTGTTCTTCTTCTTCTTCACAGCTGTTGTTGTAGACTTGAACCAGGGAGGAGAAGTACAGCTCCAACTTGATTCTTCTTGATCAGCCCTTCAGATGATGGACTTGATCTACTTGCTCTATCTTGAGATGAATCAAGACAAGCAATCTCTTTTCTCCTTGCAGTCTTGTGGAAACTCAGTTCTTGGCTGCCGACAATGGAACAGTATGTTCTTGAGTTTGTGTGCTGGAGAGTAATAGCAAAAGCTTTTTTCCTCAACCCTAACTTATTCCTTTTATACACCACTAAGCCTCAATGGCTCTTAGCTGTCCTCCTGACAGGTATGGGAGTGATTGGTGGTCCCCAATATGCATTGCTGCAACTTGCACCAAAAGTAAAAACCGCCAGATCATGTTTGAACTGTCTCAGCGGTTGGGATGAGATGGTCAGCCATCTCAGCAGTTGCTTATATCCTGTCTCAGCAGATCCGCTGAGACAGACAGTTGTCTCAGCAGTTTCTTCTATCTGCAGCTCAGCTTGCCCAGATGCCTTCTCAGTGACTCCTGGTCTTGTCTCAGCTGATCATACATTACACCTTGGTGTTCCCTTGTCCTGCATACTTATGAGATAGAAATGGGGTTTATCAAATACAACTTGTACTTAGCATTGAGTGTGAGGTCTCTTCAAATCAAGGGAACATTGAGGGTCATTTTCCCAACAATCTTCCCATATTTGAAGAAGGCAGAACACCCTCAAATGCTAGAGTGCATAACTCATAAATTCTTGATATGTGTTATTGCAGTAATGAGTTCAACATATCATGCTTAGTGCATCAGTTATTTTAAGACATATGGTTGTTATGAAAAGATTCTACCATAGAGTTTAATCAATCCATTAGTAAGATTTGATAAACATAACAATGCAACATAGATTGAATTAACCATTCAAAAAGGTGAGTTCGACGAACACAAACTGAGTTCGTCGAACTCAAACTGGAGTTCATCGAACACAAAGCTGAGTTCGTTGAACTCAAAGCTGAGTTCGTCGAACTCAAAGTTGGGTTCGTCAAACTCAAAGCTGATTAACAATCCATCAATTTCAATCCAGATAGAATAGCAATTTAAAGCTCAGTTTGCATTCATATAATCATAAGTCATTATAGTTCAATATTAATTGAATACATAAATTGTTTCAATAGTCATTCATTTAGAATTTTCTTTTCTTAGAAGAGGAGCACTCAGGAATATCAGCAGTTGTTTCTTTTCCTTTAGCTGAGACCAGTTGGTCTGCTACAGCATCCATGTCTTCAGCAACCACTTCTTCTTGGACTGGGAGCTCCTTATTTTCAGCAGGTACAACCATGTCTTCAGACAGATTTGTGGCTGTCCTTTTCAGTATTTGCTGCTTCAATCTCAGCTATCTTCTTGTTGTTCTCTTGCCTTTTAAAATACATGAATGGCTTTGGGATGTATTTAGATGGCATCCTTCTTGGGTTATCTTTTCTTACAAGGTTTGCTTTGAATACTTTATCTCTTTTTGTGTTCCTATCTAAATGTTTTATCCATTCCTCAGATGGATATAGCTTATCAATGTCTTTGCTTATTTGTCCATGGCTTAGCCACGCATTTAGGATTATCTCTTTGGAGTCATCACTCCAATATTCAAAATCAGGGTATCTACTGTTTTCATCCCTTTGTTTGGCCATGAATTCCTCAGTGAGCAACACATGCTCTCTTTCTCTTTTCTTTTTTAATCTCTCATTTTTAGCAATTGCCTCTTGATGAGGGAAATCCCAGTCTTTTGCCCCATTAACATCTAATATAGGAAGATTCAGAGCTATCCTTGTACCTTGTAGAACTTTCAGTGTGAGGTCAGAATTGATGACTGCATTTGTATCCTCCCCCTTTCTGGCTTCTTCGAAGATCTGTTGATGGAGGTCTTGCTTAGCTGTTGTTATTGTGCCAGAGAGAGTTTGGAATGCATTCTCAAGGTCAGCTTGAAGTACATCTTTTAATATGCCAATTTCTTCATTCAGATGGGAAGAGGTGGCTCTTGCAGCAATGGATTGAGAGACAGTTACGATTTCTGCTCTCAGCTCTTCCTTGTACATGTCAGCTTCTTCATTTAACTGCATAGCAGTTGAATAGACATGCTCTTGAAGATGATTGGTTGACTTCTCTATCACCTCATCTGTCTTACTCACATAATTCTTGACATATCCCATGTCCTGTTCAGACAGCTGGAGATGTTTGTCCATGGATCTTAGAATGGTATTCTGAGAAATTACTGATTTTTCAGCAAGGTCAAACCACCTGGTCATCTGTTTGTTGAGCATGTCAGTGTTTTCCTTTATTTCTTTGACCTCAATCATGATCTCAGCTTTCACATTCAAGATGGACTGATCAATGTATCCTCTGACATATGTAATTGATTGATCTACATGTGACTGCATGGTGGTGAGATGGGACTGTAGTAGCAGGTTTAAGGCACTGAGAAGATCCACATTGGGTGAGGTAGAGGAAGAGGCTTGTTGAATGTTGATAACAGCAGCTGGGGCATCATCCTGCTCATCTTCAGTGTCAGCATCTTGATGATCACTCAGATTGACATCACCATTATTATCATCCTCCTCTCCCTCAGAGTGAGCATTCTTTTCTGTTGAGTCTAGGAATACTAAAACTTCATCTTTCTCTGCAGGAGGAGCATTCTGCACCTCCTCCTCAGATAAATCAACTTGAATGGAAGAATCTAGGAATTCCAGAACAAGAATTGTAAAGTTAGATTTTATGATTCTGAATGTTTAGGCTTGGTTTTTAGGGCTTACCTATAACCTGATCTATATCAGCTGATAGCTCTTGTGGTTGCTCCCCCTCAGATGGGGCATCAGATGAACCTTGTGAAGGTAATGACCACAGTGCTGGTGCATTTTCAGGAATGTTTCTTATTCTTTCTTCAAGATTGAAGATAATTGTGTCAACCTGACCTTGTAAATTTTGAGGTGATGGTCTTGTGTTCACATCATCATCATTGATTTTTGTAATATCAATGGGTGATGGTTCTTGTTGATACTCCCCCTCAGATGAAGCACACACTAGTTGTTGAGGATCTGGGTTCCACATTAATTAAATGTCAGATTTGACTAACTGTTGTTATTAGTTATGATTAATGAGTTAGGTGGAGTTGAATTAGTTACCAGAAGTGATGACTTTGACCAGCTGTTGTGGATGGACAGGTTTAGTTGATAGGTCAATTGGGGTAGCCTCTTTGTCAAGAATGCTGTGTGACCCAATGTCAGCACCAGCATCTTCATCTTTGTCTGAATGATCAGACTCAGAACTGGACATGATCATCCTTGTTTTCTTAGAAGATGAGGGGGTTGTCTTCTCTTTTCCTCTTGTTTCAGAGGGCTGACTCATAGGCAATACCCTGGTGAATCTTTCTAAAGTCTTGATGTCCATTCTCTTGAGATAGTGAAGATTTGCTCCTTTGGATGTGTTGAACTTTTCAGGGTGGGTTTGCAGGAGGTATAAGGAGAGAATTCTTCCCATATTGGGTGCCTGAAGGCATTCCTTGGTTCTTTGAAAGATGACATCTCACCAAGAGGTTTTCTTTTTTCGGAATTATTCTTGTCATGAGGTCAAACATGTACTGTGAGATTGTATCATGGGACCCTAGTTTGCAAAGAATGGCTTTTCCCACAATATCTGATAGAAGTTTTCCCTTTTGGTTGAAAAATTTCCTCTTCAATGAGCCAATTTTGGCATCATTGTACTCAGTCCATTTTAGAGCCTTTTTCTTGTCTTTTTCAGAGATGTCATCCTCCTCACTTGTACTGCAGGATGGAAGATGTAATGCTTTTTGAAGTTTTGTTGGGGTTATCTTTATTCTATCTTCTCCAATCTTTGACTTGAGGGAGTGTTTGGAGGTGGACAACTTCATATTACCAAACCATTCCAGAACTTCAGTTCTGAGAATGGCACAGGGTTCAGATAGTAGAAATTCGAGGCCTTGGTCTTCTAGGAGTAGAATCACTCCCTTAATATCTTCTGGAGCATGGGCAAACCCATGCCTTACTATCTCATATCCATCAAGAAGATCCTTAGAGCTTTTAGGAGCCATTGCAGTGGTGGAGGAATGCGCTGGGACGGAAGAGTAGGTTTTTCGTCTCGGCGGCTGGAAGTGAAGGGTCGTGTGTTTTTCCCTAATCAGATTGGCTATTTATATGGCTTAAGATTTAGGTAAAATTAAACCTAGTAATTGGATTTGATTGCTCTTATAATTGTAAGTGTAAATGAAACTACATCAGAAAGCTGAGTTCGTCGAACTCAAACTAGAGTTTGTCAAACACAAAGCTGAGTTCGTCGAACGCAAACTGAGTTCGTCGAATACAAGGATGAGTTTATATGAAACTACATCAGAAAGTTGAGTTCGTCGAACTCAAACTGGAGTTTGTCGAACACAAAGCTGAGTTCGTCGAACACAAACTGGAGTTCGTCAAACTGAAGACAAAATCTACTAAACTGGCTGGAAGACTGATTTCGTCGATCTGAGGAGCAATTTCATCGAACTGAGACACGACGTTCGTCGAACCCAGGAAAGAGTTTGTCGAACTGAGACTTTTCCCAGCTGCCTAAGTGCAACCTGAAGATCAGCTAAACCAGATTGTTCTGGTTAAGCTGATCATACTACATTATAGGATTACTTGAATGCCTAATCATGTCTCTCATAGGGTTGACGTGTCAACATTTTAAGTTATATCAAATCAAGATTGGAAGAATGAAGTGTTTTACACTATTCTACATTTAACATTCCTAGTTCAATCTTGAAGGCATTAAACTTGGCCTCATCCAATGGCTTAGTGAAGATATCAGCCACTTGACTGTCAGTGGGGACAAATTCAAGGCAGATATCTTGAGATTCTACATGTTCTCTTATAAAATGATATCTTATTTCTATATGCTTAGTCCTGCTGTGAGAGACGGGATTCTTAGCAATAGAGATAGCACTGGATGAGTCACAATAAAGAGGAGAGTTACTTACCTTGAGGTTGTAGTCCTCTAGCTGGTGTTGAATCCACAATAGATGTGCACAACAGCTCCCTGCAGCAATGTATTCAGACTCAGCAGTGGAGATAGCCACACTTGTCTGCTTTTTGCTGCTCCAAGAAATCAACCTTCTTCCTAGGAATTGACAAGTGCCACTTGTGCTTTTCCAGTCTTCTTTGCAGCCAGCAAAATCTGCATCTGAAAATCCAGTTAGTTCAAAATCATTGTTCTTAGGGTACCAAAGGCCAAGATGTAGGATGCCTTTAAGGTATCTCAGAATCCTCTTTGCAGCTGTGTAGTGAGATTCCTTAGGACATGCCTGGTACCTAGCACACAACATGTAGCATACATAATATCTGGTCTACTAGTAGTTAAATATAACAGGGATCCAATGATGCACCTGTACATGGATTCATCAAAGGCCTTTCCCTTCTCATCCTTGTCTAGGGAAATGTTGGACCCCATGGGAGTTTTCATGGTGGAAGCTGATTCCATCCCAAACTTCTTGATAAGCTCTCTAGTATACTTGGTCTGAGAAATGAATATACCTTCATCAGATTGTTTTACTTGAGGACTAAAAGTACTTGAGCTCTCCCATACTGCTCATCTCAAACTCCCCCTGCATTAGGTTGGCAAACCTTTTGCAGAGGTTGTCATCAGTAGACCTAAATATTATGACATCAACATATATTTTGACTAGGAGACACTTGCCCCTTGTTTCCCTAAGAAACAATGTGCTATCTATCTTTCCCCTTAAGAACTTGTTCTTGATGAGAAAGCTATACAATATCTCATACCAAGCCTTGGGGGGCTTGCTTAAGACCATAAAGAGCTTTCCTAAGTAAGTAAACATCACTAGAAAGGGTAGGATGTACAAAACCTGATGGTTGCTCAACATATACCTCTTCCTTCAAGTCACCATTGAGGAAGGATGATTTGATCCATTTGATACACTTTGAACCCCTTGTGGGTAGCATAGACAAGGAATATCCTAATTGCTTCCAACCTTGCAACAGGGGCAAAGGTTTGATCAACGTCTATCCCTTTTTCATGTTTATACCCCTTGGCAACCAGCCTTGCCTTGTTCTTTATGATTGTGCCATTTTCATCTAACTTGTTCCAATAAATCCATTTTGTACCTATGATATTGTGTCCTTGTGGTTTTGGCACCAATTTCCATAGCTTGCATCTCTTGAATTGTAGAAGTTCTTCTTGCATAGCTTGAATCCAAAAGGTGTCTTGGTTAGCTTCTTCAAATTTCTTGGGCTCCATTTGTGATGGGAAGCTCAAGAATAGGGCTTCATTATGAGCCCTGCTTCTGGTTAATACACCTTGATTCTGATCTCCAATTATTTGTTCTCTTAGATGATCCCTTAGATGTCTTACAGCTGTAGGCAGTCTATTCTCAGCTTGTTGTGTTGTTTCTGCTGGTTCAGCAGTGTCTTCATCAACATTGACTTCTTCCTCTTCAGGGATGGCAGCATCAGAATAAGCTTTGTTGCTGTTGGGTGTGTCTTGTATAAACATCCTTTTCAAATCATGTTCATTTCCTTCCAAGACAGAAGATCTAGACCAGCCCTTATATATTAGGCTGGTCTCATCAAATACTACATGCATAGACTCCTCTACAACATGAGTTTTCTTGTTATACACTCTATAAACTCGACTATGTGAGCTATAGCCAACAAGAGCACCCACATTGCATTTCTATGCAAACTTTGTTAATTGAGATTTCCCATTGTTTAAAATGTAGCATTTGGAGCCAAAGATTCTAAAGTATGAAATTGTAGGTTGTTTTCCTTTCAGAATCTCATAGGGAGTTATTCCATGAACCATATTGATGGAAGCTCTATTGAGAACATGACATGCAGTATTGACTACCTCAGCCCAGAAATATTCTGGGAGTGAGGAGTCACTAAGCAGTGTTCTCTCAGCTTCTATCAAGGTCCTATTCCTCCTCTCAGCCACACCATTTTGTTGTGGAGTCCTTGGGGAGAAGAACTCTTGGGTGATACCATATTCTTGACAAAACCTTGTCATAGCTTCAGATTGAAATTATGTGCCATGGTCAGTTCTAGTCCTGACCACATCACATTGCAAGTCATTCTGAATTGCTTTGACATGAGTTATAAAGATATTTAGAGTATCAAACTTCTTCTTTAGGAAGAATACCCATGTATATTTTGAGTGATCTTCAACAATCACCAAAGTATACAACTTCCCACCTAGGCTCTGAATTGGCAAAGGACCAAACAAGCCCATATGCAAGAGATAAAGACATCTTTCAGTGTCTTTGGAGCCAATACTTTTAAAGGTGGCCCTTGTTTGCTTACCTATTTGGCAAGCATGACAGGGACCACTTTTAATACATTTTATATTAGGACTATTCCTAACAAGGTTTTTAGAGAATGGTCTATACATTGTCTTGTAGTTAATGTGAGCAAGTCTCTTGTGCCATTGAACACAAAGGGACTCATTCTCATTATCTACTAGACAAACAGATGTAAGAGAATTACTACATATAAAGTCTAAGCAATAAACATTCCCACTCCTAGTGCCTGAGAGAATGGTCTCTAAGTCTTTAGACTTTTTAATCAAGCACTTGTCATTGTGGAATTCAATGACATATCCTAGATCACATAGTTGACTTATGCTTACTAGGTTGTGTTGCAACCCTTCAACATAAGCTACCCTTGTAATTGAGACTATGCCATTGGAGATCATACCATATCCTTTGGTGATTCCCCTTTCTGACCCCCCAAAGATAACTTTGGGTCCATTCTTCACAGCCTTGTAGTCCTGTAGAAGATTTTTTGTTCCTGTCATGTGCCTTGAGCACCCACTGTCCAAGTACCAAATTTGGTTGAGGCTGGTACTTGAACTATCCTGCAAGAAGGAGTTTAGTTATCCTTAGGAGCCCAAATGGCTTTGGGTCCTAGGTACTTGTTAGCATGATGAAATGACCTTACACTAGCTGCACCCTTTGCAGGAAGGCTCATCTTTGCACATGGCACATTAGGATTGTGCCAACAGTCAATGGCAAAGTGTCACACTTTACCACAGCACCAACATTCATGAATGTTGTATCTCCTCTTCTGAACATTTCTTGTGGGGTGTGCAGCACAGTCCACATGTTTAGGAGGAGAGACGGCAGCTTTTCTCTTATTTCTTTCAGCAAGGATTTGGCTGAAAGTCAATCTGTGGACAGTCTTAGAGGTCTTTGTATTAATGGCATCATCTTGCTTTGGTTTTTGGGTAATGCAAGTTTTGATGGCATTAGACACTGAGCAATTAGACATGTCCACTGATTTGACAGCAGTCATGTTCTTGGCTGAATCAATCTTAGAAGGGCTTGCTTTCTTATTCTTGAATGAAGGGGCTGATGTACCAAATACAAATGGTCCAGGTTGGGCCATTTGAATTTCCTCATGGGGAGCCTTCATAGCACTCAATCTCATACCCTTTCTTCCACTATGGGAAGGAGTATTTTCCTTCCTATAGGTACTCTCATTCTTCCAGTGACCATACATGCGTTCATGGTCATACCTGTTGGAAGGGAGTAATACATTTTGAAAGGTGGTTTGAGGCTTAGCCTTACCCCTGCTCTTTTCTCCACTCCCTTCTCCTACTTCCATTTTATTGAATCCTAGTCCTCTCCTATTGGATTGAGAAGAGAAGGAGTCAATAATAGGGAGCACAGATTTTGTCTTTGAGAATTGAGCCACTAGGCTTCTTTCTTTCACAAGCTTCTCCTCAAGATCCTTGATGACCTTGTTCTTCAGGGATATGGTGCTCAAATGGGTGATAGTTATCCCCTTCAGATGGCTAATTTCCCTATACATCTGATTCATCTTGGTAGAAGATTCAGTGCATTCATGTTTTTCCATCTTAAGGGAATTAATCTCTTGGGCTTGCCTCTTGGCTAGCTTTTTGCTCCTTTTCAGAGCTTCCAAGAGAGCATCATACTTGTCAATCAATTGATTGACATCTACCTCAGCATCTGAATCACTTCCATCAATTGATGAAGGTCCTCCAGATTCTGGGCCAGTCTCATAATCAGAAGAGGATAAGTAATGAATTAATACCTGTTCATTTTCTTAGATGTTCTGACTGTCCTCCTCATCAGTGATGGCCATGAGGCCTAGCTGAACATTGTCCTCTCATCCTCCTCTATATCACTATTTGAGTGTGATATAGGGGCCCTGACTCCAACCTTGGCAGCAGGATAATCATCATCTTCTTCTGCTGCAAACAGCCCTATGTAGGATTCTTCTTCATTCTCTGAATCTGAAGTTGAGGATTCAGATTCACTCCAGCTTTTTCCTTTCTTTGCTAGGAAGGATTTTTCACCCTTCCTATCCTTTCGGTGATGGTGCTTCTTGTCACCTTTCTCCTTTCTTTTGGCTGGACAGTCAGCTATGACATGTCCAGGTTTGCTGCAGTAATAGCAAATAATGTTATTTGTGTTGGGTCCAGCGTTCCTTCACTTGACCTGTAGCACCTTTCCGTTGATATAAAGAACAGTTGCGCCTTCACCAATTAGTCTGGGCTTTTGGTGCAGTTGGTTGCGCTGGGTCCTCTCAATTGGTATCAAAGCAGGTTGCGGGTTCGAGACTGGGGGGCGCTGGTAATTCCTGAAATTCTCTCTACCTGTGTGGGTCCTGGCGGGTCAGGCGGCCGCAGCCATGTGTCAATCCACCTCTGAGCCATGTGGTGCGCCACCTCTGAGCCATGTGGAGCACCTCTGAGCTTGCGGGTCGTGCTGGACGCGGGGGGGGGGGGGGGGGGGGGGGGGGGGGGATTGTTGGGTCCAGCGTTCCTTCACTTGACCCGTAGCGCCTTTCCCTTGATATAAAGAACAGTTGTGCCTTCACCAATTAGTCCGGGCTTTTGGTGCAGTTGGTTGCGCTGGGTCCTCTCAATTTGGAACATGTTTACTAGATTTGGAGTCATACCTTTCACCCTTTGGGTGCTGTCTTTCAGGTTTCCTGCGGTCTTTCTTGTAGTGTGATGAGGAGGAGGGATTGTTCTTCCATTGCTTCCTCCTCATCATCTTCTTGAACTGCCTTAAGAAGGCAGCAAACTCTTCATCAGAGGAAGAGCTATCTGAGGTGCTGATTTCAGATTTTTCAGATTCAGCACCTCTCCTTGGAGGAGACACCATCCTGCCTTTGCTTTTCTTGGAGCTGTCAGCTTTGAGAGCTACAGATTTCTCCCTTACCTGAGCCCTTGTTGAGGTGTCCTCTTCCTTTCTTGCAGACAGCTGCATCTCATAAGAGAGCAGCTTTCCAAACAGTGTATGAGTGGAGGTCTCACCAAGCCTATCCACTTCCCTGATAGCACAGATTTTTGTGTCACAATCCCTTGTTAGAGATCTAAGGAACATATCATTCAGCTCATAATCAGTGAACACTCTCTCATAGGTTCTCAGCTCATTGACTATTCTGAAGAACCTCTCATAGCACATAGAGATGCTCTCCTGGCAGAGCTGCCTGAAGGCTTCATACTCTTGGTTAAGGAGTGACTTTCTATCATCCCTTACTTCAGTTTTCCCTTCCATATATACTACTAATGTGTCTCACATTTCTTTGGCAGTGGTGCAGTGTACCAAGTTTTGAAATGTGGAATCATCAACAGCATTAATTATTATGTTCTGGGCTCTTTTGTCCATGGTGAACAATGCAAGTTCATCCTCGGTCAAGTCATTAAAGTTTTTGGTCACTCTTCTTGTTGGATCTATGGTGGAGGCAGTTTGAAAGGTGAAAGGCCCTTGCTTTACAGTTATGTAGATCCTTGGGTCAGATGCTTCCATACACAATCTAACCCTTTGCTTCCATTTGCCAGAGTTTTCTTTGTTGCATATGGGCAACTTCATGGATCCCATCTCCTTCTGCAATCCAGAGGAATCCATTGGATTGATAAGACTATTCCTTTATAGGAGCTGGTCAGATAGTTATGTCCTTCTTGACCAACCTACCTCTGATACCACTTGATAGTTTATGTAGGATGTAGTCTTAAACACCTAAAGGAGGGGTGAATAGGTTTCTTTTTGTTTTAGGCTTGTTGTTTTCTAATTTTAGGTTAGTAAAGTATCAAGCACAGAAAACACACAAAGATTTATAGAGGTTCCTCAAGACAGGGTGTCTTGAGTAGTCCTCTTTCCCCCTTCACCTTTCTAACAATGAGTTAGACAAGGCCAACTTCTCCAAACTCAGCTCCAAGAGCCTACAACACAGATCCCACAGGATCTCTCAGGTTTTCCCAAACCCTACCTCCGGCACAACAGCCCTACCTCAGAGGAATCCACCTCCTACAACTCAGACCACCTCCTGGTCCTACCTCAAGCTGAACTCTCAGCTCTACAACTCAGTCCAATCAGCCTTACACACTCAGGCAATAAATCCCTACAGTCTTAGAACCCAAAGGCTCCTACAAATGATATAATAATGATTACAGATTGAAGGAAGAAAAGATCAAGCATGTTCTTCTTCTTCTTCACAACTGTTGTTGCATACTTGAACCAGGGAGGAGAAGTACAGCTCCAACTTGATTCTTCTTTGAAAGATTATAGGTATATGATCTAATTCACCTGGAGGGACTGAATAGGTCTTTTGATTTTTACTTTCCAGATATAAACAGTTATAACTATTCTATGCAAGAAATCAAGCACAACCAGAAAACACACAAGTGTTTATAGTGGTTCCCCAAGATAGTGTGTCTATGTGTAGTCCACTTTCTCCCTTCACCCTTATAACAGTGTGTTAGACAGGGCCAACTCCTCCAATCTCAGCTAAAATAGCTTACAGCACAGATCCCTCGGGATCTCTCAGGTTTTTCCAACCCTACCTCAGGCACAGCAGCCCTACCTCAGATCAGCCACTGATCCTACAAATCAGACCACAGCAGGTCCTACAAACTCAGGCCTAAACAGCCCTACCTCAGAGGAATCCACCTCCTATAACTCAGACACCTTCCAGGTCCTACCTCAAAGGAATCCTCCTCCTACAGCTCAGGCAATAATGCCCTACAACTCAGGCTAACCAGCCCTACAGCTCAGGCCTTCAGCCCTATAAACTCAGGCAATAGCCCTACAAACTCAGGCAATAGCCCTACAGTAAAAGAGTATTTGAAGCTTACTACATTAGACAGCAGAGAGTGGAAGTCTTCTGTAGTTCCTGCACAGCTTGTGCTATCTTGTAGCTGGAGATGTTGATGGCATCTACAAACTGATCTTCCTTTTCAGTTGAAGGATGGAAGATCACATTGCTCCTTCTTGAAGAGGATCTTTCTTTTTCTCTCTTATTCTTCTTGCTTGTTCAGTGAGCAGGAGGAGAAAAACGAGAGCTCTTGCCATCAATGGAATAGTAAATTTGTTTTAGCACTCGACCAGCTCTTTTCCAAAGTGCCCTAACTTCTTCTTTTATACATCCCCGACCTTCAACGGCTCTCAGCCGTCCTTCTGAGTAGTATGGGAGAGACAGGTGGACCCACAATGTCTTTCTGCAGCTTGCGCCACGGGCAGAACTCGCAATCTGCGTTCGACGAACTCGCCATACTGTGTTCGACAAACTTGCCAAACTTTGCGTTCGACGAACTCGTCAGACTCTGTGTTCGACGAACTCACCATACTCTGCGTTCGACGAACTCGCCATACTCTGCGTTCGATGAACTCACCATACTATGCGTTCGACGAACTCGCCATACTCTGCGTTCGACGAACTCGCCATACTCTGCGTTCGACGAACTCGCCATACTCTACGTTCGACGAACTCGCCACACTCTGCATTCGACGAACTCGCCTTACTCTGCGTTCGACGAACTCGCCAAGTCTCAGTTGTTTCTTCTGTCTCGTCTCAGCGTTCGACGAACTGAGTTCTGCGTTCGATGAACACGCCAAGTCTCAGCTGTTTCTTCTGTCTCGTCTCAGCATTCGACGAACTGAGTTCTGCATTCGATGAACTGTGTTCTGCGTTCGATGAACATGCTAATTCTCTTATATCTTCAGCTCAGCTTGCCCAGATGCCTTCTCAGCGGCACCTGGTCTTGTCTCAGCGGTTCAGCTGATATAGTGAGGCCTTCTCAGCTGATTTAAACAGCACACCTTTGAATCTATTCCATTGTATGGAATATCATCTCCCTGTACAATACTTGAGACAAACTAGAATGTATCAAATACAATATGTACTTAGCATTGTGAGTGATGCCTCTTCAAATCAAAGGAATATTGAGGGCAATATTCCCAACAATCTCCCCCTATTTGAAGAAGGCAGAACATTCCCAATGCTAAGGTACATAGCCAACAAAAACCTATCTTACAAATACTCTATTTAGCATTCATGATATCATTGCTTCTAGAAAATAACATTGTTTAAGCATTAACATTGTTTAAGCATGCTTTGATATCTCATGACTGATTATGCTAAGCTTTGACTAGCTCATAGGTTATCTCCCCCTTTCTAACTCAGATTATATAGCATATTCATAATGACTAACTCTGATAACTTTATCAGAGGGCTAACTCTGATGTGGTCATAAAATTGTCCATCTCCCCCTTTCTGGTTTCTTCAACTATTTTTCCCTCTAGGGATTGGGAGGGAGCAGCTACAGACCCAAGGAAGGTTTAGAAAGCATTTTCCAAATCCCCCTTAGGTCAACCTTCATCTCTTAAAATTGACCATCTCCCCCTCAACCTAAGCAGGAACTTGCTCCCCCTCAATGTGAGTACTATTAGCTTTATTAGATGTTCTTGTTCATTTTGAACAACCCTTTCTAGCTCCCCCTCACTTGGAGCATTAGTATTGACCTTTTGATTGTAAGTGTAAATGAATTTACATCCTATGCCTGAGTTCGTCGAACTCAGAGTTGAGTTCGTCGAACTTAGAGTTGAGTTCGTCGAACTCAGACTGGAGTTCGTTGAACTCAAGTCTTAGTTCATCTGAACTCATCATAGAGCTTAGTTCGTCGAACTCAGAGTTGAGTTCGTCGAACACAAGCTCGACGTTCGTCGAACCCAGGAAAGAGTTCGTCGAACCCAGAATTTTCCCAGCTGTTTAAGGGTAACCTGAAGCTCAGCTGATCCAGATTTTTCTGATCCAGCTGATCATACTACATTATACTGTTCTACATTTAACATTTTAGGGATATTATCTACCCTATCATGAGGACTATGCCTATTGTAAAGTTGATCAATTCATATTTCAGTTTATCATAATAGTACATATTGTGAAAATTGTACATATGAGAACATAAGCATTTTAACAGTGGATATTGATTCATAAATGAACTCATTCTAATTTCAACATTCCTAATTCAATTTTGAAAGAATTAAACTTGGCCTCATCCAGTGGCTTGGTGAAGATATCAGCTACTTGATTGTCTGTGGGGACATATTCAAGTTTGATATCTTCACACTATACATGCTCTCTGATAAAATGGTATCTAATTTCTATGTGCTTGGTCCTGCTATGGGAGACAGGATTTTTGGCAATAGAAATAGCACTGGATGAGTCACACAGCAGGGGTGTTTTACTAACCTTTATGTTGTAATCCTCCAATTGATGTTGGATCCACAGAAGTTGAGCACAACAGCTACCTGCAGCAATTTACTCTGACTCAGTTGTGGATATGGCCACACCGGTTTGCTTTTTGCTGCTCCAAGAGATCAGCCTCCTCCCTAGGAATTGAAAAGTGCCACTTGTGCTTTTCCTGTCTTCTTTACACCCTGCAAAATCTGCATCTGAATAGCTTATTAGTTCAAAGTCATTGTTCCTAGGGTACCAAAGGCCAAGATTTAGGCTGCCCTTGAGGTATCTCAAAATCCTCTTGACAGAGGTGTGATGAGATTCCTTAGGACAAGCCTGATACCTAGCACAAACACATGTAGAATACATAATGTCTGGCCTACTAGCAGTCAAGTACAACAGGGATCCAATGATACACCTATACATGGATTCATCAAAGGCATTCCCCTTTTCATCCTTGTCTAATGATACATTAGATCCCATGGGTGTTCTCATTGTGGAGGCTGATTCCATCCCAAATTTCTTGATGAGCTCCTTGGTGTACTTAGTCTGGGAAATGAAAATTCCATCATCAGACTGTTTCACTTGGAGCCCAAGGAAATATTTAAGTTCACCCATACTGCTCGTCTCAAACTCCCCCTGCATTAGATTGGCAAATCTCTTGCAGAGGTTGTCATCAGTAGACCCAAATATTATGTCATCAACATAGATTTGGACTAAGAGACACTTGCCCCTTGTTTTCCTAAGAAACAATGTGCTATCTATCTTTCCCCTCAAGAACTTGTTCTTCATGAGAAAGCTAGACAATGTCTCATACCAAGCCCTGGGGGCTTGCTTAAGACCATATAGAGCTTTCCTAAGTAGATAAACATGAGATGAGAGAGTAGGATGGACAAAACCTGATGGCTGCTCTACATAAACTTCCTCTTTCAGATTTCCATTCAGGAATGCATATTTGACATCCATCTGGTACACTTTGAAGCCTTTGTGGGCTGCATATGCAAGGAATAACCTTATGGCCTCCAACCTTGCAACTGGGGCAAAGGTTTGTTCAAAGTCTATTTCTTCTTCTTGCCTATACCCCTTTGCAACCAGCCTTGCCTTTTTCTTGATGATTGTCCCATTTTCATCCATCTTGTTTCTGAAGATCCATTTGGTGCCAATTATGTTGTGTCTCTGTGGTCTTGGCACCAACTTCCATACTTTGCATCTCTTAAATTGCAATAGTTCTTCCTGCATTGCCTGAATCCAGAAAGGATCCAAGTTGGCCTCTTCAAACTTCTTAGGCTCTACCTGTGACAGGAAACTGAGGAACAAGGCCTCATTGTGAGCCCTACTCCTAGTTGTCACACCTTGCTGAACATTCCCAATAATCATCTCTAAGGGATGATCCCTTAGATGTCTTGTAGCTGAGTCAGTCTGTTCTCAGCTTGCTGTGCTATTTCTGCTGGTTCAGCAGTGTCTTCATTAATATTGACTGCAACCTCTTCAGGGATAGCAGCATCATAATGAGCTTTACTGCTGCTTGGTGTGACTTTTATAGACATCCTTTCCAAATCTTGTTCCTTTCCTGTCAAGACAGAAGATCTAGACTAGCCATTATATATTAGGCTGGTCTCATCAAATACTACATGCATAGACTCCTCTACAACATTAGTTTTCTTATTGTACACTCTATAAGCTCTACTATGAGAGCTATAGCCAACAAGAACACCTACATTGCATTTCTCTGCAAACTTTGTTAATTGAGATTTTCCATTGTTTAAAATGTAGCATTTTGAGCCAAAGATTCTAAAATATAAAATTATAGGTTGTTTGCCTTTCAGAATCTCATAGGGAGTTATTCCATGAACCTTATTGATGGAAGCTTTATTGAGAACATGACAAGTAGTATTGACTGCCTCAGCCCAGAAGTATTCTGTGAGTGAGGAGTGTTGGATCGGTCGGCGCCCTTAGAGGGGGGTGAATAAGGGTTTTCAAAAACTTTAGATTATATTTATAAAAACTTTGGAATATTGCAAGATTAATAAAGAGACATCAAGTAAAACAATAATAAAGAGATATGCTTTATTAATATCAAATAATGTTTTACAAAACTTGATTTCTATGACGCTAGAAATCGGGGGCGACTAATAAAAATTCTTTTTCTTTTTCTATACCGACTCGTATCCCCACGAACCGGTTGGCTTTAGCCGATCTCTCCCCAGATACGGCCTCAAGCTGCTCTAGCCAATCTATCCCCAGAAAGGCCTCGAGCACCCCCTAGACCTAGCCTAGATCTAGTCGCCAACACGAGGCGATTTCAGCCCTAAGTCCTACCCCAGACCTAGTCGCCAACACGAGGCGATTTCACTACCGTTTACAGAAAAGATATGAAATGAAAAGACAATAATATAAAAACTCCCTCTATGTGGATCTCTTGGAGAAGTGGACGAACGCCCGCAGAGTATGATCGTAGTCGATGCGGCCTTTCGTCACGATGATGACGCGTGTTGAAATCTTCTCCACGGATCTCCTTAAGGCTTTATGGAATTGTGGGAGTATCGCTCTGAATCTTCCTCTCTCTGCTGTGGCACGAAGCTCTGGAGTTTGGGATTGGAGGAGGATGAATAATTCGGAGCCAAAGCATCCAATTTATAGCATTAGCGCTACCGCCGGTGCTAGAGCTACCGCCGGCGCTAGCCCGGATTAAGAAACAATTTGCGCGGCAGAATCTCCCATCCGTGGCAACATGTTGCACTATGCCTTATATGCGTCACGCTACCGCCGGCGCTAGTAGCTACCGCCGGCGCTATCCCCGATTAAGAAACTTCTTGCACGGCAGGATCTTCAATCCGCGGCAACGAGGCTTTCATTCCTTCTGTGTTCACCGATACCGCCGGCGCTATCCGCTACCGCCAGGCGTTAGCGCCTTCCATAACAGCTCCCGGAAACGCGCTCATCATCGCTAGCGCCCGGCGCTAGTTGCTACCGCCGGCGCTAGTGAGCCTCTTCGAATTTTGGCCTCAATTTTGGGGGCAGTCATCATGTGTACTCCTTGAGTCATGTGGACCTAGTAAACCTGCACACTTGAACACACAAGATCAAATACACATAGGATTTGTTATTCTCAAACCTAGGAGATGCGGAAGACCATGTTCCAACAAGGAGTCACTTAGCAGTGTTCTCCCAGCTTCTATCAAGGTCCTATTCCTCCTCTCAGCCACACCATTTTGTTGTGGAGTCCTTGGGGAGGAGAACTCTTGGGTGATACCATATTCTTGGCAAAACCTTGTCATAGCATCAGATTGAAATTCTGTGTAATGGTCAGTTCTAATTCTGACCACATCACATTGCAAGTCATTCTGAATTGCTTTGACATGAGTTATAAAGATATTTAGAGTATCAAACTTCTTCTTTAGGAAGAATACCCATGTATATTTTGAGTGATCATCAACAATCACCAAAGTATACAACTTCCCACCTAAGCTCTGAATTGGCAAGGGACCAAACAAGTCCATATGCAAGAGATAAAGACGTCTTTCAGTGTCTTTGGTGCCAATACTTTTAAAGGTGGCCCTTGTTTGCTTACCCATTTGGCAAGCATGACAGGGACCATCTTTAATACATTTTAAATTAGGACTATTCACATAGGATTTGTTATTCTCAAACCTAGGAGATGCAGAAGACCATGTTCCAACAAACTCCCCCTTTTGATAATAACAAATCCATTAATGATAAATCAAAGCATTAATAAATAAGCATGATGAAAACTATACTTGTGTGTGTGTGAGAGTGATGACTTTAGGATGATTATTGATTTTAGCATTTAGAATTGCTCCCCCTAAATATATGCTCCCCCTGTGTGAATGCTCCCTTAATATGTATGCTATCAACTGAATTTGTCATGTTGGGTTTATGATAGTGGGTTACATTTATCATTGTTAGTTTTCCCCCTTTTGCATTTTATCATGTTAGTTCTCCCCCTTTGTTATTAGCAAAAGTGGGTAGGGAAACAGAGCACTAAAAAATGTGTAAATAAAAGAGAAGGCATGATCGAGCTTTTTAAGTAAATGATAAGGAGTTTTAGACTTGTCTTTCATTGAAAATAATCAGAGTTATGACTTATTTTATCCCTTTTGTTTGTAGTTCTCCCCCTTTTATATATCAGAGTTTAAGCAAAAAATAATGATTTTCCCTTTAAATAAGAGTTTTAAGCCAAAAAACTCATGATTTCCAAGTAATCAATCTACCCAGACAATATGTCAACACCCTAGCCCCGTACTAAGTGACGGATGGGCATGAGGAGCTGCAAACATGCCGTAGGTTGGGGTGTTAATCCCATATGCAAACACTAGACAAAAAACTTAACCTAGCACTCTTTCCCCCCAGTGCCTCGCAAGGCCCCACTGGAACCCTCCCCGGTTAAGGACAAGACATGACTAGAGATAAGGTTATCTAATGTCTACAACTCTACGCCCCCGCTATGGTGAGAAATGAAGTCATGGATAACAATTATTGGAAAACATTAAGCATTTAAATCTAATGGGAAATATTATAGCATATGGGTTTATATTTTTATTTGAATTTTTGAAATAAAACTCACATAGCTATATTGAAATTCATGAATGAATCAGAGTTGGAGTATTGCGGAAGATTTCGAAAAAGAAATATCATAATACTAAATAAGAGTTTAAGTTCAAAAAGAGATGTTTTATAAGCAATATTTCACTTGTTGGAGGAGTGTTTAGAATAGAAATAGATCAGAGTTATAAGAAAAAAAATTCAACCAATATAAAGTTTACCAAGCAAGTCTACCACTTGTTGCAAGAAAGGAATTTGAAGATTTAAGTGATGATGCACACAAGATGAAAGATTTTAAATAAGTATTAAAGTGCAAGGTAAAACAATTATATGGTTATGATGCGGAAGACATATAAAAGTACAAAAAAACATCTTATGGTAATCAATGATGGTTCATAAAAAGATATATGAGTTCAATTTCAAAAAGAAGATGTTTTTGTAAATCATTTTGCATTTAAAATTTTTGTTTTGACAATACAGTAACCAAGCATGAAATAATCTTATCAAATAGAGATTACTACAATGTTACTTTAATTCACAATTTCAAAACATACCAAACATTGTAGAAAGCATGCTAGGTTATCTAGTGCATTTCATAAATAAAGAGTAGTATAGAATTAGCATTAGGATCCAATACTCATGAGAAGAAGTGTTATGGAAGATAATGATGTGCATAAAAGTGTATTTTGAATAGAGTAAACAAATGTTTTAATCAAAAATACAAGTAATATGTAAAGTAAAGAGCACAATAAAACACAAATAATTTTACTTCCACTCACTTCAATGCACAAAGAAAAATGTACAACTACCAAGGTGCTCTGCACACACAATGCTCATCAAGACTTATCAGGGTGCACAATAGTGCTTGGGGGATCGCATATTTTTATTCTTCAAGATTGATTTTTGTTGTGATCCGGTGTACTTAAGAATAAGTGGTTTTTATTTTGAAAGAAAGTTATGGTTTGCACAAGATACTTTATTATTCTTTCCAAGGTGCTCAACCTCACAACGCTTATTAAGACTTATCAGGAGGTTCAAGTAGTGCTTGGTGGAGTTATCTTTGTCACTTTATTTTATGATTTTGTTTTGTACAAAGTTCTCCGAATACACTTGTTTTGCAAACCAATATAATTTATGAAAAAGATAACCACTTTTCTTAACTTTTAAAAGTGCAAATAAAGGTTGTGTAGGTAAGATACTTGTGCAATTTTAATTCATTGTACTATTACAAAACATACACAACCATTCTTAGATTAAACACATAAGTAGACAATGCCAAAATAAGTGAGTGAATTGCGATCATTATCAAACATAAAACATTACTCATACTTAGAGGCATGTTACGCATAGTTCTACACAACTTTTTCAATATAAATTATGCACATATTAATAGATGTATCAAAGCATGATGAAGGCAATGTTCAAAGTAGTTTGAAAAGATAAATTGCAACATTATAGAAGTTCTAAATAATAGATTAAATCATGCTTGATTTTCAATGAAGTCCATACAATATTTTTTGATATTTTTGAGGAATAATTTTTCTTTAAAGCTTGAACTCATAAAAATTGATCTTGGAATTCCCAAGGACTACCTTGTGAAAGGTTCGCCCGGTACTAGGTGATATGATGGGATGATAGCCCAAATCACCCTTTCGCAAGATACAAGTAAAAAGTTAAGTTCAAAAACTAACAATTTTTGATAATTTTTTATTTTATATTTTTGTATTTGATTTTTGCTTTAAGAAATAGAATTTAAACAAATGACAAACCACAAAGGCAAAATATATAATATTTTTGTAATTTGACTTTTGTATTTTTGTATTTGATTTTTCAAAAAATAAAGAAAAACAGAAGTGCAAAAACTAAATAGAAAATATAGATTTATATATTTTTATGGATTTTTCGAATTTAAAAAAATACAGAAAATCGAACATGGACGCTAGCGCCTGCGGTAGCGCTAGCGCGGGAGACAGTAAGTGATTTTTGAGGATATTGGAAATTTTGATTCTAGATCTTGATTAGGTGTCCCATTAGGAGTTTCTTGCTGAAATTGCAGAATTTAAGGAGATGTTTTTGATGGTTAAACACCAAAAAAATGCATTTTTGAATTTGTGTTAATTTGAAAGATCTAGGATGCCTAATCATCGCATGAGCTATATTTTCTTATATCTTTATTATGATTTTTCAAAGGCTTGTTTTTACCAAAATAATGTAATAGATAGAGAATGTAGCCACAAGACATCATGTTTGAATTCACCAAATAAGCATGATTTTTTAATTATAAACTAATGTATATGCGAAGAATAAACTATGTATGCCCTAGATACCAATATCCAGACAATATGTCTTGACAAAAACTTATAAAACCTATCATTGACACAAATGTTCTTTAGGTACCAATGTTAGTATGATAAGTTTGAGATTAATGTTATGCCAAAGATTGATAGTGTTTCAATTTATAAACCTAAAATGGAGTGACAATTCTATTTGGTTTGATATCAAAATGATTCATAGGTCTAAACTAGAAATAAATCACAATACACACATAATACACCATAACACAAACCATGGTAAACAATTATAATGTCAATTATTATCATATAATTTGTGATAGTTGTTTATAGATGATTCTTGATATGGATTATGATTTTAGAGATGTTTAGCAAAAGATATCACTAGATCATGGTGGTGTTTGTGAATTCAATATTCATTATGAAGATAACTTCTTTCAACACATTTTAGTGATTTTCCTTTAATTAAGAATTTTGAATATATATATGTGATTTTTTGATAGGTGAACAATAGTGATGGTTTAGATCATGTTTGACATCAAGGAGAGAACACAATATAATTTTTTTGTTGTGAACAATGACTCCCATATTGAAAGTTGAGCTTTTATTTAAATCTTGAATTTTCTTTTAGATCAAGTTATTTCACTAAACCACTTGTTGGTGAAGGCTAAGAATCTTAATAGCCTAATAACCGGATTTAATTTGAAATATCTTATAGCAAATTTAGAGTTTGATTCATATGGATAATATAAGATATTTAGAAAAGATAAGTCATCAAAATAAAAATATGATTTTGAATTTTGATCAAAAAAGATTTATAAACTCATTAAGCTTTATGATATAAAATCATATTTCCAATACTATATAGGATGACCATGGCATGATAGTTTAAAAAGAACACAAAAAGAAAGATAGAAAAGACATTAAAGCACATCATGAAGTAGAAATTTGTGTATTTCATTTTAATTGATTTCTACTTCATGCACATGATGGGATACTAATAAATAAGAGATTTAGGTATCCAAAGAGGACCGGGAGTGACGGTTCCTTTGGGTACCCAAATAAATCGTGTTTGTTTTTGGGGAGATATGATTGAATGGGCCCTTTTGATTTGAGTTTGTGTTTCATCTTCAATTTTTGGCCGCCATTCAAACATTGGTTTAATATTATTCTTATTTATCAAATTTCCATGATGATTTTGCAAAACATTTTTTATAGGAAATTTGTTTATTTTTATGTTGGGAGAGTGGTTATTTTGTAAATGATAATGATTTGGAATTTTATTTTCAAGCATTTGATATTTTTTATTTTCATTGTTGGGCTTAGACATATTATGGAAACTCGTATTTAACTTGCTTTTGGAATTTGTTTGAAATTGTTGATTTATGTGTTGAGAATTTTTCTTTATTATTTCCTTAAGCAAGTTGACTTTAGTTTCCAATTCATAATTCTTAACGTTAAGATTATGTCTAGCTTTGTTATAGGCTATTGTGCTATTTTTAAGAGTGGATACAATAGACTCAATATGATTTTGATAATTGTTTCTATATTCATCAAATGTTTCATCCATCTCTTGAATTTCTATTTTAAAATCTTTGCACTTAGCACAATCATTTTTCAAGGAAGAATTTTCTACACAAAATCTTTCATTTTGTTCTTTTATACAAATAAGTTCCTTTTCAAGTTCTTTGCATTTTTCATTTAAATTATTACAATCAAAATAGGATTTTGTATTTTCAAGTAAAAAACAAGATGATGAAGACACATCACAATTTGATTCTAAATTAACATTAGCTTTTAATCTCTTATTTTCTAAATGTAAATTTTTAATAGTGATTTTCAATTTCTTGATCTTACGTTTAGCAGTTTTTAGTATATTGAAACTAGAAATGGAAGTTATCACACAAGAAGAAGATTTTGACTTTCTTACAACGCTTTTGGTGGAAGCAAAATCTTCGTTATCTTTTGGCCCTTCCTTCATCATAGATGAATTTTCATCTCCTTTTTCTCTTGGTGTGTTGTTCTCCTTTTCTATTTCAATATTCTCCATGGCTTCGCTCCGAGAGAGATCTTCTTGAATGATAATGGATGTTTGTACGTTCTTTTCCTCCTGTGTTTGTTCCACACCTGCGAGAGGAAGATCATACATTTCTTCAAGAAATTTCCATATTTTATAAGCACTAGAAAAGCAATACACAAATTTGAAAACTTCATTTGAGAGACCACAAAATAGATAATGTTTAGCTTTTGCATTTAAATGAAGTTCCTTTTTATTTGATTCATCCACACGTCTTATTATTGCTAAGTTCCATACTTCGATATCTAAAGTTTTAATAAATTTTTCCATTAAAATTTTCCATCCTTTATAATTTGTTCCTTCAAATAAAGGTGGTGCAAGTGATTTTTCCTCTTCACAAAAATCTCCCTCACTAGTAGAAGCGAGATCATGAGACGCCATTATTCCCAGTTGTTAAGCCGATTGGAATAAAACCGCTCTGATACCACTTGTTGGATCGGTCGGCGCCCTTAGAGGGGGTGAATAAGGGTTTTCAAAAACTTTAGATTATATTTATAAAAACTTTGGAATATTGCAAGATTAATAAAGAGACATAAAGTAAAACAATAATAAAGAGATATGCTTTATTAATATCAAATAATGTTTTACAAAACTTGATTTCTATGACGCTAGAAATCGGGGGCGACTAATAAAAATTGTTTTTCGTTTTCTATACCGACTCGTATCCCCACGAACCGGTTGGCTTTAGCCGATCTCTCCCCAGATACGGCCTCAAGCCGCTCTAGCCAATCTATCCCCAGAAAGGCCTCGAGCACCCCCTAGACCTAGCCTAGATCTAGTCGCCAACACGAGGCGAATTTCAGCCCTAAGTCCTACCCCAGACCTAGTCGCCAACACGAGGCAATTTCACTACCGTTTACAAAAAAGATATGAAATGAAAAGACAATAGTATAAAAACTCCCTCTATGTGGATCTCTTGGAGAAGTGGACGAAGGCCCGCAGAGTATGATCGTAGTCGATGCGGCCTTTCGTCACGATGATGACGCGTGTTGAAATCTTCTCCACGGATCTCCTTAAGGCTTTATGGAATTGTGGGAGTATCGCTCTGAATCTTCCTCTCTCTGTTGTGGCACGAAGCTCTGGAGTTTGGGATTGGAGGAGGATGAATAATTCGGAGCCAAAGCATCCAATTTATAGCATTAGCGTTACCGCCGGTGCTAGCGCTACCGCCGGTGCTAGCGCTACCGCCGGTGCTAGCCCCGATTAAGAAACAATTTGCGCGGCAGAGTCTCCCATCCGTGGCAACATGCTGCACTATGCCTTATATGTGTCACGCTACCGCCGGCGCTTGTAGATACCGTCGGCGCTATCCCCGATTAAGAAACTTCTTGCGCGGCAGGATCTTCAATCCGCGGCAACGAGGCTTTCATTCCTT
The DNA here is from genome assembly GCA_033032865.1 of Dactylorhiza incarnata. Lineage (NCBI taxonomy): Eukaryota > Viridiplantae > Streptophyta > Magnoliopsida > Asparagales > Orchidaceae > Dactylorhiza > Dactylorhiza incarnata. The sequence continues at coordinate 12,536,220 of JAWHQI010000039.1, forward strand.
CTGTGTTCACCAATACCGCCGGCGTTATCCGCTACCGCCAAGCGTTAGCGCCTTCCATAACAGCTCCCGGAAACGCGCTCATCATCGCTAGCGCCCGGCGCTAGTTGCTACCGCCGGTGCTAGTGAGCCTCTTCGAATTTTGGCCTCAATTTTGGGGGCAGTCATCATGTGTACTCCTTGAGTCATGTGGACCTAGTAAACCTGCACACTTGAACACACAAGATCAAATACACATAGGATTTGTTATTCTCAAACCTAGGAGATGCGGAAGACCATGTTCCAACAAGGAGTCACTTAGCAGTGTTCTCCCAGCTTCTATCAAGGTCCTATTCCTCCTCTCAGCCACACCATTTTGTTGTGGAGTCCTTGGGGAGGAGAACTCTTGGGTGATACCATATTCTTGGCAAAACCTTGTCATAGCATCAGATTGAAATTCTGTGTAATGGTCAGTTCTAATTCTGACCACATCACATTGCAAGTCATTCTGAATTGCTTTGACATGAGTTATAAAGATATTTAGAGTATCAAACTTCTTCTTTAGGAAGAATACCCATGTATATTTTGAGTGATCATCAACAATCACCAAAGTATACAACTTCCCACCTAAGCTCTGAATTGGCAAGGGACCAAACAAGTCCATATGCAAGAGATAAAGACGTCTTTCAGTGTCTTTGGTGCCAATACTTTTAAAGGTGGCCCTTGTTTGCTTACCCATTTGGCAAGCATGACAGGGACCATCTTTAATACATTTTAAATTAGGACTATTCTTAACAAGGTTTTTAGAGAAAAGTCTATACATTGTCTTGTAGTTAATATGAGCAAGTCTCTTGTGCCATTGAACACAGAGAGACTCATTCTCATTAGCTACAAGACAAACAGATGTAAGAGAATTACTGCAAATAAAATCTAAGCAATAAACATTCCCACTCCTAGTGCCTGAGAGAATAGTCTCTAAGTCCTTAGACTTTTTAATCAAGCACTTATCATTGTGGAATTCAATGACATAGCCTAGGTCACAGTTGACTTATGCTTACAAGGTTGTGTTGTAACCCTTCAACATAAGCTACCCTTGTGATGGAGACTATGCCATTAGATATCATACCATATCCCTTGGTGATTCCTTTTTCAGACCCCCCAAATATAACTTTGGGTCCATTCTTCACAGGCTTGTAGTCCTGTAGAAGACTCCTTGTTCTTATCATGTGCCTTGAGCACCCACTGTCTAAGTACCAAATTTGGTTTAGGCTGGTACTTGAACTAACCTGCAAGAAGAAGTTTAGTTATCCTTAGGAGCCCAAAAAACTTTGGGTCCTAGGTGCCTGTTAGTCTGATGAGAAAATCTCACACTAGCTGCACTCCTAGCAGGAAGGCTCTTCTTTGCATTAGGTATATTGGGATTGTACCAACAATCTATGGCAAAGTGTCCCACTTTACCACAGCACCAACATTCATGAATATTGTATCTCCTCTTTTGAACATTTCTTGAGGGGAGTGCAGCACTGTGCACATGTTCAGGAGGAGAGACAGCTGCATTCTTCCTGTATCTCTCATCAATGATTTGACTGAAAGTCAATCTATGTGTTGTCTTGATGCTCTTTGTCCTGATGTCATCAGCTTGCTTTGGCTTGGCAGCCATACAAGATCTGATGGCATCTGACACTGAGCAACAAGCCTTGTCAATAGATTTGACATCAGTTATGCTCTTTGCTGAAGTAGATTTGAAAGAGCTAGCTTCCTTATTCTTGACTGGAGGGGCTGAAGTACCAAATACAAATGGTCCAGGTTGGTCCATTTGAATTTCCTCGTGGGGAGCCTTCATAACACTCAATCCCATGCCCTTTCTTCCACTATGGGAAGGAGTATTTTCCTTCCTATAGAAACTCCCATTCTTCCAGTGACCATAAATGCTTTCATGGTCATACCTGTTGGAAGGAAGTAACACCTTTTGAAAGGTGGTTTGAGGCTTAGCCTCCCCCTTGATCTTCTCTCCACTCCCTTCTCATACTTCCATTTTATTGAATCCTAGTCCTCTCCTATTAGTTTGAGAGGAGAAGGTGTCAATAAAAGGGAGCACAGATTTGGGCTTGGAGAATTGAGCCACCAGGCTCTTCTCTTTCACAAGCTTCTCCTCAAGGTCCTTGATGACCTTGTTCTTCAGGGAAATAGTGCTTAATTGCACAATTGTTAACCCCTTTAAATGGCTTATCTGTTTAATCATCTGAGCCACCAGGGTGGTAGGTTCAGTGTAGTCATTTTTAGTCATTTTAAGGGAAGCAATTTCCTGGGCTTGCCTCTTGGCAAGCTTCTTGCTCTTCTTCAGAGCTTCCAAAAGAACACCATACTTTTCAATCAATTGATTGACTTCTTCCTCAGCTTCTGAACCACTTCCACCAATTGATGAAGGTGCTTCAGATTCTAGACCAGTCTCATAATCAGAAGAGGATATGGAATGAATTAATACCTGCTCATGTTCTGAATTGTTGTGGTTATCCTCATCTTCAGTTAGAGCCATCTGCCCATGGTCATCTTGAATGACTTCATCCTCCTCTACATCACTGTCTGATTGTGATAGAGGGCCCCTGATTCCTATCCTGACAGCTGGATAGTCCTCTTCCTCCTGAGCAGCAAATAGCCCTATGTAGGCTTCCTCTTCTCCATCTGAATCTAAAGATGAAGATTCAGATTCACTCCAGCTCTTTCCTTTCTTGGCTAGAAAGGATTTTTCTCCCTTCCTCTCCTTCTAGTGATGGGTCTTCTTGTCATCTCTTTCTTTTCTCTTGACTGGACAGTCAGCAATGACATGTCCAGGCTTACAGCAGCAATAGCAAATGATGTTATTTGAAACATATTTACTAGATTTAGAATCATACCTGTCCCCTTCGGGGTGCTGCCTTTCAGATCTATAGTGATCCTTCCTGGGATGAGAGGAGGAGGAAGGTTTGTTCTTCCATTGTTTCCTCCTTATCATCTTCTTGAACTGCCTAGTGAAAGCAACAAACTCCTCATCAGAAGTGGAGTAGTCTGAAGTGCATCTCTCAGACTTCTCAGATTCAGCTGTCCTTCTTGGAGGTGACTGTAATCTGCCCTTGCTCTTCTTTGAGCTATCAGCTTTGAGAGCTACAGTTCTCTCCCTTGTGTGAGCCCTGGAGGAAGTATCCTCCTCTTTTCTTGTAGTTAGCTGCATCTCATATGAGAGCAGTTTCCCAAACAGTGTGTGGGTAGGGGTTTCTCCCAGCCTTGCCACTTCCCTGATGGCACAAATTTTTGTGTCCCAATCCCTAGTTAGAGATCTAAGGAACTTATCATTCAGCTCATAGTTGGTGAACACTCTCTCATAGGTTCTTAGTTCATTAACTATCCTAAAGAACCTCTCATAGCACATGGAAATGCTCTCCTGGCTCATCTGCCTAAAGGCTTCATACTCTTGGTTTAGGAGTGACTTTCTATCATCTCTCACTTCTGTAGTCCCTTCCATATAAACTACTAATGTGTCCCACATTTCCTTGGCAGTAGTGCAGTGTACTAAGCTTTGAAATGTGGAGTCATCAATAGCATTTACTATGATGTTCTGGGCTCTCTTGTCCATAGTGAATAGAGTGAGTTCATTTGTGGTTAAGTCATTAAATGCCTTGTCCACCCTTCTGGTTGGTTCTATTGTGGAGGCAGTTTTGAAAGTGAAGGGACCTTCCTTGACAGTAATATAGATCCTAGGGTCAGATGCTTCCATGAACAATCTAACCCTCTGCTTCCATATGCCAAAGTTGGCTTTGTTGCATATGGGCAACTTCATGGAGCCCATCTCCTTCTGCATTCCACTAGAGGCCATCTGATTCAGAATAATCAATACCCATGTAGGATCTGGTCAGACTGTTAAGTCTTTCTTGACGAACCTCCCTCTGATACCACTTGAAAGATTATAGGTATATGATCTAATTCACCTAGAGGGGGGTGAATAGGTCTTTTGATTTTTACTTTCCAGATATAAACAGTTAAAACTATTCTATGCAAGAAATCAAGCTCAGCCAGAAAACACACAAGTGTTTATAGTGGTTCCCCGAGATAGTGTGTCTATGGGTAGTCCACTTTCCCCCTTCACCCTTCTAACAGTGTGTTAGACAGGGCCAACTCCTCCAATCTCAGCTAAAATAGCTTACAGCACAGATCCCTCGGGATCTCTCAGGTTTTTCCAACCATACCTCAGGCACAGCAGCCCTACCTCAGATCAGCCACTGATCCTACAAATCAGACCACAGCATGTCCTACAAACTCAGGCCTAAACAGGCCTACTTTAGAGGAATCCACCTCCTACAACTCAGACCCCTTCCAGGTCCTACCTCAAAGGAGTCCTCCTCCTACAGCTCAGGAAATAATACCCTACAACTCAGGCTAACCAGCCCTACAGCTCAGGCCTTCAACCCTACAAACTCAGGCAATAGCCCTACAGTAAAAGAGTATTTGAAGCTTACTACATCAGACAGCAGAGAGTAAAAGTCTTATGTAGTTCCTGCACAGCTTGTGCTATCTTGTAGCTGGAGATGTTGATGGCAGCTACAAGCTGATCTTCCTTTTCAATTGAAGGATGGAAGATCACCTTGCTCCTTCTTGTAGAGGAGCTTTCTTTTTCTCTCTTATTCTTCTTGCTTGTTCAGTGAGCAGGAGGAGAAAAACGAGAGCTCTTGCCGTCAATGGAATAGTAAATTTGTTTTAGCACTCGACCAGCTCTTTTCCAAAGTGCCCTAACTTCTTCTTTTATACATCCCCGACCTTCAACGGCTCTCAGCCATCCTTCTGACTAGTATGGGAGAGACTAGTGGACCCACAATGTCTTTCTGCAGCTTGCTCCACAGGCAGAACTCGCAATCTGTGTTCGACGAAATCGCCATACTGTGTTCGACAAACTTGCCAAACTCTGCGTTCGACGAACTCGTCAGACTCTGCGTTCGACGAACTTGCCATACTCTGCTTTCGACGAACTCGCCATACTCTGCGTTCGACGAACTCACCATACTCTGTGTTCGACGAACTTGTCATACTCTGTGTTCGACGAACTCGACATACTCTGCGTTCAACGAACTCGCCATACTCTGCGTTCAATGAACTCGCCATACTCTGTGTTCGACGAACTCACCTTACTCTGCGTTCGATGAACTCGCCAAGTCTCAGATATTTCTTCTGTCTCGTCTCAGCGTTCTACGAACTGAGTTCTGCGTTCTACGAACACTCCAAGTCTCAGCCGTTTCTTCTGTCTCGTCTCAGCGTTCGACGAACTGAGTTCTGCGTTCGATGAACTGTGTTCTGCGTTCGACGAACACGCCAATTCTCTTTTATCTTCAGCTCAGCTTGCCCAGATGCCTTCTCAGCGGCTCCTGGTCTTGTCTCAGCGGTTCAGCTGATACAGTGAGGCTTTCTCAGCTGATTTAAATAGCACACCTTTGAATCTATTCCATTATATGGAATATCATCTCCATGTACAATACTTGAGACAAACTAGAATGTATCAAATATAATATGTACTTAGCATTGTGAGTGATGCCTCTTCAAATCAAAGGAACATTGAGGGCAATATTCCCAACATTCTTGATCATCCCTTCAGATGATGGACTTGATCTACTTGCTCTATCTTGAGATGAATCAAGACAAGCAATCTCTTTTCTCCTTGCAGCCTTGTGGAAACTCAGTTCTTGGCTGCCGACAATGGAACAGTATATTCTTGAGTTTGTGTGCTGGAGAGTAATAGCAAAAGCTTTTTTCCTCAACCCTAACTTATTCCTTTTATACACCACTGAGCCTCAATGGCTCTTAGCTGTCCTCCTGACAGGTGTGGGAGTGATTGGTGGTCCCCAATATGCATTTCTGCAGCTTGCACCAAAAGTAAAAACCGCCAGATCATGTTTGAACTGTCTCAGCGGTTGGGCTGAGATGGTCAGCCGTCTCAGCAGTTGCTTATATCCTGTCTCAGCGGATCCGCTGAGACAGACGGTTGTCTCAGCGGTTTCTTCTATCTGCAGCTCAGCTTGCCCAGATGCCTTCTCAGCGGCTCCTGGTCTTGTCTCAGCTGATCATACATTACACCATGGTGTGCCCTTGTCCTGCATACTTATGAGATAGAAATAGGGTTTATCAAATACAACTTGTACTTAGTATTGAGTGTGAGGTCTCTTCAAATCAAGGGAACATTGAGGGTCATTTTCCCAACACTCCTTGAACTAGAGGGAGAAGATTCATGCCTCATGTTTTTCCTTCTTCTATTTCTCAGTAATTTCTTAAACTGCTTGGTGAACAAGGAGAGTTCTCCATCTGAGAGATCAGAACTTGAATTGTTGATGATCTCATCTTCTGAGATGCAAGAAGACTCCAGAGCCTTGTGCTTTCTTGAAGTGTCAGCTTTGATGATCACTGCCTTTTCTCTGTTGTGGGCCTTGGAGTTCTCTTCTTCTGATTTTCTGGTATTCAATTGCAGCTCATAAGATATGAGTTTGCCAAACAGCTATTGAGGCTCCATGTTTCCCAGATTACTAACTTCTCTGATGGCATAAAGCTTCGTATCTCATTCCTTGTTCAGTGATCTCAAGAACTTATCATTGAGCTCATAATTTGTGAACTCCCTTTCATAAGCTCTGAGTCCATTAACAATTCTGAAGAACTTTTCATAGCACGTAGCTATGTTGTCCTTCTTATCTTGCCTAAAAGATTCATACTCCTGGTTTAGAAGGGATTTTCTGTCATCCCTAATTTCTTCTATTCCCTCTATGTAGACAACTAAGGAATCCCACATTTCTTTTGTTGTTTTGCAATGGATCAGATTCTGAAATATGGAATCATCTATTGCATTTACAATTATATTATTTGCTCTCTTGTCCATACTGACCAAGGCTACTTCATCATTGGTGAACTGAGATAAGGTCTTAGGAACAGGGACTGATGTTGGGTCCACAGGAATAGTCATGTCATGGTCCCTCTTCTACAGCCAAGTAGATTCTAGGATCTGAGGCTTCCATGTACAATCTGATCCTTTGCTTCCAGATGGGAAAATTTTCTTTAGTGCATATGAGCAGCTTCATTGAACTCATTTCCTTGTGATGCTCACCAGTCATAGTTTGTTAATAACCCAAAATAGCTTAGGGATCTTGTTCTAAGCTGTTAGGCATTTGAACTTAACACCCCTCTGATACCAATTGAAAGATTTGGGTTTGACTAAAATACACCTAGAGGGGGTGATTAGGTGTTTTCAATATTATTTAGTCCTTTAAAATAGTTTATCACAACACACAAGCAAACCAGAAAACACACAAAGATTAGTGGTTCCCTTCAAGACAATGTGTCAAGAGGTAGTCCACCGTCCCTCCCACCTATCTAGCAATGTACTAGACTAGACAACTTCTCCAAAAACTCAGATCTCTTTTACAATACAGCAGATCCTACAACTCAGACCACAAAGGATCCTACCCCATCCCTCATACAGAAAAACTTACACTCAGGTTATACAAACCCTACCAATAACTCAGACTTTACAAGTCCTACCAAACTCAGACCTTCACCAAGGTCCTACCAAACTCAGACCTTCACCGAGGTCCTACCAAACTCAAACCTTCACCAAGGTCCTACCAAACTCAGGCTCACACAGAACCCTACAAAAGAGAAGGTTATTTTGCTGTTGCAGAAGAGATGGCTTCAAGAATAAATCTTTTACTAAATAATCTTCTTCTTCTTGAAGATGTAGCTTCAAAGATCTTTTGAATCACCAAGGCTTTCTTGAGAATCTTCTTCTGAAAATATATCAGAATGAACTTCTTGTACAGGAAGAAGATTCTTTCTTTGAACTTCACAGCACAAAAAAATGAAGACTTCTTGTTCAACACTTTTCTCCTTTTAGATTGTAAGTGTGAGAGTTAGAGAATAATAAGAACTATCAATAGATTTCAAAATTATCTCTAATTATATTCCTCTGCACTTATGCATAAAGGCCCTCAATAATTTATTCCATAATTAATTGGGCCAATCAGGAATATATACTGAAACAACACAATAAAATGTCATAAATGTTTCCCCTTTTTGGAACTAGCAATATTTGGAAGTATATAATATTCTTCATTAAAATGCTGTGTAACGGCTATATTCTGCAGAGAATATATCATTAATTATTCCTTGATTAGTGCACAAGATAGACGGCGTGCACATTCCCTGTATAGCAATTTCCAAGAAAATATGTGCATTAAATGCAGCTCTACATCTGTTATGACGATAAAATTCCTTTAAGCCGATATTGTCTTGATCAATCTAAACGATATATATTCTTCAAGTCGATATCATCTTGATCTTCTATACGATATAAAGACTTCAAGCTGATATCGTCGACATACTCCTTTCTTCATGACTTAACATAATCTTCTACACGATGTGACTTCTTCCAGACGATATCGTCTAGATGTTTCTTTATACACGACTTATACTTAATCTTCAAGTCGATAGAATTTCTTCAAGACGATATCGTTGAGATCATCTCGGCGATATATTTCGTGTCTCAACGATATGTCTGCTAAGGCTCAAGCCGATATTTGACTTAGTGATTTTTTACTTCTTGTATAGTCTTGATACTAAAAATATAGTCTTGATACTAAAAATATAGTCTTGACATACCTGTCACATCATGAACTAAAACACATATCAAAAACAACTTTGCTTATCTATACTTGTGTTCCTTCTTCAATCTAGGAACATTGAGGGCACAATACCCAACAGTCTTTCCACGACGATGAGGCCTACGTGGTTTGCTACCTGTTTAGTAAGTTGCCAGAGTTAAGTTGATAAATGAGAATTATATGAGTATGTTTAATTAGCATGGCATTCATTGCATTGCATAGCACCTGAAGATCCTTAGTGTATAAGTTTGTATGGGAACTTTTATACGTTGAGTTACTTTACTTGTACCAGATCCTTATCATATAAATTTGTATGGGCATATATATATATATGATAAGTTATATTTTGTGGTTATATTGCAGTACTTGTTGCATAGCTTTCTTCTATACTGCTTATACTGATAGTCTTTATACTTTGTCACTGTTATATATGTATACTTGTCACCTGTGCTAATATTTGCAGCTTCATTATCTTTCCTTCCTCCCGGTGCCTTAGGATGGCATATGGGGAGAGGGAGGGAACCACTTAGTCTTTTAGAATAACGGTTTGTTGCCACCACCTCATGTGTTGTAGTAGCAGATGTAGCAGCTCTACTAGTAGTATAACTTGGGACAACTTGGATGCAGGGGTGATGGTATTGGCTGCTGATGTTCCTACTACCGCCATGTGATGGCAACGAGATGATAGTCATACCTTTCTATATAGTTGATAGATTCATGATGATTAAATGTGTGTGGTTATGGTACTTTCTGTGTATTCCGTCTTCCACTTATATATGTTTTGTGATGATGGTTTGTCGGCAGGGTATGCGTCATGTAATTGGGGTTGACCCTTGTGCTAACACAACCGCAGGGCAACTACACTGGGCATAAGATTCCTCTTGGTTGTGTTTTACATTTCAGGAAGGGGATCTTACAGTCCAACACAAATAATAAAAGATTATTGGGAAAAACTTAGCAAGTTATATCAACAACTATTCCTAAGTTCAACTTTTCATAATAATATGTGTTGTTGCATTTCCTTTTTTTCAAAAAAACCTAAAAGGGCAAAGCAATTAAAAGTGAAAAAAGAAACAACTGTCGAGCTGGAAACAACTCATGTAGGAGAAGAAGTGCACATCACACATTCTTCTTTTGACTACTACTAAGGATAAAATGTAGAGTAAGAATAACAAATCAGATATTCACTCATTAAATATACATAATATGTAAAATTAAACTAAAGTACAACATTCATGCTACTTCGCAATTAAATGTGTGTAATATCTCATATGATATTTAAGCTTTAGATTTGTCGAACTCTGCGCACATTCCTTGTTATTCGGCCACTCTATCAGCAAACTTCTGTATAAGAACACAATCCACGGAATTTTCTTGCGCTGGGATCCCCTTCATAGTGTTGTATCTCATACAACTTCTATCTGCAGACATAGGTGTCACTTAGTATTGACTATCCATTAGAACACCAAATTTGACTTCTTTGATAACTTACCGGCGCTTTTACCATTTCACGCACGTGGGATTTAGAAGAGTCATATAAGACTAGTGTTTACTATTCTTGCCGCAATCAATTCATCAATTTGTTAGTAATAACATTCTCTTCAATATTGTACAACCCAAATGCTTAATGTTTGAAATCCTAGTCGAATATCTCTTACATAGCCCTGGTGTACAATTTTGATACTTGTTTTAAAATTGCACAATTCTTAGCATTAACTGGTATGTTAGATTGCATGCATTTGAAATCTTCTTCTTGAGCCTTTTAACGACCTTTGATAATAATTTTCTTTAGTCAATTAAATCAATCAAATAGTGCACTCATAGCTTTAGTAATAGAATGGCATACATTGTTTGTAGATCCACTCCCTTGAGTCGGCAACATCCCATAATCAGGTACAATTCTATTGAACAATGTAGCACATTTCTTTTTTATTCCATACAAATCGTTTAACCTTCTTCCGTCACTAAGTTATCCTACAATATCTTCTGACTCCAAACTAATTTAAATTCATCGAAAGAGACACACTTAAACAAGTATAAAACAAATAACGTAAGCTAGCATCAATATTAAATGTAAGTACTTTGATCTACGCTTTGGAATATGTCATTGACATAGCTCATGATTGCTTTTGTTTAGCACTCTTTCATTAGCAACTATCACTGTTTAATTTTGATCTGTGAAGATGGTTAATGATTATTTTTCATATACAAATTTTAAGAAAGTCTCAAATAGATATATAAATAATTATATGATTTCTTGAAATATAAATGTTATAGCAACAACTATATTTTATCGGTGATGATTAACAATCATAAATAGCACATGCAATATTATACTTATCCATCTTGTAAGTTGAGTTAAATGTTATAAATCAATGTTTCCTAGGCCATCAATCCACAAAAATTAGTCATGTTAATTATTAATTTGAATCTCATGAGAGAACATATTATCGTTCACTACGCGGGCCTTCATTAATTGCATAAGATTTACGACATCTCCATCATCTACTCCTGAACTTCTATCTTTAGTTATAAAATTAAATGTCTCGTCTGGAAAATTAACAATTTGCGACCATCTACCTCATAAGTATGATAATTATATGCATCAGCAGTCATTATTTCAGCTTTAGTCAGATTTCAAAACAACACTCTTCACCTCACTAATTACCATATGTGATCAAAGTAGATGTTGATTGTTGGTAGTAGTAAGTTCTTGATTATATCCCTAAATGTACTTCCCGACAGTCAAATTTTTATTTATTTTATCAGCCTTGAAAACAATCACCGCAAGAGAATTTGTTCCATCCATACGATGATATTTGGTTGCAATATATACAACTTACTCCTGCGACAATACTCTCTTGATTTGAGAATATTTATACCTATAAAACTTTTCAATACTCTTTGCGAACACTAAATTAAATGTATAATCAAAATAAATTTCATAGGCTTTGAAATGTCTTTTTAGTGCTTTAAACCTGCTGATTTAGCAGAGATATTATATCTGAGATATGTAAAAAAAAGAAATATGATATATTAACAAAGTATTAGAGATATTATTATAACAACTGAGATATTCAACTCATCTCTCAGCTATTATAATAATATTTGAGATAACCGAGTCATTTATTGGATCTCATTGATTGTTCTCCAAATGCTAACTACTAACCTTCTCTAAAAAGAGCAAAAAATTTCAGACACAACTACTTCAAACAAAGGATGACGAAAGAAAACTCACAGCCTTACCTCTTCCATTTTCAAAGATGAACCCTACGCACAAGCACAAACGTGACCATGCGATTTCTCATTAAGTCGCTGGCCAACAAGAACAAGAGGCTCAATTGTACTGGAATCAAGGCTCCCGCATGAAATGGCTGCTTGATTAAGATTATCGAAGAATGACAAAGTTACTCTATTATCTAACTTGCGCGACCGCGAAAAAATTGTACTTAAAACTAGTTGGCACGTATCAGCATCCTGTGAGCCCCGATTATAGATCTAAATCCGGGGCTTGGTCAAATTTTGTGTTTTGGTGGCGGTCAGGAACATGTGTATTCTGCACGAAAACATTATTTCATGAAAACACCATTTTTTTAACAGAAAGGGAACGTGTAGAAGTCAGCCCAAATGCAGAACCCTGAGGAGAAAAAATAGTTCAAATCAATATGCAAACTTGCAGACAGTAACAATCGGTTTATTTACATACGGTGTTATCAATCCAACAATTCATGATGAAAAGGCCGATGATAATGATGATGGATGTTTCAAATCCAAGCTGTAAAATACCAAAGGCATGAATGTACAAAAAATCCTTCGCAGCCGCAGGGTTCTTCGTCAAGGAGGATTCAAAAGTAGGCATATTTATGCCATCATGAAAAGGGGGGCTCTTTAACTTGCAAATATTTCTTCCCAAGATTGCCCAGGGATAAATAACGGCTTGAAGCATCTTAAAGTGAGAACCTTCAATATGTAGGAAATGGGAGCTTAAACCCCCTAAAAAATCTTTGAATTAGGTTCATGACTTGACTTTATGGGCGGTGCTTCTGAGGCCTGACAGCCCAACTCTATGATTCTTGGTAATAACTTGAAGGCGAAAAAGAGCCAAGTTGTTCACAGGCAGTCGAGGAGATCTTAGAAACTTCGGACTGTAATTAATAATAGTGATATAATCATCATCGTCGGTCTTATCCCAACTATTTAAGATTGACAAATCAGATAATCAAATAATGAAATATTTCGAGCTGTTGCCAGAAATTTTACCTTCTCAGAATTTGAATGCGATAATCAGATTCTCTGGCACTCTTCCCGTTGATATTTTGAATTGAACCCTAAATATTTATAACAAACATATTACAAAAGATGCGTTGGCAAAGAATGTAACAGTCAACACAGAATCAATGGAGTGGGATAGTCTTATTTATGTCATTATTTAGCAGGTATAATAGATTATGAGTATGAAGTTTTGCAAATGAAACAGAATATGTGGAAAGCAAATAGGCTGTTGCATCACATCAAGGGTATGATACACTTCGAATGAGGTACACAACTTCCGTGCCTGACAATTATGAAACAGATGATAGCCCAACATTGCTACACTTATCCTTCGAGTAGTAGTGATAATAAAAGAATAATGAAAAGAAAGTTAACGGCAAGACACATTCAAAGATAAGAACTGTGTGTTTGGTTAGGGCATATAAATTTACAGCCCAATATTTTTATGTTTCAAAACCAAGTTACAGGAAACAATTTTGAACACCGCAGAATTTTTCTCCCGCATTTTTGGGCAGGAGTGGCACCAAAATGCGAGAAGCTCGACTAAAATGGTTTGGACACGTACAAAGGAGGCCATTAGAGGCAACTGTTAGGCGTTGTGAGAGTTTAGTCACTAGGCATGTTAAACGGGGGAGGGGTAGGCCAATAAAGACTTTGAATGAGATTATAAGGAAAGACATGATGTACTTAGGCATTAGTGAGATTATGACTAAAGATAGGGCCCAATGGCGACAAAGGATCCATATAACCGACCCCACTATAGTGGGATAAAGGCTTGAGTGTTGTTTTATTTTATTTTTTTCTCTCACATCCTTCGCTTAAAACACCAAAAACCTCAACTTCTCAACCAAACTGGATACACGGTAAACTAAAATTTGGTCAACTCACCATCGTTATCTTTGCCCAATCAATCCACGTTATCACAACATGCTCTGGTATGTTGAAAAATTTCCACAAATGTGGATCACAATAATTAATTTAACTATACTGAAACTTTACACATAATGCGAGACTGCCAATTCAAGGTGAATATACATTATTTGTTATTATAGTTATCACTTCAGCTTACTATGAGAGAAGAAATTAATACAGTTATTTGAGATTTTCATTAACTAATTTAATTCTGTTTTAATTAAAAATGAAATTTCAGTTCCTTCGATGTGTGTGAGTCCCAGGATTGAAAATAATAATTGAGCTTTAGAGGATATACACACATAGTACAAATAAAAACAAGCAAATAAATATGAGTGCTGGAAATTATGGCAACTCGGCTAAAGAGCAAAGAAGATACAAGAAGTATAGAGGTACCCCAAACTTAGGAAGTCCTTTCTTCCGCAAATATGGGATTTCTTCTCATGTGAGAGTATCACTTCCTCCCGACAAAACAAACTCGTACAATTATTCTCACTTGTTCCCAACAGCTCCCCCTCCAAACCCTGTAGTGACTAGTCTTCCTTGACTAAGTTTATGTAGGCACTAGGATTTCAAGAACCGTCAAACTAAACCGGTTTTCCCTTGGGCAGGCCGTCACCACAATCTTATCCCAGTCGCCTGTTGAAGGTCGATAGGGGTTGAAATGTCATCCTAGCAAGGTTCTGAGAAGGTCAGTCAAGCCTTTTAAGAGCAGGCTTCAGAAATTTCCTCTATATATGGTTTCCAGCTTGACTACATGTATTATACTTGATGTAGATAGCGTTCTTTGAAACTTCGAATATAGTGTGGATACCCCAAGTCACGAAATAGAGTGGAGTGCAAATTCAGTTGCTTGAGAGCAAGGTGTTGCTTCTTCTTCCTAAGAACTTGGCACAATTAACATGGAAGATAATGAATCTAAGGAGCCAAAAGCTTTTCACTATTTCTTACTTATGAGAGCTTTTCACTATTTCTTACTTGGATCATTATTTTCTCTCTATACATTTGTTTTTAACTATGAACATTGAAAAGTACTGTAATAAACTTTTATTGTAACGGCCTTCTCTTTTTCAGCGGCTATACGAACAACTTCTCTACAGATATTCTAATATTGTTGTTAAATGGTTTGTTATGACTACTCTACTATTAAATAACTGTTACGAGTCCTTTTATAACATTATTTACTATTAATTATTTTTTAAGATGCATTCATTCTGTCTTAGAGTCGCGTCCTTATATGACGTCATTATTTATGTCGTATCTTTATGAGGTGTCTTTTTTAGTCACATGTTCAAGTATGTCTCGTATTTCCATTAAAAGGTATTTTGTAAGTCCTATTTAAAGGACCTCTTGGGTCTTGTATTGGTATTGAAAGTGCACAGTGAGTCCTCTGAGTATTCTCTAGAGGGGGGCGAATAGAGTTTTAAAACTTTTCACTAAAAGATATGCAGAAAAATAAAATGATTCTACTAACTATGCATTCATAAATCCAACCGGAATAAAATAAGCACAGAATAAAGAAATAAACAAGGGACAGCACAGAAATTTCACAGCACAGATGAGACAAGATCTATAGTGGTTCCCCAAAATATGGGTACTTCACTCTTCTACCACATTGGTAGGAATACACTATCCGGTGTCTGCGTCTTTTGATAAGGAGACTCTTAGAAACAACCACTGAATCTTTTGATAAGAAGACTCTTAGAACAAAAACTGAGTCTTCTGTTAAGGAGACTCTTAGAACCAAAACTAGATCTTTTGATAAGGAGATCTTGAACCAACTGAATCCTTTGGAGAGGGATTCTAAGGACTTTTTACTCAGATTACAATGAAGAAAGAAAGAGTAAAAGAGAAGAAGAAAAAGATGAAGATGATTCTTCTGGTTGAATCTTCTTGCAGCAATCACTGAGGATTTATGCACTTAGTGTTTTTGAAGGATCTCTGTTCAGTAGATGAATCCTTGTTTGAGAGAGAGAGAGGTGCAAGGATTGTGATAGCTTTGATACTAAAAATCTCTTTATTTCTGTAGGCTTCTTGCTGTGAGAGAAGAAGAAGAAGAAGCCTTTAATATTTCTTGTACAGAGATTTTTGGTTGTGTTGTCTAAGAGAAAGTTTCAGGAAGAAGACTGAATAATAATATAATCGTTATTATTCTGAATCATCCTTGAGTATACTTACTCTTCTGTCGAATATTATTTGAATTCCTTTCCACTTCTGTTGTATCCCTAATAGGAATGTCCAAGGAATAATAATATTCTCTTTCTATTTCTGTTGACTACCCGTGAATCCCTTTTTGAATATCTTCCAGAAATGTCTTTATTGTGTTTCTGGAGTGCTTCTTTCCATTCTTGGTTATAAACGAGCGTTAGAAATCAAATCAATTCCGTGTATGACTTCTGAATCATCTTTAGAAATGAATACAAAAAGTATTCTAATTCTGTCTGTATTCGACGTAGCGTCGAATACATTTGTCTCCATATCGACGCACCCCTGAGTTCTAATAGAAGCTCCTTTGAGATCCTCCTCAGCTTAGAAATGAACTCTGTAGTCGACGTTGCGTCGAATACTTCGACGTGTCTGTCGAGATCAAAGCCTAAACTCTGAGCTCTTCCTTCTGCGTCGAATGTAAGTCCAAGTTGCGTCGACTTCAAATGTTGCTTCGACTGACTCTGTCTTCTGCGTCGAGTACATTTCAATGTTGCGCCGACTTCAACTTATACATCGACTACCAGTCTGAGTTATTCTTACTTCTATTCGAAGTTACTTCGACTTGCGGTCAAAGCTGCGTCAACTTCTATTCGACGCAGATTTAACTCAACTGAATTTTGGACTCTTTTGGACTGGTCTTTGACACTCTAATGAAAGTGTGACATCCTAAGACATCTAATGACCAAATTACCCAATATACAACATGAGTAATGAATCCTAGATAATGAAATCACTTGTACATAATTTGTAAGATAAATCAAAGGATGTTTTTCCCAACAATCTGTCCATATTTATCTTAACAAATTTTACAAATATTTTAAGTGATTTCAATCATTCTGAAAAATAAAGTTGAGTACAAATAAATATACAATAAACCAAAATGACATCATTGCATAAAAGCATAGACCAACATTATGAACTTCCAATTGTTCAGATTGTCTTCCATAGCTGTATTCTCAAATATGTTACTGAGAACTTATAAGAGAAATTGTTCATTTGCTAATTACCTGTTTTGTACTATCCTTTTGGAGGGATTTTTCTCTTCCTTGAGAAGACATGTGGTGTCACTTTTCTTGGTGGAAATACCATGGGCCCATCCTCCTCTTCAGCAGCATTGTCGTCTTCTTTGTGAGACTCCCCCTGAATTAATGCATCATCTTCAGTTATCTGGGCAACCTTTTTAGCAATCTTTGTGACATCTTCTAAGATTTGTTCATTGGTTGTGATGGGTTCCCCCTGGATTAATGCAATATGTTCAGTATTGAGGACAGCTTCCTAAGCAACTGTAATAATTTCTTCTTGAATTTGTTCTTCATGAGCAACTGTGAGAGGCTCCCCCTGAGTCTGTGCAGGCAGCACCCCCTCGATCTATGCAAGGACTTCTTGAACAAGAACTGAATCTGGGGCAGGAACTTCCTCCTCTTGAATAGTCTCCCCCTTCTGAACCTTAGTTGCAAGTGAGGTTAAGAAATATTTTGTTACTCTGGAGGAACATATCACTGTCTTGATTGTCTGGATAGATTCCTGTGAATCTTTCAGTTGTTTCTCTATCTGAGAGTATTTTCTGTTGAATTTTCTTGCTTGAGTCAGTAGCAGTCAGCAAAAGACCTAGTGGCCAGATCCACTACTTTAGTAATGACTTGATCTATGTCAAAGGGAGATGTGGGATGTGAGGTAGAGGGTGTGTCAATGAGAGGTGTTGATATGTCAATTTGAGGAGGAGATTGAGGATGGTCTAGAGAAGCAGAAGGTATGACTGTGAGGTTTTCTGCAGGAGGGATGACATATTGTGGTTGTTGTAGAGAGGAGGTCATTGTTGCAAGTTCTGTTGTTGTGTCTGGTAGAACTGTTGCAGGATCTTGAGCTGGAGCATCACCTGTGATGTCTGTTAAGACTGTATCATGATCTTGAGGAGCTGGAGATGGAGAGGGAGAGGGTGCAGTTTGACCAGGCTTCAGAATTTACCTGGTCCATTTTGAGAAGATGCTTATGTTAATTCTTTTTCCAGGAAGAATGGGCACTCCTTTTGGTTTGCACACCATTGGGTAGTGATGGAGCAGGACTTGACTCATGATTCTCATGTATGCATTTTCCTTATGAGAATACTTGTGACCTATCAGTTTGAGTAGACACCTCCCCCAGTGTATTCTCTTGTTCAAAACTAAAACTCTCATTATCTGCAGTTGCTGTTTAGGAATGGCATCATGAGCAGAAATTTTACATAGTAGAACTTTTCCTACTATGTCTGCCAAGAACATATACTCTTCTGAGAAGTCGTTCTTCTTTAGGTTGATGCTTTTTCTTTGTTGAACATCATCAGCTACAGTGCCTGTTGAGTCTCTGCCGCCGTCAGTTCATATGGGTCATCACCTTCTGGTAGATCAAAGGTGAGACTCAACATCTCCTCGGTGATATCAATGTCGTTTCCTGTAATTCTTCCATGAAGGGATCCATCATCTCCAATATGGATGTTGTCCGTTAATTCTGTTAATTCGACATCAAATACTTTGCATCTTGTCGAAATTAGCTTTGTCAACCTTGCGGTTTGGAACAGCCCCAAAATTGCCTTGAAATTTTCAGAGGCAGCATTGAATGATTCGATATCTACATCGAATCCGGAGTTAACTTTCGGAGGGGCCATTAATTCTCTAGTACCTGCAGAAATAAGACAAGAACGAGAGAAGCAAGAACAAGAACTCAAGAGATCAAGAGAGGGAAAATTCAAAAGCGTAAGTTATTTTAACGTCTGAGTTGCTTAAAAGAAGACGATTCGTCGTAGCTTGGGGTTTTAATCGAAGCAACGTCGAATGGAAATAGGTTCAGCGCGCCAAAAATGTGTCGAAGTAGCATCTAGAAGCAAAACTGCGTGCGCTTGGCATGTCGACGTTGTGTCGATTAGTACTCGACGTGACTTCGAATTCATACAACAACTATTAAATCGACGCATGTGTCGCGTGTGTCGATATATATTCGACGCTGCATCGAATGCTATTCGAATTATCTATCTCAGGCGGCTCTCGGAGCTAACGTCGAGTAGAACTCAACAGTGCGTCGAATTCTATTCGACGCAACTCTGAATCTACAGTTGTATTTCTTTTAGAAAATTTCTGTTGTTTTACCCAGCAATAGTGTTTATTGAAATTAGCATTTATAAGATTATATGTATGAATTAGAATACAACATCAAGAGTTTTTAAAGAAGAAGTTTCTCCCTTTGATTATCTGAAGTTCCATGTTGAAGAGTTAGTTTTTCTCTTTCCCTACATTATCTCTGAGGAAAGGGCTCTATGTTTTCCTGCACATGTAATTCAAACATTAGAGGGTACCCAGGTTACCTTGGGTCCTTTGCTTTTACCATTATAAGGTGATATGAAGGAATAAGTCTATCAGACCAATATTTATTATCTTGATACTTGAAATTTGTATAGAATTCATCTTGATACAGTAGATCTGTAGAATGCCTAATGATTTTTTTTTTAGCCTTTTGATTGTGGTTCATTGGTTTTTCTGAATTGTTCTTGCCTAGAGTGTTCTTCTCATTATTATGATTCGCTTTATTAAATATAGTGAGATTTTCAAGATGATTGCTGATTTTGTTCTCTAAACACTGGACTGTTCTCATTTATTTGATAGTCACTATGTCCGACAAATATAACTGGATTTTTCCAAGCTAGTTTGCTGGAGATTGTTGTGTTAGTTAATGTCTCTGCTCCTAGACCAAGATATTTAGATCTCATAGAGAGATTCTGTGTGATATCCTTGAGCTTTTGACTCATCTCATTGAATGAGTCTTCAAAAGCTTTTGTCATTGTAAGCTTTTCTTTTAAGTTTGAATTTTCATTGGTTAGTTTATCTATTCTGTTTCCTTTTTATATAGTTGATTTCTTAAATCATAATTAATAGAATATAGATTTTCTTTCTTAAGATCTTCTAGTTTTTCCCTAACTGTTTCGGTTTCTTTTTGAAGCTCAAGATAATTTTGACGAAATTCTTTAAAACAGTTTTAAAATTTTCTGAAGAAAAATCAAATTCCTCAAATAAAGATACCTGATATTCTTCAGTTGAGTCTTCTAAAGTCATTAGACAGACTTCTTCAGCAGCACCTTCTTCATCATTGTTAGATGAAGAAGAGCTTGACTCAGATTCTGAGTCACTCCGGGTTTCAGCTATAAAACATTTTCCCTTCTTCTTATCCTTCTTTCTGAAGGACTTCTTCTTGTGCTCCTTTTTGTTGTTGCTTCTGTCCTTTTGTTCTTCAGGACATTCAGGGGCAATATGCCCTGATTTTCTGCATGCAAAGCAGATTATCTTCTGCTTTGGAGTCTTTTCAAATCTGGGTTTGCTTGAGCTCTTTTCCTTCCTTCTGTAGTCTTCAAATTTGACCCACCTTCTGAATCTTCTGGTTAAGAGATTAAACATCTCTTCTTCAAAAGTGGAAGGCTCATAGGACTTGAGCTATAGTCCTTTCTTTAGGAGTTGAGACTTTCTCCTTGGCTTCTGTCTCAGCTCTACTCTTCAGTAGTAGCTCATAGGACTTGAGCTTGCCTAGTAGAACACCTGTGAAGAAATCCCTATGGCATCTGGACTCTCTGATGACCCAGATCCTTGAGTCTGGGAAGCACATGAAAAGCTTGTCATTTATCTCAGTCAGTGAGATCTCCTTGTCCAGTCCCCTGAGCTCATTAATAATGATGTTGAATCTCTCATACATCTCAGCAACATTTTCTTCAGCCTTCTTTTGAAATTTCCCATATTGGGATATGAGAAGGGACTTTCTGTCCTTTCTTTTATCTGAACTACCCTCAACCAATCTGGTCAAAAATTCGCAGATTTCTTTTGCTGAATTGCAGTCAGCCACCTTCTAGAATATGTCATCTGACATAGTTGACAGCAGAATGTTCATGGTCTTGGCATCACATGCCTTCAGCTTCTTCTGAACATCAGTTCATTCTGCTCTAGGGACAAGTTCTTGTGTCACAATCTCACTTGCATCTTTTCTGAATGGGACTGGAGGACCTGATACAATAACATCAAATATTTCTTCATCAATAGAATTCATATAGAGTTTTATTCTTATCTTCCAGAGTGTAAACTTATTCAGATAACACACTGGTGGTCTTGTGGATGCATAATCCTTAGAACTCATTTTCTAAAAATAATTTTAAAATATAAAATTTGAATGAGAGGATCTTTTGATCAAGGTGTTAACCTTTTTATGATCAACCTCTCTCTGATACCAATTGAAAGTGCACAGTGAGTCCTCTGAGTATTCTCTAGGGGGGATGAATAGAGTTTTAAAAATTTTCACTAAAAGATGTGCAGAACAATAAAATGATTCTACTAACTATGCATTCATAAATCAAATCAGAATAAAATAAGCACAGAAATTTCACAGCACAGATGAGACAAGATCTATAGTGGTTCCCCAAAATATGGGTACTCCACTCTTCTACCACTTTGGTAGGAATACATTATCCGGTGTCTGGGTTTTTTGATAAGGAGACTCTTGGAACCACTGAGTCTTTTGATAAGGAGACTCTTAGAACCAACCACTGAGACTTTTGATAAGGCGACTCTTAGAACCAAGACGGAGTCTTTTGTTAAGGAGACATTTAGAACCAAGTCTAGATCTTTTGATAAGGAGATCTTGAACCAACTGAATCCTTTGGGGAGGAATTCTAAGGACTCTTTACTCAGATTACAATGAAGAAAGAAAGGGTAAAAGAGAAGAAGAAAAAGATGAAGATGATTCTTCTGGTTGAATCCTCCTACAGCAATCATTAAGGATTCAGGCACTTAGTGTTTTTGAAGGATCTATGTTCAGTAGATGAACCCTGCTTGAGAGAGAGAGGTGTAAGGATTGTGATAGCTTTGATCCTGAAAATCTCTGTATTTCTGTTGGCTTCTTGTTGTGAGAGAAGAAGCCTTGAATATTTCATGTACAGAGATTTGTTGTTGTGTTGTCTAAGAGAAAGCTTCAGGAAGAAGAAGACAGAATAATAATAGAATCGTTATTATTTTGAATCTTTCTTGAGTATACTTATTCTTCTGTCGAATAGTATTTGAATTCATTTCCTCCTGTTGTATCCATATAGAAATGTCTAAGGAATAATAATATTCTCTTTCTATTTTTGTTGACTACCTGTGAATCCCTTTTTGAATATCTTCCAAAAATGTCTTTATTGTGTCTCTGGAGTCCTTCTTTTCATTCTTGGTTATAAACGACCAGTTAGAAATCAAATCAATTCCATGTATGACTTCTGAATCATCTTTAGAAAAGAATACAGAAAGTATTCTAATTCTGTCTGTATTCGACGTAGCGTCGAATACATTTGTCTCTTTATCGACGCACCTCTGAGTTCTAATAGAAACTCGTTTGAGATCCTCCTCAGCATAGAAATGAACTTTGCATTCGACGTTGCGTCGAATACTTATCGACGTATCTATCGAGATGAAAGCCTAAACTCTGAGTTCTTCATTCTGCATCGAATGTAAGTCCAAGTTGCGTCGACTTCAAATGTTGCTTCGACAAAATCTGTCTTCTGTGTCGAGTACATTTCGACGTTGAGTCGACTTCAACTTATACATCGACTACCAGTCTGAGTTATTCTTACTTCTATTCGAAGTTACTTCGACTTGCAGTCGAAGCTGCGTTGACTTCTATTCGACGCAGATTTAACTCAACTGAATTTTGGACGCTTTTGGACTGGTCTTTGACACCTTAATGAGAATGTGACATCCTAAGACATCTAATGGCCAAATTATCATCTCTATACAACATGGGTAATGAATCCTAGATAATGAAATCACTTGTACATAATTTGTAAGATAAATCAAAGGATGTTTTTCCCAACAATTGCTACGAGTCCTTTTATAACATTATTTACTATTAATTATTTCTTAAGATGCATTTATTCTGTCTTAGAGTCACGTCCTTATATGATGTTATTTATGTCATATCTTTATGAGGTGTCTTTTTTAGTCGCATGTCCAAGTTTGTCTCGTATTTCCATTAAAAGGTCTGTTGTAAGTCTTATTTAAAGGGCATCTCGGGTCTTGTATTGGTATGAAGGAAGAAGTCTATTTTCTCAAACCCAAAAAAAGATCTTGGAAGCTCTCTTGAGCACACTCCGCTTATGCAGTCGCGGTCCGGCTCCGTAGTATCTCCGCCACTGTCATCTCCCCCCTCCGGCCACTCCTCTGGCAACCTCCGAGTAGGTCAGTAACAACTTGGTATCAGAGTCAAGTTCTTGTCAGCTGACGCACGTCAAACTGATCCCTCGCGCATCTCCTCCAGCGGCACAACATTTTACTTCCATAAAAGCCCAGACAACTTTCGTCCGCTCATTCTTCTGCATCGGGTCGGCGATCGTCTTCCGCATCAGGCCAAGCCCGCGCCTCTTCAACGACTTCAACAGAAGCCTCGTCACCTCCAACACGTCTTCCCTGATCGACCCACGCAAGCACTCGAACAGGCTCCCTCTCCGACAGGATCGTCGCATTTGATCGATATCCATCGTCGACATCTGACGTTGCTCCATCGAAGATCAACGGCAACAGAGTCGTCCCCAAACTCCTTCTGAGCCCCGATCTTCATAGTCGATCACCATCGACACGGAACTACGCTATGTACGACGTCGATGCTAAAGCCTTAGGTCGTCAAAGCCCTCTCGCCAAGCAGCGCCCGCTCCATCAATCCCGCGCCTGTCAAGTTCTGCGCGTGGGATTTAATTGATTTTCTGCGCGTGGGAATTAATTCCAATGGAGGTCCACATTAGGAAATCAATTACTCCTAAGCACAACCGGAAATTTTCAAAATCGGCAACCGATTAGGCTAATTAAATTCAGGACATTATTCTGCTGGGAGTATTTTCTTCCATCATTGGGAGACAACGTGGATCTCGGGGCGCCTCCCAAACAGCTGCCTTCGAGCAATCTAGTCGTCCCCTCACCCGTTCCTTATCTCGTGCTACCTCCACCCACAATATGGGAGACTCGGCTGACTTCTTGGATGCTCCGAACCGGATACACATAGTTATATCCGCCACGGATGCACGCCTTCAGGATGTAGAAGCATGCTTCCGGGACGCCGATGCACGTCATCAGGATGACATGGCAACCCTCACCACCAAGCTTAATGGACTAACAACAGCACCTCCCGTGGTCACCACCCCACCCACGGATCACGTCAACAACAATCAAGTTCCACTACCGCCACTCATCCGCCATGAGCCACCACCTCAGACCCTCTTACGCCCCGAAGCTACTATACTGTCACGCTATACCCAGTTGGAATTCCCCACATACGATGGGAAAACTGATCCCTTGGGCTGGCTCACCAGGTGCGAACAATTTTATGAACGGCTTCCTCTGGCCTCCTTCCACCTTCTCGACTCGGCCTCACTTCGGGTCACTTGTCTCTTCACTGGCGACTTCAAGCGATTTTACAACCTGCGTTTCGGCCCTCTCATCCGCAGCAACCCCCTCGGTGCCCTCACGACACTACCCCAGACGGGCCCCGTGGACGATTATCTGGACCAGTTTCAACTTCTTTTGGCGCACGTCACACATTCCCCAGAGATGCAGGTCAGCATCTTCACCACCGGACCTCTTGATCGCCTGCGACTTAATGTCGAATTTGAGGCTCCTCACGACTTAGTGACTGCTGAGTCTGACCAGGCTATGTGATTGTCGCCTCCAACTAGCGCAGGAGATCTATTTGCCCACCAACGCGGGCATTCAGCAGGGTCGTCCTGAGGGTCATCAAGCCCACCAGTCCGTAAACTATTTCGAGCCGAGATGTTGTACCGGCGCGCACAGGGCTTGTGTTACAACTGCGATGAACAATACACTTGCGGCCACAAGTGCAAACGACTTTTCTATTTACAGGTCGAGGACTTGGAGGATGATGGTATCGGATAAAGCGGACACAATAGATCTCCTTCGAGCTTGAGGACAAACTCGTTTTGCAAGGCGGGAGCGATGTTACGGGTCCTTTTATAGCGTTATTTATTATTAATTATTTCTTAAGATGCTCAGATATCATTTGTTCTACTATTACTCAGATCAGCGCCAACTATCAAGTAATTGAACAATGTAAAATATAATTAATTGCATTAGCATCAACCAATCCTAGCTAAATACCATATAATCAAATGGGATTTTCCTTATGGTGCAGTTTTAGGCTCCGTTTGGCGTGGTTGTTCACTCAGGATCTTGCGGTCAGAGAAATAAGCAGAATCTCCATCATGCCAATCCAGACGATCATAGAATTGATGCCCGTCGGGCACTTGTTCCACAGTTCAGTAGTTCAAACGGCCAACCCCTTTGTTGTAAAGAAACAAGGTGTGCCGAGACGAGAAATTCGACAGGCAAAATTCAAAAAAAAAACACAGAAAACACAGATCAATCACAGAAGACACAGATATACAGAGGTTCACCCAAGCCGGGCTACGTCCCCTCTCCCCCTTCCTCTTCTCTTCTTTCTAATCACCAAGACGGATTACAGCTTCCAAGGTTACAAGGATCAAAACCGATCCTACCTCACACAACCCTCTCAGACAATAACAGAGGAACCGCCGCCAACGAACACCGCGCAAAAACACTATTGCACTCTCTTGGACTTAATCGCCTTCTCTCTAACCCTAAACCAGGGTTATGCACCCTTTAAATAGGGCGCTAGACCGGGCTCAGACCAAACATCCGCTGAGACGGTCTAATAATATCCGCTGAGACGGAACCAGCTGAGACAGCATGTACATCAGGCGTCGAGCGTCGAACGCAGGCGTCGAGCGTTGAACGCGGGCGTCGAGCGCAGGCGTCGAGCGCAAGCGTCGAGCGTCGAACGCAGGCGTCGAGCGCAGGCATCGACCGTTCCACGAACCGCTGAGGCAAGGACCCGTTCGTCGAACGCAGACGGAGTTCGACGAACCCTTCTCCGTTCGTCGAACGCCGTTCGACGAACCCTTCTTCGTTCTTCAAGCGCAAGCGGAGTTCGACGAACTCTTCTCCGTTCGTCGAACGCCGTTCGACGAACCCTGACCAGAAGTGTTCCCCAACTCCAACATTCTCCCACTTGGTGAACATCTTCCTCGGATGAGAGCTGCTCCTCCAACCTTCTTCTTCAACCCTACGGCCGTTGCACACCACTGAAATTTGGCAACAGAAACCGCCTTGGTAAGAAAATCAGAGCTGTTCTCCATCGTGTCCACCTTCTCCAGTTGAACTACCTTCTTCTTCACCCTCTCCCGGATGAAATGGTACTGGATGTCAATGTGCTTGGTACGTGTGTGGAAGGCGGGATTCTTGGCTAGCTGAATAGCCCCTTGACTGTCACACCACAGCTTCACTGGCCCCTGCTCAAACCCGAGCTCCAAACATAGCCTTTGCAGCCATATGGCCTCCTTGCTCGCATGAGTAAGAGCCATGTACTTTGCCTCCGTTGACGAGAGTGCCACCACGCATTGCCTCTGACTTATCCAACTGATAGCTCCCCCAAACAGTGTAAACACGTATCCACTGGTGGATCTCCTGCTATCCAGATCACCTCCCCAATCTGAGTCCACATGCCCAACCACGTCCAAGACTCCTCCTTCACCAGCTCCTTCAAAACATAGGGAGTAATTTGAAGTGCCTCAAAGATACCTGAACACACGCTTCACAACATTCCAGTGTTCCTTTCCTGGAGTAGCCATATACCAGCTCAACACTCCCACTGCTTGAGCAATGTCAGGGCGAGTGCAGACCATGGCGTACATCAAGCTTCCCACAGCACTAGCATAAGGGACCTTCGTCGTGTCCTCGACCTCATCTTGTGTCTTTGGGCTCAGCTCTGCAGATAACTTGCACCTAACTGCCATTGGTGCTCCCACTGGCTTGCAGTCCGTCATGTTGAACTTCTTCAACATCTCCTCGACGTACCTCTGCTACCCCAACCAAAGCTTCTTCTTGCTTCGATCCCTGGAAATCTGCATTCCCAAGATGACACTTGCTGGCCCCAAATCCTTCATCTCGAATTTGGCTGAGAGCAGCTTCTTCACATGTTGGATCATCCTGACACTATTGCCCACCAGTAGCATATCAACTACATAGAGTGTCAGGAAGATGAACTGCTCTCCCTTTCTCTGGATGTACACACAGTGGTCCGAATTCGACCTTTCAAAACCTAACTCCAGCATGTAGGTGTCGAATTTCTGGTACCACATCCTCGGAGATTGCTTTAGTCCATACAAGGACTTCTTCAACCTGCAGACCTGATCCTCCTTGCCCTTGGCTTCGAATCCTTCCGGCTGCTTTATGTATATCTCCTCCTCCAGATCACCGTGAAGAAACGCCGTCTTCACATCCATCTGCTCGATCTCTAGATCATGCGCTGCCGCAATAGAGAAAACCAGTCTGATCGACGTCATCTTGGCTACAGGTGAGAAGATCTCATCATAGTCAACACCTTCTACCTGGGAGAATCCCTTTGCAACCAACATTGCCTTATATTTCTCCACAGTGCCATCACCCTTCACCTTCTGCTTGAAAACCCATTTACTTCCAATGGCCTTCCTCCCCTTTGGAAGCTTACACAGACTCCAAGTCTGATTCTTCCTCAGAGACTCCATTTCATCCACCATGGCTAGCTCCCACTGATTTGAATCAGCCCTTGATCTAGCATCTCTGGCAGAGATTGGATCTTCACCAAGCATACTTAGGCAACACTGTGCAGCCACTGCACATTGGGGATATCTCACTGGTGCCTTTCTTTCCCTTGTCGATCTCCTCAAAAGTGGAATTTCTTCAGCTTCATCTTCTGACTCATCATCACTTCTCACCACCTCCAAATCATCTGATTCAGAATCAGATTCAGCCCCAACAGTAGTAGCTTCTTTCTCAAAGCTTCCTTCCACCACCACTGTCCCTTTCTCTGCTTCTTTGTCCTTCTCAGCTTGTGTGACTGCCTGAGGACTAGTTTCATGAAACACCACATCCATGCTGAATGTTACAGTCCTGGTCACAGGGTTCCAAAGCTTGTAGCCTTTTATGCCATCTTTGTAACCCACAAAGATGCACTTCTCAGACTTGACATCAAGCTTCCCCCTCTTCTCCTTTGGAATGTGAACATATGCATCACACTCAAACACACGAGCATAGGCCAAATTTGGCTTTCTATTGAAGATGAATTCAAAGGGAGTACATCCCTCCACAGCAGATGTAGGGGACCTGTTCTTCAGGTAATTTGCAGTCGTCATTGCTTCAGCCCAGAACTCCTTCCCCAAACCTGCCCAACTGAGCATGCACCTGGCCTTCTCCATCAAGGTCCTGTTCAGCCTCTCCGACACTATTCTGCTCTGGAGTATACGGTGTGGTCTTCTGTCGTGCAATCCCCTGCTCAGTACAGTACAGCTCAAAGGCATCAGAGCAGTACTCCCCTCCATTATCAGAACGGAGGACCTTCGCCTTTCTCTCCAACTGGTTCTCCACCAGGTTCTTAAATTCCTTGAACCTGTCCAGAACTTCTGACTTGGACCTGAGAAAATAGATCCAGGAATACCGTGAGAGGTCATCAGTAAAGGACATATAATGGAGCTGGAGTTGGCCCAAACACATCACTGTGTATTAGCTCCAGCACTTCAATTGCCCTCGTGCCCGTCCCACGAAAGCTTACTCTGGTCTGTTTGCCAAGTAGGCAATGTTCACAGAACCCAAGGCTTGTGGAGCACTCCGGCACCCCTTCCACCATCTGACCAGATGCCATGGCCGACATCCCCTTCTCACTGATATGCCCAAGCCGATGATGCCAAAGCCTGGACACCTCCTCCTGGTCAACCTCCTGGCTCTCAGAGATAAGAGCCCCACTTGGAACCATTGTATCAGCAAGCAGAGTATACAGTGTTCCATGTCTTACTCCACTGGCAATCACCATTGCCCCCTTGACATCTTGCAAGTTTGCTTGTCACAGCTGAAGTGCACTCCTGCATCCGCCATGGAACCCACCGAGATTAAATTCCTGCTCATCCCAGGAATGTGCATCACATTTGGAAGAGACCTTGTGGTCCCATTAGACAACTTCAACATCACCTTGCCACGCCCAATAATCTGCACAGCAGAATCATCACCCAGCATGACATCTCCACCGTCAAACCTCTCATACTCACAGAACCAGTGCCTATGAGGGGTCATGTGGTATGATGTTCCTGTGTCTACATACCACAAATCAGAATCTCTCTGAGCAATGCACGCAGCAGCGATGTACATGTCACCGCCATCGCCCTCCTTCTTCGTACCAGAAGTTGTCGGTGTCTCCTTTTTCTGAACGGCCTTGTTCGGACATTGAGACTTCACATGACCAGTCTCATTGCACTTTCAGCACCGAACGGGCTTCTTACTCTTCTCACTCTCCTGGCTCTTGGATCTACCTCGAGACTTATCTCGATATCCACCCTGCTTGCTCTCCCTTCGTTGAGGACGGGATCTAGACACACTCAAAGCACCTTTGCTTGTCGCCTCAGAACCTCCTCTCCTGGTCTCCTCAGATAAAAGAGCTGCACATACAGTATCGTATGACAGTTCCTTGTCTCCACTCCCCCCAATCACGACAATCAGATTGTCCCATGAATCTGGCAGTGAGCACAACAAGGTGATGGCTCTATCCTCATCCGAGATCTTCTCACCAATAGAGATTAACTGACTCACAATGGTATTGAATTGAGTTAGGTGCTCTGAAAACGAATCGCCCTCACGCATCCGAAATTTATACCACTTCGTCCTCACGAGCAATTTGTTTACCAAGGACTTGCTCTGGTAAAGGGATTCCAACTTACGCCACAGACTTCGTGCCGAAGTCTACTCCATGACGTTAATCAAGATTGAATATGCAAGGAATAACCGGATCAGGCCCTTAGCCTTCCGATTGGTTTTCGTCCAGGCCGCCGCCTCCGCTGCACCATCTGCAGTCGCGTCTGCAGATTTTCCCTTCGATGCGCTCGCATCCTTCTCTGCTACCTTAGGAACGGGAGGATCATCTTCGATCGCAGACCATAAATTTCGATCAGTCAACATATCTTCCATCTTCATCTTCCATAGATCGAATCGACTTCCGTCAAACTTCTCGATCTCGATCCGCACGCCGCTAGAACCCATTTCCAGGATCAAGAGCCTGGCTCTGATACCAAATGTAAAGAAACAGGGTGTGCCGAGACGAGAAATTCGACAGAAAAAATTCAAAAAAAACACAGAAAACACAGATCAATCACAGAAGACACACAGATATACAGAGGTTCACCCAAGCCGGGCTACGTCCCCTCTCCCCCTTCCTCTTCTCTTCTTTCTAATCACCACGACGGATTACAGCTTACAAGGTTACAAGGATCAAAACCGATCCTACCTCACACAACCCTCTCAGACAAGAACAGAGGAACCGCCGCCAAGGAACACCGCGCAAAAACACTATTGCACTCTCTTGGACTTAATCGCCTTCTCTCTAACCCTAAACCAGGGTTATGCACCCTTTAAATAGGGCGCCAGACCGGGCTCAGACCAAACATCCGCTGAGACGGTCTAATAACATCCGCTGAGACGGAACCAGCTGAGACAGCATGTACATCAGGCGTCGAGCGTCGAGCGCGGGCGTCGAGCGCGGGCGTCGAGCGCGGGCGTCGAGCGCAGGCGTCGAGCGTCGAACGCAGGCGTCGAGCGCAGGCGTCGAGCGCAGGCATCGAGCGTCAAATGCAGGCCTCTCCCGTTCCACGAACCGCTGAGGCAAGGACCCGTTCGTCGAACGCAGACGGAGTTCGACGAACCCTTCTCCGTTCATCGAACGCCGTTCGACGAACCCTTCTTCGTTCTTCAAGCGCAGGCGGAGTTCGACGAACTCTTCTCCGTTCGTCGAACGCCGTTCGACGAACCCTGACCAGAAGTGTTCCCCAACTCCAATATTTGTGTCTGCCCAGCCTCTTGCTCTTTGTTACCTACAAGTCAGGGAGGCCCGCTCCTCAGCAGTTCGAACGTTTAGCCTCTCTGTGACGGCTCAGCCTCGCGTCCAAGATATCTGTGAACTGCAGTCCCCTTCAGAAGTCCATGCGGACACGATCCCGATGATTACCTGGCCTAGCATTAGAAGGCATCCGTTGGCCAAGTGCCCTCCTGTTCGATAGCTCAAGTGGTCAAGCAAGTTGTGTCCTCTCCGCCTTTTAGGAGGATTATGCCTATTGTTACGGACGTGCACGCTGAAGAGACATCGTGGCGGGTCTACACAGGTAGGAAGGCGGCGAACAATAGCCCACCGATCGTGGAAGCGGCCTTCGAGGAGCGCGCTACTTAATTATTTCTATTTCAATGTTGTTTTGAGTTTTACTATTTGCAGACCGCTATTGTTATTCGCACCCCGCTGCTTTAAGGGGTGATGTATTCATGTATTATTTTTATGCTTTGAAGAATGGAATTTAGGGAGACACCCTAAGCTTTCTCCTCTACCCTAATCCCTCTCATCTCCCACACCACCGCCGGCTCTCCCCCTTGGCGGATTAATCTCCTAGTTCGTATCAATTTGGTATGACCTGCCTCAACGCCCGCTATTACGCCACCGGTGCTCGCCATCGTCTTCGATTCTCGCTTCCGTTTTCATCTACACCGCGAACCGCAGCACGCGCAACGCCACTCCCACCCGCTTCGACTCCCGCATCCGGCGGCTTCGCGACCCGCCGATTCAGATTCTGCCGTTGTCGCTTCACATCAGCAGAAACTGTGTTCCGTCAGCATCGCACTCAGTCGAGCCGTCCGGCGCTTGCCATCTTCCACATGCAGCTGAGTCGTCTACTGCATGTAGTTCCGTTGTTTCCGCCGACTGTGTCGGCCGATCCAGCAGAATCGTCGGCTCCAGCACCATGGCCCCCAACCTTTGCTCCGGTGACCCCGCTCTGGATGTCGCCGCTGACGCCCATAGCCGTTGCGTGGATGCTCAAGAGCAACTCGTCGCCTCCATGCATGCCTCTCTCCTTACACTCCACTCCAAGGTCAACTCCCTCAAAGCGTCGGTCGCCGCCTCCACCACTTCTGGCCACGGTTCGCCCGCGGATGGGGGATTCCTCCTCGGTGGGGCGCCGCCATGCCCAGGCCCTAAGAACACTCATCCACCCGTTCCAGGCCACTCCGCCCTTTCCTTGGGCATTCCCTCCTTCGTCGGCGTCGACCCGATGGGATGGAATCGCCAAGGCGGAGCAATACTTCGACCTTAACCTTACCCCGGAGAATAGGTTTTATGGGCCCGTTTCCTGTTTCATATGGTAACAAGTATATTATAATTGCAATAGACTATGTTTCTAAATGAGTGCATGTACAATTCCTGCACACAAATGATGTTTTAGTAGTTATCACATTTTTTACAAAAGCTATTTTCTCGATTTAGAACACCGCGAGCAATTATCAGTGATACGGGGACACACTTTTGCGTCACCCAATTCAAAAAAGTTCTAAAGAAATATGAGGTTACTTGTCTTGTGCGGCCAAGTGTATCCAATTGTGAATTTAAGCGGATACTTGAAAAATAAATATTAGGGAACCGAAAGCAATGGTCTAAGAAATTGAACCGCACTGCATTCATATCTAGAATATGAACTGTACTATATAGAATTGTTTATGGCAAGGCATGTCACTTACCTGTTGAGATCGAACATAAGGCATTCTGGGTTATCCGTTCGTTAAACTTGGACTTAAAATTTAGCGGGAGAAAAATAGTAATTACAATTAAATGAACTAGATGAGTAATGAATTGTGGCTTATAAGAATTAATGAATTGTGGCTTATAAGAATTCTAATATCTATAAGGAGAAGGCCAAAGCATTCCAAGATAGTCACCTTCGTAATTCTAAATCTTTCTATGTCGGTGATCATGTTCTATTATATAACCCATGATTGCGATTGTTTCCCAGTAAATTAAAATCTGATGGTCCGGCCCTTTTAAGGTAAAACAAGTGTTCATCAATGGCACCGTCGAACGTACTCACCCCAATAAGGGGGATTTAAAGTTAACGAAAATCCATTAAAACTCTACTTGGGAGAAAGTCTTCCAAGTCAAGGCAGTGAGGAGTTTAAGTCTCCGACATGACACTAACTGGACGTCTACAACGTCCATCTTGAGATGTTAAACTAAGCATTGTTAAGGAGTTTATCAATATATCATCCCCTCTCCTTTAAAGATCAATTAGCTAATTTAGTTAGTTCGTGTTTATCTAATATCTTTAAAGTATGACTGGCCATTTTCCCCTTCATTTAGGATTCCTGCTAGACAATTTCCTTTGTAATCAGGCTGAGCATAATCGAGTAGGGTCCATGATGCAGGACGACGCGTAGGGTTTGCGCGTCTGTCGGCTATTCTAGGAAACTCTAAATGCATGCAATTAAAATTGAAATTTAAGCGGGCGTTGCACAATTTTTAAGAAGTTAAGCAACTAAATTTTATAAAGCACAAAAGTACTATTTTGCTTTAAAATGAATTTCTTTTAAAAAATAATAGTTCAGCTCTAAATTCGGGGAAAGAAGGCTCGCAACTTTTGTCCCTTTCCCTTTATCGTAGCCCAAACGAAAATCGAGAACTCCTGATACGTTTCCGATTGGAGTTTTCGACGTAGCGTTCGCTGATCAAATCCAGGCGAAAACTCACAATGAATCTAATAACCTAAAGAGAAAATAGAGATGCACACAAAGGAGGAGGGAGAAACAAATTACCCACGGAAAGAGGCGTCTTTCCGCAATCGATGTCGACAGCGATCCCGCGAGGAATTCCTCGTCACCTTCGATCTCCCGCTCCGAGGTCGGCCACTTTCACATACGACACCACAGAACTATTTCGCTCACTCACACAAGGTGGATCCACGAAATCTCTCAACTTAACTACTAAGGAAGCCACAAACCAAAACAACATTCCTCTTCATCCCAACTCCACTCTCCTACGGGAAACAACAGGGCACACCCCTTTTATTTCAAGCAAAATAAAAATTCCCAAGAGTAATTCCACACCAACAGAAATTAATAAAACAAACTTAATTTTTCAACAGTGAAGAAACTGTTCATCTTCACCAAACGCGAAATCGGCAGAAGGACAACTCAATAATTAACTCTCCCATACAATCATCACTTCTCAACGGGAACATCTACAAGCACCTGAGATCCTAATCACTATTCACCTTCCCTGTCACCGGAGTGGAAATACACAACAATAGGGCATCTTCATCGTCGGAGAATGACTCGCTCCGGCAAATGGTAAGAAACTAGATCCCACACAAAAACAACCTCCAGATCTATTACAGAACGCCTAAAGGAAACTACAGCCAGCCCCTCTCAATCGGGATTCAAGTTCACAACCCAAACGACTCTAATCTCTGTGTCCCCCCGCACCTCCTCCGTTCATCGGGTTTTAAGCATGAGTACAGAACCGACGCCAACCGTTGGAGTCGTGGAGGAGGTGGCATCGCATCTGCTGAACCATGGATCGTGGCTGCAGGAGTTGGTTTTCCGGTGTAGCGCCGAAGTCGGGGAAGCTCCTGGAGCAGCGCGTGCGGGATCGCGTCTGGTCGAACGAGCCAGTTCGGCTAGCGATCATGAACATCAACAGGTGTCTTGTACAGGTATATATATATATATATGTAAATATATTTAGTTATATATTTATATATATACATATAAAAAATGGGAAATGCAATAAAAGTTTCAAACAAGGCTACACACGCAGACGTGCAAAATAAAATGCAAAGTAAGATAAATTGCAAAATAATAAAATTAAAATGCAATAATTCAGGGGCGGTAGTGGTCCAGACGGGTGCGGCGTCGGGCACTTTTGCGACTACCTGACCTGGGCTGGTCTCCACCAACTCTCCCCCTCTCGAAATCACTCATCTCTGGTGAGTATTCCGACCAGTAGTGTTGCAGAAGATCGGCATCCATACGCTGTAATTCCTCGGCCAAGACCCAGCTGGCCTCGGTCTCTGGTCTGCCATGCCAACGAACCAAGTATCTCTGAAGACCACCATCAGTAGTGGTCATTGTCTCATCATCCAATATCTGCTCGGGAACTAAGATCTGTCGCGGAAGTCTGTCAGCGGCTCTGGGAACTGGTATGAAAGAATCGCCTGATGTCTCATGCCCAGTCTGAAAACTATCAGTGGAAAACGGAAGAACTGTGGATCGCGTGTCAGTAACTGAATGAATGTAGGTGTGTCCGGAATGTGGCTCCTCACTATCACTCACCAACACAAAAGAATCAAATGGAGGAGAAGGCAATGGAAATTCTAAAGACTCATGTGGATAATCGTGGAATAAAGTCAGATTGACTAAGTTAAAAATCAGATTTGCTCCCCAAACGGAAGGCATCTCAAGTTCATACGCATTTTGCCCAATCCGCTTGACCACTCTAAAGGGTCCAGTTCTACTGTCAGCTAACTTCTTTACGGTTCCCGAAGGTAACCGTTCCGGATTTAGCCGAACCATCACCAAGTCATCCACTTTGAAACTAATAGCTCTTTTATGCTTGTTAGCTTGAGTTGCGTATAAATCATAAGTACTATACAATTTCCGCTCAATTTCTTTATGCAAATCATGCAAATGAAATGCATAGTCGTGTGCAAACTGGCTAGTCCTAAAAGTGGGTGGTAGTGGGGCTAAATCTAGCGGCACTAGTGCGGTGTGACCATGAACAACCTCATTGGGAGATAAACCCGTAGATCTATTCTTCGAATTATTATAGGTCAATTAAGCGTGTGGAAGAATTAGATCTCAATTCCCCTGGTGATCTCCTACCAAACAACGCAATAAATTTCCTAAACTCCTATTAACAACCTCAGTTTGACCGTCGGTCTGCGGATGATAGGCGGTCGAAAATAGAAGTTTAGTACCTAATAGTCTCCAGAGTGACTTCCAAAAATAACTGGTGAACTTGACATCTCGATCGGTAACGATAGTCTTGGGTATCCCTCGGTGCGTGACAACCTCTTTATAATAAATTCGGGCAATATGAGAGGCGTCGCGGTTTTGTTGCAGGGGATGAAATATGCCATTTTAGAAAACCGATCGACCACCACAAGAATGGAATTGTGCTTCCTAAAAGTGCGCGGCAATCCAAGCACAAAATCCATGCTAACATCATCCCAAGGAATACTGGGCACCGGTAAAGGTGTATATAATCCAGCGGGTTGTTTATTGCCCTTCGCTACCTGACAAGTGTGGCAGCTACTGACAATCTGTGCGATAACTCGTTTCATCCCGGGCCAATAGAATCGCTCATCTACTAAGGTTACCGTTTTATCTCGTCCAAAGTGTCCACCTAAGCCTCCGCCATGTAATTCTCATACAATGAAATTTCGCAACGAGGTGCGGGGAATACATAGACGGGTTCCACGAAACAAATATCTGTCTCGAATGAGGTAATGTGTCTCATCGTGAAATGGATCAGAGAGTATCGCATCGTAAATTCTGCTAAAATCGGGACAACTAGAATAGTCATCTTTGATACGCTCAAATCTTATCACCTGAGTACGCATCTGTGATAATACGAGGGTGACTCGACTAAGGGTGTCGGCAACCCGGTTCTCCGTTCCCTTACAGTGCTTGAGAACGAAAGTGTACTCCTGCAAATATGATACCCACTTAGCCTGTCGAGGGTTCAACTTTTGCTGCAAATTGATGAACGTAACGTCTGATGATCGGAGTGGAGGACAAACTCCTTGGGCAACAAATAATGCCTCCAGTGACGCAACGTCTGCACAATCGCATAGAATTCGCGCTCGTAGTTGGAATAATTCAGCTTCGGGCCTGAGAGTTTTTCACTAAAAAATCCAACTGGGTGACCCTCTTGACTAAGTACACCTCCTATCCCAACCCCAGAGGCATCACAGGATACCTCGAACACGTGACTAAAATCAGGGAGTCTCAAAACAGGTGCAGTGGACATCTTATCTTTGATGATCTCAAAGGCTCTAGCTGCCAATGACATCCACTAGAAATTTCCCTTCTTCGTACACTCAGTGACTGGCGCCATAATAGAACTGAAGTTCTTAATGAATCGACGATAAAAGTTGGCTAGCCCATGGAAACTACGGACATCGTGAATACTCTGGGGTGTAGGCCACTCACGAATCGCTCGGACTTTCTCGAGGTCCATAGTGATGCCAGCGGAGCTCACTATATATCCCAGAAAGATAACAGACTCAGCCATAAAAACGCATTTCTTCAAATTGATGTATAGTCGCTCGACTCGCAGGAGCTCGAAAATAGTACGTAGGTGAGTCAAATGCTCACTCTCGGTCTGACTATAGATCAAAATGTCGTCAAAATAAACTACTACGAACTTCCCAATGTAAGGTCTGAAGACATGGGTCATCATCAGAGCGAAAGTACTAGGGGCATTGGACAACCCAAAGGGCATCACAAGCCACTCATAAAGTCCATCCTTCGACTTGAAGGCAGTCTTCCACTCGTCTCCTTCGCGTATACGGATTTGATGATAGCCACTACGAAGGTCGATCTTAGAGAAGATCGTGACCCCAGTCAACATGTCCAACATGTCATCCAGTCGGGGTATCGGGAATCGATATTTCACGGTGATCTTGTTGACAGCACGACTGTCAACGCACATACGCCAAGTACCATCCTTTTTGGGGGCAAGGAGGGCGGGCACCGCACAAGGGCTAAGGCTATGGCGAATAAAGCCTCTATCTAATAACTCTCCAATCTGCTTCTGGAGCTCCTCGTGGGCGGTAGGATTCAATCGGTAATGCGGTAGATGAGGGAGGGAAGCTCCAGGAACAAGGTCTATCGCATGCTGAATACACCTCATGTGAGGTAACTCAGCCGGAAGCTCATCAGGGTGTAGATCCTTGAACTCCTCTAAGAGTCTCCTAGCCGGTATAGGAGTCGATTCATATACCTCTGATAAATCAGTTGCCTGTAAAACCACTAAGGCGTACATAAATCCACCGTCAAAACTCTCTCAATGAAACTCAGTACCTCGTATAATGCTAAGAGTCTTCTTCCTTTCAGTGGGAGGAAGAGATTCTTTCGCACTACTACTCGCGCGGAATGACGGTGCTTTGGGTCGCACCGGGGTCAACACTACTCTCTTTCCGTCCAGTAGACAGGAGCAAGTGTTGGACCTGTCATGTATGGTGACATCCCGGTCGTATAACCAGGGTCGCCCAAGTAATACGTGAAGCACATCCATAGGCATAACGTCACACCAGATCTTATCGGAATACGTACCGATAGTGATGGGCACTAAACATCTCCTAGTCACCGATAATGTAGTCTTGGTAATCCAAGCTACCTGAAATGGGGATGGGTGCGGCTCAGCAGTGAGTCCCATGCGGGCTAGAGCTGTCTCAACTATCACATTCATACAACTCCCGCTATCCACTACTAAACGACACACTTTCTCCCCAGCCTTAAAGTAGGCCTGGAAGATGTTCGTCCGCCAATAATCGGCTGGTTCTTGCAGTGTAGTCGTGTAGATAACATGCACCTCACCACTAGAACGTCGGGATCTATCTCCTCATCACTAGGCGTACCATACAATTCGTCGTTCAAAACGTGTGAGTCCCTCTCGACTCTAGCTTCTTCTACATGTTCATCCTCCTCAGTCACCTCATGAATAACTAACGTGTCTTTCCTCTTGGGACAATCTCTCGAAATATGGCCCATCTGCTGGCACTCATAACATCGGATCTGTGAAGGGGTCACAGTTCCCATGGGGGACTTCTTGTTCTGATCTCGGATGTAGGTCGAGGTAGGTTTCGACGCACTCTCCTTACCTTTCTGTTCTTCTTTCTTGTAAGAAGTATTCGTTTTAGGTTGAGATTTGAACTGGGAGGTTCTCTTCTGGTGCTCTTCGATATCGATGGCGATAGATATGATCTCAGGGAGAGAATAGTGGTCATATCGAATCAACTCATCTCGGATCTCAGATCGTAGCCCACACTTAAATTTGGATAAGGTATCACGTGGGTGTTCTACAACGTTGCACCTAATCATAAGATCCTTCATCTCAGCTAAGTAATCAGAAACTGATTTGGTCCCTTGACGTAGAGACGTCAGCTCGTCTCGTAGACGGGACTGGTAATGTTGGGGAATGTACTGCTCCTCTAATATGGCCTTCATGTGGGGCCAAAGTGTAATGGGAGGGCGTCCATTTCTCTCTAGACTACGCTCCTCACCTATCCAAAAGATCTTCGCTCGCCCAGTCAATCTCATTTTGGCGAACTGAACCTTTTGGTCCTCCGTCATACGATACCACTCGAAGTAGGTCTCTATGTCGATAACCAAGTCCGAAAAGATCTTGGGATCCATAGAACCATCATAAAGTGGTGGATCAAGTTTCACCACTCGTGTGAGATCCGGTCGCTTATCCCGGGGGGGATAGTCGTAATCATCATCGTAAGGATCACGATAGTCTCGACGCCGTGGGGGCGGCGGTCGATGCCAATCTCTAGGGCGATCATCACGATGCATGGCCGGTATAGGCCGATGATGGTCTCGAGGACGCTCCTCTCTCGCTACGTCATAATGTGGCCTCTCCTGATAATTATCTCGCATGCCTAATATAGGTCCTCGTTGGGGTTCAGGAAAATTCCTTGGAAAATTCCCACCCAGATCACGCGCAAACTCGAGCCTATGTATGGGATTCCGACCCTCTTCCTCAAATAGAGGATTTCTCTTAAGTGTAGACCTCTCTCCATAGTGTGGAGAGGCTTCGTACTGTGGACGAACAGAATGCTCATCTCCAATTGGAGGTGGCATTGAAGCTCGAGGAGGTACTTCTAAACTATTCATCCTAACACTAAGGTTTTCAAACCCTTCTCTCACTTGATAGACACTTTCGGTTAACGCTGCCATTTGGTGGGCGAAAGGTAGAAACCACTGGGGTGGCTCCGTCCCTTCGTTCACACGACTCGCTTGGCCACGTTCAACTCGACGCATCTCTGAGTTTACCTCTGGAGGATGTTCAGGTGGAGTGTGATGTGGTGAACTCATACTCACTAACCTACCACTACGCAGATGCATGCACGCATACAATTAAAATGGATGATTATGCTAAAAATAAAAATAAGAACCTTTTTTTTTTGAAAAAATAAATGCTATGCGGGTTCCTATTCTACGCAGGGCGGATTTCGAAACTTAGAAAAATTTCGGAACCTCCCTCTGATACCAAATTGATGCAGGACGACGCGTAGGGTTTGCGCGCCTGTCGGCTATTTCTAGGAAACCTTAAATGCATGCAACTAAATTTTTAAGAAGTTAAGCAACTAAATTTTATAAAGCACAAAAATACTATTTTGCTTTAAAATGAATTTTCTTTTAAAAAAAAATGGTTCAGCTCTAAATTCGGGGAAAGAAGGCTCGCAACTTTTGTCCTTTTCCCTTTATCGTAGCCCAAACGAAAATCGAGATCTCCTGATACGTTTCCGATTGGAGTTTTCGACGTAGCGTTCGCTGACCAAATCCAGAAGAAAACCCACAATGAATCTAATAACCTAAAGAGAAAATAGAGATGCACACAAAGGAGGAGGGAGAAACAAATTACCCACGGAAAGAGACGTCTTTCCGCAATCGATGTCGACGGCGATCCCGCGAGGAATTCCTCGTCACCTTCGATCTCCCGCTCCGAGGTTGGCCTCTTTCACATACGACACCACAGAACTATTTCGCTCACTCACACAAGGTGGATCCACGAAATCTCTCCACTTAACTACTAAGGAAGCCACAAACCAAAACAACATTCCTCTTCATCCCAACTCCACTCTCCTACGGGAAACAACAGGGCACACCCCTTTTATTTCAAGCAAAATAAAAATTCCCAAGAGTAATTCCACACCAACAGAAATTAATAAAACAAACTTAATTTTTCAACAGTGAAGGAACTGTTCATCTTCACCAAACGCGAAATCGGCAGGAGAACTCAATAATTAACTCTCTCATACAATCATCACTTCTCAACGGGAGCATCTACTAGCACCTCAGATCCTAATCACTATTCACCTTCCCTGTCACCGGAGTGGAAATACACAGCAATAGGGCATCTTCATCGTCGGAGAATGACTCGCTCCGGCAAATGGTAAGAAACCAAATCCCACACAAAAACAACCTCCAGATCTATTACAGAACGCCTAAAGGAAACTACAGGCAGCCCCTCTCAATCGGGATTCAAGTTCACAACCCAAACGACTCTAATCTCTGCGTTCCCCCGCACCTCCTCCGTTCATCGGGTTTTAAGCATGAGTACAGAACCGACGCCAACCGTTGGAGTCGTGGAGGAGTGCTGAACCATGGATCGTGGCTGCGGGAGTTGGTTTTCCGGTGTAGCGCCGAAGTCGGGGAAGCTCCTGGAGCAGCGCGTGCGGGATTGCGTCTGGTCAAACGAGCCGGTTCGGCTGGCGATCATGAACATCAACAGGTGTCTTGTACAGGTATATATATATATATGTAAATATATTTAGTTATATATTTATATATATACATATAAAAATGGGAAATGCAATAAAAGTTTCAAACAAGGCTACGCACGCAGGCGTGCAAAATAAAATGCAAAGATAAATTGCAAAATAATAAAATTTAAAATGCAATAATTCAGGGGCGGTAGTGGTCCGGACGGGTGCGGCGTCGGGCACTTTTGCGACAACCTGATCTGGGCTGGTCTCCACCAGTCCATATGTGTCGCCCCATATATGACTCGTTTTATTGGGGGCATGAATATATTTAATAGTTTACCACTGATGTCAATAGCAGCTCGTATTATTCCAATCACTATGGCTAGCATTTGTTCTCTACGTATATAGTACAGATGCGTCAGGAAGAGCAGGCCCTGGTTTACTATGTAGCGGCACTAGATCCACCTCTACATATCGAGCCCGATGTTGATCCTGAGCCCATTGTCGGTTATGCCTGCATTCATTATTCACCTCAGGGTGAATCTTCATCCCATGGTGCACATCATCTCTATGACGACGAGTGAGAGTCATATGCCTTTTGGAGGATAGAGGTGAGCCGGTGAGTGAGGACAATAGAGTAAAACCAGGAGGTGATAACCGATATATTCTCAGGATATCAGTCATCGCCTCCGAGTTCCGCTCTATCGTCTTCAGTCGCCGGTTCACCTCCATCCTCCAAAAGGCATATGACTCACTCCTTCTCATGGATATGGTGTGCACCATGGGATGAAGATTCACCCTGAGGTGAATAATGAATAGCATGATCGACAGCAGACTCAGGATCAACAGTGGGCTTAGGATGTAAAGGTGGCTCTATTCCCGCTACATAGTAAAATGGGCCCTGCTCCTGACGCATCTGTACTGTACATAGAGAACGAAGGCTAGTCATAGTAATAGGAATAGTACGAGTTACTATGGGCATCGGCGATAAACTATCAAATATATCCATGCTCCTGATAAGACAAGTGATATATGGGGCGACACAGATGGACCCTACCCGGCTATGCTCAGCATGATGACGAAGGAAATTGCCTAGCATGAAGTTTAAATAAAGGGGAAAATGGTCAGTCGTACTATAAGGATATAGGATATCGCTACGGCTGCCATCACCGGAACTCTCTCCACGGACAATCAAACAATGGCTCAGTAAATGAAGGGCATTTTAGATTTCTTAGCCTCATAAATGTCAGGACCGTCAGCGATCTTATTCCAAATTGCAGCAGTAGAGATAGTAACGGGGAGCTCATAGTCCGACTGAGTGTAGAGCAGACGATCACTAAAATCCGCATCATATAATCGAAGGAGAGTAAACTCAAGTAGATTTAACGTGTATACGTGTCCAACGACACAAAATGAAATAGTGGTGTCAGCTGCGATATTTCATGGAGCATTTGTCGATGTGTAATAAAAGGAGGACATAAAAAATGTGGATACGAATTCTAAAGTTAGCTCCGTATATCCAATATCATTAATGGAGAAAATTGAATCTCGCCCACTATGCGAAATTAGGACCTTAACTTCATCTGCTAAATGATTTTTTTCCAAAACACCCCAATCAATGCATCGATTGTCCTGAAACCGCTTAGCTTGGAGCCGCTCATATCGTGCAATATGAACGGGATCCGTAAAATGAAGCATCGTCTCAACTGGACGGATATCTGTGGATAATGCGTTGGAACGATCCGGACGGCGTCACCCCGAGCGATGGCATGAAGTCGACATATAACCTGGAAAAAAATGGGCTTCGTAAAAAAAATTCATTGATATAATGGATATATAACCTCAAATATGCATGAGAAGTATCATGCAGTAAAAAAGATAAAAAATTAATGGGAAAAACCAAAGTGTAACAACAACAACAC
This sequence comes from Dactylorhiza incarnata, assembly GCA_033032865.1. Classification (NCBI taxonomy): domain Eukaryota; kingdom Viridiplantae; phylum Streptophyta; class Magnoliopsida; order Asparagales; family Orchidaceae; genus Dactylorhiza; species Dactylorhiza incarnata. The sequence goes on from JAWHQI010000039.1 coordinate 12,579,566, forward strand.
TCAAGCCTTTATCCCACCATAGTGGGTCGGCTATATGGATCCTTTGTCTCCAATGCGCCCTATCTTTAATCATAGCCTCACTAATGCCTAAGTACATCATATCTTTCCTTATAGTTTCATTCCAAGTCTTGTTGGATCTACCCCTCTCCCGTTTAACGTGTCTAGTGACTAAACTCTCACAACGCCTAACAGAGTAACAGGTGCCTCTAATGGTCTCCTATGTACATGTCCGAACCATCTTAAACGAGCTTCTCGCATCTTCTCTACAATTGGCGTCACTCTTGTCTTATCCCCTGATACATTCATTCCTAATTTTATCTAGTCTCGTGTGACCACACATCCACCTAAGCATTATCATCTCCGCAACTCCCATTTTTTGCGCATGTACACCATTCACTGCCCAACACTTCGAATGAAAAACCAAAGCGTAAACGAAAAAAAATCATGGAAAATCCAGAAAACAAACGGACATTTACCTCAGTAAGTAGATAGAGACACGAGAAGAACAGAAAAAATTGAAAGATTGGGGCACAAATAATTTGTAAGAGATCTAGTGCACCTGGCCGTGTAGGAAGTCATTTATGTGCCGACATGTCTAATTTTAGGTGAAAACGATCTATTTTTTCAAAACTCTATAAATAAACCATTTTGTATTTAATTGACCAAATTATCGGAAAAAACCCGACTTATCGGCAGTTCCGAGAAGATGGTCTAGCGAGCAATTCATACTAGTCGCGTGTTTTTTCATGTATAGAAACTAAATGATGCACCCTAATCTATTCCCGTTGACCGCTGCAAAGAGATCGTAATCCCGTGGATTCCGATGTTTCCTCTACCTCGTCGAGCTTCTCCACCATTTTAAGCTCGAAAGTATCGGCAACGACGGAGACAAGGCTTCATCCAAAGCCGATATTCCTCTATTACGACAAGACGGCAACGACGACAAGACGGCCAATTGCAACTTCGCCAGTTTGATCAGGTATTCTTTATTTTCTTACAAAGCCTCTCTCAATCATCTTTATTCTCTAAGGTATTCCTTCTTCATTTTTTGATGTTTCATTTTCTTGCGTCCAGCGTCGCTCCTCCGTCGAGTAGCACTGTAGCAGAGCTCCTGCGTCCTCCTTTTCTTATCGACTGTTGCAAAACTGCAAAGTATGAAGCTGAGAAGCTCAACTTGCTTCAGATTTTTGTGGTTTATATCAGATTTTAATCAATGCAGATCACTATTTATATCAGTGCAAAACTGCAAGGTATGAAGATTCACCCTGAGGTGAATAATGAATAGCAGGATCGACGCAGACTAAGCATCATAATCGGGCTTAGGATGTAAAGGTGGCTCTACTCCCGCTACATAGTAAAATGGGCCCTGCTCCTGACGCATCTGTACAAACGTAGAGAACGAAGGCTAGCCATAGTAATAGGAATAGTACGAGTTACTATGGACATCGGCAATAAACTATCAAATATATCGATGCTCCTGATAAGACAAGTGATGTATGGGGCGACACAGATGGACCCTACCCGGCTATGCTCGGCCTGATGACGAAGGAAATTGCCTAGCATGAATTTTAAATAAAGGGGAAATGGTCAGTCGTACTATAAAGATATAGGATATCGCTACGGCTGCCATCACCGGAACTCTCTCCACGGGCACACAAACAATGGCGCAGTAAATGAAGGGCATTTTAGATTTCTTAGCATAATAAATGTCAGGACCGTCAACGATCTTATTCCAAATTGCAGCAGTAGAGATAGTAACGGGGAGCTCATAGTCAACTGAGTGTAGAGCAGACTATCACTAAAATCTGCATCATATAATCGAAGGAGAGTAAACTCAAGTAGATTTAACGTGTATACGTGGCCAACGACACAAAATGAAATAGTGGCGTCAGCTGCGATATTTCATGGAGCATTTGTTGATGTGTAATAAAAGGAGGACATAAAAAATGTGGATACAAATTCTAAAGTTAGCTCCGTATATCCAGTTTCATTAATGGAGAAAAATGAATCTCACCCACTACGCGAAATTAGGGCCTTAACTTCATCTGCTAAATGATTTTTTTCCAAAACACCCCAATCAATGCATCGATTGTCCTGAAACCGCTTAGCTTGGAGCCGCTCATATCATGCAATATGAACGGGATCCGTAAAATGAAGCATCGGCTCAACTGGACGGATATCTGTGGATAATGCGTTGGAACGATCCGGACGGCGTCACCCCGAGTGATGGCATGAAGTCGACATATAACCTGGAAAAAAATGGGCTTCGTAAAAAAAAAATTCATTGATATAATAGATATATAACCTCAAATATGCAAGAGAAGTATCATGCAGTAAAAAAGATAAAAAAATGATGGGAAAACCAAAGTGTAACAACAACACTCAAGCCTTTATCCCACCATAGTGGGGTCGGCTATATGGATCCTTTGTCGCCACTCGCCATTGCGCCCTATCTTTAATCATAGCCTCACTAATGCCTAAGTACATCATATCTTTCCTTATAGTTTCATTCCAAGTCTTGTTGGGTCTACCCCTCTCCGGTTTAACGTGTCTAGTGACTAAACTCTCACAGCGCCTAACAGGTGCCTCTAATGGTCTCCTAAGTACATGTCTGAACCATCTTAAACGAGCTTCTCGCATCTTCTCTACAATTGGCGTCACTCCTGTCTTATCCCCTGATACATTCATTCCTAATTTTATCTAGTCTCGTGTGACCACGCATCCATCTAAGCATTATCATCTCCGCAACTCCCATTTTTTGCTCATGTACACCATTCACTGCCCAACACTCAGAACGAAAAACCAAAGTGTAAACGGAAAAAAATCATGGAAAATCCAGGAAACAAACGAACATTTACCTCAGTAAGTAGATAGAGACACGAGAAGAAGAACAGAAAAAATTGAAAGATTGGGGCACAAATAATGTGTAAGAGATCTAGTGCACCTGGCCGTGTAGGAAGTCATTTATGTGCCGACATGTCTAATTTTAGGTGAAAACGATCTATTTTTTCAAAACTCCATAAATAAACCATTTTGTATTTAATTGACCAAATTATCGGAAAAAAACCCGAATTATCGGCAGTTCTGAGAAGATGGTCTAGCGAGCAATTTATACTAGTCGCGTGTTTTTTCTTGTATAGAAACTATTTTGTATTTAATTGACCAAATTATCGGAAAAAACCCGACTTATCGGCAGTTCCGAGAAGATGGTCTAGCGAGCAATTTATACTAGTCGTGTGTTTTTTCTTGTATAGAAACTAAATGATGCAACCTAATCTATTCCCGTTGACCGCTGCAAAGAGATTGAAATACTGTGGATTCCGTTGTTTCCACTACCTCGTTGAGCTTCTCCGCCATTTTAAGGTCAAAAGTATCGGCAACGACGGAGACAAGGCTTCATCTAAAGCCGATATTCCTCTATTACGACAAGACGGCAACGACGACAAGACGGCCAATTGCAACTTCGCCAGTTTGATCAGGTATTCTTTATTTTCTTACAAAGCCTCTCTCAATCATCTCTATTCTCTAAGGTATCCTTCTTCATTTTTTGATGTTTCATTTTCTTGCGTCCAGCGTCGCTCCTCCGTCGAGTAGCACTGTAGCAGAGCTCCTGCGTCCTCCTTTTCTTATCGACTGTTGCAAAACTGCAAAGTATGAAGCTGAGAAGCTCAACTTGCTTCAGATTTTTCTGGTTTATATCAGATTTTAATCAATGCAGATCACTATTTATATCAATGCAAAACTGCAAGGTATGAGCTCCTCCTTCGGCAAATCGTTTTGTATTTATTTTCTTTTTATGGGGTGGGGGATTGAATGAGAACTAATTGGTATGACGGGACAAATTGAAATACTAATTACTATAAAGATATAAGTCAGAATGTGAATCTCTTCTTTGTGTTGGTTATCCAAAATTTGGTGAATGAAGATCTCTTCTTTGTGTTGATTATCTTCATGAATGGGCATTTGCAAATTGGAAGATGATCCTCGTGTTGTTGTTTGTTATATTTATAATGGCTTACAATTCTTCAATCTGAACCATTATTTTTTTGCATGTTTACTGCTATGTTTTTGAATAGGTAATTGGAGGGTTAATTTGTGGAGGAGAGCATCAAACTGTAATATAATGAGCTAGAAATATTCTATGGAGATGAATATTAATTGCTTAAATATTCTTTCATTACATCCATCGTTATTTTACAATATTTCAAGCTCAACGATATCTTTTATATGATCGTTAGACTTAATACAGGTAATACATTAATCGGTATTCTTAATTATCTTTGATATTCGCATTATGGCTTATGTCTTTATAGTATCAAGACAAATTGAATGAGAATTAAATCATTTTAATTTACTCTCATCTTAGATATACTAGTGGATGAGTGGAGAAAAATTATTGATGTTAATCTGTTATGCCTCCTACCTGTCCCTTAATAGGACTTCATGTGGGGACTTTCACTTTTTTTTGCACATGAAGAATCATTTTGGTAGATCATTCACTAGATATTAATGTGTCCCCGGACAAGCACATGCATATGTTATGTATTTATCATTCACTTGAGATTTATTGTCCTACTCCAATGAACAATTTAAATAATATGAGATTATATTTAAGAAAACAGTTAACTTTCATAGATCCTAAGCAATATTTTATATTATTTATAACGAAAAATCTAACTGTTTTGTTTCTTCAAGATAATACATTTTATCAAGTTGACCTTCCAGCTTTAGAGGTGAAAAGAAGTCCAAATTAATCTAAAGGTGTGGAACCATTCCCTTAAAAAAAATTCTAAAGGTGAATGGTTTGTATTTTATTCTTTAACTATATTCTTTATTTATATATGTAAAATTTATTTTTATCTTCCATAGGATGTCGACTGAAGGTTCAACGAAAGAGTCAAGTACAAAGCTAGGCAAAGATATTTTTTGGTCTCACGGTGAAAAGGTTGATAAGAAGGATACAATTAGGATTCGATTTCGTTATTGCAAGCAAGTTTTAAGTGGAGGAGTAAGTTGATTGGAAGACATCTAGCTGGGCTTAGAGGCAATGTTGAACCATGCTCGAAAGTACCAGAAGAGGTAAAATTCCAGGGTAATGCTGCTTTAAAGTCAACACAAACAATAAAAGAAGACGAAAATGGATGTAGATGACAACTCCCAATCACATAGGAATACAATTTCCAAATTGAAGATGAAAGGACCATTAGATATACATTTCCAACTACCAGCGGAGAGTGTTGCACGGAAAAATAAAGGTGGGAAGATGACATCAGGGCATAAGTGGAAGAAACAAATAAGGGAGAACACGAACACATATATCCCACGATGGGTATATGAGGCAGGGATTTCATTTAATGTCATGTCGCTTCCCTCTTTTAATCATATGCTACAGGCTATTGGGCAGTGTGGGTCAGGATTGAAAGGCCCTAGCACATGAGTTGAGAGAAAAACATCTCAAGAAAGAAGTAGAGCGGTTACAAGAATCATTGAATACATTCATTGCTACTTGTAGGTTGAATGGTTGTAGCATTATGACTGATGCGTGGACCGATGGAAAAGGAAGGAGTATTATGAATATTATGGTGCATTGTGAAACAGGAGTCACGTTTTGAATGTCTAGGAATGTCTCATCTGATTTCCATGATGGAAAGTTTATTTTTGATTTTGCAGACGAGGCAATCGGATCCGAATTTGGACATGGAGAGGAAAATGTCGTTCAAGTTGTCACGGATAATGCATCTAATAATATGTTAGTAGCAAAGATGTTATCTATGAAAAGACTTTCAATATTTTGGATTTCTTGTGCAGCCCACATAATTAATTATGTTTGGAGATATTACTACAAATAAAAATTGGCATTACCCTAAGTCGTACAATGATAGTATTTATATATGAACATACCATTTCCCTTGACCTTTTGAGACAGTTTACGAAGGATTTGGAGTCTCATGAACTTATTCGGTCAAGAGTGACGAGATTTGCTACCGTTTTTCTATCTCGATAGAGCATTCAAGATAAAAAGAAAGAGTTGAGGGTTATGTTTTCGTCTCAAAAATGGAAAGACTCAAAATTAGCCCACACACCAGCGAGAAAGCGGGTAAAATATTGAGCTTCTCTTTATAATTAATGATTAATTTGTGTTATGTACTTATATCAATTTATAAAAATGTAGTTGAATTTATTTAAAATTACAAGTTGCTAGTTGTTTAAAATGTGAAATTTTGGAGAGGTGTGAAATTTTGGAGAGATGTGAAAATTGTCATTAGTATATTTGCTCCGTTAGTGAAGGTACTAAGAAGAACCGGTGGAGATACGCCTTCTATGGGGTGGATATATGGAAATATGTTAAATAAAGAAGAAATTATGATTGTTCTAAATAATAATGAGTCTAGGAATCTTCCTACATGGAAGCTAATTAAAAGAAGGTCCGGTAAGTTGAGTACTCCTCTCCACATTGTAGGTCATTACCTCAATCAATACTTTTACTATGCGAATTGGGAAAATGGAGAAAAAAGTAAATACATGAATGTGATTGTTTATTGTATAGCTAAGATGTATGGGAAAGATATAATCATTCAAGATCGCATTGCTGGCCAAATTTGTCTTTATTGACATGAGAAATGATCTTTTGGCTGAAACATTACAACGAGACAGTCTCAATAGTTCTCTCGATCTTGGCACAAATGTTTCTTAATTTATTTACATATTTATTGAAATGTTTGTCTATAATTTATTGATGGATTATTTGATTATCATTTTTTGTTTAAATTTAATTAGTGAACTGGTGAAAGTTTAATGGGAATGATGCACCGGATTTGAGACATGTGTACGCGTTCTCAGATTGACCACTAGCTCTTCCGGTTATGAAAGGAATTGGAGTACATTTGAAATGGTAAATGACTATTTACTTGTTGCTAAAATTTATGTATTTTTTTATTTCAAATCTTTTTAAATTAGATTGATGATGTTATAAATTATAGATTCATACAAAAAAGAGAAATAGACTAGAACATAAGAGATTGAATGATCTTGTCTTTGTAAAATTCAATACTAATAAAAAGACGAGATCAATGCAAGCAAAAAGAGATCTCATTGCTGCAAAGAGCTTGACGATGGAAAAGTGACAGAGTGGATGGTGGGCTCTAGTTTTGCAAATGAACCAGTTAATGATGAAGAGGATGAGGTCTTCCCTAGAGAGGCGTTGACTTGGCAGCAGGCTGCAGAGTGCATGGATGCAAATACAAAGCCAAGGAAAAGTTTTGCTTGGATACTCGTTGGATTGGCTTAGCTTTTATATTTTTATAGCTATAAGATATTAATTTGAACTAATATCAATTGCGAAAGTTCGTGTTTTGTGGGATTATTTTGAACTTTATTTTCATATATGCAAAGGTATCGGAAAAATTTTAATACCGATTTTTGGTTGTAGTATGTTTTCTCAAAGTCATTTCAACAATATCTCAATTTTTTGTCCCAATGGTGTTTGTTGGTAGTTAAATTCAAGCTCATTTATTACTTGTGTTATATGTTAGTTTAGACATATATTGTTGTTTTATTTAACTCTTCAAAATATTGAAGGCTTTTTGAGTTTAGATCTCCAAGCATTAAAGGCTTTTTGGGTTTAGATATAAGACTTCTTGTTGATATTTGGAGCAATTCATTACTTTGGCAGAACTTTTTTATTTATATCTCAATAAAATAACTACAGAGGTAGGATTTGTCTTTTTTAATTTAGGTGGCGGTTTAATTTTGACTTAAGTTAAAGCCAAAATAGTCTTGGCTTAAGCCATCAGTTAACCCCCTATTTAGAAATTTGCTTGAATTAAATTAGTTATGATTCAAGTTGGAAGCCTTCCGGTATAGCGATCTTTTGCTTCAAGTCATGCGCAGGTTGATTGATTAATAAAACTGTGGATTAGATATGCAAAGATTTCACGCTTCCGGTCTCCGCCGGGTTGATGCTTTAGATGCAGTTTTGTGCATGTGCATGCATGATTTGTTATCGAAAGTTGTAATTTCTTTCTTTTATTTTTTTGTGTACGATTAGTTGTTGTCTTAATGCTCAATCAAGATTTTGTTAGTGCTTAAGCTTGAGCTGACATCAAAAATTTAACTATTTTGAAGCAATGCTCAATCAAGTTTTGTTAGGATGATGGCAGTTTTTATTTGCTTTATTTTAGCAATGTCTCGAAACAGTAAATTAATTGTGTGGGTTGCACAATAAGTATAAAATGTTAAATGTCAAGTAACCCCCTCACCGGGTGGTGAGAATAAGGGTGGCTAAGCCTAAACCGGCGGTTCTCCTTCGAGATATAAGGGGATGGTTGATTGCAAGAGGGTAGATCGCGTGAATCAACGACAGAACCCTAAGGTTCGTTTCTCCTCTTCTCTTCGTTTCAACATGGTATCAGAGGGGTTCGTCCCGTCGACCTGAAGGCCCGTCGTGCCGATCCCGTCAATCGTCCCTTCTGCTGTTTCCGTCATCGCTCGGGCCGCTGCTGTCGTTAGTCGCTCGAGCCGCTGCTGCCGACCCCGTCGAGTGCCGCTGCTGCCGTTCCCGTCAATCATTCCCGCCGCCCCTGTCGATCCTGTCGATTGTTCCTGCTCCTGCGATCGTTCCTGTGCCGTGATTCCGATCGTTCCTGTCCTGTGATCGTTCCTGTGTTGTGTTTCCGCTGCGCCTGCTGCTGCCGTGACCTGAAGGTCCGGCCCTGCCGTTGTCCCGCTGCCGTGGTTCCGACCTGAAGGTCCCCCCGCTGCTGCTGTTGGTTTTCCGTCTGCTTCCTGAAGGTCCTCCGGCTTGTGTGCCCGTATGGATGACAACTTGAAAAGTGCAAGTGCCTCTGAAGGGGCCGCTAACCAACCCACACACTACAGTGGAGGGAGTCCTAACATGGACTTCAGTCAAGGTGTTACTCACATTAAACTCAATGGAAGGAATTACCTCCTATGGGCTCAGTCCATGAGGATTTTCATTGGGAGCCGTCGAAGACTGGGTTTTCTCACAGGATCCAAGCCGGCTCCAAACAAGACCGATCCCAAATACGAGGAATGGGAAGGTGAGAATCTCACAGTGATTAATTGGCTTGTCAATTCTATGGAACCCAAGATTGCAAGTCACTTTCTATTCTGTGAAACTGCAAAAGAAATGTGGGAACAGATCGAACGAAATTACTCAAAAAAGAAAGACTTAGCCCGAATATATCAACTCCAAACTGAACAGACCCACATGGCTGGAATGGGGGACTTCGAAGAATATTATGGCAAGTTGACCCATAAGTGGGCTGAAATTGATCAGTATTCTGCTATTCAGACTATTGAAGACTACAAGACTGAACTCATGCAATGGAGAGTATTTGAGATGCTCTCTGGTCTCCCTCCTGAACTTGAATTCCAGAGGGTTCAGATGTTGGGTCGTGATTCTGTGCCTGATCTAGAGACTGTGGCTCACTATATTAGGGGGGAAGCTAGTCGTATAAACTCCCTTCGTTCAGGTACTCATGTGGGTCATGAGGTGTCTGCCCTTGCTGCTGAACAGAAGAAATGGCATCCTAGAAATATGAGGCAAGAAGACAAGAGTAAAATGAAGTGCCCTCACTGTGGGAAGAAGGGTCATGGGAAAGAGAAATGTTGGGATCTTCATCCTCATTTAATCCCTCCAGGATGGATTCGGGGTTCTGATGGGAAATATGTGAGGCCTCCTACTGCTATGTATGGCCACCTTGATAATTCTGGGCACCTTCAGGCAGAAAATGAAAGGTTGATTAGAGAACTCAAGGCTCTGAAACCCAACTCTGCTGGTGATTTGGCAGGTACGGCCGCTCATGCTCGCTCTACTACTGTGTCCTCTAAAGACCTATCCACCCCTTGGATTATTGACTCGGGGGCTTCCGATCACATGACCGGATCTTCTATGGGAGTCTCCTCTATTTTTCCTACCTCTGGCAGTGTGAAACTCGCTGTTACTGGATCCTCGGCGTCTGTTACTGGTAAAGGGGATATTCATCTTTCTCCCTCTCTCAAGTCTGTGGTTATTGTTCCCTCATTTCCTACGAATCTCTTGTCTGTTAGCAGTTTAACTAAACAACTTAACTGCTCTATCACTTTTTTCTCCTCTCATTGTGTGTTTCAGGATCTGGTGAGTGGGAAGACGATTGGTGGTGGACATGAGTCAGGTGGAGTGTATGTCATGGACAACTGTCAGGCTTTTAGTTCTCAGAATATTACCGACCAGGATCAGTTGAGGCTGTGGCACAAGAGATTTGGGCATGCTCGGTTGAAGACCTTGAAAGCTATTTTTCCGCATTTGCTTAATGTTAAAACTGTTACTTTTGATTGTCAGTCTTGTGAATTTTCTAAGCATTGTAGGACCAACTATGCTCCTAGTTTGAGTCGAAGTTTGAAATGTTTTGATTTGATACATTCCGATGTCTGGACATCTCCTATTTGTTCTGTGAATGGTTTTCAATATTTTGTTTCGTTTATTGATGATCACTCACGCTTTACCTGGGTGTACCTCATGAAAAAGAAGGATGAAGTCTCAAAAATATTTCAGTTGTTCTATCATTATGTGCAGACACAATTTGGAACTGCAATTAAAATTCTTAGGAGTGACAATGGAGGCGAATATACGTGCAGTGACCTTCAGTTGTTTCTGAGAGATCATGGGATTATTTTCCAATCTTCCTGCCCGGGGACTCCTCAACGGAATGGGGTTGCCGAAAGAAAGAATCGTCATATCTTGGAGACCACTCGATGCTTGTTGCAAGAGATGTTTGTCCCTAAGGGACTATGGGATGAAGGAGTTCTCACATCCGTCTATCTTATTAATAGGATGGCCACCGATACTTTGGGAGGAAAGTACCCCCTTCAGATTCTATGCCCAAATATGCCTCTATTCAACCTTCCTCCTAAGGTGTTTGGGTGCGTCGCCTTTGTTCACATCGTGGGGCCTCATAAGGACAAATTAGGGCCACAATCTGTAAAATGTGTCTTTGTGGGATATGTTGTCAACCAAAAGGGATATAAGTGTTATTCTCCTACTCTCCGGAGAAGGTTTATATCAAAAGATGTTACTTTTTTCGAGAACACTCCTTATTATTCCAATGAGGGCAAACTCATCTCGTTTCAGAAGGAAAGCAATGAAGAAAGTGACATGTTGCCACCTCTTCCTGTTCTTGTTGATGTGTCTGCTCCAGAAAGTGTTGATATCCCTGTTATAAAGGAAACCCCAACGAGTGATCTTCGTGTTTACAGAAGAAAAGGGGATCTTCAAGTATATCAAAGAAGGAAAAACATCAAGGCTGGACAAGAATGTCACACTCATGCTCCACCACCTACCACCACCCCGCCAGATCCAAGCTACAACACCACTTCAGAGATCCCTTCTGCTCTTCAGTTTCCGAGTGGTCGTACTAGATATCCTATGGATAAATATGTTGGGTATCACTCTATCTCTCACTCATTACAAGTATATCTTGCTTCTGTTTCCTCTATTCCTATTCCTAACAGTTTTTCAGAAGCTAGCTCAAATTTCCACTGGGTAAAAGCTATGGAGGAGGAGATGAACGCTCTCCAACGTCAAAAGACTTGGGACATTGTTCCTATTCCTAATGGGCGCCATCTAGTCGGATGCAAATGGATTTATACTACTAAATTTCTACAAGATGGTACTCTTGATAGGTACAAAGCGAGATTGGTAGCTAAAGGTTTTACTCAGGTTGATGGTGTAGACTTCCAAGAGACCTTTGCTCCGGTAGCTAAATTGAACTCCGTCAGAATTCTCCTATCTATTGCTGCTCATAAGTCTTGGACTCTACATCAACTCGATGTTAAAAATGCATTCCTACATGGTGATTGGAGGAAGAAATCTATATGACTCCACCTCCTGGTATGGATGTTCCTGAAGGACATGTGTGTCACCTCAAGAAAGCCCTATATGGCCTCAAACAGTCTCCACGTGCCTGGTTTGCCAAGCTAAGTGATAAACTTGTTCATCTGAATTTCAATCGTTGTACTTCAGATCATTCTGTCTTTGTCTACAAAGGGGAGGGATGCGCTACTATTCTCGTAGTCTATGTGGATGATATCATTATTACAGGAACGGATGACCTCCACATTGCTCGGGTTAAGGAGGAATTAGCGTCCGCTTTTGAAATAAAGGATTTGGGTCTCCTTCGGTACTTTCTTGGGATTGAGATTGCGCGTTCTGCCGGGAAGATTATGATCTCCCAGCGAAAATATGTCTTGGACCTTCTCAATGATGTTGGATACTTGGGAGTCAAACCTGTGGATAGTCCTGTGGACCCTGGTTATGATATTCATAAGGAGACCTCTCCAGATCTTAAGAGGAAGTCTGATTTTCAACGAATTGTGGGGAAATTGATTTATTTGACAATCACCAGACCTGATATCTCCTTCGATGTTGGGTTGGTTAGTCAATTCATGCACAACCCAAAAGTTCATCACTATCAAGCTGTTCTACGGATTCTGAAATATTTAAAAAAGGACCCTGGAAAAGGCATTATCTATCAAAATCATGGCCATCTTAAGGTCCATGGGTACTGCGATGCTGATTGGGCAGGCTCTTCCGTGGACAGAAGATCTACTAGTGGATATACAATCTTTGTTGGTGGCAACCTCATTTCCTGGAGAAGTAAAAAACAAAATGTTGTGGCTCGTTCCTCCACTGAAGCAGAGTACCGTGCCATTGCTGTTACTGCGTGTGAACTGGTTTGGGTTAAATCTATCTTGGGGGAAATGGGATTTCCTGTCATTGAGGCTATGCAACTCCATTGTGATAATCAAGCTGCAATTCATATATCTAACAACCCTGTCTTTCACGAGAGAACAAAGCATATTGAAATTGATTGCCATTTTGTGCGGGACAAAATTCAGGATCAAACTGTGACTATGGTGTTCGTGCCCTCTGAAGATCAACTGGCTGACATGCTCACTAAAGCAGTCTCTGGCAAATCCCTTCATTCTTACTCTCTTAAGCTCGGAATGCTGGATGCTTATGGGGTTAGCTTGAGGGGGGATGTTAAATGTCAAGTAACCCCCTCACCGGGTGGTGAGAATAAGGGTGGCTAAGCCTAAACCGGCGGTTCTCCTTCGAGATATAAGGGGATGGTTGATTGCAAGAGGGTAGATCGCGTGAATCAACGACAGAACCCTAAGGTTCGTTTCTCCTCTTCTCTTCGTTTCAACATAAAATATATAAGGTCTTTTCATAGATAACATCTTTGCTGCTAGCATACTATTAGATGCATTATCCGTGACAACTTGCATGATGTTTTCCTCTCCAGCTCCAGACTAAGATTTGACTGTCTCGCCTACAAAATCAAAATAAAACTTCCATCATGGACGTCAGATAAAACATTCCTAAACATCCAAAATGCAACTCCTACTTCACAGTGCACCATAATATTTATAATACTCCTTCATTTTCTATCGGTCCACGCATCAGTCATAATGCTACAACCATTCAACCTACAAGTAACGGTGAATGTATTCAATGATTCTTTTGTCCGCTCTACTTCTTTCTTGAGATGTTTTACTCTCAACTCATGTGTTAGGGTCTTTCAATCCTGGCACACACTGTCCAATAGCCTATAGCATATGATCGAAAGAGGGAAGCGACAAGGTATTAAATGAAATGACTACCTTATATATCAATCGTGTGATATATGTGTTTGTATCCTCCCTTATTTGTTTCTTCCACTTATCCTCTCATAATATCATCTTCCCAGTTCCCCCCTTTATTTTTATGTGCAACACTCTTCGCTAGTAGTTGGCAATGTACATCTAATGATCCTTTCATCTTCATTTTAGAAAATATACTTCCATGTGATTGAGAGTTGTCTTCTACATCCATTTCACCTCCAACTACTATTTCATCATGGTCTGCATCTAATCTAGCAATTTTGTCTTCTTTTATTACTTGTGTTGACTCTAAAGCAGTATTACCCTAGCCTTTCACCTCTTCTGGTAATTTCGAGCACGGTTTAACATTGTCTCTAAGCCCAGCTAGATGTGCTTTCAATCGTCTTACCCCCTCCACTTAAAACTTGCTTGCAATAACGACATTGAATCTTTTGTATCCTTTTCATCATCTTTTCACCATGAGACCAAAAAACATCTCTGCCTAGCTTCGTAATTGGCTCTTTAGTTGAACCTTCAGACGACATCCTATGGAAAATAAAATATGCATATATAAATAAATAAAGAATAGAGTTAAGGAAGAAAATACAAAACATCATCACCTTTAGAAAAAAATTTAAGGGAATGGTTCCACACCTTGGTTGATTTGGACTTCTCTTCACCTCTAAAGCTGAAAGGTCAACTTCATAAAATATATTATCATGAAAAAACAAAATAGTTAGTCAAAAAGAAGGGGAAAAAATAGTTAGATTTTTCGTTATAAATAATATAAAAGTGCTTAGGATTTAGGAAAGTTAAATGTTTCCTTAAAATGATCTCAAATTAAGATGGTTCGGACATGTACATAGGAGACCATTAGAGGCACCTGTTAGGCGTTGTGAGACTTTAGTCACTAGACATGTTAAACGGGGAGGGGTAGACCAAAAAAGACTTGGAATGAAACTATAAGGAAAGACATGATGTACTTAGGCATTAGTGAGACTATGATTAAAGATAGGGCGCAATGGCGACAGAGGATCCATATAGCCGACCCCACTATGGTGGGATAAAGGCTTGAGTGTTGTTGTTGTTGTATTGGAGTAAGACAATAATCTATAGTGAATGATAATACATTAACATGGGCATGTGCCCATCCGGGAACACAGTAATCTCTAGTGAATGATCCACCAAAATGATTCTCCCTGTGCCAAAATAAATAAGTGAAAATCCCCACACAAAGTCCTACTAAAGGACGGGTAAGAGGCATAGCAGATTAACAGCAATAATCTTTGTCCACTCATCCACTAGTATATCGATTTAGTTTTCATTCAATTTGTCTTGTTACTATAAAGACATAAGCGATAATGCGAATCTCAAAGACAATTAAGAATACTGATTAATGTAATTAATTACATGTATTAAGTCCAACGATCATATAAAAGATATTATTGAGCCTAAAAGATTATAAAATAACGATGGATGTAATGAAAGAATATTTAAGCAATGAATATTTATCTCAATAGAATCTTTCTGGCACATTACATTACATCTTGATGCTCTCCTGCACAAATTAACCCTCTAATTACCAATTCAAAAACATAGCAGTAAACATGCAAAAATTTTAAGAAAAAATGATAGCCAACACAGAGAAGAGATTCGCAAATGCCCATTCATGAAGATAAACAACAAAAAGAAGATATCTTCATTCACCAAGCTCTGGATAACCAACACAAAGAAGAGATTCGCATTCTGGCTTATGTATTTATAGTTACTAGTATTTCAATTTGTCCCTTCATCCCAATTAGTTCTCATTCAATCCCCCCACCCAATAAAAATAAAATGGAGGAGGTCATACCTTGTAGTTTTGCATTGATATAAACAGTGATATTCATTGATATAAACAGTGATATGCATTGATAAAACTCCGATATAAACAGGAAAAGACTGAAGCAAGTTGAGCTTCTCAACTTCATACCTTGCAGTTTTGCAACAGTAGACTGGAAAATGAGGACGGGGAGGAGCTCTGCTACAATGCTACTCAGCGAAGGAGGAACGCTGGACGCAAGTAAATGAAACATCAAAAAAAAAGAAAATAAGGAATACCTTAGAGAATAGAGATGATTCAAAGGGGCTCTGTAAGAAAATAAAAAATACCTGATCAAACAGGCGAAGTTGCGATTGGTCATCTTGTCGTCGTTGTCGCCTTGCCGTAACAGAGGAATCTCGCCTTTGGATGAAGCCTTGTCACCGTCTTGCTGTCGTTGTCGATGCTTTCGAGCTTACAAATGGTGAAGAAACTCGACGAGGGAGGAGGAAGCAGCGGAATCCACGGGATTTCGATCTCTTTGCAGCCGCCAGCGGGAATAGATTAGGTCACATCGTTTAGTTTTTATACTAAAATAAAATAAAAACGCGATAAGCATAAATCGCCCGCTACACCATCTTCTCAGAACGGCCAATGTCGGATTTTTTATAAATTCAGCCGATTAAATACAAAATGATTTATTTATAGAGTTTTGAAAAAAAACGTTTTCACCTAAAAGCAAACATGTCAGACATATCGGGCGACATTTAAAACATTGAGTTGGAGTAGTTGTGGTGGTGTATTCCTTATTATACTATTATCTAAGTCATAAGTTTTTACTCTATATTAGCTAAAAGAGTAATTCATTAATTGGGTCAGGTCGAACTGTTTCCTCTTTGACACCCATGTTGAGCCCTAGCTGTAAATTTGTGCTTAAGCTTTTTTTTTATTGTTATTAGAAGTTATTATTATTATAAAAAAAAATATGCAAACAAATGTGTGGAAAATAACCTACTTAAAAGAAAGAAAACATAAATCACTTTTTGGCATTTTCCAGTAACACAAATGCGCTTGTCCTTTTAATTGGGCTTTGTTGCTTGGTCAACTTAATATGATATTAACACTTGTCTTGAATTTGGTAACTCTAACAAATCCTATATCTATTCCATTATTATTGCCTCTTAATCTGTCTACTGATTTGGATAGTTGATGATGCTTAATAGGTGTAAATCGCTACTGACCTAGTTACAGGTTCTTATATGTCGTAGCCTGCAAAACACAAAGTGTAAAAAAAGAACTCATATTTGCCCTAGACAAGCTGCTGCTTCTTGCTTTTTGGATAAAAGCGTGCACTCTCATTTTCCCTCTTCCACTCCATCTAAGATCGTCTTCAACTCTCTACAGATTCCAACGTCACTTTGACTCCTCTACCTCGACACCATGACGTGCTCATTGCGAGCGGACGCCGCCTTTACCCTGTTTGCGCGATGAGTCTCTTATCTTCCACCGGACCTTCCACCAACCTTCTTATCTTCCCTTTTCATACCGGGTGAGATACATTCTAAATTTTTGGTTCGCCTTTGTTTAGTTTATAATAGTTGGTTTGGTTTTATTTGAGGCAAATTTTACATGGCTGAATATTTTTCTAGTTGATTCGATTATTCCGTACATTCTAATATTACTTCGGTGAATATTGATTACTGAATGTTTGACTATTACCGATTGAATTGTGTCGCTGTAATTGAAGGAATTGTTAACCTTGAGCAGGTAGGGCTCCGAATTTTCTTTGCCGAAACTAATGTCACTCATCTTAATTTAAATTGCATTTAGAATTATAGTTGCATCGCATTCATCCCATCAGGTGCAGCTATGAGTTCATCACAATCTTACATCTCTGAAATCGCAAATTTTTCTATGCTCGAGAATTTTTCAAAACCATGTTTGCCATGTTTGTTACAACCTGTATAATGATTTATTTAGCTCACACATCATATCATGGCACTTTCTTGAGCAACAAAACCAAGGGATTTCTCCATATATGCTTCTTCCTTAAGATCTCTATGAACAAATGCATTAGTCACAACTTCTAGACTCAATCACATGAACTGTTTTACATGCTCGAAGGATTATTACATGTTTATAACTCCCTTAGAAATTGTGTTATGTCTAGAAGACTTTATAAGATGACCAGGCATAATCTAAAATCTTGACATATCTCAAAGTGAAAAAAAAGGAGAATTGGAAGAGAAATACATATAGTATCTTAAAGACCAATGAAGTTGTTTGATTTATCAAATTAAAGAAGAGAACTTCTAGACTCAATCTTCACTCATTCATCTCTAATAGTGTAAGGATTGAAACATAAAACAATGCACAATACGTAAACCTTCCACATTCGTAAGGCTTACTTCCATGTCATTTTATATGGAAGATGAGTGTGGTGTAACAAGGTTTGGGCTAAAGTTACATCTTTTCATGCATATAGCATACATGCGATCTAAAAATGTCTTCACTTGAGGGGTAGAAGGACCATTTTATTCAAACAATTTCTCCATGCTTTGACTCTTGGGAAAGCAAAGGAACAAGAGAAATGTTATCAAATGAAGCATTAAAATTCTCTCAAAATCTAATATAAGAACCTCACTGCTCTAAAACTTAATCAAATATTTCTTTCCCTTATGAGAAGAACCTTTGTGATCAATATTGGAATGATGTCATGTCGTGCTTTCAATTTATTGGAGAACGGTGAAATAAGTCCATAAAGAAAAATTAATTGTCCAGAGCACTTGTATTTGATCATCAAACAAAAATGTATGCAATACGTCGAAGTAGATGTCCATATACCTTAGCCACAATATAATTTTGGAAGTTTTGGAAATGTTTGTTCATCAATGATATCTGAATCCTACAAGAACCATTCATGGGTTTGTTTGAAACGCATAAGTACAAAGTTGTTTATCATTTCTACCTAATGCATAGAAAACATCGCGATCCAAGTCTACCATCCTAGACACCTCTACTGTTTTTCTGTTTCCGTTCTTAACATTCAGCTATGAACCTGTGACACTGTTAATCGTTAACAGCAATGAATCAAGGGCTATGAAAATAAAATTCTTTATCCATGAAATTCCCGAAAGAATTAATACCTTAAACTTCGTTCATTTGGAGGGTTTTGAGAAAGCGGAATTGATTTTGGTCTCTCAATCCCAAATTCTTGTGTTGTGTGCAATTATTTGGTCGGAATGGAAATCAAGCAAAATCGTGGGGTTTTCATTCCTTTAAAATTTAAGCATGAATAAAAATCCACATCTTTAGGACAATTTTCACAGTTTTGGTGGATCAGATCCTTGTTTTGGGTTCTTCTTTTGCATTCCTCTGCTTCGCTCTTTTCGTTCTTCTTCTCTTCTATGGCTACTTATTCTTCTTCTTCTCTTCCGCGGCTACTTATTCTTCTTCTTCTCTTCCAGGGCTATTTATTCTTCTTCTTCTCGTCCACGGCTACTTATTCTTCTTCTCTTCTATGGCTACTTATTCTTCTTCTCTTCTTCGGCTACTTCCTCTTCTTCGGCTACTTCCTCTTCTTCAGCTACTTCCTATTCTTCTCTTCTTTCTTTTCTTCTCTTCTTCGGCTACTTCCTCTTCTTCTCTTCTTCGGCTACTTCCTTTTCTTCTTCTCTTCTTCGGCTACTTCCTCTTCTTCTCTTCTTCGGCTACTTCCTTTTCTTCTTCTCTTCTTCGGCTACTTCCTCTACTTCTTCTCTTCTTCGGCTACTTCCTCTACTTCTTCTCTTCTTCGGCTACTTCCTCTACTTCTTCTCTTCTTCGGCTACTTCCTCTACTTCTTCTCTTCTTCGGCTACTTCCTCTACTTCTTCTCTTCTTCGGCTACTTCCTCTACTTCTTCTCTTCTTCGGCTACTGTTGCTGCTTCTATTTCGCTATTGTTGCTGCTTCTTCGGTTGTTGTTTCTCCTCCTTCAACCCTAAATTCAAAACTGACGGTCTTTTTTCGAGATCAACCAAACATAAAAATTGGAATTGACTCCATTCCAAAACCCATGTTTTTTATTTTGGTCCAAAGTCCAATTCCATCCTCCCAAAAACCCATCAAACAAACGGTTACTGAAAATAAGAGGAGGGATATTTTAAAAATATCTTACCACATCAATGTGTGATTTCATATTGTCATTATGTTCTCTTCCTTTTAACTCCGTGAGAGGCTCCTTCTCCACAATCAACTTCTCCACCAAACCCATTTTCCGCTTCTTCTTGCAAACATTCCACATCTTCTTTTCCTTCCCCTTCCAGGACATACCCTTCCTAAAATGCTTCTCCGACTTCCATCCCGGTGAGCTCGTATCGATAACAGTCACAACCGTACCAGTGTTCACGGACGGATCCGAGACCGCCGCCTGCACAGCACTCGCTCGCATCCTTTTCATCTTCCTACGATCCCTCTTCTCCTCTGCGACGCTGTTATCAGCGCTGGAAGGTGACATGGCCGGCGCCTGTCGCGAAGCACCAACGTCAGCACTGGCGGAAGCTGAGGTCAAACAAACCCTAGGGTTCATCTGCTTCCGCGCACTCTTCCGGCCAGTAGCGGATTCCCGCGGATCCCCCATAACGAATAGCTCGGAGAGAACGTTGTTCATCAGATCAAACAGGCGCTGTTCTTTCTCGTGCCCTATTGTCGTATGCGACCGCTGCTTCGTCCGGTGGACAGGGGAATTGGAAGCTGGGGGCCCGGCATCTTCGGGAGGAGTGGGATTAGGGTTAGGTTCGAAGTTGGAGTGGAGGAAGTGCTCGAGATCGAGGTGGGAGGGGGTGGGGAAGCCCTTGGAGGTGCGAAGGCGATCCAGCCAGCCGGAGCTGGATGTCGAAGTGGGAATCGATCCGAGCATTGTCGGAGCTTTGACGCCGGGAACGAACGGTGAGCTCGGGGGAGAGTTCCGGAACTCTTCAGAAGACGGCGGAGGGAAGCATAAAATTAGAAATTACGAGACTGTGGGCAATAAATTATAACAAACTATAAAGTATGAAGACCACAGCTAAATGACGCATTTATCCCTGTTTCGCTTAAGATTTTTACCTCCCGATTACTGAGGTAAATATATTCCCGAACAAAGGCTATTTTTTGTTTTTTTTATCATACGGCCAGGCTTCATTTGTGACGCCGGCGCAAGACTGAAAAATAAACATCGGGCGGTGGCGTTTGCGGCGTTTGCTCTCGCAGCGAAGAAAAAAAGGAGGCGAAAAGCGCCATCTCCAACCCCCGCCCCACCTCCGTCTCCAACCCCCGCCCCCACCTCCGTCTCTAAGGGCCTGTTTGGCGGGGTGACACAGCAGCGGCATGCAGCTGATTTTTTTGCCGCCCCGCCAAACAAAAAGTTGGCGCAGGCGGTGGCAAGGCTGCCACCGCCAAATTTACCTGTCGCGGGTGGGGACCCACGGCAGGCAGTGCTGCGGCCCTTTTTCACGTCTGCAGCTGGTTTTTTTTTATTTTTATAATTATATTATTTTATATTCTTATTCATTTTTAATATATTTTTATTATAATTAGGTAATTATAATTAATATTTATGTTAAAAATTAATTAACGTTTATAAAATTATATTAAAAATTAATTAAGTTTTATAAAATTATATTAAAAGTTAGTTATTAATGTTTTAAAAATAATATATTAAAGTTTTAGAATTAGTTTTAATAAAATGAAATCAAGTTTAGCCGCATCTCCACCATGAGAGTGGAGATTAGTGGAGGCGTGCTAACAATGGAAGTGAGGAATATACCGCTACAACCATCGCTCGTCGGAGCCCACTTATACGGCAGCGAGGCCGCACCCCGCCACCGTCGAGCGCAACAAGATATCACTTGTCGGACTTTGCTCTAGGCGATCGGCGTATTGAAGGTCGCCGTGAAATATTTAATCAAGCGCACTCATCTCTGCGTACCGTTATCGAACAATCGAAACTTTGGCGTATGGAAAAATAAATTGCGCATTCTAAGAAGGCATCCATCTAGGGTTGATCGAGAGTTTAGAGCATGTGATCTTGATGAGACCTTCGTGCATCCAGAGGTATACGAACATATGACACAACGTCAACGAACCGACAGGGTCACAGCTACGAGCGTAGAGCCAATTACACATGAGGGCACCTGAGATGTCTGTTTTGAGAGAATTCATTGCGGACCAATTAGAAAATGCTCATGGGTACAATTCAAACATATGTAGTTTAGCAAATAAACTACTTATTTTATATTAAAATTATCTAATCTATCGTAATTCTCTTTTGCAGATGATATTTATTTGCGTTGGAGAAAAGCGACCGTCATCTAATTGAATTATATTTATCGCAAATATTTATGTCGAGCAAATTGTTTAATTCTTAGTTGGACTTCGTAAATTATGTGTACTGTTTAATATTCATTACTGTTTAATTTTCATTACTGTTTAATTTTTATTACTGTTTAATTTTTATTACTGTTTAATTTTCATTACTGTTTAATTCGGCACCACTGTTTCACACAGCACTGCAAATACAGTTTTCCAAAGAGTTTCATGAATTTTTCCACCACTACAAAACAGCAGATTCATGCACCACTGTTTTCCACCACTGCTTCTCCCAGCGTTGCAGCTTAGCCAAACAGGCCCTAACACCTGTGGCGAGTTCTCCCGCGCCGTCTCCCATCGCCTTACCAAATGAACCCTAAATTATAATTTTTTCTCTGTTTGCTTTTTTAGAGGGTTGAGGTTAATGATGTTATTTGTACTCAGTTTTGTAGAATTGGAATCGAAATTGAACCGATAAATGTAAAGATTCAAGGTTTAGGCTTCGTTTGGGAGAGCGGTTGCGGTTGTGAAAGTAGATGTTGTAAATGAAGGTTTGTAAATGGAGTTGTTGGAAACCGGTTGCTGCAATTGAAGATTTGTTTCGATAGTCTGTGTTTGCAGAGTTTTTCAGAACAAAGAACCATTTGACAAAACAGTGATGTATATTATTATTATTAAGAATTTGTGATAGTTCTATCAATACAAAATTTATAAACTCGAAAAATACACACATACATAAACTAAAAAAAACATATATATAAACCAACGTATGCATAAACTCGAAATACATCTAAACATCAAAATATTAAAAACTCGAAATACATCTGTTGACTATGCAGATACTCCAAATACCTTCAAGCTCTGTGTAGTTGCTCAGCAATTGACTCACGCAGCACCGACATCTCATCAACACTTACTCGAATCCCTCTAACATAAACTCCACTTGAGCTTTCATTAATTTGGCATGTTCTTCTTTAAAGGCCCGCAGGGTAAATCTGTTGGTGTTTCCATGGTGATCTGGAAGTGGTCAAATATCTAGTCTCACTGCCAACGCGATATGAGCCTATGGGGTCGCACTCAAGAGTGTTTGGAGAAATTGGAGGAAGAAACGTGTTGACAAGTGTTCGGATCAAAGCACATTCGACGAACTCAAAGCGCGTTCGACGAACGCCTAGCGTAGCCCGTTCATCGAACGGCTAGCGTAGTGCGTTCGTCGAACGGCTCGTCGAACGGCTAGCGTAGTGCGTTCGTCGAACGGCTCGTCGAACGGCTAGCGTAGCGCGTTCGTCGAACGGTTCGTCGAACGACTAGCGTAGCGCGTTCGTCGAACGGCTAGCATAGCGCCTTTGTCGAACGGTTCGTCAAACGGCTAGCGTAGCGCGTTCGTCGAACGGCCAGCGCGTTCGACGAACGTTAGCCAGTTCGTCGAACGCAGTGTTCGACGAATTAATCTTCGCCCGATGAATTATGTTTGCTCCAATTGATGTCGTGGTTGTGCGGATAGCTTCTCCTTTTGCCGGGGTATAAAAGAATACGATTCTTTTGACCTAAAAAGCTGATCTGTTAAGGCGATCTTTTATTTTGCGAATCTGTGAGAGAGACGGAAGGGTTCCGCCAGAAGCTCCGACGGAAGTGTTCCGATCGGTCGATCCCGCCGCCGCCGCCGCCTCTCCCTGTCGTCGGACCTAGTAGTCCGTGGGAGACGTTGAGAACAGTTCTTCTCTGACCTAGATCTTGTGCGACAAGAGGATAGGGTTCTTCAACACTCGTGTGGACTTCCGTAGAGGCGTCGATCCATTTCAGCGCTTGGAACTCAGACGTTTTGTTCTTTGGATTTCTCATTGGAGCACCTCGGTTGAGTATAGACTCAACCCCCTTCAAGTATACAATGCAATGTGTTGCTTTTATTATTTATTTCGTGAGTCAATGAAATCGCAAGATCCTTTTAACTATTTAGGGTTGTTCTAGTTATTTTATTCCGCTACGCACATATTGATGTGTTCATATCATTATGAATGGTATTTCGAAAACCCAACAGTGGTATCAGAGCGAGGTTTTGCGATCTAATGCGTGTAAATCAGAAATTTAGAAGTGTTCTAAATGTCTGGATTTCTTCCTATGTGTTTGGATTACGATGAAGTGTTCTAAATTGGAACCCCGCCAGGAACGCATATGATTGCGTTGCGATTTCATTGTTTCAGAAATTGTTTCTCCTTTGCAGTAACCGTCCCTCTAATTGGTTTGTGAAACCAAATATCTTAGATTTTGAATCTGACATTGAAAGACGAGCTTGTCTAATGCATAAGTGGAATTATTTTTGCCTGTGTCAAATGCATGTAAATCTGGAGATTTAGAAGTGTTCTAAATGCTCAGATTTAGCCATTTTCTATCAAATTGTATTTGGTTTGTGAATGTTGTAATTCTGTAAATGTGCACATTGATTAATTGTTAATCATTTTTTATAAAAAAATTTATCCAATATTAAGTATACGGATGTCTTCCGATGGATGACACTCTTCCTGCCTCGATCGATGAAGTGTGGGCTTGCCAAAGCAAAGTGCATTAATCTATCTTGGTAAGGGTGCGAGGGGGATAATTGTGATATCCCACTGTCGACATCGGGTCCAACTTAATTAGGTGACCTCAAAAGTTGAGTGCCTAGAGGCATTGGGTTGGCATGCACCATATGATGGATGCGAATAAAGAGTTATTCACCAACCATACAAGAGTTGCATAGTGATGCAATTGGCAAGTGTTGCCTACCTAAATAACCGCATTATGAGAGGAACGCCAAAGCGGACTCGTTGTGTTGGTGAAATACGGATCTTATCCACTAAGAGAGTAGCTCGCATAAACTCTCCGAATTGATATTAAGGGTTATCAATTTGAATAAAATAGTGGGAGTATTTACTAAAAGACCTTATTAAATAAAAATGTATTTTAAAATATAGTACTAAAATATATTTTGTAGAATTTCTATGGCAAATACATCACACTCCATGTTGTCCCTGAGAGCCATCCTTGAGAAGGACAAGATCAATGGGACGAACTTCCTCGACTGGTATAGGAACCTGAGAATTATTCTCAAGCAAGAGCGTAAGCTCTATGTCCTTGAAGAATATCCCCACGAGGAGCCAGCCGCTACTGCACCTCGTGCAGATAAAGATGCTTACAAGAAGTATGTAGATGACTCCTTGGATGTTGAATGTCTCATGCTCGCGACCATGAACTCTGAGCTTCAGAAGCAACATGAGAACATGAGTTGTTACGAGATGGTCGAGCACTTAAAGAAAATGTTTCAAGGGCAAGCTCGCCAAGAGAGGTTTGACATATCCAGGGCGTTATTTCAGTGTAAGATGGGAGCTCGGGACCCAGTAGGGACTCACGTACTCAAGATGATTGGGTATATAGAGAACCTTGAAAGACTGGGGTTTCCGTTGGGCCAAGAGTTTGCCACTGACCTAATCCTGCAATCGTTGCCGGACAGTTATGAGCAGTTCATCTTGAATTACAATATGAATAAAATTGACAAGACACTACCCAAGCTCCTAGGCATGTTAAGAACTGCCGAGGTCAATATTAAGAAGATCAAGCCTGCTAGCCCCATATTGATGGTGCATAAAAGCAAGGGCAAGACCAAGGGATTCAAGAAGACTAAGGTGGGACCTAAGTCGTATCTTGATCCCAAGTCTTCAACACTGAAGAACAAGGGCTTGGCTAAGGAAGGGAAGTGCCACCATTGTGGTAAGGCAGGACATTGGAGGAGGAACTGTCCCCTCTATCTTGAAGATCTGCAAAAGCAGAAGGAAAGTGTGACTTCCGCTTCAGGTATTTTTGTTATAGAAATAAACCTTTCTGCTCCTTCATCTTGGGTATTGGATACCGGATGTGGTTCTCACATTTGTACGAATGTGCAGGAACTAACAAGGAGAAGAATGTTGGGTAAAGGAGAGGTAGACCTGCGCGTTGGAAATGGAGCAAGAGTTGCTGCCGTTGTCGTTGATGTCTATCGTCTTTCTTTGCCCACTGGGCTTGTAATAGAACTTGATAATTGTTATTTTGTTCTTGCTATAACTAGAAACATCATTTCTATTTCATGTTTGGACATGATTGGTTTCTCTTTTATTATAAAGAATAATTGTTGTTCTATTTATAAGAATGATGTTTGTTATGGCGTTGCCCAATTGCTTAATGGTTTATATGTTTTGAACTTAGACCATCCGATCTATAATATAGAAAATACTAAAAGACTAAAAACAAATGACTCGAATCCTACGTACCTTTGGCATTGTCGTTAGGCCATATAAACGAGAAACGCATATCCAAGCTCCATAGAGATGGACTACTAGACTCATTTGATTATGAATCATTTGAGAGATGCGAGTCATGTTTATTAGGCAAGATAACGAAAGCTCCTTTCATTAGTTGTAGTGAGAGGGCTGATGATCTTTTGGGTATAATACATAGTGATGTATGCGGACCAATGAGTTCTATGGCTAGAGGTGGGTACTACTACTTTGTTACATTTACTGATGATTTCAGTAGATACAGATACGTGTTTCATATGAAGAACAAATCTGAACCCTTTGAAAAGTTCAAAGAGTTTAAAAATGAAGTAGAGAACCAACTAGGAAAGAGGATAAAAGCACTCCGATCTGATCGAGTTGGCGAATATCTGAGTCATGAGTTTCGTGATCATCTGAGTGAGTGTGATATTGTATCACAGCTCACTCCGCCCGGAACACCACAACATAATGGTGTGTCTGAGAGGAGGAATCGTACTTTGTTAGATATGGTACGTTCGATGATGAGTCATGCAGATTTGCCCATTTCTTTTTGGGGATTTGCTTTAGAGACTGATGCTTTCACATTAAATCGCGCTCCAACGAAAACATTTCTAAAGACACCATATGAGATATGGACTGGGAAGCGTCCTAGTATATCTTTTATTAAGATTTGGGGCTGTGAGGCATGCGTGCGACGTCAAATGCCTGACAAGTTGAAACCCAAGTCGAATAAATGTTATCATGTGGGATATCCTAGGGAAACCAAAGGGTATTACTTCTACCTGCCGTCCGAGGGCAAAGTGTTTGTCGCAAGGACTGACGTCTTTTTGGAGAAAGAGTTCTTATCCAGAAAGACTGCAAAGGTAGAACTTGAGGAAATTCAAGAACCACAAACAATAGTTGAACCGATTTTAGAACTTGAGCAAGGACTACAAGTTGTTGTAGCTAGAGAGCCTGCTCAAGAAACACAAGTCCTGCGTAGATCTGCTAGACCAAGATTTGAGCCTGAGAGATATGGATTTCTCGTGTCTCAAATAGGTAATGTGTTGCTTATGGATCTTGATGATGAGCATGCAACCTATCAAGAGGCTATGCGTGGACCTTGTTGGATCGTATGACGCCCTTAGAGGGGGGGGTGAATAAGGGTGTGTTTAAAATATAAGTTTTACTTAATTATTTTTTTAAACAGATTTTACTTTAAAAAATTACTTATAAACACTTTCAAACCAATGCAATTTTTGTATTAAACCAAACACAAATTTCTAAGATAAGGATTATGTCACCAAATATGTAATTAAAGAAAAAGACATAATTATATTAATCATGAAATTTGCATACAATAAAAATGATCTTAACAACGCTTAAGATCAAGGCACAATTATGTTAATAAAAAATTCAACAATTTTGGTTTACCAATCCTTCTCCCAAGGATCAGAAGGCTATCACTTGTCTCTCCCAAGACCAAGCCCAAGCCTATCCTCTAGATCTTCCCAAGATCTAGACGTAGCACACAAGACCACGATTTCCCACCAAGCCACGCAAGGACTTGGACGCTCCGCACAAGGAAGCGATTTTCCCCTAAGCCACGCAAGGACTTAGACGCCGCACGCAAGACGACGATTTCTCTACCAATACAAAATGAAATGTGTGTAAATGAAAATACAATATGAAAAGAACAACTCCCTAGAATTTCAGATCTCTAAAAGGATGGTTGAAGCCTCGAGATGATCGTTGATGTAGAAGCGCGCCCAATCTCGTCTTCAATCTTCAATCCTTCTTTGCACAAATGGGAGTTGAAGAGGTTCTGAAGCTCTCTGGTTCGTATGCACTCAGGAAGGAACTTGCAATTCTCAAATCTTAGAATGCACGAACACAAGGAGTCAATTTATAGAAATTCGCTGTCGCTTGGGCGACATCGACTGTCGGAATTTCCGACAGCGCTAAACTGCCGCCGTAGTGCTGTCGTGCGTGCAGTTGCTGTAACCTCCGAGCTATCGCCTGGGCGACATCGATGTCGGATTTTCCGACAGCGCAAAACTACCGGTCGTGGTGCTGTCGTGGGCAGTTGTTGTAACCTCCGAGCTGTCGCCTGGGCGACATCGCTGTCGGATTTCCGACAGCTCAAAACTGTCTTTCGTCGTGCTGCCGTGGGGGGAAGTAGTTGTAACTTCTCTTCTGTCGCCTGGGCGACATCAGCTGTCGGAATTTTCCGACAGTGAAATTTTCCTACACTCAAATTGAGCTCCAGCAGAAATGTGAACATCTCATACCTGTTACCTGTACACCATTAATAAAAATAGAATCAAATATAAACGGGACTTTGTTATTATCAAACCGGAGGAGTGCGAAACGCATGCTCCAACAATCTCCCCCTTTTGATAATAACAAATCCGTATAAAAAGAAATCATGTCTATTTAGATTGTTGATTTTAACATTTGGTGTGAGCACAAAAATAACATGATATATTTCTCTTAAAATAAATAATCTCCCCTTAGATGAAAGCTCCCCCTAAATGAATGCTCCCCCTAAATGTATGCTCCCCCTAAATGTTAAAGTAAGTTGAAATGATGTATTGTTTAGGTGGACTATTTAGGTGTAATAGTTTTTTGATTTCTTGAATATACTTATAATTCTCCCCCTTTTGGTATTAGCACAAGATAATATGAGACAAATGAGTAGCTCGTAAGGGAAGAAATAGGATGTAGAAAATAAGAGTAAGCGGAAGCACTTGCTGGGAAAATGATTGAAGGTCTCGAATTAATAGTAATATGCCATAATATTGAATAAATTCATGAAGAGATGGTATAGCCATATGAAGTAATAAAATAAAATAACTTATACATGATTAAGGTCATTTGAAAGTATCATAGAAAGACACAATAGTGTATAGAAATTTGGAATATCTTCGGTCCAATTCTCATGAGATTAATGTTTATATAACATAATGATGTGTACATGATCAAACATATGAAGTTATTTAATGTACATGATCATCGAAATGGAGAACATAATATAAGCATATAAAGACAACTTTGACCTTGAAGATATAGCATAATAAGAATAGAATACCATTTTTCTTTTGCACAAGACACTTTACAATTCTTTCCAAGATGCTTAACCTCACAATGCTCATTAAGACTTATCAGGAGGGTAAGTAGTGCTTGGTGGAGTATCCTTGTATTTATTTTAAATATTTTGATCACATATGTTGTGATATCTTAATTTTGAGATATTTATAATTTTTTAATTGACCAAGGATCTCCGAATTCACTTGAATCGCAAAAGATGGTGTATATTTTGATGTGCTAACAAATCAAGGTTGAAAGTAGTATTTATTAAGTGCTTTTGTATTATGTTAAAGCAAATATGATTCATGTATATATTAAATAGAAAGACATACGTATTGATCAAAAGAAGTGAACGTGAAATTTCATTATGATATATAAACAATTTCTCATACTTAGAGGCATGCGAAAACAATTTCCAATGGCCTAATTAACTAAGTAGGAGTGTCAACACGATGATAGCTTGGAAATGAAATCATATAATCATGTAAGAGCCCTTTTTTAAAAAATAAAAAGCACATGGTTTGTCATCAAGTCATGAGTTGAAGCATTAATAATGACATATAACTATTTGAAAGCATCAAAGGGACCAAAAATTGAAGATTAAGCAAATCGGGAGCTGTCGGAAATTTCCGACAGTCACTATCGCCTGGGCGACAGCTAAAAATATAAATACGGCTTTAGACCGAGTCAAACCTATTGTGCATCATTTTTCTGGTCTGAAGGGCGAGAGAAAGCTGTCGGAGTTCGGCGACAACCTAGATCTAAGGTATGGTTTTTGGATTTTTAAGTTTTTGATTCAAAAATTTTTTATGGATTTGTGATTTTTGAAAGTAGAGAAGAAGGAAAATGTGGTTTTCATTTTACTATTGATGAATGGTTTAGATCTTTGAAGTTTTGTGTTTTAAAAGTGTAGATCTAGTGTAAAGCAAGTGGGTCTTGTTGGATCTTGGGGAAAAATGTTTTGATTTTGTGATTCTTGTGGTTGGAGTTTTGTATTTTTGACATGGTGGAATTGGAAAAACTGAAGCATTCCTTTTGAAGATTGTGAAGAAGATGAATAGTAAAGGAGATGTTAGAAGATGTAGTTTTTTTTTAAAAAATATTGTTTTTTTAAACTTGATGTTGTAATAAAACTTGATTTTGAGTAGATCTGGAAGTGTAAAAAAAAATTTCAAGAAAATTTCACTGGAGTACTGTCGGAAATTTCCGACAGTCACTATCGCCTAGGCGACAGTGTTCCAGAGCACATGACTTGTTTAATTTATTTTTGTTATGTTTTGTTTGCAGAATGGCTTCCAGTTCTAAAGCGCGAAGGAGTACGTCTGAAGATGCGCATAGTTCGTATCAAGTTTACCCTGGGGTGGAGAAAGCCATAGTTGGAGTAGCGAAATATGTTGAATTTGATTCGTCGAAGCACGATCATATCTATTATCGTCTTGCGAATGCAGGTATAATTTCAGTAATCACAGCAGATTCGTTCTCATCCTTTTTGATTCGAGAATTTTATAATCATTTGGAAGACCCGAGTTATACTGAATTGGATGGGGGAGTGAGATCTAGAATCCAGGGTCAACATGTGGAAATAACACATGTTGATCTAAGAGAGGAATTTGGTCTTCTTATTAGTGAAAATATGCCGGATATAGTGGAGAGTTATAGAAAGGATAGAGATTGGACCCTTGTAAACATGAGTTTACATGGGAGTCAAAAGAAGACTCTAACCACTGAAGTTACGTCACTCACTCCGGATGCATATTTAGTTCAAGATATATTAAGGAACTCAGTTATGTTAAAGAGTGGAGATACAAGGAGTATCACGGCACAGTTGACCCTCATTACTTACTTTATTATGGAGGAGGAACCTTTTGATGTAGCGGACTTCATACTTTCCCAGATTCGGTATGCTTTTAGATTAAAGCATCCAAAATGGGTGAAGGTTCATACTCTCCCAATGGGGGCTATAATTCAGCGTATACTATATAAGAAGTATGGATGGATAGTTCAAGATTCGTATTTTGATGATTGTTTTCCTGAGATATATTATACGGGTACCATGAAAGTGAAGAAGACGCATAAAAAGGCCCATCCTGGAATTGAGATTAGAGAGCCTCCAATGCCTAGGGTAGGATCACTACAAGAGTCTATAGATGATCTTCGTGATTCACTAGAGGATCACAAGAAGGAAGTGAAGAAGGATCGTAGTAGAATGCAAAAGTTTATGAAATTTTTGGTCAAAGGTTTGAAGTTAAAGCCTACACCGGAGGAAGCGGCCGAATGGCAAATTCCAGATGAAGAACCGCCACGCCAATCGGTGAGGCGGGCTCGACGTGGTAAGGCCGTAAGACGAGGACCTCCAGAAGATTGTCCAGAGAGCAGCGGGGCTGGTTATGAGGATTTTGAGTAGTTTTTATCAGGGTGCTGCTTCTGATTGATGTTGGAATTTTCCGACATCCACTGTCGCCTGGGCGACAGTGAACTTCTTCAAATTTCGTATTCTGTTAATGAACTTAAACTTTTGTTGAATTCTACTGTTTTATGGAACAAATTTTATGTAATATTAATGATGTCTGAATCTTTGTTAAGTCATTTCAAATTCTATGGTTTGATTTAATATTTTAGTTTTTCTTTTTAAAATGTATAAGTTTTGTGATGATTTTTTTTTTAAAATTTATATGTTTTGAAGTAGTGATATATTCATTGTGAAATGTCTAGGATTCCCAATTTTAGCCTAAGCATAGAAAAATGGGAATCCGGTAACGGTTTAGTGAATATATCCGCTAGTTGTGAATCCGTTCCTATGAAATTGATTTTTATATTTCCCTTCTTAATATGATCCCTTATAAAATGATGTCGGACATCTATATGCTTAGATCTAGAATGTAATACGGGATTGTTAGTTAAGTCTATAGCACTTTTATTATCACACTTTAATTCTACACTACTTTGTTGTATGCCAAAACCTTCTAACATTTGTGACATCCAAAGAGCTTGGGCACAACAACTACCTAGTGCAATATATTCGGCCTCGGTAGTAGAGAGGGCAACAGAATTCTGTTTCCTACTCGACCATGAAATAAGTGAAGGGCCGATAAAATGACAAGTGCCACTTGTGCTTTTCCTATCTAAAGAACATCCCGCATAATCTGAATCCGAAAAACCATGCAAAATAAAGGAATCATTATGAGGATACCATAATCCTAATTTAGATGTTCCTATAAGATATCTAAAGATGCGTTTCACCGCTTTTAAATGTGACTCTTTAGGATTAGCTTGAAATCTAGCACATAAATAAACGACAAACATAATGTCAGGCCTAGATGCGGTTAAATACAATAAAGATCCTATCATACTTCTATAAAGGGTTTGTTCAATTGAAACACCACTTTCATCTTTTCCTAATTTTAGGGAAGTACTCATAGGAGTGTTTGCATGTTTTAGATTTTCAAATCCAAATCTTTTTAACATATCATGAATATATTTGGTTTGACATATAAAAATACCATCATGTTTTTGTGTAATTTGAAAACCTAGAAAATATGAAAGTTCTCCAACCATGCTCATTTTAAATTCATTTTTCATAATTTGAACTATTTCATTACACAACTCTTCATTAGTGGCTCCAAAAATAATATCATCAACATAAATTTGCAAAATAACTAAATCATGAACAAATTGCTTAATGAAGAGTGTAGAATCCGCACTTCCTATTTTATAATCGTGCTTTAATAAATATTGAGTTAATCGATCATACCAAGCACGAGGCGCTTGTTTTAATCCATAAAGCGCTTTATCTAATTTATAAACATAATTTGGATATTTCTCATTTACAAAGCCAGGGGTTGTTCTACATAAACCTCTTCTTTTATATACCCATTTAAAAATGCGGTTTTGACATCCATTTGATATAATTTAAATCTTTTAAAACAAGCAAATGCAAGAAATATCCTAACCGCTTCTAATCTTGCTACGGGTGCAAAAGTTTCATCAAAATCTACCCCTTCAATTTGTGCATAACCTTTTGCAACTAATCTGGCTTTATTTCTAATAATTCTAGATTCACTATCCAATTTATTTTTGAAAATCCACTTAACTCCAACGACAGGATGATTTTTGGGTCGTTCTACAAGATTCCAAACCTTATTACGTTCAAATTGATTAAGTTCTTCATTCATAGCTAAAAACCAAAATTCATCATTTAAAGCGGTGGAAACATCTTTTGGTTCAGAGACAAAACAAAGGTTTGATAATAAAACATGTAACGATGAACGAGTACTAACCCCTTTTTGCGGATCTCCAATGATAAGCTCCTTTGGATGATCCTTTGAAAATTTCAATTCACTTGGAGGCACATATTCTTCTCTTTCTTCTTCTTCTCTATCTTCTTCTTCTCTTTCTCCTTCTCTTTCTTCTTCTTTTTCTTCTTCATTTTCTCCAAGTTCTTCATCATCATTCTCCACCGAAGGAAGGGGTTCATCTTCTCCTGTAATTTTCTTTTCTACACATGAAGCAAACTCATCAAACCTAACATGAATAGATTCTTCAACTATTTTTGTTCTTTTATTAAAAATCCTATAAGCTTTACTAGTTGAAGAATAGCCAATAAAAATACCTTCATCACATTTTTCATCAAATTTTCCTAAGAAATTTTTAGAATTCAAAATAAAACATTTACAACCAAAAACTTTGAAATAAGAAACATTTGGTTGTTTATTAAAAATTAATTCATAAGGAGTTAATTTTAAAATAGGGCGAATCATTACTTTATTAATTACATAACATGTCGTACTAACCGCTTCAGCCCAAAAAGATTTTGGTAATTTAAATTCAGATAGCATCGTACGGGCTAACTCTTGAAGAGTTCTATTTTTCCTCTCCACTACACCATTTTGCTGTGGTGTGCGTGGAGCGGAAAATTCATGTTTAATTCCTAACTCCGTACAAAAAGAAATAAACTTTTCATTTTCAAATTCTCCTCCATGATCCGATCGTATGCGTTTAATTTTTAACTCAAATTCATTTTGAATACGCAAACATAATTTTGAGAATTCTGAAAATGCATCGGATTTGGAGGTTAGAAATAAAGTCCAACAAAAACGAGAATAATCATCAATCAATACAAATGTGTATTTTCTACCTCCTAAGCTAGAAATTCCAATTGGCCCAAATAAATCCATATGTATTAATTCAAGTGGCCTAGTGGTAGAAATAATGTTTTTACTTTTGAAAGATGATTTTGAAAATTTTCCTTTTTGTCAAGGCACATATAGTGAAGAAGATAAATTTCCATTTAACAATGGTAAACCTTTAATTAATTTATCTTTTGAAAGTTTTGTAATTAACTTGGCACTAGTATGTCCAAGTCGCCTATGCCATAAATCTAATTCATCATTTTTTGATAAAAAACATTTTAAGGTAGAATTTGAAAAATCAAGAAATTTAATCATATATATATTATGACATCTAGGTGCGGTAAAAACAATTTCATTTGTTTTGGAATTAATAATTTTGCACAAATTTGTAGAAGATTCAAATAAAACATTTAAACCCTTATCACATAATTGACTAATAGAAATCAAATTATGCTTTAATCCTTCTACAAATAGAACATTTGAAATTGAAAAATTTTCGTTACCCACAACTCCGATGCCGATGATTTTTCCTTTTCCATTGTCTCCGAATGTAACAACTCCTCCTTTCTTCATCTCCAGGCTAAGGAACTTCTCTTTATTGCCCGTCATGTGTTTTGAACAACCCGAGTCCAAGTACCACACGTCTTCTTTGTCCTTAGCCTGCCAACACACCTAGAAAGAAGAGGTGAGTAAAGATCTGGTTACCCAAGTGGTTCCACCCATAGTATAGGTAGAAGCCTTAGGCACCCAGATTTGGTTAATTTTACTTTTTCCTTCCTTCAAGCAAGAGTCCGTAGTGTGACCAACTATTGCATTTGGCACATATAATGTATTTAGAAGAGTATAACTTTTCTGGACTTTTACTGGATGAGGATGCAGTATTTGACAATTCATTAACTTTAGAATTTTTTAAAGTAGATTTTCTGGACTTTTCACTGTCGCCGACGACAGTGGTTGTCGCCGGGCGACAGCTTCCTGACGTGTATCCGAGTCCAAACCTTCCAGATCCATGGCATTGGTATCCTAAGATCATATCCAGTGATCTTTGGCCCATTCCAAATTTTTTCATGGCTAGTGTTAAGTCATGAATCTGGTTTCTATTTTTGTATTTTCGGATACCAGATTTACACATCTACGTTCAAAAGATTTCTTTCCCTCATGGATTTTGGAAATTGAAGATTTCAGATCTCTCTCTAAAATCTCATTCTTTTTAGTAAGAATTTTTATTGTAGAATGAGATTTAGAAAGAGATTCTTCAAGTTCTTTAATTCTTCCCAAAAAGTGATCACACTCTTGGCAAGAAATATCTCTTTTTCCAATAGTCTTAATTTCCTTTAACAATTTTTTGTTTTCTTTAAGTAAAATTTCATTTTCAAATTTAAGAAGATCATTATCTTTTAAACTTTTTTCAAAAAATTTGCAAGTCTTTAAAAATTCAGAAAATAATTCATCATAGGTTGGAGGAGTTACCTCAGTGTCGCTTTGGACACTGCATTCGTCATCAGATATGACGCTCTTTCCCATTAAGCACATGTTGGCCTCCTCTTCTTTACTTGAGTCTGAACTGCTTGCATCCTCAGAAGTAGTATCATCCCATGTTTCCGCCTTCAACACCTTCTTTGACCCTTTGTGCTTCTTTTCTTTAAGTTCTTTCAAGTACTTTGGACACTTGCTTCGGATGTGTCCTATCTTCTTGCAGTGATAGCACTCCGGTGGCGGTCTCTCTTCCTCCTCATCGCCTTCCTTTCCTCTTTTCTTCCTAAACGTCTCCTTCTTAAAATACATCTTAAACGAATTCCTCCTCTCTGGATTTTTCATAAATTTTCTAAATTTTCTAACAAATAAACTTTCCTCATCTTCTTCTTCCTCCTCAGAATCACTAGTTTCTTCCTTCTTAGATCT
Organism: Dactylorhiza incarnata; assembly: GCA_033032865.1. Lineage (NCBI taxonomy): Eukaryota > Viridiplantae > Streptophyta > Magnoliopsida > Asparagales > Orchidaceae > Dactylorhiza > Dactylorhiza incarnata. Next base: position 12,615,725 of record JAWHQI010000039.1, read on the forward strand.
TAGAGCCAATCCCTTCTTCCTTGGCTCCATATACTCTTGTTGTTGAATTTTCAATTCAACTTCATGAGTTTTCAAGTTCCCAATGAGGCTCTCCAATTGTAAGGTCTTAAGATCATGTGACTCGGAAATTGCAGTCACTTTAGGATTGAACTTCGGGGGAAGTGATCTTAAGATTTTCCTTACTAAGTCTCCATTTGAGAACACCTTTCCTAGCACCTTTGAGTCGTTCACGATTTTTGCGAATCGTGTGTACATCGTATCAATCTCTTTATCTACCTCCATTTTGAACCTTTCAAATTCAGATTCCAGTTGAAATAGCTTTGAGTCCTTTACCTGCGAAGTACCTTCATGAGTGATTTCTAACAGATTCCAAATTTCAAATGCAGTATTACAAGCACAAACTCTATTAAACTCAGTGCGATCTAGTGCGCAAAATAAAGCATTCATGGCTTTTGCATTGTTCTTACATTTTAATTTATCATTGTCATCCCATTTGTCTTTGGGCTTATCCATAGTTACATCTCCTACAACAAATGTTGGAGAAGTGTAGCTAGATTCTACCATATTCCAGACTTCTATATCTAGCGCAATTAGAAAACAACGCATACGTGTTTTCCAATAATTATAGTCTGTGCCCGTGAATAAAGGTGGTCTACTTATGCCTTGCCCCTCAACGAACGCATGATCATTGTGCGCCATTACTCCCGGTGGTAAAACCGTTTTGGAGTAACCTCCCTCTGATACCACTTGTTGGATCGTATGACGCCCTTAGAGGGGGGGGGGGGTGAATAAGGGTGTGTTTAAAATATAAGTTTTACTTAATAATTTTTTTAAACAGATTTTACTTTAAAAAATTACTTATAAACACTTTTAAACCAATGCAATTTTTGTATTAAACCAAACACAAATTTCTAAGATAAGGATTATGCCACCAAATATGTAATTAAAGAAAAAGACATAATTATATTAATCATGAAATTTGCATACAATAAAAATGATCTTAACAACGCTTAAGATCAAGGCACAATTATGTTAATAAAAAATTCAACAATTTTGGTTTACCAATCCTTCTCCCAAGGATCGAAGGCTATCACTTGTCTCTCCCAAGACCAAGACCAAGCCTATCCTCTAGATCTTCCCAAGATCTAGACGTAGCACACAAGGCCACGATTTCCCACCAAGCCACGCAAGGACTTGGACGCTCCGCACAAGGAAGCGATTTTCCCCTAAGCCACGCAAGGACTTAGACGCCGCACGCAAGACGGCGATTTCTCTACCAATACAAAATGAAATGTGTGTAAATAAAAATACAATATGAAAAGAACAACTCCCTAGAATTTCAGATCTCTGAAAGGATGGTTGAAGCCTCGAGATGATCGTTGATGTAGAAGTGCGCCCGATCTCGTCTTCAATCTTCAATCCTTCTTTGCACAAATGGGAGTTGAAGAGGTTCTGGAGCTCTCTGGTTCGTATGCACTCAGGAAGGAACTTGCAATTCTCAAATCTTAGAATGCACGAACACAAGGAGTCAATTTATAGAAATTCGTTGTCGCCTGGGCGACATCGACTGTCGGAATTTCCGACAGCGCTAAACTGTCGCCGTAGTGCTGTCGTGAGTGCAGTTGCTGTAACCTCCGAGTTATCGCCTGGGCGAAATCGATGTCGGATTTTCCGACAGCGCAAAACTGCCGGTCGTGGTGCTGCCGTGGGCAGTTGTTGTAACCTCCAAGCTGTCGCCTGGGCGACATCGCTGTCGGATTTCCGACAGCTCAAAACTGCCTTTCGTCGTGCTGCCATGGGGGGAAGTCGTTGTAACTTCTCTGCTGTCTCCTGGGCGACATCAGCTGTCGGAATTTTCCGACAGTGAAATTTTCCTACACTCAAATTGAGCTCCAGCAGAAATGTGAACATCTCATACCTGTTACCTGTACACCATTAATAAAAATAGAATCAAATACAAACGGGACTTTGTTATTATCAAACCGGAGGAGTGTGAAACGCATGCTCCAACAGACCTGACTCCGAGAATTGGCTTGAGGCCATGAAATTTGAAATGGACTCCATATATGCAAACCAAGTTTGGACCATGGTGGAACCACCTGAAGGGGTACGATCCATAGGGTGCAAGTGGGTCTTCAAGAAGAAGACCGACATGGATGAGAATGTACAGACATTTAAAGGCCGGCTGGTGGCTAAAGGTTTCAGGAAAATTCATGGTGTTGACTATGATGAGACCTTTTCCCCTATAGCCATGGTCAAGTCTATCAGAATTCTACTTGCTATTACCGCGCATTATGACTACGAGATCTGGCAAATGGATGTCAAAACGACTTTCCTTAATGGAAACCTCCTTGAGGAAGTGTATATGACACAACCTGAGGGTTTTGTATTTCCAAGTGAAGCCACTAAAATATGTAAGTTGAATCGATCCATTTATGGATTGAAACAAGCTTCTCGAAGTTGAAATCTTCGTTTTTGATGAGAAAATCAAAGAGTTTGGTTTCATCAAGAACGAGGATGAACCTTGTGTTTACAAGAGGATTAATGGGAGCATTGTCGTTTTCCTGATACTGTATGTGGATGACATACTGTTGATCGGGAATGACATTCCGACCCTGCAAGATGTTAAGAATAGGCTAGGGGACTGCTTTTCTATGAAGGACTTGGGTGATGCGACTTATATACTTTGTATTAAGATCTATAGAGATAGATCGAAGAAGTTGTTGGGTTTGACCCATAGTACATACATTGAGAAGGTGTTGAAATGGTTCAACATGCTTGAGTCCAAGAAAAGATTCTTACCCATGTCACATGGTGTGAGTCTCTCTAAGGACCAGTGTCCAAAATCTTTGAAAGATAAGGACCACATGAAGTTGATTCAATATGCTTCGACAATTGGATCAATCATGTACGCAATGTTATGTACTCGACCCGATGTCTCTTATGCTTTGAGCATAACGAGCAGGTATCAGTCTGATCCTGTTGATGGTCACTGGATAGCCGTCAAGAATATCCTGAAGTACTTGAGAAGGACTAATGATTTATTGTTGGTGTTTGGTGGAGAGGAAGAGCTCAGTGTAAATGGTTACATGGACGCTAGCTTCCAAACTGATAGGGATGATTCAAAGTCCCAATCAGATTTTGTATTTTGCCTTAATGGAGGAGCTGTAAGTTGGAAGAGTTCCAAGCAAGAGACAATTGCTGATTCTACAACTGAGGCCAAGTATATCGCTGCTGCAAATGCGGCGAAGGAGGCTGTGTGGATTAGGAAATTCATTAGCGAGCTTGGTGTAGTTCCTAGCATTGTTGATTCCGTAGTTCTTTACTGTGACAACAACGGTGCTATTGCACAAGCTAAGGAACCTAGATCTCATCAGTGCTCCAAGCACATACTTCGGCGGTTCCATCTTATTCGAGAGATTGTCGATCGAGGAGATGTGAACATATGCAGAAGACCGACTAAAGAAAATATTGCGGATCCACTGACGAAGCCTCTTGCACAGAGAAAGCATGATGGTCATGCTAGATCAATGGGTATTAGATACCTGAATGATCGTCTCTAGTGGGAGTCTTGTGGATTGTATTTGTCGGTTGTTGATTATTCATGTGATGAATAGAGTACTTTATATTTTATTTTACATTTATGACAAGTTCTTTTATTATGTCAAATGTTTCTACTGATAGATTAATTAACATAATAAATGCCCTTAGAATATTTGCTTCCATAGGAATTCAAGTATGTGACTTGAATGTGAGGGCCTATGTTTATAAGGAGCTTCATTCTTAAATGGTCCCTGGTCATAGTATCATCTTAGAAGTTCAGGGCGATGATGATACATAAAGACTAGCATGTGCGTTGACTGATGACCAGTTCTCAAAGATCTTGATATTGTGATATCAAGTCATCACATGGGTACTTATTAGTGAACAAGTTGTACTGGACAGACCCACCTTGAGACTACTTTGTGGATTGTTATATGAACGTGTCACAAGTAGGTCTTAACTGACAATGGTGTTTGTAGTTCTTTGACCTGAAGTCACAACATTCATCAAGTGAGGAAGAGCATACTTTGATGCCATCTAAAGTCTTCCTTGAGAAAGGGTGATGATAAAGGTGGTTATTGGGTATGTTAAGATTCATTTGGGTGTTTGTGTGTGGGCAGATATGGGGTTTGTCCTCCTAAATGACAGGAGTTACATCCATGGGCCCCTTGATGGAATGAGACTGAGGAATGCATGACCATGCTTGGTTGAGTCAATATGTGATATTGAACTCACCAATATCAGACAGTCTATTCTAGGTCAAGGAATTAGGATTGAACAATTACTAGGGTGACACGGTCCATGCCTCTAGTTCTATCTGGATGTAAGGGACAAATGGACATGACAACACTGATACATTGGTCAAGACAAGCTTGTTGAGTTATGAACTCTTATTGCTTGGGTAGCAATGATGCATTGCTAGATGCCGCTTATTGTTTGTGAGACTTTTTTTTGATACGTTCAAGATCAAGTGGGAGACTGTTGGTGTTGCCATGGTGATCTGGAAGTGGTCAAATATCTAGTCTCACTGCCAACGCAATATGAGCCTATGAGGTCGCACTCAAGAGTGTTTGGAGAAATTGGAGGAAGAATCGTGTTGACAAGTGTTCGGATCAAAGCACATTCGACGAACTCAAAGCGCGTTCGACAAATGGCTAGCGTAGCGCGTTCATCGAATGACTAGCATAGTGCGTTCGTCGAATGGCTCGTCGAACGGCTAGCATAGTGCGTTCGTCGAACGGTTCATCGAACGGCTAGCTTAGCGCATTCGTCGAACGGTTCATCGAACGACTAGTATAGCGCGTTCGTCGAACGGTTCATCGAACGGCTAGCGTAGCGCATTCGTCGAACGGTTCGTCGAACGGCTAGCGTAGCGCGTTCATCGAATGAATAGCGTAGCGCATTCGTCAAATGGTTCGACGAACGGCTAGCGTAACACGTTCGTCGAACGGCCAGTGCATTCGACGAACGCTAGCCAGTTCGTCGAACGCAGTGTTCGATGAATTAATCTTCGCCCGACTAATTCTGTTTGCTCCAATTGATGTCGTGGCTGTGCGGATAGCTTCTCCTTTTGCCGGGGTATAAAAGAATACGATTCTTTTGACCTAAAAAACTGATCTGTTAAGGCGATCTTTTATTTTGCGAATCTGTGAGAGAGACGGAAGGGTTCCGCCAGAAGCTCCGACGGAAGTGTTCCAATCGGTCGATCCCTCCGCCTCCGCCGCCTCTCCCTGTCGTCGGACCTAGCAGTCTATGGGAGACGTTGAGAACAGTTCTTCTCTGACCTAAATCTTGTGCGACAAGGGGCTAGGGTTCTTCAACACTCGTGTGGACTTACGTAGAGGCGCCGATCCATTTCAGCGCTTGGAACTCAGACGTTTTGTTCTCTGGATTTCTCATTGGAGCACCTCGGTTGAGTATAGACTCAACCCCCTTCAGGTATACAACGCAATGTGTTGCTTTTATTATTTATTTCATGAGTAAATGAAATCGCAAGATCCTTTTAACTGTTTAGGGTTGTTCTAGTTATTTTATTCCGCTGCACACATATTGATGTGTTCATATCATTATGAATGGTATTTAGAAAACCCAACAAAATCATGCGCGTCTTCATCACAAGCGCTGAAATGAGTATCTGAGCGGGATGAGTGTCTACGAATATAATTATGCAAAGTCATTCTTGCAATCACAATGTCTCGTTGTGATGGCTAAAATCGTGTTACGTAAAATTTAAGATATGATCCACGTATAATCTGATAGAGGAAGTGTACCTATCATTTTATTGTATAGAATTTAGGAAATCAAGTGTCGTATTATTTTTGGGCTGTTGAGTATTTCTACTCACAAAAAAGAGTTATTATTTTATCGATCAAAAAGTCGGGTTTGTTTCGGAAAAACGATTAGGAGAAATTCAACTAAGAAGAAAATTTATGATTAAAAGATTAGGATTTGATCTAGAATCCTTGTAAAATAAAATAAAAATTTATAAAAGACAAATTCACAAACTCTTAATGAAATATATTCGACCGCGGAGGTTCCCAAAATATGATAGCATCTCTCTCGAGGAATACTGTCAACTAATCTTAGGTTGATCAATTAAGACCCCTTGGCCAGTGGAAACCCATAAGCTTGCTTTAAGCCGTGAACCCCACTATTGGATTTGACTCCAATCCAACAGATTTATGTCGTCCTCTCTCGAGGAGTCCATGCAACTCCTTTTATCTTTGAGCGATCTCCTCGTATGCACGGATCTCTCAATCAACTAGAATATGAATCTTAGATTGAAAATCATATTCCGGACATATGAAATCAAATCGAAGTACATCAAAGATAAATTGAAAATATATAAAAAGAGAGCTTGCTAATTTAGAAAAATACAAAACTCATTTTATTTCATTCCAAAGTTCATCATGACCAAGTGCTAAAGAAAATTTAGTTATTCATCATAATGATGAGAATACAAGTAGAGATAGAAGAAGACATAATTCAAAAGAGATTAAAATAAACTAAATACTTGAATTGAAATTGCAACAAATAAAATTTTACAACTTGTAAAGAAACGAACTAATACATGAAAATAGTAAAACAAAGCTGAAAATAGACTTCAAAATCGAACACCTCATCTTCTGGAGATTCCTGTCTTTTATAAGTGAAAATTGGGGAGTCACGTCCGTGACCATGGGCGTGACTGGGAGTAACTTCTTTCTTAAAAACCCTGAGAACGTTGGGCAGGAAACCGCCAAAATCGGCATAACTCAACAATACACTCCCTCGGTCACGAGCATGTAACCGGAAGTGTCCGTCCGGATCTGAAACGAGTGCACGAGGGAGTAAATAGTTGTCGTTTCTGCAATAAATCAGATGTCACGCCATTGGTCATGGGCGTGATTCTGACTGTGTAACTTTAAAGCTGAGCTGGCAGGGAAATCTGGATTGCGCGAGACGTCATGGTCGTGACACCGAGTCACGCTCCCTGGTCACGGGCGTGACTCGGGGCGTATAATTTTAATTGAGCTGGCAGGGAGATCTAGACTGCGGGTAGCATCCCGACCATGACTCCTGAGACACGCCCTCTGGTCACGGGCGTGTCCGAGGGCGGGCAAACTAGAATTGCGCCGGAAGTGGTTCTGGACTAGCTAGGAACGGACATTGTTGTGATAGGAGTCACGCCTCTAGGTCACGGGCGTGACCTAGGGCTTGTAACTTTAATTTTTGGCAGAAAGGCTCTAAATTTCTTCTGATCATGGTTGTTAGCTCCAAAATGCTATTAGCAGCCCAAAAATCCCTGAAAATGAAAATAAACATATTTTAGGCCATTATTAATACAAAATAAGGAATTAACTAATTATTTAATACATAAAAACTAAAGAAAAATAAACATAAATAATGTACTATCAAATACCCTCATACTTAAGCTTTTGTTATTCCAGAGCAAAATCAATTCATAAGTATGAGAAAAATTCATATTGCATTAGAAAAAAATAAATTTACTCCTAATTATGCATTTAAAATAATACATGACTCATATCACTAATAAGTTTGGAAATAAAATTTAGATTCATAAGAAATATGTCATGATTCATAAGTTGATATGCGTAGAATAAAAATTAGTTTAAAAATTCTCTAATTAAATTTTCATAAATAAAATTGTATTGAATTAAGCAAAATAATCTAAGATTAGAATTATAAAACTGTTAATATCATTAGAAATTTTGTAGAAAATCCCAAAATAGTAACTAAACTCTCTCATAAATATCTTGAATATAAAATGATATTGGATAAATAGGGTAATATTTGGCATAAAAGAGATTTCATTATTTGGGAAATGATGAATTTTACCATCTCATTTCCATCTTTTATCAAATGTTCATCTTCTTTTAAATATCCCAAATGTATATATTTATGAGTGATGAATTATGTCATCTCAACTCCATGACATATAATCTTGTAAAAAATTTGGTGCATTTATTTAGAAATGATGAATTTTATTCGCTCATTCCAAGACATGCAATCTTTTATACTTTTTTAATTGTCAATCAAAAGGGTAAGTAAAAAAGTAAAGGAGTGACTAGGGTTTAAAGGCTATAAAATTTGCAAGATAAATGTTTTGAGAGCATATAAAATATATTGAGAAATTTTAAGAATATATAAGTTAAAGTTAATATAAGTAAAATCTAAAGATTTTTAGCACAATTGCTACAAAATTAATTCATGATATTTTAAGAAAAGAAAGTAAAACTAAGAAATATCCTAAACAAACCAAAATAATGTAAAATTCATTATATCAAATTCATCTAAAAGTTAAATCTAACAAATTATATATGAATAGACATATAAAATAAAAAACACAAAAAGAAAACTTTTTTCTTAAAAGTATATAAATAAAAACTCATAGTTAAAGTCGGTTGAACTCAAATAAAAATAAGGAGAAATCTAATATTACAAGATTTATAAAAATATATTAAAAAAAAATTAAATAAGTTTTTTTTTTCATTTTTTTAATATTTTCAATATTAATTTGAAAAAGAAAAATATTTTTTTTAGATCTTGGACTTCCCAAGGAATACCCAATGACGGGCTCTAAAGGTACTAAGTGGTTTTGTGGGATGAAATCCCAACACAACCCTTTCGCAAGAAATTAGTTTTCTATTTTTTTTTATTTTCATTTGTGAAAAGAAAATAAGATAAAGAAAAACTGAAATAAAAACAATTTTTTAAAAATTTTGATATTTTTGATTAACTTGTGATTGATTTGTAAAAATAAGAGAAAACACCCCGAGACTTAAAAAGAAACATTATTCCCAATGTTTTATAAAAATAAAAGTGTGAGTAAAGGAGAGAAAGCTTCCCTTATGAAGAAGAACAATTCATCACGGAGCCAACCTGAAGAAAGTAGAAGTTGAAAGCAAAACATTTTTTTGTATTTTTTGCATTAATAATTAAGAAAAACAAATACAAAAAGATACTAAACAGAAAAGAAATGATACAAGCGACCATAAAGGAAAACTCTAAGCATCATCATTATCGTCCTCATGCTGATAGTAAGCACGCAAATCAGTAATTCACTCTACAGATGCTCCATAGAGGACGCATGGCGCTGCTCGAGGGTAGAAAAAATGGGTGCCAAAATGAGTGCGCATGTACAACTGCTCGATCTGGATCTGATCAAGTCGAGTGTGCAGCCGCCCAAAATGCTAATCGAAATAAGCTGACTTACTGGGCGCTGAGGGAAAATGTTGTTGTTGCTGCTGAGGAAACTGTTGAGCAGGAGGAGCGTCGTCGGAATTCGCGTTGAGATCAATGTCAATAGGGTCGCCACCAACCGCAGCAGGAACCGCCTCGAAATCCTGTCAGCGCTGACACATTAAACCAAAGGCTCAGAAGTTCTGGAAAGTGATTGTAACATCCCTAATCCTACTAGACACCATGGATGTGTTAGGGCATAACATGAGGAGAGAAGGTTGAGTGGAGGCAAGAGATGACCTTGGGGTCCACTAAGTTGGGGTGAACTCACATAGTGCTCACTAGTGAGCACAAGACAACTTAGGTCAAGTTAACCAAATTGAACTCACAAACACTACTGGTGTACAACTCTCATTCTCCGAGGGTGGGCCCTCTCCAAGCCACGTGGTCAAAAGGTCAAAGTTAAAAGTCAAATTCAAAAGGTCAGCACAAAAGTCAGCAATCCGAGATACCAAGACAAAGTCGGCCAGCAGGAGTAGTAGACGAGTTCGTCAATCGCAGCCTTCCAGAGTTCGTCGAGCATAGGAGCAGAAGAAAGCCTAGGCGAGTAGGGGCGCACTCGTGCGAGTAGCCCGGATGCTCGCCAAAAGGTGGGCGACCATTTGTGATACTCGTCCATTTGCCCGGGGAGATCGCCTCAATGTCGCTAGTCGCCGGGCAGGGGCTGGGCTATAAAAACCCCCTTACCCCTTGGTTTTCCTATAAATAGGACCCCAGGGGTACTTGGATTGGCACCTGGACTTGAGCTCTTGAAACCCTGCTCTTGCATTCTGGAACCTGCCGCACTTGGCCGCTACTCCCGGTACTAGCCAAGTCGGTGCCTTCCTTGTACCCTGCTCGACCATTTTTGGTCTTGGAGGGGAAGTCTCTTCGGAGCTTCTGGGTACGTGGTGGGACCTCCCTGTCTTGGCACCTGGGGTCCTATTTGTTGCTCTTCTAGCTTCCTCATAGTTGCCCGCCAAGCCATCTCTTCGAGCCGCTTGGCAAGTAGTCTCCGACTGCATCGGTCCGAATCTTGAGGTCAGGATTTTCCTGGCGTCAACACTTTGGTGCGGTGAGCGTGGACAGTAGCCAGAGAAAGAAAGCTTAGTGGGAAGAAAAGATGGTTGTAGTAGGCGACCATGAGGAAGTTATCGGCAACTCGGCCAGTGGTGGCGAGTTTGTGACGTTAGCAGTCTTCGAGGAATTCGCGCGGCGGATGGAAGAGTCCTTGCGAGTAGCTCTTCAACCTCGCACGGAAGGAACGACGACCTCGCCTCATCGCCCGATTCTGACCGAAGAAGGTGCTCACCCTCGGCGAGCAGGGAAGGAGCATGGAGAGGAGCTGGAGAGACCAAGGAGGTCGCAGTTCTACCCGCAAGTATCACAGGGAGCTGGCAGAATCCGATTCCGCGAGGAGGAGGAGCAGGCGAGGTACTTCGGTACTCGCCAGTTTAGCGAGTATGGGGGCGATACTCGCCAAGAAGAGGGTCGTCGCTAGTTTGGTGGGAGGAGCCCATTCTGGGAGGAGACCGTCGCCGCACGAGTGCCAAAAGGATTCAGAGATCCCGCGATGAATTACTACTCGAGGAGAGACGACCCTATCCGACACCCCCATTGGTTTGAGGATGCAGTCCCCATCCGGACCATGTCGAACGTCTACGAGGATGCCTTGAATCGTGGCTTCCTGGCCAAGTCCACCCAGCTGACCAGAGAGGAGGAAGAGGAAGAAGAAATGATCCCCATAAGAAGAAAGGAGGAGCCCCAAAGATTGGAGAGGAGGAGGCCGGAAGAGCGTAGGCCGTCAAAGCGCAGAGGAGAGGAGCCAGGGAGACAGGAAGTGGGAAGACCCTTTAAAATTCCGGAACGGCTAAAGGAGGGAAGAAAATACCAGGTGCCGGAGGGGGGAATCGTGGTAGGCAAGAAGGTCGTCAGGAGGAAGGATGCACAGAGTCGATGGTTGTTGCCCGTCAGGGTAACAGGCGTAATCGGAGGAATAGCCGTAGGAGGAATAGGGATCGGGTCAGCCAAGAATGTCAAGGAAGGATCAAGGCCGGGGAGGTAAGAGTGAGTTATGGAGAAGCGGAGCTCAGATCTTTCCGCAAAATGAATTTCCACCAGGCCTACCGCCAGAATGTCGCTCCAACCTCTCAAGCGCCACCCCCGCTAGAGGAGATCACTTTCTCAGAGGAGGGCATGCTAGGGAATGAGAATCCCTTCCGTGATGCCCGTGTGATTCAAGCGATCGTCGAAGACACCACCGTCAACCGAATCCTGGTGTGCAACAGGGGTTCAGTCTGTGTCATCTTTACGTCGTTCTCACGAACACGTTTGACAACCTGGAGGTCGAGGCGAGCAGGATGATGATCTTGGACGGTTCCCTTTTTTGATTTCTTAGGTAAGCAAAAGGTGGACGCGACAGGAAGATCAGTCGCCGTCGGGAAGCTTAATCCAAGACGGGAAGAACCCTTCATCGTGGAGGGGAGCTGTTGGAAAACACCTGGAACGGCGACAACCTGAAAAGGTTTGGCTCCTAAACGGGAGTATGTACACAATCCCACCCCTGTAAATTTATTGTCCATAAATAAAACCATCACCTCCCTGAAACATGGGAAATGGTGAGTCTTTTGTCTCTTTGGCTATAAGTTTTCAAGTAAAAGAAGAGAAGCAGGAAAAGTCGATCTCCGCATTAGGTTGGGAAACTGGCCTCCGACTTGATTATCGTAAAAACCCAGAACGGGTGATGGGACAATGCCTCGGTTATACGTCCCCTTAAGTCCAAGCCTCTGCAATGACGGCCGAGATCAGCTCCCCCCTTGCACGTTGGCCGCGGTTCCCATCGACTGCATTTCTCATCTGACTGGTGAGATTATCAGGAAGAAGTCTGGACGCCGACCTCCCAATCCGACGAAGGAATAATCGACTTCGGCAAAGGTGGTGCTCGCCCTTATCTGCTTTGTCAAAGATGTGTTTTCAAGTAAAAGAAGAGAAGCAGGCAAAGCCGATCTCCGCGTTAGGTTGGGAAACTGGCCTCCGACTTGATTCTCGTAAAAACTCAGAGCGGGTGATGGGACAATGCCTCGGTTGTACGTCCCCTTAAGTCCAAGCCTCTGCAATGACGGCCGAGATCAGCTCCCCCCTTGCATGTTGGCCGCGGTTCCCATCGACTGCATTTCTCATCTGACTGGTGAGATTATCAGGAAGAAGTCTGGACACCAACCTCCCAATTCAACGAAGAGATAATCGACTTAACTGGTCAGGGGACAGTGCCTCGGTTGTTCGTTTCTGAGTTTTTCCTCCTATCGTGTGAGTTAATGTGCTTAAGTGTGCTTAAATCCCCGTTTAATTATTGAGCAACAGGAAACAGGTTGGATCAGCATTCAGCATCCAAATAGGACGGAGACCTTGGGATGGTGTGTTCCCCTGGAAGGTGCTCCATTGGAACCTCCCCAACAGGCATTCCCTACAGTGTCGATCTCTTCAACAGCATTAACAAGAGCAGTAGGATGGGGAACTTGGGATGGTGTGTTCCCTTGGAAGGTGCTCCATTGGAACCTCCCCGACAGTCATTCCCTACTGTGTCAATCTCTTCAACAGCATTAACAAGAGCAGTAGGATGGAGAACTTGGGATGGTGTGTTTCCTTGGAAGGTGCTCCATTAGAACCTCCCCGACAGTCATTCCCTACTGTGTCAATCTCTTTAACAACATCAACAAGAGCAGTAGGATGGTGGACTTGGGATGGTGTGTTCCCTTGGAAGCTGCGAGTATGCAGGTGCGGGTATAAAGGTGCGAGTATATATGGCCGAGCATCCAACAAGCGAGTATTTAACAAGCGAGCAAGGTATGATCGTCGTCCGCAGTATCCTATATCGCCTATGCTTAGTCGCCTAGCGTGCACTCAAACTCGCCTCGATCCTTAGAGCCTACTCGACATAACTACAAAAGAAGAAATGCAAGAAGCGACTACAAAAGGCAAGCAAAAAATTGTATCCATTACTTTCATAAGTACATATACAAAAATTGTTGTACAGATTTGCAAAAGGGGGCCAGGCGACTATGCACCATCATCACCACCATCCTCGCCATCAGCGTCGACATCTTCGCCATCATCACCCTCATCCTCAGAATCGTCATCTTCGGAATCGGTGGATGAGGATGGAAGATCTCGCATAGGGGAGTTGGACTCTTCGGCGAGTAGTGCCGGGATGATGTCCATGACAGTCAGGTTCATTGCCTCCGGCTTCAAGATGCCATCGGCCTTCAGACTGCTTAGAACCACCTTCCCGGTTGCTCGCGCGATCTCCCGACGAATATGCGCCATATCATCGCCAAGTATCCGAATCTGCTTGCCAACCCTGGAGGGGCCCGCCGACGAAGGCTGTTGCTCGGCAGGCCGAGTTTCCAGCTCTGCGATGCGAACTTGGGCGGCCTCCAAGGTTTGCCGAGTATCCTCCAGCTCCTTCTCCAGCTAGGACACCTTCTTCTCCATCTCCACCTCGGCGTCCTGTACAGGTAAAAAAGCAGCGGTTAAGCAAAAATCCATCGGCACAAAAGGCGACTATCTCAGAGATCAGAAAGGCGACGCGTGAGTACCTCATGATCTTTCCACTTGGCGGCCTCCAGCCCCATGGTGATGAGCTTCTTGCTCTGCACCTTGATCACCTGCTCGTATTCAAGCAGTTTCCTCGCCGTCGCGTGACTGAGCTCGGCAGTTCGCAGGTAAGCTCGCGAGCTCTGATGGGCGAGATACTCGGCCGAAACATCTTGCAGGGATTCAGCGTCCGCGCGACCATAGAGGGAGAACATCATGTCAAAAGCCTCACCGGCATCCTCCCAATCCTCTGACCAGGCAGGGAGGTTGGTGCTCAAGGTTACTTCATGGGCCCGCTCGACCCAGGACACCAGAGGGCGACCATAGGCGTCCTCGCTGCCCACACCTTCGCCGAAGTTCGGATGGCCGCTGGGCTCGCCATCCTCCGAAGGATTTGCCTTCGCCTTCAGGTCCCTCTTGGCGACCTCCTTCTTTCTCACATGCTCGGCGGATTTCGCCTTGGCCTTCCGCTTTTTAGAGGGCCCAGCATCATCGCCAGTGACCTCCTGCCCATCGCCGCCTCGCAACAAATCGACCGGAGCAGAAGCCCCCGCCTTTGCTGCCAAGGGAAGAAGCTCGCTCGGTAAGGAGCGAGTAGCTGCATCAAGACATAAAGAGAAGAACATTAGACACCGACTGAAGACGAATTGGCGAGTATGACCAAATACTCGCTCAGAAGACTACCTTCGCCCGGGAACACTTCAACGAGCTCATCTACTCGCCTCCTCCGGAGGACGACATCCAGGCGGCGACCTCGGAAGATGTCGAGTAACTTCTCCCGGCTTTCCTCCAAATAAGGGGGAGCGAAGTCGCTCTCTGCCGGCTGGAAGGATGAGGTCGGCACGACGCCAAAGTCGCCCTTGATGACGACTAATCGTTCGGTCCAGCGATGGTTCTTGTTCGCCGTGCCGACCAGCGTGCAGACGTGACTGTACAAAAAGACGACGCCCTCGCCAGTGGCGCCGAAATGGAATACTCGCCGGAAGACAGAGAGATCAAAGGCGATCTTCTGTTCTCGCAAGAAGCAGAGAAAGCCCATGATCATCGCCACTCCATTTGGATTGATTTGGGCAGGGACTATCCCGTGATATCGGAGTATCTGGCAGACCTCCGACCACAAGGGTAGTCGTAGTCCGACTTCGAAATGGCGGATGGGGAAGATCAGCTCGGTCGCCGAGAAGGAGTTCAGGCGTTCATCCTCACGAGGAAGCCTGGCAACGTACCCCGACGACAAGTACTTAGCAGAGAACTCCTTCAGATCGCTCGGCCGAGTAATCAACTTCTTGAAGGAAGTCGCCTCGAAGTTCTTCGCATGACTTGCACGACGAATAGCTGCCTCGTCAGCCATTCAGGAAGAAAGGGATTGAAGAAGCGAGTATCAAAGATGCGAGGAGAGGAACAATCGGCAGATACTCGCTGGAAAGAAAGGAAAGATCGCCAAAAGCATAATAAATATGTACCCACCCCCTATTTATAGTACTCGACGAAACTTGGCTTACCACGAACTCCGCCGCGAGCACGAGTCAGGGGTGGCGAGTATCGAGGAAAGTCGCCAAAACCAAGGGTACACGTCAAATCACCAGTGCCGAACGAGCGAGTACCTGCATCAGATCACTAGGATGCTCGCCAAATCAACGCAACATTCAACAAATACTCACAGGAAAGAAACAAAAAACAAAAAAGTAAATCCAGACATCACAGCAAACAGGGATGGTAGCAAGGGCGATATTCATACTCGCCAATTAACAAATTACTTGAAGAAATCAAATTATTCAGAATTACAAAACATTCGCCAAAAGGCGAGTAGCTACTACAAAAAGAAAAAAGACAGGATCCTAGGGGTTCGCCTGAGCATCGGGAAGTTGTGGTTGTCGCCCAACCCAGCCCATACTGCGAGCTCGCTTAAAATGCTCGAAGGCCACAGACATCGCATCCTCGCCTTGTCGCAGCTGCTCCTCCATTCTCGCCAGGCGACCGGCCGAACTCATGCTCGCACGAATCCCGACTAGCTCGTCCTGGTGCAGCTGCACTCAGTGATCCATCCTGCCAACCCGGCGCTCCAGATCGTGGACAGACTGAAGGCGAGCTTCCACAACGGATAGACGAGTATCGAACTCTTCCAACCGGGACATTCGCGCCTCCAACTCGGTCAAACGACGCTGAGGCTCGCTAGCTGTCAGGCGCTCGACCCGAGCCTCCACATCCGTCAAGCGACGATGCGGGTCGCTGATCGCTAGGCGCTCCAACTTCGCCTCCAGATCCAGAATGGCGCGAGTAGCCCTTTCCCGGTACTCACATGAAGGAAGCCCCACTCCATCAATCAAAGCTCCCATGGGAGTCTGAGCGCGAGCTGCGAGGGCGACAAAATTAAAAGGAGCTTTAGTAACAAGTATAGGGGAGACAACTTCACGCAGAGCGAGTAGTTAAAGTTACCAGGTCGGCGAGTATCACTCCTCGAGCTGCGAGGAGGACTGCGAGATCGCCGAGGAGGGGGACTCCTTCCTCGGTGAGGGGAGGAGCTGTGATGGCCAGCACCTCGCTGACCGGATGGATTCCCGGCAGAGGGCTCCCTATCGCGAAGAGTTTCCCCCCCGCCGCGACCATCCATTGGTCGCCCCCCCTTGGGGCGAAGAGCCCAGAAGAACCCCCAACCCCGCCTCGGCGCGAGGATTCCCCCAGATGGGTTGAAGGAACTGCAGAAGACAAATGGCGCTGATCGCCCTGGATATCGGCAAGAGGAGGGAACGGAGAAGGTGGCGGAAGCTTCTCAACGGGCAGCTGCGAGCTACTCGCCAGCTCCGAAGGATTGGAAGACGGTGGCAATAGAGGCGCGCTGCTCGTCAAAGGAGCCCTATGCTCGCTCGACGGCCTCTTCTTCAGAAGGGAGCTATGAAGGATCCGAACCACGCCGCCGCGGCGAGAACCCTCCCCAGTCCTGGGCGAGATCATAGGTGATGATCGCAGAGGAATAGCGGCCAAAGACTCCTCCTGCACATCGGTGAGCGACGGACCTGCGAGATAGTATCAAGAGCATCAGAAACACGCCAGTAAAGGCAGGCGACTCAAACCAGAATAACGGCGAGTAAGTAGCTCTCACTTTGTAAAGGAGGGAGTTCAGTTTGAACTTGGGCCGAGATTCTAGCCGTACTCGCTTCCGGGGGAACATTCGACTCAGGAGGATTAGGAGCAGGCGAGCCGCCCGAGTGGCCGAGACCCAGGTCGACGAGTACCTGCTGGGTAGTGCCGACCTGAGAAATAGCGACATTCTCAGGGGCATCGACATTCTTCTTCTTCTCCTTCTTCTTTTCAAGCCTCTTCCTCTTCCTGGAAGCGAGGAAGTCCTCAAGCTCGACGTCGCGAGTAGGATTCCGCGACGGTGGCAGCAGACTAGTAAGCTCGGCCAAATCAGCGGCAGCTTCCTCGGCAATACTGCACGACATCTTGAGCGAGATCAGAAAATTCGTGCCCTCAGAGACCCCTCCCCCTCTATATATATAGAGCCAGAGCGTCAACCAGCAGGATGCCGACTATCAATCAATACTCGCAAGAAGGCCTGATCGTCGAATGACGGTTGGATGATTCTTTCCGAGCAATTACGTTACTCGCAAAGAGCGGAGATTGTGTACAACCCTCATTCTCCAAGGGTGGGCCCTCTCCAAGCCACGTGGTCAAAAGGTCAAAGTCAAAAGTCAAAGTCAAAAGGTCAGCACAAAAGTCAACAATCCGAGATACCAAGACAAAGTCGGCCAGCAGGAGTAGTAGACGAGTTCGTCGAATGCATCCTTCCAGAGTTCGTTGAGCATAGGAGCAGAAGAAAGCCTAGGCGAGTAGGGGCGCACTCGTGCGAGTAGCCCGGATACTCGCCAAAAGGTGGGCGACCATATGTGATACTCGCCCATTTGCCCGGGGAGATCGCCTCAATGTCGCTAGTCGCCGGGCAGGGCCTGGGCTATAAAAACCCCATACCCCTTGGTTTTCCTATAAATAGTACCCCAGGGGTACTTGGATTGGCACCTGGACTTGAGCTCTTGAAACCCTGCTCTTGCATTCTGGAACCTGTCGCACTTGGCCGCTACTCCCGGTACTAGCCAAGTCGGTGCCTTCCTTGTACCCTGCTCGGCCATTTTTTGTCTTGGAGGGGAAGTTTCTTCGGAGCTTCTGGGTACGTGGTGGGACCTCCCTGCCATGGCACCTGGGGTCCTGTTTGTTGCTCTTCTAGCTTCCTCATAGTTGCCCGCCAAGTCATCTCTTCGAGCCGCTTGGCAAGTAGTCTCCGGCTGCATCGGTCCAAATCTTGAGGTCAGGATTTTCCTGGCGTCAACAACTGGACCTCACCACTATGCTCTTAACCCTAATAGAGACTCAGTTGACCAAGAACCCCAACAATTGGTCAACCAAATAGGCCAAATTGACCAAAGTCAAACCTAGGTCAACATAACTCTATCCAATACAATTAGACTCAATTGACCTTCAATACCTCAAATTGTTATTACATAGGTTACCCTAACCACTAAGGAAGGTCATTAGGTCAATAATCACTAAATTATTCCACCCAATTTCAAGGTATTGACCAAAGTTAACTTTTGGTCAACATAGCCCAAATCAACCCAATCAAGGACCAATTGGCCTTCAATTGGTCAAATTGACTTAACCCCTAACCTTATAACCCCATTAGGGATCTAATGGGCCCAAAAGCCCCATCAAGTGGTCAACCAATCCCTCCAATTTGACCAAAGTCAAACTTAAGCTAAATTGGTTCAAACTCACACCATATGGATTAATTAACCAAATTGGAACCACATCATGGTCCAATAAACTTTGGGTAAGATCATATGACTCATGACCATCAAGTGGGGCTAACCCACACAACAATTTGACCAAGTCAACTCAAAAGTCAACTATGGTCAACATGAGGCCTTAAGGAAGAAATTGAAAGACCAAATGAAATTCAAATGAACTAAGGCCCCACTCCATGCATAACCAGCATGCCACAAGCCTATTAGCACCCCACATTTGAAATTAGAGAGAGAAGGTGAGCTTGGGGGCAAAAATGACATTCTCCCCTTAAGATAAAAGGGTACTTTGAGTAAAGGAGCTTTCATGGTCCCTTACCACCTTGCCCAAGCCTCCAGCCGCCTCCCTCAGACCGTGAACAGATTTTTCAGAGCATGGCAGCCACTTAGCTGCTGAGGGAAGGTTGTACAAGCCATGGTTGAATCCCCCACACTCCATCCTTCCTATACAGGCATCACAACTTCCATCTGACCATTCCATTAGCTTCAAAGTGTCCTTAGCAGTCGAGCCAGCCCCTTGGAGCAGAGCAATTGGTGGAGAATCCACAAACGAGCAAGCTCACCAGAGACAGAGAGATCCATGGCCATTCGTCGGAGCACCCACCATCGAGCCATAATTGAGGTCCGTTTCTCTTCCCCTCCCTCTGTGTTAGCTCTCTAGCTCACTAGGCTGAGAAATCGGGCTCAATTGAGCCGCGATTCATGTGAGATGAGTGAGATTTTTCCGAGCACTTCACCCTGCTCAGGATCGCCGGAGACACCTTCTCCGGTGGCCGTATCGTCGCCAATCGACATCCACCACCTCAACTGAGGTGGTGGTGGTGGCCGACAGTGGTAGCGCTCAGGTGGCTGGGAATTGCTGAGAGAAAAGCTTCAGGAAGGTTGAGTCATAGTCGTCAGCCTACCAAGGATGATGAGCCATAGCCATCCGATCTAGTTGAGATCACTACCCGCAGACCACATTAATATAAATGTATATTTATGCCACATTATATTCAGGTTTTAGAATAATTATTTAGGCTACTTAGATGCCATTTTAGACAAAAGTGCCTGAGATAACTTTTGTAGCCCTTGAGGTTTACTGTCTATAGGGCTTTGAATCACCAAGTTTGGTGGCCTACAACTACTTGTAGGGCCATTATACTGAGGTGTGTCCTAAAGGGTATCCAAAACTTATTATGTAGATCTAGACCACATAGTTGGTTGGATTGGTCTAATATTTTGGACTTAAGTGTAAATAATATAGATACATCCCCTGCCCCCAAATCATAATTTTTGGGCAATATTTTTCTAAAGTTTTATGATAAATATGATTTTTCATATTAATGAAATAAATGTGGTTAGATGGATGCAAAATGACCCAAATCTTGGGTGACATAATTTTTAGGTCATACTTAGTTACATGTCAAAAGTTGAGGTCATTTGGACCACTATAGAATATTATATCCCACATACATAGGAATGAGATGTATGGAGGGGTGGTGTGCATATAACACATTTGAGTATTCTAAGAATTCATCACTTATGACTTTATGTATGCTCATGATATTTGGACAGTACACCTAGTACAAAGGAGGGTATCATCTATATAAATATTAGGATTTTCTTTTGGAAAAATCCTAAGTATTTGAGTAATAATGTATTTGTCACAAAAATGTATTAATCAAATAAAAGTGATCAAATAACTTAGGATAAACCTGATTTTCTGTAACATGATGTTTTGGAATGATATATATCTCTGGAAATTTTATTGGGATTTTTGGAGTTAATTTTCTTAGTCATTTGAGCATAATTGATTTTGTCACAAAACGTATAAATGAAATGAACATCATCTAAGGTTTAGAGAAAAATCCAATATACTGTCACGTGATGTTTTACGTTGAAATATACCACTGAATATTTTGGTAGGATTTTTGGAAATCATTCGCATTGTAAATTACTAAAAATGTCCTTTGCCACACTTATGTATTAATGGAAATTATATGGCTTATAATATCTGGAAAATTCTAAAATTTTGGCTAGACTGTATTTGGATCATTATTAGTCTATGATACTTTTTGTAGAATCTTTTTGAATAAGTTATTTTGGTACTTACTGCGTAATGTGTCCAATTGACATAAATGTTTAAATATTTAAATAGTGGTCATAAACATTATAAAAAATTAAGAAATCCAGTCAGCCATGATAATTATACATTAAATGTCATTGATAAATTATTAGGAGCATTTTGACTTCAGAAGGTTGTACATCATGTGTAAAGTGAGGTGTACATTATCATTAAAGTATTTTTATAAAAGACCAAAATAATTGAGAAAATTATGAATTTCTGACCATCTTATAATTAGGTCATGATTAACCTATGATATAAATTTTAGGGCATTTGGCCATGTTATAGTGAAGTTCACATCATAAAGATCAATTTAGTTCAATGTTGAGTTGGTCTACGAATAACAAAAACTTAGGGTAGTGTTTAGACTAGCCATAACTTGTAGAAATGGAATGAAATTTGGAACACAATATTAGGGCTTACATAACTACAGTCCATATAAGTTGTAGTCTTGTTGGAGGACTTTTACCCTATAGAGAATAGTAAACGAGAAGCACGTCTCTGTGAACAATTGAAGCATTTTTGGGAGTTTCCTATCAGTGGCACTTATAGTGACATTTAAAGCGTTAATATGATCATGATGTATTCAAGGTTTGTGTCTGACACATAGATGAATATCTAAGAATTTGCACCACACACCGTTAAGAGGTCGCCAAGTTACCTAAAAGAAGTCTAAGTCTTCCTTAAGTAATCTAGAGCAACCATGAAGATAACTTTAACAATGGGTAGTTACCAATAAAAGTAAGTATTCTGAGAAAGGAAGGTCTGGGATGTCATCCTAGAATACCATCTAGTACCACTGTGAGCCCTTCACCGGGTAGACCTCGGGAAGTCCAAGATTCACATTAAATTGTTATGATCGCCTAAGTAACAAACATGAGTAACCCTAAATGAGATGAATTGAGAAAAGTAAACCTCGTCTTATTAGAGAGGACGAAATGGTTCAAGAGTAGTTAGTCAGGTGAGTTGGAGGCTCGGGTGATGTGATAAACCTTGCATGTGCATAAACTAGTGGCAGGTCTTCGGTACGGGTCCATTTGGCACACCAATGACAGTACGTTGACCTTGGCGGGTGATAACGCATAATTTAGCTTAAATTATTAACGTAAAAATATTAGTTTTCCTATATAAAATATATATTTTCACCTATTAATATGTCAATTTGCTTTTTAAATACTTTTTATTATAAATTATCCAAATATTATTTTATTGTTATTTTATGACAGGCCTGGGGGAATTTAATTTGGCACTTCTCGACGTAAAAGCCCATTGTCAACCTTGTTTCTGGAGTTTTGTCAAAAATTATATATATAATATCGCGGCCGCGGTCTTGGCGTTGGATGATGATGTCTTGTGAATGTTGTCGCGCTGGCCAAGCTCGGGAATTCAAGCTGCACTCATCAATATAATTTCACGCCGCCATGTGCGCGCCATAGCCGCCACTTTACCTTCATAGCCATGCACGTGGATTCAACTCAACATGCAACTTTCATGCGGCTATTATTATTTTTATGTTATTACAATTCTAGAGCTGCCCGTCCAACTCCCTTCTTCATCTTCAATGCAACCTAACTTCAACTTCCCGCCACCATAAAGTTGTCCATTCACTCCACCAATTAAATACAACAACTTTGCGGTTTCAAAAGAGCAGCCCATTCCATTATATTTTCATGATGCAACCAGTTTCTCTCTATTTAATACAACAACCATTTAATTCTTCATCTTCAATACAACCATTTGGTTTTCCCTCCTCAATCAAGAGCTACCCATCCACCTCATGATGCAGCCGGTTCACCTTTTTATTCCTCCACAATAATGCAGCCATTTTCAATTATCAATACAATAAATGTCCACATTTATTTTATTAAATATAACCATTCACATCCACTCCAAGAGCAGCCCATTTCATGTGGATTCAAATTTGATGCAGCCTGCCCTTTTTAATTCCTCCAAGCAGCCGTTTCATCCCCTCTCCAATTTAATACATCAAGCATTCAGTTCTCTCTCCTCTTCATCAATGCATCACACTTAATTTCTCCATGCAAGCAGCCCTTCACTGTGAGCTCCTCTTCATGAATCTGCCCGTCCACCTCATGGAGCAGCCCACCAATTAATTACAGATGGAATTTTCACCTATAAAAAGGGCAAGGATTCAAAGGAAAAGGGGATCCGATCCATGCTTAGATTTGGTCAATTTTAGAGTAGTTTTGTTGCATTTTTTTATTGTATTTCCTTTATGCAAATTTACTATATGTTTTGCAATTTCAATTCATAATAGTAATTTCCATTTCTCGCAATTATAATTTTCTTTTCATAGTTATAAAATGTTCTTTTTCTTCAATCATGAATATCTAATTTTATAACATTTGATCGGATGATTTCTTAAGTAGTGTTATTTTGTAATCTCTTCTTCATAGTTTGGTTTTGGAAAATTATGATTTACCGTTGATTTGTAATGATTTGATTTCATATTTCTAGGGTATGAAAATATATTTGGAGCCGTATTCTAGTTGATCGAGAGATCCGTGAATATGTGTAGATCGCTCATCGGTGGAAAGAATTGCTTGCACTCCTCGAGAGAGGGTTACACAAATCTTTCGGATTGGAGTCAAATCCAATAGCGGGGCTCATTGCATAAAGCAAGCTTAGGGGTTTCGACTGGCCGAGCAGTCTTAATCGATCAACCTAAGGTTAGGTGGTAGTTCTCTCGAGAGAGGCTCTACCATATTTTGGGAACCTCCACGGTCAAGTTTGTCCAAATCATTTTATGATGTTTACGAAATATTTTACTTAAGAAGGATTCTCGATCAAATGTTTCCTCTCTTTTATCATTTCTTAAAACCTCTATTTTATTACCGATAAAATAATACTAATTTGCGTGAGTAGAAGTACCCAACAGACCCGTGGAATACGACACTTGATATTTATTTATAAATATCCTATGCTATGAACGATAGGAGCTCTTGCCTATAGTTCGTAGAATTTGGAGAATAAATTATATATCTGAAATTTTGACGTATCAAGTTTTTAGCGTCGTTGCCGAGGAAATTTTTGTTGATATTTTGAAAGCGTAAATTGTATTGCTTTTATCATTCTCTTTCTCTGCCGCCATTTCTATTTTTTTCTTTCAAATTCCATTCTATTGAGTAACAGTTGTTTTTTATTTTCAAAAATAATAAAAAAATGTTATCTCAATTGGCCACCAAAGTTGCTGAGCTTCAAAACAAAGTCAATCTTTTGGAAGCCGCAGAAAGCGCCAAATTATTTGTAATTTTTGTGGTGCAAATTATTCTAGTGAGGAATGTTCATTTTATTATCAAAATAGTTTTTGTTATCAAAATGTTTTTTCTATGAAAGATAATTCATATGAAATTTCTTCTTGCTCCGATATTAATTATTCATGTGGCAAGATCACCCGGATAGTTTTCTGTGTGATGAAGGAAATTCAGTCAATCAAGATTTTCATTCCTCCTCTTTTACCTCACAAAATTCTTTTTCTTCTACTCTTGGGTATTCTTCAGATTTTATTTGTCCAAATTTAAATATTTATTCCTAAGCTCAAGAAGAACTTCTTTACCACGAGTTTAGAAGAGTCATGGAGACACCAGACGAAATTGACGAAGAACATGTTTCTTCTCCTCCTCCGCCCGAATCTCCTCCTATTTTTCATGAATTTTCTCTCTCGCCAAATATTCACTTTGAAAGTGAAATTCATGAAAATATTGTGTCCCATGAATTTTGTCCACTTGGTATTTCAAATAAATTTTTGGATATGAATTTTATTTTTGAAAATGAACAACCGGTGCTTAATCATGTGTTTTCACAAGCGCTTCCTCCTTTCGAAATTTTTTTTGACTCGCTAATTTTTGATTCTTTTGATACTAACGATTTTCATGTAGAGGATGAGGCCTTGCAACCAAACGTCTTCACCGATCCATTTTCCGCTCATCTCCAACAATCCAAATTACCTAAGGTATGTATAGGTAATTTGGATTCACAATTTCAAGCTAACGGACAACCAAAGAATCACGACTATAGCGGAGGAGTCGCCGGGCAACGGACTTCGGCACATTCACCTAAGCGTGAATTAAGGGAGTTGCCTGTGTACCTTTATTTTTATTTTCCTTTTTCCTAACAATAACCGTTTAGCTTAAAGACGGGAAAAAAGAAAAGCGCTCTTGGGAGACACCCCTTATTTATCTTTTCCTTTCTTGCATTTTCCCTATGCACTTTTTTTTTTCTCTCTTAGTTTTTTAACATTGAGGACAATGTTTCCCTCTAGTCTGGGGGAATATTGGTTTTCATGTTTATTTTAAAAGCAAACTCAAAACAAAAAAATATTTTCATATTTCTTATCAGTTTTTATGTTGCACTTTTTCCAAAAAAAAAAAAAAATAGATTTTATTATAAAACTTATGGAAAAAACATGTAAGAATTTGAGCTAATTTTTGTTTTGTCTTTAGTACCCCATGACTATGTCTTTTCTTGTTTTTAATCATTTATATACTTGCTTAGTTAGAATAAATTTCTCTAATTTTCATTTTGCCTATGTTTCATGAGTAATATGTTGACTCATGCAGTGTTTCTAATTAAGGTAGCATATTATTTTTGAAAAACTTTCTTGGATATTTGCACTTTTTCATAGCTATCTTTTTATATTTTTTACTTTTATAAAATCTAACATCCTTTATTTTCTTTTCTAAAAATCTGTGTAATGTTGATTAGTGTTGAGTGTAGTAGATGCAAACCGATCTAGACGCTTGTTATTTTCATGAAAAGTCAATTCTCTTTATTTTCTATCTAGAATTTGCTTCTCTTGAATTTTTCAATACTTTGCTAAAATAGACTTAGAAGCATGAATATGGTCAAGGCATTTTATTGAATAGATTGAGCCTTTGTATTCTAAACCTTAAAAGTTTAATCATTGTTAGCCACCTTGTGCCTTTTCCCTTCCTTTTGGTAGCTCCACTTATTTTTCACCAAAGCCAAATAGCCTACCTATATTGCACACAAATTTATTTTGAGCTTTATATGTTGCTAGTGAGTACTACATTTTGTGAAGATGGTGGAAGTTTCAATTATTTCATGATGGCTACAAAAGAAGGAAATAAATAGCAAAAAGCAAACAAAAAAATGATGAAAAAAATATTTGAAAAATTATGATGAAGAAGATTATGAAAAAAAGCTATTTTTGATCCCAATTCTATATATCAAAAATAATTTGGGGTATCAGAAATTATTTTTTTTGCAACATCATTTCATGCAAAGCTCTCCCTTATGTTTAAATGTGCTTGCCCATCATTTCTATCTTTTTGATTTCCGCACCTTTAAGCCCAAGCCAAAATGTTACGCCTAATGAAAGTCCTTTTGATTCATGCGTCATAGGTTTATTTTTAGTACGGTAGCGAGGAAGTAAATTGGGTAAAACATTTAGGTAGGAGTATGGATTTTTGACTTAAATTGATATGATTATAAATGTCTCTAAGATTTTAGTAGCAATTCAATGCGCTTTTCATTCGTCATATTACTCAGATTTTACTTTTGCTAAAATATGAGATGATTTATTTTATGCTAGTGGAATTTATAAAAATATTTGCTAAGATTAAGTAATAATTTTCCATTTCTTTTTCATAGTTTCCCTACCTTTAATTTTGCATCGTACTCGTGTATGACATAGCCAAATTATTTGATTAGTTATTTTATTTTGCTAGCTCGTATGTGTTTGCTTGGGGACAAGCAAAATACTTAGTCTGGGGGAATTTGATAATGCATAATTTAGCTTAAATTATTAACGTAAAAATATTAGTTTTCCTATATAAAAAAATATATTTTCACCTATTAATATGTCAATTTGCTTTTTAAATACTTTTTATTATAAATTATCCTAATATTATTTTATTGTTATTTTATGACAGGCCTGGGGGAATTTTGGCATGTCTCGACGTAAAAGCCCACTGTCAACCTTGTTTCTGGAGTTTTGTCAAAAATTATATATATAATATCGCGTCCGCGGTCTTGGCGTTGGATGATGATGTCTTATGAATGTTGTCGCGTTGGCCGAGCTCGAAAATTCAAGCTGCACTCATCAATATGATTTCACGTCGCCGCCACGTGCACGCCATAGCCGCCACCTTACCTTTATAGCCATGCACGTGGATTCAACTCAACATGCAACTTTCATGCGGCTATTTTTTTATGTTATTACAATTCTAGAGCTGCCCGTCCAACTCCCTTCTTCATCTTCAATGCAACCCAACTTCAACTTCCCGCCACCATAAAGTTGTCCATTCACTCCACTAATTAAATACAGCAACTTTGCGGTTTCAAAAGAGCAGCCCATTCCATTATATTTTCATGATGCAATCGGTTTCTCTCTATTTAATACAACAACCATTTAATTCTTCATCTTCAATGCAACCATTCGGTTTTCCCTCCTCAATCAAGAGCTACCCGTCCACCTCATGATGCAGCCGGTTGATAGAGAAATTTGTGTTCTCCAATCTATACTCGATTAAGGCAAGTGTACCTATCGAAATATAGCATAGGATATAAAATATATCAAGGTGGTATTTAAACTCGGGGCGTGCAAGTACTATTACTCACAATGACTCTATTATCCTACCGAACGATTGGTGGGTTTTGAAAATAAAAATAAACTAAGCTTAATTAAAAGAGAAATAAACTATTACGAAAAGAGTGCTCGATCGACGATTCACTTTGAAATAAAATAACGGAATAAATTAGTTTGACATTTGCAATTTTATAAAGACCGTGGGATCCGAAACTAAGAAATATTCTCGCTAGAGCAATAAATCTCCTAACTTCTAGACGTTTTGACCGAAATCTCTTTGCAAATCAAAAGACCTAAAGTCGCATTATCGAAGTGAACCGCGCTATTGATTTGACTCCAATCCGGAGGATTTACGTCATCCTATCTCTAGGGTTGCGTGCAATTCCTTCCTTCCTTGAGTGATCTTTCACATTCACGAGCCTCTCGGCTACTCGAATATGAGATCGGAATCTACTACCGTATACATGAAATACAGAGTCGATACGATATTAATCAAGGTCGGATCAAAAATAAAAATACAAACGTAAACATAAAATGAGAGATGCGTTATTTCATTGCAAAGATTATCGCGATCGGGCACCAACAAAATTAGCTACGCATTATTTAAAAAGGAAACAACAACGAAATAAAGAGAAAATATTTTCATTGATTATATAAAAAAGGGAACTACAATGATAGAAAGAGCACAAGATTACTACTAAAAGAAGATTACAACAATGGAAAGAAATTACAACTAGGAAGAGAAATTACAACAAGGAAAAACAAGATTACCACTAGCACTACACTTCCTCTCTAACTTCTAACCTCCTTCATGCTTGAGATAGGGGTTCCTTTTATAGATGAGGGGGAAGATTCTAGAAATAAGGAGGATATAAAGGGACAAAGGTGGTGGAGATGCATGAATGGAAGTGTGCATGCATGGGTTTAATGAGGAGGAGAGAGGGGGTGGAAATGCAATGAATATTATTTAAAGAAATATAAAATAAAATATAAAATTAAAATGGGTGAAAGAGGGGGGATGGATGAGTAATAAAGTGGAGAGAGAGAAGTGCATGCATGGAGAAGAATGAAGAGAGAGGATAGGAGAGAGAGGGATCGGCCAATGCATGAATGGAAAGGTGGCAGCATGGTTGGCTCACGGTTTGGAGGAGGAGGAGTGGGCTGCTTTGAAGATGAAATGGCTTGAATGAATGGGCTGCTACATGGAATCGGGCTGCTGGAATGTAAGAGTAAGGAGGGCTGCAAGGTGAGCTGGACAGCATTCACAGGCCGGATGGCAGCACCGATTCAACAAGGTAGGCTCGGGTGGGTTTGAATAAGGAGAAGCTGGTTGGCATCGGGTGGAGGGTGGAAAGCAATATAAATTAATTTGCATGGTTTTCAGTTTTCATGAAAATGAGTTGGACTGTATTAATATTAAATGTGATAAAAATGCATGGGTTTAGAGAGATAAAATGAATGAGAGATAATATTGATGAGGACGATGGTTTGCATGGAATAGGTGGATAATGTGACAACAATATGCAAGGGTAGGGTGGTGGCCATGGAGAGCACATATTAATTTGTATGGCGAGGTGACGACGATGGGGCTGGCTTCATGCTTAGGTGACGAGTTGCAACTTGGCGGTGATGGCGCGGACAACATGAAGAGGCTCACGGTTGCTTCAATTTAAGTCTTTAAATAGGCTCATTTGCTTGAACTTGGCGACGCGATGATGGCGACAAGGACGGGCACACGACGTCGATGGCGTTGACTTTATGCAACGGTGGCGGCGATGGCGACGACAACAACATTCCTACAAAATAAAATAAAATAAAACATTACTTTTGAAAATATGAAAATACGAAAATAGAACATAGCAAATATAAAATATATAAAAATATAATAAAACCTAGGGAATTTTATGCTAAAATATCCTAAAATATTAAGACTAAAAACTAATTATCACCGGTTCACCTTTTTATTCCTCCACAATAATACAGCCATTTTCAATTATCAATACAATAAATGTCCACATTTATTTTATTAAATATAACCATTCACATCCACTCCAAGAGCAACCCATTTCACGTGGATTCAAATTTGATGCAGCCTGCCCTTTTTAATTCCTCCAAGCAGCCGTTTCATCCCCTCTCCAATTTAATACAGCAAGCATTCAGTTCTCTCTCCTCTTCATCAATGCAGCACACTTA
This sequence comes from Dactylorhiza incarnata, assembly GCA_033032865.1. Classification (NCBI taxonomy): domain Eukaryota; kingdom Viridiplantae; phylum Streptophyta; class Magnoliopsida; order Asparagales; family Orchidaceae; genus Dactylorhiza; species Dactylorhiza incarnata. Next base: position 12,645,246 of record JAWHQI010000039.1, read on the forward strand.
ATTTCTCAATGCAAGCAGCCCTTCACCGTGAGCTCCTCTTCATGAATCTGCCCGTCCACCTCATGGAGCAGCCCACCAATTAATTATAGATGGAATTTTCACCTATAAAAAGGGCAAGGATTCAAAGGAAAAGGGGATCCGATCCATGCTTAGATTTGGTCAATTTTAGAGTAGTTTTGTTGCATTTTCTTATTGTATTTCCTTTATGCAAATTTACTATATATTTTGCAATTTCAATTCATAATAGTAATTTCCATTTCTCGCAATTATAATTTTCTTTTCATAGTTATAAAATGTTCTTTTTCTTCAATCATGAATAGCTAATTTTATAACATTTGATCGGATGATTTCTTAAGTAGTGTTATTTTGTAATCTCTTCTTCATAGTTTGGTTTTGGAAAATTATGATTTACCTTTGATTTACAATGATTTGATTTCATATTTTTAGGGTATGAAAATCAATTTGGAGTCGTATTCTAGTTGATCAAGAGATCCGTGAATACGTGTAGATCGCTCATCGGTAGAAAGAATTGCTTGCACTCCTTGAGAGAGGGTGACACAAATCTTCCGGATTGGAGTCAAATCCAATAGTGGGGCTCACTACATAAAGCAAGCTTAGGGGTTTTGACTGGCCGAGGGGTCTTAATCGATCAACCTAAGGTTAGGTGGTAGTTCTCTCGAGAGAGGCTCTACCATATTTTGGGAACCTCCACGGTCAAGTTTGTCCAAATCATTTTATGATGTTTACGAAATATTTTACTTAAGAAGGATTCTCGATCAAATGTTTCCTCTCTTTTATCATTTCTTAAAACATCTATTTTATTACCGATAAAATAATACTAATTTGCGTGAGTAGTAGTACTCAACAGACCCATGGAATACGACACTTGATATTTATTTATAAATATCCTATGCTATGAACGATAGGAGCTCTTGCCTATAGTTCGTAGAATTTGGAGAATAAATTATATATCTGAAATTTTGACGTATCAGCGGGGTGTGGTGAGTTAGAGGGCCAGTAGGTTACTTTACTGCGATCTAGCAGACAATCCCTAGTAACCCACCCCCGACCATAAAAGTCTGGCGGGATGCTAGTAAGAGTACGCAAAAGCTCACAGAAGTGCACCTAGGATGTGTACAACAACATATGTAAGGTCTATGTCTGGTAGTGTGTATACCCACCTAGAAGTGGAGTGCCCGATCCACTAATTCCGTTGCCACGACGGAAGTACCTGAGAGGCTTGCTACCTCCGAAATGTGGGAACTAAAGGCCTATACGCGCAGAGTCATGTTAGTGAGTTGCACTGTATGAACATTGCATATCATAACATTCATACATCTTAATGACATATACATTTGCAGACCCTTATCATATAAATTAGTATGAGCTCTTTTATATGATAAGTTGTAATTTCGAAAATCTTAACTTATAAGTTTGTATGAGCATTCATATAAGTTAAGGTACTATAGAGGATAGTGTGGTTGTTTCTTATTACTTTACTTGCGCCGCGTTCACTTATTTACTGCTTTTTTTACCTACTACTGTTGTCCTATTTACTGCTTTTTATTACATATTATTGTTATACTAACTGCTCGGTTATTTATTATATTGCTAGTATAATCCATGTCAGCTGTACCTTCTTTTACCCCTTGTTGTCCTTCGCTTCATCCCCCCGCTCGGTACCTAGGAGTCGTGGGGGGAGGCGAGGACAAAATGACTTAGTCTTTTTGACTAATGGTCGGTTGTGGCCATAACACCAGGAGATCGAGGAGCAGGAGCTGCAGTACGTCAGGCAGGACGCGACGACAGACCTTGAGGAGCAGATGCCGCGCATCACTACTTCCACATGGCGACAGGTTGGAGAGTATTTTGTGTTGCTTCTGCATAGTGTAGAGTGAGAGAGTGTTTTACCCTTATTAGATTCCTTTTTAGATCTGTATCGGGCTTAAGCCCATGCACTTTTTAGTTTTGTTTTCATTGTGGACTATTTGCACTCCTCTTATTTATACATATATGTGTGCTGTGATTGTGAACTTGTCTTATTTATACTTATTACTTCTTGCAAATTGGCATGTGATATGATCGATTTAGACAGTAGGATCGGCGTTGAGCGGTGATAGCTAACCCGTGAGTTGGGGTCACTGTAAGATGACGGTTCTGGGCTTAAGATCCGGAAACTCTTCGATAAGGAGAGGGATCTTACAGTGATGGGCATGGGCGCTAGGATGACGGTTGTAACATCCGCCAAACAGCTAGACCCCTAAGTTGGTTTTGTCATGACTAGGTCATGACAAAACCATAGAAAGAGCTCAAGACCTTGTGAACATAGGTGAGAAGGAGAAAACCAAAGTGGTCCGCAAATAACAATTTTCAGATACCAAGCCTAGGGTTGGACTTTAGGACCCCACCTTGAACCTTGACCCCACAATATCATCCCTAACCCATTAGAGGTCTCCTTGAAGCACCGATGACCCATTGGGGTCAACCTAAGAGGCCAATTTGACTAAAGTCAACCTTAACCCTAAATTGGTCAATCTAGCTCAATTAGGGTCAATTGGCCTCCACCATGCCAAATTGACCTTACCCCTATCCTAATTGGACTACTAGGAACCTAATGGACCAAAAAGCCCCATCTTGAGACTTGCAATTTGACTAATTTACCCTTAAGCCTAATTTAGGTAAAATTACCCCAATATAACCTAATCTAGCCCAATCCATTTGGGCTAGGCCCAATTAAGAGATCCATCATCTAGTGGGCCTGCTGTTTTCTGAATTTTACCTCTTAAAAATCTGTAATTGGTGAGTAGGAGAGAGAAAAAGGAAGTTTCCCCCAAATCGGAGAGAGAGAAAGAGAGCATTCATGGGATTAAATGCAATTGATCCTTCAAATGCCTCCCCAATTGATGGGATTCACTCCCTCTATCAGTTATAAGAAGTTTAGGAGGTTTTCCAACCCACATGGGGGCTGATTTTGGCGGTTTTAACCATGGCCGAAATTCTCCTTTGATGGCCATTAAGGGCATTCAAGGTATAACCACCCCTCTCCCTCGATTAAGATCTCTATCATCTTCAAAAGACTAAGAGGAATGAAACCCCCAACCTTCCAGAGGAAATCGTGCAGTGGAGGCTCAGATCGGCAAGGAGCACAACTTGAAGGGGGCGGCCATGGCAAATCCGGGAAGCAACCACCATCAAGCCCGATTGAAGGTCTGGTTCTTCTCCTTTCTCTCAGTGGATAGATCTTATCAAGTTGGCCGCAAGGATTGGGGCCAATTGGCCCCCAATCTGGTAGGCCGAGAGCTCCGTTTTTGGAGCTTAAATCCCGACCTAAAATCCCTGTTCCGGCCACCTCTGGCCGGCCAACCACTGTTAATCGCCGGCCACCACCTCGACGAAGGTGGTGGTGGCATTGGCTGGCTGGGGCGGCGCTTAGGTGGCCGGGAAAACAAGGAGGAAGACATCCCAGTCACGGTCGATCCCAGCTGTTGACTGGAGGAAGAAGATGGCCTGATACCGTCCAAAGGTGCTTCAAGATCTGTGCAAGATCTTATTTTAAATGTTATACTGTTTACGTTATTTCATTTCATTAGTCGAACGAAATATTTCGTCGAACGAAAATTTGCTCTACTTTCTTCGAGCGCTGATATCTGTTAGATTATTCGAGCGCTGTTATAATAGAATTTAGTCGAGCGCTGTTTAACTCAGTATTAGTCGAGCGCTGTTATGCTCTGATTTAGTCGAGCGAATATTTCGTCGAACGCTGATGTATTCAGCGTTCGTCGAGCGCTGTTATTCGTTAACAGTCGAACACAGTTAGATGTCAACTTAGTCGACCGCAGGAAATAATTTGTCGAACGAATAATTCGTCGAATGGGAGGCGTTCAACTTTCATCGAGCGCTGTATATCTTTCGTCGAACGCAGTTTCAGTTAATAACTAAATGTTATATTAATTTTTGTCACACTCTATGCTGAAGTTTATTTTAATTATTAAAAATACTTAGGGCCCTCTGATGAAAAAGTGGTCAACAACAAAGTTGTAGCCCTTGGAGTCTAATTTATTTTAAAATTGATTTCACCCCAAAAGGAGTTCTGTAGCTCCCTGTAGGTCCATTTTGGTGGGGCTGGTCCCTAGTGTAGGACAGCCACCATTTCTTGAATAACTTTTGATTGGAAAAAGATATGGACTTGAGATTTGAGACATAGTCTACTTATACTTATACACACATCATATCCAAAGATGGGATTTTTAGGAGAACTATTTTCTAAGGTTTTTGAGATAATTTCATAAATGATATATTAATTAAATAGTGGGTCAAAAGACCTCCAATGCCCCCCAAATTTTGGTGGGTGTTCCTTAGGGTTACTGTATGACCCTGGTAAAATTATCAGCCCAATTGGATCTATTTTGTTTGAGTATTTGTAAACCCAAGTTAGGACAAATAGGGTCAAAGTTAGGGTATGGTGTTTACCTTGGGGTATGGTGGTCAAAACCCATCACCATGAGGTGAAACCTTGGTAACTGGTTTAGGATCACCTAAGACACCTCCATGAGTGATATGGGGTGGTGTGGAGGTGGTTAAGCCCTAGAACACTAGTTTTATTCCTAGGTGTGCATTTAGAACCTTGTGAAGGCCATGCGGTCAAAAGTCCCTGGATGGTTATGAAACTTGGTGGATAAGTTCATTGGATACAAATAGGCCCTGGGTAATTTTATAAGAAGTTTGGGAGCAATTATACCCTTTGAATTAGGTCATAATCCATTTAGAGAAATTTTTTATAAGAGATGATTACAGGATCAAAATGCCTTGGATGATGATGAAACTTGGGTAGTGTCTATGTTATCATGATATACACCTTTGGTAATTTTTGTGTATTTTATTAAATAATTTAACCAGTACTTAATTCACAAGGCGCCTATTTTGTCTTAGGCTTAAGAAAAATAATTGAGGGTCCAATACTCTTTGTTAAATTGTGCAAATTGGTGATAGGACATTTCTAATTATTAGGAAGCTCTGTGATTTTTTATAGAATTTTTGAAGACTTAAATCAGTAGGCTACTTCACAGTTCATTTAATTTGAGGTTTTATTAAAGTATTTATTTTAGTGAGAAAAAGACTTCCTTAAATCCTGAAACTTAGTCAGTAGCCTTTTCTGATGAATAAAAGAATTTGGTAATTTTTCTAGAATTTTAGTGTTGAGCTTTTTGGTGGTTCCTTCATAAAACTACAATTTTGGACAGATGTTAAATAATTAAATTAGAGGACAATTTCTTACTGTAAAAATATGATATGCTGTATTTGCTATTAATTTGTCATCCTAGAATTATCATAATTTTTGGGGAGCCATATCATAAGAATTCCTGACACTTCATGTTCATTTTCATACTTAGTAAATCTTTGGAGAAATTAAAATAAATGTTAAATAAATTAGGAAAAATATGATTCTCTGGATTTAGTCTTATAACATCATGGTAGACCCCCAGTAATTATCTTGAGTCACTTGGATGAATATTTGGAGTACATCTAATTACAAGCTTCATATTGTTAGTTTGGTCTGCGTTTAGTAAAACTATGGAACTTGGGTAACTAGTGTCCTACTAAGTGGGAATGGCATGTAGTTGGTGTACATGGTCAGGATAAAGAGATTTAGGTCGCCAGAAAGGAGTTATATATTAAGAGTTCTTGGTGAGTTAAGGGTAAGGTAGTGTTGGGGATTGACGAAGGATCGACTTTTCCCTAGCGTGTCATAAAGCACTTAGGTTTAACTCAAGTGAAATGATAAGAGGGGTGTTCTTATGGGTAGATACCAACAACACTAAGTGTCTTGAGAAATGGAACTTTGGGGTGTCATCCCATTACAGTTCCTAGTATCGTGGCGAGCCCCTTACAGGGTAATCCTCGGGAAGTCCAAGATTAACCATAAGTCATAGGAGTAAGAAGTTGTTATATAAGATTAACTTAATAATACACACAACTACACCACGTGGTTATGAGAGGTTAGTTGGTTTTGTCTTACGAGCGGTAGGCTCGGTGGTTGAAGCAGCGGACTAGTTAGTCCGGTGAGCTTGTGACTCAGTAGTGTTTGTTGGTACAGACGGGTCAATCCGGCGAGCCGGTGGCTCGGAAGGTTATGGTAACGGGCGGGTTAGATCGGGGAGCCTATGGCATGGAGATAGGTAGTAGAACATGTTGCATGTGCATGAAGGTGGTGGGTCTCCGGTATTAGATGGTCGTTCACACGACGTCAATACGTTGACTCGGCAAGTGTGGAATTTGTACTTAGCCTTGAAAGTCTAGTGGTCCAGCCAGTAAGAGTACGCAGATGCTCTGCGGTTTTGCGTTGAGGCGTACGATAGGTCTAGGTAGGGTAGTGTGAATACCAACCTAGAGGTGGGCGAGGCCCAACCCACCGCTTTCGTTTGCCACTACGGGAGTATCTTGGGAGTTTTGCTAGCTCCAAAAAGGGGGAACTAAAGGTCTATGCGCATAGAGTCGAAGTGGGTGAGTTGCACTTGTATGAACATAGCATAACTGCATACCTTGCCTGTCATAGCATAAACATTGCATTTCAACCCTTACCCCTATCGTATAAGTTGGTTATGGGACTTCTTATACGATAGGCCCTGCTAAACGACCCCTTGGTCTATAAGTTTGTATGTGCATTCCAATAAATCAATGGTTACTTTTCTATTATGTACCTGCTTTACTTACTATTCTTTACTTACTCTTTACCTGCTCTTACTATGCTTTATTAATTGCTTCGATTATGTATATATATACTTGAGTAGTGGTAGAACTCTTCCTTTAGATTATGCCCCGTCATCTGCTTTTTGATTATACCCCTTGATATCCTCCGCTTCATCCTCCCACACGGTGCCTAGGAGCCATTGGGGGTGGGGTGGGGAACATAAGGCTTAGTCTTTTTGATTAACGGTTGGTGGACCATATCATTTTAGGGGATCGAGGAGAAGCAGCAGCACCAGATGCCGGTGCAGACGAAGGCGGACAAGTCTAGTACAGGAGCACCAGTCACAGGATCAGAGAGTGATTAATAGTTAGCTTCCGTGAGTGATCTTGTAGTGAGGTCATGATGTACAGGGCATGCGCCCTTTATTATTGTAACAATCTTTATTCAGTTATTATCTGTGAACATTTACCTTTATGGTTTTATATTTTATGTTGATTCTGTGGACTTGTCTTCTTTAATGCACTTTTCTTTGTGATCGATTTGGCCGACAGGATCGGTGTTTTGTAGTGGTGACCTTCCCGAGTGAAGGTGTCACTGCAAAGCGGCGGTTCTGGGCCTAAGACCTGAGTTTTCAAAAGAAAAAAAGGGGTCTTATAAGTGGTATCAGAGGAAACCTCGACCCGAAGAAAATAAGTCCACAAAGATCTCTTTAGTTAGTCCTTTAGTCAACGAGTTAGACTCAACCCCACTAGGATATGTGACTTACCTTAACAATGTATACCGTGACCTAGTCTAAAATAGACCGTAGGTATAACCTTTGGTGAAGGTACGAGGATACCCCAAAGAGGCTAGAGAAAGAGAGTTGACACATAAGCAGAATGGCATGAGACTCATAGATTCAATCCTCGTATCCGTGACATGATTACATTAAGACAACCACCATGACAAACACTAAGGGTCGGATAAGAATTGAAGTTCAGAAGGGACCCATTTGAGATTGGGTGACATGTTGATCCTGATAAGGTTGTAGTAGAGGATACCTAGAAGAGTCTAAAGTGTGGAGTATACCAACAAGTCTCAAGATAGAACCCCAAGTCTAAGGTTGTGTGCCCTAAGGATTGCTTGTATACTTGGGACGAGTATAACATGGTGATATTGAAGATACTTCGCCCAAAAATAGATAGAGGCTAATCTTTTGTTTATTGGGGCTTACTTTTTGTTTATTGGGCAAATTAATGACGGACTTGGATTTCCCTTAGACCTAAGTTAGAAAAATTTTGTGTCGTGAACAATAATGATTTTGAGGTTGATCATATTCAATGTCACTTGGACAAAGATGAGATGGTGTAAAAGTAGGTCTGGAATGATGATCTGAGGTGTTACCAGGACAATGAAAGGACATCGTAGATAGAATAACAGCTTGACCTTAGTTGAATAATTGGAAATGTAAAGTCGCCAGGATTAATCACTTAAGGATGTCAATGTCCTAGTCTAGAACTTGAGGACGGAAACTAGGTCATACAAGTTGTTGTTATATTTGAGGTTCTTGTGACTTGAGGCTTTTAGAAGTGATTAGCTTATGGTTGGTTAAAAATCACGCCCTGTCTTGGTAGATAATTTTAACTACAATAATAGCCCTTATACCTTGGGAGCTTTGATGACGGATAACCAGAGATCTTGGACGATACGATGGTGCGAGTCTTGCGACGCAAGAAGATTCTGTAGGTAAAAATCATGTTGTAAAATTATGGACAGGATGAGCACACTTGGGAGCCACTAGAGCTGGTGTGGCAGAGATAGTCGATGCTCTTCGAGCCAGGAATAGTTTCAATTCTTAGGGGATGTTACGTTCAGTCACTCTCGGTGAAAACCCCGCAAGCCTAACTTGAATTTCGAGGACGAAATTATTCTTTTTGTTTATTGGGATTTGTAACATCCCCCAAACAGCTAGACCCCTAAGTTGGTTTTGTCATGACTAGGTCATGACAAAACCATAGGAAGAGCTCAAGACCTTGTGAACATAGGTGAGAAGGAGAAAACCCAAGTGGCCTGTAGCAATTTTCAGATACCAAGCCTAGGGTTGGACTTTAGGACCCCACCTTGAACCTTGACCCCGCAATATCATCCCTAACCCATTAGAGGTCTCCTTGAAGCACCGGTGACCCATTGGGGTCAACCTAAGAGGCCAATTTGACTAAAGTCAACCTTAACCCTAAATTGGTCAATCTAGCTCAATTAGGGTTAATTGGCCTCCACCATGCCAAATTGACCTTACCCCTACCCTAATAGGGCTACTAGGAACCTAATGGAGCAAAAAGCCCCATCTTGAGACTTGCAATTTTACCAATTTACCCTTAAGCCTAATTTAGGTAAAATTACCCCAATATAACCTAATCTAGCCCAATCCATTTGGGCTAGGCCCAATTAAGAGATCCATCATCTAGTGGGCCTGGTGTTTTCTGAATTTTACCTCTTAAAAATCTGTAATTGGTGAGTAGGAGAGAGAAAAGGGAAGTTTTCCCCAAATCAGAGAGAGAGAGAGAAAGAGAGCATTCATGGGATTAAATGGAATTGATCCTTCAAATCCCTCCCCAATTGATGGGATTCACTCCCTCTATCAGTTATAAGAAGTTTAGGAGGTTTTCCAGCCCATATGGGGGCTGATTTTGACGGTTTTAACCATGGCCGAAATTCTCCTTTGATGGCCATTAATGGCATTCATGGTATAACCACCCCTCTCCCTCGACTAAGATCTCTATCATCTTCAAAAGACTGAGAGGAGTGAAACCCCCAAACTTCTAGAGGAAATCGTGCAGTGGAGGCTCAGATCGGCAAGGAGCATTACTTGAAGGGCGCGGCCATGGCAAATCCGGGAAGCAACCACCATCAAGCCCGATTGAAGGTCTGGTTCTTCTCCTCTCTCTCAGTGGATAGATCTTATCAATTTGGCCGCAAGGATTGGGGCCAATTGGCCCCCAATCTGGTAGGTCGTGAGCTCCGTTTTTGGACCTTAAATCCCGACCTAAAATCCCTGTTCCGGCCACCTCCGGCCGGCCAACCACCGTTAATCTCCGGCCACCACCTCGACGAAGGTGGTGGTGGCATTGGCCGGCCGGGGCGGCGCTTAGGTGGCCAGGAAAACAAGGAGGAATGCAGCCTTGGCGCGGTCGATCCTAGCTGTTGACTGGAGGAAGAAGACGACCTGATACCGTCCAAAGGTGCTTCAAGATCTGTGCAAGATCTTATTTTAAATGTTATACTGTTTACGTTATTTCATTTCATTAGTCGAACAAAAATTTGCTCTGCTTTCGTCGAGCGCTGATATCTGTTAGATTATTCGAGCTCTGTTATAATAGAATTTAGTCGAGCGCTGTTTAACTCAGTATTAGTCGAGCGCTGTTATGCTCTGATTTAGTCGAGCGAATATTTCGTCGAACGCTGATGTATTCAGCGTTCGTCGAGCGCTGTTATTCATTAACAGTCGAACACAGTTAGATGTCAACTTAGTCGACTGCAGGAAATAATTCGTCGAATGAATAATTCGTCGAACGGGAGGTGTTCAGCTTTCGTCGAGCGCTGTATATCTTTCGTCGAACGCAGTTTCAGTTAATAACTAAATGTTATATTAATTTCTGTCACACTCTATGCTGAAGTTTATTTTAATTATTAAAAATACTTAGGACCCTCTGATGAAAAAGTGGTCAACACCAAAGTTGTAGCCCTTGGAGTCTACTTTATTTTAAAATTGATTTCACCCCAAAAGGAGTTCTGTAGCTCCCTGTAGGTCCATTTTGGTGGGGCTGGTCCCTAGTGTAGGATAGCCATCATTTCTTGAATAACTTTTGATGGGAAAATATATGGACTTGAGATTTGAAACATAGTCTACTTATACTTATACACACATCATATCCAAAGACGGGATTTTTAGGAGAACCTTTTTCTAAGGTTTTTGAGATAATTTCATAAATAATATATTAATTAAATAGTGGGTCAAAAGACCTCCAATGCCCCCCAAATTTTGGTGGGTGCTCCTTAGGATTACTGTATGACCTTGGTAAAATTATCAGCCCAATTGGGGCTGTTTTGTTTGAGTATTTTGTAAACCCAAGTTAGGACAAATAGGGTCAAAGTTAGGGTATGGTGTTTACCTTGGGGCATGGTGGTCAAAACCCATCACCATGAGGTGAAACCTTGGTAACTGGTTTAGGATCACCTAAGACACCTCCATGAGTGATATGGGGTGGTGTGGAGGTGGTTAAGCCGTAGAACACTAGTTTTATTCCTAGGTGTGCATTTAGAACCTTGTGAAGGCCATGCGGTCAAAAGTCCCTGGATAGTTATGAAAAATGGTGGATAAGTTCATTGGATACAAAAAGGCCCTCGGTAATTTTATAAGAATTTTGGGAGCAATTATCCCCTTTGAATTAGGTCATAATCCCTTTAGAGAAATTTCTTATAAGAGATGATTACAGGATCAAAATGCCTTGGATGATGATGAAACTTGGGTAGTGTCTATGTTATCATGATATACACCTTTGATAATTTTTGTGTATTTTATTAAATGATTTAACCAGTACTTCATTCACAAGGCACCTATTTTGTCTTAGGCTTAAGAAAAATAATTGAGGGTCCAATACTCTTTGTTAAATTGTGCAAATTGGTGATAGGACATTTCTGATCATTAGGAAGCTCTGTAATTTTTTATAGAATTTTTGAAGACTTAAATCAGTAGGCTATTTCACAGTTCATTTAATTTGAGGTTTTCTTAAAGTATTTATTTTAGTGAGAAAATGACTTCCTTAAATCCTGAAACTTAGTCAGTAGCCTTTTCTGAAGAGTAAAAGAGTTTGATAATTTTTCCAGAATTTTAGTGTTGAGCTTTTTGGTGGTTCCTTCATAAAACTACAATTTTGGACAGATGTTAAATAATTAAATTAGAGGACAATTTCTTACTGTAAAAATATGATATGCTGTATTTGCTATTATTTTGTCATCCTAGAATTATCATAATTTTTGGGGAGCCATAGCATAAGAATTCCTGACACTTCATGTCATTTTCATACTTTCAAATGTTTGGAGAAATTAAAATAAATGTTAAATAAATTAGGAAAAATATGATTCTCTGGATTTAGTCTTATAACATCCTGGTAGACCCCCAGTAATTATCTTGAGTCACTTGGATGAATATTTGGAGTACCTCTAATTACAAGCTTCATATTGTTAGTTTGGTCTGCGTTTAGTAAAACTGTGGAACTTGGGTAACTAGTGTCCTACTAAGTGGGAATGGCATGTAGTTGGTGTACATGGTCAGATAAAGAGATTTAGGTCGCCAGAAAGGAGTTATATATTAAGAGTGCTTGGTGAGTTAAGGGTAAGGTAGTGCTGGGGATTGACGAAGGATCGACTTTTCCCTAGCATGTCATAAAGCACTTAGGTTTAACTCAAGTGAAATGATAAGAGGGGTGTTCTTATGGGTAGATACCAACAACACTAAGTGTCTTGAGAAAGGGAACTTTGGGATGTCATCCCATTACAGTTCCTAGTACCGTGGCTACAAATAACCAAACTCCGGCCTATCAGATTACCAAAATACCCTCGGATTTGGCCGCGGATAGCCAAATCTCGCTGTTCTGCAGCGCTAAACGCAGACCAAACGATCCCCCGGAACTGGGCGAGAGGGGATACCACGCGGGGCTCGGCGAGCCCACTAACTGGGGTGGGGCGAGACCCGGGGGTCGGCCCCCTGCTGGTCTCACCCCTCTGCTGGGGCTGGGCGAGACCCAGCTAGGGTCGGCCCCCTGCTGGTCTCGCCCCTCTACTGGGGCGGGGACAAGGGGGAGGGGGGGGGGGGGGGGGGGGTCGGAGGTATCCTCCCCTCGCCCCCCTGCTGGGGCTGGGCGAGACCCAGCCAGGGTCGACCCCCTGCTGGTCTCGCCCCTCTGCTGGGGCGGGGGCGGGGGGGGGGGGGGGGGGGGGGGGGGGGCGGAGGCCTCCTCCCCTCGGCCCCCTGCTGGAGCTGGGTGAGACCCAGCCAGGGTCGGCCCTCTGCTGGTCTCGCCCCTCTGCTGGGGCGGGGGCGAGGGGGGGCCGGAGGCCTCCTCCCCTCGCCCCCCTGCTGGGGCTGGGCGAGACCCATCCAGGGTTATCCCCCTGCTGGTCTCGCCCCTCTGCTGGGGCGGGGGCGAGGGGGGGCCGGAGGCCTCCTCCCCTCGCCCCCCTACTGGGGCTGGGCGAGACCCAGCCAGGGTCGGCCCCCTGCTGGTCTCGCCCCTCTACTGGGGCGGGGGTGAGGGGGGCCGGAGGCCTCCTCCCCTCACCCCCCTACTGGGGCTGGGCAAGACCCAGCCAGGGTCGGCCCCCTGCTGGTCTCGCCCCTCTGCTGGTGGGGTGCGGTGGCGAGTGGAGCTCGCCCCCCCTATCTTGGTGCGGGGCGAGTGGAGCTCGCCCCCTACCTACTGGGTCTCGCCCCCTCCTGCTGGGGGTGAGGCGAGAGGGAGGGCTGACCCCTCCTCCTCTCGCCCCTCTACAAGGACTGGGCGAGCGGGAGGCCTCCGCCTCCACCGCTCGCCCCCTCGCCTCTACTACTCTTCCTGTCTGGGACCATGCTACCAGGTAAGACTCTAAGGGGCCCTTAGGAGTACACTCGGCGAATTATGGGGTTGTACACAATCCCCGCTCTTTTCGAGCGAGGTACAAGCTCGAAAAGAAAAGTCCAACCCCACATATTCGGCGAGTGGTGCAGAAAATCACGCCATAGGCGAAACCCCCCTCGGAAAAAAACACTTAGCCTCCTCGAGAGGTCCTCCAACCCTGCCCTCTAGTGAGAGCCCAACTAGCGATACCACCTTGGGAAAAACATACAGCCACTCCGAGTGGTCTTCCAACCCCACCGGCTAGCGAGAGCCCGGCTAGCGGAGTACCCTTCGGGAGAAAGAACACAATCTCCTCGAGAGGTCATCACACCACGCCGACTAGCGAGAGCCCGACTAGCGGAGTACCATTAGGGGAAAAATATTTAGAGAACTTCCTGCCTCCGAGCGGTTCCCGGCCCTGCCAGCTAGGTGGGAGTCTTGTCAGCGGTATGAGACTCGTAGATTCAATCCTCGTATCCGTGACATGATTACATTAAGACAACCACCATGACAAACACTAAGGGTCGGATAAGAATTGAAGTTCAGAAGGGACCCGTTTGGGATTGGGTGACATGTTGATCCTGATAAGGTTGTAGTAGAGGATACCTAGAAGAGTCTAAAGTGTGGAGTATACCAACAAGTCTCAAGATAGAACCCCAAGTCTAAGGTTGTGTGCACTAAGGATTGCTTGCATACATGGGATGAGTATAACATGGTGATATTGAAGATACTTCGCCCAAAAATAGATAGAGGCTAATCTTTTGTTTATTAGGGCTTACCTTTTTTTTATTGGGCAAATTAATGACGGACATGGATTTCCCTTAGACCTAAGTTAGAAAAATTTTGTGACATGAACAATAATGATTTTGAGGTTGATCATATTCGATGTCACATGAACAAAGATGAGATGGTGTAAAAGTAGGTCTGGAATGATGATCTGAGGTGTTACCAGGACAATGAAAGGACATCGTAGATAGAACAACAGCTTGACCGTAGTTGAATCATTGGAAATGTAAAGTCGCCAGGATTAATCACTTAAGGATGTCAATGTCCTAGTCTAGAACTTGAGGACGGAAACTAGGTCATACAAGTTGTTGTTATATTTGAGGTTCTTGTGACTTGAGGCTTTCAGAAGTGATTAACTTATGGTTGGTTAAAAATCACGCCCTGTCTTGGTAGATAATTTTAACTACAATAATAGCCCTTATACCTTGGGAGCTTTGATGACGGATAACCAGAGATCTTGGACGATACGACGGTGCGAGTCTTACGTCGCAAGAAGATTCCGTAGGTAAAAATCATGTTGTAAAATTATGGACAGGATGAGCACACCTGGGAGCCACTAGAGATGGTGTGGCAGAGATAGTCGATGCTCTTCGAGCCAGGAATAGTTTCAATTCTTAGGGGATGTTACGTTCAGTCACTCTCGGTGAAAAACCCGCAAGCCAAACCTGAATTTCGAGGACGAAATTATTCTTTTTATTTATTGGGATTTGTAACATCCCCCAAACAGCTAGACCCCTAAGTTGATTTTGTCATGACTAGGTCATGACAAAATCATAGGAAGAGCTCAAGACCTTGTGAACATAGGTGAGAATGAGAAAACCCAAGTGGTCTGCAAATAACAATTTTCAGATACCAAGCCTAGGGTTGGACTTTAGGACCCCACCTTGAACCTTGACCCCACAATATCATCCCTAACCCATTAGAGGTCTCCTTGAAGCACCGGTGACCCATTGGGGTCAACCTAAGAGGCCAATTTGACTAAAGTCAACCTTAACCCTGAATTGGTCAATCTAGCTCAATTAGGGTCAATTGGCCTCCACCATGCCAAATTGACCTTACCCCTACCCTAATAGGGCTACTAGGAACCTAATGGACCAAAAAGCCCCATCTTGAGACTTGCAATTTGAACAATTTACCCTTAAGCCTAATTTATGTAAAATTACCCCAATATAACCTAATCAAGCCCAATTCATTTGGGCCAGACCCAATTAAGAGATCCATCATCTAGTGGGCAAAACCCATCACCATGAGGTGAAACCTTGGTAACTGGTTTAGGATCACCTAAGATACCTCCATGAGTAATATGGGGTGGTGTGGAGGTGGTTAAGCCCTAGAACACTAGTTTTATTCCTAGGTGTGCATTTAGAACCTTGTGAAGGCCATGCGGTCAAAATTCCTTGGATGGTTATGAAACTTGGTGGATAAGTTCATAGGATACAAATAGGCCCTGGGTAATTTTATAAGAATTTTGGGAGCAATTATCCCCTTTGAATTAGGTCATAATCCCTTTAGAGAAATTTCTTATAAGAGATGATTACAGGATCAAAATGCCTTGGATGATAATGAAACTTGGGTAGTGTCTATGTTATCATGATATACACCTTTGGTAATTTTTGTGTATTTTATTAAATGATTTAACCAGTACTTTATTCACAAGGCACCTATTTTGTCTTAGGCTTAAGAAAAATAATTGAGGGTCTAATACTCTTTGTTAAATTATGCAAATTGGTGATAGAACATTTCTGATCATTAGGAAGCTCTGTGATTTTCTTATAGAATTTTTGAAGACTTAAATCAGTAGGCTACTTCACAGTTCATTTAATTTGAGGTTTTCTTAAAGTATTTATTTTAGTGAGAAAATAACTTCCTTAAATCCTGAAACTTAGTCAGTAGCCTTTTATAATAAATAAAAGAGTTTGGTAATTTTTCCAGAATTTTAGTGTTGAGCTTTTTCGTGGTTCCTTCATAAAACTACAATTTTGGACATATGTTAAATAATTAAACTAGAGGACAATTTCTTACTGTAAAAATATGATATGCTGTATTTGCTATTATTTTGTCATCCTAGAATTATCATAATTTTCGGGGAGCCATATCATAAGAATTCCTGACACTTCATGTTCATTTTCATACTTGGCAAATATTTGGAGAAATTAAAATAAATGTTAAATAAATTAGGAAAAATATGATTCTCTGGATTTAGTCTTATAACATCATGGTAGACCCCCAGTAATTATCTTGAGTCACTTGGATGAATATTTGGAGTACCTCTAATTACAAGCTTCATATTGTTAGTTTGGTCTGCGTTTAGTAAAACTGTGGAACTTGGGTAACTAGTGTCCTACTAAGTGGGAATGGCATGTAGTTGGTGTACATGGTCAGGATAAAGAGATTTAGGTCGCCAGAAAGGAGTTATATATTAAGAGTGCTTGGTGAGTTAAGGGTAAGGTAGTGCTGGGGATTGACGAAGGATCGACTTTTCCCTAGCGTGTCATAAAGCACTTAGGTTTAACTCAAGTGAAATGATAGAGGGGTGTTCTTATGGGTAGATACCAACAACACTAAGTGTTTTGAGAACGGGAACTTTGGGGTGTCATCCCATTACAGTTCCTAGTACCGTGGCGAGCCCCTTACAGGGTAATCCTCGGGAAGTCCAAGATTAACCATAAGTCGTAGGATTAAGAAGTTGTTATACAAGATTAACTTAATAATACACACACCCACACCCCGTGGTTACGAGAGGTTAGTTGTTTTGGTTTTACGAGCGGTAGGCTCGGTGGTTGAAGCAGCGGACTAGTTAGTCTGGTGAGCTTGTGACTCAGTAGTGTTTGTTGGTACGGACGGGTTGGTCCGGCGAGCCGGTGGCTTGGAAGGTTATGGTAACCGGCGGGTTAGACCGGGGAGCCTATGGCTCGGAGATAGGTAGTAGAACATGTTGCATGTGCATGAAGGTGGTGGGTCTCTGGTATTGGACGGTCGTTCACACCGACGTCAATACGTTGACTCGACAAGTGTGAAATTTGCACTTAGCCTTGAAAGTCTGGTGGTCCAGCTAGTAAGAGTATGCAGATGCTCCACGGTTTTGCGTTGAGGCGTACGATAGGTCTAGGTAGGGTAGTGTGAATACCAACCTAGAGGTGGGCGAGGCCCAACCCACCGCTTTCGTTTGCCACTACGGGAGTATCCTGGGAGTCTTGCTAGCTCCAAAAAGGGGGAACTAAAGGTCTATGCGCATAGAGTCAAAGTGGGTGAGTTGCACTTGTATGAACATAGCATAACTGCATACCTTGCCTGTCATAGCATAAACATTGCATTTCAACCCCTACCCCTATCGTATAAGTTGGTTATGGGACTTCTTATACGATAGGCCCTGCTAAACGACCCCTTGGTCTATAGGTTTGTATGGGCATTACTATAAATCAATGGTTACTTTTCTATTATGTACCTGATTTACTTACTATTCTTTACTTACTCTTTACCTGCTCTTACTATGCTTTATTAACTGCTTCGATTATGTATATATATATACTTGAGTAGTGGTAGAACTCTTCCTGTAGATTATGCCCCGTCATCTGCTTTTTGATTATACCCCTTGCTGTCCTCCGCTTCATCCTCCCACACGGTGCCTAGGAGCAATTGGGGGTGGGGTGGGGAACATAAGGCTTAGTCTTTTTGACTAACGGTCGGTGGACCATATCATTTTATGGGACCGAGGAGACGCAGCAGCACCAGAGGCCGGTGCAGACGAAGGCGGACAAGTCTAGTACAGGAGCACCAGTCACAGGATCAGAGAGTGATTAGTAGTTAGCTTCCGCGAGTGATCTTGTAGTGATGTCATGATGTACAGGGCAGGTGCCCTTTATTATTATAACAATCTTTTATTCAGTTATTATCTGTGGATATTTACCTTTATGGTTTTATATTTCATGTTGATTCTGTGGACTTGTCTTCTTTAATGCACTTTTCTTTGTGATCGATTTGGCCGGCAGGATCGGTGTTTTGTAGTGGTGACCTTCCAGAGTGAAGGTGTCACTGCAAAGCGACAGTTCTGGGCCTAAGACCCGGGTTTTCAAAAGAAAAAAGAGGTCTTACAACGGTCATGCGAGAAAGTGCATCCCAAACACCATACGCTTGACGAGATGTGTAACGAATGGGCCCCGTGTAACAAAGGGGCCCCGTGGTTACAAAAGCTAATTTTATTTACCGATAAAATAATAATAATTTGCGTGATTAGAAGTACTCAATAGCCCCGTGGAATACGACACTTGATATTTATTCTTAAATATCCTATATTATGAACGATGTGTGCTTTTGCCTATAGTTCGTATAATTTGAGAAAATTATATCGCAATTTTACGTATCATGTTTTTGGCGTCGTTGCCAGAGATTTTTGTTGATATTTTGAGAGCTTAGTTCTATTAGTTTTATCATTTTTTCTTTTCTTTTAAAGGTGTAATTAAATTCTTAGAAAGCGAGATTTGGGTTAACATCTCATCTTATCAGCTAGTACCGTTGCGAACCCTTCACCGGGTAGTACTCCGGAAATCTAAGATTAATTAAATCTTAAATATATATATATTTATTTTTTATATTTTTCCTACTTTTTTTCTCAAATTCTACATTTTTTCCTATTTTGGTGTATGACCCGAGGGAATCAGTCAGATCTTCTTGAATTGGATCCGAAAATCGAGGAAATCATTCGACGACGCTTACGATTCCAAGGATCAAATTCTCAAGATCCGATTGAGGAATCCGTAGGTGACACTTCTTTTCCACATACCTTTTCTTCTTCTTCTCCCTCTTAGTCTTCTTCTTCTAATATGGGTGAGCTGAATCCGAATGCAGCCAAGCAACAGACTATATCCTATTATGCCCGACCTAATCTGGAAGATGCCCCTTCTAATATATTTCGTCATGCTATTGCGAATAATAATTTTGAGTTGAAGCAAAACATCATTCTAATGGTACAACAAAATGTACAATTTGATTGGCTACAATACGAGGATCTCAACGCGTATATTTTTAGTTTTTTTAGAAATATGAGATACTTTCAAAATTAATGGGGTTTTTGATGACGCAATAATACTTCGTCTTTTTCCTTTCACCTTGCGCAATAAGGTCAAGCAGTGACTAAATTCTCTTCCAAGAGGATCCATTACCATATGGGTCCAAATGACGGAACAATTTCTCACGAAATATTTTCCGCCCGCTAAATTGGCTCAATTGCGTAAAGATATCACTTCTTACTCACAAATTGAATCTGAAACACTTTATGATACTTGAGAGCGTTTTAAGAAATATTTGCGTTGATGCCCCCATCATGCAATTCCCGATTGGTTGCAAATTCAAACTTTCTATAATGGCCTTAATCTCCAAACTCGTCAAATGATTGACGTCACCGCCGGTGGTACTCTAAATAACAAAACATCGGTGGGCGCGCAATAGCTTATAAAGGGGATAGAGCGGGCTAATAATATTAATCATAACTTTAATATTTCATGCACTATAAACACAAATCATTTCCCAAACACTTTCACCGATCTTGGCGCTAGCGTTAATATTATTCCATATAGCCTAGCCCAAAAATTAAACTTAGGAGAACCTACCCCAATAGACATCAAACTGCAATTAGCTGATCGCTCCGTAAAGACCCCTTTGGGGGTAATTCAGGATGTGCTAGTTGAGGTTGGCGAGTCTACTTTACTGGTAAACTTCGTTATCCTTGATATGGAAGAAGTCATCGGGATACCTCTTATCCTTGGTCGTCCCTTCTTGGCCGCCACTCTGGCAATCTTTGATGTTTGTGAAGACACTCTTCTTCTCCGTATGAGGTATGAGAATATTGCCATTGAAGCAACCAATTCGCTCACCTTACCATTTTCCAAGCCTTTATCATCATTTGATAATAAATTTAGAACAAGGTAATTCGACACGCCACCATGATCGAGCTCAACGACCGTAACCAAAGCGCTCTTAAAAGGCAACCCTTGTTTTATCTTAAATTCTTCGTTATTTTTCGGTTTGTTTTCTTTCATAATATATTTTAAAAAGTACTAAAAAATTTTTTTTTTTTGTTTTTCTTTATAAATATTTTGTTAAAAAAAACTTTTGTTCTTGTTATTTTGTTTTGTTACTAAAGTTTTGCAGGACTAAAGACAATTTGCGAGATAACGATCGCCCACACGCATGAATGAAACTGCGTCCTCCAAGTCGGTATTTTAGTTATTATTATTATTTTTCTGCATTGTTTTATTTTTATTTCTTTTAAAAAAACAACCCCCCCCCCCCCCCCCAAAAAAAAAAAGAAAAATAAATATATAAAAAACATTAAAAAAATTCTGGAAAGAAAAAATCGAGTTACATGACCTCGGTCACGCCCGTGATCGAGGGTGTGACACGCCTCGACTTATGTTCCCTATCGAGCTGTATCGGAGAACTTCCACCGTCCGTCTTTCGTGAAAGTCACGGGCGTGACCAGTATTGGTCACATGCGTGACATTCACGGAACCACATTTTCTCCCGATACGAGTCACCAGGCTTCATTTTGGGCAGTCACGTCCGTGACATTGCATGTCATGCATGTGACAAGTTCAAGTCACGTCCGTGGCTTGCCCCGCTGTCGCCATTCTTTCAAAGGCTCGGTCAAAGATTCCCTTTGACTGTCACGCCCGTGACAGTCAGAGTCATGCCCGTGATTTCGCTGACATGACCGTGACCTTCTGTGCCTCTATATTATAATCGATAACATTCTGTGTTGTTATACAATGCCGATCAATGTAGGAATCATGTTGATCAGCATGAACTCGAGCATCCACACATGTTCCAACAATAGCTCCTATATAGTCTTTAAAGAACGACATGTATCGATCATTATTTAGTATTTGTGCGGGAATATCACGGGAAAGATGATCTACATGCGTGATGACATCAGACGATAATCTCTTAATAACATTGATACCCTCTGCAAAATATCTATTTATAGTTTCTGTAGAGTGTTGAAATCATTCGCTTGCAAGTTGCATAGATTCATTATGACCTAAAATGTGCAATATACACTTCTCTTGGTAGAGTTCTCCTGGATCCTTGCAATCCATATTGTTGTGTGAGGAGTAATAACAAATCTTCAAATATGAGCTTCGACATTCTAAGAGAACTGGAAAATCTACCAAGGTGTCCATCGAGAAGTTCACCAACCCATCTGGCTCATGTTTGTGTTGATGTCAGGTAAGCTATATTTGATGATTCACTAGTCTCGAATAACTGATAACCAAGTGATGTTAAATATTGTTGACCACAGATTACTCTATTACGATTAACCAAGTCAGCTACTTTCTGCTGAGTTTCCTCATTAGAACTGTCAGTGCGATCCGAGAAAGTCATTGTAAATCTGTGTAAATTTAATTGCATAAAATATTAACAGTATACAATAATTAAACATTGCTCATATTAGTCAAAAAATGCTCAAGAAAGTCCAACATTGCACCTAACATAATGTCCATCGAGGAGTGCACGAATTATATATAAACGAGGAGAATTAAAACATACTGTCCAACATAATGTCCAACATACAAATCATAAAAAACAGTAATATAATGCATCAGCGAACAAACATAAAGTGCAACTACTCCGATTTTTTTTTCATAATGAGCCTGCAGCTATTTAAGTCTCTGATATGCTCGAATGCTCAGGAAAGTTTCTCGATTATGTTCCTCTCTCAGAAACCTGGTACAGTAGTCATAGAAGTCAAAGTTGGACTCCTTCATAACCTCCTGATATTTTTCGAGTTCTGCAATAGCCTAAGTAATTGTATATAAGGACGAAGATATCTTGATCATCATGCAACACTCAATTATGCGTGATGTTTCAGCTATCTCAATCATGATCGAACTCATTGCCTTCTTGCTTGTCGTCTTATTTTTGCCCTTATCCTTTCATTTTTTGCTTGCTTCAGCAGAATTTGATAACTCGTCCATGTTATGTGTGTCATCTCCAGGAGACAAGTCATGTTCGTCAATAGATTCATGCTCAAAATTTCTGGATTTGGAGCCCCTACAAGATCTCTAGTTACTACGACCTGACTAAACATCACATCCATCTTCTCTCCTAACTCAGGAGATATGCTAGAGAACTGAAACATTCTTGCACCCAGAAAAACCTAATATGAATATATATTTGATGAGTCATCCACGATTATAGTATAGTAGAAACAAGGAAAATTAAAAATAAAATTACATTGAGTCATTCTTTCCACCAATCTTCTGAAGGAGCAATAGTTTTGCAAATCGAATTCCAACCCAAGCTCGTCTCACGACCCTTAAGCTTTCGCCATAACTTCCTTTCTTTCTTTAATTGATTCCACTTATTCTTCATTTGATTTCGATCATACGACTTCCCCGTGCGAGCAAAAAAATTATTCTTCGGGTTGATCCACACATCCCTGCTAAAGTGTGTGGTAGAGTGATTACCCAACTCAATTTCTTCAGACACAAGTCACAAAAAATCAGAACATCATTGACCTCCCAGTTTGCACTAACACCGTCTTCATTATGTTTACCCATAATGACTAAACTGGATGGAAGAACAATCTAACTGATTGGATATGTTATACACATACACACACACACACACTTATATAGTAATACGGTTACACAAATCAACACAAGCACATACACATAATAAATCAACACATACACAATTACATACAACCAAACATAAATAATCACACACACACACATAAAATAAACACATACACACACACATTCAACTACACACACATACTATTAAGCCTACACAAATTTACACAAGCACATACACATAATAAATCAACACATGCTCACACACATTCACATACACAAATCACATACAACCACACACACAGACACAGACACACAGACACACAGACACACAGACAGACAGACAGACAGACAGACAGACAGACAGACAGACAGACAGACAGACAGACACACACACACACACACACACACACACACACACACACACACACACACACACACACACACACACACACACACACACACACACACACACACACACACACACACACACACACACACACACACACACACACACACACACACAAACACACACACACACACACACACACACACACACACACACACACACACACACACACACACACACACACACACACACACACACACTAATAATCCTACACAAATCTACACAAGCACATACACATAATAAAATCAACACATACACACATTCACATACACAATCACAAACACAATCACACACAACCAAACATAAATAATCACATACACATCAACACATACACACACACACACTCACTCAACTATACATACACATAAATAATCACATACACACATACCCACACTCAACTACACACACGCATACATGTACTCACAAGCATATACAAATATACACAAGCACATACATATAATAAATCAACACATACTTACACATTCACTTACACAATCAAATACAACCAAACATAAATAATCACGCACACATCAACACACACACACACACACGCACACACACACACACACACACACACACTCAACTACACATACACATAAATAATCACACCCACACCCACACTCAACTGCACACACACACACACACACACACACACACACACACACACACACACACACACACACACACACACACACACACACACACACTCAACTGCACACACACACACACACTCAACTGCACACACACACACACACTCAACTGCACACACACAGGGGCGGACCTACATGAGGTTGAACGTATGCGGCCACCCACACTCAATTTTTTTAAAAAATAACTAAGAATATTACAGATTATTTTTTGTTTTATAGTCTTATAAATATTATATATAATATATATTCAAAATTATAATAAATTAAGCTTGGCATAGTGGTTTTTGATTTTATGTTAAGGTTATTAAAATTTAGTGAAAGGTCTTGAGTTCAAATCCTCATAATACCAAAATTTTGATATTTTTGCCAAAATGAAATATTTATTGCTTAGACAACAATAATCATTAAAAATATAAATATATTTTATATAATTACAGAAAAATATTGTAAGAAAATTCATTA
Source organism: Dactylorhiza incarnata (assembly GCA_033032865.1). Lineage (NCBI taxonomy): Eukaryota > Viridiplantae > Streptophyta > Magnoliopsida > Asparagales > Orchidaceae > Dactylorhiza > Dactylorhiza incarnata. The sequence goes on from JAWHQI010000039.1 coordinate 12,669,446, forward strand.
AAAGTGTACATATTGTTTTTATATTTAGACATTGTAAATAAATCATAGAAAAATATAGACATACTTTTTATATATTTACTCAAATTGTACAAAACAATTATTTAAATTATGAAAATAATATTAAAAAAAGTTGACATATAATCATTTTTTAATATTTGATAATTACAATTTTCAAATGAATTAGCACGCACCCACATACAAATTTTATCATGCTTCTGCCATTGCACACACATACACACACACATAAGCCTACACAAATCTACACAAGCACATACACATAATAAATAAACACATACTCATGCACATTCACTTACACAATCACCTACAACTAAACATAAATAAGCACACACACACACACACACACACACACACACACACACACACACACACACACACACACACACACACACACACACACACACACACACACACACACACACACACACACACACACACACACACACACACACACACACACACACACACACACACACATAATCACATATGTACAACTCCGTGTTCACCGAGGAGTAAGATGGTGAATCAGTCTGTAGATGAAGAAAGCAAGGGCTCGCCACACCGCGACGAGCGAGCCGCGAGGCCGAGGGCAAGCCAGTCCTATCCCCCTACGAGGAGCATTATGTGAGGGCGAATAAAGTTTATACTCGCCGCTTTAGGGTGCATTTAGCAATGGCGGGGCGAGTGAGGGCTCACCGTCTCACAGAGGCGGCCTGGGCTGGCATTTGCATCACCAGGAGGTGAGGAGCGGCGCCTTCACGGGCCGCTCACATAGGGAGACCTCACGAGGCCCGCTCGTAAGAGGACTGGCGAGTGGCGCCCTCATGGGCCACTCGCCCAGCAAGGCTCCAGGAGTCAACTTACCAAAATACCCTTGGTGGGCTGCCAATAGTCCTTCAGAACAGTGGGGTTTGGCTGTTGGCATACCAGTTTGATGTGAAATTAGTAAAACCAAAAGGTGGAGTTACGCTATTTGCAAACCAAAAGAGAAAAACTATATATAGACCCTGAAAGGCACCTTTGGAGAGGACTTCACTTCTTTGGCTTCCACCTCCTTAGGCTAGTTTTGGTTAGCTCCTTAGGCTCTCCAAGGTGTCCAGCTTCAGCTTTGGCTTAGGAGGGGAAGCGCTCTTAAATTCTTTTAGATGTGTGGTGAGACCTCCATGCTGTGGCCAAGGGTCGGTGTCTAGTTCTACTCATCGGTCAGGCTCCTCTGTGGGATCAGTAAGTGCTAGCTACCCCCTCTTTGGGGTCCGAACTCCTCGTTGGGCCGAATCTCGGTTCCAATATTTTTGGTGCGGTGAGCATGGACCGTAACTAGTACAAGAAAGTCCCAAGGAGGCTACATGGCTGGAGAGGACGAGCGAGATGCCGGCCATGGCGGTTCGCCACACCCTGGCTCGCTAGTGACGACGGAGATGCTGACAGATCTCCAAAGAGAGGTTCTCGAGGCGATCAACCTCGCCTTCGCCACTGATGAGTACTTTTTGTACTAATCTTTTAGTATAATTTTAATATAGTTTTAATATGAATTTATATAATTTATATGTATTTTCTTATTTAATATGTTCCCTTTTATTTTTATAAACTAACTTAAGCCTTTTCTATGTTTTTCAGGATTTCTGGGCATTTTGAGCAAAATTGTCAAGTACACGCCCAAGGTCACGGGCGTGACCAAGGGCGTGATAGCCAAAGATGTGTTCCAGACCTTCTGCCACCACCCCGGGTCAATTTTGTGAAGTTTTGCCAAATACAAGCCCCAGGTCACGGGCGTGACCAAGGGCGTGACCCAATGTCACGGCCGCGACCCGCTGAGACGAATCAGAACTGCTGAGATCAAGCCTGCCACGTCAATTAAAATTACAAGCCCCAGGTCACGGGCGTGACCATGGGGTGTGACATCCAGTACACAGGCGTGACTCATCCAACGCCATTTCCCGCAGAATCTTCCCGCCAGCAGCAAGTTTTAAAGATTACACGCCCTAGGTCACGGGCGTGACCTAGGGCGTGACGTGATTGAAACGCCTGCATTGAATCCAGAACGCACCTCTCCGCACCAGCACCGATCACGCCCCTACACGCCCCTTGGTCACGGGCATGACCAAGGGCGTGTAACACCAAATCTCTGCCTATTTAATGCCAGCTTCACCAGATGTTTGGGGAGGAATTTTGAAGATGAATTTTAGGATTAGACATTTCAATTCATGTTTTATTTTCATGTTTTAGTAGTTTTTGTAATCCTTTTTCTTTATGCAAAATTGTATTTTCAATTAAATAGCTTGTAGCTTTCAATTCATAGTTTGTAATTCATTTTGCCTCAATTAATAAAATAGTTTTATTCTCTCATTTTCTTCTTCCTTCTTTGTGTACTCTTTTATTTCTTTTGATTCCTCAATCTCCATGAGTAGCTAAATTCCTATTAGCACTCGGTCGAGATGATCCAAGGAATAATATTGGTTTTGAAGTAATTAGAATCACTCTTTCTCTTTTTTAAAATGCTTAAGATTTATCCTTGATTTTAATGAAAGGAGATTATATTTTCGATATATAATTCTCGTTCTTGTTTTCGTTCTTAAGCAAGCCGAACAAGCTCGTAAGACGAATCGATCCTTCAAGGATAAAGAGAGTTGCATGCAACCCTCAGAAGAGGATGACATAAATCTCCCGGATTTGAGTCAAATCCAATAGAGGGGTTCATCTCGTAAAGCAAGTATTAGGTTATCGATTATAGAATGAAATTTCAGTTGATATTCCTAATCTTAGTTGGGCATATCCTCGACCCAAGGTACGTTCATAATTCGGGAATCCCCACGGTCAAAGTTATTTTAGTTAGAGAATGTGATTTTATTTCTTCTTAGTCTTTATTCTGCAGTGATTCTAAGATCGAGTGCTAGCCTTTTTACTCATCCTTTTAATCTTATTTTTATTTTCTTTTTGCAAAACCAACCCTCAAGTTTTAATTGATAAAATAATAGAGACTTTCTTGAAGTAAGAGTACTCGATCGCCCCGAGTCTAATACGACCTTGGATTTTATAACCTATACTATATTCGACACGGTACACTTGCCGTTGTCGTTTGCGGATATAGTTTTGCTCCATCAAGTTTTTGGCGCCGTTGCCGGGGACACGATTGATATTTCGAAAAAAGAAATATTTATTAATTTTATTGTTCTCTTTCATCTCCCCCCTCTCTTTAAAATTTAAAAAAAATCTTAAAAAACGTAATCTAAATTCTTGAAAAGGACGCTTTGGGCTTGAATTCCCATCATAGCCTCTAGTACCTTGCGAGCCCTTCACCGGGTTGACCTTGGGAAGTCCGGGACTAATTTAATCCGCTTTTTGAAAAAATAAATATATATAATAAAAATATTTTTAAAATTCCATTCATTTAAGTGAAAGTTGTTTTTTTTTTATTATGAAAGAATCTGAATTGGCCGTTAAAGTTGCCGAGTTTCGAAACCAACTTTATCTCTTACAAGCCGCACAAAGGCGCCAGTTTAGTTGTTATTATTGTGGTGCGCCTCATCAAAGTGAGGAATGTTATTTACATTCATATTTTCAAAATAATTATTATGGAAATAATTATCCTCAATATTATGCAAATAATTTTGATAATAATTATGATCATAATTTTTCATCTTTTAATGAAAATAATTTTTCAAACTTTGATGAAAATAATTTTTCTAATTTTAATGAATCATTTTTCGGCATTTAATAATTGTTCTTCTAGCTCCGAAGTAGATTATTCCTCGTGGCAAGCTCACCCGAATAGTTCTCGGAGTAATGAAGATAAATCTGTAGATCTGAATTTTTGTTTTTCTTCTCGTACACCGCAATTTTCGTTCTCTAATTTTGGGGAAATTTCGCCAATTCAAATAGATACTTCCCCCCAAAATTTAGAGGAAAATATTATCTCGTCTAGTGTTTTTTCTAATTTCCACAAGAATAATTGTTCGTCTTCTAATAATTTTTCTTCTAGCCCCGAAGTAGATTATTCTTGGTGGCAAGGTCACCCGGATAGCTTTCGGAGCGATGAAGATAAATCTTTCGATCCGAATTCTTGTTCACATTCTTTTGCACTGAAACCTTCGTACTCTAATTTTGGGGAATGTCCGCCGATTCAAATAGATACTCCCCCCCCCCAAATTTAGAGGAAAAATTTATTTCTTCTAGTATTTTTTCTCCATCTTTGGACAATTTAGTTATGGAGGAACATGTGGTTTCATGTAATCCCATAGCTTATTTTACCAAAGATGAAGAAAAATTACTTTACCAAGAATTTCTTACAGTTATGGGCACCCCAGATGAAATAGAAGAAGAACAAGTTTCTTCCCCTACTTTACCCGGATTTTATTTTCTTTGTCATGAATATTCGCGAATTTCTTCTATCCAACCCAAAATTCATGAAATTTTGTGTCCGAAAATGTTATTCCGCTTGGTAATGCACTAGATTTTTCTAATGAAAATTTTATTTTAGAAAAGGAACAACCAGAGCTTAATTTTATATTTTCGCAAGCACCTCCTCCTTGCGAAAATTTATCTGAGTCGTTTATTTGTGATTCTTTATACACTAACAATTTTCAGGTTGAAGATGAGTCGTTGCTACCCCAAATAATCGATGATCTATATGCCGCTCATCTGTATAAATTCAAATCACCCCAGGTATGTATAGGTGATTTGGATTTGCAAATGCAAGTTCTAAGACAAAAGGAGAATCACAAGATAAACAGAGGAGTCATCGGGCAATGGATGACGACACATTCACCTACGCGTGAATTAAGGGAGTTGCCCGTACATTTTAAATTTATACATCCGTTTAGCTAACACTAACCGTCTAGCTTAAAGACGGGAAAAAGAAAGCTCTCTTGGGAGGCACCCCTTGCCTATCCTTAATTTTTAGTATTTTTCTTTTAAAGTTTGTTTTCTTTCAAATGTTCTTCATACTTAGTTTTAAACATTGGGCACAATGTTTAATTTTAAGTATGTGGGTGTAGCTTAGCATTCATTGTATCTTTATTTGAAATATATATATATATATAAATTATAAAAATCTAATTTCTTGGAAAGGGGGCTTTGGGCTTGAACTCCCATCACAGCTCCTAGTACCTTGCGAACCCTTCACCGGGTAGCCCTCGGGAAGTCCAAGAAATAATATTTATAAAAATAATAATAATAAATACGCCTAGCCTTGTTGTTTTTAATGTTCTAGAACTTTAGTTTGAGGTCCGATTATGAGTATTCCTACATTTTTAATTTAGCTAATATTTTATTTTATTAAAATTTGTTAAATCTAAATTTGAAGTAATTTAGTTTTAAGAAACATTTTATGTTTTTAATTCGATTAGAGAATTAATTTAGCACTACTTCTCCGTTTAATTTTAGATAGCTTCACTTTGTGGTAAATTGGCTAAACATCTTTAGATTTCTATTATATTCTCTTTTAACTTTAAGATCTTAGGAAATTTCATTCCACTAAAATGTTGCTCTCAAAATAGTTTAATTTATAAACTAGAAGTTTTCTTTCCCCTCACCCTTTGTTGGCAAAACAAATGTGTAGAAAAAAGATCATATGTCATGGGAATAAGAGAATAAAATTCATTATTTCCTAAACATATGCACCCAAAATCATTTAAAAGATTATATGTCATGATGTAAGAGGATAAAATTCATTACATCTAAACATATACATTTTGGGTTTTCATTGAAGTGAATTTTTAAAAGATTATATGGCATGGAAAATAAGAGGATAAAATTCATTATTTTCCTAAACATATACAAATTCGCATTCAAATAAGGTGAGAGGATAAAATTCATCACCTTTATCTTAGTATCTCTTCATTTTGCCATTTCGTTTAAACCCATCCCTAGCCAATTTCGTTGTTTCTAGTCCTAAATTAAATTATTAAGAGAGCAATAGTTTGGTAGATGTCCTTTCCTTAAGTTTCTTTTATGTTAAAGTGTTTATAATTTCAATCTATTCTTGTTTGAAAATTTCTATAATTTTGTTTGCTAAATAGTTATCTTGAGAAGTAGTTAGCTAAACAAATTTCTCTTTTTAAATTATAAACATAACTTATGACTTAATTCTTGAATTCCAAAAATTTGCTTTTGACTTATTCTTGGTTTAATGAAATTTTAGTCAATTAAAAATGATATCGATGTCTTGTTATTCTTTCCTCATTCTTTTGCTCTGGAATAGCAAAAACTCAAGTATGGGGGTGTTTGATGAGTACTTTTTGTACTAATCTTTTAGTATAATTTTAATATAGTTTTAATATGAATTTATATAATTTATATGTATTTTCTTATTTAATATGTTCCCTTTTAATTTTATAAACTAACTTAAGCCTTTTCTATGTTTTTCAGGATTTCTGGGCATTTTGAGTAAAATTGTCAAGTACACGCCCAAGGTCACGGGCGTGACCAAGGGCGTGACAGCCAAAGATGTGTTCCAGACCTTCTGCCGGCACCCTGTGTCAATTTCGTGAAGTTTCGCCAAATACACGCCCCATATCACGGGCATGACCAAGGGCGTGACCCAATGTCACGGCCGCGACCCGCTGAGATGAATCAAAACCGCTGAGATCAAGCCTGCCACGTCAATTAAAATTACATGCCCCAGGTCACGGGCGTGACCATGGGGCGTGACATCTAGTACACGGGCGTGACTCATCCAGCGCCATTTCCCGCCGAACCTTCCCTCCAGCAACAAGTTTTAAAGATTACACGCCCCAGGTCACGGGCGTGACCTAGGGCATGATGCGCCCGAAACGCCTGCATTGAAGCCAGAATGCGCCTCTCCGCACCAGCACCGATCACGCCCCCCTACACACCCCTTGGTCATGGGCGTGACCAAGGGCGTGTAACACCAAATCTTTGCCTATTTAAAGCCAGCTTCACCAGATGTTTGGGGAGGAATTTTAAAGATGAATTTTAGGATTAGACATTTCAATTCATGTTTTATTTTCATGTTTTAGTTGTTTTTGTAATCTTTTTCTTTATGCAAAATTGTATTTTCAATTAAATAGTTTGTAGCTTTCAATTCATAGTTTATAATTCATTTTGCCTCAATTAATAAAATAATTTTATTCTCTCATTTTCTTCTTCCTTCTTCATGTACTCTTTTATTTCTTTTGATTCCTCAATCTCCATGAGTAGCTAAATTCCTATTAGCACTCGGTCGAGATGATCCAAGGAATAATATTGGTTTTGAAGTAATTAGAATCGCACTTTCTCTTTTCTAAAATGCTTAAGATTTATCCTTGATTTTAATGAAAGGAGATTATATTTTCGATATATAATTCTCGTTCTTGTTTTCATTCTTAAGCAAGCCAAACAAGCTCGTAAGACGAATCGATCCTTCAAGGATAAAGAGAGTTGCATGCAACCCTCGAAAGAGGATGACATAAATCTCCTGGATTGGAGTCAAATCCAATAGAGGGGTTCATCTCGTAAAGCAAGTATTAGGTTATCGATTATAGAATGAAATTTCAGTTGATATTCCTAATCTTAGTTAGGCGTATCATCGACCCAAGGTACGTTCATAATTCGGGAATCCCCACGGTCAAAGTTATTTTAGTTAGAGAATGCGATTTTATTTCTTCTTAGTTTTTATTCTGCAGTGATTCAAACATCGAGTGCTAGCCTTTTTACTCATCTTTTTAATCTTATTTTTATTTTCTTTTTGCAAAACCAACCCTCAAGTTTTAATTGATAAAATAATAGAGACTTTCTTGAAGTAAGAGTACTCGATCGCCCCGAGTCTAATACGAACCTTAATTTTTATAACCTATATTACATTCGACACGATACACTTGTCATTGCCGTTTGCGGATATAGTTTTGCGCATCATCCACAGAGCGAGGCGAGTTCGCCCTAGGGCAGCGAGCAGGCAAGGAGCACGTCAGCGAGGCACCAGGTCGAGATCTAGCAGGATGAGAGTTATTCCCTAGTCCGACGAATGTGAGCCCGGTAGGTGAGTTCATAGGACGGGTGGGGCAGGCAAAGGCGGCGAGCACATCAAGCCCGTTCTGCGAGATGGTGCTTTCGACGCCCGTTCCAGAAGGCTTCACCGAGACCGCTATGAGTTTTTACACCGATAAGGATGACCCTGTCCAACACCTACAATGGTTCAAGGACACAGTCTCCATTCAGCATATGTCGGACGCTTTTAAGTGCCGACTTTTTGCCATTACCTTGAAGGAGAAGGCGCGAGACTGGTTTCACCAGCTTCCCTGGGGTTCAATCTACGCGTCCGAGGATCTGTGTCGTAGCTTTTTTCTACGCTTCTAGACCTCTAAGAAGAGGAAGAAGGATGCCAATACACTCTTCAAGATCAAGCAGAGACCAAGGGAATCGCTGACCCACTATGTGGACCGATTCCAGGAGGAGGTCCTGCTCATCCAGGAGGTGCCCGGGTTCACTCTCCAGCTTGACTTCATGGTGAGGCTTGGAGAGGGGTTCTTTAAAATGAACCTGAAGCAAAAACCCACCTTGTCCTTCGAGGAGCTAATGGAAAGAGCGGCGGAGGAGATCGAAGGGGAAGCGACCAACCTGGAGTTCGCGAAAAGGCTGACGAAGCTGAGCGAGCCGGAGGTCAGACAACAGGAGGTGAGGAGAAGAGAAGAGCCGCGGATCCCAGAGTTGGGGTGGAGGCAGCAGTGCAGAGGGATGCAAGGCCCGAGAAGAGGTGTTGCTCAAGGCGGGGGGAACTTCCAGGGAGGTCAGGGAAGACCCAACCACCCGGGGTGGAGGCAAGGCCCGAGGCCACTCCCTACCCCGCCTTAGCAGGCCATGGCGATCAGCCGAGGAAGGGGAATGCAAGTAGGAGGAGCTGGAGCAAGGAGGAGGAACCGTACGATGAAGGCCGAGGGAGGGGGATGGCGTTGCCATATTGTGACTTCCACCAGGAGGAAGGTCACACAATGACCACCTGCCCAGTGTTCTTGGAGTCCAGGAGGGCGAGAGGTCCCAAGGAGAAACAACCACCAGTGAGGATTAAGGAGGTGATCGGGGTGGCAGAGGATGAAGATAGGTGCGTGGACATGGCTGATGTGGGGAGCCGAGGAGGGATCTACATGATCTACGGGGGAGTGGGGATCGAGGCGACCTGAAAGGCGAGCCTCGATACCATGTATCACGGAGCATGGCTTCGACTTCCTAGGCCCCACCCCCAACAAAAAAGATTACCTTCTCTCAGAAGGATATGTTGGGCCATGAGAACCCATTTTGCGATGCACTGGTTATCCAGACGGCAATCGAGAACTTCATCATCGCCCGGATCCTCGTAGATAATGGGAACTCGGTTAATGTCGTCTTCAAAAAGGCATTCAACAAGATGAAGGTGGAGGCAAGGAGGGTGTTGGCCTCGGATGGCCCGCTATTCGGGTTCTCGGGGAGAAAGGAAGGATGTTGAAGGAGGAGTTGGGCTCTATGTCATCTTTGGGGGATAGTCCCGTAACTGTTGGTTTGTCATCGTTGATGCTCCGAGCAGTTACAATGCCATCTTTGGGCGACCCCTCATCAGTGTGTTCCGTTGTGTCCCCTCCTCGTTCTACCAATGCCTCAAGTTCAGCGTGGGCGGAGTCCAGATCTGGGTGAAAGGATACCCCAAGGTAGCAAGTCAATGCTACTTTATTGCGGTTAACACCATCACCTGGCAAGCCGAGGCAGAGGAGATGGACCGGGAGATAGAGAGGCAGGAGGGGGTGGAAGGGGTCGTCGGAGGGCCCGAAGCAAAGGAGACCGAGGAAGTAAGGGGAGAAGAGGACCAGGCCCAGGAAGAACGGGCGGAGGAGTTGCTGGAAGTTTAGAAGGAGAATATGGAGGAGGGAACTGAAGCACTCGCTTGCGGGGAGAAGAAGGAAGACAATTGTGTGTGTTTGTGTGTGTGTGTGGGGGGGGGGAGCAATCTAGGTTGGAGGCCATGGAGGAGGTCATGGAACTGGAGGTCATCTCCCGAACGGGGTTGATAGAGAATGTGAAGATCAGCGGGGAGCTTAGCCCCGAGGAACAGAAGAAGATCCTTGCCTGCGTCCAGGAGAACGTGGACGTCTTTGCTTGGAGCACGACGGAAATTCCAGGGATTGATGCGGATGTGGCATGCCACCACCTCAACCTCGACCCAACACTTGCTCCATCTGGTAGAGGAATAGGTCCGCTGCTGACAAGATAGCGGAGCCCATTCGGGAGGAGGTGAGCAAGCTACTCAAGGCAGGATTTGTATCGGAGATCCAATATCCAGGCTGGGTCTCCAACATGGTAATGGTAAAAAAGAGAGATGGAAAGTGGAGGATGCGTGTGGACTTCTCTTTATTAAATAAATCATGCCCTAAGGATTTCTACCCCTTGCCTTGAATTGATGCGCTGGTTGACTCGGACGTCGGTTTTTCTCTAATGAGTTTTTTAGATGTCTTTTCAGGTTATCATCAGATTCGCATGCACCCCCACCCCGATGTTAAAGACATCTCATTCATCACTGGTGATGGGTGCTATTGCTACAAGATGATGTCCTTTGGGCTAAAGAATGCGGGAGCAACTTACCAACGGATGATGGATAGGGTCTTTCGTGAGCAAAAAGGGAGGAATCTGGAGGTCTATGTGTAAGACCCCCCTCCCCTAAACGCAATCGGGTCAGGTCAGAGATTTTTTTTACCGCCCAAGACGGGCCCATGCTTTCTAAGTGACACCAACCCACTCTCCAAACATAGAATGATCGCCTTGTCAGGTTATGGAAACTCATCATAGCACATCAGATCACAACGAAAGTAATTCAGAAACCGATATATTTATATATATTTAACAAAGGCCGTAGCCATAAGTTTGTACATGCGGCCCATTGGTCTAAGGAAAAATACAACATTCTCTCCCTACTTCTACCAAGCTAAGGGCTCACATATCTAAGGACCGAAGACGAGACTAGTGTGTCTGCTCATGCGGGCTCTAAGATAGGTATTCTCTCACATTGAACTTCGCGCTGTTCCATCTCCTGTGAATGGTTATTCAATAACCGTTAGTCAAAGACTAAGCGGATTCACACCTCCTCCCCAAGATCCCTGAACATGGGGACGAGAGTGAGCCTCAACACTACTAACAATAGCCGAAGCAAAAGAGGGTTATCAACATATTTATATAATTGCATTTTCAAGAAATAATACTAGGAGCATTAGGCTGAACAGACGCAACAATATATAACTGGAAACTGTAGTATAAACATCAGTTATTCCACAATGAACTCAACTGGCATTACACAATCACTTAGGGGGATTATAACCTGCAACCACACCGCATGTGTTCATAACCCGCTTTCACACTGCAGGTGTTCATAACATGTGCACACACCTTATGTCAACATAGTTTGAACCGCTTCTCTTCCAGCAGGGTAGCGAGCCTCACGGGCCTCACCGATGTGGCCGTCTGTGACAGTGGCCAGTCCTGCCACTTCTGGGTATGGACATACTGCACTACCCATGCCCCAACGTACAACCCCGTGCACTCTTGGACATAGGATACATCTGGTAACAACTAAATTTGGCCAACCAGCAGAGGGACCCAGCGGGGCATATAAGATACAACCGAGCTCCCGGGGTGCACATCTCCCTGTCGTCTAGAGTCGTCAACCTTCCCGCACCGGTACGTATGGTCTACAGGCATGACTGACCCACCACTTTTACCGCAAGCATTTCAAAACCAATTGAACAATGGAAACACACTTTGGGCCTGCCACGACCTTATTATTTTGACCGGCTGTTCCATACCTGCCTGGTAGGTACAACAGGCGTAAGGGCACATTATTTGGGGCTAACATTGGAGGAGTTACTCAACTCGCGATTATCCCCAACTAAGGCTCTACCAAAATAGGAATGACCGCTCGTAAGAGTAGAGCTCGGCTAGAACTGTAGGTATGATAAATTACTGTAATTGAGCGAAGCAAAAAGTGGTGCAAAATAAGCTGCAGAAATGAAATACTGAATTATAAAAGTACTGAAAGGAAGGACTGAAGTATGGAGCTGGAATAACAGGACCGATATGAGACTGGAATAGTACTGAAATAAGGTACTGGAATAAACTACAGTAAGTAAATGCTGAACAGAACTGCTGGAATAAAGTGCTGAAAGAAACTGGACCAGCACTGAACTGGAGTAAAAGAAATACTGAAAGAAAGTGCGAAATCTGAAATAAAAGAAAATCAGGCAGTTAGTAGTCCTTCAGTTCCATCTCCATCACAGGAGGCATGTTCAGTTCTTCTCTCCGTTCCAAGGAGATTTCTCAGTTCCAAGGAGGCAACTCCATTCATAGGAGGCTTCTCCGTTCCAAGGAGCCAACTCCGTTCATAGGAGACTTCTCCTATTGGGAACAGTGCCCAACAATGTTCCTGATTTGAAGAAGTGCTCGGTTCAATGATAAGTGCAAGCTGTATTTAATGCTCCATCTAGCTCATGCTTGCAGAGATCGACAAATGTTAAGTACTTTAACTATTTCTGTAAGTACTATATATATCGTCAAGAAGAAGCAAGATCGTCGAACTCAGAAGGAAGATCATCGACCGCTGAGACTGGGCAAGATCATCGACCGCTGATACTGGGCAAGATCGTCGACCGCTGAGACTGGGCAAGATCGTCGACCGCTGAGACTGGGCAAGATCGTCGAACGCAGAGAAGATGCGGTATCATCGACTTCACCAAAGTGGCCTTGTCGTCGACAAAGAACAAACATCATCGTAAAGAAGGCATGTCGTCTGAAGAAAGATAAGCTGAAGACTAGCAGCTGCTGAAGCGTCGACATAACATCACTCATGTCGTCGAGAGAATAACATGATTACGATGACAGACAGCAAGAAAGAAGATCTCAACGACACAGTCAGAGAAAGCTTATCGTCGTATATACAGAAGAGAAAGAATATCTCGTATCATTGAGATACCGGTATGAGAGGCAGAAGCAAGAATAACTGAAGTTCTATCAAATTTCAAGACTTCGACAAAGTCCTAAATTACTGTAATCTCTTATAAAGGCTTGCGGGCCTATTTGTCTGGCTTGAAGGCTGGAGAGCTGTGAGGCTTGAGGGCCAGGGCAGTGGACTTGCGGGTCCGACACCGTCTAGCTTGTGGGCTGGAGAGCTGTGAGGCTTGAGGGCCAGGGCAGTGCACTTGCGGGTGAGATTTGTTGAGCTTGTGAGCTCGGGGAAAGTAGGGGATTGCGGGCCTAGGCTGTTGGGACTTACGGGTCCGTATTGTAGGGCTTGAGGGCCTGAGTGTTGAGCTTGCGGGCTCGGGGGCAGTAGGGGCTTGCGGGCCTAGGCTGTTGGTACTTGCGAGTCCGAGTTGTAAGGCTTGAGGGCCTAAAGTTTTTGGCAGAGTTTACCGATCCTAGCACACTGCTGGGTAGGCGCAAAGGGGCAGAGGAATACTCAAGACACCCGGTCTTGAGGAACCTCTATAGATCTTTTGTGTGCTTTATGTGGTTTGCTCTTTACTTTACAGATCTACTAACCAGAAATCAAGAACACCTAAAAGGGGATAATATAATTTGAAAAACCTATTCACCCCCCTCTAGGTGATAAAGTAGACACCGTATAAACAACAAGTGGTATCAAAGCGAGGTTGTTCAAATAAAGCTTAACAGCTTGAACAGATCTGCCAGTGGGTGTCTAAGCATCATAAGTATGGAGTCAAGAATAGTTACCTGTTCTAGAGAAAACTTTGCCCTTTGGAAAGTTAGAGCAAGAATTTACATGGAGGCAATGGATCCCAGAATGTTTTTGATTGTTCAAGAAGAACCACGTACCTCAATTGCTATGATAAAAGATGAGGTTCTTCTAAGCAGCATGGACAAGGAAGCCAGAAACATTCTAGCTAGTGGAGTAGATCTGCCAACACTCCAGAAGCTAAGTCATTGCACTACAACAAAGGACATGTGGGATTCCTTAAAAGTCCTCATGGAAGGGTCAGAGGAAGATTTTGAAGAAGAAACCTCTCATGAAGAGGTATATATCAGAGCACAACTGACCACTTCAGACAGTGAATCAGAAGATGAAGAATGCTCTGGAGCAGGAGAAAGAATAAGAGCACCCTTGACTCTCACAGACTGTGACTCTGAGGATGAGGAAGTCTGTGGGTTGATGGCTCTATCAGATGAAGAAAATCATGATGAACCACATCATGATCAGGTATGCATCACTCACACACCTTTACTACCTGATTTATTTTCATTTAAGAAGACCAAGAGTGCATCAGGTGATTGTTCATCATCTGAAGATGATGCAGAAGACTGCTCATCTTGCAACAATAAGAATCATACTGATCTATTAAAGATGTTTGGTGATTTCTTGGAGGCTCTGAGAAAGAGCAAAAGGCTTGTTAAGGAACAAGCTAGGGAGCTAGAATCTCTCAGACCTTTTAAGGTTGAATCAGATAGGAAACTGGGTATGTCCTACAACAAGTACACCGATCCAAATGAGCTCAACAAAATCATAGACAAGCTTTATGATGAAAGAAGCCAAAGGGAAGAACTTATCAAGAAACTTAAGAATGACCTTCTTAAGGAAAGATGCTTGATGGCTCAATTCTCTAAGCCCAAAACTGTACTGCCCATCATTGACACCTTCTCCTCCTATGGAAATAGGAGGGGATTGGGTTACAATGAAGGGGCAATAGATGCTGGCAATGGAGAAAGGGGCTAAACTAAAGCAGAGCCTCATACCACCTTTCAGAAGGTAGTGCTTCCCTCAAATAGGTATGATCAGGACAATGTCCATGGTCACTGGATGAATGGAAGCTCCACTAATCATGAAAATGCTCCTGACTATGAAAATAGAAAGGGCATGGGGATGAGTGCATTAAAGGCTCCCCATGTGGAAATTCAAATGGCCCATCATGGACCATTTGTATTTGGTATCCCAGCCCCCACTCTCAAGGATAAAGGTGCAACATTTTCTTAATTTCTTCCAGATAAAGAGCAGACTAGTAGCCCCAGTATGATCAATTCTCACTTGAACATATCTGATGCCATCAACACCCTGTCAGCTACCAAGCTGACACCTATTGATGACAAATAGATAAAATCAAGAAGAAACAATGATACTAGAGCAACTAGTCAGCTCTTGGCTGAGAGAGATAGGAAGAATGCTGCTTCCTTCTCTACTGAACATACTTCAAAAATTGTTCAGAAAAGAAGGTACAACATCCATGAATGTTGGTGCTGTGGCAAAGTGGGACACTTTGCCATTGACTATTGGCACAACCCCTGTGTGCCTAATGCAAAGGAGAGACCTCCTGGAAGGGCTGCGGTGAGTAGAGGGATTCCCCATTATGCTAATAAGAACCTAGGACCCAAGTCACCTTGGGTTCCTAAGGGATATTAAATCTGTCTTGCAGGGTAGTCCATTTAGCCATTAAAAAGCAAACAAGGCTAATGCACAATAAGGGCTCCAGGCTCAGCTCTGGACTAAGAAAAACTTACCACATACCAAAGTGCACTAATCTAGGGGGAGCTAGAAGTAAAGATAAGTGGACATTCCATCGAGGGGGAGCCACTAGCTCAAGGAGACATAGAGGCCAAGGTGAAGGTAACCATGTTAATGTTTAACACATAAACTCATCTTCATCCAGTATTGTAAAAGTAATTTTCAAAAACCATATCGTCAGAATGATGATTGGTATCGTCGAAAGATCTGCATCACGACGATATCCAATCGTCAGCGGACTCTTAATTAGGTCTAAGATCAATCATTACAGCTAAATTCGAGTTAGTCAGACATTTAACAAATGACACTTCAACTTCCAACTCGGACACTATAAATAAGGTCAAATGTCTTAAGGTTAAAACACTCTCTACATTAGCCCTAAAAAGCCATCGTGTTCTCCACGCCTTCTAAGAGTGAACGAGTCGACTGTGCTGAAATCAACCAGGGTCAAGCAAAAGATGGCCCCAAAGAAGGAAGATTTTCTATTCGAAGGAAATTAAGTTGTGAGGAACGGATTCTCAGAAGGTTCAGAAGAAATCCAGGCACCTTTAAGCTACTCGAGACCATCAGCCTAGAATTCGCCCTCTTTGAGCCAACAGTAATATTAAAAAGAGAAGTGCTGGAGTTCTACTCAAAAGCCAAGGGTGGCTCGAAGGGAACGTCTGTGAAGAGCGAAATTAATGGGATAAAGGTTAAGGTGAATCCCAAAAGATTGAACAGGTCTCTTCAGTTGACAGCCTTTGCCAATGGGGAGGAAGACTAAAAGATTACTCAGGAAGACCCTGTCAAGGCTCTGGCTTGGTGCGGCCATTCGAGCAAAACCTATGGATCTCTCGAAAGGAAAAGCTTAAATCAACAAGGAAAGCTGTTGGCAGACATTGTGGGAAAAGCTCTCCTCTGCAAGGTAGGGTCTCATGATAGGATATCCAAACCCATGTTCGAGATGATGGCAAGGATAATCCTGAGTAAAAGGACCAACTGGGGTCAGCAAATCTTCAAGAGGATACAAGAAAGCTTTCAAGCCCCAAATATGGGAAGGATTTTATCACTATACTTTCTGCTTTCCTACCCTGAAAATTTTAACAAAAAGTATGGAGTAAAAATCCATCACATGAAAAGGATGGATATCAGAATACTGGAAAGATGAGAAAAAGTTCTGACTAGGCCTCCCAAGAAGTTGAAGACTGCAGAAGATGTGAAAAGGAAGGTAGGAAGCTCCTCTGAAGAAAGTGAGTCAGGCAACAGCTCACCTCCATCTAACTCTGAGGCAGCTATGGAGACAAGGAACGTCGCCCTCCAGAGCTCTGCTCCAAGTCAAGGATCCAGGACAACAGCAAAATCAAATCAAGGCAGTGCTGAAACCGAGGGGGAGAAGGACAATGGGATCCCTGCTCAAGTTGAAGAAGTGATCAATAAGATCATAGGAGATGAGGACACTGGTCACTCTGAATCAGCAATGCCAGGGTACAACCAAGAGAACCCTATAGATGGAACTAGCAAACACCAACAAAGTCCTGAAGTGGAGAATGAGCCAAACCACTCACCAATAAGAAAATCTCTATCTCAAATAATTGAAGGGGATGAAGAAGAGGAACAAGATGGTTCACCTCCAGAGGTTAGTCCAGTGGAGCTCCCACTATTATCCCAGATAAAGATGCTCCTGGAAGAGCAAAGATTAAAACTTGAAAGTTATGTCACCTCTGCTATCAATGATCTAAGAAGAGAACTGTCTACTGAAATGGCAACACTAAGTAATGATGTGAAACATCTGCACAAATTCACTGCTCATACTCACAAGGGTATATCTAACCTAGGGGCTAATCAATCAATGATTGTCGGCAGCAAAAAAAAGGCCTACATTGCATCCACCAAGAGGATGGCTGAACATAAAACTGATCTCAAAGAAAGTCTAGATCAAAATAATAAAGATCTAGACAGTCATCTGCTTGAAACCAAGAATCACTTGGAAGCAGGTATCCATTTGCTCAAGAACAAAATACTGGCATCCGAGGAGAATCTCCACAGAGGGATATCTGAAGAAGTAATAAAGGGGGAGGGATCAATGATAAAGGCTAGTAGTGATCATGCCATCTGGACCACCAACACCATCAGGGAAGCAATGAATCTCCCTCCTCTGTATTATGACGAGCCTGCTGAAGAGAAACATACAGATACTCCTGTTACTGGTAAAGGTAAAGACAAGGAAGCACTGGAGGATGAAGAAACAAAAGTGAGGAAGAGAAAGTACAAGGAAGAAATGGAGAAAAAGGATGACTATGAAAGATGGAGTCCTATATCCAGGACCATCATTCTAAAAGCTTGGGAGCAAGTGAAAGTTAACAAAGGTGAAAGGTACAATGTATACAATCCTCAAGAATGGGCTAAACATAAAGATCAAGAAGAAGTAAGTTGAGAACACAGAAGAAATAAGCAAGCAGGAAGTATTCCAGCTGACACTCCTGAACCATTAAAATATCATCCTAAACCGTTTGAGTACTTCATCAGGAAAGCTGATAAGGTGCAGGAAGCCAGTGCCAAGAAAGCAAAGGATGCTGTTGATATGAGAGCACCAGAGAAATAGATGGCTAAAACTTTAAAGGGGCTAAATGTAGAAATGTCAGAACTTTTGAAAACATTTGGCACTATTTATAAATGAAGTGACATTTGCCAAATTTCTGTGCTCACTCATGTTTAGCTGAAATATCATCACTACATGCTTATCTGCTTGAAATGTTAAACCTTTTTATGTGAATGGCATTTATCATTGAGTGAGTTATGACTTCTTCAACTAGGGGGAGATTGTTGGGAATAGTGCCCAATAATGTTCCTGATTTGAAGAAGTGCTCAGCTCAATGATAAGTGCAAGCTGTATTTAATGCTCCATCTAGCTCATGCTTGCAGAGATCGACAAATGTCAAGTACTTTAACTATTTCTGTAAGTACTATATATCGTCAAGAAGAAGCAAGATCGTCGAACTCAGAAGGAAGATCGCCGACCGCTAAGACTGGGCAAGATCGTCGACCGCTGAGACTGGGCAAGATCGTCGACCGCTGAGACTGAGCAAGATCGTCGACCGCTGAGATTGGGCAAGATCGTCGAACGCAGAGAAGATGCGGTATCATTGAATTCACCAAAGTGGCCTTGTCGTCGAGAAAGAACAAACATCATCGTAAAGAAGGCATGTCGTCAGAAGAAAGACAAGCTGAAGACTAGCAGCTGCTGAAGCGTTGACATAACATCACTCATGTCGTCGAGAGAACAACATGATTACGACGATAGAAAGCAAGAAAGAAGATCTCAACGACACAGTAAGAGAAAGCTTATCGCATATATACAGAAGAGCAAGAATATCTCGTATCGTTGAGATACCAGTATGAGAGGCAAAAGTAAGAATAAATGAAGTTCTATCAAAGTTCAAGACTTCGACAAAGTCCTGTCATCGAGATATTGTCCATATCGTCGAGATACTGTCGGTATCAGCTTGAAGGTGGAAATATCATCGAGACAGAATTCAAATGTTGCGGACGCGCTGTCAGCATTTAATGCCACCGCCCAATTGTCCAATCAGCGTGTATTCTAAGGATATGGGCATCTGACATTAAAAGATACGACTTATGACCGTTATGCGGCTCATCTGTCCTATAAAAGGGGAACAATGATGCCCTAGAAAAGAGAGGTCTTCGAAGAGAAAGAAAAAGAAAAAGAAAGAATCCCGCCGCTCTTCAATAGAATATTATATTCAGCGGAGAAGAAGAACGAGAATAAGATTCAAGGGTTCTCAGAAGAATCAGTCATCTTCATCGACTGAAAAGTGAAGCCGATCTTCATCAGGCAAAGAGTAGAGATTGAAGAAGAACTGCGCTGTCAAAGATCTGAATCAGAAAATCTTCTTCAATCGTAAGAAGCCAATCTTCATCGACGGTTAAGTTGCCAATCCTCATCAGGCTAAGAAAAGATTTGAAGAAGAACCGTGCGTTCAAGATCTGATTCAGAAGCAGCTTCTTCAATCTCAAGGAGCCGATCTTCAACATGCTAAAGTTGCCAATCTTCATCCGACAGAAGTAACAGTTTTATTACTGTAATCTCTTGTAAAGGGTTGCGGGCCTATTTGTCTGGCTTGAGGGCTGGAGTGCTGTGAGGCTTGAGGTCCAGGGCAGTGGACTTGCGGGTCCGACACCATCTAGCTTGCGCGCTGGAGAGCTGTGAGGCTTGAGGGCCAGGGCAGTGCACTTGCGGGTGCGATTTGTCGAGCTTGCGGGCTCGGGGGCAGTAGGGGCTTGCGGGCCTAGGCTGTTGGGACTTGCGGGTCCGTATTATAGGGCTTGATGGCCTGAGTGTCGAGCTTGCGGGCTCGGAGGCAGTAGGGGCTTGCGGGCCTAGGCTGTTGGGACTTGTGGGTCCGAGTTGTAAGGCTTGAGGGCCTGCAGTTTTTGACAGAGTTTGCCGATCCTAGCACATTGCTGGGTAGGCGCAGAGGGACAGAGGACTACTCAAGACACCCGGTCTTGAGGAACCTCTATAGATCTTTTGTGTGCTTTCTGTGGTTTGCTCTTTACTTTACAGATCTACTTACCAGAAATCAAGAACACCTAAAAGGGGATAATATAATTTGAAAAACCTATTCACCCCCCCACTCTAGGTGATAAAGTAGACACCCTATAAACAACATCTCCGTTCCAAGGAGGCAACTCCGTTCATAGGAGGCTTCTCCGTTCCAAGGAGGTTAGTTAACAATTCTGCGGTGAGTTCTTTGTATTTTACCGTGTTAGGGTCCGCCGGTTTGATTGTATACGATTGTTACTTTTAGTTGCCCTATTTTGGGAGAATCATCGGATTACAAGATTTCGATCGAGCTTTATCATAATACCAAGTCTCTTTATTATAGATACCCAATTTAATCATTAAGACTCCAAATCTCCGTAAGAGGTTTAACACAAGCTCTTTTAACCTCAATTGCTCGCTCTGGGGTGAATCAAGTTCCTGTATTACGACCGATATTAATTCTTCCGATTTAAAGCTCTTTTATTCAACAAATACGACCAAAGGAACTTCTGTTATTCCAAAAATTGCCAAATTTTGCATGATGATTTATACTAAAATAAGGAAGGCTCCCGTATTTTTATCAGGCTAATTTCCCCAGATAGGAGTTCTATATAATATTTAAAATAACACGAAGAGACCACAAGTTTTTTTCAAAAATAGATAATCTTTCAATAAATCACCAAACTTTTTCAGTGGGTAATCACCAGATCCACTGTTTCCTAAAGATTTCCTCAGATTTTTATAACAGTTAAAAGTCTCTGATATTATTAAACTAGCAATTTCTACCTCATTTAAATTTCTAAAAATATTAGGATTGCATAATAAAATCTCATTTTTTCCCTGGCCTGTGCCATACTCTAATAAATATCATATAAAAATTTCAGCCATGTAGGTCATGAAAATCTTCCCCTGGAATATTTACAAGCAAAGGACCCAGCTTGATTAAATCCTTGAAAAATATCAGGAATCAATATACAAATCTGATTATTTATTTTTCTAAGCTGAGGCATACTTTAATACACATCATATAAAAATTTCAGTCATGTGGATCATGAAAATCTTCCCCTGGAATATTTACAAGCAAAGAACCCAGCTTGATTAAATCCTTGAAAAATATCAGGAATCAATATAAAAATTTGATTATTTTTTTCTAAGCTGAGGCATACCCTAATACACATCATATAAAAATTTCAGTCACGTGGGTCATTAAAATCTCCCCATGGAATATTTACAAGTAGAGGATCCAGCTTTATTAAATCATTAAATTGTCATAATTACTTCTGAAAATTCTCAAATAATTACCGCAGGTGTACATGGACTTTGAAAATATCCCATATTTATATCATAATTTTGGGATCTAATTTAATCCCTCCGATAATTCAAAAGCCCAAATATTTGATGTATTTTAGTTTCTAAAAATACTTGGCCTCTTCCAAAAATTATGAAATTTTTACAGCAGCTAGCCCTTGCCAAGATGAACAACTTTTATGTTCAAAGTTTTTGTATTTAGGCTTTTCTATAAGGCCCAGAAAAATCAAGTGTTACAATAAATATAATTATAAAAATTTATAATTTTTTTAACAAAGTTCATTTCCTGTAAGCACCCCCGCCCCTTGCGGGCCTTCTCCGCCGCTGGTCGGCCGTCGGCCGGCCATGGCTCCACCCCCGACCGACTCCCATGGGGTGGGCTCTCCCTCCGGCTGTGGTCCGCCAGCCACCGCCGGAGTTAATTTTTATAAAAAAAAGCTGAACAGTGGAGAGGGAGGACGGCGACGGTGCTCCGCCACCGGAGTTCGCATGCGACACGTTCGGTAGGTAGGAAGGAGAGGAGGAGGTTCCACCTTGTTTGGGGTCCTCGGGAGCTCCAACAAGTTCCACCATGGAAGGTGGTGGAGGGTGGTGGAGGCTCCGCTCGTGTTTTCCGGATAGGCGGGGCTCCGGCAGGGGTGTTGCTGGCTCTACTGAGTTTGAGGGGTGGTGTGCCCTGGACTAGAGGGGGTGAGGGCCCTTTTATAGGATCTTGGGGTTACCTCCTTCTCCATTTCATCGGTGTGGGACTAAGTTTCCCTTAGAGGTTTAAGAGCTTGCTTCCCCAACTGTAGTAAGGACAGGTGGCCTTCATCTGGCTAAGGAGGTACAGCCAAGTGTGAATCATCTGTGGCTTAGAGTTTGGGTGGCTTGCTTTGGGCTTGGGGAAAAAGAGGAGGTGGAGGAAGGAGTGTTTCTTGCCTTGGCCCAAAGGGCCATTCTTCTAGATCTTGCTGGAAAAATAGAGCACACTTGGGCTGGGGGTTGAGCCTATGGTGGAGCCTTGGGTGGAAGTTTTGAGTAGGATTTTAATTCAACTCTAAAATAATAATTTTGGGAAGGTTTGACCAAAGTCAACTCTCGGGTGGGTCCCCTAGGTGGGTCAAAGTCATAGTAGGTCCAAGTCGTCGAGTGACGAGCCAACGTTGGTGGGTTGGAGTAATATTAGATTGTGTACGCTTTTTGATGCATCACCTAACTTGACAGGACCCGTTTTGACTAAGTTGATCGAAAGGTGGCTGAATTGAGCGTAACGAATTCCGTCGCTTTCGTATTGACCATATGAGTCCAACGTAACTGACTGAGGTCAATTCCGAGTTCATATGCTCCATATACAAAATGGCGTTGTCGTGATGCACAATGATACTCAAAATTGTCATATTTCAGATTGGAATGAAACGAGTTCCGTTGCACTCGTATTGACTATTGCATTCTAACGCAACTGACAGAAATCAATTCGGAGCATGTATGCTCAAAATACAAAAGTGCGTTGTTGTGACGCGCTACGATACTCGAAACGGTCATTTTCTCCATATGACCTCAGATTGGGACAAAATGAATTCCGTTGCACTCGTATGGACTATACAAGTCTAACGCAAATGACAGAACTCGATTCGAAGCATGTATACTCAATATTCTAAAACAGCATCGTCGTGACGCGCTACGACACTCAAAACGATCCTATTCTTCATATGACTTCGGATTAGAATGAAACGAGTTCCGTTGCACTCATATTGACTATACGAGTCTAACACAACTATCAGAACTCAATTCAGAGCACATATGCTCCATATACTACAACAATGTCGATGTGGTGCGCTACGGTACTCAAAACGGTCATTTTCTCCATATGACCTCAGATTAGAACGAAACAAGTTCTGTTGCACTCGTATTAACTATACGAGTCTAACACAATAGTCGAAACTCAATTCAGAGCACATATGTTCCATATACTAAAACAACGCCGTCGTGACGTGCTACGACACTCAAAATGGTCACATTCTCCAAATAACCTCGGATTGGGATGAAACGAGTTCCGTTACACTCGTATGGATTATACGAGTCTAACGCAACTGACAAAACTCAATTTGGAGCAGGTATACTCATATACTATAGGGGTTACCGACTAGCTTCTAGGGTACCCTACTTAGGGTTTGGTAACTTTTATTGGGTCATCTAGGGTCCTAGTGACCCAATAAAAGTCGGGATGTTACACTATAAAGATGATCTCATGATCAAGAGCCGAGACCTCGAGTCCCATCTCCGGGATCTTGAAGAGACCTTCGGCACCTTGAGAAAGTTTAAGATGAGACTCAATCCCTAGAAGTGTGTCTTTGGGGCCAGTAGTTGGAAGTTCTTGGGTCATCTACTCACCCCCATCGGGGTAGAGCCTAACCCCGACATGGTGAGAGCGATAATGGAGATGGGGTTACCAAGGAATGCAAAGAAAGTCCAGTGCCTCACCGGAAAGTTGCCTGGACTAAGTAGGTTTCTCTCTAGGGCAGGGGAGAAATGCCCATCCTTCTTCAAGGTACTGCGAGGAAACCAGAAGTTTGAATGGACCCTCGAGTGCGAGGGGAAATTCCGAGTGCTAAAAGAATAGTTAACCCGAGCCCCACTGCTCCAGGGGCCGAGGTAGGGTGAGGACCTGTCCCTCTACCTAGGGGTAGGGGCCGAGGTGGTAAGTTTGGTTCTGGTCCGGGATGAAGGAAAGAAGCAGCTCCCAATCTACTATGTCAGTAGGGTGCTGAGGAAGGCAGAGCTCAGGTATCTCATCTTGGAGAAGCTGGCCTTCGCCCTGGCGGTGTCAGCCCGAAAGCTCTGACCTTAATTTCAAGCGCATTCTATCAAGGTGGTGACCGACCATACCCTGTTGGACATGTGTGTCATATCCCTTTGTTTGAGAATAACAAATCCCAAATTGTATTTGATCTTACTTGTCGTGTGTTTATAGTGTGCAGGAACTATATGTGCAATACTCCACTGGTAGAAAGCAGCTTGGAACCAACAAACTGAGCTTAAGCACCACTGCCAGCGCTAGGGGTTACCGCAGGCGCTAGCACTACCGCCAGCGCTAGCGCTACCGCCTGGCGCTAGCTCAAGTTCTTGCACAATGCCATGCCGTCGATGGTTTCGCAACCGCTCTACACGAACGCTACTGCATGTGCTAGGTGCTACCGCAGGCGCTAGCTCCAAGGTGAATAAAAAGAGCCAATTTCGATCATTTTGATCATCCATCCCAGAGAGATTGCTTGTGCCACAATTCTACTGCTGCTATAATGCCGAAGATGGATCTCCCACAAAAAGCTTAAGGAGAATTCTGGAGGAGGACTACGTCACGCTACATCCGAAGGACGATTGCTTCGACCTCGCTCATACTACAATGATCCTTCATCTCCAACATCAGAAGATCTCATATAGGGAGTTTTTATTATTGTTATCTTTATTTTCATTCCATATATTTTTGTAACCGTTTAGAGAATTCGCCTTGTGTTGGCGACTAGGTCCTTGCGCGGCTTAGGGGTAATTCGCCGCGTGAGTTGGCGACTAGGTCTAGGAGATTAGATCTAGGGGGTGCTCGAGGCCATATCCGGGGAAGGATTGGCTAGAGCGGCTTGAGGCCATATCCGGGGAAGGATAGGCTAAAGCCAACCGGTTCGTGGGGATACGAGTCGGTATAGAAAAGGAAAAATGTCTTTCATTTGTATGCCTCTGATTTCTAGCGACATTGAAATCAAATTTATGTAAACACCTTTTTATATAAATACAATCTTGTCTCTATTTGTGTTTACTTGATTTCTCTCCTTTGGCATAATCTCTAAAATATTGGTTACTAAGTTTTCAATTCTAATCACTTTATCTAAATTGTTTATTTTAATCTCTTTCATCATATAACAATTTAGTACTTGTTTCAAAACTTGGATATTATGATATTCTCTTAATTTAGCTAAATTGTTATTTTGTCTTCTCTTATTATAAAACAATTTAGTAAATTGTTTAATATTACAAAAAGAATTTTATTCCCTTATTCACCCCCCTCTAAGGGCGCCTATCGATCCAACAAGTGGTATCAGAGGGAGGTTATTCCAAATCGGTTTAAAAACTGGGAATAATGGTGTCTCGTGATCTCGCTTCTACTAGTAGGGGAAACTTTTTTTATAAATGAAAAATCTTTGGCACCACCTTTATTTGAAGGCAAAAATTATAATGGGCGGAAAACTCTTATGGAAAAATTTCTTAAATCTTTGGATATTGAAATTTGGAATATTACAATTAAATTGCCCTCAAGTATTTTAAATAAAAATGAAATGTTTTTAAATGCCAAATCAATGAATAGTCTATATTGTGCATTAGATCAAAATATTTTCAAACTTATTTATACATTTCCTATTGCTTATGAAGTTTGGAAATTTCTTGAGAAAACTTATAGTCTTCCTTCCACAGATGATGAACAAGAGCAATTCCTTATTGATCCAAGAGAAGAAACTGATGAGGATTCATGCTTGGAGGAAGATCTATCTAAGAGAGAAGAATGCAATGTCACAACATTGGACTCAAATGATGGCAACACATCAAGCAAAAAAGAAGACAGAAATTCAACTATGGAAGAGGAATGCAAAGAAGATGTCAAAGGAACCCTTGGTTCAAATCTTGCCTCATCCCATAACATTGTAAGAAAATCAAAAACTTCTCTTTTTGTTACAAATTCTATTTCTACATCTCGTATGCTTAAAATTGCTAAACGTAAAATTTTAAAGTTAAAAATTGCTAATTCCAAATTACGTTTAGAAAATAAATCTTTAAAAGCGAACGATAAAGTAGAATCAAATATTGATGTGTTAAATTCTCTTTCATGTTCTTTAGTTAAAATTCCTACTCCTTGTTTTGATTGCAATCTATTAAAAGAAAAATTCTTGGATATTGAAAAAGGGTTCTTAGGTTCTAAAAAGCATAATGAAAATTTGATAATTGAAAATGATGCTTTAACTTGTAAGTTAAGACAATTAAAATCTTTTGTTGAAAAAGTTCTAATTTCTAGTAATGTCATTCATCATAAGATTTTAAATAATAAAGATAAATTAACTTACAAAATTATTTCTAAAAAGGACCATTTTCACACATTAACTCAAAAAGAGTTTAGTTTCAAAAAGAATTATGATCCTCACAAAATTCTTAAGAGTCACTATTATAAGTCTCAATATATTTTCAATCACCACTCAAATTTAAAATCTCTATTTCATGAAAATCAAACTATAAAATCTTTTCCTTCACATTATAAGAGTATGTCTATAAGAAAGAGTGGAAATGAAAATCATCAAAATAAGAACCAATCATTTAACATATATTATAACCCACTCTTTTAACAATCAATTCTAAAGAAAGACAATCACTCTTATATACTTTCAAAGAATCCATATAATAAACGTCATTATAATTATCAACATCAAGCTATTTTGAAAAATAATTTGAATAAACATAAACCCCCAATGAATTATTTTTCAAACAACTATCATCATATAAAAATGTCACATAATCATTATATGGATTTAAGTGATAAACAACCAATGTATGAATGGAGACCCATAAAGAAAAATGACATATCATCTTTAATTAAAAAGGCCCATTCATCATTATCTTCCCAAAAGCCACCAAGATGTATTTGGGTACCCAAAGGAACCATCCCACTTGGTCCCCTTTGGATACCTAAATCTCTTATTCATTAGTATCCTATCATTTGCATGAAGTAGAATCAATTAAAAATGAAATATTAATACTCTACATCATGATGTGCTTTATTTCTTTTACTCTTGTTTGTTTTGTATTTTTTGATCCAACATGTTTATGGTCTCTTTGTATTTCATAAGATATGACTTACAAATCTTAAGCCTAATGTTTTAACAAATCAAATTGAATTAAAATTGAAAATAAAGTCATATGTTGTTAAAAGTGACCTATCTCTCATTTTTTATATGTTTTATCCTTTTTAAATCCATTGCCGATAAATGTCTTATATTATCATTATAAATTAAATGCTAAATTTGCTAAATGATATTATCAAGACTAATGAAATTACTTTCAAAATTGGATTTAAATGGACTTTTAGGGGTCTTAGGCTAAAAATATTAAATGCACAACTTATTGTATATTTGTCTAATTTCATTGTTGCATATGATAGCCCCTATATTGAAAAATCATAATCGAGAAAAATCGGAATCAAACGATATAAAAGAAACCACATGTTTTTAAATCAAAAATTGTAACTCAAAATTGTAAATAAATAACAATGAGTTGCTAACGCCAGGCATTATCACAAACGCCGGCGGTAGCTTATTTTCCTAAAAAAATTCCGATTTCTCTAGTTATTATTTTCTGAAAAATTATGTTAAGTATCGTTATCTTCTACTTTCAGATACCTTGTATTAAAATAAAAAAAAATTTACAAAATAACCAAAACATTTTTTGTCCTTTATATATATGTAGTATAATATTCACCTTACAAGCAGTCACTACATATTAAAAAGGATGAATATGAATTATATAATCACCACCATGATCTATTAATATCCTATGCTAAAATTCACTATAATCATATATCATAATCCATGATCTAACAAGAATTATCTTAAATCAACTAATATTATCAACCTTAGGAATTATGAAATATGTGATGGCTATTGGTATTATAGTTTCATATCTTGTTTTGTGTGTGTGATATACATCTCTATTGTCTGCATGTATTTAGACCTTAGAATCATCTTGTATCATTAAGTTCAAATCAAAAGTTTAATCTTTCCTTTATAGGTCTAAAGAAAATTAATTTGAAATCTTCTCATATTACATACAACATTATCTCCATTAAATCATATATAATAACATTGCATTCAAACTCATCATCCTAGCATCACTTCTTAGTTTATGCTTAAATTTATATGCTAGGTATAACATCTACAATGTTATTCAAATTTTATGATAACCATGTGATTTGAAATTATAATCGAATACTAAAATTCCAACAAACACATAGTTTATGGATTAATCATTAGAATATATATGAATATTGTATCATGAATCATATATTATCATGCAAAACCAAAGATCAATAAATTTTATTATTGAATGAAAATTTATCATAAATTTCAAAATGTTATATATGTGATCTTTGTCTTTGATATGATTGCATGATCATCACTTTCTAGACTTAAAAATCAAACTTGCTCATTCAAAAGAAAATCACCAAATCATATTGTCATAAGTCTAGAAGGAATAGAATTCACATACATCATGATGATCTAACATATATTATATGCAAAATTCTCTATAATCATAAATCATAATTCATGTTCTATCAAGAAATATCTCAAATCAATAATGTCTATCACCTTGGAATTATGAATCTTATGATAAAAATATGAATTATGTTTTTCTTTCCATTATTTGGTGTATTTATATGCTTTGCTATTGATTGCATGTATCCTACATATATGTAGACTCTAGAATCAACTTTGTAATAATACGAATAAATCAAACTAAATCATCACTTTATTCTAGATCTATAATTTGAAACTCTATTTTGGAATACATGTAATATTAATGTTAATTTTATGATGTGGCATTAAACCCAAAACTCATCATACTAGCATTATCACTTATTGAATATTAGTAATTGTGCTAGTTATCTCATATTGTCATCTCATAAAAGTAGAGAAACTATGCGATTTTATATTGTTCTTCACTTTAAACAAAAACCATAGTTTATAAATCAACCCATAGTTTAAAAGCATAGGTTGTCCAAAAGATTATTCACCTATGACTTCATATCTCACAATAGCGGGGGCGTAGGGTTGTATGCATTAGAGACCTAACCTCTAAGTTATGTCTTATCCTTAACCAGGGAGGGTTCCAGTGGGGCCTTGCGAGGCACTGGGGGTAAAGAGTGCTCGGTTGAACGTTCTTTAGTGTGTGCATATGGGATTAACACCCCAACCTACGGCATGTGTGCAGCTCCTCATGCCCATCTGTCATTTAGTACGGGGCTAGGGTGTAGACATTTAGTCTGGGTAGTTTTTAATCTTAGGACATACTTATATTATTCACTGCATGAACTTTTTATTTACTTATCACTTGAATCATACATATTTTGGGTTGTTCAAAATATGTCCTCTTGTGTTTTGCATAATTTATTTATTTTTGTGCTTAAATGATTTTGTAAAACTCAAGTGTTTAAGAAAGCCAAAGTTTCATGCAAATTTGATCCACCTAGAGATCTCCGAAAATTCTGAAATTTTTGCATGACACTAATCTAAGGACTCTTAATCAAGATCAAAAAATTGAAAATTTCAATTTCTCAAAAAATCATGTACTGTTTCCCGTGCTAGCACTAGCGCCGGTGCTAGCGTGGATGCTCAAATTTTCTGTTTTTCAAAATTTCTAAAAATCAATAAAAATATGTTAGTTTATATGTACTACTTTTTTTTTGTATTTCTGACTTTTTTTATTTTTGTTTTATTAGTATTATGAAAAATCAACTACAAAACTTCAAAATTCAAAAATACAAAAATATGTGTTTTTGTGGTTTTCTGTATTTTCTTTCATTAAAAAATTTCAAAACAACAAAAAAACTGTATGATCTTTATTGTTAATAACAAGCATGTATGAATTCTATTATTTAGAATTATCTACAATATTAAAACTTATTTCTTCATATTACTATGAACATTGTTTTGTTTATCATGCTTTGATATATCTATTTAAAGTGCATCAATTATATTTAAAAATATGTGTAGAACCAAGCTTAGCATGCCTCTAAGTATGAGTAAATGTATTGTGATTGATAATGATACTTTTACACTCACTTATGTTTGGTAATGTACATGTGTGTTTAAATCTAAAATGCTTGCTTGTGTATTGTGATTATACAATGAATTAAAATTTGCATAAGTTTATTATCTACACTACATTTGAATTGCACTTAAAAATTAAGAAAAGTGGTTTGAAAAAAAAATTGTTGGGTTTGCAAAACAAGTGTATTCGGAGAATGTTGTCTCACAAAAGTGAACAAAAAATAGACAAATATAACTCCACCAAGCACTACTTGAACCTCCTGATAAGTCTTCATAAGCATTGTGAGATTGAGCACCTTGGAAAGAATAGTAAAGTGTCTTGTGCAAACCTTGGTGTTTACACCAATTTGTTAAAAATGTGTGCATTAAAAGTGTGTGAAAGTAATATACTTGTGATTTATTGTGCACTTAACTCTACATATGTCTTGTATTTTGTGATTTAAATTAATTGATAACATTGCTTAAAATACACTTATGTGCACTTCATTATCTTTCATAACACTTCTTCTCATGAGTATTGGATTCTAATGCTTTATCTATACTACTCTTTATATAAGAAATGAACTAGATAACCTAGCATGATCTCTACAATGTTTTGCATCTCTTAAACTTGAAATTAAGTAACATTGCAGTATATTTTTGTTGATATGTTCATTTCATGCTTGGTATCTTTATGAAAAACTTTGAGATTTCAAAAAGGTTAAAACATCTTTCAATTTTGAACTTAAACTCATATTTTTACTAATGCTTTTCATGCTTACAAAAAGATGTTTCTTATAAATCTTCCGCTTGCTTGCAACTCTTATCTTTTTTATTTGAAATCTCTTATATATTCTATGCTTAAACTCTTTATCATTATCTATATTATAAAATCTCGATCATGCTTTATCTTGCCTCCTTACTACCCTCACCCCACCTTCTTTTGATAATACCAAAAGGGGGAGATTAATTGAAGAAATCTAGAAGATTAAGGTGAGACTAATTCTTGTAAAATTTAGGGGGAGTAAAACATTAATTACATTTATGTAGGGGGAGCATTAAGATAGGGGGAGTATGCACATTCTCATGCTTATCAAATACTATAGTTGCACTTTTATCTCGCTTATCATATACCATAAACACCTTTGTTGATTTCTTGCTAAGAGGATTTGTTATTATCAAAAGGGAGAGATTGTTGGACATGTGTGTCATATCCCTTTGTTTGAGAAAAACAAATCCCAAATTGTATTTGATCTTGCTTGTCGTGTGTTTATAGTGTGCAAGAACTATATGTGCAATACTCCACAGGTAGAAAGCAGCTTGGAACCAACAAACTGAGCTTAAGCACTACCGCCAGCGCTAGGGGTTATCGCAGGCGCTAGCGCTATCGCCTGGCGCTAGCTCAAGTTTGTGCACAATGCCACGCCGCTGACGGTTTCACAACCACTTTACACGAACGCTACCGTAGGCGCTAGGTGCTACCACAGGCGCTAGCTCCATGGTCAATAAAAAGAGCCAATTACGATCATTTTGATCATCCATCCTAGAGAGATTTCTTGTGCCACAATTCTACTGCTGCTATGCTGCCGAAGATGGATCTCCCACAAAAAGTTTAAGGAGAATTCTGGAGGAGGACTACGTCACGCTACATCTGAAGGACAATCGCTTCGACCTCGCTCATACTACATCGATCTTCATCTCCAATATCAGAAGATCTCATATATGGAGTTTTTATTATTGTTATCTTTATTTTCATTCCATATATTTTTGTAACCGTGTAGAGAATTCGCCTTGTGTTGGCGACTAGGTCCTTGCGTGGCTTAGGGGGTAATTCGCCGCGTGAGTTGGCGACTAGGTCTAGGAGATTAGATCTAGGGGTGCTTGAGTCCATATCCGGGGAAGGATTGGCTAGAGCGGCTTGAGGCCATATATGGGGAAGGATATGCTAAAGCCAACCGGTTCGTGGGGATACTGTTGAAACCAATAAATCGGTCTCTTGAGGAGTTTGGGCCCTCAACAAGTTGAGCGGTGACCAACACTTACTCCTCCTTATGGAGAGCTCTAGGCTAATAGGCTAAGGAACTATGAACAAGGCCATGGGCTTAGCGAGGAGGACCCACCACATACCCGGAAGATCTTAGAGCGCTTCCCCTCCCAATACAATGCTAAGCTTGGGCATCTTTGGAGGCTCTCTCCACCCAACAAAGAAACTAAGGGGGAGAGGAGGCCAAAAGAGAGCTCTAGAGAGAAGTCCCTCCAAATGGTGCCCCCTTGGTCTTATTAATAGTTTTTGGAACCGGGTCTGCAAATAGCCAGACTCTGGCCTACAGGATTATGAAAATACCCCCAGATTTGGCCTGCGAACAGCCAAATCCCGCTGTTCCGAGGCGCTAAACGCAGCCCAGAACACCTTTCCGGGGCCGGGCGAGAGGGGGATGACCTCCTCCCTTGCTCTCCCCCCTCACTGGGCTGGGCGAGCACGGGAGGTCGCCCTCCTCCCTGACTCGCCCCCTGCTGGGGCGGAGTGAGCTGGGAGGTCACCCCCTCCTGGGCTCGCCCCCTGCTGGGGCTGGGCGAGCCTGGGAGATTGCCCCCCTCCTGGGCTCTCCCCTGCTGGGGCGGGGTGAGCCGGGAGGTCTCCCCCCTCCTGGGCTCGCCCCCTGCTGGGGCTGGGCGAGCCCGGGAGGTCGCCCCCTACTGGGGCGAGGCAAGATGGGAGGTTGCCTCCCTCCTGGGCTCGCCCCCTACTGGGGCGAGGCGAGCCGGGAGGTCGCCCCCCTCCTAGGCTCACCCCTTCCTGTGGCGGGGCGAGCCGGGAGGTCGCCTCCCTCCTGGGCTCGCCCCCTGCTGGGGCGGGGCGAGCCGGGATGTTGTCGCCCTCCTAGGCTTACCCCCAGCTGGGGCGGGGCGAGCCGAGAGGTCGCCCCCCTCCTGGGCTCTGTAACGCCCCTGATTTTTTCGGTAATTATTTAATTCGGTGATGGCGTGTTTATGACGTCGGGGCGTTACTTTTAACGTCGAGTTAGCGGCGCGGCACCGTTAGCGCATTTTCGCGTCCATTTGGGTCAAGTCGACCAATTTTTGAGACGACCCGGAATTGGAGATTTTTACGTTAGGAAATTAGATTAATTTTAGACTTGCCCGTCAAGTTTCGTCGCGATCCGAGCCATTTTGGAGCCTCGACGCATTTTAGAAGATTTGTGTGTATTTAACGTTCACCGTAAACTTCGGCCATTTATATCTCGAGAATGGCACGTCGGTTTTTGGTTTTGACTTCGCTGATGGATTCGTAGCGCCGGCGTTCGCCTTTGGTGTGGTTTTTGTCAGTTTCGGCATTCGTTTAGTTTTTAGTAATAATATAATATTTATATAATTAATAATGATAATAATATCGTTGATATATAATGATAATAATATCGTTGATATATATATATATATATATATATATATATGTATGATATCGTTGAGGGCTTGGTTATATCGTTGGAAAGCCTGGCTATATCGTTGAGAGCATGGTGATATCGTTGAGAGCAAGGCAATATCATTGAAAGCAATGTTATATCGTTGAGAGCTTGGCTAATATCGTTGAAAGCCTGAATATATATTAATATCGCCCGATGATATCCTGCTTCTCCTTCTAGCTAGCATTATTATTATTATAATTATTAGTATGGTTAATAATTATATATATATATATATATATATATATATATATATAAGTGTCATCTTCTTCTTCTTCTCCTTCATTTTGTCCGACCGAACCAGAGAGCGAGAGGCGTAGAGAGAGGAGTGTTTCGCGAATCTTTCGGTCGCCGCCGATGGAGCTCCGGTGGACGAAATTTTCAACCGAGCATAGATCCGGAAAGCTCTCGACGAGAGCTTCGCATTCGTTGTAAGTATTTCCCGTTTCTTGGACTTTTCGCGTTAGGGTTTTCAGCCCTAACCTTCTTTTTGGCCATTTTTCTGTAGATCTCGCCTCGTCATGCCTCCTTTTGGGCCGATCTACGACGAGGAGTTGTTCGGAGAACAATTCCGGTGATTTGAAGGCAAGTGGTGATCTTGCTCTTTCTCTTTGCTAAAACCCTTTTTTTCCTCTCTCCTTTGCTTCCAGTAATTGGTATTATGCCGAGTTTTATCATCTGCTTCACTTTTGCTCCTTTTTACTCAATATAATTTTGCTCATCTTGTTAACCAAAAATGCTGCCTCATGTTCTGTTGGGCCTCACCCCTATTCCTTTGAAAAAACATGAAAATATGAATTATGTTGGAGGTCGTACACGATGTTGGCGATGCCACCGGTGCGGTGCTCTGAGGGTCGTGACGATGTGTGATGGAATTATCCCCGTACGGCTTCTCCTTTTTCTGATGAGCTGATCAGTCTCTATAATTCTGAACAAGAGTAACATGATTAATAGTGTGAATGTTGATGGTTATTTGCTGATGGCGAGTTTTGACCTTGCCTGTTTTCTCACCTTTGTTAGGTGAGTGATTTTCTGCTGGTTATTAGATTCTTCTGCTGTTTCTTTTCCTATTGATTATTTGCTGCTAGCTTTGTCATCACTGTTCCTTGCAGCTACTGTTTCCCTCTGGTTTCGCGGAGGTTTGTTTACTTTCTTGTTTTTTGTACCACTTGTAACTTGCTTCTGAGGTGTTCTTTCTTTGAATGCCTCAAGTTCTGGACAGTAGCAAGTGCTAGTGCGGAGTTGCTTTAGTTGCCGTCTTCTGACTCTCTTGAGGTAGGGTATTCTGTGGACTTGTCGGCCCATGGGTTCGTGTCAGGTGTTGACGCCCGTGGTGCCGTTTGGTTAGACTTTTGTTTCACTGCTGCTGTTACTTGTTGTTTACTTTTGAACACTTGTTCTGGAATGGTTAGATGTGGGATGGCTTTATATCCTCTCGCTTAGATATGCTAAGGTAATTGTAGCATTGCATATCATGATTTGAAATGTTAATCTCACTATTTTAAGCAGAACCTCATAAGATCATTTCATTGTATACACACACCGATATGTCATCAGTATGTCTTGACCGAAGCATGGTCACTACACTCATAGCATGATAAGAAGTATACATGGCATATTATATAGTATGGGATGCATAATATGTGTTCGTATATGGATCCACCATAGGTGGCAACATGTGACGATTATGTAGTATGGGATTCATAACCACCATTACATGGATGTCCATTAGCACGTTTTCTTTTTTCGTTACATGTAATGTTCTGTAGTATGGGATGCATAACATTACATGTGTACGCCGCTCATAATAAGCATTAAGGCCTCATTCTAGAATGCATAGCACTACATACATTCATATCATCGCATAAGCACGCGTGCCAAGTTAAAGACATACCAGATGACATATGTACATACATGATTTGAAAAGAAATTTAAATGTTCATGCACTCATGTCATAGAACAAGAGTAAATAGGATGATGGTGCATCATCCTAAGTTTAATCATTGCATCATTTCATGAAATTCCAGAGCAAGGTAACAGTAATAGCAGGTTGTTTTCTTTCCTGTTCTGAATTGATCCGGGATATTTCCGAGTCTGTTTGGCTTAAGCGTCTTAAGCCTATTTCTGATTGGATGTCCATCTATCTTGTAGACATGTCTCATAGGAGAGCGACGCGGTCGAGTTTGCTAGCTTAGGTGTCTTAAGCTAGGTCTTGATGAGTCGCTGTTTGTATTTGTAGAAGATGACCCCGAAGCGTTTTGCAATGGGGGCGATTTCCCAGTTTGAGGGTGAGTCTTCGGATTCTCATATCAAAGTGATACTAGATGAACTGCGTCAGAGCATTAAAACAATGTCAAGGCAGGTGTTTGTAATGCAAACACAGTTGCAGGCATTGCTTACTGCCACCTTGAGGCAGCAGCCTGGTGTGAAGTTTCCTGTGTTAGTCGAATACCAGAGTGAGATCGGTAAATCGAATAGATTCGCTCCTGAGATGATAGCTGTTGAGGAGTGCAAGGTCAGAAATTTCTTGGGTGATCTTCAAGGTAAGATCCAGCAGTTTGCTAACGCCTACCAATCTGAGACTGATGTGAAAGCAGTTGAAGCTGCCTTAAGTTGAGGCTATTGGAAATGCCAAAGATCGTGGTATGTCCTCTTTGCTGGAAAAAAGAAGGTTGCGGATGGTGGAAGCCAATGGGCATCTGGCCCCACCCCAAGGAAAGGACGGGAGGAAGTGTGTAGTTTCTGTGGCCGGTCAGGCCATTCCCTCGGAAAATGTTTCAAGAAACTACAAACTCGGAAGCAGCAACATGTGATCATAATTCAAGACACAACTAAAAGTGATTTGGTTTGCACTGCATGTAATAAAGAGGGGCATGATGCGAGCCGGTGTTGGGTGAAGGAAAAGGTCTGCTACCAGTGTGGGCAGAAAGGGCAGGTGAAGGCAATTTGTCCGCATTTCCATCCCTCGGTGCAGTCGGTTCCTCCACACGCTCTGCCACCGCCGCAGTTGCAGCCTTTGGTTAAAGGAAAGGATAAACTAATCGAGGTGAGCGGGGGTGAAGCTCAGTCTTCAACCCCGGTGATCTCAGGATAGATTCTGATTTAGTTCATAGCTTCCTCGCTATTTTGATTTCTATTCATCTGGCTTTGCGTGCGATTATTTTTTTGGGAAGTTAAGATAATTAACCGATGAGCGCGCGTTCTTTTGATTTTGGTGCTACCCACTTATTCGTGGCTAGGATCTTTGTAATTATCATTGTTTGACTCCCGATCAAGTTAGTGATTTGTTTTGTGCTAAGTTTTCCCTCTGGTGACTCGGTGGTGTTTAACCATTACTTGGATTTGATTTCTATAGTATGTCGATTGAAAGTACAAGATTTGGAAGATGTTAGTATGTTTTTTTGGGCATGGATTGGAGATCTAGTTTGGCGTTGTAGACCGGTGTGAGGATAAATGCCTGGTCTTCTTGTTGGATATTGACCAACCCTTGAGTGTGTTCGGATTCTCCGGTTGTTTCTGCGGTTCATGCCCGTCAATCCTTAGAGTCTGGAAACGAGTCCTTTCTTGTTTTTGTTTCTATTATGGAAAAATGCCCTCGTTGTGCCGCGTGTTCTGTTGTGTGAGAGCTTCAAATGTTTCTCCGGCTTATCTTCTCGGTCTTCCCCATGAGAAAGAGGCAGAGTTTGTTTTAGGTCTTGAGCCAGATACCTGTCTTTTTGCGAGAGCTCCTTGCCGCATGGCCCTGCGCGAGCTAGAAGAATGTTTCTAGAAGATTATGAGCAAATTGAGCATAGTTGAATGAGGTGACTATCAAGATAAATGTTCATCACCTCGAATAGGTGATTCGCTTGATCAGTTGCGAGATGGATCCGTGTTCTCGGAGATTGGCCTTCGTTTAGACTTTTGTCTGTAAAGGATCCGTGAGTCGGAGGTTCCATGGACTGCCTGTTCGTTCCTGCTATTGGCTTTATTTTGAGATCTTAGTGGCGACCTTTGAATTTAGCTAACGTTTCCTCTGCCTTCATGAATTCGATGAATGGAGTGTTAAGAGAATTTTCGGACCATCTTGTGGTCGTCCTTAGAAGTGGTGTTTGATACGCTCAAAGAGTGCAAAGGATCATGCTGAGCTTTTGTGATTGGGAGCGGTCTACATTGTGAGAGCGCATGTTTGTTTGCAAAGATGAGCAAGTACAAGTTTGGATGTCTTTAGCTACCTATCTGGGTCATGTTATTAATGAGGATGAGTTTTCGACGGACCCAATATAGATCGCTGAGTGATTGGTTTGTAAGAGATTTACAACATCAAGGAAATAAGGAATTTTGTAGGATTGGCAGGATAATATAGAAGGCTTGTGTATTGATTCTTGTGATTACTCGTGTCTCGGGTTAGGTTAATGTGGGAAAATTTAACTTTGGTTAGGGTTGTCTAGTGCGAATGAGCCTTTTCGAAAATCGAAGAGAAGATTTAGCACTGCTCCAGTTTTGATCTTACCTACCGAAGGACTGGTGTCCTGTTTATGTAGATGAGTTGTACGTTGAGCGTAAGTATGTCTAGAAAAAAAATGTGTGATCGCATACGGTTTGAGGAAACCGAAGATTCATGAAGAGAATTATCATGCTCATGATTTGGAATTTGCCCCAGTAATCTAGACATTGAACCTTGGAGATTATTTTGGTATGACGTGTTGTGTAAGGTTTGTTGGAACATGGTCTTCCGCATCTCCTAGGTTTGAGAATAACAAATCCTATGTGTATTTGATCTTGTGTGTTCAAGTGTGCAGGATAACATAGTCCATATGACTCAAGGAGCACTCATGATGACTGCCCCCAAAATTGAAGCCAGAATTCGAAGAGGCTCACTAGCGCCGGCGGTAGCACCTAGCGCCGGGCGCTAGCGATGAATAGCGCAATTCCAGGAGCTGTTATAGAAGGCGCAAACGCCTGGTGGTAGCGGATAATGCCGGCGGTAGCGATGCACACAGAAGGAATAAAAGCAAGGTTGCCGCAGATTGAAGATCCTGCCGCGCAAGAAGTTTCTTAATCGGGGATAGCGCCGGCGGTATCTACTAGCGTTGGTGGTAGCATGGCGCACAAAAGGCATAGAGCAAATCATTGCCGCGGATGGGAGATCCTGCCGCGCAAATTATTTCCTAATCCGGGCTAGCGCCGGCGGTAGCGCTTGGGCTATAAAAGGACCCCCTCTCCTCTTGTTTTTGGATACACCCATTGCATACACCTCAGAGAGAGAGTACTAGAATTCCAGAGGCTTGTCTTAGCCGAAATTTGAGGTCCCAGCGAAGCTCTGCCAATTTTTGAAGGAGAATTCCATCACGCCGAATCCAGACGAAGTCCGCTTCAACAAACGCTGATTCTACAACGGATCTTCATCTCCGACTTCAGAAGTTCATCTTAAGGGAGGTTTTATTATTTTATTTCTCTTTCTTCATTGTAAACGGTAGTGAACTCGCCTCGTGTTGGTGACTAGGTCTGGGGTAGACTTAGGGCTGAAATTCGCCTCGTGTTGGCGACTATATCTAGGCTAGTTCTAGGGGTGCTCGAGGCCACATCCGGGGAAGGATTGGCTAGAGTGGCTTGAGGCCGAATCTGGGGTGGATAAGGCTAGGGCCACTGGTTCGTGGGGAAGCGAGTTGGGATAGAAAACAAAAAGAGCTTTTTTATTATTCGCCTCCGATCTCTAGCGTCATCGAGATCAAGTTTTGTAAAACTTATTTATCATTAATAAAGCTTGTCTCTCTTTTTGTTTTACTTAACTAATTTCATGTCTTTAATCTTGCAATAATTCAAAGTTTTTAAATATAGTCTCAAGTTTTTGAAAACCCTTATTCACCCCCCCTTTAAGGGCGCCGACCGATCCAACAAGTGGTATCAAAGCGGTTTTGTTCCAATCGGCTTAACAACCGGGAACAATGGCGTCTCATGATCTCGCTTTTCCTGAGGGTCAAGGGGTTAGTCGACCACCTCTCTTTACTGGGTCAGATTTTAACTACTGGAAAAATCGAATGATGTGTTTTCTTATGACCATGGATGTAGAAGTATGGAACATGATAGAAGTACGGTACTCTCCGCCTAAAACTGTAGTAGGAGAGGCGACATTAGCAAAACCTAAAGATAAATGGGATGACAACGATAAACTAAGGTGTAAAAATAATGCTAAAGCAATGAATGCTTTATATTGCGCTTTAAATAGGACTGAGTTTAATAGAATTTCTGCATGCACAACTGCTTATGATATTTGGAATCAATTGGAAGTTACTCACGAAGGTACATCACAGGTAAAAGATGCCAAGCTGTTTCAATTGGAATCTGAATATGAAAAATTCAGGATGGACACGGAAGAGGACATCAACTCAATGTACACTCGCTTCACAAAGATTGTCAACGCATCAAAGGCGCTTGGAAAGACCTACTCCGACGGGGACTTGGTGAGGAAAATTCTTCGTTCCTTAGCTCCAAGGTTCAATCCAAAGGTGACGGCCATCTCGGAGTCGCACAACTTAAGAACGCTCCAGATCGAGAATCTCATTGGGAATCTCAAAACCCATGAGGTAGAACTATAAATTCAACATGACGAATACAACAAGGAGCTGAAGAAAAAGGCGTTGGCGCTGACATCAAAGAAGGAGTGCATTGAAGAGGACGATGATGATGAAGAAGGACTCATGGTGAAGAATTTCAAGAAGTTCATCAGAAATCCAGAGAGAAGGAACACATTCCAAAAATTCTTCCAAAAAGATACTCGACGAAAGGGATCCTCCTCTTCATCGAAGAAAGAAAAAGGAAGCGATGACGAAGAAGAAAGGCCGCCTCCAGAATGCTATCACTGCAGAAAAACCGGGCACATTCGGAGCCAGTGCCCAAAATACCAAAAGGAACGGAAAGAACAAAAGAAAGCAAAAGAAAAGAAGAAAGTGTTGAAGGCCGCTACTTGGGATGACTCTTCCTCTGAATAGTCAAACGGTTCTGAGTCAAGTAGCGAGGAGGAAGCAAACTTGTGCTTAATGGCCAAAAGCGACGATGACGACACCAGTGTTCTTAGCGACAGTGAGGTATCTCCTCCTACCTTTGAAGAACTTTATGATAAATTTGTTTTATTAAATCTTGAAAGTGAATCTATTATAAAAGAAAATCGTAAGCTCACAAAAGAATTAGTCTCTCTTGAAAAAAGAAAAGTTTCATGTCAAGAATGTGAGCACTCTTTATTTATGATAAAAGAACTTGAAGTTTCTCTCTCTAATGCCCTTTCACAAAACAAAATCATTGTAAAAGAAAAAGGGGACTTAGAGAGAAAATTGAAAACTTCTATATTACAAATTGAAAAGAACAAAAAAGGATTTGAAAACAAATGCGTTATGATTGTTCAAGAAAATACATCTCTTAGAAAACAAAATCAAAATCTAAATTTAGCCATAACCAAATTCGGGATTGGTCAAAAATCCCTGGATATGCTTCTGGGTAATCAATGCTTTGGGTCTGGAAAAATCGGACTCGGATATAAAAGTGAACACTACCGCCCGACGCTAGCTACTAACGCCGGCGGTAGCTCTAAAGTTAAAAATTCTTCTGGTTTTTCTAATGTACAAACATCATCCAGCAAGGGCAACATAGAAACTCAGAAAAGGGTCTCAACCCCTTTTATTTCGTGTGCTAATTGTCTTAAATTTGGACACACGTCTGGCTCTTACAGGAATATAATAAATCAACGATCATTAAAACAAATCTGGGTACCTAAGAAATCCAATTACTCTATGGGTGGTACCTCTTGGGTATCTGGGTCTTTACTCTCATCCTCTTTCTAGATTTGCAGGAAGGCTAAGGAAACAGAAGACGTGTGGTATTTGGACTCAGGCTGCTCCAAACACATGACGGGCAATAAAGCAAAATTCCTTAGCCTAGAAAGGAAGAAAGGAGGAATAGTAATGTTTGGCGATAACGGTAAAGGAAGGATCATGGGAGTTGGTACAGTGCGTAACGCATCTTTTCTTATATCAAATGTGCTTTATGTGAAAGGATTAAAACATAACCTAATATCTATAAGTCAACTGTGTGATAAAGGTTTAGACGTACTTTTTGAATCTTCCACTAACCTTTGCAAGATCGTTAATCCTAAAACAAAAGATGTGTTATTAACTGCACCTAGAATTCATAATGTTTACATAGTTTCATTTCATGATCTTTCTAAATCTTCTATAAAATGTTTTATAACGAAAAATGATGAATTAGAATTATGGCATAGACGCTTAGGCCACGCTAGTACAAAGCTCATCTTAAAACTAGCAAAAAGAGAATTGATTAGAGGATTGCCTAAGTTAAATGGAAATTTATCTTCATTATGCTCTCCTTGCCAAAAAGGCAAATTTACTAAGTCATCTTTTAAAAGCAAAAACGAAATTTCTACATCAAAACCTCTGCAATTAATTCATATGGATCTTTTTGGTCCCGTTAACACTGCGAGTCTTGGTGGTAGATTATACACTTATGTTCTCATAGATGACTATTCTAGATATTGCTGGACTTTATTTCTCTCCTCCAAATCTGATGCGTTTTGAGAATTTTCAAAATTATGTACTCGCATTCAAAATGAATTAGATTTAAAAATAAAATGCATTCGCTCAGATCATGGAGGTGAATTTGAAAATGAAAATTTTAAATCTTTTTGTGACATGTTAGGTATTAAGCATGAGTTCTCTGCTCCACGCACACCTCAACAAAATGGTGTTGTAGAACAAAAAAATAGGACAATACAAGAACTTGCACGCACCATGCTATCTGAATATAAATTACCTAAGTATTTTTGGGCAGAAGCCGTAAGCACTGCATGCTATGTAATGAATAGAGTTATGCTTCGCCCATCATTAACTCTCACTCCATATGAACTCTACTATCAAAAGAAACCTAGAGTATCATATTTTAAAGTATTTGGATGTAAATGCTTCATTCTTAATACCAAAGATTCTTTAGGAAAATTTGACGAAAAATGCGATGAAGGAATATTTCTTGGTTATTCTTCAACTAGTAAAGCATATAGAATATTTAATAAAAAATCAAGTAAGGTTGAAGAGTCAATTAATGTCAGATTTGATAAGTTTGTTCCTTGTGCAGAGAAGCTCCCTACAGGTACCGATGATGAACCTTTGCCATCCTTGGAGCACGACGAAGAAGAACCGTCCAAAGAAGAGGAGGAGAAGTCCAAAGAAGATGAATATGTACCTCCAAGCATTCTATACTTCTCCAAAAATCATCCAAAGGAGCTAGTCATTGGGGAACCTTCTACTGGGGTAAGAACTCGGTCCTCTCTTCATGAAACATTTTCAAATATTTGCTTTGTGTCTGAAATTGAACCTAAAAACGTTTCCACCGCTTTAAATGATGAATTTTGGTTCTTGGCAATGAATGAAGAGTTAGGACAATTTGAAAGAAATAAAGTTTGGAATTTAGTAGAAAGACCATCTAATCATCCAATTATTGGCGTAAAATGGATTTTTAAAAATAAGCTAGATGGTGAATCTAGGATTGTAAGAAATAAAGCACGCTTAGTTGCTCAAGGCTATTCACAAATTGAGGGGGTAGACTTTGAAGAAACCTTTGCACCCGTAGCTCGCTTAGAATCTATACGAATATTTTTGGCATTTGCGAGTTTTAAAAGAATAAAATTATTTCAAATGGATGTTAAAAGTGCCATTTTAAACGGGTTTATTAAAGAAGAAGTTTATGTAGAACAACCCCCCGGTTTCATAAATGAAAAATTTCCAAATCATGTTTACAAATTAGAAAAAGCGCTTTATGGTTTAAAACAAGCGCCCCGTGCATGGTATGATCGTCTTACATCGTTTCTGTTAGAGCACGGTTATTTTATGGGAAGTGCAGACAACACACTCTTCATTAAGCATAAAAATAACGAATCAATTATTCTACAAATATATGTTGATGACATCATTTTTGGAGCCACTAATGAAGAGTTGTGTAATGAAGTAGTCTTAATAATGAAAAATGAATTTGAAATGAGTCTTGTAGGAGAACTATCATACTTTCTTGGTTTTCAAATTTCACAAAGAACTGATGGTATTTTTATTTGTCAATCAAAATATGTTCACGATATGCTTAAACGATTTGAATTTGAAAATCTTAAACAAGCTTCTACTCCTATGAGTACTTCATTAAAACTAGGAAAAGATGAATCTGGAATTTCTATTGATCAAACACTATATAGAGGAATGATAGGTTCTCTTCTTTATTTAAGTGCATCTAGACCAGATATAATGTTTGCCGTATGCTTATGTGCTCGCTTTCAAGCCGATCCAAAAGAATCTCATTTAAAAGCGGTAAAACGTATTTTTTGTTATCTAATAGGGTCATCTAAACTAGGATTATGGTACCCACATAATGACTCTTTCACACTCCACGGCTATTCCGATTCGGACTACGCCGGGTGCTCACTAGATAGAAAAAGCACTAGCGGTACGTGTCACTTTTTGGGACCCTCTTTAGTTGCATGGTCTAGTAGAAAATAATCTTCGGTTGCACTCTCCACCACGGAGGCTGAATATATTGCACTTGCTAGTTGTTGTGCACAAGCGTTATGGATGAGCCAAACACTAGAGGACTTTGGATTTCATCTTAAAAACATAGATCTTAAATGTGACAACAAGAGTGCAATAGATCTCACATATAACCCCGTACACCATTCTAGATCCAAACACATCGACGTTCACCATCATTTCATTAGGGATCACATTAAGAAAGAAAATGTAAAAGTAAGCTTCATTGGGACGGACTCTCAACTTGCTGACATATTTACTAAACCCCTTCCCGATGCAAGATTTCGATTATTACGACTTGAATTAGGTATCCTAGATCTTTCAAGTTAAAACATGCTCACAAATACAATTTTCTTCACTTTTAACCATCCAAAACATCTCCTAAAAATCTGCAACTTCAACATGGAACTACTATTGGGACACTTAATCAAGATCCAAAATTAAAATTTTCAAAATCCTCAAAAATCACTTACTGTCTCCTGCGCTAGTGCTACCGCAGGCGCTAGAGTCCATGCTCTATTTTCTGTATTTTTTAATTTTTGAAAAATGTCTAAAAATATATTAATTTATATTTTCTATTTAGTTTAGCCCTTCTGTGTTTCTTTATTTTTTGAAAAATCAAATACAAAACTACAAAAACCAAATTACAAAAAAAAATATGTTTTTATTTTTCGCTTGTGTTGTTTCCTTTTTTTAAAGTTCATCTTTATGCAAAAATCAAATATAAAAATTACAAAAGCAAAAATT
Organism: Dactylorhiza incarnata; assembly: GCA_033032865.1. Lineage (NCBI taxonomy): Eukaryota > Viridiplantae > Streptophyta > Magnoliopsida > Asparagales > Orchidaceae > Dactylorhiza > Dactylorhiza incarnata. The sequence continues at coordinate 12,714,358 of JAWHQI010000039.1, forward strand.
ACAAAAATATGCTTTTATTTGCTAAAATCAAATACAAAAATATAAAACTTTAAAACTATCAAAAACAAAACTGTATGATTTTTTCAAGCATGATTTAATCTATTATTTCAAAATTCTACAATGTTACAATTTATCTTTTCAAACTACTTTGGACATTGTCTTTCTTCATGCTTTGATATATCTATTCAAATGTGCATCAATTATAGTTTAAAAGTTGTGTAGGATCAAGCTTAGCATGCCTCTAAGTATGAGAAATGCTTTATGTTCGATAATGATCTTTATTCACTCACCTTTTTTTTGGCATTGTCTACATATGTATTTAATCTAAGATTGCTCGTGTATGTTTTGTATTAATACAAATAAATTAAAATTGCACAAGTATCTTACCTACACTCCTTCTTTTGCACTCTTAAAAATTAAGAAAAGTGGTTATGTTTTTCATACATTCTATTGATTTGCAAAACAAGTGTATTCAGAGAACTTTGTACAAAACAAAATTATAAAATAAATGACAAAGATAACTCCACCAAGCACTACTTGAACCTCCTGATAAGCCTTAATAAGCATTGTGAGGTTGAGCACCTTGGAAAGAATAGTAAAGTGTCTTGTGCAAATCAAATCTTTCTTTCAAAAATAAGAAAAACCACTTACTCTTAAGTACACCCGATCACTAGTCTCAAAATTCAAAATAAAATATGTGATCCCCCAAGCACTACTTTGCACCCTGATAAGTCTTGATGAGCATTGTGTGTGCAGAGCACCTTGGTAGTTGTACTTTTTTATTGTGCATTAAAGTGTGTGGAAGTAATCTTATTTGTGTTTTATTGTGCTCGTAATTTACATATATCTTGTATTTTTGGTCAAAACATTTGTTTTCATTCCTCAAAAATACACTTATGTGCACATCATTATCCTCCATAACACTTCTTCTCATGAGTATTGGATCCTAATGCTAATTCTATATTACTTTTTATTTATGAAATGCACTAGATAACCTAGCATGTGTTCTACAATGTTTTGTATGTCTTTGGAATTATGAATTAAAGTAACATTGTAGTAAATTCTTTTTGATAAACATTATTTCATGCTTGGTTAGGTCTAACTGCAAAATGTTTTACAAAAACATCATCTTTTGTGAACGTTAACTCAGTGATTTTGGATTATCATTTGATGTTTTTTGTATTGCTATAAGTCTTCCGCATCTTAACCATATAAGTGTTTTACCTTGCGCTTTCCATGCTTACTTAATATCTTGTATTCTTTGCATCATCACTTATTCTTAAAAATTCCTATCTTTCATTAAGTGATAGATTTACTTGGAACACTTTTTATTGGTTACTTCAAACATAAAAATCTTTTATGCTACAAACTCTGAAAATTTTGTAATGCTCATAACTCTGATCTATTTCAATGAAAAACAATTCTAAAACTCCTTATCATTTACTTAAAAAAGATCGATCATGCCTTCTCTTCTGTTTACAAATTCTTTGGTGCTTTGTTTCCCTACCCTCTTTTGCTAATAACAAAGGGGGAGAACTAACATGATAAATATAACCCGCTATCATAAACCCATCATGACAAATTCAGATGATAGCTTACATATTAGGGGTGCACTCACTTAGGGGGAGCATGTATTTAGGGGGAGCAATTCTAAATGCTAAAATCAATAATTATCCTAAGTCATCACTCTCACACACACACAAGTAGAGTTTCATCATGCTTATCTATTAATGCTTTGATTTATCATTAATGGATTTGTAATTATCAAAAGGGGGAGTTTGTTGGAACATGGTATTCCGCATCTCCTAGGTTTGAGAATAATAAATCCTATGTGTATTTGATCTTGTGTGTTCAAGTGTGCAGGATAACATAATCCATATGACTCAAGGAGCACTCATGATGACTGCCCCCAAAATTGAAGCCAGAATTCGAAGAGGCTCACTAGCGCCGGCGGTAGCACCTAGCGCCGGGCGCTAGCGATGAATAGCGCAATTCTAGGAGCTATTATAGAAGGCGCTAACGCCTGGCGGTAGCGGATAACGTCGGCGGTAGCGATGCACACAGAAGGAATAAAAGCAAGGTTGCCGCGGATTGAAGATCCTGCCACGCAAGAAGTTTCTTAATCGGGGATAGCGCCGGCGGTATCTACTAGCGCTGGTGGTAGCATGGCGCACAAAAGGCATAGAGCAAATCATTGCCGCGGATGGGAGATCCTGACGCGCAAATTGTTTCCTAATCCGGGCTAGCGCCGGCGGTAGCGCTTGGGCTATAAAAGGACCCCCTCTCCTCTTATTTTTGGATACACCCATTGCATACACCTCAGAGAGAGAGTACTAGAATTCCAGAGGCTTGTCTTAGCCGAAATTTGAGGTCCCAGCGAAGCTCTGCCAATTTCTGAAGGAGAATTCCATCACGCCGAATCCAGACGAAGTCCGCTTCAACAAACGCTGATTCTACAGCGAATCTTCATCTCCGACTTCAGAAGTTCATCTTAAGGGAGGTTTTATTATTTTATTCATCTTTCTTCATTGTAAACGGTAGTGAACTCGCCTCATGTTGGCGACTAGGTCTGGGGTAGACTTAGGGCTGAAATTCGCCTCGTGTTGGCGACTAGATCTAGGCTAGTTCTAGGGGGTGCTCGAGGCCACATCCGGGGAAGGATTGGCTAGAGCGGCTTGAGGCCGAATCCGGGGTGGATAAGGCTAGGCCCACCGGTTCGTGGGGAAGCGAGTCAGGATAGAAAACAAAAGGAGCTTTTTTATTATTCGCCTCCGATCTCTAGCGTCATCGAGATCAAGTTTTGTAAAACTTATTTATCATTAATAAAGCTTGTCTCTCTTTTTGTTTTACTTAACTTATTTCATGTCTTTAATCTTGCAATAATTCAAAGTTTTTAAATATAGTCTCAAGTTTTTGAAAACCCTTATTCACCCCCCCTCTAAGGGCGCCGACCGATCCAACAAGGTTTACAGACCATGATAATTGAAGCATATCTTCGCTCGGAAGGAGTTAATTCTGCGCTAGAGAAAGTGAATAAAATATATGGCGAATTCTGGCATTGGCATTCGTTACCACCCGAATTCTACCAGGATGTATATAGTGTTGGAGCATGCGTTTCACACTCTTCCGGTTTGATAATAACAAAATCCCGTTTGTATTTGATTCTATTTTTATTGATGGTGTGCAGGTAACAGGTATGAGATGTTCACAATTCTGATTGGAGCTCAATTTAACTGTATGGAGAATTTAGATGTCGGAATTTTCCGACATCTACTGTCGCCCAGGCGACAGGACAGAAGTTACAGCAACAGCCCGCACGACAGCACGACGAGCGGTAGTTTGGCGCTGTCGAAATTCCGATAGCGATGTCGCCCAGGCGACAGGACAGAAGTTACAGCAGCAGCCCGCACGACAGCACGGCGAGCAGCAGTTTGGCGCTGTCAGAATCCGACAGCGATGTCGCCCAGACGACAGTGAAAAACTATAAATTGGTTAGTTTTGTTCGTGCATTCCAAGCTTTGAAGATTCTAAGTACTTTCCTGAGTGCATACGAACCAGAGAGCTCCAGAACCTCATCAACTCCCATTTGTACTTAGAAGGTTTGAAATTGAAGACAAGATCGGGCGCGCTTCTACATCAACGATCATCTCGAGGCTTCAACCTTCCTTTCAGAGATATGAATTTCTAGGGAGTACTTCATTTGATTTTGTATTTTCATTTATATACATTTCACTTTGTATTGGTAGGGAAATCGTCTCCTTGTGCGTGACGTCTAAGTCCTTGCGTAACTTAGGGGAAAATGGCTTCCTTGTGCGGAGCATCCAAGTCCTTGCGTGGCTTGGTAGGAAATCGTGGCCTTGTGTGCTACATCTAGATCTTGGGAAGATCTAGAGGATAGGCTTGGGCTTGGTCTAGGGAGAGACACGTGATAGCCTTCCGATCCTTGGGAGAAGGATTGGTAAACTCAAATTGTTAAAAGTTTATGATCATATTTGTGCCTTGATCTTAAGCATTGTTAAGATCATTTTTATTATATGTGAATTTCATGATTAAAAAATTATGACTTTCCTTTAATTGCAAATTTGGTTGCTTAATCTTTAACTTAGAAATTTGTGTTTGAACTAATTTAAAAATTACATTGGTTTGAAAATTTTTATAAGTGATTTTTTAGAAAAGCAAAATTTGTTTTAAAAATTCTTAAGTAAAAAATCATAATTTTAAAAGGCCCTTATTCACCCCCCCCCCCTCTAAGGGCGCCACAAGATCCAACACGTGGTACCAGAGCCAGGTTACTCCAAAACGGTTTTACCACCGGGAGTAATGGCGCACAGCGATCACGCGTTCGTTGAGGGGCAAGGAATTAGTAGGCCACCACTTTTTACAGGCACAGACTATAACTATTGGAAAACCCGAATGCGGTATTTTCTAATAGCTCTCGACATGGAAGTTTGGAATATGGTCGAGACGAGTTATACTTCCCCAACAATTATTGTAGGAAATATAACTATGGACAAATCCAAAGACAAGTGGGATGACAATGATAAATTAAAATGCAAGAACATTGCAAAAGCCATGAATGCTTTATTTTGCGCACTACATCGCACTGAATTTAATAGAGTTTGTGCTTGTGATACTGTATTTGAAATTTGGAATCTTTTAGAAATTACTCATGAAGGTACTTCGCAGGTAAAGAATTCAAAGCTATTTCAACTGGAGTCAGAGTTCAAAAGATTCAAAATGGAGGTGGATGAAGAAATTGATACAATGTACACACGATTCACTAAAATCGTGAACGATTCAAAGGTGTTGGGTAAGGTTTTCTCCAATGGAGATTTAGTAAGGAAAATCTTAAGATCACTTCCCCCGAAGTTCAATCCTAAAGTGACTGCAATTTCTGAGTCACATGATCTTAAGACCTTACAATTGGAAAGCCTCATTGGGAATCTAAAAACCCATGAAGTGGAGTTGAAAATTCAAAGCCAAGAGTACAATTTGGAGCCCAAAAAGAAGAGCTTGGCGTTGAAATGTAAAAAGGAAATTGAAAGTGAGACTGAAGAAAGTGAGGAAGATGAAGAAGGACTGTTTGTGAGGAACTTTAAGAAGTTTATGAGAAATCCTGAGAGGAGAAACTCATTTAGAAAAATTTTCAAAAAGAAGGATTTTTCCTACAACAAAGGCAAAGGAAAAATGGATGATGAAGAAGAACGTCCGCTACCGGAATGCTATCATTGCAAAAAGATTGGACATATAAGAAGCAAGTGCCCAAAATATCTGAGAGAGCAGAAAGAGAAGAGGCACGATAAGAAGTTCAAAAAGAAGGTTCTGAAGGCGGAGACTTGGGATGACACAACTTCTGAAGGCTCAAGTGAAGCAAGCGATGAAGATAAAGAAGAAGCAAATGTATGCTTGATGGGGAAAGAAAATGCGCCATCTGACGATGATAGCAGTGTCCAAAGCGACACTGAGGTAACTCCTCCATCTTATAATGATTTATATTCTGCATTTATGAAAACTTGCAAATTTTTGGATAAAAGCCTAAAGGAAATCAATTTTTTAAAATGTGAAAATAAAGATCTTTTGAAAGTAAATAAAAAGTTATCAAATGAGTTGAAATCTATTGGGAAGGAGAAGGTAATTTGTCAAGAGTGTGATCACTCTTTGACAAGGATAAAAGAACTTGAAAACAATATTTCTAAGTCCGATCAAAAAATTGATCAACTTCTAAAAGAGAAAAAGGACTTAGAAAAGGTTGTCAAAACTTCTCATTCTCAATTAGAGAATTACAAGAAAAAGTTTGCAAATCGATGTGGCATGATATAAAAAGAAAATTCAATTTTAAAGTCCAAAGTAAATGAATTGAACATGGCAATTGGAAAATTTGGTGTTGGGAAAAAATCTCTGGATATGATTTTAGGCAACCAATGCCATGGGTCAGCAAAATTTGGACTAGGATATGTTTCTGGAAGCTCTGGAAGCTGTCGGAAATTTCCGACAGCTGATGTCGGAACCAGCGACAGCTCCAGGTTCAGAAAACCTCTTTTTCAAAATAAAAATTTTTCTAAGTCCACACATAAAGAAGTTTCCTCCAGCAAGAGTCCAGAGAAACCATTAAAGAATGGTTCCTCACTATTCATTGCATGTGCCAAATGCCATCGATTTGGTCACATCTCGGACTCATGCTGGAAGAAAGGAAAAGTTAGTGTTAAACAAATCTGGGTACCTAAGGCGTCCACCTATACCATGGGAGGGACCACTTGGGTAACCAGATCTTTACTCTCATCATCTTTTTAGGTGTGCGTGCAGGATAGGAACAAGGAAGACGTGTGGTATTTGGACTCTGGCTGTTCAAAACACATGACGGGCGATAAATCAAAGTTCCTAAGCCTGGAGATGAAAAAAGGAGGAACAGTGACCTTTGGAGATAATGGCAAGGGTAAAGTCAAAGGCATTGGAGTAGTAGGTAACGAAGAGTTTAAAATTTCAAATGTTTTATATGTTAAAGGTTCAAAACATAATCTAATCTCTATTAGTCAACTATGTGATAAAAATCTAAATGTTTTATTTGACTCTAGCTCAAACCTTTGCTAAATTATTTATTCCAAAACAAATGAAATTGTACTTACTGCACCAAGAATAAATAATGTCTATACAATAACTTTTCATGATTTATCTCATTCTACACTTAAATATTTTATTTCAAAGAATGATAAACTTGAATTATGGCATAGGAGACTAGGACATTCTAGTGCTAAACGCATAGTAAAGCTTTCTAAAAATAAAATAATAAAAGGTTTACCAAATTTGAATGGAAAGCTTTCTTCATTATGCTCACCATGCCAAAAAGGAAAGTTTACAAAATCATCTTTTAAAAGCAAAAATGTTATTTCTACTACTAGACCTTTACAATTATTACATATGGACTTGTTTGGTCCAATTACTACACAAAGTCTAGGAGGTAGAAAATATACATTTGTTATTATTGATGATTATTCTAGATTTTGTTGGACACTGTTTTTAAATTCAAAATCTGATGCTTTTGATGAATTTGTAAAACTAATTTCACGTATTCAAAATGAACTTGATTTAAAAGTAAAATGCATTAGATCGGATCATGGAGGAGAGTTTGATAATGAAAAATTTATTTCATATTGTAATGAATTTGGGATAAAACACAAATTTTCCGCTCCTCGCACACCACATCAAAATGGTGCAGTGGAGAGGAAAAATAGAACACTTCAAGAATTAGGACGTACTATGCTTTGAGAATTTAAATTGCCAAAATATTTTTGGGCCGAAGCGGTTAGTACTGCATGCTATATTATTAATCGTGTCATGATTCGTCCTACATTACAATTAACTCCTTATGATATTTTTTTTCAAAGAAAACCAAATGTATCTTACTTTAAAGTTTTTGGTTGTAAATGCTTTATTTTGAATACAAAAGATAACTTAGGTAAATTTGATGAAAAATGTGATGAAGGAATTTTCATTGGTTATTCTTCAACTAGCAAGGCATATAGAGTTTATAATAAACGTACTAAAGTGGTTAAAGAAACTATTCATGTAAAATTTGATGAAAACATTTCTTGTGTAGAAAATACTAAAGTTGCAGGTAATGAGAAAAATGAAGAAGATGTGGAACAAAATCTGAGGAAAAATGATGATGATGATGATGAAAAAGTAGAGAACGAAGGCGAAAAAGATGGTGCAGAAGAAGAAGAACAAGGATATGTTGGAGCATGCGTTTTGCACTCTTCCGGTTTGATAATAACAAAATCTCGTTTGTATTTGATTCTACTTTTATTGATGGTGTGCAGGTAACAGGTATGAGATGTTCACAATTCTGCTGGAACTCAATTTGACTGTATGAAAATTTTGATGTCGGAATTTTCCGACATCTACTGTCGCCCAGGCGACAGGACAGAAGTTACAGCAACTGCCCACACGGGAGCACGACGAGCAGCGGTTTGGCGCTGTCGGAAATCCGACAGCGATGTCGCCCAGGCGACAGGCCAGAAGTTACAGCAGCTGCTCGCACGACAGCACGACGAATGGCAGTTTGGCGCTGTCGGAATTCCGACAGCGATGTCTCCCAGGCGACAACGAAAATATATATAGTGGTTTGTTTTGTTCGTGCATTCCAAGCATTGAGAATTCCAAGTCTTTTCCTGAGTGCATACGAACCAGAGAGCTCCAGAACCTCATCAACTTCCATTTGTGCTTAGAAGGTTTGAGATTGAAGACGAGATCGGACGCGCCTCTACATCAACGATCATCTCGAGGCTTCAACCTTCCTTTCAGAGATCTGAATTTCTAGGGAGTTCTTCATTTCATTTTGTATTTTCATTTATATACATTTCACTTTGTATTGGTAGGGAAATCGTCTCCTTGTGGGTGACGTCTAAGTCCTTGCGTGGCTTAGGGGAAAATCGCTTCCTTGTGCGGAGCGTCCAAGTCCTTGCGTGGCTTGGTAGGAAATCATGGCCTTGTGTGCTACGTCTAGATCTTGGGAAGATCTAGAGGATAGGCTTGGGCGTGGTCTAGGGAGAGACAAGTGATAGCCTTCCGATCCTTGGGAGAAGGATTGGTAAACAAAAATTGTCAAAAGTTTATTATCTTATTTGTGCCTTGATCTTAAGCATTGTTAAGATCATTTTTATTGTATATGAATTTCATGATTAAAATATTATGCCTTTTCTTTAATTGCAAATTTAGTTGCTTAATTTTTAACTTAGAAATTTGTGTTTGATCTAATTTAAAAATTTCATAGTTTGTAAATTTTTATAAGTGATTTTTAGAAAAGCAAAATTTGTTTTGAAAATTCGTAAGTAAAAATTCATAATTCAAAAAGGCCCTTATTCACCCCCCCTCTAAAGGCGCCACAAGATCCAACACGTGGTATCAGAGGCAGGTTACTCCAAAACTGTTTTACCACCGGGAGTAATGGCGCACAACGATCACGCGTTCGTTGAGGGGCAAGGAATTAGTAGGCCACCACTTTTTATGGGTACAGACTATAACTATTGGAAAACCCGAATGCGGTGTTTTCTAATAGCTCTCGACATGGAAGTTTGGAATATGGTCGAGACGAGTTATACTTCCCCAACATATGATGTAGGAAATGTAACAATGGACAAACCCAAAGACAAGTGGGATGCCAATGATAAATTAAAATGTAAAAAACAATGCAAAAGCCATGAATGCTTTATTTTGCGCACTAGATCGCACTGAATTTAATAGAGTTTGTGCTTGTGATACTGCATATGAAATTTGGAATCTTTTAGAAATCACTCATGAAGGTACTTCGCAGGTAAAGGATTCAAAGCTATTTCAACTGGAGTTAGAATTCGAAAGATTCAAAATGGAGATGGATGAAGAAATTGATACAATGTACACACGATTCACTAAAATCGTGAGCGATTCAAAGGTGCTAGGTAAGGTTTTCTCCAATGGAGATTTAGTAAGGAAAATATTAAGATCACTTCCCCCGAAGTTCAATCCTAAAGTGACTGCAATCTCTGAGTCACATGATCTTAAGACCTTACAATTGGAGAGCCTCATTGGGAATCTGAAAACTCATGAGGTGGAGTTGAAAATCCAAAGCCAAGAGTACAATTTGGAGCCCAAAAAGAAGAGCTTGGCGTTGAAATCAAGAAGGGAAGTTGAGACTGAATCTGAAGAAAGTGAGGAAGATGAGGAAGGACTATTTGTGAGGAACTTTAAAAAGTTTATGAGAAATCCGGAGAGGAGAAATTCATTTAAAAGATTTTTCAAAAAGAACGATTTTGTCTACCAAAAAGGCAAAGGAAAAATGGAGAATGAAGAGGAGCGTCCGCTACCGGAGTGCTACCATTGCAAGAAGATTGGTCATATCAGAAGCAAGTGCCCAAAATATCTGAGAGAGCAGAAAGAGAAGAGGCACGATAAGAATTTCAAAAAGAAGGTTCTGAAGGCGGAGACTTGGGATGACACAACTTCTGAAGGCTCAAGTGAAGCAAGCGATGAAGATAAAGAAGAAGCAAATGTATGCTTGATGGGGAAAGAAAATGAAAGTGGAGGTCAGATCTTAAGTTACTCTAGAGGGGGGTGAATAGAGTATTAAAACTTTTTGTTTAGTTTTATAGCGGAATTTAAGATACTGAGTAGGTATATGTGTAATCAGTGAGAGTTAAAGATAAAGACAGAAGTAGTAAAAAGCACACAGCACAAGCACACAGTAGTAAGCAAGCACAGAAGACACAAGGAGCTATAGTAGTTCCCCAATAAATCTGGGTACGTCTACTCTTCTACCACCCTTGGTAGGAATCCACTAGGAGGGTTGATAAGGTGCCCAGGCACCAAGGGGTTTTTGATAAGGTGTCCACACACCAATAAGCTTTTGATAAGGTGCTTAAAAACCACACAAGGATTTTTTGATAAGGTGTCTTGCCACCACTGGGTAAACTTTTTAAGGGAGTATTAACCCTGTACAGGATGAGATAAAAGGTTTAGAGTGTTCTTCTCTGTCAATGATCTGAGAGAAGACAAAAGGTGTTGAAGCTGAAAGCTCCCCCTGTCTGATGAGAGTTGATGACAGCTTTGTGGACAGAGCTTTCTCAAACAGAAGTCTTTGTAGCAGATTATCTGGAAGAAGTTAATCTTCAGATTGTTGTTGCTCTTGAAAGATTTTATTTTACAGCAGATCTGAGAGATTGAATCTTGTTCTCAGAATGAAGAGGATGCTGCCTTGCTGAGGAAGAATGCTGGAAAGAATAATATATTTTCTTCTTCTTCTTCCTCTTAAACTTCTTCTGTTCTCCTTGCTGAGGAAGAATGCTTGATCTCTTTTTCTTTTCGATAGCTTGTCATACTTTAAATTCAAATCCTCTGTCTATTTAAGGAATATATTTTTCTGACTTAAATCCTTCTTGGAACTAGGTAGCCACCCCAAAACGACTTTGGCAGGTCCTTTCAATTCCTTTTGTCGAGAAAGATGCCTTGGCATTAAATGTCAACGACTCTATTCTTCTTATTGGAATAGAAGGAATATAAGGATATAATAAATAAGAAAGATATCCTTACATGGCTGCCTGAATACGTCCAAGGAGAAATAAATATATCCGTTATTCTGCTGATTTGTGTTCAGAGAACTGACATCCACTTAGAATATTAATCTAAACTTCAGAAAGGAATTTGTCGAGCGCTGGCTAGAATTCGTCGACCGCTGCTAGTCATTTGTCGAGCGCTGGCTAGAATTTGTCGAACGCTGTTAGCTATTTGTCGAGCGCCGCTCAGAAAATGTCGAGTGCTGGAACTGTGAATTTCTTCAGTCTACTGGAAACAATTTGTCGAACGAATCTGGTCATTCGTCGAACACCACTCGCCATAAGTTGAGCTTGAATTTTCCTAAGTTCTGCTAATCTAATCAGCCTAAAACTTGACCCTAAGGCTATACAATGGGGTCGATACAGATCCTAATCAACATATAGTGATCCTAGCCCAAATCAGTAATAGGGTTGTTCCAACAATCTCCCTCTATTTGGGTTAGGATACTATTTGACAAATAATTGAATAGATACAGCAGAAAGTATAATCAACAGAGCAAAAATGAAATGAAATATATCTGATAGATTAAAATAGATCATCAGATAAGATAAAGAAAATGCTCTGAGTTTAGAAACTTTACATTCATAAACAAGCAATTATTTAAGACTTTTTGTCCTGAGAAGGTGGCTTGAATATGATCTTCCTGTTAGGATCTTCTGATTTCTTTTTGCTGATAAACAGATCTTGAGCTCCAATGATTTTCCGTTCTTTGACATGAGGGATAAATGCTTCTGGGTGCATATCAATATATTCCTCAGCATTGAATGCTTTAACTGGTTTGTATTTTTCAAGTTCTTTTCTTCTGTATTCTGACATGGTTGAGATATTTGAGAAGTCTTTGCCTTCTGCTTTAGCCTTGTTAATCTGTGCAGATGCAATTGTTTCTTTCAGTCTTGCCATCTGACAGATTTTCTCTTCTTCTGGATCTGGAAAGTAATAAATATCTTCTGAGTCATTTTTATCTTGAATGACCTTTTGAAGTACTTTATCTCTGTGAAGAGATCCATCGGAAATGTGAAGTTTGTATTCTGAAGATATTTGGGGTGAAGTAATGGTTTGACCCTCTTGTAAGGCAAGTGCAGATTTCTTAGAAGGAGGAGCACTGGCTGATCCAGAGGTTTGAGGACCACTAGAACTACTAGGTCTCCCTGATTGTTGAGAGCTTTGCTTCTGAGAAGAGAATGATACACCTGCTGATCCTGCTACACCAGCTGCTGGAGGAGGAGGAGGAGGAGGATTGTGCTTGACTGGTTTGTCAGGGATGTAGCCAGTCTTCTTGAATTTCTTCCTCCTGTGGTTCTCATTTCTGGAGAGCTTCATCCAGTGAGGAGTTTTCTCATCAAGAGGAACATTATACAAGATGTACAAAGGAATGTCATTCTTTGGATTTGGAGGCTTGGGAGCAGCCTTTGACTTAGCTATTTTTTTCTTTCTTTTCTTTGAAAATGTATCATCAGAATCACTGTTGTCATCATCATCATCTTCAGAGTCAGAAGAGGAGATTGGCTTATTATATAAATCATCAATTCTTTTGATTGCTTCACGAGCCTTTAATCTTTCTTCCTCAGCTTTGTCAAACTCTGCATCTGCTTCTTTCCAAATTTCATCAAAGCTTAGCATTGGTTCTTCATTCCATACAGGAATTGGAGGTGAAGAAGTAATTTGTGAGGCTGTTGTATCTAGTGGAGTGGGGTGATCTTGTGTATCATCAAGGAATTCTACAAGATCATCTTCATATTCTGCAGAATGATCCTTCATTTGAATGTCTTGATCAGTGGATGAAGGAATAGAGGAGACGTAAATTTGTATGATATCAGAATTAGTCTTCTGAGGAAGGCATATCAGATCCTTTGATAAATCCTCTATGTATACTTTTGGTGATACCCTTGAAGTATATGTGACATTAAATTTTGATAATAAACTATATAGATCACTGGATGGATGAATGCATATACTATTTATTTCTTCTATAACTTGTGTATCTGATATTATACATGAATCAATCATATCTGTATCAAAAACTGTAACTTCTGTATCTTCTGGAGTGTCTTCTGTTTTTGGAGCTTCTTCATAGGACATCTCCCCCTGCCTAGCTTCAGGATAGCCTGAATCTAGGCCCCTAGAAGAAGGGACAGCAGTAGAGGAAGGAAGAGAAGCTATCTTAGCAGATAGAGCAGAAATTGCCTGAAGAACTGGAGCAAATTTTGCATCCAGGAGTTGGCTTATTTTAGGAAGGATATGATCAAAAATCTGATCAACAATGGAGGAGAGGTTGAGGGATGGATAATCTGGTGGATGAATAGAGGATGGTTGTGAAGTGGATGGAGATGAGATTGGAGGAATTAGAGGGATATTGCTGATGTTGGTAGTATTTATGGGAAGAGAAACTATTTTATGAAAGCTTGTAAATCTAAGCTATGAAAACAGTAAACCTAGATTATGAAAGCAATAAACCTAACTATAAAAGCAATAAAACTAAATTATGAAAGCAATAAAGCTAAACTCATACACGCACACACGCTAACATTAATAAAAAGGAAGATGATCCAAATGAGAAAAACATCATTTTATTTCTAAAAGGCGAAAATTACAAACGAACATAACTTAATTGCATAAAGAAAACTCGCATTCACTCAAAGAACTCAGAAAAACATTACAAAGCACTCAAAATTTGGATGAAAAATACTTCAGCCGAGCCCCTCTATTTATAGGGAAAATTTGAGTTTTACACGCCCTAGGTCACGGGCGTGACTTGAATGTCACGGCGGTGACTTAGGGCGTGACATTTGCTCGGCTGTATTCGCCGCCTTCTGGAAGTTCTGGCCGTCAAACATGGCTGCACACGGGCGTGACTTGGTATGTCACGGGCGTGACTTGGTGAGTCACGGGCGTGACTATGGGTGGCTGATGTCGGCAGCATGGGCGCGGCTTCGAGACGTGACGCGCTGGCGGCTCACGGGCGTGACTCTTCTGGAATATGGGCGTGACTTGTAGAGTCACGGGCGTGACTTGGTCAACTGGAGTGAGCTGGAAAGGAATTCGTCGGGCGCAGAGCTTTAAATTGACACGCCCTTGGTCACGGGCGTGACCGAGGGCGTGACTTGAGCGATTTGTCGGGATTTGATCTGAACTGAGCCGTCCCGTTGATATTTGGTCTTTAAAATTACACGCCCTTGGTCACGGGCGTGTCTGAGGGCGTGACCTGGGAAAATTTTGCAAAAAAATGCAAAAACAAAAATAAAACTAAGTTAGAAACCAGAAATAATAAAGAAGCAATTTATTCATTAATTTACATAGAAAATTCACAATATTAATCAAAACTATACTAATAATTATACTAAAAATACATATATTTTATTACTTATCAGAGAACATCTTTTTCGTCGACCATCGTTCGACAAATGAAATTGCCTTAACTGACTCTGCGTTTAAGAGGTTTCATAGACCACGGTTCGACAAATGATTCAAATTTGTCATTCTCCGTTCGACGAATTTGTGAGATAAATAAAAATACTTAATTTTTAACAGATTGAGTCTCCATCTATCATTCCTAGTTGATTTATAAAGAAGATGCGCTTCTTTTCATCCAGGGGCTTGGTGAAAATATCAGCTCTTTGCAAATCAGTAGAAATGAATTGTAGGCAAATTTTGTTTTTATCCACATTGTCCCTAAGGAAGTGGTGCCTAATTTCTATGTGTTTAGTCCTACTATGGAGAACTGGATTTTGTGCTATAGATATTGCACTAGTGTTGTCACAAAATATAACTGAATTATTTAAGTTGATACCATAGTCTAGGAGCTGATTTTGTATCCACAATATCTGTGAGCAGCAACTGCCAGCAGCTAAGTATTCAGCTTCAGCTGTTGATGTAGACACAGATGTTTGTTTCTTACAAAACTAAGACACAAGCCTATCACCAAGAAACTGACAAGTTCCTGATGTGCTTTTCCTGTCTACCCTGCATCCAGCATAATCTGAGTCTGAGAATCCAGTTAATTCAAATTCAGATGTTGTTGGATACCAAAGTCCTAGATTAGGGCAACCCTTTATATATCTTAAAATTCTTTTTAGAAAAGTAAGATGAGATTCTTTGGGATTAACTTGAAACCTAGCACAAATGCATGTAGCAAACATTATATCTGGCCTACTGGCTGTTAAATAGAGTAGAGAGCCAACAATTGCCCTATACAATTTTTGATCAACAGGTTTCCCTGATTCATCAGTATTAATAACAGCATTAGAGGCCATGGGTGTTTTCATAGTAGAAGAATCAGACATTCCAAATCTTTTCACTAATTCCTTAGCATACTTAGATTGAGAGATGAGGATTCCTGATGGGGTTTGCTTCACTTGAAGACCAAGGAAGTATGATAATTCACCCATACTACTCATTTCAAATCTTGATTGCATTAGATTGGAAAATCTTTTGCACAAATTTGAATCAGTAGATCCAAAGATAATGTCATCTACATATATTTGAACTAGTAGAGTTTGATTTTTATGTACTTTGTACAATAATGTATTGTCTACTATGCCTCTACAGAAATTGTTTTCCAAGAGAAAGTTAGCTAAAGTCGCATACCATGCTCTGGGAGCTTGTTTGAGACCATAGAGAGCTTTATTAAGTTTAAATACATAGGAGGAATGAGTTGGAGAGATAAAACCTGGTGGTTGTTCCACATAGACTTCTTCTTTGATGTCTCCATTGAGAAAAGCACTTTTCACATCCATTTGATATACCTTGAACTTTTTGAATGCAACAAAGGCCAAGAAAATCCTTATAGCTTCAAGCCTTGCAACAGGGGCAAATGTCTGATCATATTCTATGCCTTCTTCCTGTGAATATCCTTGAGCTACCAATCTTGCTTTGTTTCTCACAATATTGCCTTGATCATCAAGCTTATTCCTGAAGACCCACTTGGTGCCAATAACTGGATGGCCTTTTGGTCTTGGAACTAAATCCCAAATCTTGTTTCTTTCAAACTGGTTGAGTTCCTCTTGCATTGCAAGAATCCAATTTTGATCATGTTTTGCATCTTTTATGGTTTGAGGTTCAACTTGTGATAGAAAACAAGTATGCATCTGATTTTGGTGTAGTTGATGCCTTGTTTGAACACCTGCTGTGATATCACCAATCACTTATGAAATTGGATGATCTCTAACTGTGATGTGGTCAGCAGTTGGAGTTGGTTCAGCAGCAGTATCCACATTGGGAATTTGTTCAGCTGTTGCATCCTGTGGAGGATGTTCTGCTGTTACTTGATTCAGGTAATCAACAAGATCTGGATGATCTTCTTCTTCACTGTCTTCAAGAGTTTGAGGTAATGGATGCAGTGAATCTCCTGTCTGTAGATTTAATCCTTTAAGCTCTTCACATAAAGCTGGTACCTGCAAAGTGTTCTTGGTAGAAGAGTTCTTCTCCTTGTAAAACATGTTAGTTTCATCAAAGGAAACATGCATAGACTCTTCTATTTTAAGAGAGGATTTGTTAAATACCCTATATGCTTTGCTAACTATTGAATATCCTAAGAAGATTCCTTCTTCAGATTTTGGTTCAAATTTTCTAAGATATTTCTTATCATTGTTATGAACAAAACATCTACATCCAAAAGTTCTAAAATAATCAACTTTAGGTTTCTTCCCTTTAAGCAATTCATAGGGAGTTTTGCCCTTAAGTTTGTGTATCAAACTTCTATTCAGAACATAATTTGCTGTGCTGACAGCCTCGGCCCAAAAAGATAGGGGCAAGTTAGCATATGCAAGCAATGTTCTTGCTGATTCAATTAGAGTTCTATTCTTCCTTTCAACTACCCCATTTTGTTGAGGAGTTCTAGGAGTTGAGAAGCAATGCCTGATACCTTCCATCTCACAGAATTCTTGCATGAGAAGAGACTCAAACTCAGTGCCATGATCACTTCTGATCAATGCAACTACAGTAGAGTACTCAATCTGTATGCTCTTAAGAAAGTCTGTAAGAACTTTAAAGTTATCTGACTTTTCTCTCAAAAAGAACACCCAACTGAATGTAGAGAAGTCATCCACAATAACTAGAGTGTAAGACTCCCCCCTAAGCTCTTTATTGCTATAGGTCCAAAAAGGTCCATATGTAGCAAGTATAAGATTCTAGGTGAATCACTTTTAGATAATGATTTAAAGTTGTTTTTGGTTTGCTTACCTAATTGACATGCCCTACAAAGACCTTCTTTCTTATATGATCCTGATGGTAAGCCTCTAACAAGATTATCCTTAGCTAGTTTAGCAATGGTCCTAAGGTTTACATGTCCTAATCTTTTATGCCATAATTCACTAGATTTGCTTAACTCATTAAATAAACAAATTTCTGATTTAGATGAGTTGAAATTTACTAAATATATATTTCCTTGTCTAATTCCTGATAGAACAATAACATTATCAGATGATTTAATGATGCATTCTGATTTATTAAATGTTACCTGATAACCTTCATCACATAACTGACTTATGCTGATGAGGTTGTGCTTTAGACCCTTGACATAGGTTACTTCCTTGAATGTCACTGTTCCAACTTTAATTTGACCATAGACTTTGGTTTGTCCATAGTTGGAGTCTCCAAAGATCACCTTGGGTCCATGTTTTTCCTTGTAGTTGTTCAGGTTGGCCTTGTTCCCTGTCATATGCTTTGAGCATCCACTGTCCAAGTACCATTTTTTATTTAATCTTGGATAGCTGTGTACCTGAAAAGACAAAAAACATAAACTAGTTGTTTTTGACCCAGACTACCTTGGGTCTTTTTATGTTACCACAAAATTCAGAAATAAATGTCATTTCAGGCTGATCCTTATAGCCTTGTGGATGATATCTCCTTGGAGGTATAGTCCACTCAGTAAAAGAATTTTTAGTATGTTTAGGATTAGAATTCTTAGAGTTTTCTGTATAGTGCTTGTTCGAGGAATTTGAATAAATTCATCGACTACTGTTCATATTATAACTATACTGAAAATCTGTTCTCAGTTTTCGTCGAGCCTCGTTCGACGAATTCTTCTGAATTCTCTTATCCTTAACAGACTTGCTTGAAATGTCTTTATTTCTTTCTGCAGCCTCTTTGCTTTTAGCAGAAATGAATTTTATGGGTGTGGAGAGGATGTTTCTCTTAATCAGAGATGGCTCACTTGATGAAGCACCCAAGCCCAGTTTGCCATTGTTAAATCTAGCATTGACAGTGCTTGTGATGTCCATCAGTTTGATACTTCTCCCATTGAGGGATTCTTCAAACTCTTTGGCTTCAGATAACTTATTCTCAAGAGTAGTAATGTGTTCTCTGGAGGCAGCCAAATCTTTCTTAAGATTTGCATTCTCTTCACTTATATTGTTCATTTCAACTAACTTATTTCTGAGAGAGATTACTTCTTTCTTAGATTTTATTAAGTCTTGGCAAAGAATTTTGAAATCATCTTTGAATTCAATAGAAGTGAAATCAAAGTCAGATAATACCTGATCAATATCATCTTATGTTTCTGATTCTGATTTCTCTTCATCAGAATTGTTGGTTGAGGCATTGATTGCCATCATGCAAAAATTTTTTTCTTCTTCATCATCACTGGAGCTGGATGATGATGTTGATTGTAACTCATTGTCTAAGTCATAAATAGCCATTAAGCATTGGCTATTTTCTTTTGTTTCTTCTTCATCAGAAGAACAAGATGAAGAATATGATTCAGATTCTGTTTCACTCCAGGATGTTGCTACAAATCCTCTTCCCTTCTTTTTGTGAGAGTGGGAGGAAGATTTGCTGGAGCCCTTCTTTTCTTCCTTTTCTTTTCTTCTTTCCTTCTTGTCCTTCTTGTGTTGAATCTCTGGACATTCAGGAGCAATGTGTCCTGGTTTCCTGCAACCAAAACATATAATTTCATTAGAGTGATTTTTGTCATACCTTGGCTTGTCATGACTTCTGGATAGCTGTTTTCTGATGTCTTTCTTAGCCATCTTGTAGAATCTTTTGGCAAACAGATTCATAAACTCCTCTTTGTCAGGAGCTTTTCCTTTATCTTCTGCAGCCTTGAAGGCTATGCTTCTTTCCTTCTTGGGTACTGGGGATGAAGTAGATTCTTCACCTTCCCTAGTTTTGATGAGCTGCTCATAAGACTTGAGCTTGCCCAGCAAAGCTTCAATGGTGATCTCATTGAGACTTATGGCTTCCTTGATTGGCCAGATTCTGGAGTCCCATGTGCTGGGGAAGCACATAAGAATTTTGTCAATAATCTCTGTGAGTGAGATCACTTTGTCCAGAGACTTCAGCTCATTTATTATGAGGCTGAGCCTATTGTACATATCAGCAACATTTTATGATTCTCCCTTCTTGAAGTTCTCATATTGAGAGATCAGGTGAGATCTTCTATCTTTTCTTTCATCTGCTGAGCCTGCCACCATGTTGTTGAGAGATTCCCAAATTTCTTTTGCTGAGGTGCAATCAACAACCTTCTGGAATATGTCATCTGACATAGTTAGGGCCAGAATGTTCATGGCCTTTGCTTCTGCATTTCTCTGCTTCTTCTGAGCTTCAGTCCACTCAGGAGGAGGAACAACAATATTGTCTGTTGTTGCTGCAGTACTAGCTGTTGCTGTAGGTGCTGGAGGCCCTGTTAGAATAATATTAAAAATCTCTTCATCAATGGAGTTCATATAAAGCCTAATCCTTGCTTTCCATAGTGCAAACTTATTGAGATTGCACATAAGAGGTCTTGTGCTGGAATATTCCTTGTTTTGTGCCATGAGTTTTAAATAAGATAAAATTCTAGAGAAGGAAACTCTTAGAAAAATTAAGATCTGGTTGATCTTTGTGATTCAGGTGTTAGCCTATAAAGAATCAACACCCCTCTGATACCAATTGAAAGTGAAGGTCAGATCTTAAGTTACTCTAGAGGGGGGGGGGGGGGGGGGTGAATAGAGTATTAAAACTTTTTGTTTAGTTTTATAGCGGAATTTAATATACTGAGTAGGTATATGTGTAATCAGTGAGAGTTAAAGATAAAGACAGAAGTAGTAAAAAGCACACAGCACAAGCACACAGAAGTAAGCAAGCACAGAAGACACAAGGAGCTATAGTAATTCCCCAATAAATCTGGGTACGTCTACTCTTCTACCACCCTTGGTAAGAATCCACTAGGAGGGTTGATAAGGTGCCCAGGCACCAAGGGGTTTTTGATAAGGTGTCCACACACCAATAAGCTTTTGATAAGGTGCTTAAAAACCACACAAGGATTTTTTGATAAGGTGTCTTGCCACCACTGGGTAAACTTTTTAAGGGAGTATTAACCCTGTACAGGATGAGATAAAAGGTTTAGAGTGTTCTTCTCTGTCAATGATCTGAGAGAAGACAAAAGGTGTTGAAGCTGAAAGCTCCCCCTGTCTGATGAGAGTTGATGACAGCTTTGTGGACAGAGCTTTCTCAAACAGAAGTCTTTGTAGCAGATTATCTGGAAGAAGTTAATCTTCAGATTGTTGTTGCTCTTGAAAGACTTTATTTTACAGCAGATCTGAGAGATTGAATCTTGTTCTCAGAATGAAGAGGATGCTGCCTTGCTGAGGAAGAATGCTGGAAAGAATAATATATTTTCTTCTTCTTCTTCCTCTTAAACTTCTTCTGTTCTCCTTGCTGAGGAAGAATGCTTGATCTCTTTTTCTTTTCGATAGCTTGTCATACTTTAAATTCAAATCCTCTGTCTATTTAAGGAATATATTTTTCTGACTTAAATCCTTCTTGGAACTAGGTAGCCACCCCAAAACGACTTTGGCAGGTCCTTTCAATTCCTTTTGTTGAGAAAGATGCCTTGGCATTAAATGTCAACGGCTATTCTTCTTATTGGAATAGAAGGAATATAAGGATATAATAAATAAGAAAGATATCCTTACATGGCTGCCTGAATACGTCCAAGGAGAAATAAATATATCCGTTATTCTGCTGATTTGTGTTCAGAGAACTGACATCCACTGAGAATATTAATCTGAACTTCAGAAAGGAATTTGTCGAGCGCTGGCTAGAATTCGTCGACCGCTGCTAGTCATTTGTCGAGCACTGGCTAGAATTTGTCGAACGCTGTTAGCTATTTGTCGAGCGCCGCTCAGAAAATGTCGAGTGCTGGAACTGTGAATTTCTTCAGTCTGCTGGAAACAATTTGTCGAACGAATCTGGTCATTCGTCGAACACCACTCGCCATGAGTTGAGCTTGAATTTTCCTAAGTTCTGCTAATCTAATCAGCCTAAAACTTGACCCTAAGGCTATACAATGGGGTCAATACAGATCCTAATCAACATATAGTGATCCTAGCCCAAATCAGTAATAGGGTTGTTCCAACAGAAAATGCGTCATCTGACGACGATTGCAGTGTCCAAAGCGACACTGAGGTAACTCCTCCATCTTATGATGATTTATATTCTGAATTTATGAAAACATGCAAATTTTTTGATAAAAGCCTAAAGGAAAGTGATATCTTAAAATGTGAAAATAAAGTTCTTTTGAAAGTAAATAAAAAGTTGTCAAATGAGTTGAAATCTATTGGGAATGAGAAGGTAATTTGTCAAGAGTGTGATCACTCTTCGACATGGATAAAAGAACTTGAAAACACTATTTCTAAGTCCGATAAAAAAATTGATCAACTTCTAAAAGAGAAAAAGGACTTAGAAAAAGTGGTCAAAACTTCTCATTCTCAATTAGAGAATTATAAGAAAAATGTTGCAAATAGATGTGGCATGATAGTAAAAGAAATTTCAATTTTAAAGTCCAAAGTAAATGAGTTGAACATGGCAATTGGAAAATTTGGAGTTGTAAAAATATCTCTGGATATGATTTTAGCCAACCAATGCCATGGGACAGCAAAATTTGGGCTAGGATACGTTTCTGGAAGCTCTAGAAGCTGTCGGAAATTTCTGACAGCTGATGTCGGAACCAGCGACAGCTCCAGGTTCAGAAAACCTATTTTTCAAAATGAAAATTTTTCTAAGTCCACACATAAAGATGTTTCCTCCAGCAAGAGTCCAGAGAAACCATTGAAAAATGATTCATCACCATTCATTGCATGTGCCAAATGTCATCGATTTGGTCACATCTCGGACTCATGTTGGAAGAAAGGAAAAGTTAATGTTAAACAAATCTGGGTACCTAAGGCGTCCACCTATACCATGGGATCGACCACTTGGGTAACCAGATCTTTACTCTCATCATCTTTTTAGGTGTGCGTGTAGGCTAGGAACAAGGAAGACGTGTGGTATTTGGACTCTGGATGTTCAAAACACATGACGGGCGATAAATCAAAGTTCCTTAGCCTGGAGATGAAGAAAGGTGGAACAGTGACATTTGGAGATAATGGCAAGGGTAAAGTCAAAGGCATTGGAGTAGTTGGTAACGAAGAATTTAAAATTTCAAATGTTTTATATGTTAAAGGTTTGAAACATAATTTAATTTCTATTAGTCAACTATGTGATAAAAATCTAAATGTTTTATTTGACTCTAGCTCAAACCTTTGCAAAATTATTGATTCTAAAACAAACGAAATCGTACTTACTGCACCGAGAATAAACAATGTCTATACAATCACTTTTCATGATTTATCTCATTCTACACTTAAATGTTTTATTTCAAAGAATGATGAACTTGAATTATGGCATAGGAGACTAGGACATTCTAGTGCTAAACACATAGTAAAGCTTTCTAAAAATAAAATAATAAAAGGTTTACCAAATTTGAATGGAAAGATTTCTTCATTATGTTCACCATGCCAAAAAGGAAAGTTTACAAAATCATCTTTTAAAAGCAAAAAATGTTATTTGTACCACTAGACCTCTACAATTATTACATATGGACTTGTTTGGTCCAATTACTACACAAAGTCTAGGAGGTAGAAAATATACGTTTGTTATTATTGATGATTATTCTAGATTTTGTTGGACATTATTTTAAAATTCAAAATCTGATGCTTTTGATGAATTTGTAAAACTAATTTCACGTATTTAAAATGAACTTGATTTAAAAGTAAAATGCATTAGATCAGATCATGGAGGAGAGTTTGATAATGAAAATTTTATTTCATATTGTAATGAATTTGGGATAAAACACGAATTTTCTGCTCCTCGCGCACCACAGCAAAATGGTGTAGTGGAGAGGAAAAATAGAACACTTCAAGAATTAGGACGTACTATGCTTTGTGAATTTAAATTGCCAAAATATTTTTGGGCCGAAGCGGTTAGTACTGCATGCTATATTATTAATCGTGTCATGATTCGTCCTACATTACAATTAACTCCTTATGAAATTTATTTTCAAAGAAAACCAAATGTATCTTACTTTAAAGTTTTTGGTTGTAAATGCTTTATTTTGAATACAAAAGATAACTTAGGCAAATTTGATGGAAAATGTGATGAAGGAATTTTCATTGGTTATTCTTCAACTAGCAAGCCCTATAGAGTTTATAATAAACGTACTAAAGTGGTTGAAGAATCTATTCATGTAAAATTTGATGAAAACATTTCTTGTGTAGAAAATACTAAAGTTGCAGGTAATGAGAAAAATGAAGATGTGGAACAAAATCTGAGGAAAAATGATGATGATGATGATGATGATGAAGAAAAAGTAGAGAAAGAAGACGAAAAAGATGGTGAAGAAGAAGAAGAACATGCATATGTACCTCCAACCGAGCTAAGGTTCTCAAAAGATCATCCGCAAGAATTTGTTATTGGAGAACCATTAAGTGGGGTACGTACACGTTCTAGTTTACATGAAAGTTTTTCAAATTTATGTTTTGTCTCAAATATAGAACCAAAAGATATTGCCACCGCTTTAAATGATGAGTCTTGGTTTCTAGCTATGAATGAAGAACTAAACCAATTTGAAAGAAACAAAGTTTGGATTCTTGTTGATAGACCTAGTGATCATCCAGTGATAGGAGTCAAATGGATTTTCAAAAACAAATTAGATAGTGACTGTAGGGTCACTAGAAACAAAGCTAGGCTTGTAGCGAAAGGATATAATCAAATTGAAGGGGTAGATTTTGATGAAACATTTGCACCCGTAGCACGATTGGAAGCAGTTAGAATTTTTGTTGCATTTGCTAGTCATACAAGATTTAAATTATTGCAAATGGATACTAAAACTGCATTTTTAAATGGGTTGATTAAAGAAGAAGTTTATGTTGAACAACCCCCAGGATTTGTAAGTGAAAAATTTCCTAATCGCGCATATAGATTGCTAAAAGCTTTGAATGGTTTAAAACAAGCACCATGAGCATGGTATGATAGATTGACTATATATTTATTACAAAATGGTTTTAAAATGGGTGGTGTTAATTGTACACTCTTCATTAAGCAAGTAGATGATGATTTAATTGTTTTACAAATTTATGTTGATGATATTATTTTTGGAGCCACTAATGAAGAGTTGTGTAATTATGTTCTAAAAATGATGGAAAGTGAATTTGAGATGAGTATGGTAGGAGAATTAAAATATTTCTTAGGATTTCAAATTGTTCAAAAACATGATGGAGTTTTTATTAACCAATCAAAATATATTCATGATGTTTTAAAACAATTTGGATTTGAAAATCTCAAACAAGCAAATACTCCTATGAGTGTATCTTTAAAATTAGGAAAAGATGAAAATGGAATATCAATAGATCAAACTTTATATAGAGGCATGATAGGTTCACTCTTATATTTAACTGCTTCTAGACCGGATATTATGTTTTCAGTTTGTTTATGTGCTGGATTTCAAGCCGATCCCAAAGAATCACATTTAAAAGCGGTAAAAAGAATTTTTAGATATTTAATTGGCACATCTAAACTTGGTTTGTGGTATCCTCATAGCGATGATTTTACTCTTTTTGGCTATTCTGATTCTGATTATGCCGGTTGTTCACTAGATAGGAAAAACACTAGTGGCACTTGTCACTTTTTAGGCCCTTCACTCATTTCATGGTCGAGTAGGAAACATAATTCTATTGCCCTCTCAACCACCGAGGCCGAATACATCGCACTTGGTAGTTGTTGTGCACAAGCTCTTTGGATGAAACAAACTTTAGAAGACTTTAATATTAAACAACAAACTATTGAATTATGGTGTGATAATAAAAGTGCAATTGACTTAACATACAACCCAGTCCATCATTCAAGGTCTAAGCACATTGATGTGAGACATCATTTTATTAGAGATCATATTAAAAATAACCACATTAAAATTTCATTTATAGGCACGGATAATCAACTAGCGGATATATTCACTAAACCGTTACCGGATTCCCATTTTTCTATGCTTAGGCTAGAATTGGGAATCCTAGACATTTCACAATGATTATATCACTACTTATTACCTATAAAATTAAAAACATCACAAAACCTATACATTTTAAAAAGAAAAACTAAACTTTAAATCAAAACATACAATTTGAATGACTTAACAAAAATTCTCACATCATTAATATTTCCTACAAATTGTTCCATAAAAATAGTAGAAATCAACATAAGATTAAATTCATTAACAGAAAATGAAATCTGGGCAAGTTCACTGTCGCCCAGGCGACAGTGAATGCCGGAAAATTCCGACATCAGTCAGAAGCAGCAACCTGCTGGAAACTACTCAGAATCATCATATCCAGCCCCGCTGCTTTCAAGACAGTCTTCTGAAAATCCATGTCTTACGGCCTTTCCACGTCGAGTCTGCCTAACCGATTGGTGTGGCGGTTCTTCATCTGGGACTTCCCATTCGGCCGCTTCTTTAGGAGTAGGCTTTAACTTCAGTCCCTTCACCAAAAATTTCATAAACTTCTGCATTCTACTGTGATCTTTCTTCACTTCTTTCTTGTGCTCTTCAAATGAATCATGAAGATCATCTATAGACTCTCGTATTGATCCTCCTCTAGGATTTGTAGGCTCTCTAATCTCTATTCCCGGATGAGTCTTTTTATGAGACTTCTTCACTTTCATGGTACCCATATAGTATATCTCAGGAACACAATCATCTAAGTACGAATCTTGACCTATCCATTCATACTTCTTATATAGAATACGTTGAATTATAGCCCCCATTGGCAAAGTATGAATCTTCACCCTTTTTGGATATTTTAATCTTAACGCATAACGAATTTGGGCAAGGATGAGGTCCGCTACATCGAAGGGTTCCTCCTTCATAATAAAATATGTAAACAACATCAACTGTGTTGTGATACTCCTTGTATCACCACTTTTTAGCATGACCGTGTTCCTTAATATGTCTTGGACTAAATAGGCATCAGGAGTAAGTGAAGAGACTTCCGTGATTAGCGTCCTCTTTTGACTTCCATGTAAACTCATATTTACAAGAGTCCAATCTCTGTCCTTTCTATAACTCTCTACTATGTCTGGCATATGATCACTCATAAGAAGACCAAATTCATCTCTAAGATCAACATGTGTTATTTCCACATGTTGACCTTGGATTCTCGATCTCACTCCCCCATCCAATTCAATGTATTTCGGGTCTTCCAAATGGTTGTAAAACTCTCGGATCAAAATAGATGAGAACATATCTACTGAAATTAATAATAATATACCTGCATTAGCAAGATGAATGTAGATATGGTCGTCCTTAGGAGAGTCAAATTCGACATATTTTGAAACTCCAATTATTGCTTTCTCAATCCCCGGATATACTTGATAAGAACTATGCGCATCTTCAGATGTACTTTTCCGAGCCTTCGAACTGGAAGCCATTCTGCAAACATAACAAAACAAAAGTAAATTAAACAAGTTCTGTGCACTGGGACGATGTCGCCCAGGCGACATTGACTGTCGGAAAATTCCGACAGTACTCTAGTGAACTTTTTTAAAAGATTTTTCAACTAGACTTCCAGATCTACTCAAAATCAAGTTATATTTCTGTAAAAAAAAAATTTCTTAAACAAAACTACACCTTCTCACATATCATTTACTATTCATCTTCTTCAACCATCTTCAAAAGGAAACTCTTCAGTTTTTGAAATTAAACCACGTAAAAATACAAATCTTAAACCCCAAAAATCACAAGATCCAAACATATTTCACCAAGATCCAACAAGATCCACTTGATTTACACTAGATCTACACCTTTTATACACAAAACTTCTAAGATCTAAACCATTCATCAAAAGAAAAATGAAAAACACATTTTCTTCTTCTCTACTTTCAAAAATCACAAATCTCTAAAAAACATTTTGAGTCAAAAACTTAAGAATAAAACAAACATACCTTAGATCTAGGGTTGTCGTCGAACTCTGACAATTTTCTCTCGCCTTCCAGTCCAGAAAATGATGTACAATCGGGTTTGACTCGGTTTTTAGCCCTTTTTATAATTTTAGCTGTCGCCCAGGCGACATTGACTGTCGGAAAATTCCGACAGCTCCCAAATTTGCTTAATCTTCAAATTTGGTCTCTATGATGCTTTACACTAGTTATATGTCATTACTAATGCCACAACTCATGAATTGATGTCAAACCATGTGCTTTCTATTTTTGTAAAATGGCAATTTACATGATTAAATGATTTCATTTCCGCTCTATCATAGTATTGACACTCCTGCTTAAGTTAAGACTATTGGAAATTATTTTCGCATGCCTCTAAGAATGAGAAATTGTTTATATATAACAATGAGCTATCACGTTCACTTCTTTTGATCCATACATATGTCTTTCTATTTAATATATACATGAATCATGTTTGCTTTCACATAATACAATAACATTTCATAAATACTACTTTCAAGCTTGATTTGTTAGCACAACCAAATATACACCATTTTTTTGCGATTCAAGTGAATTCGAAGATCCTTGGTCAATTAAAAATAAAAAAAATCTATAAAAACTACAAAGTTAAGATATCACAAAATATATGATCAACAAAAAGCACTACTTACCCTCCTGATAAGTCTTAATAAGCATTGTGAGGTTGAGCACCTTGGAAAGAATTGTAAAGTGTCTTGTGCAAAAGAAAAAATGGTATTTTATTCTTATTGTGCTATATCTTCAAGGTCAAAGTTGTTTTTATATGCTTATATTATGTTTTCTATTCCAATGATCATGTAAATTAAATAATTTCATATGTTTGATCAAAGCAACACTTGTACACATCATTATGTTATATAAACTTTCATCTCATGAGAATTGGACCGAAAAGATTCCAAATTTCTATACACAATTGTTTCTTTCTATGATACTTTAAAATGACATTAATCATGTTTAAGTTATTTTTTATTCTACTACTTCATATGGCTATCCCATCTCTTCATGAGTTTATTCAATACTATGACATATTACTATTATTTCAAGACCTTCAATCATTTTCAACACAAGTGCTTCCGCTTACTCTTATTTTCTACTTTCTATCTCTTCCCTTAAGAACTACTCATTCATTTCAAATTAACTTTTGCTAATACCAAAAGGGGGAGAATTATAAGTATATTCAAGAAATCAAAGAACAATTCCACCTAAATCTTCCACCTAAACAATACATCATTTCACTTTACTATAACATTTAGGGGGAGCATTCATTTAGGGGGAGCATTCATCTAGGGGGAGCTTACATTTAAGAGAAATATATCATGTTATTTTTGTGCACACACCATATGTTAAAAACAACAACCTAAATAGACATGATTTCTTTTTATACAGATTTGTTATTATCAAAAGGGGGAGATTGTTGGAGCATGCATTTCGCACTCTTCCGGTTTGATAATAACAAAATCCCGTTTGTATTTGATTCTACTTTTATTGATGGTGTGCGGGTAACAGGTATGAGATGTTCACAATTCTGCTGGAACTCAATTTGACTGTATGAAAATTTTGATGTCGGAGTTTTCCGACATCTACTGTCGCCCAGGGGACAGGACAGAAGTTACAGTAACTGCCCGCATGGCAGCACAACGAGCAGCGGTTTGGCACTGTCGGAAATCCGACAGCGATGTCGTCCAGGCGACAGGCCAGAAGTTACAGCAACTGCTCGCACGACAGCACGATGAACGATAGTTTGGCGCTGTCGGAATTCCGACAGTGATGTCGCCCTGGCGACAGTGAAAATATATACAGTGGTTTGTTTTGTTCATGCATTCCAAGCATTGAGAATTCCAAGTCTTTTCCTGAGTGCATACGAACCAGAGAGCTCAAGAACCTCATCAACTTCCATTTGTGCTTAGAAGGTTTGAGATTGAAGACGAGATCGGACGTGCTTCTACATCAACGATCATCACGAGGCTTCAACCTTCCTTTCAGAGATCTGAATTTCTAGGGAGTTCTTCATTTCATTTTGTATTTTCAGTTATATACATTTCACTTTGTATTGGTAGGGAAATCGTCTCCTTGTGCGTGACGTCTAAGTCCTTGCGTGGCTTAGGGGAAAATCGCTTCCTTGTGCGGAGCATCCAAGTCCTTGCGTGGCTTGGTAGGAAATCGTGGCCTTGTGTGCTACATCTAGATCTTGGGAAGATCTAGAGGATAGGCTTGGGCTTGGTCTAGGGAGAGACAAGTGATAGCCTTCCGATCCTTGGGAGAAGGATTGGTAAACAAAAATTGTCAAAAGTTTATTATCTTATTTGTGCCTTGATCTTAAGCATTGTTAAGATCAATTTTATTGTATATGAATTTCATGATTAAAATATTATGCCTTTTCTTTAATTGCAAATTTAGTTGCTTAATCTTTAACTTAGAAATTTGTGTTTGATCTAATTCAAAAATTTCATAGTTTGTAAATTTTTATAAGTGATTTTTAGAAAAGCAAAATTTGTTTTGAAAATTCTTAAGTAAAAATTCATAATTCAAAAAGGCCCTTATTCACCCCCCTTCTAAGGGCGCCACAAGATCCAACAGGATATGTACCTCCAACCAAGCTAAGGTTCTCAAAAGATCATCCACAAGAATTTGTTATTGGAGAACCATTAAGTGGGGTACGTACACGTTCTAGTTTACATGAAAGTTTTCAAATTTATGTTTTGTCTCTAATATAGAACCAAAAGATGTTGCCACTGCTTTAAATGATGAATCTTGGTTTCTAGCTATGAATGAAGAACTTAACCAATTTGAAAGAAATAAAGTTTGGATTCTTGTAGATAGACCTAGTGATCATCCCGTGGTAGGAGTCAAATGGGTTTTTAAAAATAAATTAGATACTGGCTCTAGGATCACTAGAAACAAAGCTAGGCTTGTAGCGAAAGGATACAATCAAATTAAAGGGGTAGATTTTGATGAAACTTTTGCACCCGTTGCACGATTGGAAGCAGTTAGAATTTTTGTTGCATTTGCTAGTCATAAAAGATTTAAATTATTGCAAATGAATATTAAAACTGCATTTTAAACGGGTTGATTAAAGAAGAAGTTTATGTTGAACAACCCCCAGGATTTATAAATGAAAAATTTCCTAATCGCGTGTATAGATTACTAAAAGCTTTGTATTGTTTAAAACAAGCACCACGAGCATGGTATGATAGATTGACCTTATATTTATTACAAAATGGTTTTAAAATGGGTGGTGTTGATTATACACTCTTCATTAAGCAAGTTGACGATGATTTAATTGTTTTACAAATTTATGTTGATGATATTATTTTTGGAGCCACTAATGAAGAGTTATGTAATTATTTTATTAAAATGATGGAAAGTGAATTTGAGATGAGCATGGTAGGAGAACTAATTTCTTAGGATTTCAAATTATTCAAAAACATGATGGAATTTTTATAAACCAATCAAAATATATACATGATGTTTTGAAAAGATTTGGATTTGAAAATCTTAAACAAGCTAGTACTTCTATGAGTGTTTCTTTAAAATTAGGAAAAGATGAAAGTGGAATATCCATAGATCAAACTTTATATAGAGGCATGATAGGTTCACTTTTATACTTAACCGCTTCTAGACCAGATATTATGTTTTCAGTTTGTTTATGTGCTAGATTTCAAGCCGATCCCAAAGAATCACATTTAAAAGCGGTAAAAAGAATTTTTAGATATTTAATTGGCACATCTAAACTTGGTTTGTGGTATCCTCATAGCGATGATTTTACTCTTTGGCTATTCTGATTCTGATTATGCCCGTTGTTCACTAGATAGGAAAAGCACTAGTGGCACTTGTCACTTTTTAGGCCCTTCACTCATTTCATGGTCGAGTAGGAAACATAATTCTGTTGCCCTCTCAACCACTGAGTCCGAATACATCGCACTTGGTAGTTGTTGTGCACAAGCTCTTTGGATGAAACAAACTTTAGAAGACTTTAACATTAAACAACAAACTATAGAGCTATGGTGCGATAACAAAAGTGCAATTGATTTAACTTACAACCCGGTTCATCACTCTAGGTCTAAACATATTGACGTTAGGCATCATTTTATAAGAGACCACATTAAAAATAATCAGATTAAAATTTCCTTCATAGGAACGGATAATCAACTAGCCGATATATTCACAAAACCATTGCCGGATTCCCGGTTTTCAATGTTAAGGCTTGAATTAGGAATCCTAGATATTTCAAACTAAGCATATCCAATATGACAAATCAAGTTTAATAAGATAAAGAACAATGGAAAAACATCATTTTAAATCAAAACATAGAATTTGAATGACTTAACAAAAATTCTCACATCATTAATAATTCATACAAATTGTTCCAGAAAAACAGTAGAAATAAACATAAGATTAAGTTCAGTAAACAGAAAGTGAAATCTGGGTAAGTTCACTGTCGCCCAGGCGACAGTGAGTGTCGGAAAATTCCGACATCATTCAGAAGCAGCAACCTGCTGGAAACTACTCAGAATCATCATATCCAGCCCCGCTACTTTCTGGACAGTCTTCTGAAGATCCACGTCTTACAACCTTTCCACGTCGAGTCTGCCTAACCGATTGGCGTGGCGGTTCTTCATATGGGACTTCCCATTCGGCTGCATCTTCAGGAGTAGGCTTTAACTTCAGTCCGTTCACCAGAAATTTCATAAATTTCTGCAGTCTACTGCGATCTTTCTTCACTTCTTTCTTGTGTTCTTCAAATGAATCACGAAGATCATCTATAGCCTCTCGTAGTATTCCTCCTCTAGGATTTGTAGGCTCTCTAATCTCTATTCCAGGATGAGGCTTTTTATGAGGCTTCTTAACTTTCATGGTACCCGTATAGTATATTTCAGGAATACAATCATCTAAGTATGAATCTTGACTTATCCATTCATACTTCTTATAGAGAATACGTTGAATTATATCCCCCATTGGCAAAGTATGAATCTTCACCCATTTTGGTTGTTTTAATCTAATAGCATAACGAATCTGGGCAAGGATGAGGTCCGCTACATCAAAGTGTTCCTTCTTTATAATAAAATATGTAAACAACGTCAACTGTGCTGTGATACTCCTTGTATCACCACTTTTTAGCATGACTGAGTTTCTCAATATGTCTTGGACTAAATAGGCATCAGGAGTGAGTGAAGAGACTTCCGTGATTAGGGTCCTCTTTTTACTTCCACGTAAACTCATGTTTACAAGAGTCCAATCTCTGTTCCTTCTATAGCTTTCTACTATGTCTGGCATATGATCAATCATAAGAAGACCAAATTCATCTCTAAGATCAACATGTGTTATTTCCACTTGTTGACCTTGGATTCTCGATCGCACTCCCCCATCCAATTCAGTGTGTTTAGGGTCTTCCAAATGATTGTAAAACTCTCGGATCAAGACAGATGAGAACATATCTACTAAAATTACTGATAATATACCTGCATTAGCAAGAAGAGTGTAGATATGGTCGTGCTTAGGAGAGTCAAATTCAACATATTTTGAAACTCCAATAATTGCCTTCTCAATCCCCGGATATACTTGATATGAACTATGAGCATCTTCAGATATACTTTTACGAGCCTTAGAACTGGAAGCGATTCTGCAAACATAACAAAACTAAGTTAATCACTGTTCTGTGCACTGGGACGATGTCGCCCAGGCGACATTGACTGTCGGAAAATTCCGACATTGATCCAGTGAGTTTTTTTTTATTTTTTCAACATAGACTTCCAGATCTACTCAAAATCAAGCTATATTTCTGTTAAATTTTTTTTATCAAAACTAAACCTTCTCACATATCATTTACTATTCATCTTCTTCAACCATCTTCAAAAAGATTAACTACAGTTTTTTTTGAAATTAATCAATGTAAAAATACAAATCTTAAACCCCAAACAAAAAAAATACAAGATTCAAACATACCTTCTTTCAAAAATTTAAGTAAAAAAACAAAACCTAAAAATCAACCAAACATACCTTAGATCTAGGGTTGTCGCCGCACTCTGACACATTCCTCTCGCCTTTTAGTCCAGAAAATGAGGTACAATCAGTTTTTACTCGGCTTTTAGCCGTTTTTATACTTTTAGCTGTCGCCCAGGCGACAGTGAGTGTCAGAAAATTCCGATAGCTCCCAAATTTGATTAATCTTCAATTTTGGTCTCTCTGATACTCTACACTAGTTATATGTCATTATTAATGCCACAACTCATGAATTGATGTCAAACCATGTGCTTGCTATTTTTTAAAAATGGCTATTTACATGATTATATGATTTCATTTCCGCTCTATCATAGTATTGACACTCCTGCTAAGTGGTTTAGACTATTGGAAATTGTTTTCGCATGCCTCTAAGTATGAGAAATTGTTTATATATAATAATGAGCTATCATGTTCACTTCTTTTGATCCATGCATATGTCTTTCTATTTAATATATACATGAATCATGTTTGCTTTAACATAATACAATAGCATTTCATATATACTATTTTCAACCTTAATTTGTTAGCACAACCAAATATACATCATCTTTTGCGATTCAAGTGAATTCAGAGATCCTTGGTCAATTAAAAATAAATATCTATACAAACTACAAAGTTAAGATATCACAAACTATGTTATCAACAAAAGTTTAAATTGAGGACAAAGATACTCCACCAAGCACTACTTACCCTCCTGATGAGTCTTAATAAGCATTGTGAGGTTGAGCACCTTGGAAAGAATTGTAAAGTGTCTTGTGCAAAAGAAAAAAATGGTATTTTATTGTTATTGTGCTATATCTTCAAGGTAAAAGTTGTTTTTATATGCTTATATTATGTTTTCTATTCCAATGATTAGGTAAATTAAATAATTTCATATGTTTGATCAAAGCAACACTTGCACACATCATTATGTTATATAAACCTTCATCTCATGAGAATTGGACCGAAAAGATTCCAAATTTCTATACACAATTTTGTCTTTCTATGATACTTTAAAATGACATTAATCATGTTTAAGTTATTTTTTTATTCTACTACTTCATATGGCTATACCATCTCTTCATGAGTTTATTCAATAGTATAGCATATTACTATTATTTCAAGACTTTCAATCATTTTCAACACAAGTGCTTCCGCCTACTCTTATTTTCTACATCCTATCTCTTCCCTTAAGAACTACTCATTCATTTTAAATTAACTTTTGCTAATACCAAAAGGGGGGAGAATTATAAGTAAATTCAAGAAATCAAAGAACAATAAGAACAATTCCACCTAAATCTTCCACCTAAACAATACATCATTTCAAATTACTATAACATTTAGGGGGAGCATTCATTTAGGGGGAGCATTCATCTAGGGGGTGCTTACATTTAAGAGGAATATATCATGTTATTTTTGTGCACACACCATATGTTAAAAACAACAACCTAAATAGACATGATTTCTTTTTATACGGATTTGTTATTATCAAAAAGGGGGAGATTGTTGGAGCATGCGTTTCACACTCTTCCGGTTTGATAATAACTAAATCCCGTTTGTATTTGATTCTATTTTTATTGATGGTGTGCAGGTAACAGGTATGAGATGTTCACAATTCTGATTGGAGCTCAATTTAACTGTATGGAGAATTTAGATGTTGGAATTTTCCGACATCTACTGTCGCCCAGGCGACAGGACAGAAGTTACAGCAACAGCCCGCACGACAGCACGACGAGTGGTAGTTTGGCGCTGTCAGAATTCCGACAGCGATGTCGCCCAGGCGACAGGATAGAAGTTACAGCAGCATCCCGCATGACAGCACGACGAGCAGCAGTTTGGCGCTGTCGGAATCCGACAGCAATGTCGCCCAGGCGACAGTGAAAAACTATAAATTGGTTCATTTTGTTCGTGCATTCCAAGCTTTGAAGATTCTAAGTGCTTTCCTGAGTGCATACGAACCAGAGAGCTCCAGAATCTCATCAACTCCCATTTGTGCTTAGAAGGTTTGAAATTGAAGACGAGATCGGGCGCGCTTCTACATCAACGATCATCTCGAGGCTTCAACCTTCCTTTCAGAGATCTGAATTTCTAGGGAGTACTTCATTTGATTTTGTATTTTCATTTATATACATTTCACTTTGTATTGGTAGGGAAATTGTCTCCTTGTGCGTGACGTCTAAGTCCTTGTGTGGCTTAGGGGAAAATCGCTTCCTTGTGCGGAGCGTCCAAGTCCTTGCGTGACTTGGTAGGAAATCATGGCCTTGTGTGCTACATCTAGATCTTGGGAAGATCTAGAGGATAGGCTTGGGCCTGGTCTAGGGAGAGACAAGTGATTGCCTTCCGATCCTTGGGAGAAGGATTGGTAAACTCAAATTGTTAAAAGTTTATTATCATATTTGTGCCTTGATCTTAAGCATTGTTAAGATCATTTTTATTATATGTGAATTTCATGATTTAAAAATTATGACTTTTTTTAATTGCAAATTTGGTTGCTTAATCTTTAACTTAGAAATTTGTGTTTGAACTAATTTAAAAATTACATTGGTTTGAAAATTTTTATAAGTGATTTTTTAGAAAAGCAAAATTTGTTTTAAAAATTCTTAAGTAAAAAATCATAATTTAAAAAGGTCCTTATTCACCCCCCTCTAAGGGCGCCACAAGATCCAACATAGAGATTTGAAGCAGATCGTGTGGTGGTATGGAATGAAGAACGTCATAGCTAAGTCTGTGTCTGAGTGCTTCACCAGCAAGCGTGTCAAGGCGGATCACAAAAGGCCTGGTGGCAAGTTGATGCCCTTGGTCATACCGAGTTGGAAGTGAGAGAGTTTATCGATGGACTTCATTACTGGTTTTGCCAAGATCTCCCCGAGGGCATGACTCAGTGTGGGCAATTGTTGATCGATTGACAAAGTGTGCTCATTTCGACCCCTTCAAAATCGGCTATTCTATGAAGAAGATAGCAGAGTTATATTTGGATGAGGTCATCCGTTTGCATGGAGTGCCAGTGAGTATCGTGTCAGATCGAGACTCCAGGTTTACGTTGCGATCCTGGCAAAGCTTACAGGGAGCTTTGGGCACCGACCTCAGGTTTTCGACCGCATACCATCCGCAGACAAATGGTCAAACGGAGAGAGTGAATCAAATCGTGGAGGATATGATTAGGTGTTATACTCTGGATCATGGTGGAGCTTGGGATAAGCGTCTTGGATTGATGGAATTCGCCTACAATAACAGTTATCAGGAAAGTGTTGTTATTGGCAATCTCATTATTCATTGCTTGTTATTTGGGTTGAGCTTCAGGAATCTTCGTTTATTAGCAATTTTATTATTGGTTGTTTGGGTTAAGCTCCAGGAAATTTCATCAATTAGCTCCAGGAAATTTCATTCATTAGAAAATTCATCATTTTGGGGTATGGAGGTTGTTTGGGTTTACGCTCCAGGAATTATATTCGTTAGAAGTATCACCTTCTGGTTATAGTGGTTGTTTGGAATTTACACACA
This sequence comes from Dactylorhiza incarnata, assembly GCA_033032865.1. Lineage (NCBI taxonomy): Eukaryota > Viridiplantae > Streptophyta > Magnoliopsida > Asparagales > Orchidaceae > Dactylorhiza > Dactylorhiza incarnata. The sequence goes on from JAWHQI010000039.1 coordinate 12,751,183, forward strand.
AAAACCTCATAATTTTGGAGTGTGTTGGCTGTTGGTGGTGGTTGGTTTACCCTCCCTGAAATTTAATACTTAAAGTTATGCTCGGGGGATGCTATTCTTAATCAGTTGAGAGTTTAAATCTCTATATGGGAGGCGTAGCCGGACTCCCTTGTTTTGGGCCGAGGTTGGTGAGAGTCCGTTGTTAGGCCCAGAAGCTTTGGAAGAGATGAGCGTTGCTGTGACTCATATCCGCGAGAAGCTCCGCGTTGCTCAGGAGCGGTATGAAAAGTATGTCAATCAAAGAAGGGCGGATCTGGAGTTTGAGGTTGGGGACAGTGTTTTTCTGAAGGTCTCTCCGATGCCGGGCGTTAAAATATTTGGGAAGAACCACAAGTTGGATCCCAGATATGTTGGGCCTTTTCAGATGGTTGAGCGCATCGGGGTGTCTACTTTTAGATTGGAGTTACCTGCTATCTTCCCCGGCGTCCATGATGTGTTTCATGTGAGTCAGTTAAGGAAGTGTGTCCGCAGCAATCGTCAAGTCCTCGTTTCGGTGCCTCAAATTCAGCCCAATTTGTCTTATGTTGAGGAACCTGTCCGTATTTTAGAGACCCAAGAGCGGGTGTTGCGGAGGAAATCTATTCCCACGGTAAAAGTTCTTTGGCGGAATCATGACGTCGAGGGCGCAACATGGGAGCTGGAGTCAGCTATGCGGGAATCTCATCCTCACCTTTTCATTTAATTAGCTCAGGTAGACCTTCTCTCCTGTACCATTTATTTTGTTCAAATGTTGTTCCTGCACCATTTAATTATCCATCTTAAACCTTCTCTCATGTACCATTTATTTTGTTCAAATGTTGTTCCTGCACCATTTAATTATCCATCTTAAACCTTCTCTCATGTACCATTTATTTTGTTCAAATGTTGTTTCCTGCACATACGTCAAGTTTCGGGACGAAACTCTCTTTTAGGGGGAGTGACTGTAACGCCCCTGATTTTTTTGGTAATTATTTAATTCGGTGATGGCGTATTTATGACATCTGGGCGTTACTTTTAACGTCGAGTTAGCGGCGCGGCGCCGTTTGCGCGTTTTCGCGTCCGTTTGGGTCAAGTCGACCAATTTTTGAGACGACCCGGAATTGGATATTTTTACATTAGGAAATTAGATTATTTAATTTTAGACTTGCCCGTCAAGTTTCGTCGCGATCCGAGCCATTTTGGAGCATCGGCGCATTTTAGAAGATTTGTGTGTATTTAACGTTCACCGTAAACTTTGGCCATTTATATCTCGACAACGGCACGTCGGTTTTTGGTTTTGACTTCGCCGATGGATTCGTAGCGCCGGCGTTCGCCTTTGGTGCGATTTTTGTCAGTTTCGGTATTCGTTTCGTTTTTAGTAATAATATAATATTTATATAATTAATAATGATAATAATATCATTGATATATAATGGTAATAATATCGTTGATATATATATGTATGATATCGTTGAGGGCTTGGTTATATCGTTGGAAAGCCTGACTATATCGTTGAGAGCATGGTGATATCGTTGAGAGCAAGGCAATATCGTTGAAAGCAATGTTATATCGTTGAGAGCTTGGCTAATATCGTTGAAAGCCTGAATATATATTAATATCGCCCGATGATATCCTGCTTCTCCTTCTAGCTAGCATTATTATAATTATAATTATTAGTATGGTTAATAATAATAATAATAATAATAATAATAATAATAATAATAATAATAATAATAATAATATATATATAAGTGTCATCTTCTTCTTCTTCTCCTTCATTTTGTCCGACCGAACCAGAGAGCGAGAGGCGGAGAGAGAGGAGTGTTTCGCGAATCTTTCGGTCGCCGCCGACGGAGCTCCGGTGGACGAAATTTTCAACTTAGCATAGATCCGGAAAGCTCTCAACGAGAGGTTCGCGTTCGTGGTAAGTATTTCCCGTTTCTTGGACTTTTCGCGTTAGGGTTTTCGGCCCTAACCTTCTTTTTGGCCATTTTTCTGTAGAGCTCGCCTCGTGGTGCCTCTTTTTGGGCCGATCTACGACGAGGCGTTGTTCGGAGAACGATTCCGGTGATTTGAAGGCAACTGGTGATCTTGCTCTTTCTCTTTGCTAAAACCCTTTTTTTTCCTCTCGCCTTTGCTTCCAGTAATTGGTATTATGCTGAGTTTTATCATCTGCTTCACTTTTGCTCTTTTTTACTCAATATAATTTTGCTCATCTTGTTAACCAAAAATGTTGTCTCATGTTCTGTTGGGCCTCACCCCTATTCCTTTGAAAAAACATGAAATATGAATTATGTTGGAGGTCGTACACGATGTTGGCGGTGCCACCGGTGCGGTGCTCTGAGGGTCGTGACGATGTGTGATGGAATTATCCCCGCACGGCTTCTCCTTTTTCTGATGAACTGATCAGTCTCTATAATTCTGAACAAGTGTAACATGATTAATAGTGTGAATGTTGATGGTTATTTGCTGATGGCGAGTTTTGACCTTGCCTGTTTTCTCACCTTTGTTTGGTGAGTGATTTTCTGCTGGTTATTAGATTCTTCTGCTGTTTCTTTTCCTATTGATTATTTGCTGCTAGCATTGTCATCATTGATCCTTGCATCCATTGTTTCCCTCCGGTCTCGCGGAGGTTTGCTTACTTTTTTCTTTTTTGCACCACTTGTAACTTGCTTCTGAGGTGTTCTTTCTTTGAATGCCTCAGGTTCTGGACAGTAGCAAGTGCTAGTGCGGAGTTGCTTTAGTTGTCGTCTTCTGACTCTCTTGAGATAGGGTATTCTGTGGACTTGTCGGGCCATGGGTTCGTGTCAGGCGTTGATGCCCGTGGTGCCGTTTGGTTAGACTTTTGTTTCACTACTGCTGTTACTTGTTGTTTACTTTTGTACACTTGTTCTGGAATGGTTAGATGTGGGATGGCTTTATAGCCCCTCGCTTAGATATGCTAAGGTAATTATAGCATTGCATATCATGATTTGAAATGGTAATCTCACTATTTTCTGCGAGTGATAAATTTACTTTTATATATAGTAAATCCACACATTCGATCATGCATGGTGCACCTCACTTGGTCTTCATGTACACTTAGGACACTAAGTAATTAAATCAAGTATTTTTCCGCTGCGTAAAACTATATTTTAAAAGCGTGGACTAGTTGATCCACCTAGCCGAAGGACGCGGCTTACTAATTTTCTGCATAAATCATTTTGAAATCACTTTGGGTTGATAATAATAATTGCTTGGACTGCGATGAAGGATGAGTTGCCTTAACGTCAGTAGGCGTCCCCTATGTGACGTGGCATCACGACGCGTAGCTTTCCCTACTCTGATAGCATTTTAAATGTTGGGAAAATGCGGGTTGTGACAGTTGGTATCAGAGGGAGGTTCTGTGAAAAAGGTAGTCGGGTGGTTTGGCGTGTGAGCTAGACGAACGCTATCCTAAGCAGAACTTCATAAGATCATTTCATTGTATACACACACCGATATGTCATCAGTATGTCTTAACCGAAGCATGGTCACTACACTCATAGCATGATAAGAAGTATACGGGGCATATTATGTAGTATGGGATGCATAATATGTGTTCGTATATGGATCCACCATAGGTGGCAACATGTGACGATTATGTAGTATAGGATGCATAACCACCATTACCTGGATGTCCATTAGCACGTTTTCTTTTTTCGTTACATGTAATGTTATGTAGTATGGGATGCATAACATTACATGTGTACGCCGCTCATAACATGCATTAAGGCCTCATTCTAGAATGCATAGCACTGCATACATTCATATCATCGCATAAGCACGCGTGTCAAATTAAAGACATACTAGATGACATATGTACACACATGATTTGAAAAGAAATTTAAATGTTCATGCACTCATGTCATAGTACAAGAGTCAATAGGATGATGGTGCATCATCCTAAGTTTAATCATTGCATCATTTCATGAAATTCCAGAGCAAGGTAACAACAATAGCAGGTTGTTTTCTTTCCTGTTCCGAATTGATTCGGGATATTTCCGAGTTTGTTTGGCTTAAGCATCTTAAGCCTATTTCTGATTGGATGTCCATCAATCTTGTAGACATGTCTCGTAGGAGAGCGACGTGGTCGAGTTTGCTAGCTTAGGTGTCTTAAGCTAGGTCTTGATGAGTCGCTGTTTGTATTTGTAGAAGATGACCCCGAAGCGTTTTGCAATGGGGGTGATTTCCCAGTTTGAGGGTGAGTCTTCGGATTCTCATATTGAAGCAATACTAGATGAACTGCGTCAGAGCATTAAAACAATGTCAAGGCAGGTGTTTGTAATGCAAACGCAGTTGCAGGCATTGCTTACTGCCACCTTGAGGCAACAGTCTGGTGTGAAGTTTCTTGTGTTGGTTGAATACCAGAGTGAGATCGGTAAATCGAATAGATTCGCTCCTGAGTTGATAGCTGCTGAGGAGTGCAAGGTCAGAAATTTCTTGGGTGATCTTCAAGGTAAGATCCAGCAGTTTGCTAACGCCTACCAATCTGAGACTGATGTGAAAGCAGTTGAAGCTGCCTTAAGTTGAGGCTATTGGAAATCCCAAAGATCGCGGTATGTCCTCTTTGCTGGAAAAAAGAAGGTTGGGGATGGTGGAAGCCAATGGGCATCTGGCCCCACCCCAAGGAAAGGACGGGAGGAAGTGTGTAGTTTCTGTGGCCAGTCAGGCCATTCCCTCGGAAAATGTTTCAAGAAACTAAAAGCTCGAAAACAGCAATCGGTGATCGTAATTCAAGGCACACCTAAAAGTGATTTGGTTTGCACTGTATGTAATAAAGAGGGGCATGATGCGAGTCGGTGTTGGGTGAAGGAAAAGGTCTGCTACAAGTGTGGGCAGAAAGGGCAGGTGAAGGCTATTTGTCCGCATTTCCATCCCTCGGTGCAGTCGGTTCCTCCACAAGCTCTGCTACCGCCGCAGTTGCAGCCTTTGGTTAAAGGAAAGGACAAACTGATCGAGGTGAGCGAGGGTGAAGCTCAGTCTTCAACCCCGGTGATCTCAGGATAGATTCTTATTCAGTTCATAGCCTTCCGACCTCGCCCGCTAGCGAGAGCCCGGCTAGCGGAGCCACCTCGGGGGAAAAACACTTAGTCTCCCTGAGAGGCCTTCGGACCTCACTGGCTAGCGAGAGTCCGGCTAGCGGAGCCACCTCGGGGGAAAAACACTTAGCCTCCACGAGAGGCCTTCTGACCTCGCCGGCTAGCGAGAGCCCGGCTAGCGGAGCCACCTCAGGGGAAAAACACTTAGCCTCCCTGAGAGGCCTTCTGACCTCGCCGACTAGCGAGAGCCCGGCTAGCGGAGCCACCTCGGGGGGAAAACACTTAGACTCCCCGAGAGGCCATTCGACCTTGCCGGCTAGCGATAGTCCGGCTAGCGGAGCCACCTCGGAGGAAAAACACTTAGCCTCCCCAAGAGGCCTTCCGACCTCACCGGCTAGCGAGAGCCCGGCTAGCGGAGCCACCTCGGGGGAAAAACACTAAGCTCCCCGAGAGGCCTTCCGACCTCGCCGGCTAGCGAGAGCCCGGCTAGCGGAGCCACCTCGGGGGAAAAACACTTAGCCTCCCTGAGAGGCCTTCCGACCTCACCGGCTAGTGAGAGCACGGCTAGCGGATCCACCTCGGGGTAAAAATACTTAGCCTCCCCGAGAGGCCTTCCGACCTCGCCGGCTAGCGAGAGCCTGACTAGCGGAGCCACCTCGGGGGAAAAATACTTACCCTCACCGAGAGGCCTTCTGACCTCGCCGGCTAGCGAGAGCCCGGCTAGCGGTGCCACCTCGGGGAAAAAACACTTAGCCTCCCCGAGAGGCCATCCGACCTCGCCGGCTAGCGAGAGCACGACTAGCGGAGCCACCTCAGGGGAAAAACACTTCGCCTCCCCGAGAGGCCTTCCGACCTCGCCGGCTAGCGAGAGCCCGGCAAGCGTAGCCACCTCGGGGGAAAACACTTAGCCTCCCCGAGAGGCCTTCCGACCTCGCCGGCTAGCGAAAGCCCGTCTAGCGGAGCCACCTCGGGGGAAAACACTTAGCCTCCCAGAGAGGCCTTCCAACCTCGCCGGCTAGCGAGAGCCCGGCTAGCGGAGCCACCTCGGGGGGAAAACACTTAGCCTCCCCAAGAGGCCTTTCGACCTCGCCGGCTAGCGAGAGCCCGGCTAGCGGAGCCACCTCGGGGGAAAAAACACTTAGCCTCCCCGAGAGGCCTTCCGACCTCGTCGGCTTGCGAGAGCCCGGCTAGCGGAGCCACCTCGGGGGAAAAACATTTAGCCTCCCTGAGAGGCCTTCCGACCTCGCCGGCTAGCGAGAGCTTGGCTAGCGGAGCCACCTCGAGAGAAAACACTTAGCCTCCCTGAGAGGCCTTCCGACCTAGCCGGCTAGCGAGAGCCCGGCTAGCGGAGCCACCTCGGGGGAAAAACTCTTAGCCTCCCCGAGAGGCCTTCCGACCTCGCCGGCTAGCGAGAGCTCGGCTAGCGGAGCCACCTCGGGGGAAAAACACTTAGCCTCCCCAGAGGCCTTCTGATAGAGAAAATTGTGTTCTCCAATCTATACTCGATTAAGGCAAGTGTACATATCGAAATATAGCATAGGATATAAAGAATATCAAGGTCGTATTAGACTAGGGGTTGTCGAGTACTTTTACTTCGGGAAAACAAAACTATTATTTTATCGAATAGTATTTTATTAGTGATAATTCATAATTAAAATTAAAATAAAGAAATAAAGAAAAGAAAACAAATCTTGATCAAAGCGCACTCGGAATGAAAATCAAGAGAGATAAATTCTACTTCTAATCCAATCCTTGACTGTGGAGATTCCCGGATTAGGGACGCGCCTTGGTCGAGGATTGCGCCCAACTAAGATTAGGTTGATCGACCGAACTCTCGTTCTATAATCGAAACCCCTAAACTTGCTTTAACAAGGTGAATCCCACTATAGGATTTGACTCTTATTCAGAAGATTTACGTCATCCTCTCTCGAGGGTTACGTGCAACTCTTTTTATTCCTGAGCGATCGATTCGTACTCACGAGCTGGTTCGGCTAACTAGAATACGAAAACAGATTGAAGTCATACGTTGACATATGAAATCAAGATAAATCAAGAATAAATCAAGGGAGGAAAAGAGATAAAAACGAATAAGAAATTATTTCATCCAAGACTTGCAAATTTCAAGATCTAAAAAATTAATCAAAATGACATGAAAGTAGAAAAGAGGAAATGAATGGAAAAGACATTTTTTTATTAAAAGGAAATTGAATTACATAAGGATTAAAAGCTTTGCATGAAATGAAAACTAAGACTACATTGCATAAATTGAAATTACATAAAATTAAAATCTAAACTAATACAGGAATTGAAAAGAACAATTCTGCCCCAAAAGGGGGCAGAAGGGAAGAAGTTTCGACCCAAAAATGGTGGAAAAAGGGGTGCCCAGAGATCTGGAAGAGCTGCCTTTTTACAGGCAAACGTTGGGGTTACACGCCCTTGGTCACGCCGGTGACCAAGGGCGTGTAATGGGCGCGATCGAAGCTGGAGCGGGAGAGGCGCCTTCTGGAGTTACTGCAGGCGTTACATGCGTGTCACGCCCTTGGTCACGCCCGTGACCAAGGGCGTGTAATCTTAAAACAGACGCTGGCGCGGGAAATCTTTGGCGGGAAGGGCGTGAATCTGGCGGCAAAGGAGTTACACGCCCGTGTCATTGGAGCTACACGGGCGTGACATTGGCGAAGCATCCTTGGGGCGTGATCTGGGGCGTGATCTGCTGGCAGGGAGGTTACACAGGCGTGACATTGGAAGTCACGGGCGTGTACTTGGCGAATTTGCGTCATGACTTCAGGACACGGCCGACTGAGCTGGAGGCAGGGTTCACGGGCGTGACAATGGGAAGTCACGGGCGTGACTTGGCAGGTCACGGGCGTGACATTGAAATTATTCTCAGAATGAGCCCACGTTGGCGGCAACAGGTCTGGGATGAGTTTTATGTTGACACGCCCTTGGTCACGGGCATGACTTGGGGCGCGTACTTGCATTTTTCGGCAAAAACTCCAGAAATCCTGAAAAACATAAAACAAACTTAAGTTAGTGAAAAATTATGAATAGAAATGATTATTTAGATAAAATAGACATATTATTTATAAATTCAAATTATTTTTAGCCTAAAAACTATAATAAAATTAGATAAAAATACTACTCATCACCTTTCGACCTCACCGGCTAGCGAGAGCCCGGCTAGCGGAGCCACCTCGGGGGAAAATGCTTAGCCTCCCCGAGGGGCCTTCCAACCTCGCCGCTAGCGAGAGCCCGCCTAGCGGAGCCACCTCGGGGAAAAACACTTAGCCTCCCCGAGGGACCTTCCGACCTCGCCGGCTAGCGAGAGCCCGGCTAGCGGAGCCACCTCGGGGGAAAAACACTTAGCCTCCCCGAGAGGCCTTCCGACCTTGCCGCCTAGCGAGAGCCCAGCTAGCGGAGCCACCTCGGGGGAAAACACTTAGCCACCCCGAGAGGCCTTCCGACCTCGCTGGCTAGCGGAGCCACCTCGGGGGAAAAATACTTAGCCTCCCTGAGAGGCCTTTCGACCTCACCGGCTAGCGAGAGCCTGGCTAGCGGAGCCATCTCGGGGGAAAACACTTAACCTCCCTGAGAGGCCTTCCGACCTCGCCGGCTAGCGAGAGCCCGGTTAGCGCAGCCACCTCGGGGGAAAAAACACTTAGCCTCCCCGAGAGGCCTTCTATCCTCGCCGGCTAGCGAGAGCCCGGCTAGCAGAGCCACCTCGGCGGAAAAACACTTAGCCTCCCCGAGAGGCCTTCTGACCTCGCCGGCTAGCGATAGCCCGGCTAGCGGAGCCACCTAGGGGTAAAAACACTTAGCCTCCTCGAGGGGCCTTTCGACTTCGCTGGCGAGCGAGAGCCCGGCTAGCGGAGCCACCTCGGGGGAAAAACACTTAGCCTCCCCGAGAGTCCTTCCGACCTCGCCGACTAGCGAGAGCCCGACTAGCGGAATCGATCTGGAGCATTCCAGCACGAAAGAACTTGCCACTTGACAGCCTCTCCAGAGATCAACCTGACCCACCGTCTATGAGAGCCCGGCAGCTGAATCGATATGGGGCATTCTAGCACCAAAGAACTTGCCACTTGCCAGCCTCTCCAGATATCAACTTGACCCACCGTCTATGAGAGCCCGGCAGCGGAATCGATCTGGGGCATTCCAGCACCAAAGAACTTGCCACTTGCCAGCCTCTCCAGAGATCAACCTGACCCACCATCTATGAGAGCCCGACACTGGAATTGATCTGGGGCATTCCAGCACCAAAGAACTTACCACTTGCCAGCCTCTCCAGAGATCAACCTGACCCACCGTCTTTGAGATCCGGGCAACAAAATCGATCTGGGGAATTCCAGCACCAAAGAACTTGCCACTTGCCAGCCTCTCTAGAGATCAACCTGACCCACCGTCTATGAGAGCCCGACAGCGGAATCGATCTGGGCATTCCAGCACCACAGAACTTACCACTTGCCAGCCTCTCCAGTGATCAACCTGACCCACCGTCTATGAGAGCCCGACAGCAGAATCAATCTGGGGCATTCCAGCACTAAAGAACTTGCCACTGCCAGCCTCTCTAGAGGTCAACCTGACCCACCGTCTATGAGAGCCCAGCAGCAGAACCGATCTGGGGCATTCCAGCACCAAAGAACTTGCCACTTGCCAGCCTCTCCATAGATCAACCTGACCCACCGTCTATGAGAGCCCGACAGCGGAATCGATCTGGTGCATACCAGCTGTTTACCCGAAAAACCGCTTCTCAGATTGGATCATTGTCGGACCGGGCGAATTGCTAGGTCAGGCCGCTGGGTTCCAGGGTCAGTGGCTCTCAGTTCAGGGCAAACCAGGCCGGGCGATCTGATGACATTTCGGACCGCTCCCAAGATTGAAGATCGTCAAAAGACAAGACAAGAAGGCTATCTGCGATCTCAAGGAGGAGACCGACCGGGTTGCATCGTGAAGATCGGCCAAAGTCACGTCCAAAGGGCAGATCACGGTCTTAAGCCGGAGGCCGCTCGTTCTACATCATTGACTCAGCCACGACATCTTCAGCCTCAGGTCAAACGGGTCAGAAGGGCAAGCCGCCAGGCCGCGCGGCTTCCTTATTTTCTTTTTTATGCATCCCGTCATCGCCTGCCCGTTTCTCCTGTACCCGGGCAGGTGGTTATTCTATCCATGCCCATTCGGGCAGGCCCCCAAGCCTATAAATAGGGGGCAACACTGTTCACAAGGCAGGCACACTCGAATCCGAAAGCTCGCTTGCTGGAGCTTCGGCCTCAAGTTTCCGGTCTTGTGACCAGTCTAGCCGGCCGGCTCACTTGTAACCCGCTGTAATCACTTCTCTTCAATCAAAGGAAAGCCCGTCGCAGGAGTGGTATTTGCCGCGACGGGCGATGTCTGGCCTCGACCGCTACTAGCAGTCTGAATTCTCTAACCAAATAGTAACCGATAATCCGCAACCTTCGATTTCCTTCGGAAGCGCACTTTTGAATCGAACAGAAACACGCGACCTTCAGATCGCGGACAGTCAGTGAAATCTTTGGTTCAGAATGTCAGACCGCCAGTTCCCGCTAAGAGGCCGATCCGACCACAACGATGACTCTTTGTGGGAAGCTCTGGAGCGAACAAAGAGAGAAGCCGACCAGGCCCAGAAAGCAACTGATCAGCGTCTGGACGCGATCAGTCAGGCTTTAACTCTGCTGACCGAGCAGCTAGCCCCCCAACAGGCCGCGGTTAACCCGGCAGTAACTCCTGTCCTACCCCGTCCACCTCCATTCCCACTGCCACAAGTCGCTCATCCCCAACCGCCACAAGAAGGTTCCGCGGCTCGGTGGAGCTTCTACCAAGAAGCCGCGCACTGGATGCCGGCTCGAGTTCTCGACTTCCAAGGGGCGACTTCTCAGGCTGCCCACCTTTCCTACCCGCCCGAGACCGCTGCTTATCACTCCTACCCGGCTGGAGTTCCTGTCCGCTCCTATCAGGCGGCCTATCCAATGACCGCAGCTGAGATAGCCTGTCACTCTGCCTTCCCTCTGTACGAGGATACCGAGGAAAGTTCTCCCTTCACGGACGAGATCCGAGGAGAGCCGGCCCCAAATAACTTTCGAGAACCACGCCTGTCAACATACAATGGGGAGTCCGATCCGACAATTCATCTGCAAGCGTTTGAATCAGCTGTTGCTCTGAGAACCATCACCGATGCAACTAAGTGCAAGCTCCTGGTAACGTCCTTTGATGGGCAAGCCCGAGAATGGTTTTATGGATTGCATCCTCGATCCATCAGATGTTTTGCGGAATTGCGTAGGGAATTCCTGCTTCAATTCTCTACCTCTAAAAAAAGGAAGAATGGTCCGGCAGCCCTATTTGAGATACGGCAGCAAGAAAACGAAACATGGGCCCGCTTCGTCGACCGTTTCCAAAGGGAGATAATAGAGGTGCAGAACGTTGATCCAGAATTATATAGGGTCGCTTTAATGCATGGCCTTAGGGAGGGGCCGTTGAAATTCGAAGCTCAGATCAGGGAACCAAAGACCTATCAAGAGATGATTAGTCTAGCCAATAAATTTATCAGGGGAGAAAATACTAATCCTAGTTATGTTGCCAAATTGCTCAGCGACAATGATCAGTTTAGTTCCGCACCAATCCATCAGCAATGTTACAATCATACATCTAGGCCTGACTTCGAACCTCGTGCTCAGAGGGGAAGAAATCTTAAACCTAAGCAACCATTTCTTGGCCATCAACGGTTTCAGGATCAGAAACCGTCGTTGGCCATCGCACCCACTCAACCAATGGGGGTTCCACAGATAATGCCAGTTTATCTGCCACAGTATATCGCACAGCCATCCCCAACTATTCCGTCCATCCGATATGATGAATCACAGGAGTCATTCACCCCTCTTAACGTCAGCATGAACGAAGTTGTTCAGATTCTTCAAAAGAGGCCTGACTTCAAGAGGCCCCCTCCTTTGAAATCAGAAGTTCGCAATCGGAACCCAAACCTCTATTGTGAATATCACAAAGAGGAGGGGCATCAGACTGAGGATTGTCAGGCCCTCCGGTGGTTGATAGAAAAACTCCTGAAAGAAGGGAAGCTCCGAGGGTTGATCCGACAAGAAACCCCGGTTGAACCACGAACCGAGAAGAAGAAGGAAGCGGTCGAAGTGACCTGGGAGTGTGCTGACGTAGAAGAGACAGGTTGTTATGGGGATATACATCCTGCCGCCGAGTGCATAGAAGTAAATGATGTTGGCCCCCTTGGCAACATCTATTGTATCCATGGTGGAGCAGGGCCAGAATCCTCTCGGAAATCCAGCATTGGGAGAGTCTCCAAGAAGGAAGTAGCAGCCGCTTCCACTTCTGCTCCAGAAAGGTCAGTCGTTACTTTCGGCCAAGAAGATCTTCCCCCAAATGCAAACCCTTTCGATGATGCAGTAGTGATAAAGGCAGCCATCGAGAACTACACCGTACATAAAATTTTGATTGATATCGGTAGCTCGGTTAATCTCATTTTCCGCCAAACATTTGAAGCCCTTAAAACTGGAAAGTCTTTGCTCTCCATGGAAGGGCCCCTCTACGGCTTCTCAGGAGAAAAGAAAGAAGTGGAGGGGTGCGTGAAGCTTTTGGTGTCACTGGGGGGCATAACGAAGCTGATAAACTTCGTAGTGGTGGAAGCCCCAAGTAGCTACTGTGCAATCTTCGGAAGACCAATCCTGAACGCTTACAAAGCGATAGTGTCCACTTTTCATTTGGCCTTAAAGTTCGCCGCCGAGGGGCGTCAATATTGGATCCGAAGCGATCCCAAGGTTGCTCGTGAATGTTATATAAAAACAGTTAATGTGGTCACCGAGGCACCATTTCCCAAGGCTCAGAATGACATTCATGAGGTGTCCAAACACCCTGAGGAGACCGAGGAAAGCGCAGAATGGAAGGGGACTTACATGGAACCTGCCCAGGAGACCCAAGAGATCCCCATTGCTGAAGAGGAAGGGAAGAAGCTGATCATCAACGCCGAGCTATCAGAAGAGGAGAAGGTTCACTTGATCTCCTGCCTGTTGGAGAATCTAGACATCTTCGCCTGGTCGGCGGAAGATATGCCTGGAGTAGATCCAGATGTTGCGTGCCATCACCTCAACATCTCCCCTGAATTCAAGCCGATCCAACAAAAGAAGAGGGAGGTAGCAACCAAGCTGGCGGTACCCATCAAAGAGGAAGTTGCAAAGCTTCTTAAAGCCAATTTCATTTCTGAAATCCAATACCCCACTTGGATGTCAAATGTGGTAATGGTGAAAAAATCTGGGGGAAAATGGCGCATGTGTGTAGATTTTACAAAGCTCAATAAAGCATGCCCCAAAGATTGTTATCCCTTGCCTCGGATAGATGTTTTAGTAGATTCCGCGGTGGGATATAATTTCATGAGCTTTCTAGATGCATTTTCTGGTTACCACCAGATTAAGATACATAAACCCGATATCCCGCATACGTCCTTCATTACCAACGACGGGTGTTATTGTTATCTTGTCATGCCTTTCGGGCTCAAAAATGCGGGTGCGACATATCAAAGAATGATGGACATGGTTTTCAAAAAGCAGAAAGGAAGAAATCTTGAAGTATACGTTGATGATCTTCTTCTGAAAAGTAAAACTTTTTTAATCCATCTGAAAGACCTCGTAGAGACGTTAGCCACTCTACGGAGGTTCAAATTAAAACTAAATCCACTGAAATGCGTGTTCGGGGCAAGCAAAGGGAAATTTCTTGGACATCTTCTCACCCCTGATGGCCTCGCGCCAAATCCAGATAAAGTAAAGGCCATCCTAGATATGACCCCTCCTCGTAATCAGAAAGAGGTGCAGCAACTTGGGGGGGGTTGGCAGGACTAAGCTGGTTCATTTCCAAGTCAGGACATAAGAGCGCTCCATTCTTCAAAACTCTCAGGGGAGGATCTAAGTTTGAATGGAATGAAGAGTGCGATAGTGCTTTCGAACAGTTGAAAAAGCAGTTAACCTCAACCCCTCTTCTCCAAAGCCCTCGCGAAGGGGAAAAATTATTCTTATACTTGGGGGTAGGTCCAGATGCAATAAGCTCTGTCCTTGTCCGGGAGGAGAAAAAGAAGCAATTTCCGATATATTACGTCAGCCACATCCTCAAAGATGCGGAAACTAGATATTCAATTCTGGAAAAATTAGCCTTGGCTTTGGTCATGTCATCACGAAGGCTCCGCCCCTATTTTCAGGCTCATCCTATCCAGGTGATCTCAGATCATCCACTAAGAAGTATCCTGGAAAAGCCAGATCATTCAGGAAGATTGGCCAAATGGGCGATCGAGCTCAGTGAATTTGAAATATTATACATTCCCAGAACGGCAATAAAGGCACAAGTACTGGCATATTTCTTGGTGGACACGATGGAGTCTAATCCAGAACGAGTAGAGAAATATCCTTTTGCTTGGATCATCTATGTAGATGGAGCTTCAGGAAGAAACTCCGTGGGAGCCGGAGTAGTTCTTATCAGTCCAAACGGCATCAAACTTGAGCAAGCAATCAAATTCTTCTTTCCAGTGACAAACAACCAGGCTGAATACTGATGGCACAAATCTCACACACCGCTATAGGCGGTAGCTCGACTGCGACACGAAACGGTAGTGTACCGATCGTTCAAGTAATATAAAACGAGGAGTAATCCCCGAGTATTGAATCTCTCAAGGAACACAGTAAGGTGGAGTTAACGCTCGAGGTAGGACTTGAGATCGAAGTCCAGCGATAGGTGGAGTGCGGACGAAAGGGATTTGGGTTGCGAATAATAAAATAAAATATTACAACTACTCCTATGCAATGCCGCTATGCAATGCTTCGCTTGGCGGGATGGAAGACTACGTAGGCCTTGAACGCGCTACTTCGTAAGGGCGGATGGACGAGTAGGCAAACGGAATGAGGGTCGCCGGCACCTCTTCGACAAGCACGTCATTAGCAATTGCTTGGGCGGCACCGCACACGATGGTGGAATGGAAGTTAGATGGGGGCGCACCTCAATAAGCTCATATGAACTAAATGATTCCAAATAAATGAAATGAACATTAAGCAAATTTGTTCATAGCACACATCATCAAAATATAGAGGGAACTAGTTTATACAATCAACAACATAAGGAAGGAAAAAGAGAGTAAAGGAGTCGACCACATCCGAAGCATTGCCGAAGATTCACGGTTGGAATCACTGGGTTGTCAATCCGCGTCCAAGCTCGGTCTTCAACTACGTCCAAGGTAGAGGAGGGCTGTCACTTCCTCCCAATGGCTCGTCTTCTTCGTGTCACGATCCAATCTCCTCCGATACACGATCTCCTTGCTCGATGTTGGCGATCTTTGGGCTAGAAACCTCTCCTTGGAGCTCAAGGATGATGGAGGAGGCCTAGGGGGGTGGAGAACCTGTGGAAAAGGCAAAAACGGCGGACTGAACGGAGTTCCCGATCGTGATCCCGCCCTAATTCGCGAACAGGCATATATATAGGCGCTGAAACGAATACTGCGCACGGTCATTGGCGCACGGCCAGTGGCCGTGCGCACTGGAGTTTTGCGATCGTGCGCGCTGCCTGGGTGGAGCCTGAAAGGAAAGAAATTTATAAAATACATGTTCGCACGACCAGTAGCGCACGACCAGTGGTCGTGCGCACTATCGTAAATGGTCGTGCGATAAGCCCAAACAGAACTCATAAAATGGGCGTTAAGTGCGCACGATCAGTAGCGCACGACCAGTGGTCGTGCGCGCTGGAGCCAGTGATCGTGCGCAGTGTTCCTTTGCAGAATTGTACCGGGAACACCTGCACGACTCCTGTTCCAGCATACAACACCAGTCTAGCCACTGAAGGTGGCACTTAACACTGCATGAAAACTAGAAACGACGATGAACAAGAAATAACATCAAAATGGGCCTAGAAGTGCACTTAGCATGGAGTATTAAATAGGAATGAAAACAGGTCTAAAGTGAAGTGCAAAGACTAGAAAATCGGCCCAGATGAGTCCAAAAATGTGTATAAAGTTGGGACTCATCAAATACGAGGCACTCTTGGCCGGTCTAAGACTCGCAAAAGAGCTTGGGATAGAGCATGTTCATGTAAAAACTGATTCTCTTGTAATGACTTCACAAGTTCTAGGGAACTACGAAACAAGAGAACCGATGCTAAGAAAGTATCTATTGCTAACTAAGGAAGAGATCGGGAAATTTAAATCCTTCATCATCGAGCACATTCCAAGGACACAAAATGAAGAGGCAGACGAGTTGTCGAAGTTTGGTCTTCCATCAGGAGGGGTGACCTCGGAACTTTTTCATCCGGCCACAGAGAAAGAGGAGCTCATGCAGATCGATCGGAATCCTTCCTGGAAGGACCCTTATGAATTATTTCTGTCAAGAGGGGAGTTTCATCAATCGATCAAGGACAAAAGTAGATTCAGAAGAAAGGTGGCCTACTACTACTTAATAGCAGGAGTTTTGCATAGAAAAACTTTGATTTCTCCCTCGGCACGGTGTGTTTTAGAAGAAGAGATCCCGATCATACTTCAGGAGGTTCATTCTGGGGAATGCGGTAGCCATTCAGGGGCAAAAACCTTAGAGAAAAGGATCCTGCGACAAGGATATTTCTGGACAACTATGAGAAGGGATGCTGAAGCATTTGCCAAGCATTGTGTACAATGACAGAAATTTGCTCCTCTTCAACATCTGCCCGCTCAATCGCTTAGGTCAATAAATGCACCCTGGCCCTTCGCGGTTTGGGGGATGGATCTTGTCAGACCCTTTCCAATGGCTAGCGGCCAGCGCCGCTTTATCATAGTAATGATCGACTACTTCAGTAAGTGGATTGAGGCAAAAGCATTGGCAAAGACTACTACCCAAATTATCAAAAATTTCATCTGGGGAGAAATAGTCTGCCGACACGGAATCCCGCTGGCAATTGTCACTGATAATGGACCGCAGTTCAATAATCCCGAGATGATAAACTTTTGCGATCATGTTGGAATTGATCTTCGGTTCGCCTCAGTACATCATCCAAGGACCAATGGTCAAGTAGAAGCTGCAAACAGGCGAATCCAGCAGCTCCTGATGAAAAGAGTTTTGAATCAAAAAGGAAATTGGGCAGACCAACTTCCCTCCATCCTTTGGACTCTTCGCACTACCCCATCTTCAGCTACAGGGGAGACACCATTCAAATTATCTCATGGCTCGGAGGCTGTTGTTCCTGTAGAGTTTGAGGTGGTCACTCCAAGAGTTGTGTATGCAAAAGAGGGAGGACAAGCATGGGTAGAATACAATGATGAGGCCATCAGGTATAGTCTGGATCTGATCGAAGAGCTTCAGGACGAGGCAACAATTAGGCAGGAAGAAGTTAAGAGGAGGATGGCAAAATATTTTGACAAAAATATCAGGGTAAAGCAGTTTGCAGTTGGGGATTTGGTATTAAAAAAGGTAGATGATGCGGCCAGATCTGGTAATGTTGGAAAGTTGAATCCCAACTGGGCAGGGCCTTTTATTATCAAAGAGGTGTTAAAGAATGGGGCCTACCGTCTCCAAACCAGCGAAGGAGAAGACGTCTCACACACCTGGAGCGGTGACGATCTTAAACGATTCTATCCTTAAAATCTCTCTTTCATTCTTTACATTTCTTGATATTAAATGAAAGGCCCTATACTGACACTTCTCCTTGTCCAAATGGTGCTCTGCATTATTAATATATATATATACGTATCTCACTCCCTGAACCTCTGAGACATCGCCAAATTCTGCTCGAACCCCCTCGGATTGTAGTCATAACGTAAAACCCACCAAGACCATGTGATGCGGGGAGTTTTCGCACACATGTAGTGGTAGCTTGCCAATTCCGCTGCGGTGGTCTTCAGAACTTTGGATCCCGACCGATATCTGACACACCCCTGCATCAAGGGAGGTCTAGGTGATTGTCAGCTCTATCGTACCCCAAAAGGGATATAGTTATAGCTTTGATGATCTTTCTGAGGAAAGCAATGTTCGCCGCCGAGGCCCACCTGCCCAACTGATCATCATAGCCTGTGACCATCGAATACTCTTAGGTACTCTTGAAACGGAGCCTAGTTGGGCCCACAACTGAGTTGATCTCTCTGAGGAAAGCAATGTTCGCCGCCGAGGCCCACCTACCCAATTGATCAACTCGGCTTGTAACCCTAGGCAAGAGAGCAGATGAGTCGTTTACAGCTCTTATGACCACTTGAGGAAAGCAATGTTCGCCGCCGAGGCCCACCTGCCCACTTGGTCATCTGAGTCTGTACATATTTTTTCTTTTTTCCTACAGCTCTTTTGACCACTTGAGGAAAGCAATGTTCGCCGCCAAGGCCCACCTGCCCATTTGGTCATCTGAGCCTGTAGATTATTCCATTTTTTCCTACAGGAAGGCATTCACCTCTTGTGGTTTCTTGTCTAAACCATTCGAGGAAAATATTATCAAAACAGGTGCAGGTGTTCGTCTACCCTAGTTGTGATATTAAGACCGGACGGTCTGAATTTTCAAACCGAGCGGTCTGATTGAATATAAGTTTGGATATTTCTGGATATAATTATATGATTGCCCGGGTTGGATTCTAACCAGGCGGGTTTATCCATATTTTGTAAGTTGGATATTTCTGGAGCTAATTATATGATTGCCCGGGTTGCATTCTAACCGGGCGGGTTTATCCATCTTTTTGTAAGTTGGATATTTCTGGAGCTAATTATATGATTGCCCGGGTTGCATTCTAACCGGGCCTGTTTACCCATCTTTTATAAGTTGGATATTTCTGGAGCTAATTATATGATTGCCCGAGTTGCATTTTAACCGGGCGGGTTTTATCTACCTCTCCATTTTATTAAATTAGATATTTCTTGAGCTGCATATATTGCCCGGGTTGTATTCTAACCGGGCGGGTACTATCTATCTTTTATAATTAATTAAGCTAGATATTCTTTATGTGATCGCCCGGATTATGCTCTAACCGATCGGGTTGAGCCGTTTCTTAGTAAAAGTTATCTCTAGATGAAGTTGATTACTCGCCAGGGGTTGAATTCAAACCGCTCAAAGTTGTTATTCATTATCTATATCAGCAAGGATAAGGTATCTTTAACTGATAAAAAACCGCCCGGTCTGAATTACAGTCTCACGAGTCTATCCATTATGGATCATACCATCAAAAACTGGACATCCCGAGATTTAAATGAGTAATCGCACGAGTTGTATATAGGCCGTCCGAGATCATCAGTTATTACCTATACTCGGATCAAGACAACCGCACGGCTCAATCATAGAGAACGAAAGGTAAAGAAAATAAAAGAAAGACAAAATAGCAACCACAAGTAAGTAACAATAGATGGACAGTTAGACAGGTAAAATTTTCATTCATTTTTCAGAATATGTGTTAACAAAAATTTAACCACCCGGCTAACAAAAAAAGACCAGCGATTACACACAAATAAAATTAAAACAAAGGCATTAGTCTGCCGACTTCTTCTTCTTCTTCTTGACAGGGGAACTCGAATCCACACCATCAACGTCGGGCGAATAGCCTTCACTTGACGTAGAGGAATCCGATGAATCACTATCACTAGACCGCCCGGTCTTACTAGCGGAGCCGGTTGTTCCAGAGGACAAGCTGTCCTCATCATCATCATCATCATCGCCGGCATCATCATCCGCGTCGACCTCCTCAGCGGCTCCACCACTTCCATCGCCTCCTTGATGAAGTACAATCTCCCTGCCCGCATCGGCTTCAGCCTCCTCGCCCACCTTAGCTTTTCCTTTCTGCCTTCGGCTGATCTCATCAAGTTGGACCTTCAAAGCAGGGAAGAGGTCGGAGAAAGTAGTACCCCCGAATCCTTCGCACAGACCGCCCCGGTCTTCCATAAGACCCAAAGCTTTGTTGATCCCTTGGGCCACATGAGGCAACACCTCATCTTGGAAGGCCGGGTTGGTCATCTCATATTGTTTCTGCAAGAAAGGAAAAATAAATTAGGTCGCTCAGTCTGAACAAAAGAAACCGCGTCATCATTTGTCAAACTCACCGCCATGACTTCTTGAAGCCGCGCATTCTCTTCTTGAAGCCGCACATTCTCCACGACCTGCTCCTCATACTTCTTTTCCAGATATTTCTGAACAGAAACCAGCCGCCTGTACGATAAGGCCATGAAGTGATTGGTCGCGAACCCCCATGCGCCGGCTTGTGCCGCTAGCCGGGGAAGCTCTTCTTCCGAAGTTTTCTTCAGCTTCTTTAAAGTCTTTCGACCATACATAGCGGCCCCGGCGGCTAGCGCATGGCGGTTAATCTTGTCACTTCCCCATGGAGGAAGTGCAGTGGATACCCGGATGCGGCTCCCATCCCTATGCCAGAGGACAGTCGGGTTACCCTGCAGGCCGGGCGGGTTTCCGCAGGAACGAAGAAGTTCGTATTCATCAGGAGAAGCTGGGTCCTCTTCCTCTGATGATGGCGACCTGTTTCGCCGTTGCCTTTTTTCTCTCTGGGTCAAAACCGGGCCGGCCGGAGTGACCAGCTTGTTCGCAGGGACAATGTGGGCAGCTGCAAGGTAAAATCAGAAGTCTAAATAAAGCAGTCCGCGCGGTCATATGCAAGCGGTCTAGAGGAACTTACTATGCTCGGGGAGGACGTCCTCTAGCTCTGAGAACAGCGGGATGTAGTGATTGATGTCCAACCGCTCGTTCTCAAGAAACGTGAAGGTGTCCATCTCGATCTTTCCAACCTGGGGGATTTGGAAAGCCTCTTCCCCCCGAACTTGCGGATTGGTTTGCAACAGCCCGAAGTTGCCTTCGAGCATTACAAACCGCTCCGACCAGTCCGAGACATTGTTTGCCAAGTTAACGATCTTCAGTCCATGGCAGCCAAAGTAGAGGTGCCCCCTGAAAGTTGAAGTCCCCGCGTCGGAGACAGCCCGCACCGAGAAAAATTTCCTGAACAGATCAAGGGAAAATCTGGTTCGCTCGAACCACAGGTATGAAATAAAACTATATATGGAGGCGATGGAGTTCGGTGGAAGCTGGCCGGGTACAACCCCGTAATGGTCGAAAATGGCTATGACTTCAAGTGGCAGCGGAAATTTGAAGCCATATTCAAAGTGGTCGACCGGAACGGCTATTTGGTGCAGATTGGAAGAGTTGATCCGCTCATCGCGCAAAGGAAGCCGCGCGAGCAGATTACTCCCTGCCATGTGTTTTGGAATGAATTCGTCTAGTTCGCTCTGAGTGAGACGGCACTTTGGATGGTCCGCCGAGTGAAAAGCCAAGGCCGCATCTGCTCGGACGGCTTTAACCTTAACAGGCCGCTGCGACTTGTTCTTAGATCGCGCCATTTGAAATCGTGAAAATGACTTCGAAAAAGTCCCTACTTATAGATTTTTACGATATGCAAATAGTAAAAATATATCGCGGCTATACATTCTAACCGCGCGGTCAACAGCCTGCATGGTCAGATTTATCAGAAGAACAAAAAGAACCAAATACATTCAAGAAATCAGGAGCGAGCATACATCACAGATCGCGCGAGCTGTAATTAGTTCGGATAAAACACAGAAGATCTAAACAGAACACAAACACAGCGGCTAAACAAGAACCCGCACGGGTCATTCAAATAAAAGACATAAAGTAAAAAGAAGCATTGTCTAAACAGAGGCCGAAATCAACAAGCCGCATTCATAATACAAAATTGTTCTAAAAAGCCGTTCACGGTTGGCGGTGTTCTGGGGAGACATCCTCTCTATGCAGTCGAGCGACCTGGTCGCTGGTGGTGTTCAGAAGGGAGTAAATCTGGCTGGTATGATAATGGATGTGGTTGATTGTGCTATGAAGCCGCCCGACATCCTTTTCAATCTGCGTAGCGGCGATCATACGGGGGGTTGTGGTGGCCTTATCAATCATTGGATCAGCCGCTCGAACCGGGGGAGGATTTGAGCCCGCCCCAACAGTTGGGCGGCTAGCAACTTGCATCCCATCATTCATACTTCGCCGACCCGAAGCGACTTCCCTAGTTAACCGCAGGAATTTATCCTGATAATATCTCGAGTCATCCTCGGACTTGGCAGATGATGAGTCCTGATCATATACACTTTTATGGACACATCTGGGCCATTTTTCAGTCATTTCACCGCACTTTAGCCCTGTTATTGTTTATATTTGATATTCCATGCTAGGTGCACCTCTAGGCCCATTTTGGTGTTATTTCGTATCTTTCTTTGTTATTAGTTTTCTTGCGTTGTTAAGTCCCACTTTCAGTGGCTAGACTGGTGTCGTACGCTGGAACAGGTGTCGTGCAGGTGTTTCCGGTGCAATTCTGCACAGGAACACTGCGCACGATCACCGGTTCTATTGCGCACGACCACTGGTCGTGCGCCACTGATCGTGTGCACTTAACCCTTTTTCATGAGTTCTGTTTGGTGCAGTGCGCACGACCATCTACGATAGTGCGCACGACCATCTACGATAGTGCGCACGACCACCGGTCGTGCGCCACTGTTCGTGCGCATTTATCATCAATTTTATGAGTTCTGTTTCGGCTAGTGCGCACGACCACCTACGATAGTGCGCACGACCACCGGTCGTGCGCCACTGGTCGTGCGAACATGTTATTTTATAATTTCTGTCTTTGCAGGTTCCGTCCAGGCAGAGCGCACGATCACCGGATTCTAGTGCGCACGACCACTGGTCGTGCGCCAATGATCGTGCGCACTGTTTATTCCAGCGCCTATAAATTCTGCTGCTCGCGATTTAGGTCGGATCGACCGCCATTTTCACGCCCAGCTCCGCCGTTCCGCGCCAGTTTCGCCACTCCATCGTCGCCCACCATCTAGAGGTGCTCCGGGCTTGTTCTTCACGCCAATCTTGAGTCGGAGTTTCCTCTCGGCCTCCTCCTTCATCCAAGAACTCCAAAGGAAGACCTAGCCGCCATTGCCATCAAGCAAGAGGAAGTTTGCAACCTCTACCAGATCGTGACACGAAGAAGACGGGTCCATTGGAGAGTCGTGACAGCTCTCTCTACCCCGGACGTAGTTGCGGACCGAGCTTGGACGCGGATTGACAACCCGGCGATTCCAACCGTGAATCTACAACGAGACTTCGGATTCGGTCGATTTCTTGCCTTGTTCTCCTCTTATTGATTGTTGTAATAGTTAGATCTTTTGTATTTTGATGAAGAACACTATAGACCTTGCTATTTAAAGTTATTTCATGTCTATGTGAAATACCCTTTTTTGTTTATTTGTGTGCTTGAGGTGCGCCCCATTCCATCCTCCATCCCGCCGTCACGTCCGGTGCCGCACTAGCAATTGCTAGTGGCGTGCTTGTCGAAGAGGTGCTTGCGACCCTCATTCCGTTAGCCTACTCATCCATCCGCCTACCGAAGCGTGGCATCGCGGCCCGTATTCCATCCCGCCTAACGAAGCAGCGCGCTCAAGGCCTGTATAGTTCGATTCCGCTTGCCTACTCGTCCATCCGCCCTTTCGACGCAGCGCGCTCAAGGCCTGCCTAGTCTCCATCCCGCCAAGCGAAGCATTGCATAGCGGCATTGCATAGGAGTAGTTGATAGCTTTTATTTTATTTTCCAAAAGCCAAACCAACTCCCCCGCATTCCATCCGATTTAAGGACTTCAATCTCAAGTCCTTCCTCGAAACCTAACTCCACCTTACTGTGTTCCTCAAGAGACCGACACTCGGGGATTTTCCCCATTATTATTACTTGCGCGACCGGTGCACTTGCCGAATCCTCGCATCAAGTTTTTGGCGCCGTTGTCGGGGAACACAGTCGTGTGAGTTTTCTTGAGAGGGAGAGCCGAGAGATAGTAGTTCTTCCAGTGTGTATAGCCGCTTTATTATTTTTGTTTGCCTTTTAATTATCTTTTGTTTGTTTTTATTTTTTTTTTCCTTCCCTATTTTAAAGTTTTAGGCAAGTCTAATCCAAGAAGTTTTATTAGTTTGTGTAAATTTTCTTGCAAAGAATTTCAGTCTCGTTATATCTGCTTTAATTGTCAAATATGTCGTCATGGGATATTTCACCTAGCTTTAATGATAAGATGGTTTATTATATAGACCAAATGAATGAGTTGAATGCTAGGCAGTGTAGGAACATTGTTTGCTTGTTGTGTCGAGGAGAGGGTCATGAATTGAAGGACTGTCCTAGTCTTTTCAAGCCTGACCGCCACTCCTCCACTCAGGACAACATTGCCCCTATCGCTCATTCTTTACCCATGGAGGCAATTGTGCCCTCTACCCCTGAGCTTGTCTTGTGCACGGACTCCTCACTCCCTGTTTATGGCTTCACTCCCAGTGATGATGATCACTCATCTGTTAGCCAACAAGGAGAGGAATGGGAGCTCCTAGATGCACCTGAGTATGATGAGGAAAGTATTCTTTCCATCGGGGAGGCTTTAGCAGATCTTTTTGCGGAGGAACCGAATATTTTTGTCCCTCCAGTTTCTTTGCAAGATTTTTCTACACATATTCTTTATGATCCTATCGAAGTAAAGGAGCTGGGTGATGCTTCTGACTCGGAGGGTGCTCCAAAGTGGGATGAGGATGTCATTTTCCCTGAGGGGGAGAATGAATACTTTGAACACGATGATGCACCTCGGTGGGATGAGGAGGATACTCTCTCTGATGAGGAGGTTTGCACTTCTTCATGGGACGAGGAGGTCCAAATCACCACTGAGGCTCCTGAGTTCTCAAGTCCCCCTTGCTATGATATTTACGATGATGATAGTGATCTACCCTTGGATCTTGATGGGAGTGAGACCGGGATCACTCCCCCGATTGATGTTCATTTATGTCATTCCTCTCTTTTATTTCCTGACCCCCCTTCTTCATCTGAGCCTGTGTAGGTTGAGTCCTTACAGGTACTTCAGGAGGACTTGAAGCTTTTTGCTCAAGTCAATGATGCGAGCATCCTCTCATGTGAGGAGGTTTATTCCCCCTCCGTAGAGGAAGCTCCACTCATTGCCTTCTCCTCCTGCGGACCTGCTGCGGACGATACCTTGCTGGGCAAGGATAATTTTGGTAAGATGAGTGAGGACCAGGCCTCCTCCTCTTCTTACTTTCTTTTCCCTCTACCTGTGATGGGCAGGTTTTATCAATATTCGGGTAGAGGCGTGACTGTTCTTTCTCCGTATAGGTACCCGCTACCTACACGCATATTAGAACAGTTACCTGTCCACTTTTCTTTTCATAGGCCCATTAGCTAGAACTGTACAAATGCCAAATAAGTCGTGCTGGGAGGACAATAACCCCAGTAGTTATCTTTCTTTTCCTGCATTCTTATTTATGCTAATCATGTTTAGTTAGTAAAACTTTCTTTTCAGTTTTCTTTTGTCTTTTATTTTTGCGGAGCTGACCCCTGCAGGTTGATGAGTCCTGATCATATACACTTTTATGGACTCATCTGGGCCGTTTAGTTAGTCATTTCACTGCACTTTAGCCCTGTTTTAGCTCATATTGGTCATTCTATGCTAGGTGCACTTATAGGCCCACTTTGGTGTGATTTTTTGCTTATTGTCTTTAGTTGTTTTCATGCGCTGTTAAGTGCCACCTTCAGTGGCTAGATTGGTGGTTGTGCTGGAATGGGAGTCGTGCAGGTGTTCCCGGTGCAATTCTACACAGGAACACTGCGCACGATCACCGGTTCTATTGCGCACGACCACTGGTCGTGCGCCACTGATCGTGTGCACTTAACCCTTTTTCACGAGTTCTGTTTGGTGCAGTGCGCACGACCACCAACGCCAGTGCGCACGACCACCGGTCGTGCGCCACTGCTCGTGCGCACTTATCATTGAAATTCTGAGTTCTGTTTGCTGTATTGCGCACGACCATGAACTCCAGTGCGCACGACCAGCGGTCGTGCGCCACTGGTCGTGCGAATATGTTATTTTATAACTTCTGTCTTTGCAGGTTCCGTCCAGGCAGAGCACACGATCACAGGATTCTAGTGCGCACGACCACTGGTCGTGCGCCACTGATCGTGCGCACTGTTTAATTCCAGCGCCTATAAATTCCCTGCTCGCGATTTTAGGTCGGCATCTCCCGCTTTCTTCCGCCGTTTTCCGCCTGGTTTGGTCCGACTTCGCCCCTCCATCGTCGCCCACCTTAGGGAGGATCTCCGGGCAAGCTTTCAACGCCAAATCTTCGCCGGAGTTTCCTCTCGGCCTCCTCCTTCATCCAAGAGCTCCAAAGGAAGACCTAGCCGCTATCTCCATCGAGCAAGAGGAAGTTGGCAACCTCCACCGGATCGTGAGACGAAGAAGACGGGTCCATTGGAGAGTAGTGACAGCTCTCTCTACCCCGGACGTAGTTGTGGACCGAGCTTGGACGCAGATTGACAACCCGGCGATTCCAACCGTGAATCTTCAACGAGCCTTCGGATTCGATCGATTTCTTGCCTTGTTCTCCTTTTATTGATTGTTGTAATAGTTAGATCTTGTATATTTTGATGAAGTTGCACTTGAACTAATTTGTATTTCCATATATTTCTTGTATTTGTGAAATGCTTGTTATTTGAGTTGCTTGAGGTGCGCCCCATTCCATCCTCCATCCCACCATCGTGTCCGGTGCCGCACTAGCAATTGCTAGTGGCGTGCTTGTCGAAGAGGTGCTTGCGACCCTCATTCCGTTAGCCTACTCGTCCATCCGCTTACCGAAGCGTGGCATCGCGGCCCGTAATCCATTCGCCTAACGAAGCAGCGCGCTCAAGGCCTGCATAGTTCGATCCGCTTGCCTACTCGTCCATCCGCCCTTACGAAGTAGCGCGTTCAAGGCCTACGTAGTCTTCCATCCCGCCGAGCGAAGCTTTGCATAGCGGCATTGCATAGGAGTAGTTGATAGCTTTTATTTTATTTTCCAAAAGCCAACCCAACTCCCCCGCATTCCATCCGACGCTTTAGGACTTCAATCTCAAGTCCTTCCTCCACATTTAACTCCACCTTACTGTGTTCCTCAAGAGATTCGATACTCGGGGATTACTCCTCGTTTTATATTACTTGAACGATCGGTACACTGCCGTTTCGTGTCGCAGTCGAGCTACCGCCTATAGCGGTGTGTGAGATTTGCGCCATCAAGTTTTTGGCGCCGTTGCCGGGGAACACAGTCGTGTGAGTTTTCTGGAGAGGGAGAATTTGAGAGAAAAGCCCTTCCATTTGTAAATTGCATCCTTTATTTTACTTCTGTTCTTTTTATTCCTTTTTCCTGTTTTAATTAGGTTGCTTTAGTAATTTTTGTTAGGTGTAGTATTTTGCAATAGCACTTTTATTTTGAATCGTATTATCTTCGCACTATGTGGGCACATCTCAATTTCCGTTGCCGTTGGTGTGGAGCTACCTCCCACTCTAGTGATGAATGCCCTACGGAGAATAGTAGGCATAATTCCTCTCGCCCAGCATATAGAGCATCGACTCCGTCTGATACTCCATATGGTGCGCGTAAGTCTTATGGCTACTCTGCTGAGCCATTACCGTCTTACTTCTTTTCGGCTCCAGCCCCCGCTGTGCCAAAGAAGCCTGCTAGGCAGTGCCAGTTTTGTCGGAGCACAGATCACGCCCTGAAGGATTGTGCTGCTTTTCGTCGCCAATTGGATGAGGATGATGAGCCGGATATCCGGATCGTCCCGAATCCTAACTCTGGTGGCACACCTTCAACATCCGGTTACGTGTCTTTGTCACCTTCACATCTTGAAGGGTATGGCATGGACACGGTCACCGGATGTGCGGCTGATCTATACACCGACATTGCTGAGCCCATTCTCCCAGTGCATCCACCACCTCTAGTGGATTCGATTCTTTGTGAGGAATCGGTGCTCGACTTTTATCCGAGCACTATTCCTCTCCATATTGTGCATACTACACTCGTCTCTGACGACATTGTCGATGATGTGTCACAAGAGGAGGCGGTTGATCTTAGTATTATGCCTACTCCTATGGAGGAGGACAACCTTCTAGGTGTGGAGGAGTTTTCCTCAGCACCGGTGGAGGAAGTCCAAATCTTAGGCATGGCCACTGTTGATCCCGCCGAATCTTGTAGCATTGATGACAATGCAAACATTATTTTACTTCCCCAACCTGATGGGAGTGAGACCGGGACCACTCCCCCGATTGATGTTTATTTATGTCCTTCGTCTTCTTTATTTCTTGACCCCCCTTCTTCATCCGAGCTTGTGCAGGCTGAGTCCTCACAGGTTCCCCAGGAGGACTTGGAGCTTCTTGCCCGATTCAACGATGATTGCATCCTTATATGCGAGGAGGTTGACCCCTCCTCCATTAAGGAAGCCTCATTCGTTGCCTTCTCCTCCTGCGGACCTGCTGTGGACGATACCTTGCTAGGCAAGGATAGTTTTGGTGAGATGAGTGAGGACCAGGCCTCCTCCTCTTCTTACTTTCTTTTCCCTCTACCTGTGAGGAGCAGGTATTTATATTCAGGTAGAGGCGTGACTGTTCTATCACCGTATCGGTACCCGCTACCGACACGGATATTAGGCCAGTTACCTGTCCACTTCTCCTTCCATAGGCCCATTAGCTAGAACTGTTTTATTTTAGAATAAGTCGTGCTGGGATGACAATAACCCCAGTAGTTATCTTTCTTTTCTGCATTTTTATTTCTTCTAATCATGTTTAGTTAGTAGTATTTCTTTTTCAGTTTTCTATTTTCTTTTTGCGGAGCTGACCCCTGCAGGCATCTTTTTCTGGATGGCGGATGCTGCAGCTTAGTCGTGGTTTAAACGCCAATCTTCTGGTGTGCTCATTTCTGAGCACTGGGTACTCTCTTTCCCTAGCTTTTTCTGAATTTCATGTCATATATTATGCGGATTGTTTAGTTTAAGTCTGGGGGAGAGTAGTTTTGTTTACCCGCTCACGTGCACTATTGCACTGCATGTTAGAAGATTCCATTTAAAATGTTTTGTTTATTTTCATTGCACACCACAGCACCCACTTGAGCGCGTACTCATCTGTTTGCTTGCTCTGTTGTGAATTTAATTCTTCTGCTTATTTGGGAAAGTCTAGGTGATGGCTTAGGATTATGTAGCAGAGTAAAATGTTGACTCTAGCAGTGCTCCTAGTCGAGTGCTCGGTTGCATAGAAATTTGTGTAGATTAGATTTCTCTTTATACTTATGGTTTTATATTTTTCTATTAGTGTAAATGTTGTTTACTCTACTCAAATGGTGAATCCGGTGTGAATCAAACGGTAGCATAGGGATGTGTGTAAACGATCGCTAGATTCGTATTGCTTGAGTCGGGAGAAAGGAGAATCTTTCTCGGTGGCTAGAACTTGCCCCAAGCGATTCTTGAAGCATGGGTATACGGTTAGTCAATTGCGTGAATGTGATATAGGCCATCATTTTGGCCCGGCTGAGCTTTTGTGCCTATTCCTGCCGCTATATCCTCGCTAGCCCAGTTGTGCCTACCCGTTCTTTGATTCAGCCCCACTTTTATTTCACCAAAGCCCA
The DNA here is from genome assembly GCA_033032865.1 of Dactylorhiza incarnata. Lineage (NCBI taxonomy): Eukaryota > Viridiplantae > Streptophyta > Magnoliopsida > Asparagales > Orchidaceae > Dactylorhiza > Dactylorhiza incarnata. Next base: position 12,780,702 of record JAWHQI010000039.1, read on the forward strand.
AAAACTCAAATCCTAGTCGCACACCCAAATCCGAGCTTTAGCTGTTGATTATTTTCATGAGTTGGTGGTGTTGATGGTGGTAGTATATTGTGAAAATGTGGATGAGCATCTTTAAAAATTTGCTGAAATTATTAAAGAAAGAAAAAGAAAAGAAGAAAAAGATTTGAAAAGAAAAAAAAAAGAATGAAAAGTTTAATTGAAAATCTTTATGTATCGATGTATGTTTGGGAGTAGGCGGTGCACGCACCCATGTTGTTAAGTCCAAGTCTGGGGGTGTTGTGTACCCGCGTGTTTGTGTGGCGAATGAGGATAGTTTCCTGCATTAGCTCATTTGGGTTTAGTATTTGAACCATCGTCTTTATCATTGTATACCTCACCTAAACCCAAGCCCCATTTAAAACCTAAAGTCCTATTGATTCACGCATTTGAGTCAAACCAGTGCCGTGGAGAGAATGTGACCGGGCAAGCCTATGGTCACCGACACTGATGGATTTCAGTGGAGTTTTCCCCGCATCCCGATCTTGGGCAATGCTCGTCTCAGCGTTTAGCTTACTTTCTCCGTATGCATGACCGAACGATTCACCGCTGTTCACCATTTTGAGTAGTTGTAATATGCTTTTACTCTTTTAGAAATATATAAACTGTTTATATAATCAGAAATCTTCTCTACTATTCTTCTTATGCACGTGAGCATGCGACTTCGCATGGTACTCTGTATTGTAGTTTTAAGCCATCTACTGTTCTTTCCTAGTTCGCTTAGAATTTGTTTGCTCGGGACGCGCAAACAGTTAAGTCTGGGGGTGTGATGAGTCCTGATCATATACACTTTTATGGACTCATCTGGGCCGTTTAGTTAGTCATTTCACTGCACTTTAGCCCTGTTTTAGCTCATATTGGTCATTCTATGCTAGGTGCACTTATAGGCCCACTTTGGTGTGATTTTTTGCTTATTGTCTTTAGTTGTTTTCATGCGCTGTTAAGTGCCACCTTCAGTGGCTAGATTGGTGGTTGTGCTGGAATGGGAGTCGTGCAGGTGTTCCCGGTGCAATTCTACACAGGAACACTGCGCACGATCACCGGTTCTATTGCGCACGACCACTGGTCGTGCGCCACTGATCGTGTGCACTTAACCCTTTTTCACGAGTTCTGTTTGGTGCAGTGCGCACGACCACCAACGCCAGTGCGCACGACCACCGGTCGTGCGCCACTGCTCGTGCGCACTTATCATTGAAATTCTGAGTTCTGTTTGCTGTATTGCGCACGACCATGAACTCCAGTGCGCACGACCACCGGTCGTGCGCCACTGGTCGTGCGAATATGTTATTTTATAACTTCTGTCTTTGCAGGTTCCGTCCAGGCAGAGCGCACGATCACAGGATTCTAGTGCGCACGACCACTGGTCGTGCGCCACTGATCGTGCGCACTGTTTAATTCCAGCGCCTATAAATTCCCTGCTCGCGATTTTAGGTCGGCATCTCCCGCTTTCTTCCGTCGTTTTCCGCCTGGTTTGGTCCGACTTCGCCCCTCCATCGTCGCCCACCTTAGGGAGGATCTCCGGGCAAGCTTTCAACGCCAAATCTTCGCCGGAGTTTCCTCTCGGCCTCCTCCTTCATCCAAGAGCTCCAAAGGAAGACCTAGCCGCTATCTCCATCGAGCAAGAGGAAGTTGGCAACCTCCACCGGATCGTGAGACGAAGAAGACGGGTCCATTGGAGAGTAGTGACAGCTCTCTCTACCCCGGACGTAGTTGTGGACCGAGCTTGGACGCGGATTGACAACCCGACGATTCCAACCGTGAATCTTTAACGAGCCTTCGGATTCGGTCGATTTCTTGCCTTGTTCTCCTTTTATTGATTGTTGTAATAGTTAGATCTTGTATATTTTGATGAAGTTGCACTTGAACTAATTTGTATTTCCATATATTTCTTGTATTTGTGAAATGCTTGTTATTTGAGTTGCTTGAGGTGCGCCCCATTCCATCCTCCATCCCACCATCGTGTCCGGTGCCGCACTAGCAATTGCTAGTGGCGTGCTTGTCGAAGAGGTGCTTGCGACCCTCATTCCGTTAGCCTACTCGTCCATCCGCTTACCGAAGCGTGGCATCGCGGCCCGTATTCCATTCGCCTAACGAAGCAGCGCGCTCAAGGCCTGCATAGTTCGATCCGCTTGCCTACTCGTCCATCCGCCCTTACGAAGTAGCGCGTTCAAGGCCTACGTAGTCTTCCATCCCGCCGAGCGAAGCTTTGCATAGCGGCATTGCATAGGAGTAGTTGATAGCTTTTATTTTATTTTCCAAAAGCCAACCCAACTCCCCCGCATTCCATCCGACGCTTTAGGACTTCAATCTCAAGTCCTTCCTCCACATTTAACTCCACCTTACTGTGTTCCTCAAGAGATTCGATACTCGGGGATTACTCCTCGTTTTATATTACTTGAACGATCGGTACACTGCCGTTTCGTGTCGCAGTCGAGCTACCGCCTATAGCGGTGTGTGAGATTTGCGCCATCACAGGTATCTTCTCTGGATGGCGGATGCTGCAGCTTAGTCTTGGTTTAAACGCCAATCTTCTGGTATGCTCACTTGCTGAGCATTGGGTACTCTCTTCCCCTAGCCTTTTCTGATTTTCATGTCATATATTATGCGGATTGTTTAGTTTAAGTATGGGGGAGAGTAGTTTGTTTACCCGCTCACGTGCACTATTGCACTGCATACTAGAAGATTTCATTTAAAATGTTTTGTTTAATTTCATTGCACACCACAGCACCCACATGAGCGCGTGCTTATCTATTTGTTTTGTTCTGAACAAACTATCTTGGTTAAGAATGTGAATTGGGATGATAGCTTAGGAATTACTATTGGGAGCGCAATGTTGACTCGAGCAGTGTTCTAGTCGCATCCGCGTGCTACAATAGAATTTGAGTAAAATTAGATTATTTCTATGCTTTTAATTTATGATTAGTATTTATGCGTAGTTTTAGATTTATTCTACTCAAGTGGTGAATGTGAATGAAATTGGTGATAGCCCGGTGCTGTGTGTATACGAGCGCTAGTTGTGTGTTGCTCGAGTCGGGAGGAAGGTTTACCTTTCTCGTGGGCTAAGAACTTGCCCCAAGCGACTCTTGAAGCATGGGTGCGGGCGATTCGTTGAGATAAATGTGATATAGGCCACCTTTTGGCTAGATTGAGCCTTCGCTTTCCATATCCTATTCGCTCACCTTTGCTTCCCAACACTTGTGCCTACCACTCCCTTTGTTCAGCTCCTCCTCCATACACCAAGGCCTAAAGCTTATCCCACTGTCGCAACCAAGTATATGTTATCTGCACTCATGTTTTAGATTTGGTGTGATGTTTGGAATTGTCGTGTTGTGAAGGAGAAATAAACTCTATTTGCTGATTTTGAATCAACCGGAGGATAAGAAAAAGAAAAAGAAAAATATGGTATTGAAATAAAAATCTGAAAAAAGTGTATTGAAAAGTTATCCTCCCGAGCGTTTTAGAAAATCTGTTGGTATTTGTGGAGTAGGACGTGTGCACACCTAGTTTTCACAATAAGTCTGGGGGTGTGTCACACGAGCTTTGTTTTTGGTTTTGCTTGGTGCAGCGTCCCGTTGACTCATGTTGGTTGCGTAGCCTTCGTTTTTACCTTTGATTATCATACCGCAACCTAAGCCCCAATATAATCCTAAAAGTCCTATTGATTTATCTCGCGAGTTTGCTAGCGCTGTGGAGAGAGTGTGACCGGGCAAGCGTATGGTTCCCGACGTTGATGGATTTCAGCGGAGTTATTCCCGAACCCCGATCTTTTGCAACACCCTCCTTAGTGGCTTATTACTTTCACACCGCACATGATCATCAAATTCTTCACAATTCACCAACTGAGTATTGATAAATCTTTATTTACGCTCTCGTACTTTCGTAAATTAGTTAGCATAGTTAGAATCTCTTTTTACGAAATCTCTATTTGCATGCTTTTGTTACTTCGCATTGTACTCCCTTGCGTAATTTTCTTTGCTAACTACCTTTTTCACACTCCACCGGATTCGTTTGCTCGGGACGCGCAAACAGTTAAGTCTGGGGGTGTGATGAGTCCTGATCATATACACTTTTATGGACTCATCTGGGCCATTTTTCAGTCATTTCACCGCACTTTAGCCCTGTTATTGTTTATATTTGATATTCCATGCTAGGTGCACCTCTAGGCCCATTTTGGTGTTATTTCGTATCTTTCTTTGTTATTAGTTTTCTTGCATTGTTAAGTCCCACTTTCAGTGGCTAGACTGGTGTCGTACGCTGGAACAGGTGTCGTGCAGGTGTTTCCGGTGCAATTCTGCACAGGAACACTGCGCACGATCACCGATTCTATTGCGCACGACCACTGGTCGTGCGCCACTGATCGTGTGCACTTAACCCTTTTTCATGAGTTCTGTTTGGTGCAGTGCGCACGACCATCTACGATAGTGCGCACGACCATCGGTCGTGCGCCACTGTTCGTGCGCATTTATCATCAATTTTATGAGTTCTGTTTCAGCTAGTGCGCACGACCACCTACGATAGTGCGCACGACCACCGGTCGTGCGCCACTGGTCGTGCGAACATGTTATTTTATAATTTCTGTCTTTGCAGGTTCCGTCCAGGTAGAGCGCACGATCACCGTATTCTAGTGCGCACGACCACTGGTCGTGCGCCAATGATCGTGCGCACTGTTTATTCCAGCGCCTATAAATTCCGCTGCTCGCGATTTAGGTCGGATCGACCGCCGTTTTCACGCCCAGCTCCGCCGTTCCGCGCCAGTTTCGCCCCTCCATCGTCGCCCACCATCTAGAGGTGCTCCGGGCTTGTTCTTCACGCCAATCTTGAGCTGGAGTTTCCTCTCGGCCTCCTCCTTCATCCAAGAGCTCCAAAGGAAGACCTAGCCGCCATTGCCATCAAGCAAGAGGAAGTTTGCAACCTCTACCGGATCGTGACACGAAGAAGACGGGTCCATTGGAGAGTCGTGACAGCTCTCTCTACCCCGGACGTAGTTGCGGACCGAGCTTGGACGCGGATTGACAACCCGGCGATTCCAACCGTGAATCTACAACGAGACTTTGGATTCAGTCGATTTCTTGCCTTGTTCTCCTCTTATTGATTGTTGTAATAGTTAGATCTTTTGTATTTTGATGAAGAACACTATAGACCTTGCTATTTAAAGTTATTTCATGTCTATGTGAAATACCCTTTTTTGTTTATTTGTGTGCTTGAGGTGCACCCCATTCCATCCTCCATCCCGCCGTCACGTCCGGTGCCGCACTAGCAATTGCTAGTGGCGTGCTTGTCGAAGAGGTGCTTGCGACTCCCATTCCGTTAGCCTACTCGTCCATCCGCCTACCGAAGCGTGGCATCGCGGCCCGTATTCCATCCCGCCTAACGAAGCAGCGCGCTCAAGGCCTGTATAGTTCGATTCCGCTTGCCTACTCGTCCATCCGCCCTTTCGACGCAGCGCGCTCAAGGCCTGCCTAGTCTCCATCCCGCCAAGCGAAGCATTGCATAGCGGCATTGCATAGGAGTAGTTGATAGCTTTTATTTTATTTTCCAAAAGCCAACCCAACTCCCCCGCATTCCATCCGATTTAAGGACTTCAATCTCAAGTCCTTCCTCGAAACCTAACTCCACCTTACTGTGTTCCTCAAGAGACCGACACTCGGGGATTTTCCCCATTATTATTACTTGCGCGACCGGTGCACTTGCCGAATCCTCGCATCAGCAGACGCTCTCTTCTCCTTCTCGAGCTGGGCGGTCAGAGTAGCGACTTGCGCCACCTTAGCTTTCTTCTCGGCCTCCACTGCAGCTCGCGCGGCCTCCGGTGCAGATCGCGCGGCCTCAAGCTGAATCTCCAGGCTCTTCTCCCTCTCGGTCCTGGATCTCCTGTCGATATCCATCTGCGCCTTCAGCGCCTCTTCAGCATTCTTCCTTGCCATTCGCTCGGCCTCCAGAGCGGTCCGATTGGCAGCCTCCCGGTTTCCCACCTCCTTCAAACGAGCCCTCAGATTTGCTAGATCTTCCTCGAGATGCTCGAACAGTTGCGGCCCTTCTTGCGAAGTCGTCGCACAGGTCGATACCAGGGGAACCAATGGAGGCAGGCTGGACATAAGGTCGCCCGGCTTCACAATTTGATCCTCGCTGTCTGCAAGAAGCCGCGAGGTTATGAAAAGTAAAAGCATGCAGCGCTGTATATGTATAAAAGTGGGCATAAATATAAGATCAGTGCTTGGGCGCACAGGCCGCTTAGACCGTTCCGGGTTCATCCTCCGTTGTTGCTCACGCCAGAGTCTCTCCTTACTCTGCCTAGCGGAAGAGGACCAGGTCGCTAAGGGGAAAAAGCTCGGCGGCGGGTTCAGTAATTGATTTCGACGAGGCCGCAGAATGAAGAAACGGACAGCTTTATAATCCGCAGGGCGCTTACCTGGCGCAAAAGGATCAGGCTGCAACGGCTTGTTTAAAGCCCGTTTCACCCCCTCCTTCTTCACCGTCATTATCTCCTTCCCGGTCATCACCGGGGGAATCTCCTCCCGCGTCTTCAGCACTTCCTCGAGTTCCTCCGCTCTCTGCTCAACCTCCAAGGCATCCCGGGTAGCAGCCTCCCGCTCCTCGACCTCCAGGGCGACCCGAGTAGCAGCTTCTCGATCTTCGGCCTCCTTCTGAGCGGTCCCCTTAGGCCGGGCTGTGGTATCTGAAGCAGGGGCAGTTCTTTTTGAAGCCAACGGGCTGTCAAGAAGCTTATCTCGCCTCACCAGCTCATCCATATCCTGAAAGATCCCATTAAATGATAAACTACTCGCCGAGTCCAGAATCAGGTCGCCCGTTTTCATATCAGGGGTAGCCGGCGAATCATTTACCTCAGCAGGTGGGGGAGTCGTTAAGCCAAGCTCCTCCTTTAGTCGCGGGTTGGTCTGGAGGCGAGACTCAGCCGGTTTCTTAAAAGCCGCCCTTTCCTTGGAGGCCAGCCTCTTAACCTTCTTGGTTATTCGCTCGGTCACTGACCCGATCTTCTTTCTCTTCTTCTCTTTCTTATCCAAAGCTAGACTGACTTCTTTGGAGGGGCTAGGATAATCGTCCACGGATAAAGGGGTACTCAGGTCGCCCGGCCTCGGAGAGCTGACCGCCTCCTCCCCCAAATCCTTGACTAACAAATGAGGATTCCCGGATGGGGTGATTTCCATGCCAAACGAGTTGGACCCGCCGACTTTCTTTAAAGGGCTACCAGAGCCAACTTTTTTAGAAGGGGCAGCCTCCCCTTTGTTCAGCGGGCTGACGGCCTGTTGGCCGAGATCTCTGAGAGGAATCAGCGAGTCGCTGGGAGAAGGCCCCGAACTCTCCGCTGCGGGCTCTGCAGGAGTCTTGGGGATTGCTGAGTCCACATCGGCCTTGGAACTGTCCGCCGCGGTTTTCTCAGACCTCTCTCTCTTTTTTCGGTCTTTCCGGTTCTGCTTTTCCTTGTCCTTCCTCGACTTCTTTGTTGATTCGCGACTCTTGCCTTCCTCCTTCTTCTGATCGCCGCCAGGGACCACGCGGTCTAACATGGTGTCTAGGAAGTCCATCGTTGAAGAATTACCGGTCTTAAAAGCTCTAACCGCAAATGGTGAGTAATACCCCTTGATTTCAGAAAAAACTCTGCAGAATGAGTTCTCTGGCTCTCTTATAGAATTCAGGGCAAGTCGGAAGCGGTCTCCCGGTTAAAGCTAATATTTTCAAAATTCCCTTGGGATTTGAAAATATGCGGGGATTATGTTTACCCGGAAAACCGCTTCTCGGATTGGATCATTGTAGGACCGGGCGAATTGCTAGGTCAGGCCGCTGGGTTCCAGGGTCAGTGGCTCTCAGTTCAGGGCAAACCAGTCCGGGCGATCTGATGACATTTCGGACCGCTCCCAAGATTGAAGATCGTCAAAAGACAGGACAAGAAGGCTATCCGCGATCTCAAGGAGGAGACCGACCGGGTTGCATCGTGAAGATCGGCCAAAGTCACGTCCAGAGGGCAGATCGCGGTCTTAAGCCGGAGGCCGCTCGTTCTACATCATTGACTCAGCCACGACATCTTCAGCCTCAGGTCAAACGGGTCGGAAGGGCAAGCCGCCAGGCCGCGCGGCTTCCTTCTTTTCTTTTTTATGCATCCCGTCACCGCCTGCCCGTTTCTCCTGTACCCGGGCAGGTGGTTATTCTATCCCTGCCCATTCGGGAAGGCCCCCAAGCCTATAAATAGGGGGCGGCACTGTTCACAAGGCAGGCACACTCGAATCCGAAAGCTCGCTTGCTGGAGCTCGGCCTCAAGTTTCCGGTCTTGCGACCAGTCTAGCCGGCCGGCTCACTTGTAACCCGCTGTAATCACTTCTCTTCAATCAAAGGAAAGCCCATCGCAGGAGTGGTATTTGCCGCGACGGGCGAAGTCTGGCCTCGACCGCTACTAGCGGTCTGAATTCTCTAACCAAATAGTAACCGATAATCCGCAACCTTCGATTTCCTTCGGAAGCGCACTTTTGAATCGAACAACAGCACCAAAGAACTTGCCACTTGTCAGCCTCTCCAGAGATCAACCTGACCCACCGTCTATGAGAGCCCGACAGCGGAATCGATCTGGGGCATTCCAGCACCAAAGAACTTGCCACTTGTCAGCCTCTCCAGAAATCAACCTGACCCACCGTCTTTGAGAGCCCGACAGCGGAATCGATCTGGGGCATTCAGCACCAAAGAACTTGCCACTTGCCAGCCGCTCCAGAGATTAACCTGACCCACCGTCTATGAGAGCCCGACAGCGGAATCGATCTGGGTCTTTACAGCACTAAAGAACTTGCCACTTGCCAGCCTCTCCAGAGGTCAACCTGACCCACCGTCTTTGAGAGCCTGACAGCAGAATCGATCTGGGGCATTCCAGCATGAAACCTCCGGCCATCGAGTGGTCCCCGACCCTGCCATCTTGGTGGGAGCCTGGTCAGCGGGCCAGCATCGAGGCTAAGTACCCTGAAAACTTTTTATCACATTAGTTATTACATTATATGCAAGAAAAACTAAGCATGAAAGTAAATCATTGTACTACATGGGCTTAAAAAAACTACGTATGGAGACCTGGACTTGGTTTCCTACTCCTAGGCATCAGACCCCTTGCTTCCCTCCTTTCCAAAAACTCAGGGTAGGCGGGCGTCGCGTGATCTTCCTCCTCGTGGAAGTCACAATAGGGTAACACCACCCTATTCCTTCCTCTCCCTCTTCTCTTTGCTTTCCTGTCTTTCCTCCTCCTCCCCCAGCCAACCACCATGGTTTGCTGAGGTGGAGGATGGGGTATCTTCGGTCCCTGCCTCCACCCTGGGGGGTTAGGCCTCTCCCCCTGAGGGTTACCCTTTCCTTGGTCAAACTTCCTTTCCAGATCCTCCACACTCCCTCCGGATCGTCCACCCGCGTCTTCTTGACCTCTTCTGGGGTGGGGCGAATGGGGCCGGATGCCTCCCCGCTCGCCCCCCTTTGGGGCTGGGCGAGTGGGGGCATGTCACCTCTCCACTCACCCCCTTGGGGCTGGGCGAGTGGGGGCATGACACCTCCCCACTCCTCCTTGGGGCTGGGCGAGTGGGGGCACGACACCTCTCCACTCGCCCCCTTGGGGCTGGGCGAGTATGGGCAAGGCACCTCCCCACTCGCCCCCTCCTAGGGGACCAGATGAGTGGGGGCCGAATGCCTCCCCACTCCTTCCCACTGATACCACCTTCTTGTAGTGCTGGTCGGGAGTGCCCTCGCCCACCTATTGAGGCGGGACCTCCGGACCACCTCCTCTCCTACCTTCGCCTATCGCGGCGAAAGCTACCTGCAAGGTTTGCAGGACCTCCCACTTGAAATTTTCAAATATCTCCAACGTCACTCCAGCCACCGGGGGCTGCTAGTGGCCTGGGTCGGATCCTCCTCCACCTCTAGCCATGGGGCTCAGCTTGAGAGTTTCTTGTGTTGGTCACTCTCCACGCTCACCACACCATAATGTTGAAACCAATAAATTGGTCTCTCGAGGAGTTTGGGCCCTCAATAAGTTGAGGGGTGACCAACACTTACTCCTCCCAAGGGAGAGCTCTAGGCTAAGAGGCTAAGGAACTAGGAACAAGGCCAAGGGCTTAGCGAGGAGGTCCCACCACATACCCGGAAGATCTTAGAGCGCTTCCCCTCCTAAGCCAATGCTAAGCTTGGGTACCTTTGGAGGCTCTCCCCACCCAACAAAGAAACTTATGGGGAGAGGAGGCCAAAAGAGAGCTCTAGAGAGAAGTCCCTCCAAATGGTGCCCCTTTGGTCTTATTTATAGTTTTTGGAACTGGGTCTGCAAATAGCCAGACTCTGGCGTACGAGATTATGAAAATACCCCCGAATTTGGCCTGCGAACAGCCAAATCCCATTGTTCTGAGGCACTAAACGCAGTCCAGAACACCTTCCCGGGGCGGGGCGAGAGGGGGATGACCTCCTCCCTTGCTCGCCCCCCTCACTGGGCTGGGCGAGCCCGGGAGGTCGCCCACCTCCCTGGCTCGCCCTCTACTGGGGCGGGGCGAGCCGGGAGGTCGCCCCCCTCCTAAGCTCGCCCCCTGCTGGGGCTGGGTGAGCCCGGGAGATCGCCCCCCTCCTGGGCACGCCCCCTGCTGGGGCGGGGCGAGCCGGGAGGTCGCCCCCTCCTGGGCTCGCCCCCTGCTGGGGCTGGGCGAGCCTGGGAGGTCACCCCCCTCCTGGGTTCGCCCCCTGCTGGGGCGGGGCGAGCTGGGAGGTCGCCTCTATCCTGGGCTCGCCCCCTGCTGGGGTGGGATGAGCCGGGTGGTCGCCCCCTCCTGGGCTCGCCCCATGCTGGGGCGGGGCGAGCCGGGAGGTGGCCTCCCTCCTAGGCTCGCCCCCTGCTAGGGTGGGGCTAGCCAGGAGGTCGCCGCCCTTCTGGGCTCGCCCCCTGCTGGGGCGGGGTGAGCCGGGAGGTCGCCCCCCTCCTAGGCACGCCCCCTGCTGGGGCTGGGCGAGCCCGATCGCCCCCCTCCTGGGCTCGCCCCCTACTGGGGTGGGGCAAGCCGGGAGGTCGCCTCCCTCCTGGGCTCGCCCCCCTTGCTGGGGCGGGGGCGAGCCTAGGAGGCTGCATGCCTCCGGTTACCCCCCCCCCCCCCCCCTTACAGGCTGGGCGAGCGGGAGGCCCCCACCTCCACCGCTCTCCCCCTTCTTCTTGCCCGGGGCAACGCTAAAAACTGTTGGTCCTAAAGATACCTTAGGCCCCGGGGACCCACTCGGCGAATACGGGGTTGTATAGATACGAGTCGGTATAGAAAAGGAAAAATCTCTTTCATTTGTATGCCTCTGATTTCTAGCGATATTGAAATCAAATTTATGTAAACGCCTTTTTATATAAATACAATCTTGTCTCTATTTGTGTTTACTTGATTTCTCTCCTTTGGCATAATCTCTAAAATATTGGTTACTAAGTTTTCAATTCTAATCACTTTATCTAAATTATTTATTTTAATCTCTTTCATCATATAACAATTTAGTACTTGTTTCAAAACTTGGATATTATGATATTCTCTTAATTTAGCTAAATTGTTATTTTGCCTTCTCTTATTATAAAACAATTTAGTAAATTGCTTAATATTACAAAAAGAATTTTATTTCCTTATTCACCCCCCTCTAAAGGGCGCCTATCGATCCAACATACCCTTTGCAACATCATGGAGGGGGTCGATCACTCAAGAAAGTTGGCCAAGTGGTCAGTGGAGCTAAGCGAGTTTGACATCTCATTTGTTCCCAAGCAATCAATAAAGGCACAAGCAGTGACGGACTTCATGGCTGACTACGTAACCGAGGTAGAAGAGCTCGAACCACCCCACTCAGTGTCGTGGAAATGTTGGTTGATGGGGCGTCGGGGAAGTATTTCTTTTTGGGAGGAGTATTTCTAGTAAGGCCCCAGGGGACACGGATCGAGCAGGCAATTAACATCCATTTCCCACTCACCAACAACCAGGCCAAGTATGTGGCCGTGATCGCAGGGCTCTGATAGAGATTTTATATAGTTTTAAAAATAATTCCAACTAATATCCCAATGTAGGCAAGTATACCTATCGAAATATAGTATAGGAAGGATGTCGTATTTTCCCGAGGCCTGTTGAGTAATCTTACTCACGCAAATTAATATTATTTTATCGGAAAAATATTTAAAAGGTTTTTATAAAAGAAATAATAAAAGAAAGGAAACATTTGATAGAGAATCCTTCTTAAGTAAAATACTTAGTAAATTTAGAATTCATAAGAAATGGATTTAGACAAACTTGACCGTGGAGGTTCCCAAAATATGATAGAGCCTCTCTCGAGAGAACTACCACCTAACCTTAGGTTGATCGATTAAGACCCCTCGACCAGTCGAAAACCCTAAGCTTGCTTTATGCGGTGAGCCCCACTATTGGATTTGACTCCAATACGGAAGATTTGCGTCACCCTCTCTCTAGGAATGCATGTAAATCTTTTTATCTTTGAGTGATCTCCTCGTTCGCATGGATCTCTCGATCACTAGCATACGAATCTTAGATCAAAAAACATATTCGCGACAAATGAATTCGAAGCAGTTTAATTCAAAGATAAATCCTAGTTTTCCAAAACCAAACTATGAAAAAGAGATTACTAAATACCACTACTTAAAAATTCATCCGATCAAATGTAATAAACTTAGCTACTCATAATTGAAGCAAAGATAATTTTATAACTAAGGAAGTAGAATTACAATTGCTGGAAATGGAAATTCTAAATTATGAATTGAAATTGCAAAGCATAAAATAAATTGCATAAATAAAATTACACTAATGAAATGCAGAAAAACTACTCTAAAATTGACCCAATCGAAGCAAGAACTGGATTCTTATCACTTTGACAGCAGCTGGCTTTTATAGGCAGAAAATTGGTGAGTCACGCCCTCGGTCACGTCCGTGACCAAGTGCGTGTAAGCTGCGTAACTGCATCTTGAAAGCCCGAGAACGTTGGGGAGAGAAACCACCAAAATTGATCATCTGGACGGGTCACGGCCTAGGTCACGCCCGTGACCTAGGGTGTGTCTTGACCGAGTCAGGAAACGGCGGGAAACGGCGCGATCTGGAGTTAATCTGGCAGTTGCGGTAGAGGTCACGCCCTTGGTCACGCTCATGACCGAGGGCGTGTAAACTGGAAAGTCTCGGCGGCGGAAACTGCTTGTATTGAATGCTTGTTGGGCGAGTCACACCCGTGACCTGAAGGTCACGCCCTGATGTCACGCCCGTGACAGGGGGCATGTAACTTTAATCCGACGTGGCAATGTCTTCCGGGAGCTGAAGGCGGAGCACGGCCGTGACCAAGGTCACGCCCCTGGAGCGTGTAGTGAGGATTTTTGCAGATTTGTTCCTTTATTTCTCCTGAACACGGCTGTGAGCTTAAATTTGCTATTGCAGCCCCAGATTACCTAAAAACACAAAATAAAGTGAATTAGATATATATTAAACTAAAATTATATAAAAGCTAATTAATTAGTACTAAAATATTATATAAAAATAACTATAAATAATGCACTATCAAATACCCCCATACTTAAGCTTTTGCTATTCCAGAGTAAAACCAATTCATAAGTATGAGAATAAAATTTATATGACATTTCAAAACAAAATAAAAGAATTTACTCCTAATTATGCATTTAAAATTATACATGACTCATACATAAATGAGTTTTGAAATAAAATTTAGATTCATAAGAAATAAATCATGATTCATAAGTTGACATGCGTAGAATAAAAATTAGTTTCAAAAATTCTCTAATTAAATTTTCATAAACAAAATTGTATTGAATTAAGCAAAATAATCTAATATTAGAATTATAGAAACTTTTATTATCATTCAAAACTTTGTAGAAAACCTAAAATATTAACTAAGCTCTCTCATAAATATCTTGAATATGAAATGATATTGGTTAAGTTTGGGTAAAATTGGCATAGAAGAGATTTTTAATTGGGAAATGATGAATTTTATCCTCTCATTTCCATTGTTTTAGATACTCTTCTTTTTTAATACCCCAAATATAAATGTTTTGGAGTGATGAATTTTATCCTCTCAACTCCATGCCATATAATCTTTTACAAATTTGGGTGCATATGTTTAGGAATGATGAATTTTATCCTCTCATTCCATGACATATGATCTTTTATATATTTTTTTATTTGCCAATCAAAAGGGTAAAGTAAAAGGAGGGGCTAGGGTTTAAAAGCTATAAAATTTTCAAGATAACTATTTTGAGAGCATAGAAAATAAATTAAGAAATTTTTAAGAATCTATGAATTAAAGTTAATATAATAAAAATCTAAAGATCTTAAGCACAATTGCTACACAATTAATTCATGATATTTTAAGGAGAGAAAACAAAACTAAGAAATATTCTAATCAAATCAAAATAATGAAAAATTCTTTAAATCAAGTTTATCTAAAAATTAAATCTAACAAATTATGAAGAGACACATAAAATAGAAAACACATAAAAAGAAAACTTTTGTTTTTTTAAAAGTCATATAAATCAAAGCTCATAATTGAAATTGGTTGGACTCAAATAAAAAGTAAGGAAGCATCTAATAATACAAAATTTATAAATCAATTTTGTTTTATTTTATATTTTCATATTTGCTTGAACAAGAAAAATAAAATAGAAATAATTTTTGTTTGTTCTTGGACTTCCCAAGGGCTACCCAATGACGGGCTCGCAAGGTACTAGGCAGTTTTGTGGGATGAAAGCCCAATACGGCCCTTTCGCAAGAAATAATTTTTAAATTTTTTTATTTTTTTTGTAATTTCCATATTTTAAAAGCAAAATTGAAAAAGAAGACAAAAGAAGAATTTTTTATGATTTTTAAATATTTTTGAATTTTTTCTGTATTAAAAGTGTTTTTCTAATTTTTTTGAATTTTTTGAATAAAAACAAACATTAGAGAACACCCCCCATACTTAAAAATAAATATTGTCCCCAATGTTTATAAACAAGGATGAAGAGGGAAAAACTTGAAAAGAAAAGGGAGATAAAGAAAAGAAAAGTTGCAAAAAGGATAAGCAAGGGGTGCCTCCCAAGAGCGCTTTCTTTTTCCCGTCTTTAAGCTAGACGGTTATTGTTAGGAAAAAGGAAAATAAAATTGAAAATGCACAGGCAACTCCCTTAATTTACGCTTAGGTGAGCATGCCGAAGTCGGTCGCCCGGCTACTCCTCTGCTATAGTCGTGATTCTTTGGTTGTCCGTTAGCTTGAAATTGTGAATCCAAATTACCTATACATATCTTAGGTAATTTGGATTATTGGAGATGAGCGGCAAATGGATCAGTGAAAATGTGTGATTGCAACGGCTCATCCTCTACATGAAAATTGTTAGTATCAAAAGAATCAAAAATTGGCGAATCAGAAAATTTTTCGTAAGGAGGAGACGCTTGCGAAAACACATGATTAAGCACTAGTTGTTCATTTTCAAAAATAAGTGTATTATCAGAAAAATCCATACCAAGTGGAGAAAATTCATGAGACATAATTTCTTCATGAATTATAATTTCATGAGAAAGAGGAGAAAGGGCGGGCGAAGGAGAAGAAGAAAAATTTTCATTTTCTAATTCGCCCGGTGTCTCCATGACTTTGTGAAATTATTGGTACAATTGTTCTTCTTGATCTTGAGAACAATTATTTAAATTTGAAGAAAAAGTCGGAAAAATTTCAAGATCAGAAGAAGAACAAATTTGCGGAAAAGGCGAGGAATGCAAATCATGATTGAAGGAATTTCCTTCTTCGCACTGAAAACTATCCGGGTGACCTTGCCACCATGAATAATCAACATCAGAGCAAGAAGGAAATTCACTCAAATCATTATTTAAAGAGAAATTATTTTCAACATAAAAATTATCATTTTCATTATAAAAATTAATTTGATTTTCATTAGAAAAATTATTTTGATTTTTATTAGAAAAATTATATTGATTTTCATTAGAAAAATTATTATGATATGAAAAATAGCATTCCTCACTAGAATGATGACCCCCACAAAAAGGACAAATAATTTGGCGCATTTGTGCGGCTTCCAAAAGAATGACTTTATTTTGAAGCTCGACAACTTTTGCGACCAATTGCGATAACATCATTTTTGTGAAAAAGAAAATTAAACAACTGTTACCTAATAGAAAGGAATTTACAAGAAAAAGAAAAAAGAGAAATGGGGGCGGAGAAAGTGAATGATAAAATTAATACAATTCACGCTTTCAAAATATCAACAAAAATATTCCCCGTCAACGACGCCAAAAACTTGATAGAGATTTTATATAGTTTTAAAAATAATTCCAACTAATATCCTGATGTAGGCAAGTATACCTATCGAAATATAGTATAGGAAGGATGTCGTATTTTCCCGAGGCCTGTTGAGTAATCTTACTCACGCAAATTAATATTATTTTATCGGAAAAATATTTAAAATGTTTTTATAAAAGAAATAATAAAAGAAATGAAACATTTGATCGAGAATCCTTCTTAAGTAAAATACTTAGTAAATCTAGAATTCATAAGAAATGGATTTAGACAAACTTGACCATGGAGGTTCCCAAACTATGATAGAGCCTCTCTCGAGAGAACTACCACCTAACCTTAGGTTGATCGATTAAGACCCCTCGACCAGTCGAAACCCCTAAGCTTGCTTTATGCGGTGAGCCCCACTATTGGATTTGACTCCAATCCGGAAGATTTGCGTCACCCTCTCTCGAGGAATGCATGTAAATCTTTTTATCTTTGTGTGATCTCCTCGTTCATATGGATCTCTCGATCACTAGCATACAGATCTTAGATCGAAAAACATATTCGCGATATATGAATTTGAAGCAGTTTAATTCAAAGATAAATCCTAGTTTTCCAAAACCAAACTATGAAAAAGAGATTACTAAATACCACTACTTAAAAATTCATCCGATCAAATGTAATAAAATAAACTGCTGGAAATGGAAATTCTAAATTATGAAATGAAATTGCAAAGCATAAAATAAATTGCATAAATAAAATTACACTAATGAAATGCAGAAAAACTACTCTAAAATTGACCCAATCGAAGCAAGGACTGGATTCCCATCACTTTGGCAGCAGCTGGCTTTTATAGGCAGAAAATTGGTGAGTCACGCCCTTGGTCACGCCCGTGACCAAGGGCGTGTAAGCTGCGTAACTGCGTCTTGAAAGCCCGGGAACGTTGGGGAGAGAAACCGCCAAAATTGATCATCTAGACGGGTCACGGCCTAGGTCACGCCCGTGACCTAGGGCGTGTCTTGACGGAGTCCGGAAACGGCGGGAAACGACGCGATCTAGAGTTAATCTGGCAGTTACGGGAGAGGTCACGCCCTTGGTCACGCCCGTGACCGAGGGCGTGTAAACTGGAACGGCTCGGCGACAGAAACTACTTGTATTGAATGCTTGTTGGGCGAGTCACGGCCGTGACCTGAAGGTCACGCCCCTGATAGGGGGCATGTAACTTTAATCCAACGTGGCAATGTCTTCCGGGAGCTGAAGGCAGAGCACAGCCGTGACCAAGGTCACGCCCCCAGATCACGCCCGTGACCTGGGGCGTGTACTGAGGATTTTTGCAGATTTGTTCCTTTATTTCTCCTGAACACCGCCGTGAGCTTGAATTTGCTATTAGCAGCCCCAGATTACCTGAAAATACAAAATAAAGTGAATTAGATATATATTAAACTAAAATTATATAAAAGCTAATTAATTACTACTAAATTATTATATAAAAATAACTATAAATAATGCACTATCAGGCTCCATCTAGCCAGGGAGCTAGGGGTGCAGGATGTGGAGGTCTCAATGGACTCCATGGTGGTGGCCTGCCAGGTCAAAGGGGAGTTCGAGGCAAAGGGGCCAACTCTTCAACGATATCTGGAGAAGGTCAAAGGAATCATCAGGCAATTACGTACTTTGTCGATCAAGCATGTGCCGAGGGAGGAGAGCATCCTGACAGACCTCCTAGTCAAGTTCGCCCCCAGGGGGGGGGGGAACGGTGTCAGAACTCTTCCGCCCATCCATTGAGGAAGGGGGGGTTAATGGACGTGGATCAGCGGGCGTCATGGATGGACCCCTTCATCACCTTCCTAACATCGGGGTAGTTCCCAGAAGGAGATATGGACAAGCGGCGGCTCAGGTACAAATCAGTATATTATTCTTTGCACGCAGGGGGATTGTACCGGATGACCCTCTCGGGGCTCTTAGCTCGTTGTGTGTCAGAGGAGGAAGCCTCGAGGGTCCTGGAGGACATCCACGTCAAAGAATGTGGCAGCCACTCAGGGAGCAGGACACTGGAAGGAAGGGTGTTGAGGCAAGGTTACTTCTGGCCTACCCTCAGCAAGGATGCGGCAATGTTCACAAAGAAGTGCTCCAAGTGCCAACCATATGATCCTCTCCAACTCCTTCCAGCCCAGAGGCTTCGGACCATCACAGCTCCATGGTCGTTCGCAATATGGGGGTTGGACCTGGTGGGTCCTTTTCCCCAAGCTAGTGGCTAAAGGAAGTTCCAGCTCGTAATGATTTACTACTTTTCCATGTGGTTGGAGGTGAAGGCGCTGACAAAGATAACCTCTCAGGTAGTAAGAAATTTTGTATGAGGAGAAATAATCTGTCGACATGGGCTCCCACTAGCCATCGTCACAGACAATGGGCCACAGTTTGCCAGCGATGAGTTTGTTAGCTTCTGCACCTAGCTGGGCATAGACCTTCGTTTCACGTCGGTCTATCACCCAAGGAGCAATGGGCAGGTGGAAGCGGCGAACAAGATAATTTTAAACTTGCTGAAAAAGAAGGTCGAAAACCTAAGGGGTAACTGGGTAGAGCAGCTACCCTTGGTCCTTTAGGCCTTGAGAACCACACCAAACATGGCCACAGGAGAGACCCCATTCAAGCTCTCCCATGGATCCGAGGCCATTCTCCCGATCGAGTTTGAGGTGAAAGCACCCAGGGTGGTCGCAACAGAAGAAGCAGATGAAGAGTGGTGAGTGGACAATGAAGAAGAGCAAAGACTATCCTTGGACCTGGTGGAAGAACTCCGGGTCCTGACAACCATTCGACAGGAGGAGGTCAAGCGACGGATGGCTCGGTACTTCGACAAGCACATCTGGGTGAAGCAGTTCGAAAAAGGGGACTTGGTCCTGAAAAAGATCGATGCAGCCGGGAGGGGAGCCGTGGTGGGGAAGCTCAATCCCAACTGGGAAGGTCCTTATATTATAGGGGAAACACTCAAGTAGTCGGGGGGGAGGGGGGTATCACCTCCAGAATGTTGAAGGGATACCCCTCAGCCGAGCTTGGAGCGGGGATGACCTAAAGCATTTCTACCCTTGAACTCTTCTATTGATTTGTTATAAGCTGATATTGTTGTCTCTTCTAACCATAGGCCCATACGAACTACATAAGTTGGAGTGCCCCATATCAATTCCGCTGCCAGGCTCTCACTACCCGTGGGTTCAGGTTGATCCCTGGAGAGGCTGGCAAGGTAATGTGGTGCTGGAGTGCCCCAAATCGAATCCGCTGCCGGGCTCTGTTGGGAATTGTATCCACAATTACCTTGATTTGAAGAAGTCCCCTTGAACTAAGTTGAATTGAGTTTGTATTTGATGTTGCTCTTTAGTAATGTGTTTGCAGGTTTTAAATGGCTAAGTACAAACTAATGTCAGGTTTCAGTGGGTCATCAAACACAGGCCTATGCAATGTAATTCCTCATTGTATGGACCAAGGTGTTGACTCATGTGAAATCTCTCTATTGGGATGTACTTCTTATTCAAACACAAAGGGAGAGCTAAAGGAAGGTGTTGTTGTTCTGTGTTCAAGGAAGAAACAAAGTTTTCTAAGTAATTCTGCGTTCGACGAAAGTTGGTGCGTTCGTCGATCTCAGTTCGACGAACGGAAGTATTTTCGTCGAACTCTGTTCGTTGTTCATTTTTGCTGAAGATATAAGTTCAGCTTTCGTCAATCTCAGTTCGACGGACTGAATAAATTTCGTCGATCTCAGTTCTGCCAAAGTTGATTTTGGTTCGTCAATCGCGTTAGTCGATCTCTGTTCGATGAACAGAAGAAGTTTTCGTCGACCGCTGTTTCGCCAGAGTTGAAGTTATTTTCGTCGATAGCGTTCGTCGATCTCCGTTCGACGAACATAAGAAGTTTTCGTCGACCGCTGTTCTGCCAAAGTTGAAGTAATTTCATCGATCGCGTTCGTCGATCTCAGTTCGACGAACTAAAATTGTTTTGTCGATCTCAGTTTTTGCTGAAGTTAAAGCAAGTTCGTCGATCGTCGATCTCCGTTCGACGAAGTGACGAAATTTCATTGGCCGCTGTTTAGCTGAAATTTGAAGTGATTTCTTTGATCGCCTTTTGTCGATCTCCGTTCGACGAACTCTTATTATTTCGTCGATCGCTGTTTTGTTGAAAATGAAGTATTTCTTTCAGCTCAATTCGACTAATCTTCTGAGGCCGACGAATTGACTCAATGCTGTTTTGATTCTCCATTTCTTTTCCCAAGATTATTATCTATCTCTCGAGAAGTTTTTCTCTCCTATAAAATCCTTCTATATTCCTTCTCGAAGCCGAAGCCTATTTATTTCTCGAGAAATTCTTTGCTCCCGAGAAATTAATTCTTTCGTTCTTAATTCCTTTTTCTCAGAAGCTCTTTTATTTTTTGAGAAATTCTTTGTTCTAATTCCTTGTGTTCTTAATCCTGTTTTATCAGAAGCCTCTTTTATTTCTCGAAAAGTCCTTGTGTTCTCGAGAAATTTATTCATATCCTGAAATCTTTTTTCAATCCTTTTTGACGGGACGATAATTCATTATGTCTTATCTGACAGCTCTTTTGATTTCGTTTAAGGTTTAATCTACCTTAATTGATGTTATTAAGCCTTTGATTATATAAGGCTCTCATTCTTAAGATTCTTATTCATTATTCTATTCTGATAAAGCCCTAACTCTCCTCCGGTTACAAGAACAAAAAAGTGTCGCCACCTGTCGAAAAGCTGGAGATCGATTTGCTGTTCTAAATTAGTTGTCTTTAGTGGAAGAATAGGTTCGATTGATCATTGCTCCTTCCTCTACAGAATCTATTGGATCAAATCGAAACGAAGAAGGTCAGATCTGAGTTTTTATCGTTCTTCCTCATCGCCATCAAGTCAAAGTTTTTCAAGTCTCAAGAAGGAAGAAGATCTCTCAAGCCTTTCAGATCTGGTTATGTTTTGATAATTTTGTATCAAATCTATTATTACATTTGATAGTAGGAGAAGTTTTCTCCGAGTTGTAGGAGAGGTTATTCTCCGAGTTGTAAGAGAGAGATTCTCTCTGAGTTTATAGGAGATTTATCTCAGAGATTGTAGGAGTGTTGACTCTGAGATTGTAGGATCATTCTTGATCCGAGTTATAGTGAAGTAGTCAAGTCTAGCTGTGGTGCTAGATTGTCGAGGACAACAAGTGGAGTACCCAAGAATGGGGAACCACTATAAATTTCTTGTATTATCTGTGTTTGTAATTTGATTTCTGTGCATTCTATTTCATCAAGTTTTTAATTCCGCAAAAGACACAGTTATCACCTATTCACGCCCCTCTAGGTGATTTAGGTTGACAACTAGATACTTTAATTGGTACCAGAGGGTCGCTGTTCGTTTCTAGGTTAACATCTTGAACAGGATCTATCCATTTTAGTTGCTAGCAAATCATGGAAAGATGCAAGGAATCCTCCTCGCTAAAGTTGCCTATCTGCACAAAGGCTAATTTCCCCATGTGGAAAGAAAGGCTGAGATTCTACATGAAGGCCGCAGATCCGAGAATTTTTCAAGTTATGGAAGAAGGCCCTCAAGTGCCTATGACTGCCTCTACAATTGACCCTACTGTAAGGGTGCCTTAAAAGATGATGGACTTAACCAAGGATGAGATCGCCATCGTTGCCTTGGACAAAAAGGCGAAGAACATAATTGGCAGTGCAGTGGACGATTCGATGTTGCAAAACATAATTCACTGCCAATCTGCTCAAGAGATGTGGATATCCTTGATTGTTCTCATGGAAGGTACCGAAGAGGTAAGGGACGATAGAAGATCTCTACTCAACCAAGAGTATGAGGCCTTCAAGCAAGGTAAGAAGGAGTGCATTGACGATGCATATGAAAGATTCTTCAAAATAGTTAACAGCCTAAGAAACTATGGTCGGGTCTTTATAAATGGTGAGCTAAATGACAAATTCCTGCGATCCCTGACAAAAGACTGGGATAGCAAGATAGTTGCAATCAGGGAGTTTGAAAAACTACCAAGTCTTGACCCGCAAAATCTGTTCGGGAAGCTACTATCACATGAACTGCAAATGAACATCCGCAAATCTAAAGAGGATGTGAATCGGGCCTCAAGCAAGGAAAGGACCTTGGCACTGAAGGCTGAAAGTACAAGGAAAAGCAAAGATGTGTCCCCGATCAGAGAAAAAGAAACTGACAATGAAGAAGAATCAGTAGCTAGCTCCTCCTGTTCCGAAATGTCTGATGTGGAATTTTCTCTTATCTCCCGTCAATTCAAGAGGTTACTAAGCAAAAGAAGGCACATGAAGAACAAGCCGTCTTCCTCTGACTATAGACATTCTCGACGTGATGGTGATCATCAAAGAAAGGGCTCAAGCAACCATGACAGGTATAAGACTAAACCGAATAAACATGTTTCTTCTGACATTGTTTGTTATTGCTGTAATAAGCTAGGGCACATGATCGATGATTGCCTCATAAGAAGAAAGAAGGTGGAAAGAGAGAAGATAAGAAATCAACCTACGGGAAAAAGAAGACTGAAAGAAGTCTAGTCGCAAAGAAGTCCAAAACTCTAAGCGACAGTGACTCAGAGAAGTCAAGTGATGAAGAAGAAGCCTACTTCGGGCTGATGGCCATGACTGATGATGAAGAAGAACCTCCATATACCGGGAAGGTAAATTCTCACACCATCTTATCTGATTCTGATTATACCTTAGCTGAGCAAAAGGATACCCCTCGGATGATGACTCAGAACTCATGACCCAATATACTAACATGCTTAAAAGCTTTGACAAATGTCGAAAGGTAGTCAAAACCCAGGCCAAGGAGATCATGTCTCTCAAGGAAGTGGAATCTAATCTGAGAAAGGAAGTTGAACAACTTTCTTATTTCAGAGAGGAAATCCAAGTCTTGCAAGACAAGATCAAAAGCTCGGATGAGCTCCTTGTCCTGAGAGAGAAAAGTATCAAAGAGCTGGAAGAACAGCTAGCCTCTGAGAAGAAGCTAGTTGAAAAATTTTCTCAACCTAAAATTATTCTTCCAATCATTGATAGATTCTCTGCTAAAGCAAGTAGCAGTGGATTAGGTCATGTGGCTGGTCCTAGTAATCCTTCTAAGGGCACCCATGCCAAGAAGAAAGATAAGAATGCAAAGAAAGCTACCATCGAAGAGAAAGGGAAAGCCCACCAAGATCATGTGGCATTTAAGAAAGTTATCTTTCCTACAAATGTCTATGATATGGAGAGCACTTATGGTCACTTGACACGACCAATTAATTTTGCGCCTGTCAATGACTATAAGGGGTGGACTCATCCTCGAAACCTTGGTGAAAGTGCTTTCAAAGCACCTTATCAAGAGATAAATCTGAAAGACTATGGTCCTTTTGTTCATGGTCCGAGTGCTAAGAGAGCACCAATAGTGAAGGTTGTTGCACCTAAGCCTAAGGAGAAAGCACTACCATGTGTGTGTTGTACTCATGAGGCATCCTCATCTAGAAGGAATGCTCCTGCCAAAACTAACGTTCAAAAAGTTAAGTAGGAGAATACTAAGAGAAGGTACAACAGGTTTGACTGTTGGTGTTGTGGCAAAATAGGTCACTTTGCCGTAGATTGTTGGTTCAATTCTACTTATGTTAATAGACCACAAGTAAACATTGCAAGAAAGATCACTCGCAATGTTAACATTCAGCGCGGTTCTCAACTAACACGGGACCAAGGACCCAAATTTGTTTGGGCTCCTAAGGCAAGATAATCTATTTTTGCAGGTATGTCCAAAGGCCAACAAAAATCCAATCTGGTATTTGGACAGTGGCTGCTCTCGGCATATGACCGGGACTAGGAGTTTATTGCAGGATTTTATTCCAGTTGCGAACGGTCCAAAAGTTATTTTTGGCGGATCCGACAGAGGAATAACAAAAGGCTACGATATGATTTCAAATGGTAATGTATCCTTTTCCGATGTAGCTAATGTGGAAGGATTAGAACATAATCTTATAAGCATAAGTCAACTCTGTGATAAAGGATATGTAGTTGATTTTCGTAAAGATAAGTGTTTGATCAAGTCGGCAGAAAATTCAGAAATGATTTTATCAGGCACTCGTTGTAGAAATATATATTGTTTAAATTTTCTTTGTTTATCCTCTTCTACACCAGTGTATCCTTTAGCAAAAGATAGTGCATCTCTTGATGACCAATGGCACAAGAGATTAGCACATATAAATTTCAAAACTATAAACAAATTATTTTCTCAAAACTTAGTGCGTGATGCACCAAATATTAAGTGCGTTAAAGATAGACCTTGTCATGCTTGTGTAAAAGGCAAGCAAATAAGAGCTACCTTTAAGAGCATTATTGGCAAAGATTCAACAAGGTGTTTATACCTACTTCATATGGACTTGTTTGGTCCTTTGCAAATTAAAAGTGTAGGAGGAAAGTCTTACATATTGGTTATTGTAGATGACTACTCACATTTTGCATGGGCATTCTTTCTAAAACAGAAGTCAGATACCTTTGATATTTTCACTAAGTTTGTCAAGCAAATCCAGAATGAATTTGAATGTTCAGTGGTCAAAATCAGAAGTGACCATGGAACAGAATTTGAATCTGGGGCCATGACAGACTTCTGTGAAAGCCTTGATATCTTTCATGAGTTTTCCTCTCCTCGAACTCCACAACAAAATGGGGTAGCTGAGAGAAGGAATAGAACATTGAGGCTTGCAGAACAATGTTGAACGACACTTTACTACCTGAATACCTCTGGGCTGAAGCCGTCAACACTGCTTGCCACGTGCAAAACAGAGCACTCATAAATAAAAACCATGAAAAGACTCCTTATGAACTACTAAAAGGCAAGAAACCAACCATATCTTATTTTAGAATCTTTGGCAGTAAATGCTTTGTTCTTAACAATGGGAAGCATTACAAAACCAAGTTTAGTGAAAAGAGCTTTGAAGGTATTTTCTTAGGCTATAGTAGCCATAGTAGAGTTTATAGAGTTTTTAATCAGAAAACTCTGGTTGTAGAAGAATCCATTAATGTTGTATTTGATGAGACGAGTATGCTACATAGAAGCTCCTCTAGTGTTTCTGTTGAAGATGCAGGTTCAAGGCTGCAAGACTTATGCTTGGAGAATCCAGTTGAAGAAGATGCTCAAACCTTCGTTAAGATCCCTCCCCCAACCTCAACTGAAGAGGAAAATCAGCTTGATGACTAGCCAATCCAAGTGGAGGAAGACACTCTAGTTGTAGAAGAAGTCCTGGTGCTCCAAATAATGCAAGGAATCTTGAATTCAGACATCTGAGGGATCATCCTATTAATCAGATCATAGGAGACCCTCATGGAGGCATAAGAACCAGAAGAGGTACTATTAATGAAAACATGCATTTGAGTTTTCTCTCGCAGGTTGAACCAAAGAAATTCCAAGAAGCAAATGAAGACCCACCCCTCTTGGATAATTGCTATGGAAGAGGAACCAAATCAGTTCAAGTGTTGTAAAGTATGAACACTTGTTCCAAAACCCAAAGATAAGAACATCATTGGAACAAAGTGGGTATACATAAACAAGTTGGATGAAGAAGGAACGATAATAAAGAACAAAGCCAGACTTGTAGCAAAAGGATACAGACAAGAAGAAGGGATCGACTTCGATCAGACTTATGCTCCTGTAGCAAGACTCGAAGCGATCAGGCTGTTTCTAGCTTATGCTGCATTCAAAGGATTCACCGTATATCAAATGGACGTCAAGTCAGCTTTTCTCAACTGTAATATAAAAGAAGAAGTATACGTTGAACAACCTCCAGATTTTGTCAATCCTGAACATCCTGATTATGTTTATTTATTACAAAAAGCTTTATATGATTTGAAACAAGCTCCTCGAGCTTGGTATGAGACGCTGTCTAACTTTCTTCTTGAGAACAAGTTCACAAGAGGAAAGATAGATAAGACATTATTTCTTAGGGAAGTAAAAGGAAAGATTTTGCTAGTGCAAATCTATGTCGATGACATTATTTTTGGCTCCACGAATGATAACCTTTGCAAGAAGTTCTCCAAAATTATGCAAGGGAAGTTTGAAATGAGCAGTATGGGTGAGCTGAAATATTTTTTAGGACTTCAAGTGAAACAATCTGAAGATGGAATTTTCATCTCACAGACGAAGTTCACCAAGGAGTTGGTTAAGAAATTTGGAATGAAGAGTGCAACCTCTATGAGGACTCCATTGAGCCCAGCTATGTCTCTCGACAAGGATGAGAAAGGGAAACCTTTCGATGAAACCAAGTACAGAAGCATAATTGGGTCTCTGCTCTACCTTACTGCTAGTAGGGCTGCTATAATGTTTTCTACATGTGTATATGCTAGATATCAGGTGAACTCTAAGGAATCTCACTATACTGCTGCAAAGCAAATTTTGAGATATCTTAAGGGTATACCAAATCTTGGCTTATGGTTCCCAAGAAGTAATGATAGCGAGCTAATAGGTTTTTCATATGCAGACTTTGCAGGTAGTAAAGATGACAGGAAAAGCACTTCCGAGACATGCCAATTTCTCGGAAGAAAACTTATTTCCTGGAGCAGCAAGAAGCAGAATTGTGTTGCAATTTCAACCGCCGAGTCAGAATACATTTCTGCAGGCAGTTGTTGCGCACAACTTCTTTGGATAAAGAATCAGCTTGAAGATTACAACTTGAAGTTCAAAGAAATTCCAATGTTTTGCGACTCGTCCAGTGCTATAACAATTGCAAATAATCCAGTCTCGCACAGCCGGACAAAGCATATTGAGTTGAGATATCATTTCATCCGGGAGCATATGGAGAATGGGGACATCAATCTATGTTATGTACCTACGGATAAGCAAGTTGCAGATATTTTCACAAAGCCGCTGGATGAGACCAAGTTCTCTTTCTTCAAGACAGAGCTTGGAATGCTCAACTTGGAGTAATAATCAAGTCAGGAATGAAGTCAAGAATTAACTTCTCGAGAAATGGGTAATCCCTCGAGAAATGATAAGGCACAGATGAATCTGCTGAAATCCTTGATTTCTCGGGAAATCAATTAGCTCTCGATTATTGGATTATCTTTCTCGAAAAATCAGAAACTTTTACTTTCGGGATTTTGAAAGGGCAGGTATGCAGATTTTATTTTAAATGTTAAATAGACTTAATTAGTTGTTAAATAAAATCAAAACTATAAATAGAGAAAAAACGAATGACTTAATGTTCACGGAAAACCCTTCTCGTTCTTCTCGAAACCCCTCGACTGTTCTTCTTCTTCTCGCGTCATCCAGTCTCCAGTTCATTTCTTCTCGCGATTTCTCCCAGCAAGCGCAAGTTCTTCAGCTTTGATTCGATGGCTCCGGTTCCTAGAGCTAAGATTGGCGTCAGGTGTGAGCTCGAAAGGTTAGGTCTGATCGATCTTTCAGACAATTTTCAGAATCTTTTCTATCTCTTAGATGCCGCTGGGTTATTTTTTATTTTGGAACATCCTTGTCGTATTCTGTTCAGAGTGGTAGAGGATTTCTTTCTAAATGTGAAAGTTGTCAAGGAAGGGAGAATGTTAATCTCCTTTGTAGATAATCTGAAGATCAAGATTTCCAACAAATCTTTGACAAAATATCTAAGGCTTCCAGTGATAGATTCTGAAGATGACCTAGATGATGTTGATTGGGACAGAACTATGACATTTTGTGGTTTAGAAAAGGGATATACTTCTGTTAGAAGACAGAAGATGAATGTTATTGGAAAGCTGTTGGTAGACATTGTTTCTAAGGTCCTTCTCTGCAGGACAGGCAGTTTAGGATATGTTTCTAAAGATGTGTTTTGTTTGATGATGGCAATTGTGACTGGGAAGAATTGTGACTGGGCCACTCTTCTTCTTTCAAAGATTAAAGCAAGTCTCCTTGCTCCAAACTATGCAAGGATACTTTCTTTGTATTTGAATCAGATGAACCCAGTAGTGTTTGACATGTCTAAAGGTGCAGTCATTCATCATCTGAAGAAGATCAATGTCTCCACAATTCATAGGTGGGACATCAGAATTACAAAGCCAGTAAATGCAAGTGCAAGTTCCCAGGGGGAGCCTCTTCCCTCTGTCAATTCTGAACATCAGAATGTGACTTCAGATCCAGCTCCTCCTTCTGATACACCTCCTCAAGTTGTTAATTCAACTCCAGCACAGCCACCAGTTCAGCAATAAGTTCCAGACCCACCTCAGTCATCAGTTCCTCAGGATCTCATTCTTTCTGTAGAGCCAGTTCTTCCTCCAAACTCAGCTCAAGTTCCATCTGATCAAGTTGTTTCTGCTGATCCAGTTGTTCCCAATGTACAAGATGATCTAGACACTCATGTGGAAGATACTCCTCTTATACAAGATGAAGTTGTTCAATCACCTCTTCCTCCTCCAGATGTTAGCATTGAAAATGCTCAGGCAGGTTCTGTTGATGCCTCCATTGCAAAAATTGTAAGTGAAATTCAACAAGATGCCCTTGAAGAGCACAGTCCCAGTGGCCAAAGGGCAGGGTCACGTGCTGATTTTGATTTTTCTTTTGAAGCTGATGATTCAGTCCATGGTTTATCTCCTCCCCCAGTACATGTTGAGGGGGAGAAAGAGTTCTTTTTGGACACAAATAAGGATGCTCAAGGAGAGCAAGCTGGTGGAGAAGGTGATGTGATCAAAGTTTCTTCTTCTAAAGTTGTCAGTTCTGTGATTCTTGAAGAACTTCCTGAAGATGTCCAACCTGCTATCATTCCTCCATTGTTTGAAGAAAACTCTCTTATTGGTAAGATAGAGATGTTACTTAAAAAGCAAAGTGATAAGTTTGATTATTCATTTAAAGAAATTCATGCTAGAATTACTGATGTTGAAAAAGCAATGAATAGAAAACTAGCTGAATCCAAAGACAATACTGATCAGCTAAAAGAGCTTGTCATTCAGGGTGGAAAGGCCATAGATCACACCATTCAGGGTGTAGCAAGAGTTCTGGAAGAAGTTATTGAAGTCAGAAAAACTCAGGAATCAATGACTTCTAAGGCTGAAGAAAGTTCTTTCAAGATTATTGATGAGGTGGGATTATTCAAAGAGTCTGTCATCCAAACCCTATCTGTAGAAGTCAGAAAGGGGGAGGATAAAATGGCAGAGCTTTTGGATAATCAGATTTCTCAGCTCCAAAGAAGTTGGGCTGATCAGTTTGAGCAGTTGAATGTTAGTGTTCAGAAGCAGATTGCAGATGTAAATTCATATACATTCAAGACTGCAGTTTGGCTTCACAATGAAATTTTTCCAGAGTTGCAGGCTCAAAATCTTCTTCCACCTCAATTTTCTCCCAGGCCTGTGGTCCAACCTGAGTTTATTCCTCCTGTGGTTAGTTTTAGGAAAAGAAAGTTTGGTGAAGGTCCTTATGCTAGCAGGTCTGTCCCTGGGTCCAGCTCAGCAGGTTCTGGTAAAGCAGTTGCTGAGGAAGTACTTCCTGAAGTGTGGAGTCCTGTTTCAAAAATAATTATTCTTGACTCACTCAAGGTTGTAGATGAAGGATGAATGAAAGTCTCAGACTATTATAGTTCAACTGAATGGAGAAAGTATGAGACTAGTCTAACAAAGAGAAGGATTCATTACAAGAATCATGGTTATAACAATCCTTCAGCTCCAGCCCCTCCTCCAAAGTACTATCCTAAGACTTATGCTTATTTTGCAAGGCAAGAACAGAATAATAGAGACAAGGCCTGAAGCAAAATGGCAGAGCTTAATCAAATCTTTTGATAATTCTGATTGTGTGAACATTAAATCATTTTGACAATCTTAATCATATATAGTTTTTGATTTTGCTGCTCATTTTGCCTTCATTTTTTTCTGTGATGTATAGCATATTGGTTTTATTTGTTGCAATTCATCTTAGTTTATAGGGTTCTGAATTCTATAAATAGGGGGAGATTGTTGGGAATTGTATCCACAATTACCTTGATTTGAAGAAGTCCCCTTGAACTAAGTTGAATTGAGTTTGTATTTGATGTTGCTCTTTAGTAATGTGTTTGCAGGTTTTAAATGGCTAAGTACAAACCAATGTCAGGTTTCAATGGGTCATCAAACACAGGCCTATGCAATGTAATTCCTCATTGTATGGACCAAGGTGTTGACTCATGTGAAATCTCTCTATTGGGATGTACTTCTTATTCAAACACAAAGGAAGAGCTAAAGGAAGGTACTGATGTTCTGTGTTCAAGGAAGAAACAAAGTTTTCTAAGTAATTCTACGTTCGACGAAAGTTGGTGCGTTCGTCGATCTCAGTTCGACCAACGGAAGTATTTTCGTCGAACAGAAACTCTGTTCGTTGTTCATTTTTGCTGAAGATCTAAGTTCAGCTTTCGTCGATCTCAGTTCGACGAACTGAATAAATTTCGTCGATCTCAGTTCGTGCCAAAGTTGAAGTTGGTTCGTCGATCGCGTTTGTCGATCTCCGTTCGACGAACAGAAGAAGTTTTCGTCGACCGTTGTTTCTCCATAGTTGAAGTTGTTTTCATCGATCGCGTTCGTCGATCTCCGTTCGACAAACAGAAGAAGTTTTCGTCGGCCGCTGTTCTGCCAAAGTTGAAGTAATTTCGTCGATCGCGTTCGTCGATCTCAGTTCGACGAACTGAAATTGTTTTGCCGATCTCAGTTTTTGCTGAAGTTAAAGCAATTTTGTCGATCGTCGACCTCCGTTCGACGAAGTGATGAAATTTCGCAGGCCGCTGTTTAGCTGAAATTTGAAGTGATTTCTTTGATCGCCTTTTGTTGATCTCCGTTTGACGAACTCTTATTATTTCGTCGATCGCTGTTTTGTTGAAAATGAAGTATTTCTTTGAGCTCAGTTCGACTAATCTTCTGAGGCCGACGAATTGACTCAATGCTATTTTGAATCTCCATTTCTTTTCCCGAGATTATTATCTATCTCTCGAGAAGTTTTCTCTCCTATAAAATCCTTCTATATTCCTTCTCGAAGCCGAAGCCTATTTATTTCTCGAGAAATTCTTTGTTCTCGAGAAATTAATTCTTTCGTTCTTAATTCCTTTTTCTCAGAAGCTCTTTTATTTTTCGAGAAATTCTTTGTTCTCGGGAAATTAATTCCTTGTGTTCTTAATCCTGTTTTATCAGAAGCCTCTTTTATTTCTCGAAAAGTCCTTGTGTTCTCGAGAAATTTATTCATATCCTGAAATCTTTTTTCAATCCTTTTTGACGGGACGTTAATTCATTCTGTCTTATCTGACGGCTCTTTTGATTTTGTTTAAGGTTTATTCTACCTTAATTGATGTCGTTAAGCCTTTGATTATATAAGGCTCTCGTTCTTAAGATTCTTATTCATTATTCTATTCTGATCAAGCCCTAACTCTCCTCCCGTTCCAAGAACAAAAAAGTGTCGTCTCCTATCGAAAAGCTGGAGATCGATTTGCTGTTCTAAATCAGTTGTCTCCAGTGGAAGAATAGGTTCGATTGATCGTTGCACCTTCCTCTACAGAATCTATTGGATCAAATCGAAATGAAGAAGATCAGATCTAAGTTTTTATCGTTCTTCCTCATCGCCATCAAGTCAAAGTTTTTCAAGTCTCAAGAAGGAAGAAGATCACTGAAGCCTTTCATATCTGGTTATATTTTAATAATTTTGTATCAAATCTATTATTACATTTGATAGTAGGAGAAGTTTTCTCCGAGTTGTAGGAGAGGTTATTCTCCGAGTTGTAAGAGAGAGATTCTCTCTGAGTTTGTAGGAGATTTGTCTCTGAGATTGTAGGACTGTTGACTCCGAGATTGTAGGATCATTCTTGATCCGTGTTATAGTGAAGTAGTCAAGTCTAGCTGTGGTGCTAGATTGGCGAGGCCGATAAGTGGAGTACCCAAGAACAGGGAACCAATATAAATTCCTTGTGTTATTTGTGTTTGTGATTTGATTTCTGTGCGTTCTATTTCATCAAGTTTTTAATTCCGCAAAAGACGCAGTTATCACCTATTCACCCCACTCTAGGTGATTTAGGTTGGCAACTAGATACTTCAGGCTCTCACTAGCCGGTGGGTTCAGGTTGTTCTTTGGAGAGGCTGGCAAGGTAATGTGGTACTAGAATGCCCCAGATCGATTTCACTGTCGGGCTCTCACTAGCTGGTGGGTTCAGGTTGATCTCTAGAGAGGCTGGCAAGGTAATGTGGTGCTGGAATGCCCCAGATCGATTCTGTTGCCGGGATCTCACTAGCCGGTGGGTTCAGGTTGATCTCTAGAGAGGCTGGCAAGGTAATGTGACACTGGAATGCCCCAGATCGATTCCGGTGTCGGGCTATCACTAGCTGGTGAGTTCAAGTTGATCTCTAGAGAGGCTAGCAAGGTAAAGCGGAGCTGGAGTGCCACAGATCGATTCCGCTGCCGGGATCTCACTAGCCGATGGGTTCAGGTTGATCTCTGAAGAGGATGACATGGTAATGTGGTGCTGGAATGCCTAGATCGATTCTGTTGTCGGGCTCTCACTAGCCAGTGGGTTCATGTTGATCTCTGGAGAGGCTAACATGGTAATGTGGAGCTGGAGTGCCACAGATCGATTCCGCTGTCGGGCTCTCACTAGTCGGTGGGTTCATGTTGATCTCTGGAGAGGCTGGCAAAGTGATTTGATAACATGACTCAGGAACTCCACTGCCTGTCTCCCACTAGTCGGCAGGACCATCATGACATTTAAAGGGCGAGGAAAACAGTGCTCGCTGAGCAAGATGTCGGTAGAGCAAGTCACTGGCGAGGTCTCCCCCAGGGAGAGACCTCGCTCGCTGGTACTGAAGCAAAGGTGAATAGCGACGTACCTAAACTGGCGTGTCAGAGGGCTCGCGGGTATGGAGGATGATCATAATGGATCGGTTAAGATAGGTGGTGCACGAGAAAGCATGGATGGAGATCCGCTCGCGACTCCCGAGGGCGAGTGAGTCAGGTCCGACGTGGAAATAAGGTGCGTCGGACAAGGAAATCGCCGCTATGAGGATGCCAAGGGCGGCGGAGCAACAACACTTCCGAGCTTCCGAAAGAGGGTAAGCGAATGTTCGTAAAGGCGAGTGCCGCGAGAAAGGCGTGCGAGGGCCATGTGAAGGGTGATCAAATGTGTTGCGACAGTAATAAAATAAGAGACAGGAAAGCAATAAACATGATTCTATTTCATTTCATCAATGTTCTATTACAAACTACGACGATCTCGCCGACCAAAATGCTAAAAAAGATTACAATGAAGGGTCATCCTCGGACCGCTCACTCTCGTCGTCCGCAGGTGTCGGTACTTGGCTCGAACAACTCGGGGACCACCTCTTTGATGCTCAGCTGTGCCGCCTCGGCAGAGAGAAGGCTCGCCCCTTTCAGGGTTTGGAATATGTGCCTCACCGCCGTGACCGGGGTCTTCCGCATCTACTCCTCTTTCTCGCGCGACTTGTTCCTCAGGTCCCTGGGGGTGCGAGGAGGTGGGGGAGGGCGGCCTGGGCCAGCTTGTTGTTCTGGGCCTTCAGCCCAACAACTTCCATCTCTAAGTCGGAGGAGCGGGCGAGAAGTTGGCTGGTTGTCTCAACATCCTACAAAAGGCGATTTATTAGCCAAGGGCAGGAACATCAAATAGGCGAATCCTTAACAAATTACCACCCCGCCCTGAAGGCTGGTGAGTAGGCCCTAAGAGATGTCCTGCTTCTCCTTTAGGCTGGCGATCTTCTTGGTCGCGACCTTCAGCTCACGCTTGAGCTCTTTAGAATTCCTCTCCACCTGGAGGCACCACCGACCTGTCATATGGGCGAGCTCTAGGGCGCAGAGATGGGCTCGCACACTCTCATGAGCGAGCGCGTGGGATGTCAATTCGTCAAAATCCGCGGCGTCCACTTGCTCGTAGAGCCCGAAGGAGAGGGCAAAAGCATGGCCCTGATAGTCTCTTGCTCCACCCAAGAGGGGAGGAGGGTTGATATAGAGACTCTATTGGCCCCTGGTCCCAGTCCAGCAGAGGCTTTCCGACCACGTCTCGATGCCTCGTGTCGAGGCAGAAGTTTCGATGGCTCGCCAGGCCAGGCACGCCCGACATAACGATGACCACTTCGACGGCCTCACCGGTCTCCTTATCAGCCGATAGGCCTGCCAAGGGATTAGCTACTGGCAGGTCCTCGAGGACCCCTTTCCCCTTGGCCAGGGGGGGGAGCTTTCTTCTTCTTTGGCGGTGGCGTCAAGGTAAGCGATCCGTGGCTCGGAGGTGCGAGCTGCTTCTTGGAAGAAGGCGCGGAGGTGTTGGGAATCTCCCGGCACGCGATGACAGTGGAGGTAGCAAGCACGAGGCCATGAAGGATGGTCCCGGACCTCACGTAAGGGGGATGGAGTGGAAGGTCTCGCTCCCCTATGAACAAGGCGACAATACAAGGTTAGAGAAAGAAGAAGCAAAACATGAAGTAGGGGGAGAGCGCGAGTCAAACCTGCTCCGGGCGATACGGGTAGTAGCAAGTCGACGTTCCTTCGGAGGTGGGCGACCTCAATGTTCTTTGCCAACATGTACTTGAAATTCTCGGCCTCGTGGCCGCCGAGCGTGGTTGGACGGTAGGTGTGCTCATCGTGTTGGATGGGAGAGAAGTGGACCTTGCCAAAGGGCCCCTTCACAATCACGAATTTCTGGGGCCAGTAATGGCTTTTGTTGACGGTCTCACAAACCTTGGCGTGTTGGCTTGCGAAGTAGGCGGTCCCATCTTTGTAGGCCCGGAAGGAGAAAAGCTTGTGGAAAATCGGCAAGCTGAACTCGATCCGCTCCTCCCTCAGGTAGCAGGCGAAAGCTACCATTACAGCGATCAAGTTAGGGGTCATCTGACCCGGGATCACGCCAAAGTATTTAAGTATATAGAAGGGTTCGCAACAAGCGGTTATTGGTCTTAGGCGAACGCGAAAGAGAAAAACAAAAGTGCGATCCATTACCTAACCGATCTCTGGCCAAAGAGGGAGCCGCATGCCCACGTCAAAATGGGCCACGGGAATGGCGAGCTCATCCGGGAAGAGCTGGTTGATAGCATCAGATTTCGCAGGACAGCGAGATGAGAATCCCGGCGAGATGTAGTTCACAACCGCAACGTGGTACTCGCCCTCGGTGAGCGAGCAGCCAAAGAAGAAATGACCGCAGAAGGTCCAGGCGCACTTGACCCGACCCTCGGCATCGCCACCATCACCACCCATCTCAAAGGTTGAAAAGCTGAAGAGGCGAGCGCGATAAGGAAGATGCAAGCTCACGAGAACGAAGGGGGCAGAGGATCAAGAGCGATAAATGTGGTAGTTGGATCAGACGATGAGATCTATTTATTGATAAATAAAGGCGGCGGGGAGGAATCAAAGCGTCAGGGGGTGCAGTTAGCAGAACCTCACTACGATGTCTCGGTACTTGAGCCAACCCTGTCCTCGCTTGCTCGCAGCAATACGACAATATCGGCTTAATGTAGGCAGAGCAAGCGCGGAATAGGCGAGACGAGCCTAATATAAATCATGTGCAAGAACATTAAGAAATAAAAGCAGAAACTAGCGGGCACGGTAATATCACAGTGCGAGTAAATAAAAAAAGCCCAAGGGCGGGCGAGAAATGTCAAGATAAAAAACAGAGACAGAGTTCACAGTTTGTTTTAAAATAAACGTTTACAACAATGATTTCACCGGGCGGGTGCGAGTGCGAGTAGGATCAGTACTGGATCCATCTCCACCGGCCTCGGCCTCGCACCCCCTAGCTCGGCGGTACTCGCGAATGATGATAGGCGCGGACCACGCGGAGCTCACACTGCATCAAGCGAACTTAATCTTCAACCCGCGAGAGGTGCACCCCCGGGGAGGTGACCTCGCTCAGGTATCCAGCTGCAGCTCAGCGCGGAGGCGCGCATAGTCATCCTCGAAGGCGGCGAGCCGCTCTTTGGTGGCTGCCATGTCCTCCCGCGCCTGGTTGTATAGGTCCCACAACATGTGCACGTACTTCTGTAGTCCACCTCTTCATCACCTCGTGGGTCTCGGGGATCGTCCAGGAAATCAACAATCTTGTCCGACGAGGGTGGGGGCGACATCTCCTCCTCCCCAAGGTCCGAATCGGTGGGAGAGCTCTCATGGGCACCTACGAGAGGAGAGTCAGTGGTGAGAGCGAGGTATAAAGGATTGAATCTCGGTTCCAACCTGGCGGGTCCATGGCCGCTTTGCCAGGGCGTTGGCGAGAAGAGCTCGGTTGACCATGGAAGGCCTCAGTGTAGGTCAGCGTGATGGATTTCCCTAGGCCCAAGGGGCGTGGTACGTTGCTGGCGGTCCGGACAATGGCGGGGAGCAAGCTGCCGAGACTCTGGTGGCCCAGGAGGCCGAACCCCAGTGTGGGGATGGTTGTCATTAGTGGGGTCGGTGAGCCCGACAGAGTGACGCGTCTCCCCGGCATCGCGAGAGGAGTCTCTGCAAGGGGCAACTACATCAGGTCAAACCGAAAAACTCATCGAGGAACTCAGGAAACTCACCGGGTCGTGGCGAGGGGTTGTGCATGTTGGCAGCGTCTAGGTCCATGGCCGCCGAGCTGGTCCCCCAAGGGGAGGGGAGGTGAGTGTCCACCAGGGCCTCACTCGCAATGGCCCCATCCAAGAGCGCGCACTGCGAAAAAGAAAGTAGTGTTAGCCTGATTAGGTGGGGTACCAACCTATCAACCGGAGTACCTGCTCGGCGAGCCTGGTGGCAGGCAACGGATCCGAGAGGGAGGACCCATCCTCCCCTGGAGGTCGTCGGATCGTCTTCACCTTCCTAATCTTTGGGAAGGTCGGGGGGACCCGTCGGGTGAGCCAAGGTGAGAGCAGGGCGGTGATCGATTGCTCATTCGCTCGCGAGGCGTTCAGGCGAGCCAGGGCTTCTTCCAAAAGAGGCATTTTGATGGCTACTGTAGCGGGTGGCGAGAGAGGATGAAAGATAACAGGGTTTCCCATCGCCCAGGATTGGTGGTATTTATAGCACTGGGGATGGGGCCAACCAGAAGATTCCTGCCAGGTCAGCAACGGCGGCGAACCCCCGGGGTTGGACGTTTCTTTATGAGCTTGGGATAATCTCGCAAAGAGCGGGGATTGTGTACAACCCCGTGTTTGCCGAGAAGTAAGATGGTGAATCAGGTTGTAGACGAAGCAAGCAAGGGCTCGCCGCACCGCAGCGAACGAGCCGCGAGGCCGAGGGCGAGGCGAGCCAGTCATATCCCCCTGCGAGGAGCGTTATGCGAGGGCGAAGAAAGTGTATACTCGCCGCTTTGGGGTGCATTTAGCAATGGTGGGGCGAGTGAGCGCTCGCTGTCTCGCAGAGGCGGCCCATACTGGTACTTGCATCACCAGGAGGCGAGCGAGTGGCGCCTTCACGGGCCGCTTGCATAGGGAGACCTCACGAGGCCCGCTCGCGAGAGGACTAGCGAGTGGCGCCCTCATGGGCCACTCGCCCAGCATGGCTCTATGGGTCAACTTACCAAAATACCCTTGGTGGGCTGCCAATAGTCCTTCGGAACAACGGAGTTTGGCTGTTGGCAGACCAGTTTGGGGTGCGATTAGTAAAACCAAATTGCAGAGTTACGCTATTTGCAGATCAGAAGAGAAAAACTATATATAGACCCTGAAGGGCACCTTTGGAGAGGACTTCACTTCTTTGGCTTCCTCCTCCTTCGGCTACTTTTGGTTAGCTCCTCAGGCTCTCCAAGGTGCCCGACTTCAGCTTTGACTTAGGAGGGGAAGCGCTCTTAAGATCTTCCGGGTGTGTGGTGGGACCTCCACGCTGCGGCCAAGGGTCAGTGTCTAGTTCTAAGTCTTTGGTCAGGCTCCTCTGTGGGATCAGTAAGTGTTAGCTGCCCCCTCTTTGGGGTCCGAACTCCTCGTTGGGCCGAATCTCGATTCCAATAACATACACACACACCCACACACCCACACTCAACTGCTCACACACACACACACTCAACGACACACACACACACACATATATACTCATAAGCCTACACAAATCGACACAAGCACATACACATAATAAATCAACACATACACAAATTTACATACACAATCACATACAACCAAACATA
The DNA here is from genome assembly GCA_033032865.1 of Dactylorhiza incarnata. Lineage (NCBI taxonomy): Eukaryota > Viridiplantae > Streptophyta > Magnoliopsida > Asparagales > Orchidaceae > Dactylorhiza > Dactylorhiza incarnata. The sequence continues at coordinate 12,819,039 of JAWHQI010000039.1, forward strand.
AGTAATCACACATACACACTAAACTACACATACACATAAATAATCACATGCACACACCCACACTCAACTACACGCACACACATACACATATACACACTCATGTACTCATAAGCCTACACAAATCTATACAAGCGCATACACATAATAAATCAACACATACTCGCACACATTCACATACACAATTACATACAACCAAACATAAAAAAATCACACACACATCAACACACACACACACACACACACTCAACTACACACACACACACAGACTCACTCAACCACATACACATTCAACTACACACACTCAACTACACACACACACACACACACACACACTCAACTACAAACACACACACACTCAACTATACACACACTCAACTACACACATACACACACACACACACTCAAGTACACACACACACTCAACTACACACACACACACTCAACTACACACACACACACACACACAAAAAACTGCACACACACACACACACAACTGCACACACAACTGCACACACACACACACAACTGCACACACACACAACTGCACACACACACAACTGCACACACACAACTGCACACACACACAACTGCACACACACACACACACACACAACTGCACACACACACACACAACTGCACGCACACACACAACTGCACACACACACACACATAACTGCACACACACACATAACTGCACACTCATATACTCATAAGCCTACACAAATATACACAAGCACATATACATAATAAATCAACACATACTCACACAAATTCATATACACAATCACATAGAAGCAAACATAAATAATCACATACACATCAACACACGCACACACACACACACACTCCACTACACATAAATAATCACATACACCCCCCCCCCCCCCCCCCCCCCACCCAATTGCACACACACACACACATACACAGGGGCAGACCTACATGAGATTGAGCGTGGGCGGCCGCCCACACTCAATTTTAATTAAAATAACTAAGAATATTACATTAGTTTTTTTTGTTCTTATAATCTTATAAATATTATATATAATATATATTCAAAAATGACAATAAATTAAGCTTGGCATAATGATTTTTGATTTTATGTTAAGATTATTAAAATTTAGTGAGATGTCTTGAGTTCAAATCCTTATAATATCAAAATTTTGATATTTTTGCAAAATGAAATATTTATTATTTAGACAATAATAATCATTAAAAATATAGATATATTTTATATAATTATAGAAATATATTTTAAAAAAGTTCATTAAAAGTGTACATATTGTTTTTATATTAAGATATTGTAAAAAATAATCATTGAAAAATATGGACACGCTTTCTATATATTTACACAAATGGTATAAAAAATATTTAAATTATGAAAATAATATAAAAAAAGTTGACATTAATATACTATAAACATTTTTTTTAATATTTGATAATTAAAATTTTAAAACACACACACACATATATGCCACAAAAGCCACATAAGCCACATAAGCCTACATAAGCCTACATAAGCCTACATAAGCACATGCACATAATAAATCAACACATACTCACACACAATCACATACACAATCACATACAACCAAACATAAATAATCACATACACATCAAGACACACACACACTCACTCAACTACACATGCACATAAATAACACACACACACACACACACTCACTCATAAGTCTACACAAATCTACACAAGCACATACACATAATAAATCAACACATACTCACACGCATTCATATACACAATCACATACAACCAAACATAAATAATCACGTACACATCAACACACACACACACACACACACACACACACACAAACACACACTCAACTACACATACACATAAATAATCACATACACACACACTCACTCTCAACTACACACACACATACATAAACACACTCATATATCATAAGCCTGCACAAATCTACAAACACACTCAACTTCACATACACATAAATAATCACACACACGCACACCCACTCTCAACTACACACACACATACATAAACACACACTCATATACTCATAAGCCTACACAAATCTACACAAGCACAAACACATAATAAATCAACACAATCACATATAAATTATAAATCAACACATACACACATTCACATACACAATCACATACAACCAAACATAAATAATTACATACACATCAGCACATACACACACACACACTCACTCAACTACACATAAATAATTAAATACACATAAATAATCACATATACCCACACCCACACTCAACTGCCCCCCCCCCCCCCCCCCCCCCCCCCCCCACCCACACACACATTGCTTTGAAAGGGGAAGAGGAAGAGGAAGAGGAAGTTGACTTTTACTGCAGCAGATTAGGGATCAATGTGGTATACTGGCGGGAGCAAATCAATCAGAGAAACGAGGAAGATGAGTGAGCTCTCTGTAAAATCGGGAAGAAAAGTTCAAAGCTTTGAATGGCAGAGAAGATGCCGAAAACCAAAAATGGGGTGTACCCGTCGTCGTCTATGTAGATCCCGAAAGAAGCAAGCCCGGCAAGCCGACGGGAGCCATGGATGTCTTCGGAGAAGAAGAGCCCTGCATGCCGCGCCGCAGAGAGGAGGATCCATGGATGTCGCCGGAGTCGCGAGCCTTAGATGCTGCCAGAGAAGATGCGGCGGGATGGAGTTCCTCCTCGCGACGGGAGAGACGTCGGAGGAGTCGCGATACCTGATGCCCTCGGAGAAGAGCCCCACGGGTTTCTTCTTCCTCCCTAAATGTGACAAACTGGAGCGAAGTCGTAGGATTTGGGGACGCGAAAATTTTCACGATTCGAAAAGGATGCTGTAAAACAAACGAAAAACTGACCTAGCGGTGCGTTTGGCTTGAACGAACTGACGTGTAAGTCCTTTCCAAATGAGGCCTTAATCCGTCGAATTGATTTAATCGGGATTACACCAAGATGATCAAATATATACAAAAATTATCGTAATTGTTCAAATTATTTGATAATTTAAATTTATTGAGAAAAGAATAATAAATAAATAAATAAATATAAGTGTTGCAGGTCGTTCAACGCTCTCCTGGACCGGTCGAGCTGAACCGTCTTAACTCGAGAGTGAGCCGAACGCGGAAAGAGTCAAAAGAAAGAATCAACAGTAGACAACAGGGTTTTTACGTGGAAAACCCGGAAAGGGAAAACACCACGGGGCCTAGCCCAGTTCGGAACGGTCCACTAGCTTCCAGAATTACAGAGAGTTATTTTTCGAGGGTGACAGACCACCGCTCGTTATAGTGATTTTTGATAAGTCCTTCGAATCCTCGGGAGCCGAGCGTGGTGGAGCGACCTGGAGCAGAGCGATCGAGAGTAGTTTGAAGTTGAGCGCTACAGAACAGCTTGGAGCAGAGCGCTGCGGAACAACTTGGAGTAGAGCGCTGCGAAACAGCCTGAGCGGAATGTTATGGAGCGTTGCGGTGTGGCCTGGAGCGGAGCGCTACGGAGCGGCCTAGATCCAAGTCGCTGAGATCCTCCCCGAGTCCTTGAAGCAAAACTGGAATGCTGAGGAAGTTCTCTAAGGAGAGCTTGAAGGCCGATGAAGATCTTCTGAGAGTTCTCGCCGGAAACCCAAGAGCTCCTTCTCCTCCCAGTGCCAAAAGGTGTCTTCAAATGGAGGTCTGACCCTCCATTTATAGTTTTTGAGGAGGGCGTTTCTGGTAATTGCGTCATGCTGATTCTTGGACGAGCGAATGAGAATGCTTGATTCGGGGCACGCGAATTGTCAACTTTGTATTTATGATGAGTTTGCCCTTCGGTCACGCTGGGCAGCTCGGGCAGCCCAGGAAGCCTCTGTGGTGGTGGTGGTCGTCGACGATGGACGATAGCGGCGCGCTCCGCGGAACAAGTATGAGCGAGAGCGCTTATTGTGGACCACAAAAGAGCAGGAGTGCTCTCTGCGGAGCATGAGCGAGCGGGAGCACAGGAGCACCTCCCGCGGAACAGGAGCGAGCGGGAGCGCAGGATCGCCTCCCGCGGAACAGGAGCGAGCGTGAGCACAGGAGCACCTCCCGTGGAGCAGGCGCGAGCGGGAGCACAGGAGCACCTCCCGCGGAACAAGAGCGAGCGGGAGTGCAGGATCTCCTCCCACGGAATAGGAGCGAGTGGGAGCGCAGGATCGCCTCCCGCGGAACAGGAGCGAGCGCGAGCACAAGAGCACCTCCCGCGGAGCAGGCGCGAGCGGGAGCGCAGGAGCACCTCCCGCGGAACAAGAGCGAGCGGGAGCGCATGATCTCCTCCCGCGGAACAGGACCGAGTGGGAGCGCAGGATCGCCTCTCGTGGAACAGGAGCGAGCGTGAGCACGGGAGCCCCTCCCGCGGAGCAGGCGTGAGCGGGAGCGCAGGAGCGCCTCCCGCGGAACAAGAGCGAGCGGGAGCGCAGGATCTCCTCCCGCGGAATAGGAGTGAGCGGGAGCGCATGATCGCCTCCCGCGGAACAGGAACGAGCGGGAGCGCAGGATCGCCTCCCGCAGAACAGGAGCGAGCGCGAGCACAGGAGCACCTCCCACGGAGCAGGCATGAGCGGGAGCGCAGTAGCGCCTCCCGCGGACTAGGAGCGGGCGGGAGCACAGGAGCACCTCCCGCAGAGAAGGCGCGAGCGGGAGCGCAGGAGCGCCTCCCCCGGAACAGGAGCGAGCGGGAGCGCCTCCCATGGAGCAGTAACGAGCACAAGCACAGGAGCACCTCCCATGAAGCAGGCACGAGCGGGAGCGCAGGAGCGCCTCCTGCGGACCAGGAGCGAGCGGGAGCATAGGAGCACCTCCCGCGGAGCAGGCGCGAGCGGGAGCGCAGGAGCGCCTCCCCCGGAACAGGAGCGAGCGGGAACGCGGGAGCGCCTCCCGTGGAGCAGTAACGAGCAGAAGCACAGGAGCACCTCCCACGAAGCAGGCGCGAGCGGGAGCGCAGGAGCGCCTCCTGCAGACCAGGAGCGAGCGGGATCACTCTTGCGGTGCGGGCGAGTGCGGAGGCGCTTTCGAGGCCGCTTAGCTGCAAGATTTAGACCGGGCACAAAAGCGGGAGTCCCCCTACGGATCCGATCGAGGCTGGGATGAGAAGCACTCAGTCCGACCCAAACCGAACCCTTTTAAGGGAACCCCATCAATTGCCCCCCAGTTTTCGGAGTCCGAGACTTGCGGCCGATAGTCCGAAAATTTCCCGCATTCGACATGAGCCTGCGAGAGTGTCTTGCCTCGGCGGCCTCCACACTTCATATTGGGGAACTCCCGCCTTTTGATCATGCTAAATAGGCGCTTATTTAAATTCGATCCCGTCATCCCACATGAGAGTGCCCGGAAAATTAATGATCATAAAAGAAAAAATATTAAATGATTAGAGCTTTTAATTACGACACTCCATTTAAGGCAGAGAATAACGTATATTCTTTAATGAAATTTTGGCATTAATGTGAATATTTAACCCTCCCTTAATGAGATTTTAGCATTAATGACGATATTTGTCTCCTCTTTTAATGAGATCTGGGAATTAATGAAAATATTTTAGCTATTTTTCTTTACTGGCGCTACTTCCATAACTGGGGTCTTCTACCTCCTTATAAATCTCACTTTAAGGGCGTTGGGCGAAACAACGGATTTTTGACCACCTTCTAGAGGGAGCCGACACTGCTCTGACAAGAGCGCATTCGATGGCTACGAAAGGAAAGGTAAAAATTATCTCACCCCTCGCTAAACTTCTAAAAGATGAAAACGCACGGGACCAACCGTGCCGGCACGAACGTGGTTGAACTGCGTGAGATGAAAAATTCTATGCTCACAGCATGAACCGTCGCGCCGCGCCGCCATGCACGGGGAGCGCAGCCCTCCATGCACGGACGCTGAGCCTCCTACGCTCGCGCAGCGCGAACTGCGCGGCAGTGCCGCGCGCAGAAGCAGCTCGGCAATGCCGCGCGCAAGGACCATGCGGCACTGCCGCGCGGCTCGCACAGGTCGGCGCTACTGGGCCCCGAACTGAGCGACACCTCCGCATGCGGGCGAGACGATCTGCCGCCCGCAGGGACCGCGGGGCATCGCCGCGCCCGGGGGCCGCGCGGCACCGCCGCGCGCCGGGAACGCGCGGCTCCTCCGTGCGCAGGGGCCGCAAACTACCGCGGTGCGCAGGGAACGCGCGGCACCGCCGCGCGTAGGGGCCGTGAAGCACCGTTGCGTGCAGGGGCCATGCGGCATCGCCGCGCGCAGGGAACGTCGGCATCGCCGCGCTCAGGGGCCGCGAGGATCGTGCGGCACCGCCGCGCGCAGGGAACGCGCCGCACCACCGCGCGCAGGGGACGCGCGGCAGCGCCGCGCGCAGGGGACGCGCGGCAGCGCCGCGCGCAGGGGACGCGCGGCAGCGCCGCGGGCAGGGGCCGCGCGGCAGCGCCGCGGGCAGGGGCCGCGCGGCAGCGCCGCGCGCAGGGGCCGCGCGGCAGCGCCGCGCGCAGGGGCCGCGCGGCAGCGCCGCGCGCAGGGGCCGCGCGGCAGCGCCGCGCGCAGGGGCCGCGCGGCAGCGCCGCGCGCAGGGGCCGCGCGGCAGCGCCGCGCGCAGGGGCCGCGCGGCAGCGCCGCGCGCAGGGGCCGCGCGGCAGCGCCGCGCGCAGGGGCCGCGCGGCAGCGCCGCGCGCAGGGGCCGCGCGGCAGCGCCGCGCGCAGGGGCCGCCGCGCGGCAGCGCCGCGCGCAGGGGCCGCCGCGCGGCAGCGCCGCGCGCAGGGGCCGCCGCGCGGCAGCGCCGCGCGCAGGGGCCGCCGCGCGGCAGCGCCGCGCGCAGGGGCCGCCGCGCGGCAGCGCCGCGCGCAGGGGCCGCCGCGCGGCGGGGCCGCGCGGCAGCGCCGCGCGCAGGGGCCGCGCGGCAGCGCCGCGCGCAGGGGCCGGGCGGCACCGCCGCGCAGGGGCCGCGAGGCACCGCCGCGCGCAGGGGCCGCGCGGCACCGCCGCGCGCAGGGAACGTGCGGCACCGCCACGCGCAGTGGCCGTGAGGCCCCGCTGCCCGCAGGGGATGCGCGGCACCGCCGCACGCAGGGAACGAGCGACACCATCATGCGCAGGGGCCGCAAGACAACGCTGCACGCAGGGCCATTCGGCGCCTCCGTGCCCAGGGCTGCGCGGCACCTCCGCGCCCAAGGCCGCGCGGTACCGTCGCATGCGGGCAGGGTGGCCTGCCGCGCGCAGGGGCCATGCGGCACCGCCTCGCGCAGGCTGGGCAAACTGCCACACGCGGGGGACACGCCCAGGGCCGCGACCTGGGCTGCGCGGCACCACAGTGGGTGCGCGGGCACGGCACGGCACCGCTGCCTGCGCGCGCGAAGGCTGCGCGGAACTACTGCGCGCACGAAGGCGCGTGCGAAGGCTGCTCATCACTGCCATGCGTGCGCAGGAACTGCGCGGCACCGCCGCGTTCAGACGTTGGCCGCTCATGCGTGCATCAATGAGGTGATAACAAATTTTTAGAAAAATAAAATACTTTAAAAATTTTATGTACACGGATCAAAGTATATCATGCAGCAATAGTTTTTATGTGCTGTCCATGTTAAGTTGTGCGTGTTCGAACAAAAATTTTGCCGCAATTTGCTCGAATACACTCGGAGTTGCCGAATATATAAATTACTGATGCCACGCTAGCTTCGTACTTTATATAGTTACGTTATGTTACGTAAAAATTAAATAACGAAAGTAAATGTCACGCTCTCTGCCGCACTCCCGGAGGTACGGCTTGACGCCGGGGGAGGGGCACGGTCCCTCCTTTGCTTTCTTTACACCTGTATCGTCTCTTGTTTTGCTATTTTTTCCCTGTTTCTCTATACTCATAGTGCCTTCAATTCTGCGCAGGGACCAATGCAGAATAACCAAGCGAGGCCCATGCGTTTGCGTTCGACTTTGAGCGTAAGCCGGATCGAAGCATGGCGGAAGCGCTTTAACATTCCTGCTGGCACCGAGGTGAGGAAGCCCAACTCCCCCCTTCCGGCTTCATTACTGTGTCCGAGGGGTGCTTCAAAGCCGGGTTTCGGATTCCCCCTCCCGAGGAGGCTGTGGAGATCATTCGTTATTGTGGGGTGCTGATTACTCAATTTACTCTGGCGGGCATGACGCGACTCATGGGGCTCATATGTTTTTTCCGCGAGCATGGCTCACGCTTAACCATAGAGATATTCAAGGACTGGTGCGATGTTCTCCTCGTGCCGGGCGGACGAGTCAATGTTCACAGCAACAAGAAATGGCTTGCGTTCGAGAACAAAACTGGCCATCGCCACAGGGGGGGACCTTTTATGGGTTCTTGGAGAACTCCTGGCGGCTCCCGGGGGCTTGGAGGGAGCTCTCTGACCGCTGTCGGCGAGTGCGAGGCAGGGAGGATGTTTTTACTATGGTGTTGGGTTTCACGAATGCACAAGATTTGGCGAAATCTCTTTTCCACATCGGCACTTTTGTGGACGCAAAACGGCTGCATTTGGCGGGTCTTACGTACGACGCTGGTCGAGATAGCACGGTATCCCTGACCCGGGATAGGAAAAGGAAACTAGTCCTCAGGATCGGTGGAGCTTCCTCTACATGCTCGTTTCATGATGCTGGAGATGGCGCGGGACCGTCCGCTCTGACGGATGATGCTGCTCCTTCCTCCCCTGACATTGAGGAGATTACTGCGGATCCAGTTGCTAGCCTGCCATTTCCAAATGCCCCCCCCCCCCTATTGGGGGCAAAAGAAAAAAGCGCGCATCCTCCTCCCTGCTTGCCACCACGTCGAAGGTAACAAATATGTAAACACTTCGGACCTCCCCACCCTTGCCATTATTTCTGACTTTTTATTTCGTCCAGATTGGGGAGTTATGCGATATTGCCAATACGTGGAACGAGTACTACGTCGGCCTGAAGGAGGAATATTTTGTCATTTTGGAGAGGCTCCGTGCTGCGGAAGGGGCTGGTGAACGCGACGCTTCCCGCCTCCGACTCGTAGAGTCCGAGCTTGCGTCTGAACGTGCCGCGAACACGAAGCTTGTAGCGGAGTCCCAGACGACGGAAGTGGCTCGTCAGGAGCAGATAGCGGTGCTTGAGGATGCAGAAAAAGATATTTCCCGTCAAGATAGTGAACTGACACACCTCCGGGCGAAGCTGGAGAGGCTTGCTTCTGCGCAGCAGGACCCTGAGCAAATTAAAGCCGCGGGGGTGGCTGAGTACAAAGACTCACTCGAATTCATGCAGGAGTGCTCCCGGATCTCCGAGGAGCTCCGTACCGAGATCATGACTAAGGACGTTGATCCGCTCCTGGAGGATGAGTGCGCCATTGCCTTCTCGAATGGCTTTAGGAAGGCTCTTCGTGCGGTAGAGAGAAAACTTGGATGTAGCACCGCGGGTCTTGGACCGGGCGATGCTTCAGAGGATGAAACCTCCGACATAGACGTCGAGGGGTGACCTAGGTGTTCTTCTTGTCTCGTTTTTTTGTTTTTTTGCGCCAGCCTTGTGCTTGTTGATTGAGACGATATATCTGAGACTCGTATTTGTTTTGCATGTTTTTGATTTCTAAAAAACTTCTTATGATTTTTTAAATATATGCTAGTCGTCACATATAATCTTCAGATGGTCTTGATATGGTTCTCTTAAGGGATTTTCCCATTATATGCCCCCCAGTTTTCGAAGACCACCATGCGTGGGCTTTGAAAATTAATCCTGAAGGTTGCTCTTGAGAACACCTAGCAACTTGTATGTGGTCATGGATGGCTGGCCGCCATCTAGTAGGGGGTTTGCCTTTTCATTTGGAGATTTGTTGGGGAAACGTGGTTCCCGCCCGGTCGCGAGGGGGCAGGCCCTCAGCGGCCGGATGGCGCAGGCTCACTCTCGATGTGGAGGGATGGCCACCATCTTATCAGAGGTCGTCGCCTTACCATTTGGAGATTCGTTGGGGAAACCTGGTTCCCGCTAGGTCGCGAGGGGGGCAGGCCCTCAGCGGCCGGATGGCGCAGGCTCGCTCTCGATGTGGAGGGCTGACCACCATCTTAGCGGAAGTCGTCTCCTTACCATTTGGAGATTCATTGGGGAAACATGATTCCCGCCCGGTCGTGAGGGGGGCAGGCCCTCAGTGGCCGGATGGCGCAGGCTCGCTCTCGATGTGGGGGGCTGGCCACCATCTTATCGGAGGTCGTCGCCTTACCATTTGGAGTTTCGTTGGGGAAATGTGGTTCCCGCCCGGTCGCGAGGGGGGCAGGCCCTCAGCGGCCGGATGGCACAGGCTCGCTCTCGATATGGAGGGCTGGTCACCATCTTATCAAAGGTCGTCGCCTTACCATTTGGAGATTCGTTGGGGAAACGTGCAACACATGAGGAGCAAAAAGATAATTCAATTTATTCGAAGGCACGTGGGTCCGCCCCACGACTTATTACATGGTTTTTCGAAACAGAAATTACTGGAAGAAACGCCGGAGACTTGCGGCATTCCATGACCATGGAAGTGTCTTTCCCTCAGCCGTCCTCAGCTTGAATGTCCCTAGTTTGACGATGGCTGTGACAACAAAGGGCCCCTCCCATGCTGGGGAGAGTTTATTCCGTTGGGGCCCTTTGCCCGCGGCCTCGATGCTTTGAAGGACAAGGTCCTCGACGTTTATCGGGCGTGGCTTCACCCTCCTATCATATAAACGTGCTACCTGCCTCTGATATGAAGCGGCGCGTTGTGCGGCTACGTCCCTGACCTCTACCACCAGGTCCAAGTTTGCCCTGAGGAGCTCCTCATTGTTCTCCAAATCCACATACTGCACACGGGGGCTTGGTATGACGATGTCCATCGGGATCACTGCCAGTAGAACCCCTGACGCAGAATCTTTAGTGCGAGGGCTTTCCCACCAAGATGCTCGCCGCAAATCCCCTCGTGCACCTCCCTGAGGGCGTACTGTGCTTCTTCTTCCAGTAAGCACTTCAGGAAGGGCCCAGAAGGTCCTTTTGTAAAGCTCTCCGTTGATAATAGAGAAGGCGGCAGCCCAAACTCGCATCCGACGTGCATCCGCGCGGTCTTGGGGGAGCACACCATGTTCTAGGTAAGCGCGTATGGGGCACATCCAGCCCGTGCCTTCTTCGCTTATAGCTTCAATCACCTAGGGTCCCTGAATGCTTGGTATCATAATTTCTTCGATCTGTCGCCGCCAGGACTGATACCTTGCGGGGGAGATTTGCCAGCTTAGAGAGCTCATCTGCCCTGGTATTTTCCTCTCGGGGAACATGCAGGATTTGGTGTGCTGGGATTTTCAAGAGAAGAGTCTTCACCAGCTGGAGATACTTCACCAACTGATCATTTCTTGCCTCATAATCCCCATCGATCTAAGAGACCACTAACTGTGAATCGGTGTGCACTGTCAGACTTCCTACCCTGCAGTCAATTGCCAGCCGCAACCCGGTTATCAGAGCCTCGTATTCGGCCACATTGTTGGTGGCTGGGAACTTCAGCCTGAGGCCATACTCGAGGACCGTCCCCTCCGGACTTATTAGCAAAAGCCCCGCGCCGGCCCCCTCAACCCCTGAAGCGCCATCGACGTAAAGGTCCCACCGGACCGGAGCTGCATGGTCGGGGTCTACGTCAGGTTCCGCCAAAAGAGTGCATTCCACGACGAAGTCGGCAAGGACTTGCGATTTGATGGCTGGTTGGGGCAAGAACTGGATGTCAAATTCGCCGAGCTCGACGGCCCACTTCACTAATCTGCCCGAGGCTTCCAGTTTCTGGAGGATTGCTTGCAGTGGCAGCTGCATTAGCACCTTGATAGTGTGGGCCTGGAAGTATGCCCTGAGCCTTCTTGCCGTGAACACTAATGCCAGAGCTGTCTTGTCCGCCGCCGGGTACTGAGCCTCGGTGTCCGTTAAAACCTTGCTGAGATAATAGATTGGGCGCTAGACTCCCCCCTCTTCCTTGACCAAGACCGAACTGATCGCGTGAGGTGAGATTGCCAAGAATAGGAACAAGACCTCCCCGGTGTCAGGCTTTGAGAGCAATGGAGGGGAGGCTAGGTACCGCTTAAGGAGCTCGAATGCTGCCTGACATTCGTCCGTCCATTGGAAGCCGGTGTTGCGAGCCCCACGAAGCGCCTTGAAGAAGGGGAGGTACTTGTCCCCCGTTCGTGCCAGAAATCGGGAGAGCGCGGATATCCGCCTGTTGAGACGATGCACCTCTTTGATGGAACGAGGGGGTGTCATTCCTTCCAATGCTTTTATTTTTTCGGGGTTCGCCTCAATCCCCCGATAGGTCACCATGAACCCCAAAATTTTTCCGGCGGTAACCCCAAAAGCACACTTTGTGGGATTTAACCGCATTCGGAAGTGGCGCAACAGTTGGAAGCAGCCGGCCAGATCCTCCAGATGGCTCCTCCGATGGACGCTTTTTACTAGTATGTCGTCGACATAAAATTCCACGGTACGCCCAATGAGGTCTTTGAACACTTTATTCATTAGCCTCTGGTACGTTGCGTCGGCATTCTTGAGCCCGAACAGCATCACTTTGTAGCAATAGACTCCCTTATCGGTTCGGAAGGCAGTGTGCTCTTCATCTTGCAGATTCATCTGTATCTGATTATACCCTGAATAAGCGTCCATGAAGCTAAGCAGCTCGTGCCCGGCAGTGGCGTCGATGAGTTGATCGATTCGCGGAAGAGGGAAGCTATCCTTTGGGCACACCTGGTTTAGATTGCTGTAGTCCACACACATCCGCCACTTTCCGGAAGCTTTCTTAACCATCACCACATTGGCCAGCCAAACGGGGTACTCCACCTCCCGGATGAACCCTGCCTCTAGGAGCTTTCCTACTTCCTCCTCGATTGCCTGAAGATGCTCCGGGGCAAAATTTTGCTTCTTCTGAATCACGGGTCGGAAAGCTGGGTTGATGCTCAAAGAGTGAGTGATTACCTGGGGGTCGACCCCAGGCATGTCCTCCGGGATCCACGCAAAAATGTCTTTATTTGCGCGGAGGAAACTTGTGAACTCCTCCTGCTCCTCGAGAGTTAAGAGCGACCCAATCTGCACAACACGGGCTGGATCATCCTCAGACAGCTTTACTTCCACTACTCCCTCCACTGGCGCCCCACTTTGCAAAGTGTCTTCGTCCCGCAGGTCGAAACTATCGATATTGAGCGTCGTGCCTGGCGTAGGCTGAGCTTGCTTCAGATAGCATGATCATGCCGCTTCCTGGTTCCCCGCACGACTCCCACCCCGCCGGGAGTTAGAAACTTCATTGCCAGATGAGGGATAGAGGAGATGGCTCCGAATGCGAACTGGAGGGGCCTCCCGAAGATGGCATTGTAAGCGGAGATTGATTCTACCACCACGAATTGCACATTGTGGGTGACCTGCCTAGGAAAATCCCCAGTGTGACTGGAAGTATGATCATTCCTTGAACAGGAACTGGGCGATTATCAAAACCGTAAACGGCCCCCCCGGTCGGGCTTAGCTGCTCCTTCGTGAGCTTCATGCTTAGGAGTGTGGACATGAACAGGACGTCGACAGAACTTCCATTGTCGACCAAGATCCTCTTTACGTTGAAACAGGGGTCACCAATTCCCGCACTGATGACAAGGGGGTCTTGGTGCGTGAAAGTTTCTAGTTGCGACCTAAATCACCTAGAGGGGGGTGAATAGGTGGTTTCTATAGCTTTTCGCGGAATTAAAAATATAACAAGTAAAGCACACAGAAAACCAAAGAGCACAGATTTATAGTGGTTCCCCGTACTTGGGTAGTCCACTTTGCACCTCACCTATCTAGCACAACCGGCTAGACTAGGCTACTTCACTATTCTCGGATTAAAAAATAATCCTACAACTCGGAGTCAAACTCCTACAATCTCGGAGAACAAAATCTCCTACAAACTCGGAGAACAAACTCTCCTACAATTCGGAGCAAACCACTCCTACAACTCGGAATAAAATTCCTAAAACTCGGAGGCAAACCTCCTACAAAAATAATGAAGGGTTTGTTCAAAATAAAATAAAACTTCAGATGACGTTTTCTTCTTTCAGATCTTCAGAGATAAATATATCTTCTTCCTTTGAATAGAGTTCAATCCTTTTTAAATGGAGAAAGAAGAATTTCTGGAAATTAAGAACACTTGATCTGAAAACTTGAGTCGACTTTTTCCTTGATCTGTCAAATGCCCTTAGCAAAGACGGGCAGCAAATATTCTTTCTGTCGCTGAGAGAGAAAATTGAGTGAGAATAATAGCCGACAGTTAAATGGAAGGAGAGAAATATTTTTTTTTGCGGTCCAAAAAACTGGACGGGGAGAATAGAAGAGAATATATATCAAAACTTTCTCCAACGGCTGTACGCAAGTTCTTTTTGGAAACCTTTATCTCGAACGGCTATAATCTTGAATAAAGGAATAAAATATTCTGTCAACGGCTATAAGCAGGAATCAAGGAAGAATTAATTCTCTAACAGCAAGAATTAAGGAAGAATAATATCTCCAACGGCTGTCTGCAAATATCAAGGGTAATTTTCCATGAATGCTGTACGCGATAGAATCTTAAATGGAAAGAAGACATTAAAGAAACCAACGATTTGAATTTCGAAACAGCGCAGACGAAAATTCAGAATTTGTCAAAATTTTGTCGAACGGAACAGCGTTCGATGAATTTCCTTCCTTTTGTCGAACGGAGATCGACGAAGTATATATATAAACAGCGCCATGCAAAATGTCGATGAAAAATTTACTTTGTCGAGCGGCGATCGACAAACTCTTGCGGTCGACGAATTTAACTGAATTAGTCGAACGATGTTCAACAGACGGTGGTCGACGAAATCAAAGCAAACAGCGCTCGACAAATGTCTTCAGCTAACAACAAACCAGTGAACGACGAAAATACATCCATTCCGTTCATTGAACGGCGCTCGACGAATTTTTGTGTTCGACAAATTTTTGCGTTCGACGAAACAGCTTCAAATTCAGCAAACCAGTGCGATGAAATATTTATTTCGTTCGTCGAACGGAGCTCGACGAATTCTTGCGTTCGACAAAAAGCTAAATACTTAGAAAAAATATTTCTTCCTTCTTTCTTCCAGCAACTTTCTCTTAGCCTTCCTTTGTGTTTGAATATGAAGTACATTCCAATAGAGAGATTCCACATGAGTCAACACTTTGGTCCATACAATGAGGAATTACATTGCACAAGCCTGTGTTTAGTGACTCATTGAAACTTGACATTGGTTTGTACTTAATCATTTAGAACCTGCAAACACATAACTGAAAATACCATCAAATACAAAATCAATTCATCTTAGTTTAAGGGATACTTCTTCATATCAAGGTTATTGTGGTTACAATACCCAACAATCTCCCCCTATTTGAAGAAGTCAGAACCCTATCTACTAAGATGAATTTCACAATTAAACTAATAACCACAAGCAAAGATAATTATCAAGGAGAAAGGAATAACAAAAATTTTATTCATAAATAATATAAAAAAGATTTTAAAATTTAACAACAGTCACACACATTCCTTAAGGCATCCTGTCCTTTTCTAACTTGGCCTTCTATAACTTGGCCTTCTTCAACTGCCTGACAAAATAAGCCTTGGGCTTGGGGTAGTACTTTGGAGGAGGAGGAGGAGCATCTGGGTTGTTGTAGCCATGCTCATTAAAATAAATTTTTCTTTTCAGCTTTGAAGCCTTGAACTTGTTGATTTCTTCTTGATCATAATAATTCTGAGGAATTTCATTTGAAATTTCTATCAGATTATATGTGTCCAGGATAATATTTTTGGAAATTGGACTCCAGTTTCCAATAATATTTCTTCTTTCCTCCCTTGGCTCTATAATAGCTATGCCAACTCCCTTTCTTTTCCTTCCAGCCTTTGGCTTTAAATCTGGAATCTTTGAAGATTTTGCACTCTCCTCCCGGACAGCCTTCACATCTGGATGCTTTGAGAATTTTTCAATCTCCACCCGATCAGACTTTATAGGAGGCACAAAATGTGGCTAATTTTCAAAGACTTGCTTATGATAATCTTCTTGAGTTTGAGCATATTGCTTTCCTGTGAAGACATCATGAAGCCATCCAGCATTTTGAGATTGATACATGTTGCTTTCTTGAAATCTGCTCTCCACTAAACTATTTAATTCAACAATTTTGGCTGCCATAATTTCCTCCCCCTTTCTGACTTCTTCAAGAAGGGTTTGGATAACTTTTTCAGAGAAACTTTTGATAGTAGAGTGGAGTATTTGATTATTTGCTTCTTGTGATCTCAGCAACATATCTTGGCCTCTGTCTACCTTATTAGCTTGTTCAAACAGAGAGAACATTCCTTTTGCAGAGAGATTCATAGCCTCAACAGCTTTGTCAAATTTTTCATCTAGTTCTCTTCTTAGAACACCCATATTATGATTGACAGTTGCTAGACCATTATTGACATCCTTTTCAACTTCTGAAATTTTGTTGTAAACAAGCTTGAGAGAAAACCTTATGTGATCTGCTTGAGTCCTGAGCAAATCCTCAATAGAGTGCAGCAAATCATTTGGAGAAAGTGCTGCAAGAATTGGTCTTGAAGAATTTACATCCTTGAAGGATTCATGATTCTCTTCTTGATTTAAATCCACTGTTTTGCTTTGCTCCCCCTCAGATTTTGTCATTTCTTCTGTATAAAATGATTCATAAGCTTTAATTTCTTCATTACCACCATTAACTAGAGCAGAAAATCTGTCAATGAGTGGAGGAATAGTTTTTGGCTTCGAGAAGCTTTCTACGAGCTTCCTTTCCACCATTAACTTATCTTCCAGTTCATTTATCGTTTTCTCCTTCAGAGTTAATAATTCAGTGGAGCCATTTAGTTCATCTTTCAAGTTTTGAACTTCTTCTCTGAAGGGAGTCAATCTTTCGATTTCCTCCTTCAGTTCCGATTCTAAAGTTTCTTGATCTAGAATGGACTTCCAGAGAATGGTGAGCTCAATATCACATATTGACTCAACCAAGCATGACCATGCATTTCTCAGTCCAATTCCATCAAGGGGCCCATGGATGCAACTCCTGTTATATAGGAGGACAAATCTCATATCTGCTCACACCCAAACACCCAAATGATTCGTAACGTACCCAACGACCACCCTTATCATCAACCTTCTTCAAGGAAGACTTTAGATGACATCAAAGCACGCTCTTCCTCACTCGATGAATGCTGTGACTTCAGGTCAAAGGACCACAACACCATAGTCAAATGAGACCTACTTGTGACACATTTAAGTAACAATCCACAAAGTAGTCTCAGGTTGGGTCTGTCCAGTACAACTTGTTCACTAACAAGTACCCACGTGATGACTTGATTTCACAATATCATGACATGTGAGAACCGGTCATCAGTCAACACACATGCTAGTCTTAATGTATCATCATCACCCTTAGCTTCTACGATGCTACCTCGACCAGGGACCTTTTAAGAATGAAGCTTCGAAATCATAGGCTCTCACATTCAAGTCACATACTTGATGTCCTATGGAAGCGAACATTCTAAAGGTATTTATCACGAATTTTATTCTATCATATAGAAACAGTATATCATAATAAAAGAACTTGCCATTAATTGTAAAAAGAAATAATTGGTACACAATTCATCATATGAATAAATAATAAACAGCCAACAGAATATATATTTTACATGCAACCCACAAGACTCCCACTAGAGTTGATCATTCAGGTATCGTATACCCATTGATCTAGTATGACCATCATGCTTTCTCTGCGCAAGAGGCTTTGTCAGTGGATCTGCAATATTCTCCTCAGTCGGCACTCTGCAAATGTTCACATCTCCTCGTTCGACAATCTCACGAATAAGATGGAACCGCCGAAGTATGTGCTTGGAGCGCTGATGGGATCTAGGTTCCTTAGATTGTGCAATTGCACCATTGTTATCACAGTAGAGAACTACGGGACCAACAATGCTAGGAACTACATCTAGCTCGCCGATGAATTTCCTAATCCATACAGCCTCCTTCGCTGCATTTGCCGCAGCGATATACTCGGCCTCAGTTGTAGAATCAGCAACTGTCTCTTGCTTGGAACTCTTCCAGCTCACAGCTCCTCCATTCAGGCAAAACACAAACCCTGACTGAGACTTCGAATCATCCCTATCAGTTTGGAAGCTGGCATCCGTGTAACCACTTACAACGAGCTCTTCCTTTCCACCATACACCAAGAATACATCCTTAGTCCTTCTCAAGTACTTCAGGATATTCTTCACGGCTATCCAGTGACATTCACCGGGATCAGACTGATACCTGCTAGTCATGCTCAAAGCAAAAGAGACATCGGGTCGAGTACATAACATTGCATACATGATTGACCCAATTGCCGAAGCATATGGAATCAACTTCATGCGGTCCTTATCTTCACAAGATTTTGGACACTGGTCCTTAGAGAGATTCACACCATGAGACATGGGCAAAAATCCTTTCTTGGACTCAAGCATGTTGAACCGCTTCAACACCTTCTCAATGTACGTACTCTGGGTCAAACCCAGCAACTTCTTCGATCTATCTCTATAGATCTTAATACCGAGTATGTAAGTCGCTTCACCCAAGTCCTTCATAGAAAAGCAGTTCCTTAGGTTGTTCTTAACAACTTTCAGGGTAGGTACGTCATTCCCGATCAGCAGTATGTCATCTACATACAATATCATGAAGACAACAATGCTCCCACTGATTCGCTTGTAAACATACGGTTCATCTTCATTCTTGACAAAACCAAACTCTTTGATCTTCTCATCAAAACGAAGATTCCAACTTCTAGAGGCCTGTTTCAATCCATAGATGGACTTATTCAGCTTGCATATTTTAGTGGCTTCATTTGGGGATACAAAACTCTCGGGTTGTGTCATGTACACTTCCTCAAGGAGGTTTCCATTTAGGAAAGCCATTTTGACATCCATCTGCCAGATCTCGTAGTCATAATACGCAGCAATAACAAGCAATATCCTAATGGACTTTACCATGGCAACAGGGGAAAAGGTCTCATCATAGTCAACACCATGAATTTGCTTGAAACCCTTAGCCACCAGTCGCCCTTTGAATGTCTGCACATTCCCATCCATGTCGGTCTTCTTCTTGAAGACCCACTTGCACCCTATGGGTCGTACCCCTTCAGGTGGTTCCACCAAGTTCCAAACTTGGTTTGTATACATGGAGTCCATTTTGGATTTCATAGCCTCAAGTCATTTGTCGGAGTCCGGTCCATTCATAGCCTCTTGGTAGGTCGCTGGTTCATCATCATGATCCATAAGCAACACATTACCTATTTGAGACACGAGAAATCCATATCTCTCAGGCTCAAACCTTGGTCTACCAGATCTACGTAGGACTTGTGTCTCTTGAGCAGGTTCTCTAGCTACAATATCTTGTAGTCCTGGCTCAGAATCCAATTCTGGTTCATTCACTACTTGTGGTTCTTGAACTTCTTCAAGTTCTACCTTTTGCGTCTTTCTTGATAAGAACTCTTTCTCCAAGAAGACACTCGTCCTTGTGACAAACACTTTGCCCTCGGACAGTAGGTAAAAGTAATATCCTTTCGTTTCCTTAGGATATCTCACCAGATAACACTTATCTGATTTGGGTTCCAGCTTGTCAGGCATTTGACGTCGTACGTATGCCTCACAGCCCCAAATTTTAATGAATGACATACTAGGACGCTTCCCAGTCCATATCTCATATGGTGTCTTTAGAACCATTTTCGTCGGAGCGCGATTCAGTGTCATTGCAGCAGTCTCTAAAGCAAAACCCCAAAAGGAAACAGGCAAGTCTGCATGACTCATCATCGACCGTACCATGTCTAACAGAGTACGATTTCTCCTCTCAGACACACCGTTATGTTGCGGTGTCCTAGGTGGAGTGAGCTTTGATACAATACCACACTCTTTCAGATGATCACGGAACTCATGACTCAGGTATTCGCCACCTCGATCAGATCGAAGTGCTTTAACCTTTTTACCCAATTGGTTCTCCACTTCATTCTTAAACTCTTTGAACTTTTCAAAAGTTTCGAATTTGCACTTCATAAGATACACGTATCCGTATCTACTGAAATCATCAGTAAATGTAACGAAGTAGAAATACCCACCTCTAGCCATAGAACTCATGGGTCCGCATACATCACTATGTACTATACCCAAAAGATCCTCAGCCCTCTCAGTATAACCAGTGAAAGGGGCTTTAGTCATTTTGCCTAATAAACAAGACTCGCATCGCTCAAATGATTCATAATCAAATGAGTCCAATAGTCCATCTTTATGGAGCTTGGATATGCGCTTCTCGTTTATATGACCCAAACGACAATGCCAGAGATATGTAGGATTTGAGTCATTTGTTCTTAGTATTTTATTATTATCTACATTATAGATCGGATGGTCCAAGTTCAAAACATAAAGACCATTAAACAATTGAGCTACAACATAACAAACATCATTCTTAAATATAGAACAACAATTGTTCTTAATCATAAAAGAAAATCCAATCATGTCTAAGCATGAAATGGATATAATGTTTCTAGTTATGGCCGGAACAAAATAACAATTATTAAGTTCTATTACAAGCCCACTGGGTAAAGAAAGACGGTAAACCCCTACGGCTACAGCAACAACTCTTGCTCCATTGGCGACGCGCAGGTCCACCTCTCCTTTACTCAGCAATCTTCTCCTTTTCAGTTCCTGCACATTTGTACAAATGTGAGAACCACATCCGGTATCCAATACCCAAGATGAAGGAGCAGAAAGGTTTATCTCTATAACGTAAATATTCGAAGCGGAAGTCATACCTCCCTTCATTTTCTGCAGACCCTCAATGTACGAAGGACAATTCCTCCTCCAATGACCAGCCTTGCCACAGTGGTGGCATTTCCCTTCCTTCACGGTGCTCTTCTTTTTCAGCGCAGAAGATTTGGGCTCAAGATGTGACTTAGGTCTCACCTTCGTCTTCTTGAAGCCCTTGGCCTTACCCTTGCCTTTATGTACCATCAATATGGGACTAGCAGGCTTGGCCTTCTTCATGTTTATCTCGGCAGTTCGCAACATGCCTAGGAGCTCGGCCAGTGTCTTGTCTATTTCATTCATGTTGTAGTTCAAGACGAACTGCTCATAACTATCCGGCAACGATTGCAGGATAAGATCTGTGGCCAACTCTTGACCCAGAGGAAAACCCAGTCTCTCCAGGTTCTCTATATACCCAATCATCTTGAGTACGTGAGTACCAACCGAGTCTCGAGCTCCCATTTTGCACTGAAACAATGCCTTCGTGACATCGAACCTCTCTTGACGAGCTTGCCCTTGAAACATTTTCTTTAGGTGCTCGTCAATCTCCTTGCATCCCATGTTCTCATGTTGCTTCTGAAGCTCAGAGTTCATGGTGGCAAGCATAAGGCACTCGACGTCTAAGGCGTCATCGGTATACTTCTTATAAGCATCCTTATCAACACGGGATGAGTTCCCGGTCGGCACCTCGGGGGCTTCTTCTTCCAAGACGTAGAGCTTTCGCTCTTGCCTGAGAACAATTCTCAGGTTCCTGTACCATTCCATGTAGTTCGTCCCACTTAGCTTGTCCTTCTCAAGGATAGCTCTCAGGGACAAGGTGGAATGTGATCCACTTGCCATGGAATTCTACAAGAATTCATGCAGAATTTAATCAGTACCAAAATTTCAAAATACAATTTATTTTAATTTGGACTTCAATTAAATACTCCCACTATTTTATTCAAATTGATAGCCCTCACTATCAATTCGGAGAATCCATGCGAGCTACTCTCTTAGTGGACAAGACCCGTATTTCACCAACACAATGAGTCAGCTTTGGCTTTTCTCTCACTATGCAGTTATTTAGGTAGGCAACGCTTGCCAATTGCATCCTCATGCAACTCTTGTATGGTTGGTGAATAACTCCTTATTCGCATCCATCATATGGTGCAAGCCAACCCTATGCCTCTAGGTACTCAACCTTTGAGGTCACCTAGTTAAGTTAGACCCGATGTCGACAGTGGGATATCACAATTATCCGCTCGCCCCTTACCAAGATAGATTAATGCACCTTGCTTTGGCAAGCCCACATTTCATCGATCGAGGCAGGAAGAGTGTCA
Source organism: Dactylorhiza incarnata (assembly GCA_033032865.1). Lineage (NCBI taxonomy): Eukaryota > Viridiplantae > Streptophyta > Magnoliopsida > Asparagales > Orchidaceae > Dactylorhiza > Dactylorhiza incarnata. The sequence continues at coordinate 12,841,125 of JAWHQI010000039.1, forward strand.
TCCATCGGAAGGCATCCGAACACTTAATATTTGATGAAGGGATTTTTAATAATAGGTTAACACTTAACCATGATCAACATTTGATCAGTGTGCACATCCACAGAAAAACAGGCTTTCTAAAAATCCACATGCATCCCTTATGTGCACAACATAAGACTATCAACCTTTGATAGACGAAAGGGATAAATCTGGACATTTAGAACTCTTCCAAATCTTCAGATTTACATGCACTGGACAAAGGCAAAGACAACTCGACTTAAAGCAGTAGACAAGCTCGTCTCTCATTGTTGGATTCAAAATCCAAAATAATACAAGGGTTCATTAACCACTTGAGGGACGGTTACTGCTAAGGAGACAACAATTTCTAACAATTAGAAATTACCACAAAATCCCAGACGTTCCTGGCGGGGTTCCAAGGGGCCGCGCCCCCGGCGGGGTCTTAGGGGCAGAGCCCCTAACGGGGTCCAAGGGGCAGCGCAGCGGAAATAAAGAGAACAACCCAAAAGAGTTTGGATCGGGGCATGAACATTGAATCAAGAAGTTAAACAAAACTACTAGGTACGAAAATTACCTTTGCGGGATTGGATCAAATCCAACCTAGATGCTCCAAGAGAAATCTGAAATCTGCTTTGAGTTCTTCAAGGATCGAAATAGATCGATCCCTCTACAGAAGTCCACACAAGCGATGAAGAACCCTAGCTTCTTGTCGCACAAGAACTAAGTCGGAGAAGGAAGCTCCCAACGTCCTCACGGACTGCTAGGTCCGTTCCAGAGGAGGCGGCGACCAGCGGCGGCGACTAGCGGCGGCGGAACGTCGATCGGCGGACGGAACGAGAACGGCCGGAATGCTTCCGTCGTTTCTCTCTCGCGAAAAGGCTCGATCTGAAAAACCGTCTTATTCGAAGCCCTAAACACGTTCCTTTTATAAGCAAGGCTTAAAACCGGCTATCCGCAGACCAGAGGGAAAAACAGAAAATCTGTCCAGATTTACATTCGCCGAATTCGACTAATCACATTAACCGAATTCGACTAATCACAATAACCGAATCCGGCGAAACCATTTCGACGAATTCGACTATATAAATTCGCCTGAATAAATTCGGCGAAATCCTTTCGTCGAACTGTCCTGATTCGGCTAAACCCTTTAGTCGAATCTGTAAAAAATTCGGTTAATCATATTAGTCGAATTTCATTAGTCGAATCAACTTAATTCGGTTAATCACATTAGCCGAATTTGACACAATTCGGTTAAACCCTTTAGCCGAATTTGTCATGTATAAACCCATTCGCTTAAACCCTTTAAACAATTTCCCGTTGAGACATTCTCAACTTAATTCCAAGCAGTCACAGGATTGGTCCTCTACTCATATCCAATATGAGTAAGGCCAACACAATCCTTTCTCCAATTTCTCCAAACGCTTTTATGTGCGACCCTATAGGCTCATATTGCGTTGGCAGTGAGACTACATGTTTGACCACTTCTAGATCACAATGGTAACTCCAACAATTCATAGCCTCAGCAGCTTTGTCAAATTTTTCATCTAGTTCTCTTCTTAGAACACCCATATTATGATTGACAGTTGCTAGACCATTATTGACATCCTTTTCAACTTCTGAAATTTTGTTGTAAACAAGCTTGAGAGAAAACCTTATGTGATCTGCTTGAGTCCTGAGCAAATCCTCAATAGAGTGCAGCAAATCATTTGGAGAAAGTGCTGCAAGAATTGGTCTTGAAGAATTTACATCCTTGAAGGATTCATGATTCTCTTCTTGATTTAAATCCACTGTTCTGCTTTGCTCCCCCTCAGATTTTGTCATTTCTTCTATATAAAATGATTCAGAAGCTTTAATTTCTTCATTACCACCATTAACTAGAGCATAAAATTTGTCAATGAGTGGAGGAATAGTTGTTGGCTTCGAGAAGCTTTCTACGAGCTTCCTTTCCACCATTAACTTATCTTCCAGTTCATTTATCATTTTCTCCTTCAGAGTTAATAATTCAGTGGAGCCATTTAGTTCATCTTTCAAGTTTTGAACTTCTTCTCTGGAGGGAGTCAATCTTTCGATTTCCTCCTTCAGTTCTGATTCCAAAGTCTTAAGAGATGCAATCTCTTTTGACTGGGATCTGACTACCTTGCAGCATTTATCGAATTCCTTCAAAAGGGCTTTGTACTGAGTTATTAATTCTGATTCTTCCTCTGATGAATAGCCTTCATTTGCTATGGATGCAGTCTCATTATCAGAAGCGGAAAGAGGAGTGTGAGAGTTTACCTTCACCTAGTATGAGGAGCCGCTTCCTTCCTCATCTGATTATGCCATTAGCCTAAAATAGGCTTCTTCATCTGAGCTTGACTGTTCTGAGTCGCTGTCGCTCAAAGTTTTAGACTTCTTAGCGAGGAAACTTTTTTCTTTCTTCTTTTCTTTGAAAGATCTCTTTTCTTCCTTCTTTGATCCTTCCTTCTTTTTGTATGGACACTCGGCTATTACGTGTCCTGGCTTATTGCAACAATAACAAATAATGTCAGTAGAAACTTGTTTGTTCAGTTTAGATTTATACCTGTTTGTTCACCATCACGTCTTGATCTTCTGTGATCAGAAGTGGAGGATTGGCCTCTCTTCTGCCTTCTCTTATTTAGAATCCTCTTGAATTGCTTTGAGAGAAGAGAGAGCTCTCCATCGGATATTTCTGAGTTTGACGAGCTAGTTACAGATTCATTATCCTCTTCTGATGACGGAGTTCTCACTAGTGTTATGACCTTGCTTTTCTTAAATCTTTCAGCCTTCAGAGTCACGGATCTTTCCTTTCCGGATGTCCTGTTGCCCTCTTCCTCAGCTTTCCTAATGCTGAGCTTAAGCTCATGTGATAAGAGCTTTCCAAATAATATATGTGGCTCCATAGTAGCCAACTTTCCGAATTCCCGGATAGCAATTGCCTTGGTATCCCATTCTTTCGTCAGGGATCTCAAGAACTTGTCATTCAGTTCTCCGACGGTGAATGCCCGATCATAATTTCTAAGACCGTTTACGATCTTGAAGAACTTTTCATAAGTGTCTGAGATGGAGTCTCTCGGATCTTGCTTAAATGCTTCATACTCCTGATTCAGCAAAGATCGTCGATCATCTCGCACTTCTTCTGTACCTTCCATGAGAACCACTAGGGAATCCCACATTTCTTTTGCAGATTTGCAATGTATCAGATTTTGCAACATAGAATCATCCACTGCACCGGCAATGATGTTCTTGGCCTTTTTATCCAAAGAGACGAGAGCAATCTCATCCTTGGTCAATTCCAGCATTTTCTTGGCTATTTGAATATTAGAATTAATTGAAGAAGGTTTCATGGGGACATGAGGGCCTTCTTCCACAATCTGAAAAATTCTTGGATCTGCAGCTTCCATGAAGAATTTTACTCTTTCTTTCCACATCAGAAAATTTTCTTTAGTGCAGACTGGCAACTTGACGGAATCCTTCGATTTATCCATTCCAGACATACTGTCTCTTGCAACTAGATTTGGAGATCTTGTTCAAGGTGTTAACCTTTTATGAACAACCTCCCTCTGATACCAATTGAAAGTATCTAGTTGCGACCTAAATCACATAGAGGGGGGTAATTTCTATAGCTTTTCGCGGAATTAAAAATATAACAAGTAAAGCACACAGAAAACCAAAGAGCACAGATTTATAGTGGTTCCCCGTACTTGGGTAGTCCACTTTGCACCTTACCTATCTAGCACGACCGGCTAGACTAGGCTACTCCACTATTCTCGGATTAAAAATAATCCTACAACTCGGAGTCAAACTCCTACAATCTCGGAGAACAAAATCTCCTACAAACTCGAAGAACAAACTCTCCTACAACTCGGAGCAAACCACTCCTACAACTCGGAATAAAATTCCTACAACTCGGAGGCAAACCTCCTACAAAAATAATGAAGGATTTGTTCAAAATAAAATAAAACTTCAGATGAAGTTTTCTTATTTCAGATCTTCAGAGATAAATATATCTTCTTCCTTTGAATAGAGTTCAGTCCTTTTTAAATGGAGAAAGAAGAATTTCTGGAAATTAAGAACACTTGATCTGAAAACTTAAGTCGACTTTTTCCTTGATCTGTCAAATGCTCTTAGCAAAGACGGGCAGCAAATATTCTTTCTGTCGGTGAGAGAGAAAATTGAGTGAGAATAATAGCCGACAGTTAAATGGAAGGAGAGAAATATTTTTTTTTTGCGATCCAAAAAACTGGACGGGGAGAATAGAAGAGAATATATATATCAAAACTTTCTCCAACGGCTGTACGCAAATTCTTTTTGGAAACCTTTATCTCGAACGGCTATAATCTTGAATAAAGGAATAAAATATTCTGTCAACGGCTATAAGCAGGAATCAAGGAAGAATTAATTCTCTAACAACAAGAATTAAGGAAGAATAATATCTCCAACGGCTGTCTGCAAATATCAAGGGTAATTTTCCATGAATGTTTTACGCGGTAGAAGCTTAAATGGAAAGCAGACATTAAAGAAACCAGCGATTTGAATTTCGAAACAGCACGGGCGAAAATTCAGAATCTGTCAAAATTTTGTCGAACGGAACATCGTTCGACGAATTTCCTTCCTTTTGTCGAACGGAGATCGACGAAGTATATATATAAACAGCGCTATGCAAAAATGTCGATGAAAAATTTACTTTGTCGAGCGGCGATCGACAAACTCTTGCGGTCGACGAATTTAACTGAATTAGTCGAACGATGTTCAACAGATGGTGGTCGACGAAATCAAAGCAAACAATGCTCGACAAATGTCTTCAGCTAACAGCAAAACAGTGAACGACGAAAATACATCCATTCCGTTCGTCGAACGGCGTTCGACGAATTCTTGCGTTCGACGGATTTTTGCGTTCAACAAAACAACTTCAAATTCAGCAAACCAGAGCGATGAAATATTTATTTCGTTCGTCGAACGGAGTTCGACGAATTTTTGCGTTCGACGAATTCTTGCGTTCGACGAAAAGCTAAATACTTAGAAAAAATATTTCTTCCTTCTTTCTTCCAGCGACTTTCTCTTAGCCTTCCTTTGTGTTTGAATATGAAGTATATCCCAATAGAGAGATTCCACATGAGTCAACACTTTGGTCCATACAATGAGGAATTACATTGCATAGGCCTGTGTTTAGTGACTCATTGAAACCTGACATTGGTTTGTACTTAATCATTTAAAACCTGCAAACACATAACTGAAAATACCATCAAATACAAAATCAATTCATCTTAGTTTAAGGGATACTTCTTCAAATCAAGGTTATTGTGGTTACAATACCCAACAGTGCGGAAGCCGCAGACCTTCCAGATCCTCATCCCCGAAGCTTATCATTGTATCCTGACGCATTTTTTTGTCCGCAAGGATTTTCTCTGGACGGTCTATGGAAAATATTTGCGAGGACAAGACGGGAGACCTTGCTATTGTTTCTACTTCTCCCACTGTTGGCCGACCTCCTGGCGCGCCCTGCGGTGCAGGAGGTTGGTCTCTTGCGGGTCCCAGTGGTGCCCGCTGATTGGGTGCCTGTCCTTACAGGAACCTCCCTAAAAGCCCCTGGCGCACAAGGCGCTCAATTTCTTCCTTCAGTCGGGTGCAATCCTCCGTGCTATGCCCCGCCCCCGGTGGAAGTCGCAGTACTTTGTCTGATCTCCAGTGTTTGGAGCGAGCGGCCTGGGCCTTCGTAATGCAGGATCGTCATGGATGGCGTACAAGACGTTGGCCCGGGAGGTGTTCAGGGGTTTGTAGTCCCGAGGCAGTGGAGGCCCTCTATCCCTTTCTGGTTCCTCCCGGCGGTTCTTATGACGATCGTCGTTTCTTGCTGGCGCCGGCGGGGCCTCCGGCCCCCTCTTTCTCTTCTGACTTCCCTCAAATTGCTGCCGATGTGCCTCGATCGCCTCGTCTGCCGCAATCTGTGCCTCCACTCGATGCACCAGGTCAGGGTAGCTGGGCATCGTCTCTCGCATTAGGGCCGAGTAGAACCCTTTTGGCCGGAGCCCCCCGAGAAAGACGCCACACGGAAGTTCTGGGTCTACTCCTGGGATTTGACGAGCTTCAGACGTGAAGCGGCGGAAGAAGTCTTTAAGAGTCTCCCCTTCATTCTGGAGGATCCCCGAGAGATGGGAGGGGTCCCTGACGATTCGACGATTCGCAATGAACTGATCCACGAACAACTGAGATAGCTCCGCGAAGCTATCTATCTCCCCATCCTTCAGCGAGTGAAACCATGTTCGGGCCTGCCTCTTCAGAGTCGCTGGAAACACCTGACACAAAAGCTGATCGGGGGTATTGTAGATCCGCATGATGGCGGTGAAGTGGTTGACGTGCTCCAACGGATCATTGGTGCCATCGAAGGTCTCGATGCTTGGCAATTTAAAACCGTGCGGGATGGGATGAGCCAGTACTTGCGGGGTCGGCGGGGATCCTTGACGAAGGGGACGTCGCGCAAGAACGACTCGCCGGCCCCTGACACCGTACTCTTCCTCTATCATCCCACGCAATTCCTCGCGAGTGATCCTTATGTCCGCTGGCGCTTGTCTTCCTCCCCTTGCGGGATGTTCGCGCTGCCTCTCTCCCAGTTGCCCGACCAGCCGTGCCGGGAGTGCGGAACTTGCAGCATCAGAAAGCTCCTCCTCGGGGCTATCTTGTGGACGGGCGACGTTCTCCTGGCGAGCATGGTCTGGATGCTGCGGCGGTCTGGAGACTGGAGCGATGATGCGGGCAGGCTCACGAGGGGCCCCGAGGTTCCTCAAGAGAGCTATCATCTCTGCCTGCCTTTCTTCCATCACATGCATTCGCTCCTCGATGCCAATTGCCGGTGCATCGTTGTTTCCTTCGGGCTACGGAGCGTCGCCGACCTGCGAATTGTTGAGGTCGGGGTCTGCCTGCCCCCAGAGGGTCGCCCCGCTAGCAATACAGGTACTCCTCCTGGCCATCACCGTTGGCGAGTTTATCTTCCGAGAATCCTTGTAAAGTTGGGAACTCTTTCCCAAAGACGACCCCAAACTGTTGCGGGTCGTTCAACGCTCTCCTGGACCAGTTGAGCTGAACCGTCTTAGCTCGAGAGTGAGCCGAACGCGCAAACAGTCAAAAGAAAGAACCAACAGTAGACAACGGTGTTTTTACGTGAAAAACTGGAAAGGGAAAAAACCACGGGGCCTAGCCCAGTTCGGAACGGTCCACTAGCTTCCAGAATTACAGAGAGTTATTTTTCGAGGGTGACAGGCCACCGCTCGTTATAGTGATTTTTGATAAGTCCTTCGAATCCTCGAGAGACGAGCGTGGTGGAGCGACCTGGAGTAGAGAGATCGGGAATAGTTCGGAGTTGAGCGTTGCGGAACAGCTTGGAGCAGAGCGCTGCGGAACAACTTGGAGTAGAGCGCTGCAGAATAGCCTGGAGCGGAACGCTGCGGAGCGCTGCGGTGTGGCGTGGAGCGGAGCGCTACGGAGCGACCTAGATCCAAGTCGCTGAGATCCTCCCCGAGTCCTTGAAGCAAAACTGGAATGCTGAGGGAGATCTCTAAGGGGAGCTTGAAGGCCGATGAAGATCTTCCGAGAGTTCTCGCCGGAAAACTCAAGAGCTCCTTCTCCTCCCATTGCCAAAAGGTGTCTTCAAATGGAGGTCTGACCCTCCTTTTATAGTTTTTGAGGAGGGTGTTCTGGTAACCGCGTCATGCTGATTCTTGGACGAACGAATGAGGATGCTTGATTCGGGGCACACGGCTTGTCAACTTTGTATTTATGATAAGTTTGCCCTTCGGTCACGCTGGGCAGCTCGGGCAGCCCGGGCAGCCTCTGTGGTGGTGGTCGCCGGCGATCGCCGCCGGCGATGGACGATAGCGGCGCGCTCCGCGGAACAAGTATGAGCGAGAGCACTTCTTGTGGACCATAAGAGAGCAGGAGTGCTCTGTGCGGAGCATGAGCGAGCGGGAGCACAGGAGCGCCTCCCGCGGAACAAGAGCGAGCGGGATCGCATGATCGCCTCCCGCGGAACAGGAGCGAGCGGGAGCGCAGGATCGTCTCCCGCGGAATAGGAGCGAGCACGAGCACATGAGCACCTCCCGCGGAGCAGGCGCGAGCGGGAGCACAGGAGCACCTCCCGCGGAACAAGAGTGAGCGGGAGCGCAGGATCTCCTCCCGCGGAACAGGAGCGAGTGGGAGCGCAGGATCGCCTCCCGCGGAACAGGAGCGAGCACGAGCACAAGAGCGCCTCCCGCGGAGCAGGCGGGAGCGGGAGCGCAGGAGCACCTCCCGCGGAACAGGAGCGAGCGGGAGCGCAGGATCTCCTCCCGCGGAACAGAAGCAGTGGGAGCGCAGGATCGCCTCCCGCGGAATAGGAGCGAGCGCGAGCACAGGAGCCCCTCCCGCGGAGCAGGCGCGAGCGGGAGCGCAGGAGCGCCTCCCGCGGAACAAGAGCGAGCGGGAGCGCAGGATCTCCTCCCGCGGAACAGGAGCGAGCTGGAGCGCCTGATCACCTCCCGCGGAACATGAGCGAGCGGGAGCGCAGGATCGCCTCCCACGGAACAGGAGCGAGCGCGAGCACAGGAGCACCTCCCGCGGAGCAGGCGCAAGCGGGAGCGCAGTAGCGCCTCCCGCGGACTAGGAGCGGGCGGGAGCACAGGAGCACCTTCCGCGGAGCAGGCGCGAGCGGGAGCGCAGGAGCGCCTCCCCCGGAACAGGAGCGAGCGGGAACGCCGGAGCGCCTCCCGCGGAGCAGTAACGAGCAAAAGCACATGAGCACCTCTCGCGAAGCAGGCGCGAGCGGGAGCGCAGGAGCGCCTCCTGCGGACCAGGAGCGAGCGGGAGCACTCTTGCGGTGCGGGCGAGTGCATAAGCGCTTTCGAGGCCGCTTAGCTGCAAGATTTAGACCGGACACAAAAGCAGGAGTCCCCCTACGGATCCGATCGAGGCTGCGTTGAGAAGCACTCCGTCCGACCCAAACCGAACCCTTTTAGCGGAACCCCATCAATAAGAAATTAATTTATGTGATCATGTCTCATCTAAAAACTATACTAATTAATAATCGTAAAGCAAATGATAAAATATATTTATTTCATATATTTAATTTCGATCAAAATTGAGTAATTTATAGCATTATATTTAAGGAGTTGTTAAAAGCACCGCAGTTTTGGCTATGTGCACCGCAATTTGTATGAGTTATTACGCGCCTTTTGGAAATACGCTTTGTACATGTATTTTTAGAAAAAGTGTTCAACACAAAAGTTGTAGATCTCGTCGAGATCTACAACTTTCGTGTTGAACACTTTTCCTAAAAATGCATGCACAAGGCGTATTACCGCCCTGATTGAAATATGGGCGTAACTATAGCGAATTTTTGGAAATATGCCTTGTGCGTGCATTTTTAGGAAAGTGTTCAACACTAAAGTTGTAGATCTCAACTTTTGTCTTGAACACTTTTCCTAAATATGCATGTATAAAACGTATTTCCAAAAGACGCGTAAAAATGCGATTCAGATAGCCAAAATTGCGGTGCTTTTAACAATTCACTTATATTTATTACATTATTTATATTAAATGATTAAATATATTTATTATTCATATATTCATTATATATATAATATTTTTTTATTTACTTATTTTTGGCATAATTTGTAAGAAAGATTTTATATTTTGTACAGGTCTAAAAACTTCAAATAATTTAAGGTCAGCTCAATGGTTTTCCTGCTCTAAATTTGTATTTAATGGCTCAAGTGGTTTAATTCTTTTGAATAAAATAAAAATGTTAAACAGTAATTTTGAAAATCGAACGATTACTATTAAACCATCCCGGTTCGCCGGTCTCCCGGTTAACCGGTCGGTTTTTCAGTTTGCAACCGGTTCTTGCTACCCCAGTTTCCCAGGGCATGAGCGCACCATTTAGTGGGCCGGTTCGTGGTCCGATCGGTCCGATTTTAATAACCATGATTTGTACCTTAAAAAATTCTGTTTATTTGAAAAAATGTGTTTTTTTCTACTCCCACATATTTTAAGGGAATTGTTATCCGCACACCATAAATGGCTATCCGTTGACCAACTTTTTCTAATTTACAAATTATTATCCGCAGATCAATTTTAGACTTGAGCATTCAATATCTTTGTTCTCTTGAGCAGGGGCCGACAACGAAGGAATATATCTGACGACCTTCTGAGCACTTCATTGTGTGTACGAATCGTGATTCGTAAAAAAAATGCACGGATAGAGACCGAGTTGAGGAAGAAACACGATTTCTTCACAGTTCTTGCGATTTCGGTTTGTTTGGGAAGATTTAGATAGCTAGGGTTTGTTTGGGAAAATTTATATAGTTATGGTTACTCTCTCCCAAACAAACTGAAATCGCATGAACAGTGAAGAAATCGCCTTTCTCCCTCAACTCGGTCTCTCTCCGAGCATTTATTTTACGAATCACGATTTGTGCACACATTGAAGTGCCCAGAAGGTCGTCAGATATGTTCCTTCGTTGTCAGACTCTGCTCAGGAGAACAATGATATCGAATGCTCAAGTCTAAAATTGGTCTGCGGATAACAATTTGTAAACTAGAAAAAGTTAGTCTGCGGATAACAATTGCCTATTTTAATCGCACTCATATTCCCATACTGCGTGACTTGCAACCGATACATCGAAATCATCTGTCCCGACTTTCCCAACTTCATCGTCTATTCGGTTCCTCCTCACCTGTCTTTCTGACAACCACCCCGACCAGCGCTTCCTCACCTATCATCTTGACAACTGCTCCAACTAGAGTTCCCCCCTCCTACCATCCAGACAAGTGTTGAAACCAAAGCTTCCTCGGCTGTCATCCCGACGAGTGCCGAAACCCATCAATCCCAAGCTTTGGTAGCTTCATCATCCCCGACCTCACTGCTTTGTCATCCATGCTCGGTTCTTCCTCACCTACCATCTCCCACAATCGCCCTCTCCTCATCCTCAACGACCAATGAATTAAGAATTTTCAATTGGAATTAAACAAGTTCTTTCAATTAATTTTCAATTGGAATTAAACAAGTACTTTCAATTAGTTAAATGATTTATTCATAAATGTAGTAAGAGAACATATCTGATTTAGCTATTTCATGATCTCAAGCTTCTCCTTCGATTCTTCTTCAGCTGCACCAAGAGAACTGTAAATCAAAGGGTGAAACGTTGATATTTTTCTAATATGAATTCTACAAAAAATCTTTCTACTTTCTTAGTTGGATTGCAATTGATTTCCTAGGTTGGATGAGTGGGTCACCAAAGAACACCTTGTTGAATTGTTTCACTGGTTGCCAAGTAAGAACTCCAAATTCAACCAACATAAATAATTTGCTACTATGTTAAATGATATTCCATTTTTGATTAATTTATAGTGAAGTGGCTATTTGATTTTAGAAGCTCCCGGAGGCTTTTTCATGTAATTTCTTTGAATATCATTTTCATACTTTTAGGGGTTTCACTGGTTGCCAGGTAAAAATTATTTTAGTCCCTATTGTCAGAGTAGACGCAGGTGCTTTAATTTGTGTCGAATCCGTTCGTACCGTCAACCTCCTGTGACATTTTCCAGTCATAAAAGAGGCAGTATGAATTTTTTAAATAGTAACCTCAAAATTAAATCCCACCCTGATGGATCTACCCCCCCCTCTTTAGAAATTTTGCCCCCATGTCCTACTCACACTGGCATCTTGGGCTAACTTGAGGATCGGTCCTCCTTCAATCACCAACTCTCTTAGTGATCTCTTTTGATCACCGATCGCTGGCAATATCAATACTTTGGCTTCCTTCGAGTGCCTCCTCCGACTTCCGCCGGGTGCTTTCCCGGCTTCCTTCCAACGTCCTAGCTTCCTTCCACCTTCAACCATTGACCCGACTTTCTCTGGCTCTTTCCAAATCATTCTCAGGTCCTTCTTCCTTTGCTCTTCATCTGGTCCATCAGAGTTTTCTCTGGGTTTCGTCTACTCCCTTCAGCATATCGACGAGTTATTCTCGCAACTTCCTCGCATCCACACCACACACCAAATCTGATTACAGGTCTACAGAACATGTCTCTTTCTATGTTTTGTTTAATTACAAATTCCTTTTTGTTTGAAAAATCCCTTCATGATTTGATATTTCAAGTTATTAAAGTGATAGGATAAAATGCTTATATGTATATATGACATTTTGTTTAGTATAAATTCAAAGTCATTCAGAGGTTAGACAAAACATCAATGCTCTTAGGAAAACAGAATAAGTAAAATTCTATGTTTTGAGAAGATGTCAACTTACGACGAGAAGTATACAAGGAGGTGTTGACGTACAATAAGAAGTATATAAGGAAATGTCAACGTACGACAAGAAGCTTACTTTGTGCTTCAACTAGTAGTCAACACATGAAGACAAACCATTATATCTGCCTCACATATTGTTTGGTTATGAAACAAACTAAATTTCTTACTCGTGGCTGCCGTGGTTACCTTAGTAGGCCCACACCATCTGTACCTGCTAGGATGGAGGAGGATATGGCGTCACAGTGGAGGGAGTTGCGGAACTTGAAGGATAGGTCCACGACCTGGAGAGAAGTGATAGACACAAAAATGAAAAAATAGCTGCACTTATGTTGGAGGTTTCTCGGCAGAAGTAGAGGGACTCGCAGGACGGTGCAACTACAAGATCAAGGTCGCGACAACTTCTTGATGATTCGGGCTTCCCTTATGAAGTGCGGGTGCGGAAGGATGTGCATGCTCTACACCGCATAGGCGCACAATTGAATAGAGGTCTGGCGTCCGTTCACAAGGCCAATAACGATCTTGCCGACGTCCTGGCTCACATAGGTGTAGAGCGCATTCCTCCGCGGGACTAAAATTAGCTTGGACAATTTGAGAAACATTTTTACTAATTTGTTTTAATAAACATTAATTATTCTGACTTTCTTAGTGCCCGAGGTTACACGCTTGCTTCTCTGTTGTCTTGTTTGTTTTTATCTCCTGCTTAGAATGTTGTGGATGTTACGTTGTGTCTCTTGCACGAGGTTGATGAGAACATATACCATTCTATCCTCTGTTCTATTTTTCAGGTCGTCACTCGGGAGGGGTAGTTACTTTATGCGTAACCGCACAAGTTTGAACTGCCGACTTTTCAGCTTTCGAGGCTAAATACAGGTTGAAAATTATAAATAGGAGATGCCTCCCGCTCATTACGTACATTACTTGCACGAAGAATCCAAACTGGTTGGTGCGGCCACTAACGATTGAGTCTAAGTGAGTATAATGTGCGACCACCTTTCTGTTCGCCCGACTTGGAATTCCTTCGATTTCATAGTTGGAATCTAACAATTTTCTATCTCGACACCCTCTTGATGTTGGTGTTTCTATGATGATCTGGAAGTACTCAAATATCTAGTTTCACTGCCAACACGATATGAGCCTATGAGGTCGCACAAAAGAGTGCTTGGAGAAATTGGAGGAAGAATCCTGTTGACAAGGGATCAGATTAAAGAGACGGATTAAAGCAGGCGTTCGTCGAACGGCTAATGTAGCGCGTTCGTCGAACGGCGCTCGTCGAACAAGTTCGTCGAACGGCTAGAGTAGCGCGTTCGTCGAACTGATCATCGATCTGCTAAGTGTTGAATAATATCGTCTTGACTGTCTCGACGATATTTTTGTCTTCTCGACGATATATGTATATCCTCTCGACGATATATATGTCTTCTTGACGATATATATTTATTTGTTATCTCGACGATATATGTCATCTTCTCGACGATATATATATCTTCTTATCGGATGGTATAGCACGTTCGTCGAACGGCTAATGTAGCGCGTTCGTCGAACGACATTCGTCGAACGGTTCGTTGAACCGCGTTCGTCGAACGGTTCATCGAATGGCTAGTGTAGCGTGTTCGTCGAACGGTTCGTCGAGCGGCTAGCGTAGCACGTTCGTAGAACGGCCAGCACGTTCGAAGAACGCTAGCCAGTTCATCGAACGCAGTGTTCGACCTTTTATCTTCGCCCGACGCTTCTCTTGATCGCTGGAGGTATAAAAGGATACGATTCTTTTAACCTAATACACGATCTATTTTTGGTGATCTGTTTTACGAGAGAGAGCGACGGAAGAGTTCCGCAAGGGTTCTGACGGAAGTGTTCCGACCGGTCGATCCCGCCGCCGCCGCCACCTCTCCCTGTCGTCGGACCTAGCAGTCCGTGGGAGACGTAGAGAGCAGTTCTTCTCCGACCTAGATCTTGTGTGACAAGATGCTAGGGTTCTTCAACACTCGTGTGGATTTCCCGTAGAGGCGCAGATCTATTTCAGCGCTCGGAACTCAAGTTTTGTTCTCTGGATCCGCCATAAGAGCATCTCGGTTGAGTAGAGACTCAACCCCCTTCAGGTATAATTTCTGCAATGTGTTGCTGGATATTTTATTTCTTGAATCTATGAAATCGCAAGTTCCTTGTAACTCTTTTGGGTTGTTCTAGTTATTTCTTCCGCTGCGCATATGTGATATGCTGTATTATCATTTCTGAAATGGTATTAAAAAACCCAACAGTGGTATCAGAGCCAGGTTCCGATCTAATGCATGTAAATCAGAAATTTAAAAGTGTTCTAAATGTCTGGATTTCTTCCCGGGTGTTTGGATTTTGAAGAAATGTTCTAGATTGGAACACTCCCAGGAATGCATGTGATTGCATTGCGATTTCATTATTTCAGAAATTTTGTCTCCTTAGCAGTAACCGTCCCTCTAATTGGTTTGTGAAACCAAATGTCTTAGATTTTGAATCTGACATTGAGAGACGAGCTTGCCTACTGCATAAGTGGAATTGTTTTGCCTATGTCAAATGCATGTAAATCTGGAGATTTAGAAGTGTTCTAAATGCTCAGATTTAGCCTTTTTCTATCAAGCGTTGATAACTTTATTTTGTGCACTTCTGGGATGTATTTGGCTGTGAATGTTGTAATTTTGTGAAAGTGCACGTTGATTAATTGTTAATCAATTTTATAAAAAAAATCCCTTATCCAATATTAAGTATACAAATGCCTTCTGTTGGATGACACTCTTCCTGCCTTGATCGATGATGGCCTAGCCAAAGCAAGGTGCATTAATCTATCTTGGTAAGCGTGCGAGCGGATAATTGTGATATCCCACTGTCGACATCGGGTCCAACTTAACTGGGTGACCTCAAAAGTTGAGTGCCTAGAGGCATTGGGTTGGCATGCACCATATGATGGATGCGAATAAAGAGTTATTCACCAACCATACAAGAGTTGCATAATGATGCAATTTGCAAGTGTTGCCTACCTAAATAACCGCATTATGAGAGGAACGCCAAAGAGGACTCGTTGTGTTTGTGAAATATAAATCTTGTCCACTAAGAGAGTAGCTCGCATAAACTCTCTGAATTGATATTAAGGGTTATCAATTTGAATAAAATAGTGAGAGCATTTAATAAAAGACCTTATTAAATAAAAATGTATTTTGAAATATAGTACTAAAATATATTTTGCATTATTTTGTAGAATTTCCATGGCAAATACATCACACTCCACGTTGTCCCTGAGAGCCATCCTTGAGAAGGATAAGCTCCATGGGACGAACTTCCTCGACTGGTATAGGAACCTGAGAATTGTTCTCAGGCAAGAGCGTAAGCTCTATGTCCTTGAAGAAGATCCCCCCGAGGAGCCAGCCTCTACTGCACCTCGTGCAGATAAAGATGCTTATAAGAAGTATGGAGATGACTCCTTGGATGTTGAATGTCTCATGCTCGCGACCATGAACTCTGAGCTTCAGAAGCAACATGAGAACATGAGCTGTTACGAGATGGTGGAGCACCTGAAGAAAATGTTTCAAGGGCAAGCTCGCCAAGAGAGGTTTGGCATATCCAGGGCATTATTTCAGTGTAAGATGGGAGCTCGGGACCCAGTAGGAAGTCACGTACTCAAGATGATTGGGTATATAGAGAACCTTAAAAGACTGGGGTTTCCGTTGGGCCAAGAGTTGGACACTGACCTGATCCTGCAATCGTTGTCGGACAGTTATGAGCAGTTTGTCTTAAATTACAATATGAATGAAATTGATAAGACACTGCCCGAGCTCCTAGGCATGTTAAGAACTGCCGAGATCAATATGAAGAAGGTCAAGCCTGCTAGCCCCATATTGATGGTGCAGAAAAGCAAGGGCAAGACCAAGGGATTCAAGAAGACTAAGGTGGGACCTAAGTCATATCTTGATCCCAAGTCTTCAGCACTGAAGAACAAGGGCTTGGCCAAGGAAGGGAAGTGTCACCATTGTGGTAAGGCAGGGCATTGGAGGAGGAACTGTCCCCTCTATCTTGAAGATCTGCAAAAGAAGAAGGGAAGTGTGACTTCCACTTCAGGTATATTTGTTATTGAAATAAACCTTTCTGCTCTTTCATCTTGGGTATTGGATACCTGATGTGGTTCTCACATTTGTACGAATGTGCAGGAACTGACAAGGAGAAGAATGCTGGATAAAGGAGAGGTAGACCCGTGCATTGGAAATGGAGCAAGAGTTGATGTCGTTGCCATTGGTGTTTATCGTCTTTCTTTGCCCACTGGGCTTGTAATCGAATTAGATAACTGTTATTTTGTTCCAGCCATAACTCAAAACATTATTTCTGTGTCTTGTTTAGACATGAAAGGTTTTTCTTTCATTATAAAGAACAATAGTTGTTCTATATTTATGAATGATGTTTGTTATGGTGTAGCCTAATTGTTTAATGGCTTATATATTTTGAACTTAGATCAGCCTATTTATAACATAGAAAATACCAAATGACTAAAAACAAATGACTCGAAACCTACATATCTCTGGCATTGCCGTTTAGGCCATATAAATGAGAAACGCATATCTAAGCTCCATAAAGATGGATTATTGGACTCATTTGATTATGAATCATTTGAGAGATGCGAGTCTTGCTTATTAGGCAAAATGACTAAATCCCTTTTCACTAGTCATACTGAGAGGGCTGATGATCTTTTGGTTGTAATACATAGTGATGTATGCGGACCCATGAGTTTTATGGATAGAGGTGGGTACTACTACTTCGTTACATTTACTGATGATTTCAGTAGATACGAATATGTGTTTCTTATGAAGAACAAATCCGAAACCTTTGAAAAGTTCAAAGAGTTTAAAAATGAAGTAGAGAACCAACTGGGAAAAAGGATAAAAGCACTCCGATCTGATCGAGGTGGCGAATATCTAAGTCATGAGTTTCGTGATCATCTAAGAGAGTGTGGTATTGTATCACAGCTCACTCCGCCCGGAACACCACAACATAATGGTGTGTCTGAGAGGAGGAATCGTACATTGTTAGACATGGTACGGTCGATGATGAGTCATGCAGATTTGCCCATTTCCTTTTGGGGATTTGCTTTAGAGACTGCTGCTTTCACATTAAATCGTGCACCAACAAAAACGGTTCTAAATACACCATATGAGATATGGACTGGGAAGCGTCCTAGTATGTCTTTTATTAAGATTTGGGGCTGTGAGGCATACGTGTGATGTCAAATGCCTGACAAGATGGAACCCAAGTCGGATAAGTGTTATCTTGTGGGATATCCTAGGGAAACCAAAGGGTATTACTTCTACCTGCCGTCCGAGGGCAAAGTGTTTATCGCAAGGACTGGCGTCTTTTTGGAGAAAGAGTTCTTATCCAGAAAGACTGCAAAGGTGGAACTTGAAGAAGTTTAAGAACCACAAACAATAGCTGAACCGATTTTAGAACCTGAGCAAGGACTACAAGTTGTTGTAGCTAGGGAGCCTGCTCAAGAAACACAAGTCCTGCGTAGATCTGATAGACCAAGATTTGAGCCTGAGAGATTTGTATTTCTCGTGTCTCAAATAGGTAACGTGTTGCTTATGGATCATGATGATGAGCCTGCAACCTATCAAGAGGCTATGTGTGGACCTGACTCCGAGAAGTGGCTTGAGGCCATGAAATCTGAAATGGACTCCATGTATGCAAACCAAGTTTGGACCTTGGTGGAACCACCTGAAGGGGTACGACCCATAGGGTGCAAGTGGGTCTTCAAGAAGAAGACCGACATGGATGGGAATGTACAGACATTCAAAGGCCGGCTGGTGGCTAAAGGTTTTAGGCAAATTCATGGTGTTGACTAAGAGGAGACCTTTTCCCCATAGCCATAGTCAAGTCCATCAGAATTCTACTTGCTATTGCTGCGTATTATGACTACGAGATCTGGTAAATGGATGTCAAGACGGCTTTCCTTAATGGAAACCTCCTTGAGGAAGTGTACATGACACAACCCGAGGGTTTTGAATCTCCAAATGAAGCCACTAAAATATGCAAGTTGAATCGATCCATTTATGGATTGAAACAAGCTTCTCAAAGTTGGAATCTTCGTTTTGATGAGAAAATCAAAGAGTTTGGTTTTATCAAGAACGAGGATGAACCTTGTGTTTACAAGAGGATTAGTGGGAGCATTGTCGTTTTCCTGATTTTGTATGTGGATGACATACTATTGATCGGAAATGACATTCCGACCCTGCAAACTGTTAAGAATAGGCTAGGGGACTGCTTCTCTATGAAGGACTTCGGTGAAGCGACTTATATTCTTGGTATTAAGATCTATAGAGATAGATCGAAGAAGTTGCTGGGTTTGACCCAGAGTACATACATTGAGAAGGTGTTGAAACGGTTCAACATGCTTGAGTCCAAGAAAGGATTCTTACCCATGTCACATGGTGTGAGTCTCTCTAAGGACCAGTGTACCAAATCTTTGGAAGATAAGGACCGCATGAAGTTGATTCCATATGCTTCGGCAATTGGATCAATCATGTACGCAATGTTATGTACTCGACCCGATGTCTCTTATGCTTTGAGCATGACTAGCAGATATCAGTCTGATCCTGGTGAGAGTCACTGGATTGCAGTCAAGAATATCTTAAAGTACTTGAGAAGGAATAAAGATGAATTCTTGGTGTATGGTGGAGAGGAAGAGCTCGTCGTAAAGGGTTACACAGATGCTAGCTTCCAGACTGATAGGGACGACTCAAAGTCCCAATCAGGCTTTGTATTTTGCCTCAATGGAGGAGCTGTAAGTTGGAAGAGTTCCAAGCAGGAGACAGTTGCTGATTCTACAACTAAGGCCGAGTATATCGCTGCTGCAAATGCAGCGAAGGAGGCTGTGTGGATTAGGAAATTCATCAGCGAGCTAGATGTAGTTCATAGCATTATTGATCCCGTAATTCTCTACTGTGACAACAACGGTGCTATTGCACAAGCTAAGGAACCTAAATCTCATCAGTGCTCCAAACACATACTTCGGCGATTCCATCTTATTCGAGTGATTGTCGATCGAAGAGATGTGAGCATATGAAGGGTACCGACTGAAGAAAATATTGCGGATCCACCGACGAAGCCTCTTGCACAGAGAAAGCATGATGGTCATACTAGATCAATGAGTATTAGATACCTGAATGATCATCTCTAGTGGGAGCCTTGTGGATTGTATTTGTCGGTTGTTGATTATTCATGTGATGAATAGAGTACTTTGTATTTCATTTTTCATTTATGGCAAGTTCTTTTATTATGTTATATGTTTCTACTGATAGATTAATTAGCATAATAAATGCCCTTAGAATGTTTGCTTCTATAGGAATTCAAGTATGTGACTTGAATGTGAGGACCTATGTTTATAAGAAGCTTCATTCTTAAATGGTCCCTGGTCGTTGTATTATCTTAGAAGTTCAGGGCGATGATGATACATAAAGACTAGCATGTGCGTTGACTGATGACCGGTTCTCACAGGTCATGATATTGTGATATCAAGTCATCACATGGGTACTTGTTAGTGAACAAGTTGTACTGGACAGACCCACCTTGAGACTACTTTGTGGATTGTTATATGAACGTGTCACAAGTAGGTCTCAACTGACAATGGAGTTTATAGTTCTTTGACCTGAAGTCACATCATTCATCAAGTGAGGAAGAGCGTACTTTGATGCCATCTAAAGTCTTCCTTGAGAAAGGTTGATGATAAGGGTGGTTATTGGGTATGTTAAGATTCATTTGGGTGTTCATGTGTGGACAGATATGGGATTTGTCCTCCTATATGATAGGAGTTACATCCATGGGCCCCTTGATGGAATGAGACTAAGAAATGCATGGCCATGCTTGGTTGAGTCAATATGTGATATTGAGCTCACCATTTTCAGACAGTCTATTCTAGATCAAGGAATTGGGATTGAACAATTACGAGGGTGACACGGTCCATGCCTCTAGTTCTATCCGGATGTAAGGGACAAAGGGACATGACAACACTGATACATTGGTCAAGACAGGCTTGTTGAGTTATGAACTCTTATTGCTTGGGTAGCAGTGATGCATTGCTAGATGCCGCTCATTGTTTGTGAGAATTTTATTTGATAAGTTCAAGATCAAGTGGGAGACTATTGGTGTTTCTATGGTGATCTGGAAGTGGTCAAATATCTAGTCTCATTGCCAATGCGATATGAGCCTATGAGGTCGCACAAAAGAGTGCTTGGAGAAATTGGAGGAAGAATCATGTTGACAAGGGATCAAATTAAAGGGATCGGATTAAAGTAGGCATTCGTCGAACGGCTAATGTAGCGTGTTCGTCGAATGGTGCTCGTCGAACAAGTTCGTCGAACAGCTAGCTTAGCGCGTTCGTCGAACGGATCATCGATCGGCTAAGTGTTGAATAATATCGTTTTGACTGTCTCGATGATATTTTGGTCTTCTTGACGATATATGTATATCCTCTCGACGATATATATGTCTTCTCGGCGATATATATTTATATGTCATCTCGACGATATATGTCATCTTCTCGAAGATATATATCTTCTTATCGGTTGGTATAGCACGTTCGTCGAACGACTAATATAGCGCGTTCGTCGAACGATGTTCGTCAAATGGTTCGTCGAACGACGTTCGTCGAACGACTAGCGTAGCGCGTTCGTCGAATGGTTCATCGAGTGGCTAGCATAGCACGTTCGTCGAACTGTTCGTCGAATGGCCAATGCGTTCGACGAATGCTAGCCAGTTCGTCGAACGCAGTGTTCGACCTTTTATCTTCGCCCGACGCTTCTCTTGATCGCTGGAGGTATAAAAGGATACGATTCTCTTAACCTAATACACGATCTATTTTTGGTGATCTATTTTACGAGAGAGAGCGACGGAAGAGTTCCGCAAGGGTTCTGATGGAAGTGTTCCGACCGGTCAATCCCGCCGCCGCCGCCACCTCTCCCTGTCGTCGGACCTAGCAGTCCATGGGAGACGTAGAGAGCAGTTCTTCTCCGACCTAGATCTTATGCGACAAGAGGCTAGGGTTCTTCAGCACTCATGTGGATTTCCCGTAGAGGCGCAGATCTATTTCAGCGCTGGGAACTCAAGTTTTGTTCTCTGGATCCGCCATAGGAGCATCTCGGTTGAGTAGAGACTCACCCCCCTTCAGGTATAATTTCTGCAATATGTTGCTGGATGTTTTATTTCTTGAATCTATGAAATCGCAAGTTCCTTATAACTCTTTTGGGTTGTTCTAGTTATTTCTTCCGCTGCGCATATGTGATATGATGTATTATCATTTATAAAATGGTATTAAGAAAACCCAACATTTGACCCCCATTACACGATGCGGTTACCAGAAGGCAAAGAGAGGTTAAACACTATTTTTGAAAAGGAGTTGTTCGTCCCCTTTGATCACTTTGATTTAGAGTGGCAGTTTCCGATCTTCCTTGAGATCGTCGAGATACTGGACTACTTCGGGGTAGTGTCTGCCCATCTATCGTTGAACATTGTGGCGACCATTGTTTCATTTGGAACTTTTTTTGGACGGTGCAGAGTTTAACTTGGAGGTCTTCTGCAACCTCTTCTACTCGAGGGCCGGAGCTCGAGGGCAGATGTATTTTAGTTCAGACTAGATGCAGGTTTTGAACCTTCCCAATAAAGTTTACAGTTGGTATTTCATGTTTGCTTTCTTCAAGGGCGACTTCAGTGGCCTTTCCACCCTTTCGGTTATTCGAAATCAAGATATCTTCAAGGTGTCGAGACAAGGCGCGGCTAGGCAGATCGCAGAGTTTCTTGACCGTGCGAGCTTAGATGTAGAATACTATATCCCACTGGTGCGGGAAATCATGGACGTCCATGCAGAAGAATGTGAGTAGGGACAGTTAGAAATATAAGTAACCGCACATACCTTGAGATTCTGACTTGCCTTTTCTCCTGTGCAGTTATTCTAATGGTTCCTGATGATAAACCTCGCCAACCCCTCAATAATGTCTTGACAAGTGGTGGGGGAGAGCCAAGGCGTCTTCTCAAATGCCAACGAGAGGAGGCATTCGAAGCAGGTGTTGCGGGAACTGCCTCTTCAAGGTGTTGAAGAAAAAGAAACTGGACAGAGCAAAGAGCTTTTTATTGAATGAAAAACAAGGAAGGGATGCAAACACAGCTGAAACAGTTCACTCAACTTCAAAGAAACACACAAGAGGGCTTTATATACTCAGCCCAACAGATACAACTTGCTTAAAAAAAATACACGGGAAATACATCCAAACATCACACTCCCCAACAGGTATGGCACTGCAGCCTTATATATATTTTGGAATATTAATTTGTGTTATAGCTTCAATGCAGGTAAGCGACGCAGTAATCTCTTCTTTGTCTGGTTCCAGATGTTCTCCCGTCTTCTTCCTTGCTTCTTCTAATCCTGGATTAGGCGCGCTGATTGGAATATACTTCAACACCCCCATAGTCCAGGCAGCATGCTAATTTCATTTTTGACCTTAACGCCATGAAGTCGATGTTGAGAGGGGTTTTGTGAGGGCATCGGCTATTTGGGCTTCAGTGTTGCAATACTTGAGTTCTATCTCTCCGTTGCTTACTAGCTCTCTGGTGTAGTGTAGTTTGATTTCCAGGTGCATGGTTCTATTGTGAAAAATGGGGTTCTTTGCGAGGGCGATGGCGGAGGTGTTATCGACCAGGATTTCTGTAGGGCTTTTCTCTTCTCCCTTTATCTCCGCGATTAACTGCTGCAGCCATATGGCTTCCCTGACAGCCTCGCTTAGGGCTGTGTATTCAGCTTCAGTTGAGGATAGAGCGGTGGTTTTCTGCTTCCTGGTGCACCATGTAACTGGATTGGGACCAATGTAGAATATGAACCCCGTTGTGCTCTGACTGTCGCCAGAGCATCCAGCCCAGTCGTTGTCGGAGTATCCGAAAAGCAAGCAGTTATTCCTTTTCTTGAATTTGAGTCCCAATGTCCTTGTCCCATTGATGTATCTCAGAATTCTTTTGGCATCCATCATGTGTTTGATGCTAGGTGATTGCATGAACCTAGAGACGATGCTCACTGCATATTCAATGTCTAGTCTTGTGTTGGTTACGTAGATTAAGGACCCAACTAGACTGCGGTACTGTTCGGCAGAGGTCTTTTCTTCTCCATCTTCCTTGCTTAGCTTTTCTCCCGTGATCATCGGAGTAGATGCTGGCTTGCAGTCAGACATGTGAAACCTGTATAAGATGTCCTCAGCATACTTACACTGGGATAGATATGTGGCATTGGGCATTTGATGGATCTGTAACCCAAGGAAGTAACGGGAGAGACCCAGATCAGTCATTTCAAACTTGGATTGGATGTAATGGCGAAATAGGTTTATGTTGTCCAAATTTGATCCTGTGATGAGGAGATCATCAACATAGAGGCACACAATAAGCGCATCACCGTTCAATTCTCTTTTTACATATATACCAGGCTCACTAACTGTCTTGAGAAAATTGTTTTCCAGGAGATAAGAGTCTATTTTTGTGTTCCATGCTCGTGGGGCTTGCCTTAATCCATATAAGGCTTTGTGCAATCTGAGGACCTTGTCTTCCTTGCCCTTGATTTCAAATCCAGGTGGCTGTCTTACATAAATCTCTTCTGTTATCTCTCCATTCAGAAAAGCAGAGGTGACATCCATTTGGAAAATGGGAAATTGATGATGGGTGGCAATGGCAAATAGAACTCTTATTTATTCAAACCTAGCCACAGGGGAGAATATTTCAAAGTAATCAACTCCTTCTTTCTGGGCATATCCCTTGGCAACAAGTCTGGCCTTGTACTTTAGTATTTCTCCTTCTTCATTGTATTTTGTTTTAAATAACCACTTAAGCCCAATTGCAGATTTTGAAGGTGGCAAGTCTGTGAGTTCCCATGTATGATTTTTTTTCAATCATGTGGAGCTCGTGATCCATGGCTTGATCCCAATTGGGGTCAGCAACAACTTCAAGGGGGTGGTAGGTTCCTTGACAAAGAGAGCAATTTGAGGTATGTTATAAACGTCGGTTAGGAGACGGTAGCTAGGTGGAGGTGATGAAGGAGGTGATGATGTAGGCAAGTCCTGAGGGCAATCTTCAGCTTTAGAAGGTTCAGGAGTTATACTGTCTGCTGCTGGAATGGAGGGCTGGGGAAGTGCTTGAGAGGATTCAGACATTTCTTCAGTAACCGCCGGCTTGTACATCTGATCCTGAGCTTCATCCCAGGTCCAATATTTTCTTTCATCTATTATAACATTTCTGGTGATAATGAATTGCTCTGTGGATGGGTTATACACCCGATAAGCTTTGGAAGAGAGACTTTACCCCAAGAATATTCCCTTGACTCCTTTCTCTGATAATTTGTCTTGGTTTTGCCTATGATCCAGGCTGTAGGCAATACTTTCGAACGTTCTGAAGTGTGATACATCAGGTATTTTGCCAGTCCAGGCTTCATATGGTGTGGAATTTGTCAGGGCTCGGCAAGGGGAATGATTAAGAATGTACACGGTAGTGTTCACAGCTTCCCCCAGTATTGTTTAGGGAGATTTGAACTAGAGAGCATGCATCTGACCATTTCCACAATGGTCCTGTTCCTTCTCTCAGCTGCGCCGTTATACTCTGGAGTTCCTGTAATGGCGAGTTCACGCTTTATCCCTTGTTCTTCACAGAATGAGGTGAACATATTGCTCATGGAATCTCCACCCTTGTCAGTCTTTAGTGTCTTAAGCTTGCTGTCCACTTGATTTTCATCCTGAGCTTTGAACACTTTGAATTTTGAAAAAACTTCTGCTTTGTTATTAATAATGTATACCCACATCATTCTTGTAAAATCGTCTACAATGAGAAGATAGTAGTGCTTACCTGAGATGGAGGGAGTTCTGGTAGGTCCCCATGTGTCGGCATACACCAGCTCTAGGGGTTTTGTAGTTTTCCTGGAGGTGAGTTGTGGGTGTGGAAGCTTGTGGATTTTGCTCATGGCACATTCATGACATACATTGCTGAGATCTTGAATCTTTGGCAGCCCTACAACAAGGTTCTTGTGTTGGAGGTTCTTCAGGTCCTTTAGGTTGAGGTGTCCAAATCTGGAATGCCAAGTTTCTGTTTCTTACTTAGTCTGAGAGCTCATGCTTCTTTCCTCATATGGTAGAGTGAGAGGGAATACCTTATTTGCTGACATTGATATTTTGGCTATAGTTTGGTTGGAGGTTTTCTCAGTGATGATACAGTTTTCCTCCTCAAACACTAGCCTGTAACCCTTTTTTATCAATTGTCCCACACTCAAGAGGTTTTGAGCTAGGTCTGGAACATATTGAGCATCTGATATGTTCTTGTATTTTCCTGATTTTGATCTTACTGCTATAGTACCTTTGCCTTTGATCATCTTGGTGGAGCCATCTCCTAGAACAACATGGGAAGTGATAGATTCATCTAGATACGTGAACACTTCTTTGATGTTGGTCGTGTGATTTGAGCATCCGCTGTCGAGGTACCAGACATTATCCATGGGATTTCCACTATTGTTGCACGTGTAGAAGACATAGTATTCATCTGCCTCTTGCTCACTAAACTTTGCCTCTTCAGGTGGTTGCTGGACATTGCCTTTTTGCTTGAACGGGCAGTCTTTTGAGAAATGAGTTGGTTTGGGTCATCTTCTACACTTGTAGAAGCAATCGAATGTGTCATGATTGTTGCGTTTACATAGGGAGCAGTACATGGAAAAATGTTGTTGGATTTTGGAATGCTCAGGTTTCTTATTATGCTCATAGGATTTGTTTGCAGGTTGTATAACCATCTTGCTTTGAAAGGCTTGCTCCATGTTCTGATGTTCAAACCTCTTCATCCTTTCTTCATGGGCTTGGAGTGAGCCCATGAGATCATTGATGGTGAGGGAGTTGATATCTTTAGCCTCTTCTATGGTAGTTACCACAAAGGCATATTTGTGTGTGAGGGTCTTGAGGTTTTTTTGAACAACTTTCTTTTCTTCTACACTGTCTCCATAACTTTTAATTTGATTAATACGGGTTGTTACTCTGGAGAAGTATGAGTGAGCATTATCTTCCTCTCTCATATTTAGTGTGTCAAATTCTTGCCATATATTTTGTAGTTTGAATGATATCACCTTTGATGATCCTTGATAGTCGTATTTAACTATGTCCCATGCTTCCTTAGCGGTGGAAGCACCCATCATCCT
Source organism: Dactylorhiza incarnata (assembly GCA_033032865.1). Taxonomy (NCBI): domain Eukaryota; kingdom Viridiplantae; phylum Streptophyta; class Magnoliopsida; order Asparagales; family Orchidaceae; genus Dactylorhiza; species Dactylorhiza incarnata. Next base: position 12,867,599 of record JAWHQI010000039.1, read on the forward strand.
CGGGAATATACTCCTCCCAATCCCTTGTTGGATATGTAGAAGAGCTTTAGCATCCCTCTTTAGGTTCTCTGAGTACTCCTTGCGCTTAGCCTCTTCCCAGGCTGATATGGGGTCATCATCGGTTGCCTTTGTGAAACCAACTTGAATTAAGTCCCAAAGATCTTGAGATAAAAAAAGAGTGTGCATTTGAACGTGCCAGAAATCATAGGCATCTCCCTTAAAGATGGGCACCCCACTTGGGGAATAGAGAAAGTTTTGTCTTGATGAGCTAGATGATGCCATATGATGAGGGAAAGAGGAGGAACCAGTGCAGTGCGAGAAGAGAACTGCAGGAAATTGGAGGAAGAAGGCAGGATGCCAGCACCAAACTCCTCAACCTTCTGATGGCGAATGGCACATTAACATCCCCACACTCCCTCTGATACCATCTTGAAGAAAATGAAACTGGACAGAGCAAAGAGCTTTTTATTGAATAAAAAACAGGGAAGTGATGCAAACACAGCTGAAATAGTTCACTCAAGTTCAAAGAAACACACAAGAGGGCTTTATATACTCAGCCCAACAGATACAACTTGCTTAAAAAAAATACACGGGAAATACAACCAAACAGCACACTCCCCAACAGGTATGGCAATGCAACCTTATATATATTTTGGAATATTAATTTGTGTTATAACTTCGATGCAGGTAAGCGGCGCAGTCATCTCTTCTTTGTCTGGTTCCAGATGTTCTCCCGTCTTCTTCCTTGCTTCTTCTAATCCTGGATTAGGCGTGCTGATTGGAATATACTTCAACACAAGGAAGCAGAAACCTGCGCAAGCTTATGCGGATGAGGCAGCTGAGTTCTAATTCTATGGCGTCGGAGAGAACCTGAGGGACATGGTGGGCAACCCTTTGATGCAGTGGCATCCTGATGGTAGGAAGGTTGCTGTCAGCACCGCTCTTCCTTATTGGAGGGAGAGGGACGCGACAAAGTTGCATGCTTATGAGGTTACTGCCGCATTATTCAGCACAAAAAACTCCTGCGAGCCATAGATGATCCTGACGGAGGTCCTAACGAAGGAGGCAACAACGTCGCTTTAGGCAGTCACCCTGAACCATTTTGTGAGGTGTGGATTTAAGTAAGCACTGGTAGAGAATGCCCGTCTGTGAAAAGAACTAGAGGTACGCGAAACATATCTTGAATATGGAGTGGTCACACATACATGTTCACACTTGTTGATGTTTCAACTCCTTCCTTTACAGGTCACCCACACTTTCCAAAACCAGAAGTACCGACACGCCATCCTTACATTGGATCTCCTAGGGGGGGGGGGGGGGGGGGTCCCTCAAGGATGAATTTGTCGACATCGACAACCTGACCCTATATGCAAAATTTGGAGACGTTGAGCTTTCTGAATCGGAGGATGCAGACGCTGGTACACATGGAGCGTGCACAAAGGAGGAAGTCATAGGGCCATACCGAGATTATGCATAGGAAAATAGTTCTTCAAAGATTGGCACTGAGTCGAGCGGTTACTGCTTGAACAATCTAGGAACGAATTCTCCTGCATCCCAACCCAAGAAGAAGGCAAAGGGCGAGGAGGTTGCGGTCTCTTCATATGATGAATAATACTGTATTTTATTTCCTTTTTGATGAGTAGCGCGCATAACCCTTTTGGTAAGCGTGGCCACTATAACTTTTGTTTACTATCACGAAATGAAAGCTCTTTACTTCCAAATTTGTTATGTGCGACTTCTAGGTTTGCACATGCGGATACACGTTGCATGTATATATGACAATACTTATGAAATTACGGCGAGTGCAAACTCATTATACGGAGTGTGCAAACTCATTACTCATGAACGCCATACAGATATAGTTGTCATGCTATGATTTTTGCGGGTAGAGAAGTCACGGCCACCGACGTATAACTGTGGCTATTCGAGTTTCAAAGAGGCGATCAATAAACCAAGTGATGCTGAGTGATTCCTTCGGATGAGAGATATCTTTTAGTATATGCGGCGTAGGAATGTGCGGATACAATTAATAGCGTCCGCGCATTATGATGGATACCAGTAAGATAACCTTGATAATGTAGATTAAACATATGAAGCCTACACCGCCGGTGTAATCACATGTTATGAGGAAGAATACAAACATATCTTTGATATTAGAATAATATAATCGATAACCCGGTGCAGACATATGATGAGAGACCACCCGTTATAATAATGATTTTCCCGTGAAACCTTGTAATTTTTGTGAATGAGGACTGTGGGGTCACTATATGCGTAACCGGCTACTTACCTGGTTATTACATTTAAAACCCTTGGGCTTAGATAGATGCCAAAGTGTGTACATTCTCTATACTAGTAACCTCACATTATGATGATTAATAGATTGAAAACTCTAGAGGATAATCCCAAATAGCTAGAAACTTGTGCGGGTATCATAGTTGTGCCGACCCATTAATATATTACCACTGTTGTGCATATATTGGTGCCATGAGATTATCTGGGCTGCGTGCAACCTCCATCAAGTGACCGCACCGTATATTTATTAATTTCATCCTAATTTTCAGCGTTATGGACTTTGGGATGAGTCATACGTACTTCTTGCGATCTCTATGCGATGGTCTGGCCCCATATAACAATATATATTTATATATAGATTGAATTTCTTGAGTGCTGAGGTGAATACCCGCTAAGTGCGGCCAGAGGCCTGGTATCCACCCCATGTATATCTGACATTATTTACTTGGAAAGAAAAGATGGAACACATGTATTCCTTAGTACGGAAGACATCCTCCCAATGTTTGTTAACTTGACTTAAATATTCAAAAGTCCGAGTCTAGGGAGGATCGATTGGTCATAAGGTAACATTGGAGCTTCCCTTCGCTAGAGTCTCCTAGTAAGGTTAGGTGTCCAAAGACAGTGCGCTCCTCTGAAAAGATGTCTAGGGGATTCAAGACATCCACTACTCGACCTAAGGAGTCTACCGCCAAAGGCTAAGGTGACCAGTTGGGCATAAGGAATCCGTGGAGATTTCCTCCGCAAGAGTCGTCTAGTGGGGTTATGGGTGTCTGGAGATTGAGCGCTCCTCTAAAAGGACGTCTAGGGGGTTTAAGGTAACCATTACTCAGAGCTTGTCCTCGGAAAGGTACCGAAGTTGTAGCGATACCTTTGTTGTTGCGCGACATGCTATAGCAATCACTCAAATCACCATGGCCACTCACATATGCTAGCTGTGAGAGTATCCAACAGAGCAATTGCAGTGATCTTACAACAGTGATAAAGGAGACTAGCTTATGCTGTCAAAGAGGGCAAGAGACTTAAAGACCTGCGCAAGAAGTTGGATCGGGAGATCGCAATTCAAGAGGGTTCAAGTAAGTTTCGAGACTGTCCAGAGGGAGTGGTTGTGTAACACACCAAATTCCATGGGTTTGGAGGTTGAAGTGAGACAAGGGGTAGCTGGAAGCTAATGCACGCGTATGTGTTACGGCCGGTGGTAGCATTTTTCCTTGTCCACATGACATCGGCTATGTCGTAGGGAGAGGCTTATCGTCGAGATAGTGTCGACTAGAGATACCGTGGAGCGGTAAGAGATACCACCATTTAGACGACATGTCCTTGTCGTCGAGAAGTGTTGAAGATTGATTTGTCGTAGAGAAGATAACGTCGAGCGTTATCGATACTGTCGTGTGATAGTTTGGTTCCTTAGTCTAGATGACATGGGCCGTGTCATCGAGAAGCGTGTCATCGAGTGGTAGTGCCGAGCGATAGCGATGCCGCTAGCGGTAGGAGTATCAGCTAGAAGAGCATCATGTCGTTGAGAAGCGTGCTGCTCAAGGTGACGTGAGACAGAGAGATTTTTCTAGACTAGAGCAACCGCGAAACGGTAGTTCTACCGACGCGTGGTAGCTTGTGAAAGCAGATCCATAAATCTGCGATTCACAGCTATTTGATTCTCTTGGAAGTTGATCCAATGGACCCGATAGGCTCGTACGTGAACCCTAAAAGGGGTAGAGGCCTTAAACTTTCTCATTCTAAAGTCATTCGTGACTTTTGCAGCTAGGGTGAGAGAGAGGGCAGGGGAGGAAGGAGACCTAGTTTCCTCCATTGGAAGAGCATTAAAGCTCTGTTCGACGATCCGAGACCGGCATCGCGGAGAGGACTTGAAGGCGCACTCTTCTAACCATGCTATTCGAGATCTCCATGGCTAGGAAGAGATTTCATAAGGTAACAACTTTCTTCCTCCTGGTCTTAGGATGCGTGCATGGCATCCCTTTGATTTATGCCTTTCTTTTTATGCATATTTGGCACCGGATCTCTTAAATGAGAGGGGTTTGGGTTGCCTTGGTTCAAGATGAACCACCAGGTCGATTGAGTCCGTCCCCGACATTCTTTGCATTAGAGATCCGCTCCGTTAGCGGATTTGGCTTGGTGGGTGAAGCCGAAATCGTGATCGGTGGTATATTTCGGTGATGTAGTTTTGACGTGCATTTAGGGTTTGTGCTAGAAATCTGTTTGCGACAAAGACGCCGTTGTGATGCCCTTTCTCTTTTCGTGTGAGAACAAATGTTGGCTTAGGACGGGAAAATGTACGTGTTGAATGCTTAGTGGAATGTGGTGTCCACTTGTATGTAGAGGCGTGACTTTGTCTTGTGGTCAGTTGGATAGTCTCGTGTGCTATGATTCATGTAGGAGAACTGTTTTGCTGGAGGACAAGCCCGATGGTGTGATCAACCATGTGCGGTTAAAGTCCCGACTAATGTTCTTATAATCGGTGGTGTTGATTGTGGTGAAATACATTATGTTGATTTTGGTGAAGCTGACAAGAATAGCTAAGCCGGTGGATGAGCCTGATGGTGAAATGAGAGAACCCATGTGCGGGTGGGGTCCAATCAATTGTGTTGGCTTGGGGAAATGTGTTGGGAACTATGCCTAGCAATATTCCTGATTTGCAGAAGTGCTCAAATCAATGATAAATGCAGTATGTATTTGATGATATAGCTTATTCATGACTGCAGAAGATAAATCATATATCAGAAAATTTTCTAAGTCTAAAATTATCTAGGACTGGACATATCGTTGATATAATATACATATAATTGAGAAAGCATCAAAGATACACCACCAATTTATAGACGATAAGACAACAGAAGAGTCGGGAGAAAAGTATCATATTGTCGTAATAGTTTCGACGATATCGTCTTGATGAAGACACATCGTCTTAAAGGTTGAAGAAAACTTGTCGTGGATAAAGCTAAGTTGAGATCTCAACGACGTCGTCTTGAAGAAAGCTTGTTGTGGATAAAGCTAAGTTCAGATCTCGATGATATCGTCTTGAAGAAAGTTTGTCGTGGATAAAGCTAAGTTCAGATCTCGACGACATCATCTTGAAGAAAGTTTATCATGGATAAAGCTAAGATATCTAGATGATATCGTATTGAAGAAAACTTATAGCTGAGAAAGACCAAGTCTAGATGTTTCGACGGCATCGTCTTGAAGAAGAGGTACAACCTTGGTGATTAATGGCTTGACTCATTAAGTCATGAATACAAACATCAGTTTGAAGACCTTATATTATCTAGAAGATCAAGACATTACCATCTTGGAGAAAGGCCATTAGCATGAAGAATAAGTCTAAGTCCTAATGAAATTAACACCTCGACGATGTCGTCTAGAAGAAGTAATATCGTTGAAATATTACATAAAGCCTTGAAGAAGGAAGTACCTAGGCGATATTGTTTAGAAGAAGCAATCTCGTTGAGATATCAAGCCAAGTACTTAAGTAGAAAGTATATCGACAATATCGTCGTCAAGCATATCTGTTGATCAAGATGATATCGTCTTGAAGGTACAATATCGTCTTGACAGTTGCAGAACAACATTTAATGCGCTGGTTCTCTTGGAAATTGACATCTAGGGAAAATCCACGCCGCCCATCATGCACACCAATCAAGGAGTAATAAATAATATCCTCTGAACAGGATATAGCCGTTGCACCATATTTAAGGAAGAATTTTATTACTTTTATATTCTGCAAGTTCCAAGAATGGCAAGACAACTATTATAATCAATTCAGCCGGTTCTTCCAAATATCCTTTCAGGCAATTTATGGAAGATTTCTGAAGGGCCTTTTATGCAAAATTACTGAAGAATATAAAAACGAGAAATCATCGATTTCAAAGCACTTCTTACTACTGAATACAAAAATCTGATCAAGAAAAGAAAAGAAGAACTAGAAGAAAATCTTCATCACTTGGCTGAGAAGACAAGAAAGAATATTTCTCCTACACTAGAAGTGCTTCTATCATCAAAGGAGGAGATTCAGAAGAAAAGCTCTGTAATCCACAAGATCACAGAGCTTATATTTATAAGAAGAAGAAGTCTGTTATTCAAAAAGGGCATATCATCTTGAAGACTTTACTTATACAATAGAAAATATATTCATTACTTTGTAGGGTTCTTTGTGAATCTGAGCTGGTAGGATCTAGTGATAGATCTGAGTTTGTAGGGCTCTTGGTGAGCCTGAGTTTGGTAGGATCTTGTTGGAGATCTGAGATTGTAAGACTTGTAAAGTCTGAGCCTTGTAGGGTTCTGTGTGAACCTGAGTTGTAAGATCTAATTATAGTGAAAAGTTCTAAGTTGGAGAAGTTGCCTAGTCTAGCACACTGCTATATAGGTGGGAGGGATAATGGAATACCTCTTGACACATTGTCTTATAGGGAACCACTATAAATTATTGTGTGCTTTCTGTGTTGATTTTGTGCTGTGATAGATAAAATTTAAAGTAGCAAAGAAATCAGACAACACCTATTCACCCCCTCTAGGTGTAGATCATTGACAACCCATATCTTTCAATTGGTATCAGAGCGAGGTTGAGTTCAAAAGCTTAACAACTTAGAACAAGATCTACAGTTTTTGTTTGGGTTGTGATCTTTCAATGGCTTGTGAGCATTATCAAGAGATGAGATCAAAGAGGCTGCCCATCTGCACCAAAGAGAAATTTGCCATATGGAAGTTAAGAGTCAAGTTATTCATGGAAGCATCAGATCCCATATTATTCATAGTTGTTGAAGAGGGAGCTTATGTCCCTAACACCTTCTCACAGTTCACCTATGAAGATGAAGATCTAATAACCGTGGATAAGAGAGAAAAACACATACTTAAGAATGCTATAGATGATTCTACATCTCAATATTTAAGTCATTGCAAAACAACAAAAGATATGCGGGATTTCTTGGAGATCTACATGAAGGAAACTGAAGAAGAAAATTCAAAGGGTATCACCAGTGAAAGGGTCATGATTCTTGAGGGTGAAAGCTTGAGGAGTATCAAAGACAATATTCTGATAATTCAGAATATCTCTGAGAACGCAGAAGCTTCTAATGCAAGCTCATCAAAATCTGATGACATTGTCAAAGAACCAGTACTCCTCACCAAACAGCTCAAAAGAAAGATGCCCAGAAGAAGAAGAGACAGCCAGAAGACATCCTCCTCAAAATCCAGAAGATCTAGTTAACATGTCCAACATAAATCTTCAAAGGAGGAAAGGTATAACTCTAAACTCAATGAATCTAATTTGGCAAACTTAGTGTGTTGTCACTGCAAGAAGACATGTCACATGATTGTTGACTGCTCCTCTAAGAATAAAGAATTCAAGAAGAGTGATGATATTAGAAGTCCAAAGGAGAAGAAGGAATCTGAAAAAGGATTCACTGCCAAGAAGATCAGAACACTCAGTGATTCTGATTCATCAAAAGATAAGGAGGAGGTTCTCTTTGGCTTTATGGCCATAACTGAAGAAATTCAGGATGGCTCCATCTCTTCTGGGAAGATACTTATTAGAGCCCCCTTATCTGTCTCTGATTTTGAATCAATGATAGTCTCTGTGCATGAGAGTGAGTGTGGATCTGCCTTCAATAGTATATCCTCAAGATCTCCACATGAGGTTGAATCTAACCTAGTGCAGCATAATGAAGCCTTGTGTATTGCCTTGAAAAGAAGCAAGAAACTTCTTAGAGCTCAATCTAAGGAATTAACATCCTTGAAAAATCTGCCCAATCTGAGCTCCAAGAGACAGCTGAAAAGCTGATTGCTATTGGCAAAGAAATGGACAATCTCAAGGATGTCACAAAGCTCCAAAATGCTGAGTTGGGTAAGAAGAACAGGGTCATCAAGGACCTTGAGGAAATGTTATTGGCTGAAAAGAAAATTGTTGCCAGCTTCTCAATGCCCAAGACTGTCCTTCCTATCATTGACCAATTCTCTGCACCATTCAAAGGTGGTGTAGGATTTGGTAAGGAGACAGTTAAGGGCAAAACATCTGAAGCCCAACCATCTTACAAAGAGAAGCTATTCGCATCAAATTTCTCCAATTAGGAATCTTCACATGATCATCTGACCAAAGCTTGCTCTACAAGAAGCAATAAACCCCCCAACACACATAGAAGAGCAAGCTTTGGGCCAAGTGTTTCTCAAACACCCCTTGAAGAGACCCATGTAAAGATTCCAGGTTCTCATGTCCATGGATCTGCAACATCAATACTTAAAAGTAAGGGAAAGGCAGCAAAGCCTGTTCCCAAGGTGGTGAACCAAAATGTGGTGAGACCAGCTCAACAACATACTCACCATTGTGAGGTTCACCCAAGGCATGTTAGGTCAGTTATCTTCACTCCTGCCCACCAACATTTCCAGGTGGAAATACATAAGAGAAGATACAACAGGTATGAGTGCTGGTGCAGTGGAAAGATTGGTAATTTTGCCCTGGACTACTGGTTCAATCCAACAGTGCCTAATGCAAGAAGAGGGCAGACCACACATAGGTATAGTATTTCAGGTTATTCCCCTAACATGAACTAGGACCCAAATCCAATTGGGTGCCTAAGGATAAGTAATCCTTTTTGCAGGTATGTCTAAATGCTAACCCCTTTGGTATTTGGACAATGATTGCTCCAGGCATAAGGCTGGAGTAAATAAGTATTCAAGAAAACTCAATCCAGAGAGAATGGATTAATAATGACACTTGGAGCTTCAAACAAACTAATGCCACTCAAATATCAGCACAATTCCCCAAGAAGTTCATCCCTCTCTTGCTTCTATTGAGGGGGAGCCATCTAAGAGAAGATACAACTAATGGAAAATAATCCAGCTCTTCAAAATGAAGTACATTAGAAGAATCTCTCAAATTCCTGCAACAATGGAGGGGGAGTGCATAGCTTCACTCACAATGAAGTCCTCATATCAATGATTGAAGATGAATAGAATGTTCAATCATCATAGTCCCTACTCTCTCATCTCCATGGTTGAGAAGTAGGTGAGTTAGAAAGCAAAAGACATCATGTTACCTTAGAAGAACAAGAAGCCAAGATGAAGAAAATGAATTAAGTAAAGGAGAAACCAAACCTTGAAGAATGGAGCCCTGCCCATGTAAACATCAAATTGGATCCCTGCCTATGCTCAAGTTAGACAAGCATCATATGAGCATCTCAACGACATAGATGAATTCTCAGCGATACAAAATGAGCAGTCTCGATTACAAAATCTGCGTCTCGATGATATTAGTAAAATCTCGACGACAACGCTAAAGTGATTTCGACGACAATATCGCGACAAAGGTGCACATCATCGAAATACAATGCAGACACTTCATGCTGTATTGAATCACTAATCTGAGTTATCTGATGGATTTCTAATCTATTAACCAAGACAAAAAGGTACGAGCTGTAACACCTCCCCTGCAATGACTATATAATATAGGTCCGGCCGGGACCCCACAGCATATAATCGCCACAACTTTAGTATTAAAAAGTGATATAGATCTAACCATCTCAAAACCCAGAACCAACACAGCAGAAACATTAAATAAACTACAGATGTTGTCCACATCTACATAAGAGTACTACGGCCTTAAGGCCTTACAAAACTCCTACTCAAGCCAAAACAAAAGGGCATAGAAATGTCCAACAGATCACCACAATCCTAAGCTACCTCGGCATGCAAGCCAGGACAGGTAAAGACATCAAAATCAAACAAGAAAGCATGAAAAATGCACTTCATGAAGCTTAGGCCTTTCTGGTCGGCGAGCTAGGTCCAGCCTGCGATCCTTGCCCTGCATCCAAATCACAAAGAATGGTATAACGAGGGTCAGCTTTGGCTGACCAACAACGGTGTAACAACAGCCCTCCTCCCGGCCGTCCTAGCGGACCCCGGGGAACTACATCACCCTGCAAGTCAGCAATTCGTATGAAAATGTAATAAACAGTATTAACATAAACACGACAAGCATGAGTGTCACAATCATCATCCACGTTTCTATGTTGAGCAATAAAGTAAGGGGATCTAGCAATGCAACATGTATGCAAACCTGGGTTTCACCCAAGGCACCCTATGACATGTATGATTCTAACATAACAACACACATCAACATTTCATAACAAACCAAGGGGTACTTATCATTCCCCCCATGGGCGTACAAGCCCAAGAACTCCACTGAGACCTCACCCCTTACATGACTCATCTTGCCAACGGGCGCATCGGCTTACTTGTTCTCGCCACAATCACTAAGCCAAACGTCAAGAACTCCACTGAGACCTCACCCCTTACATGTCTCATCTTGCCAACGGGCGCATCAACATACTTGTTCTCGTTAGTTAGCCCAAAAGGGGACTTGTCTTGCCCGGACACTCTCCCCACATGAATCCAAGCATTCACGGGCTAGCCAGCCGACCACAAAGACAAAGTCACGCCTTCACATACACATACAAATTTCCCTTTCCAAACCAACGTTCATTCTCACACGAAACATAAGGGCAACACATATGATGTTTTCGCCGTCATTGAATTTCTAGCAAAATCCCTAAAATGCACGTTAAGCAACATCACCGAATCGGACCACCGATCACAATTTCAGCTTCACCCAAAATGCCTAATCCACTAACAGAGCGGATCTCTAGTGCAAAATCAAGTCGGGGATGGACTCAATCAACCCGATGGTTCTTCTTGAACCAAGGCGACCCAAACCCTCTCAATTGAGAGATCCGGTGCCATAAAATTTCAGAAAAGAGAAGGTAAAAGCATAGATGCCATGCACGCATCCTAAAACCGGGAAGAGAGATGTCGTTACCCTAACAGTTCTCTTCCTCGCCATGGATTGGTTGAAAGGCACGGATAGAAAGAAGCTCCTTCTAGTCCTCTCCACGGATCTGGTCTCGGATCGGCGAACGGAGCTCCGGTGCTCCAACAATGGCGGATCTAGCCTTCTTCTTCCTCCAAACCCTACCTCTCTTCTAAGCCTCCAAAAGCACAAAGAACTTAATCAAATGAGAATAGAACTTCTCTGCCCTAAAAAGAGCCTTAGGACACACTTATCTAGACCTTAGGATCAAGATCCAAATAGATCGGATGTTCAGGAAACGCTACTTACGGAACAGGTTTCATCAGCTAACGCTGGTGTTAGCACTAGCGCTCGCGTTAGCTCTTCGCCGAACTCCCTTCAACGAACTCCCTTCGTCGAACTCCCTTCGACAAAACTCCCTTCCACGAAACTCAATGAACCGATGGTTCCGAACTCTCTTCGTCGAACTCCCTTTGACGAACTCCCTTTGTCGAACTCCCTTCGTCGAACTCCCTTCGTCAAACTCCCTTCGTCAAACTCCCTTCGTTGAACTCCCTTCGACGAACACCATCTCAAAAGGTGCTTTTCCCGACGGGGCAGCTAACGCCTGCGTTAACACCTAACGCCGGCGCTAGCTCCCAGATACAGAAAACCTATACTAGCCTTAGGCATTCTAGCCTCCGCACTCAGCGAAACCTGGGGTGTTACAAATCCACCCCCCTTATAAGAATTTCGTCCTCGAAATTTAAAACGTTAACGAAAGCACAACCAATACACATACCTGAAATGAACAGTTCCGGAAAGTTATCCCGCATTGTTTGCTCTCGCTCCCACGAGAACTCGTCTCGTCCGCAATTATCCCAACGCACTTTCACCTGCTTGACCTCTTTGTTCTGCAACCGCCGGATTTCACAATCCTCCATGCAAACCGGACGAACTATCGTCCTCAGATCTTCGGTTACAGGAACTGTCCAAGACTCAACCACATCCTCCGGCTCCACCAATGCTTTCTTCAGCACCGAAACATGAAATACATCATGTAATCTTCTTAGCTCTACAGACAATGCCAAACGATAGGCCGCTTTGCATATGCGCTCTGTAACCATAAACAGACCCAAATATCTCGGACTCATTTTCTTGAGTCGTCGAATTCGCAAAACACCTTTGAACGGCTTGATCTTCAAGTAGACCATGTCGCCCACCGCAAACTCCACATTTCTATGGCGTGCGTTAAAATACTTTGCCTGCCGATCCTGAGCAACCTTCATGCGCTCCTAGATCGTTCGCACCATCTCACAAGCGGCTGTCATCACTTCTTTTTCCTAACAACTGGGTGACTCTCGCCTCTATCCAAGACATCGACGTTCGACACCGCCTCTCATACAAAGCCTCGTATGGCGTCATTTTGATAGTCGCCTGGAAACTATTGTTGTAGGCAAACTCCACCATGAAGAGGTGGTCTTCCCAACTTTTACTGAAATCGAGAGCACACATTCTCAACATGTCCTCCATCGTACGATTCGTTCTCTCCGTTTGGCCATTGGCCTGCGGATGGAACACGGCACTAAACTTCAATCTTGTGCCCAAACTTCGCTGCACTAACCTCCAGTCCTTGGACGTGAATCATCCATCGCGATCACTAATGATGCTCTTTGGAATTCCGTGCAACCGCACAATGCTTCGAATATAAAGCTCCACGAGCTTCTCCATGCTATCGTCCTTCCGATTTGGAATGAAGTGGGCTACCTTGGTCAGGCGATCCAAAATCATTCAAATCGCATCGTTACCTTGCCGCGATCGAGGTAAACCATGCACAAAATCCATGGAGATGTCGTCGAATTTCCACTCGAGGATAGGAAGAGGTTTCAAGAATCCACCCGGCCTTTGGCATTCCGCCTTCACTAAGGCAAACGTCTGACACGGGCTTACATACTGATAGTGCATTATTTATAGTTATTTTTATATAGTATTTTAGTAGTAATTAATTAGTTTTTATATAATTTTAATTTAATATATATCTAATTTGCTTTGTTTTATATTTTCAGGGACTTTGGGGCTGCTAATAGCAATTTCAAGCACATAGCCGTGTTCAGGGGAAATTCTGGAGCATTTCTGCAAAAACCCTCAATACACGCCCCAGGTCACGGGCGTGACCTAGGGGCGTGACCATGGCCACGACCGTGTATCGCTTTCAGCTCACAGAACTCGCTGCCACGTCGGATTAAAGTTACACGCCCCAGGTCACGGGCGTGACCGGGGGCGTGACCTTCAAGTCACGGGCGTGACTCGCCCAACAAGCATTCAATTCAAGCAGTTTCTGCCGCCGAGTCGTTCCAGCTTACACGCCCTTGGTCACGGGCGTGACCGAGGCCGTGCCCTCTCCCTCAACTGCCAAATTAACTCCAGATCGCGCCGTTTCCCGCCGTTTCCTGACTCGGTCAAGACACGCCCTAGGTCACGGGCGTGACCTAGGCCGTGACCCGTCGAGATGATCAATTTTGGCGGTTTTTCTTCCCCAACGTTCCCGGGCTTTCAAGACGCAATTACGCAGCTTACACGCCCTTGGTCACGGGCGTGACCAAGGGCGTGACTCAGCAATTTTCTGCCTATAAAAGCCAGCTGCTGCCAAAGTGATGGGCATGCAGGCCATGCTTAGTTTGGATCGTTTCTAGTATAGTTTTTCTGCATTTTTCTTAGTGTAACTTTATTTTATGTCTTGTCTTTTTTAATTCCTAGCTTAGATCTACTTTACATGCAATTGTACTTTTCTTTACTTAGAAATAAAAATAACTTTCTTCTCAATTATGTTTTGTTAATTTTCATAGTATTTGGTCGGATGAATTCTTAAGCTTTTATCTTTTCAAAATCTCTTATTCATAGTTTAGTTTGGAAAACTAAGATTTACCGTTGATTTGCAATTTTTGGTTTCATATTTCTAGGGTATGATAATCAAGTTTGATCCGTATTTTAGTGTATCGAGAGATCCGTAAATACGGGTAGATCGCTCATCGGTAAAAAGAGTTGTATGCATTCCTCGAGAGAGGGTGACGCAAATCTTCCGGATTGGAGTCAAATCCAATAGTGGGGCTCACCGCATAAAGCAAGCTTAGGGGTTTCGACTGGCCGAGGGGTCTTAATCGATCAACCTAAGGTTAGGTGGTAGTTCTCTCGAGAGAGGTTCTATCATATTTTGGGAACCTCCACGGTCAAGTTTGTCTAAATCGATTTCTTTTGAATTCTAGATTTACAAAACATTTCACTTAAGAATGATTCCCGATCAAATGTTTCTTTTCTTCTAATTATTTTCAAAACTCTATTTTACTGCCGATAAAATAATAATAATTTGCGTGAGTAGAAGTAATCAACAGACCCGTGGAATACGACACTTGATATTTATTTGTTTTGAATATCCTATGCTATGAATGATAGGTGCTCTTGCCTATAGTTCGCAGAATTTGGAGAATATTATTTACATCTTAAATTTTAGCTATCAAGTTTTTGGCGCCGTTGCCGGGGAATAATTTTTTTGTTGATATTTTGAAAGCGTGAATTTTATTAATTTTATCATTCTCTTTCTCCACCCCCATTTCTCTTTTTGCTTTTTCTTTTAAAATTCACTTCTATTAGGTAACGGTTGTTTAATTTTCTTTTTTAAAAAAAATGATGTTATCGCAGTTGGCCGCAAAAGTTGCCGAGCTTCAAAATAAAGTTGATCTTTTGGAAGCCGCGCGAATGCGCCAAATTATTTGTCATTTTTGTGGGCATCATCATTCTAGTGAGGAATGCTATTTTTCATTTCAAAAATTTTCTCATGAACATCAAATTAATTTTTCTACTGAAAATTATAATTTTTATAATGAAAATAATAATTTTTATGATGAAAATAATTTTTCTTTAAATAATGATTTGAATGAATTTCCTTCTTACTCTGATGTTGATTATTCATGGTGGCAAGGTCACCCGGATAGTTTTCAGTGCGAAAATGGAAATTCCTTCAATTATGATTTGCATTCCTCGCCTTTTCCACAAATTTGTT
The DNA here is from genome assembly GCA_033032865.1 of Dactylorhiza incarnata. Taxonomy (NCBI): domain Eukaryota; kingdom Viridiplantae; phylum Streptophyta; class Magnoliopsida; order Asparagales; family Orchidaceae; genus Dactylorhiza; species Dactylorhiza incarnata. Next base: position 12,882,739 of record JAWHQI010000039.1, read on the forward strand.
CTTCTTCTGATCTTGAAATTTTTCCGAATGTTATTTCTCCCACTTTAAATGTTTATTCTCAAGATCAAGAAGAACAATTGTACCAAGAATTTCGCAAAGTCATGGAGACACCGGACGAATTAGAAAATGAAAATTTTTCTTCTTCTCCTTCGCCCGCCCTTTCTTCTCATTCTCATGAAATTATAATTCATGAAGAAATTGTGTCTCATGAATTTTCTCCCCTTTGCATTGATTTTTCTGATAATTCTTTTATTTTTGAAAATAAACAACCGACGCTTAATCATGTATTTTCACAAGAAACTCCTCCTTGTGAAAAATTTTCTGACTCGCTAAATTTTGATTCTTTTTATACTAACGATTTTCATGTAGAGGATGAGCCGTTGCAACCAAACGTCTTCACCGATTCATTTGCCGCTCATCTCCAACAATCCAAATTACCTAAGGTATGTATAGGTAATTTGGATTCGCAATTTCACGCTAACGGACAACGGAAGAGTCAAGAGTATAGCGGAGGAGTCGCCGGGCAACGGATTTCGGCATGCTCACCTGAGCGTGAATTAAGGGAGTTGCCTGTGCATTTTCAATTTTATTTTCCTTTTTCCTAATAATAACCGTCTAGCTTAAAGACGGGAAAAAGAAAGCGCTCTTGGGAGGCACCCCTTGCTTATCTTTATTTTTCTTGCCCTTTACTTTTTCCGCATTTTATTTTCTTTTCCCTCCTACTTGGCTTATAAACATTGGGGACAATGTTTATTTTTAAGTATGGGGGTGTATTCTCCTATATTCAGTTTTTATTAAAAATCCAAAAAAAATTAGAAAATCTTTTTCAAAACTCACAAAAAAAATTGATTTTTTTTATTCTTTATTTTCAATTTTGTTATAAAAATTTACAAAATTCAAAAAAATGTTTTCATTTAAAAAACTATTTTAATTTCCAATAAAATAAATTTTGTAATATTAAATTTCTCCAAACTTCATTTATGCAAAATTGATTTTAATTATGAGTTTTCTTTATAGGCTTTTTAAAGAGTTTTCTTTTTATGTAGTTTTAATCTTATATTTCTCTTCAAAATATGTTAGATTTAATTTTTAGATGAATTTGATTTAATGAGTTTTTCATTATCTTGATTTGCTTAGAATATTTCTTAGTTTTACTTTCTCTCTTTAAAATATCATAATTCAATTTTGTAGTAATCGTGTTAAATATCTCTAGATTTTACTTATATTAACTTGAACTCATAGTTTCTTGTAGATTGCTCAAATTATTTTCTATGCTCTTAAAATGTTTCTTTGGAATTTGTTTAGCCTTTGAACCCTAGCCCTTCCCCTACCTTTTTGTTAAACCCATTGTTTGGCATAAAAAATTTTGAAAAGATCATATGTCATGGGATGAGAGGATAAAATTCATCATTCCTAAACATATGCACCCAAATCAGTAAAAGATTATATGGCATGGAGTTGAGAGGATAAAATTCATCACTCCTAAACATATACATTTGGGATATAAAAAGAAGAAGAAATTAAAAAAAAAAAAAGATGGAAATGAGAGGATAAAATTCATCATTTCCCATATACAAAGTAACTTCTTCAATGCCAATTTTACCCCATTTAGCCAAGTTCACTTTTTTTATCCAAGATATTATTGAGAGAGCATAGTTAATATTTTGTAGTTTTCTAAAAGTTTCTCATGATTGTAAAGTTCTTATAATTTTAATCTTGGAATATTTTGCTTAATTCAATGCAATTTTGTTTATGAAGATTTAGTTAGAGAATTTCAAAACTAAAATTTATTCTACTCATTTCAATTTATGAATTATTAATTATTTCTTATAAATCTGAATTTTAATTTCTTAACTTATTTTGACATGAGTTTTATGAGATTTGAAGTGCATAATTTGAAGTAAATCTTTTTGGAAATGTCCTATAAATTCTTCTCATACTTATAAATTAGTTTTTGCTCTGGAATAGCAAAAGCTTAAGTATGGGGGTATTTGATAGTGCATTATTTATAGTTATTTTTATATAGTATTTTAGTAGTAATTAATTAGTTTTTATATAATTTTAATTTAATATATATCTAATTTGCTTTGTTTTATATTTTCAGGGACTTTGGGGCTGCTAATAGCAATTTCAAGCACATAGCCGTGTTCAGGGGAAATTCTGGAGCATTTCTGCAAAAACCCTCAATACACGCCCCACGTCACGGGCGTGACCTAGGGGCGTGACCATGGCCACGACCGTGTATCGCTTTCAGCTCACAGAACTCGCTGCCACGTCGGATTAAAGTTACACGCCCCAGGTCACGGGCGTGACCGGGGGCGTGACCTTCAAGTCACGGGCGTGACTCGCCCAACAAGCATTCAATTCAAGCAGTTTCTGCCGCCGAGTCGTTCCAGCTTACACGCCCTTGGTCACGGGCGTGACCGAGGCCGTGCCCTCTCCCTCAACTGCCAAATTAACTCCAGATCGCGCCGTTTCCCGCCGTTTCCTGACTCGGTCAAGACACGCCCTAGGTCACGGGCGTGACCTAGGCCGTGACCCGTCGAGATGATCAATTTTGGCGGTTTTTCTTCCCCAACGTTCCCGGGCTTTCAAGACGCAATTACGCAGCTTACACGCCCTTGGTCACGGGCGTGACCAAGGGCGTGACTCAGCAATTTTCTGCCTATAAAAGCCAGCTGCTGCCAAAGTGATGGGCATGCAGGCCATGCTTAGTTTGGATCGTTTCTAGTATAGTTTTTCTGCATTTTTCTTAGTGTAACTTTATTTTATGTCTTGTCTTTTTTAATTCCTAGCTTAGATCTACTTTACATGCAATTGTACTTTTCTTTACTTAGAAATAAAAATAACTTTCTTCTCAATTATGTTTTGTTAATTTTCATAGTATTTGGTCGGATGAATTCTTAAGCTTTTATCTTTTCAAAATCTCTTATTCATAGTTTAGTTTGGAAAACTAAGATTTACCGTTGATTTGCAATTTTTGGTTTCATATTTCTAGGGTATGATAATCAAGTTTGATCCGTATTTTAGTGTATCGAGAGATCCGTAAATACGGGTAGATCGCTCATCGGTAAAAAGAGTTGTATGCATTCCTCGAGAGAGGGTGACGCAAATCTTCCGGATTGGAGTCAAATCCAATAGTGGGGCTCACCGCATAAAGCAAGCTTAGGGGTTTCGACTGGCCGAGGGGTCTTAATCGATCAACCTAAGGTTAGGTGGTAGTTCTCTCGAGAGTGGTTCTATCATATTTTGGGAACCTCCACGGTCAAGTTTGTCTAAATCGATTTCTTTTGAATTCTAGATTTACAAAACATTTCACTTAAGAATGATTCCCGATCAAATGTTTCTTTTCTTCTAATTATTTTCAAAACTCTATTTTACTGCCGATAAAATAATAATAATTTGCGTGAGTAGAAGTAATCAACAGACCCGTGGAATACGACACTTGATATTTATTTGTTTTGAATATCCTATGCTATGAATGATAGGTGCTCTTGCCTATAGTTCGCAGAATTTGGAGAATATTATTTACATCTTAAATTTTAGCTATCACATACAAAGCTACATCCCGCTTCATCCCAGGCCACCAAAAGGATTTCTTCAAATCCAAGTACATCTTCGTGTTGGATCTTACGGCGACCTTAGAGGGGGGGTGAATAAGGGAATAAAATTCTTTCTATAATTTTCTAGATAATTACTAAATTGTTTTATAATGAAGGAGATTGAAATAAACAATTTAGATTAAGAATTGAAAACTTAGAACACAATATAATAGAGATTACGCCAAATGATAGAAATCAAGTAAACACAAAAGAGACATGATTATATTATATGAAAAAGTGTTTACATAAATTTGATTTCTATATCGCTAGAAATCGGAGGCGTACAAATGTAAATTTCTTTTTGTTTACCAATCCTTCTCCCAAGGATCGGAAGGCTATCACTTGTCTCTCCCTAGACCAAGCCCAAGCCTATCCTCTAGATCTTCCCAAGATCTAGACGTAGCACACAAGGCCACGATTTCCCACCAAGCCACGCAAGGACTTGGACGCTCCGCATAAGGAAGCGATTTTCCCCTAAGCCGCGCAAGGACTTAGACGCTCCGCACAAGGAAGCGATTTTCCCTACCAATACAAAGTAAAATGTATATAAATGAAAATACAAGATAAAATAAGAACTCCCTAGAAATTCAGATCTCTGAAAGGAAGGTTGAAGCCTCGAGATGATCCTTGATGTAGAAGCGCGTCCGATCTCGTCTTCAATTTCAAACCTTCTCAGCATAAATGGGAGTTCATGAGGTTCTGGAGCTCTCTGGATGGAATGCACTCAGGAAAGGACTTAGAATCTTCAATGGTTGAAATGCACGAACAGAAGGTGTCAATTTATAGAAAATCGCTGTCGGAATTTCTGACAGTGACTGTCGGAATTTTTCGACAGCGCTAAACTGCCGCTGGAGTGCCGTCGTGGGTGGAGTCATGGGCAGTTGGTGTAACCGTCGAGCTGTCGCCTGGGCGACATCGATGTCGGATTTCCGACATCTCAAAACTTCTTTTCGTCGTGCTGCCGTGGAGGGAAGTAGTTGTAACTTCTCTGCTGTCGCCTGGGCGACAGTGGCTGTCGGAATTTTCCGACAGTGAAATTTCCCACATTCAAATTTAGCTCCAGCATGTAGATTGAGTCGTTCTCATCTCCGAAATGGGGTGGCACGTTCTGTAACTCTTCCTGGATTGAAAGTTATGGCCATTTTAAGATCAGCACACAAAACTCATCCAACCTGAGACTTGTCGTTCTCGGATCATGCCCATGAATGAGGAATTGTCTCCTCATTGAACCTATACAACCTGGCCACTATAAACACACAAAAGACTAGATCAAATACAACACGGTATTTGTTATTCTCAAACCAAGAGATGCGGAAAGCAAGCTCCAACAATCTCCCCCTTTTGATAATAACAAATACCCATATGAGAAATTAGTGAGTTTATAGATAAGTGCGATAAAAGATATGCATGAATAAAAGGTTTACTGCGTGACAGATTTTACTCCCCCTAAATATATATGTCACTAGATTTCTCATTTTATTCTCCCCCTTTTGTTATTACCAAAAGTGGGTTGTCATGATCGAGCAATAGACGTTTTCCATGAAAACTTTTTAATATACTCCCCCTAAATTGCATTCTCCCCCTAAATGTATGCTCCCCCTAAATGTTATAATTAATTACAATGGTGCATTATTTAATTATTCTCCCCTTAATCTTCTAGATTTCTTGAATTAATCTCCCCCTTTTGGTATTATCAAAAGAAGGTGGGGTGAGGGTAGTAAGGAGGCATTTAAATAACAAAGCATGATCGAGCTTTTAAATATATGAAATGATAAAGAGTTGAAGCATAGTATATAAAAGAGATTTCAAATAAAAAGATAAGAGTTGTAAGCAAGCGGAAGATTATAAGAAACATCCTTTTTGTAAGCATGAAAAACATAAGTAAAAATATGAGTTTTAGTTCAAAATTGAAAGATGTTTTAACCTTTTTGAAATCTCAAAGTTTTTCATAAAGATATCAAGCATGAAATGAACATATCAAAGAGAGATTATACTACAATGTTACTTAATTTTAGATTCAAGAAAGACCAAAAACATTGTAAAGATCATGCTAGGTTATCTAGTGCATTTTTACATAAAGAGTAGTATAGATAAAGCATTAGAATCCAATACTCATGAGAAGAAGTGTTATGAAAGATAATGATGTGCACATAGGGGTATTTTGGGCAATGTTAACAATTGATTTAAATCATCAAAATACAAGACATATGTAGAGTAAAGTGCACAATAAAACACAAGTAAATTACTTTCACTCACTTTTAATGCACATAATTTTTTAACAAAGTGGTATAATAACTAAGGTTTGCACAAGCCACTTTACTATTCTTTCCAAGGTGCTCAACCTCACAATGCTTATGAAGACTTATCAGGAGGTTCAAGTAGTGCTTGGTGGAGTTATATTTGTCTACATATATAATTTTTTTTGTTCATATTTGTGAGACAACATTCTCCGAATACACTTGTTTTGCAAACCCAATATTTTTTTTTTAACTCTTAACCACTTTTCTAAATTTCATAAGTGCAATTCAAATGTTGTGTAGGCAATAAACTTATGCAAGTTTTAATTCATTGTACAAATACAATACACAAGCAAGCATTTTTAGATTTAGACACACATGTTGATTACCAAAATAAGTGAGTGAAATGTATCATTATCAATCATAAAAACATTTACTCATACTTAGAGGCATGCTAAGCTTGGTTCTACACATTTTTCAATACAATTGATGCACTTTAAATAGATATATCAAAGCATGATAAGCAAAACAATGTTCATAGTAATTTGAAAGAATATGTTTCAACATTGTAAATAATTCATACATGCTTGATATTGACAATAAAGATCGTACAATTTTTTTTTGTTTTATAATTTTTTTTTAAATCAAAAACAGAAAAATCACAAAAAAACATATTTTTGTAAGTTTTGAATTTTGAATTTTTGTAGTAGATTTTTCATAATATGAAGAAAAACATAAATAACAAAAAAATTTTTGTATTTTTGAATTTTGATCTTTTGTAGTTGATTTTTCATAATATAAATAAAACTAAAATAACAAAAGTCAGAAACACAACAAATAAGTAGAAAATATGAACCAACATATTTTTATGGATTTTTTGAAATTTTAAAAATCAGAAAATTCCAACACCCACGCTAGCGCCGGCGCTGGAAACAGTACTCGATTTTTTGAGAATTTTAAAAATCTAATTTTTTATATTTATTAAATGTCCTTAGAGTAGTCTTATGCAGAAATTTTGGAATTTTCACAGATGACTTGATTGCTCAAATTTGCATAAAACTTTAGCTTTTTCAAATACATGTGTTTTACAAAAACATTTAAACTCAAAAAGATAAATTATGCAAACACATGAAGACATTTTTATTAAACAACCCAAAATATGCATGATTTAAGTAATAAGTGAATAAAAATGTTCATGCAGTGAGTAATATAAGTATGTTCTAAGATTAATGGCTACCCCGACTAAATGTCTACACCCTAGCCCCGTACTAAGTGACGGATGGGCATGAGGAGCTGCACGCATGCTGTAGGTTGGGGTGTTAGTCCCATATGCACACACTAGAGAACACTCAACCTAGCACTCTTCCCCCCCATTGCCTCGCAAGGCCCCACTGGAACCCTCCCTGGTTAAGGACAAGACATGACTTAGAGGTTAGGTCTCTAATGCATACAACCCTACGCCCCCGCTATTGTGAGATATAAAGTCATAGGTGAAATAATCTTTTGGACAACCTATGCTTTTAAATCTAAGGGTTGATATATAAACTATGGGTTTTGTTTAATGTGATGAGTTATATAAATCCGCATTGCTTTTCTACTTTTTATGAGATGACGAAATAAGATAACTAGCACAATTACTAATATTCAATAAGTGACAATGCTAGTATGATGAGTTTTGGGTTTCATGTCATGTTATAAGATTAATATTAATATTGCATGTATTTCAAAATAGAATTTCAAATTATAAATCTAGAATGGAGTGATGATTTAGTTTGATTTATACTTTCATTACAAAGTTGATTCTAGAGTCTACAAATATGAGAGATACATGCAATCACTAGCAAAGCAAATCAATACATCAAATAATGTAAAGAAAACATTATTCATAATTTTTATCATAAGATTCATAATTCCTATTATCGATTTGAGATATGTCTTGATAGAACATGAATTATGATTTATGATTATAGACAAATTGGCATAGAATATATCTCAGATCATCATGATGTATGTAAATTCTAATTCTTCTAGACTTGTGATATAGTGATATAGTGATCTTCTTTGAATAAGCATGTTTGATTTTTAAGCCTAGAAATGATGATCATGTAAACATATTAAAGACAAAGATCACATATAGAATGTTTTGAAATTTATAATAAAATTTGCATTCAATAATTGAATCTATTGATCTTTGGTTTTGCATGATAATATATGATTTATGATATAATATTCATATATATATTCTAATGATTAATCCATAAACTATGTGTTTGTTGGAATTTTAATATTCTATATAATTTCAAATCACATAGTTATCATGAAAGTTGAATAACATTGTAAGTGTTCTACCCAGCATAAATATATAAGCATAGACCAAGAAGCAATGCTAGGATGATGAGTTTGAATGCAATGTTATTACATAGGATTAATGGAGATTATGTTGCATGAAATATGAGAAGTTTTTCAAATTAATTTTCTTTAGACCTAGAATGAAATGATTAAACTTTTGATTTGATCTTAATGATACAAGATGATTCTAAGGTCTAAGTTACATGCAAACATAGGTGACACACATCACACACATAATATAAAATATGAAACAATTATTCTAAGGATAGCATGTGATGGAAAAAAATCCATAAACATAGAAATTTCCGAATCAAGCGAACTAAGCTAGCATTTAAAAATGGAGTTGAAATTGGGCAAACTGACAGCACCAAAAGAACTCAAATGAACAAGCCTAGTTTGCCAATAGATGGAGATTTCTGTGCTCTTTCCGAAAAGATATTAAACGCGAAAATCGGACGAGCGGATCAAAAGATATGGCTATATGAAGTTTTGATCAAAAACTCGCTTTTTGAAAGATTAAGCATGCGTTTAGATGAATTTTTGTTTTCAATTTTATTTGATAATATTTTTCATTATAGGGGCTATCATATGCAGCAAATTGAAGATTATCATAACGTTGCGCATTTTAATTTTTACCTTAAGCCCTTTAATAAACCATTTAAATCCATTTTTAAAGCTAATTTCATTAGTCTTGAAAATAATTTCAATATTCAATTTCTAATGATAATTCAAGACAATTAAGGGTAAAGGATTTAAACAGATAAAGTACAATCAAAGATGAGATATAGATCACTTTGAAAGATATATGACTTAATGTTCAATTTTAATACAAATTTGATTTGATAAACATTAGGCTTAAAATGTAAAAGTCATATTTCATAATATATCTAAGTGACCTTAGCGTGTTGGCTCAAAAATAAGAAAATAAATAAAAGAAAAAGCAATTAAGCATATCATGAAGTAGAGTAATGATATTTCATATTTAATTGTTTCTACTTCATGCAATACGATAATTCTAATGAATAAGAGATTTAGGTATCCAAAGGGGACCAAGTGAGATGGTTCCTTTGGGTACCCAAATACATCGAGTAGGCTTTTGGAGAGAAAGTGATGAATGGGCCTTTACAAGTGGAGTTAGTGTTTCGTTTTTAATTTTGGGCCTCCATTCATACTTTGGTTGTTTTTCTTTTAAATTCATATTATGATTATATGACATCTTTACATGATTATATTTGTTTGAAAAATAATTCATTTGTGATTTATGTTTATTCAAATTATTTTTCAAAATAGATTGATGATGATAATCATAATGAATTTTATTATATGGATTCTTTGAAATTTTATAAGAGTGATTGTCTTTCTTTAGAAGTGATTGTTGAAAGAGTGGGTTACAATATGTTTTAAAAGATTGATTATCATTTTGATGATTTTCATTTCCACTCTTTCTTTTAGACATACTCTTATAATATGAAGAATAATATTTTATATTTTGATTTTCATGAAAATGAGTTTTTAAATTTGAGTCATGATTGAAAATATATTGAGACTTATAATAGTGACTCTTAAGAATTTTATGAGGATCATAATTCTTTTTTAAACCAAACTCCTTTTGATTTAATGTGTGAAAATGATCCTTTTTAGAAATGATTTTGTAAGTTTATTTATCCTTGTTATTCAAAATCTTATGATGAAATTTATTAGGTGACATTTGAAATTTTTCAACAAAATATTTTAATTGTTTTAACTTACAAGTTAAAGCATCATTTTCAACTATCAATTTTTCATTATGTTCTTTTGAAACTAAGAGCCCTTTTTCAATTTCCTTGAATTTTTCCTTAAATAAATTGCAATCAAAACAAGGAGTAGGAATTGTAACTAAAGAGCATGAAATAGAATTTAACACATCAATATTTGTTTCTACTTTATCGTTTGCTTTTAAAGATTTATTTTCTAAACGTAATTTGGAATTAACAATTTTTAACTTTAAAATTTTACGTTTAGCAATTTTAAGCATACGAGAAGTAGAAATAGAATTCGTTACAAAAAGAGAAGATTTAGATTTTCTTACCTTGCTATAGTTTCCGTCTTCTCTTTTGCTTGATGTGTTGCCAATAAATGAGTCCAACATTGTGACGTTGTATTTTTCTTCCTCCAAGCATGAGTCCTCATCGATTTCTTCTCTTGGATCCATAAGGAATTCCTCATCGATTTCACTCTTAGATTTATCATCCTCCAAGAGTGAGTCCTTGTCGATTTCTTCTCTTGGATCTATAAGGAATTCCTCTTGTTCATCATCTGTGGAAGGAAGATTATAAGTATTCTCAAGAAATTTCCAAACTTCATAAGCAGTAGGAAGTGTATAAATAAGTTTGAAAATATTTTGATCTAATGCACAATATAGACTATTCATAGATTTGGCATTTAAAAATATTTCATTTTTATTTAAAATACTTGGGGGCATTTTAATTGTAATATTCCATACTTTAATATCCAAAGATTTAAGAAATCTTTCCATAAGAAATTTCCACCCATTATAATTTTTGCCTTCAAATAAAGGTGGTGCTAAAGATTTTTCATTTATAAGAAAATTTCCCCTACTAGTAGAAGCGAGATCATGAGACGCCATTATTCCCGGTGATTAAACCGATTTGGAATAACCTGCGCTCTGATACCAATTGTTGGATCTTACGGCGCCCTTAGAGGGGGGGGGGGTGAATAAGGGAATAAAATTCTTTCTATAATTTTCTAGATAATTACTAAATTGTTTTATAATGAAGGAGATTGAAATAAACAATTTAGATTAAGAATTGAAAACTTAGAACACAATATAATAGAGATTACGCCAAATGATAGAAATCAAGTAAACACAAAAGAGACATGATTATATTATATGAAAAAGTGTTTACATAAATTTGATTTCTATATCGCTAGAAATCGGAGGCGTACAAATGTAAATTTCTTTTTGTTTACCAATCCTTCTCCCAAGGATCGGAAGGCTATCACTTGTCTCTCCCTAGACCAAGCCCAAGCCTATCCTCTAGATCTTCCCAAGATCTAGACGTAGCACACAAGGCCACGATTTCCCACCAAGCCACGCAAGGACTTGGACGCTCCGCATAAGGAAGCGATTTTCCCCTAAGCCGCGCAAGGACTTAGACGCTCCGCACAAGGAAGCGATTTTCCCTACCAATACAAAGTAAAATGTATATAAATGAAAATACAAGATAAAATAAGAACTCCCTAGAAATTCAGATCTCTGAAAGGAAGGTTGAAGCCTCGAGATGATCCTTGATGTAGAAGCGCGTCCGATCTCGTCTTCAATTTCAAACCTTCTCAGCATAAATGGGAGTTCATGAGGTTCTGGAGCTCTCTGGACGGAATGCACTCAGGAAAGGACTTAGAATCTTCAATGGTTGAAATGCACGAACAGAAGGTGTCAATTTATAGAAAATCGCTGTCGGAATTTCTGACAGTGACTGTCGGAATTTTTCGACAGCGCTAAACTGCCGCTGGAGTGCCGTCGTGGGTGGAGTCATGGGCAGTTGGTGTAACCGTCGAGCTGTCGCCTGGGCGACATCGATGTCGGATTTCCGACATCTCAAAACTTCTTTTCGTCGTGCTGCCGTGGAGGGAAGTAGTTGTAACTTCTCTGCTGTCGCCTGGGCGACAGTGGCTGTCGGAATTTTCCGACAGTGAAATTTCCCACATTCAAATTTAGCTCCAGCATGTAGATTGAGTCGTTCTCATCTCCGAAATGGGGTGGCACGTTCTGTAACTCTTCCTGGATTGAAAGTTATGGCCATTTTAAGATCAGCACACAAAACTCATCCAACCTGAGACTTGTCGTTCTCGGATCATGCCCATGAACGAGGAATTGTCTCCTCATTGAACCTATACAACCTGGCCACTATAAACACACAAAAGACTAGATCAAATACAACATGGTATTTGTTATTCTCAAACCAAGAGATGCGGAAAGCAAGCTCCAACACTTCGTACTTCCTGGATGAATGGAGTACTTCGTGAAGTGTGCCTCAAACATCAACTCCTCACGGAGCTTGCCAAAACGAGGGACAACCACCCTTCCATTTCTCTTTAAGAGTCTACTGACCATCTCCAATGCACTGCCTTCGCTTTGCTGAGCTTACAATGCCAATCGCTGACACTCTTCGTCTGCACTGGCTTCCTCTCGAATTCGATCTACTAGATCACACTGCATCTCGATCCAGTTCAGCCGAGCTGCGTTGGACTCACCCTTAGCCACACACATAATGCCAAGAGAGTCAAACTCTCGCACCAAATGCTCGTCATGCGCTTCAATCCAATTTCCTTGCCTAGAGTACTTCCTACTCAAGGCGTCAACCACCACATTGGCCTTGCCTGGCGTATACTGAATCGCTACGTCATAGTCCCCAAGGAACTCGACCCACCTACGCTGCCTCATATTAAGATCCTTCTGATCTAAAAGATACCTCAAGCTTTTGTGGTCCGTGAAGATTTCAACCTTCGCACCATACACGTAGTACCGCCACAACTTCAACGGAAAAATCACCGCCGCCAACTCCAAGTCGTGGACGGGGTAATTTCTCTCTTAAGGCTTTAGCTGCCTCGACCCATAAGCTATCACATTGCCATGCTGCACAAGCACGCAACCCAAACCGCACCTTGACGCGTCGCTGAAAATTTGGAATCCCTCAGTCCCACTAGGAAGACTTAGGATTGGAGCAGACATCAATCTTTCCTTCAAGGTCTCGAACGCACGGGCACACTCTGGCGTCCACACAAACTTCTGGTCCTTACGGGTAAGGGTGGTGAGGGGCAAAGCCATCCGCGAAAAGTTCTCAACGAACCTTCTGTAATAACCGGCCAGTCCAAGGAAACTCCGGACTTCCGCCACGATTCTCAGTACAGGCCAATCTCTAATGGCTTCAATCTTCGCAGGATCCACCGCCACCCCATCTCCACTAATCACGTGGCCCAAGAATGCCACTTTCCCGATCCTGAACTCGCACTTTGAGAACTTCACATAAAGATGGTTCTCCCTCAATGTCTACAACACTATTCTCAGATGAGACTCATGCTCCGCCTTCGACTTCGAATACACTAAGATGTCGTCAATGAACACCACCACGAACGAATCCAGGTACTTTCGAAACACTCGGTTCATTAAATCCATGAACACTGATGGCGCGTTTGTCAGACCGAACGGCATCACCGAGAACTCAAAATGACCATATCTCGTCCCAAACGCCGTCTTGGGAATATCCTCTTCTCGAATCCTTAGCTGATAGTAACCCGACTTCAAGTCCAACTTGGAGTACACCGTCGACCCCACCAGCTGATCGAACAAATCATCGATTCGCAGAATCGGGTACTTATTCTTGATGGTCAACTTATTCAACTCGCGATAGTCTATGCACAGCCGCATACTAACATCCTTCTTCTTAACGAACAACACCGGCGCACTCCATGGTGAGGAGTTGGGCCTAATGTACACCTGCTCGAGCAACTCTTGCAACTACGCCTTTAACTCGGCCAGTTCCTTCGGTGCCATCCTAAACGGAGGATGCGACACCGGCCTCGCATCCAACACCAACTCAATTGAAAAGTCGATTTCACGCTGAGGAGGCGCTCCCGGAAGATCCTCAGGGAACACATCCTCGAATTACTCCACCACTGGCACTTCTCCGATCGCCAACTTTGTGGAGTGAGTCTCCAACAAAGCGACAAATGCCTCACCTCCTTGATTCACCGCACGCACCATTTGCATGGCAGAAATCAGGGAGCAGGCCACTCCGCATAGGCCCTCGAACTTGACCTCCGCTCTTCCTTCACTCCTTAAGGTCACCACCTTCAACAGGCAGTCAATACTAGCTCATTGCTCTGCAAGCCAGCCCATTCCCAGGATGATGTCTAATTCGGCTAGTGGTAGAATTGCTTCTACCAACTCGAAATCACACACGCAAATCCTCATCACAATGCGTCCTTTCCTTCCAGTGGTCATGAAAGACCCATTCGGCATGCGCACACTTAGCTCCGCCTCTGCCTCGACAGTCTCAACACCGATCCTCCGGGTAAAGCTTTCTGCGGGAAAAGAGTGTGACGCTCTCATGTCGAACAACACTCTAGAGGGGTAGCCAGACACTGGCATGAAGCCTAACACACGTATAACGAATATGAAAGGTCGCAAACAGGTTAAAACTATTAAACGAAACTCTGAACTTTCGTACCTGTCACCATGTCAGGTTGACGAATCGCTTCCTACTGCCCGAGGTTGTACGCTCTAGGCTGCACAGGAGGGAAACGGGAAGCACTGGACTCCGCCGCCTTCCCTTTATCCCCAACACTAGGACCAGAATGCACCGACTGCTCCTGCCTCTGCTCTGGCTCAACACCACTCTCGAAACAGACCCGAGCTATGTGGCCCACTTTGCCACACTTGTAGCATGTCAGTGCCCCCTTGGAACGGAACTCTCCAGAAGTCGCACCGCTCCTCTAGCCATTCCTAAAAGGATGGGGCTTTTTCTTCCATCAACTTTTCTCAAACTTCCCCTCAGACTGAGATGGCTTACTTTCTCCCTGCTTTGCCGCCAAGCCCTTGCGACGCTGGGTTCGCTCCATATCGTTCTCCAAAGTTCGAGCAGCTTCAACCAACTCATTGAACCCCGCATTCTTTAAGGCTATCAGAGGTTGCCTTAAATTCTCTCTCAGACCCTGATAGAAGAGATTATCCCTCTCCTCATCATCTGCCATGGTCGTTCCCGCGTAACGACCCAACCGAGTAAACTCCTGCAAGTACTCGCCTACCATCTTCTCGCGCTGCACCAAGTGCAAGAACTGCCGCTGAAGGGCTAACCTCGTCGAAGAGGGGATATAGCGCTTCAGGAAGGCATTCCCGAACTCTTCCATGGACGAGGCACGTCCAGGGAAATGACGACCGCTATAATTCACCCACCACAGCTTTGCGTTGCCTTCTAACATAAACGCTGTGAACTGGGACTGCTTGTCCTCTAGGGTCTCTGCCGCTTTCAGGAGTTCCTGAATTCTCGCCAACCAATCCTCAGCGTCCGTCGGAGTGCCAACTCCTTTGAACGTCGGAGGATGGAAACTTAGATAGTACTTCATCTGACGATCTCCTTGCCCAACCGCTCTCTCGGCTAATGGCTCTACCTGCCTTACTCCCACCTCCGGCGTCACAGTGACCAGAGTAACAGGAGTCGCAGCCTGCACAACAGGCGTCGCAATCTGTGGCATTTCTGCAGCTTGAGCCTCCACCATTGCCTCTGCTAGCTTATGCCAAAAGTCTGCCGGGGACATACCCATATTCCCAAGGGATGGGGCCATTGCACTGCTTGCCGACAGATCTTCTTGACGCCTCGACGTCCCAGCATCATCGCCACCATCCTAGCATAAGCAAGGAAAAATGAATCAAATTCTATTCGCAGAACTCGAATGCAAGGACACTCATGGTCCCGCAAGGTACTCCTATGTGGACAACCTCTTAACGCGATCCGAACATGCTAAACCTCAATAAGAACGCTAACCTAGCTCTGATACCAAATTGTAACACCTCCCATGCAATTACTATATAATATAGGTTCGGCCGGGACCCCACAGCATATAATCGCCACAGCTTTAGTATTAAAAAGTGATATAGATCTAACCATCTCAAAACTAAGAACCAACACAGCGGAAACATTAATTAAACTACAGATGTTGTCCACATCTACATAAGAGTACTACAGCCTTAAGGCCTTACAAAACTCCTACTCAAGTCAAAACAAAAGGGCATAGAAATGTCCAACAGATCAACACAATCCTAAGCTACCTCGGCATGCAAGCCGGGACAGGTAAAGACATCATAATCAAACAAGAAAGCATGAAAAGTGCACTTCATGAAGCTTAGGCCTTTCTGGCCGGCGAGCTAGGTCCAGCCTGCGATCCTTGCCCTGCATCCAAATCACAAAGAATGGTATAACGAGGGTCAGCTTTGGCTGACCAACAATGGTGTAACAACACCCCTCCTCCCGGCCGTCCTAGCGGACCCTGGGGATACATCACCCTGCAAGTCAGCACTTCGTATGCAAATGTAATAAACAATATTAACATAAACATGACAGACATGAGTGTCACAATCATCATCCACGTTTCTATGTTGAGCAATAAAGTAAGGGGATCTAGCAATGCAGCATGTATGCAAACCTGGGTTTCACCCAAGGCACCCTATGGCGTGTATGCTTCTAACATAACAACACACATCAACATTTCATAACAAACCAAGGGTACTTATCATTCCCCCCACGGGGGTACAAGCCCAAGGTCAAGAACTCCACTGAGACCTCACCCCTTACATGGCTCATCTTGCCAACGGGCGCATCGGCTTACTTGTTCTCGCCACAATCACTAAGCCAAAAGTCAAGAACTCCACTGAGACCTCACCCCTTACATGGCTCATCTTGCTAACGGACGCATCAGCATACTGATGGCGCAAATCTTAGCACACCGCTATAGGCGGTAGTAAGACTGCGGCACGAAATGGCAGTGTACCGATCGTTCAAGTAATATAAAATGAGGAGTAATCCCCGAGTATCGAATCTCTCAAGGAACACAGTAAGGTGGAGTTAACGTTCGAGGAAGGACTTGAGATCGAAGTCCAGCGATAGGTGGAGTGCGGACGAAAGGGATTTGGTTTGTGAATAATAAAATAAAATATTACAACTACTCCTATGCAATGCCGCTATGCAAAGCTTCGCTCGGCGGGATGGAAGACTACGTAGGCCTTGAGCGCACTACTTCGTTGGGCGGATGGACGAGTAGGCTAGCGGAATCGAACTATGCAGGCCTTGAGCGCGCTGCTTCGTTAGGCGAATGGAATACGGGCCGCGATGCCACGCTTCGGTAGGCGGATGGACGAGTAGGTATACGGACGAGGGTCGCATGCACCTCGTCGACAAGCACGCCACTAGCAATTGCTAGTGCGGCACACGAACACGAAAGCGGAATGGAAATTAGATGGGGGCGCACCTCATAAACACATATGAATAGTATAATCTCAAATAAATGAAATAGATATTACATAACAAGATTCATTGTGTATATCATCAAAATATAGAAGAGCCTAACTTAAACAATCATCAACATAAAGAAGGAAAAAGAGGGTAAAGGAGTCGACCACATCCGAAGCCTTGCAGAAGATTCACGGTTGGAATCGCTGGGTTGTCAATCCGCGTCCAAGCTCGGTCTTCAACTGCGTCCGAGGTAGAGGAGGGCTGTCACTTCCTCCCAATGGCTCGTCTTCCTCGTGTCACGGTCAAATCTACTCCGATACACGATCTCCTTGCTCGACGTTGGCGATCTTTGGGCTAGAAACCTCTCCTTGGAGCTCAAGGATGATGGAGGAGGCCTAGGGGGGCGGAGAACCGGCGGAAGGGGCGAAAACGGCGGACTGGACAGCAGAAATGCGGAGTCCCCGACCTAAATCGTGAGTAGGACAATTTATAGGTGATGGAATAAACAGTGCGCACGATCATTGGCGCACGACCAGTGGTCGTGCGCGCTGGAGTTCTGTGATCGTGCGCCTACCTGGGTGGAGCCTGCAAAGTAAGAAATTTATAAAATACCATGTTCGCACAACCAGTCGCGCACGACCGGTGGTCGTGCGCACTATCGTAGGTGGTCGTAAGCACTGGTTGAAACAGAACTCATGAAATTGATGTTAAGTGCGCACGAACAGTGGCGCACGACCGGTGGTCGTGCGCACTATCGTAGGTGGTCGTGCGCACTGTCCGAGACAGAACTCAGAAAAAAGGGTTAAGTACACACGATCAGCGGCGCACGACCAGTGGTCGTGCGCAATCGAACCAGTGATCGTGCGCAGTGTTCCTGTACATAATTTTACCAGGAACACCTGCACGACTCCTGTTTCTACAGAAATGCTAATCAGGCCACTAAAAGTGGCACTCAACAAAACGATAAGGCTATCAAAAGGGAATAAGCATAAAACACACCAAATTAGGCCAAGAAGTGCACCTAGCATAGAAAGACAAATATGAGCTGAAACAGGGCTAAAGTGCAGTGAAACGACTAGAAAACCGGCCTAGATGAGTCCAAATATGTGTATATGATCAGGACTCATCACACCCCCAGACTTACCTGTTTGCACGTCCCGAGCAAACAAAATCTAAGCAGACGGGGAAAAAGAACTAGCTGACAGAGAAATTGCGACACCGAGTACCATGCGAAGTCGCGTGCTCGCACGCATAAAAATATAACAGAGGAAATTTCTAAGTATGCATAACAGTTTGTACTTTTCTCAAATGCGTATCAAAAATTTATTACTACTCAAAAATAGAATCACGACGAATCATCCGGTCACGCGTAGGGAGAAAATAACTAATCGCAAAGGTGAGCATTGCCAAAGATCGGGGCTCAGGACAACTCCATTGAAATCCATCAATGTCGGTGACCATAAGCTTGCCCGTTCGCATTCTCTCCACGGCACTGGTTTGACTCAAATGCGTGAATCAATAGGACTTAAGGTTTTAGATGAGGCTTGGGTTTAGGTGAGGTAAACAAATATAAACATGAAGGCTTAGAACACAAAAACCCATATGAGCAAATGCATAACACTATCCAAGTAGCCATAAAACACGCGGGCGCACCACACCCCCAGACTTAGAGTTAGACGCATGGGTGTGTGCACCGCCTACTCCCAAATATAAATCCCAAACAGATTTTTTTTTAATTGAACTTTTCATTCTTCTTTTTCTTTCTTTAGCAATTTCAGCAAATTTTCAAAGATGCACATCCACATTTCCACATTGTACTTCCACAATCAACACCACCAATTTAAAATTTAAACAAAATGCTTGCATCTTGGGTGTGCGACTAGGATGGGAGTTTAGGCTTTGGTGACCAATAGTGGAGCTGAACCAAAAGAATGGGGTAGGCACAACTGGGCTAACGAGGAAATAATGATAGGAATGGCACAAAGGCTCAACCGGGCCAAAATGATGGCCTATATCACATTCACGCAATTGGCTAACCGTATACCCATGCTTCAAGAATCGCTTGGGGCAAGTTCTTAGCCACCGAGAAAGATAATCCTTTCTCCCGGCTCGGGTAATACGAGGCTAACGAACGTCTACACACATCCCTATGCTACCGTTTGATTCACACCGGATTCACCAATTTTTGAGTGTAGTAAACAATATTTACGCTAATAGATAAATATAAACTAAAAGCATAAAAAGAAATTGAATCTACACGAATTTCTATGTGAGACATGAGCACTCGACTAGGAGCACTATTGAAGTCAACATTTTGCTCCTACTCACAATCCTAAGCCAGCACAATGATTTTCCCAAATCACACAAAAAGAAATGAGTTCAGCTCAAGACGTGCCAACAGCTAAGTGCACGCTCAAGTGGGTGTAGTGGTGTGCAGTGCATATGAAAAACTTATAAACTGAAATAAACTAAAAGCTAAAATAATAATACTACCGGAATGCGTGCGTGCGTGCACGTGCATGGTTCTCACTCTCCCCCAGACTTACGTGAAAGCATAATCTAAAATATGATCCTATAAACATTCAACTAAGGAGAAAAGGAAGAGTGTACCCCATGCTC
Source organism: Dactylorhiza incarnata (assembly GCA_033032865.1). Classification (NCBI taxonomy): domain Eukaryota; kingdom Viridiplantae; phylum Streptophyta; class Magnoliopsida; order Asparagales; family Orchidaceae; genus Dactylorhiza; species Dactylorhiza incarnata. The sequence continues at coordinate 12,902,554 of JAWHQI010000039.1, forward strand.
AGAAGTGAGCATACCGGAAGAATTGGCGTTAAATTCTGAAAATCACCAGGTTCCCTGCCCGAAAAATCACTGCTCCTGCGAGTAAAGTAAGCACAACACCAAAAAGACAAGAGAACATAATATAGATGAAGTTCCAAAATGATGCCCAAAAGAGCATTCACAAAACTAATGTTAATAATAATACAAAACATACTAAGAGATGATTGGTCAAATAACAAGATAGTTAATAAAAACAAGAAAAACACGACAGGGCTGTGATTGACTCGCACACATGACTAAAAATCACTCCTCGTCGCTATCAGTGTCATGAATAATAACAGGAGATGGAGGACGCCTGGATGAAGATGCAAAACGAGCAGGAGGCGGAGGTACATGCAGCCCTCCCCGCAAAGCTTGCTGGTAGACAAAGTCTGTCAGCCAATACTGATTTGCTTCCAAATCGGCGAGACGCTGGTTGACGTTTGGAATCTCCTGTCCTCGTGAAGAACTGCCCTCCTCCTTGGGTCTCCGGTCCTGCTTGAATGACTGACGCCGCGGCTGCGAGAGGGCTATCTCACGGTGAGTAGTCGTTGGCTCAGCCGGCTCTCCATGCTCCTCATCATCACGCCTCTCCCTAGGCGCATCACCTGGCATCACGACCACAAAACTCCTTCTACTCTTCTTCCCCACGACCCGAAGTAGATGAAAGCTCACCATGGTGGCCCTGGTGATGAAGGAGGGCGCAGTCACCTGCACCATCGGAGGCAGCTGACTCCAAACCCCCAATCCCTTTGCAATGCGTGTGATAAAATAGGCACCACCAATGGCACCAGTGAGACCGTAGGTGGCCTCGTGATGGAAGAAGAAAGCAAGCATGTAGCCCAGATGCACGGGCTGCCGGAATTCCATACTATATAAGGAGATCAAATCTTGCTACCCCACGACGTTCTGACTGAGAGCTCGGGCGACAAGAGAATGACTAAGGACATGCTGCAAGAATCGGAGAGCAGGCGCGACGATCCAGGTGGATTTACTTTTCCTGGCCACATACTCTTCGTCCCGTCCCGTGAGAGCACACCATGCGGCACGCGGGGTGACGCCATCAGGAAAGGAGACATCCATATTCTGAAAATCGATCGCAGCAGCCTCCGCTTCAGTGTAGAAGTCTGCGTGTACAGCGAGCTCCGGCAAAGACAATGTGACGACACTCCCCATAATTCGGAAAGAGCATGTTGGCGGCCGGCAACCGGAGGGCATCACCTCCCACTCGAACGTCGAAAGGAACTCTAAGGTGAGCTCTTTGTAGCCAAGATCATCGCACTCAAACACCTTACTCCAGTGATCGAACGAGTAGCGGAGGAGGACGGCCTCCCTCAAAACTCCATTGTCTCCGATTGAGCTAAGCTCATTCCAATCTACCAATCTCTGAGAGAGAAATGGTTTATCCTTTAGCGAGTTGTAGCGCCGGGTGTGCACATCCTTTGAGAATTTACCCATACATGCCAAGATCTGGGCCGGAGATGCAGAGGCCCGACCTGAGCGACGGTAGGTCTTGGCGGAGTGACGATCTCCCGCATTCATGGTAGCAATAGGCGGATAAGAAAGGGGAGGAAGCTACGGAACTCACCGGAGGAGAGGCGACACGCACGATCAGCGGGATACCAAGTGGAGCGGCGCACGAACAGCAGCGAACGAACCCAGAAAGCGGAAACCTAGAATGTGCGCAGATAGCTCGGGCGAATCGGATTTTATAATAATCTGGGCCGATCGCACGACCAGTGGTCGTGCGCGATAAGTAATGCGCACGATCAATGGTCGTGCGCAAAGGGAATTTTTGGGCAGCCAAATTTGTAGTGAAAACCCAATCCACCGTGCAGTATGCGTACAAATAGGGTTCAGCGCATGCAGCGAGACAATCACAACCTTATGAACAACTTAACTAAGCTAGAAGAAAAATAAAAATTCAGGAAAAAGAAAGATAACTGCTGGGGTTAATGTCATCCCAGCACGACTTATTCAAAAACTAAAGGTTCTAGCTAATGGGCGTATGAAAAAGGAAATGAACAGGTAACTGTTCTAATACGCGTGTCGGTAACAGGTACCGATAAAGTGACAAAACAGTTACTCCTCTACCCAAATGATAATACCTACATAACGCAGGTAGAGGAAACAGAAAGTAAGAAGAGGAGGAAATATCCTCACTCAACTCACCAAACACATCATTGCCTAGCAAGGTGTCATCAACAGGGAGGTGGCTGGTGGAAATTGAAATGAGTGGAGCTTCCTCTACGGAGGGGGAATCAGCCTCCTCACATGAGAGGATGCTCGCACCATTGACTTGAGCATCGTGCTCCAAGCCCTCCTGAAGTACCTGTGAAGACTCGACCTGCACAGGCTCGGATAAAGAAGGGGGATCAAGAAATAAAGAAGAAGAATGACTTAAATAAAAATCAAACGGGGGAGTGATCCCGATCTCACTCCCATCAGGTTGGGGAAGTGAAATAATGTTTGCATTGTCATCAATGCTACAAGGTTCAACGGGATCAACGGTGGCCAGGCTTAGGATTTGGACTTCCTCCACCGGTGCTGAGGTAAACTCCTCTTCACCTAGAAGGTTGTCCTCCTCCATAGGAGTAGGCAAAACACTCAGATCAACAGCCTCCTCTTGTGACACATCATCGACAATGTCGTCAGAGACGAATGTAGTATGCACAACAGGGGGAAGAATAGTGCTCGGGTAAAAGTCGAGCACCAACTCCTCACAAAAAATCGAATCCACTAGAGGTAGTGGATGTACATGGAGAATAGGCTCAGCAATGTCGGTGCATAGATCAGCCGCACATCCGGTGACCGTGTCCATACCATACCCTTCAAGATGTGAAGGTGACAAAGACACATAACCGGATGTTGAAGGTGTGCCGCCAGAGTTAGGAGTTGGGATGATACGGATATCCGGCTCGTCATCCTCGTCCAATTGGCGAAGATACTCAGCACAGTCCTTCAAGACATGATCAGTGCTCCGACAAAACCGGCACTGCCTTGCGGGCTTCTTTGGTACAGCGGGAGCTGAAGCCGAAAAGAAGTATGACGGTAAAGGCTCAGCAGAGTAGCCATAAGACTTACGCGCACCATATGGAGTACCAGACGAAGTCGGTGCTCCATATGCTGGGCTATAAGAATCATGCCTACTATTCTCCGTAGGGCATTCATCACTAGAGTGGGAGGTATCTCTACACCAACGGCAATGGATATTGAGATGTGCCCACATAGTGTGAAGATAATATGATTCAAAATAAAAAGCTATTGTGCAAAATACTACACCTAACATAAAATTACTGAAGCAACCTAATATAAAACAGGAAACAAAATACGAGGAAATAAAACAAAGGAATGCAATTTACAAATGGAAGGGCTTCTCTCTCAGGTTCTCCCTCTCCAGAAAACTCACACGACTGTAGTTCCCCGGCAACGGCGCCAAAAACTTGATGGCGCAAATCTTAGCACACCGCTATAGGCGGTAGTAAGACTGCGGCACGAAACGGCAGTGTACCGATCGTTCAAGTAATATAAAACGAGGAGTAATCCCCGAGTATCGAATCTCTCAAGGAACACAGTAAGGTGGAGTTAATGTTCGAGGAAGGACTTGAGATCGAAGTCCAGCGATAGGTGGAGTGCGGACGAAAGGGATTTGGTTTGTGAATAATAAAATAAAATATTACAACTACTCCTATGCAATGCCGCTATGCAAAGCTTCGCTCGGCGGGATGGAAGACTACGCAGGCCTTGAGCGCACTACTTCGTTGGGCGGATGGACGAGTAGGCTAGCAGAATCGAACTATGCAGGCCTTGAGCGCGCTGCTTCGTTAGGCGAATGGAATACGGGCCGCGATGCCACGCTTCGGTAGGCGGATGGACGAGTAGGTATACGGATGAGGGTCGCAAGCACCTCGTCGACAAGCACGCCACTAGCAATTGCTAGTGCGGCACACGAACACGAAAGCGGAATGGAAATTAGATGGGGGCGCAACTCATAAACACATATGAATAGTATAATCTCAAATAAATGAAATAGACATTACATAACAAGATTCATTGTGTATATCATCAAAATATAGAAGAGTCTAACTTAAACAATCATCAACATAAAGAAGGAAAAAGTGGGTAAAGGAGTCGACCACATCCGAAGCCTTGCCGAAGATTCACGGTTGGAATCGCTGGGTTGTCAATCCGCGTCCAAGCTCGGTCTTCAACTGCGTCCGAGGTAGATGAGGGCTGTCACTTCCTCCCTATGGCTCGTCTTCTTCGTGTCACGATCAAATCTACTCCGATACACGATCTCCTTGCTCGACGTTGGCGATCTTTGGGCTATAAACCTCTCCTTGGAGCTCAAGGATGATGGAGGAGGCCTAGGGGGGCGGAGAACCGGCGGAAGGGGCGAAAACGGCGGACTGGACAGCAGAAATGCGGAGTCCCCGACCTAAATCGCGAGCAGGACAATTTATAGGCGCTGGAATAAACAGTGCACACGGTCATTGGCGCACGACCAGTGGTCGTGCGCGCTGGAGTTCTGTGATCGTGTGCCTACCTGGGTGGAGCCTGCAAAGTAAGAAATTTATAAAATACCATGTTCGCACGACCAGTCGCGCACGACCGGTGGTCGTGCGCACTATCGTAGGTGGTCCTGCGCACTGGTCGAAACAGAACTCATGAAATTGATGTTAAGTGCACACGAACAGTGGCGCACGACCGGTGGTCGTGCGCACTATCGTAGGTGGTCGTGCGCATTGTCCGAGACAGAACTCAGAAAAAAGGGTTAAGTACACACGATCAGCGGCGCACGACCAGTGGTCGTGCGCAATCGAACCAGTGATCGTGCGCAGTGTTCCTGTACAGAATTTTACCAGGAACACCTGCACGACTTCTGTTTCTACAGAAATGCTAATCAGGCCACTGAAAGTGGCACTCAACAAAATGATAAGGCTATCAAAAGGGAATAAGCATAAAACACACCAAATTAGGCCAAGAAGTGCACCTAGCATAAAAAGACAAATATGAGCTGAAACAGGGCTAAAGTGCAGTGAAACAACTAGAAAACCGGCCTAGATGAGTCCAAATATGTGTATATGATCAGGACTCATCACATACTTGTTCTCAGCAGTTAACCCAAAAGGGGACTTGTCTTGCCGGGACACTCTCCCCACATGAATCCAAGCATTCACAGGCTAGCCAGCCGACCACAAAGACAAAGTCACGCCTTCACATACACATAAAAATTTCCCTTTCCAAACCAACGTTCATTCTCACACAAAACATAAGGGCAACACATACGACGTTTTCGCCGTCATCAGATTTCTAGCAAAATCCCTAAAATGCACGTTAAGCAACATCACCGAATCGGACCACCGGTCACGATTTCAGCATCACCCAAAATCCCTAATCCACTAACGGAGCGGATCTCTAGTGCAAAATCATGTCGGGGACGGACTCAATCAACCGGATGGTTCTTCTTGAACCAAGGCGACCCAAACCCCTCTCATTTGAGAGATCTGGTGCCATAAAATTTCAGAAAATAGAAGGTAAAAGCATAGATGCCATTCACGCATCCTAAAACCGGGAGGAGAGATGTCGTTACCCTAAGAGTTCTCTTCCTCGACATGGATCGGTTGAAAGGCACAGATAGAAAGAAGCGCCTTCTAGTTCTCTGCACGGATCTGGTCTCGGATTGGCGAACGAAGCTCCGGTGCTCCAACAATGGCGGATGTAGCCTTCTTCTTCCTCAAAACCCTACCTCTCTTCTAAGCCTCCAAAAGCACAAAAGACTTTATCAAATGAGAATAGAACTTCTCTGCCCTAAAAAGAGCCTTAGGACGCACTTATCTAGACCTTAAGATCAAGATCCAAACAGATCGGACGTCCAGGAAATGCTACTTACGGAACAGGTTCTGTCAGCTAACGCCGGCGTTAGCACTAGCGCCCGCGTTAGCTCTTCGTCGAACTCCCTTTGACGAACTCCCTTCATCGAACTCCCTTCGACGAACTCCCTTCGACGAAACTCCCTTCGACGAAACTCTGGCATTAGCGCTAATGCCTGCGTTAGCTCCTCGACGAAGTCCCCTTCGACGAAGCCAACTCAACGACCCGACGGTTCCGAACTCCCTTCATCAAACTCCCTTCGACGAACTCCCTTCGTCAAACTCCCTTTGACGAACTCCCTTCGTCAAACTCCCTTCGACGAGCACCATCGCAAAAGGTGCTTTTCCCGATGGGGCAGCTAACGCATGCGTTAACACCTAACGTCGGCGCTAGCTCCCAGATACAGAAAACCTGTTCTAGCCTTAGGCATTCCTGACTCCGCGCTCAGTGAAACCTGGGGTGTTACACGCGCCTGTTCATCTACTCCTAATATAAATAGAGTGAATACTTGGTGTTACACGCGCTCTGAGGATTTCAAGATTGGAGAAAGAGGTGGAAGAGGAAGATCTGACTGCTGAAGATCTATCTGTTGGATATGCCTGGTGTGGGCACAATGGCAAGACCTACGGGTCTATTAAAAAGGCAGAATTCAACTAGAAGGGAAAGCTCCTTGCAGATATTATAGTGAAAGTACTGATGTGCAAGCCTGGTTCCCATGACAGGATCTCAAAGGAAATGTTTGAGACAATGTGCAAGATCATTGTCGCAAAGAAAACCGACTGGAGAAGGTTCCTATTCCAGAGAATTAAGAACACCATGAAGACCCCATCATATGGAAGAATCTTATCCATTTTCCTCCTGAACACCCTTAGGGATGTAGTTAAGAGAAACATGGGAGCACATCTGCACTACTCAAAGAAGTTAGTTTCTAAAATGCTAGACAGGTGGGATAGAGTTATCCCCAAAACTCCCAAGGATGCCCAAACTGCTCCAAAAGGAAAGAAAAAGAAAGATGTGACATCTGATCACTCAGATAAGGAAGGGTCCTCTAGCAGTTCTAAAAGAGGAGGAACATCACCAATTCCAGACCCAAATCTATCACAGGTTTCTGAGGAAGAAGGAGTCCCATCTCTACCAAACTCTTCTTGGACAAAGGGGGAGGTAGCTCAAAATCAAGAAATCTCAAAGGATATAAGTGAACCTACTCACACAAAGGTTTCTGAGGAAAGAAGAAGCTCCATTATGGGGAGTAATCCAGTTGAGGGGGAGTTCCCGGAAGGAAGCTCAACCCAAGATACTGAGAGAGTGGAGGGGGAGACCCACCTGGGGTGCTCCACCCTAGAGAATCAAGCTGAAGAATGTGCACCTGAAAAAGAAATTCAAGAGAAGGATCTCTCAGGAAAGGAAATTGAAGGAAATGTACCAGAGAAGGATGAGGGTTCTGATCTCCAGACTGGGCTTGACCTAGCTCTAATAAAAGGCAAGCAAGTGCTGGCAGAAGAAGAAGAGCAGATGAAGATAAACTCTCCTGTCATCCTGACTCAAGATAGTGGTTCTAAAGGTCCTCCAGAAGAAGATGTAGCTACTGAAGTGAATACAGCTGGACCATCCACTGATCACTCAGGGTCCATGTTTCGTATGATCTCAGCTTTGCTGAATATTCAAAGGGAGAAGATAGAAAAGTTCATTCTACAGACTGTAGATGACTTGAGGCAAGAAATAAAAACTGAGCTGCAGATTGTAAAGAATGATATGCATCATCTTAACACTCAACACACCCACTTCTTTCATTTAGCTGCTCCAGCCATGGAACATGTTTGACAGGAAATCAACAAAGTTTGACATCAGACTCACCAGCTCTTACAAAACCAAGACACTATGCAAAGTAATACAGAAAGAGCATTTCAACAGATAGCAGGATTTATGAATGAAGTCAGAGATCAAATTCTATAGAGATTAAATGAAAATACTCAGAGCTTAGATGAACATTGGTTAAAGGTGAGAAATAACTTGGATGAGGCTGAACAACATATACATGAAAGGATGAATTTAGTACAAGTTACTCTTGATGATCATATAGCTGAAGAAGTCCTAAAGGGGGAGAGAGCAATGATAAATGCTGGCTCCAATCAAGCTATGTGGACAGTCAATCAGGTCAAGCAAGCCTTACAAAAACCTCCCTCATCTTTTGAGCTGGAAGAAACTTCTGAAAGCACTGCATCAGAGGTCAATGACATAGAAGTTGGAGATTCTGCTAGCTCCAGAAAAAGAAAAGGACTCAGAGCAAGAGGTGCATGCAAAAGAGGCTTAGAGAAATTGAGCAGGATCCACAGTCATGCAAGTGGAGTCCTAACTCTAGGAATCTGATCTCAGAAGCTTGGATGGAGAGTGGATACCCTTAGGATGGGTCAGAGAGAGTATATTATTCTGATGATTGGAACCTACACTCAATTCAGATGGAGAAAAGGAGAAATCACAAACTGACATTTCCTCACGGTCCTCCTCCTTCTCCAAAGAAGATTCAAAAACCTATCAGTTTGTATGAAAGGCAGAAGAGGAAAGGCAAAGGAAGCAGCAGCAGGACATGAAGACCATAGAATGTTTTATCAAAAATGACTTGGGCAAATGACTGTGTTATATTTTTGCTCTAAAACATTATCTATTTATGTCATTGTACAACCCGTATTCGACGAGTACATCAGTAGAGCTCGGAGAGTAGACCAGCACCTACTGGTGAGTAGATCCAAGGCGGTCTTACTCGCCCAGGGCAGGGAGAGCGAGCACGCTCCCTCCCTATCACGAGGCGAGTACGGGCTTCAGCGAGTAGGACTTGACCTGGTTGTCCCAGTCGCGATCTTAAGAAGGGAGCGAGGCGAATGCGGGTTGACCCGACTCCTCAGTCCTCCCTCACTATCCGCATGCCAATATAGGTTGCAGTTAGCATATGCAAAAAGGCGCGAAGAGTTGTTCGCAGACCATTTTGGTCTGGATCTAGTAATTTGGTTAAGGCGGAGGAAGCTATCCGCAGGCCTTTAGGACCATCTTACCCCTTGAAGAGTTTGCCTATAAATAGGACCCATTATGTCTCAGATCAGCACAGATCCACCCCCCTTTGAGAGCCTGGGCTTTCTTCCTTGTGTTGTCTGAGACAGGCTCAGCTTCTGGTTTTTGGGAGGGGAAATCGAGTGGGATTTCCGGGTTAGTGGCGGGACCTCCTCGCTGCAGCCAGTGGGTCATTCTTAGGAAGCTACTTACCAACTGGTGAGGGTCAGTTCTTAGCTCAGAATACTTAGATCCAGGGATCTAACGAAGAGAGAAGTAACTCAAGCTACTCCCCAAGTCTCGAACAGGTTGGACCGGTATCCGGGTTCCAACATTTTTGGTGCGGTGAGCATGGACTGTAGCAAGAGAAGAAAATCTCATCTGACGATCCCATGACTGAACGTGACGAGCTAGGAACCGGCCAGGGGAACTCGCTGCCTTTGGGAGAGTTCATGACCAAGAGTGTCTTCGAGCAGGGAATGAAGGCGATGGAGGATACCATCAGGGGGATACTCACACCTCGCGCCGAGGTGGGAGTACCTTCCCCTGTCGCAGCCACCTCGCCCGCTGAGGCGGGACCGAGTCAGCGCCTCGACAAGGAGGCGCTCCTCGAACATGAAGACCAGTCGCTCTGCGTGCGAGTGCTCTTCGCAAGTCCAACGGAGACTCGCCAGTCAGAGGGCGAGTACGACCAAGTTCGTCCTCTTTGTCAGCTCGCCCTGCCAAGTCCGTTCTGCAAGTTGGTGCTGTCCGCCCCCATTCCTGCAGGGTTTATAGAGCCCGCCATGAGTTTATACTCCGGAATAGATGATCCCGTCAAGCACCTGCAATGGTTCGAAGATATAGTCTCCATCAAGCCGATGACGGACACCTTCAAGTGCCGGTTGTTCGCCATAACCTTCCAGGAAAAAGCCCGAGACTAGTTCCACCAGTTGCCCGCCGGAAGCATCTACGGGTTCGAGGACCTGCGCAGAAGTTATCTGCTCCGCTTTTCTACTTCCAAGAAGAGGAGGAAAGGTTCAGAAGACCTCTTTCTTATCAAGCAAAGACCCCAGGAGATGCTCGGGTCGTACCTTGATCGCTTCCAAGAAGAGATCCTCCTAGTCCAGGAGGTCCCCAGGCACACCCTGATCTTGGCATTTAAGCTGGGACTGTAGCCAGGGTTTTTCAAGATGGAGATCACCCGCAATCCCCCCTATCATTCGAGGAGTTGGTCGATCGGGCCGCGAGGCAGATCGAGGGGGAGGCAACTAGCCTGGAGTTCGTAGCCAAGTTATCTAGGGTAGAGGGAGGAGTAGAGTTGGTTGTAACGCTGGGGGTACTACCAGGTGCTGCAGGTTCATCATCGTCGACGCTCCTAGTAGTTACAATGCCATCTTCGGCAGGCCGCTCATTAGCGCCTACAAATGCGTGCCTTCATCCTATCATCAGTACCTCAAATATAATCCAGGAGGGTTGCAGATCAGGATCCGGAGCGACCCCAAAGTAGCAAGGCAATGCTATCTCAACGCAGTTAACATGATCAGTTGGAAGGAGGAGGCCGAGGTGGTAGACCAGGTAATGGAGGAAATGGCAAGGCTAGAGGCAGCCGAGGAGGTGGAGGAGAAGGAGATCCTAACTGAAGGCGGAATGCCAGGAAAGGTGAAGATCAGCGGAGAGATGGAAGAGGAGGACAAGGAGAAGATTTTGTCCTACATCCAGAAGAATGCAGACATCTTCACGTGGAGTGCAGCCGATATGCCAGGCGTCGACGCGGACGTCTCCTGCCATCATCTCAACTTGGATAAACGAGTCCACCCCATCCAACAGAATAAAAGGGCAACCACCACCACCCTGGCCGAGCCCATCAGGGAGGAGGTCAGGAAGCTGCTGGAGGCGGGGTTTGTGTCGGAGATCCAGTACCCAGGCTGGGTCTCCAATGTTGTAATGGTGAAGAAGGGGGAGGGGAAGTGGCTCATGTGTATCGACTTTTCTATCCTTAATAAAGCTTGGCCCAAGGATTGCTATCCCTTGCCTAAAATCGACGAGCAAGTAGACTCAGCCGTCGGATTCCCTGTCATGAGTTTTTTAGATTCTTTTTCTGGTTATCATTAAATCCGCATGCACCCACCCGACATAAAAAATGTTTTCTTCATCACCAACGACGGATGTTATTGTTATAAAATGATGTCCTTCGGGCTTAAGAACACAGGAGCCACTTACCAGCGAATGATGGACAGGGTGTTCAAGGAGCAAAATGGGCAAAACCTGGAGGTCTACATTGATGATCTCATGGTGAAAAGCAAGAGCGTGGAGGAACACCTCCGGGACCTGGAAGAGACCTTTGCCACACTTCGGAAGTATAAAATGAGGTTGAATCCGGCCAAGTGTGTTTTTGGAGCAGGAAAGGGAAAGTTCTTGGGTCACCTCTTGACCCCGGCAGGAGTGGAGCCAAACCCCGATAAGGTCAAGGAAATCATGGAGATGGAGGCACCCAGAAACACCAAAGAGGTTCAGCGCCTGACGGGCCATCTGGCCGGGCTGAGCCGGTTTCTCTCCAGGGCAGGAGAGAAGTGCACACCTTTCTTCAAAACCCTCCAGGACAACAAGAAGTTTGAGTGGTCTACGAAGTGTCAGGGGGCCTTCGAGAGATTAAAGCTTCAGTTGGCCCAGGCACCCTTGTTACAAGGGCCTAGAGAAGGAGAAGACCTCTTCTTGTACGTCAGAGTAGGCGCGGAAGCGGTAAGTTCGGTCTTGGTCTGCGAGGAAGGGAAGCGGCAACTCCCCATCTACTATGTAAGTCGGGTCCTACAAAAGGCTGAACTATGCTACCCCATCCTGGAGAAGCTGGCGTTTGCCTTGATAGTCTCAGCTCGGAGACTCCGACCCTACTTCCAGGCCCATCCGATCAAGGTAGTGATGGATCATCCTCTTCGCAGCATTCTGGATGGGGTGGAACATTCAGGAAGACTAGCCAAATGGTTGGTGGAGCTCAGCGAGTTCGACGTCACGTACGTCCCTCGACTGGCCATGAAAGCCCAGGCAGAGGCAGACTTCCTGGCCGACTACACCGTTGAGGTAGGTGAGGAGGAAGCACCCCGACGAGTGGCTTGGGAAATGTTCATGGACGGAGTATCAGGAAAGAACTCATGCGGGGGGAGGCATCGTCCTTATCATCCCCCAAGGCACCAAGATCGAGCAGGCCATTCATATTCATTTCCCTGTCACCAACAATCAGACGGAATATGAGGCCGTCATCGCAGGGCTTCATCTAGTACGGGAGCTGGGGGTTCACGACATAAGAGTCCACTCCGACTCTATGGTGGTCACCTCCCAGGTCCGAGGAGAGTTTGAAGTAAGGGAACCGATGTTGCAATGCTACCTAGTAAAGGTCAAAGGCTTGGTGGGCTCCTTCAAGTCCTTCTCTATACAACACGTCCCGAGGAAGGAGAACGCCCAAGCAGACCGACTAGCCAAATATGGCCCCGCGGTAGGAGGGACAGCCACGGGTTTGTTTCAGCCCACTATTGAGGAAGGCGAGATGATGGAGATCGACCAACCCTCGTCGTGGATGGACCCTCTTATTACTTTCTTGACCACGGGCAAGCTGCATGCGGAGGTTCAGGTCAAGAGGCGGTTCAGGTACAAATCAGCTTATTATTTATTAACTGATGGGATACTCTACAGGAAAACTCTTTCCGTTCCCCTGGCAAGATGCCTGTCCAAGGAGGAAGCCTCCCGGGTCTTGGATGAGATCCACACAGGAGAGTGAGGAAGTCTCTCGGGAAGCCAAACCCTGGAGAAGAGAGTGCTCCGGGAAGGGTACTTCTGGCCTACCATCAGGAAGGACACGTATGAGTTCGTGAAGAGGTGCCCAAAGTGCCAACTCTACGCCCCGCTCTAGTTGCAACCAGCCCAGCGTCTCTGGTCGATCACCACCCCCTGGCCTCCGGCGAGTGGGCTGAGGAGGTATCTCCTGGTGATGATCGATTATTTCTCCAAGTGGATGGAGGTGAAGGCCCTGGCCAAAACAACCTCTTTAGTGGTGAAGAACTTCATTTGGGGGGAGATCGTATGTAGACACGGTCTACCCCTTGCCATCGTCACCGACAACGGTCCGCAATTCGCAAGCCTTGAACTCACCGACTTCTGTAGTCAACTTGGCATCGATCTCCGTTCGCCTCAGTCCATCATCCAAGGAGCAACGGTCAAGTGGAGGCGGCCAACAAAATCATCGTCAACCTGCTCAAGAAGAAGGTGGAAAACCTGAAAGGGAACTGGGTGGAGCAGCTCCCCTCGGTCCTTTGGCCCTGAGGAGTACCCCCACCACAACGACCGATGAAACACCATTCAAGCTATCACATGGCTCGGAGGCTCTCATCCCAATAGAGTTCGAGGTCCGAAGCCCTGGGTTGGTGGCGGCGGAAGAGGGAGATAAGGGGTGGAGACTTGAGAACGAAGACGCACAGCGACTCGCCTTGGATTTTTTGGAGGAGCTTCGCGACCAGGCCACGATCCGCCAGGAAGAAATCAAGCGGAGGATGGCAAGGCACTTCGATAAGCATGTCCGAGTCAAGCAATTCGACAAAGGAGACTTGGTCCTCAAAAAAGTGGACGCCGTAGGAAGATCCGCAGCAGTAGGTAAACTCCACCCCAATTGGGAAGGCCCCTACATTGTCTTCGAGGTATTAAAAATAGGCCGATACCGTCTACAAAATGTCGAGGGAGAACTCCTAGGAAACACTTGGAGTGGAGATGACGTGAAACATTTCTACTCCTAATATCAATGTAATACCTAGTTTATTTTTGTTATGCTAAGAAACAATAACACTTTCCATTGCAAACTCGTAACGCTTCACCACCTGGACGACAGATACCGAGCAGTGATTTTTAGGTCCTCGAGCAGAGAGTTGCCGTAGACCAGGCCGTAGCACTGGGCTCCTCCCCTGTAGGCTGGCTACTTGCCCCCTCGAGTGAGTTCTATGTCCTCGAGCAGAGAGTTGCCATAGACAAGGCCATATCACTGGGCTCCTCCCCTGCAGGCTGGCTACTTGCCCACTCGAGTGAGTTCTATATCCTCGAGCAGAGAGTTTCCATAGACCAGGCCGTAGCACTGGGCTCCTCCCCTGCAGGCTGGCTACTTGCCCCCTCGAGTGAGTTCTATGTCCTCGAGCAGAGAGTTGTCGTAGACCAGGCTGTAGCCTTGGGCTCCTCCCCTGCAGGCTGGCTACTTGCCCCCTCGAGTGAGTTCTATGTCCTCGAGCAGAGAGTTGTCATAGACCAGGCCGTAGCACTGGGCTCCTCCCCTGCAGGCTGGCTACTTGCCCCCTCGAGTGAGTTCTATATCCTCGAGCAGAGAGTTGCCGTAGACCAGGACGTAGCACTGGGCTCCTCCCCTGCAGGCTGGCTACTTGCCCCCTCGAGTGAGTTCTATGTACTCGAGTAGAGAGTTGCAGTAGACTAGGCCGTAGCACTGGGCTCTTCCTCTGCAGGCTGGCTACTTGCTCCCTCGAGTGAGTTCTATGTCCTCGAGCAGAGAGTTGTCATAGACCAGGCCGTAGTACTGGGCTCCTCCCCTGCAGGCTGGCTACTTTCCCCCTCGAGTGAGTTCTATGTCCTCGAGCAAAGAGTTGTCGTATACCAGGCCGTAGCACTGGGCTCCTCCCCTGCAGGGTGGCTACTAGCCCCCTCGAGTGAGTTCCACGTTCTCGAGAAGAGAGTTGCCGCAGACTAGGCCGTAGCATTGGGCTCCTCCCCTACAGGCTGGCTGCTTGCCCCCTCGAGTGATTCCCATATCCAATAATATGCTAAAGCCCTACTACGATCCCCGGGGAGGGTGAAGGAGGGTGCAAGGCGAGTGCCACAGATATCCTTCCAACGCGATACTGACACAGTCGTTACCTCACCGCCTCGCAGACCGTTTTAAGCGCGAGTGCGCGAGCACCCGGCACAGCGAGTCCTCCACTGACCCTTGAACATCCTAGGCGAATAAGGGAGGCCGGGATGCCAGACCTATGAAAAGATCCCCTGTGTGAATCGTAGCTACGGGCGAGTATGCCTTAAGGATGAGCACGACAAAAAAAGGTGAAAGAATATTAGGTTTGTAGTCTAAATCACCTAGAGGGGGGGGGGGGTGAATAGGTCTTTTTGATTTTCCTCTAAGCACCCTAGCTTATTTCTGATTTCTGGTTTAAGCAAAAGATCAAACACACAGAAAGCACACAAGTATGTATAGAGGTTCCTCAAGACAGAGTGTCTTGAGTAGTCCTCTTTCTCCCTTCACATTTCTAACAATGTGTTAGATAAGGTCAACTCCTCCAAACTCGGCTCAAAGAGCTTACAACACAAGTTCCTGAGAACTTCTCAGATCAAGGATGATCCTACCTCAGGACAAATGTCCCTACAACTCAGAGCTATCACCAGCTCATACCTCAGGCACAACAACCCTACAAACTCAGATCAGCTCCTGATCCTACAGCTCAGACCATAGCAGGTCCTACAACTCAGACCACAACAGGTCCTACCTCAGGCTAAACAGCCCTACCTCAGATCAGCTCCTGATCCTACACTCAGACCTCAGCAGGTCCTACAACTAAGAGAATTTCTTCTCCTATAGCTCAGGTAATGAAGCCCTACAACTCAGAACCCTCAGGTTCCTACAAACTCAGACCAAATGGTCTTACAGCTCAGGCAAAATGCCCTACAGAAAAATGGTTTAGAAATATTCTATAGAAGAGGTACTCTCCTGTAGATCCTGCACAGCCTGTGCTTCCTGTAGCTGAAGATGTTGAATACATCCACAACTTGATCTTCCTCTTCAATAGAGTGATGGAAGATCACCTTGCTCCTTCTGGTGGAGGAGCTATCTTCTTCTCTCTATTTCTTCTTCTCTTTCAGGGAGCAGGAAGAAAGTCGAGAGCAGCTGTCGTCAATGAAACAGTTGATTTTCCTTTTGCACGCGACGGAGGAGAGCTTCAAATGTGCCCCTAGCATTTCCTTTTATACATCTCTGATCTTCAACGACTCTTAGATGTCCTTCTGAGAAGTATGGGAGAAGCTAGTGGACCCCACACGGCTTGTCTGCAACTTGCCCTAGCCGCAGGTTCCGCCGCCCTACTTTTTCGTAGAGAAGGACTGCGCTCGATGAACGCGCTGTACTCTGCGTTCGATGAACTTATCCAACTCTGCGTTCGACGATCTTGTCAAACTCTGCGTTCGACGATCTTGTCTTGTTTCTGCATTCGACAAACGGCACTCTGCGTTCGACGATTGGCACTGTCTCTGCGTTCGACGATCTGCACTATCTCTGCGTTCGACGATCTGCACTCTGAGTTCGACGAACACGCCAATTATGCCTTCTCAGCGGCTCCTTCTTTGGTCTCGTCTCAGCGATCGACGAACATAGTCCTTCGTTCGACGAACGGACTTCTGCGTTCGACGAACACGTTGATTCTCAGCGTTTGAAGAACTTATCAGTGGAGACAGCTTCTTCTCAGGGGATCCGCTGAGACGGCTCCTCGTCTCAGCGGTTTTGACCCTTCGTCTCAGCGGTTCAGCTGAGACAAATTTTCATCTCTTTGTAGATAATTTCTTCACATCTAAGGGCATGCTTGGCCCTTTCTCTTGAGTCACCTAAGCCCGTTTGACTTACAAAAACAAAGCTTTATCAAATACAATATGTCCTTAGCATTGAGAGTGATGCCTCTTCAAATCAAGGTACTATTGAGGGCAATATACCCAACAATCTCCCCCTATTTGAAGAAGGCAGAACATTCCCAATGCTAAGGTACATTAACAGCAAAAACATATTGCAATAAATGATCTGTAGCATGGGCCCTAACACCCTAGGCATTTGCCCTATCTAGCATTGGCCTATCCTAAGCATTGGCCCTATCTCCCCCTTTCTGGTTTCTTCAACTTTTAACCTTCTATGGATAGAGAGGCAACATCTATTGATCCTTTTGGATCAACTTATAGGACAACCTATACACTCTTAGCATTTGCCATCTCCCCCTCAACCTGAGCAGGGAATTTTCTCCCCCTCAAATAGAGAGCAATTTTCTGAAATAGCAGAACTTGTTCAATTTGAACAACCCATTCTAGCTCCCCCTCAATATGAGTACTATTCTACACTCAACATTCCTAGTTGTATCTTGAAAGCATTAAACTTGGCCTCATCCAATGGCTTAGTGAAGTTATCAGCCACTTGACTGTCAGTGGGGACAAATTCAAGGCTGATATCTTTACAGTCAACATGTTCTCTTATAAATGATACCTTATCTCAATATGCTTAGTCCTGTTGTGAGAGACAGGATTCTTAGCAATGGAGATAGCACTGGATGAGTCACAATAAAGAGGAGATTGACTTACCTTGAGGTTGTAGTCCTTTAACTGGTGTTGAATCCATAATAGTTGAGCACAACAGCTACCTGCTGCAATGTACTCTGACTCAGCTGTGGACATTACCACACTGGTTTGCTTTTTGCTGCTCCATGAGACCAGCCTCCTCCCTAGGAATTGACAGGTGCCACTTGCGCTTTTCCTGTCCTCTTTGGATCCTGCAAAATCTGCATCTGAGTAGCCTATCAGTTCAAAATCACTATTCCTAGGGTACCAAAGCCCATGATTCAGGCTTCCCTTGAGGTATCTCAAGATCCTCTTCACAGAGGTGTAGTGAGACTCCTTAGGGCAGACCTGATACCTAGCACAAACACATGTAGAATACATAATGTCTGGCCTACTAGCAGTTAAGTACAACAGGGATCCAATGATACACTTGTACATGGACTCATCAAAGGCCTTCCCCTTTTCATCCTTATCTAATGATACATTAGATCCCATAGGTGTCCTCATGGTGGAAGCAGACTCCATCCCAAATTTCTTGATGAGCTCCTTGGTGTACTTAGTCTGGGAGATGAAGATTCCATCCTCAGACTGTTTCACCTGGAGCCCAAAGAAATATTTGAGCTCACCCATACTACTCATCTCAAACTCCCCCTGCATTAGATTAGCAAATCTCTTGCAGAGGTTGTCATCAGTAGACCCAAAAATTATGTCATCAACATAAATTTGGACTAGGAGAATCTTGCGCCTTGTTTCCCTAAGAAATAATGTGCAATCTATCTTTCCCCTCAAGAACTTGTTCTTGATGAGAAAGCTAGATAAAGTCTCATACCAAGCCCTTGGGGCTTGCTTAAGACCATACATGGCTTTCTTAAGAAAATAGACATGAGAAGTGAGAGTAGGATGGACAAAACCTGATGGCTGCTCTACATATACTTCCTCTTTCAGATTTCCATTTAGAAATGCTGACTTGACATCCATCTGGTATACTTTGAAGCATTTGTGGGCTGCATATGCAAGGAATAGCCTTATAGCCTCCAACCTTGCAAATGGTGCAAATGTTTGATCAAAGTCAATCCCTTCCTCTTGCATGTATCCCTTTGCAACATGCCTTGCCTTGTTCTTGATGATTGTTCCATTCTCATCCATCTTATTTCTGAAGATCCATGTGGTGCCAATGATGTTGTGTCCTTGTGGTCTTGGAACCAATTTCCATACTTTGCATCTTTTGAATTGCAAAAGTTCTTCCTGCATTGCCTGGATCCAGAATGGATCCACATTGGCCTCTTCAAACTTCTTAGGCTCTACCTGTGACAGAAAACTGAGGAACAAGGCCTCATTATGAGCTCTGCTCCTGGTTGTCACACCTTGCTGGACATTTCCAATAATCTGTTCCAAGGGATGATCCCTTAGATGTCTTGTAGCCACAGGTAATCTGTGCTCTACTTGCTGAACTTCTTCCACTGGTTCAGCAGCTTCTTCAGCATCTTCAGCATCTTGCACCTCTGCATCTTCTTGAACTTTTGCATCAAGATTTGCTTTACTGCTGCTGGAAGGTTCTTGTATGTATAATTCTTCCATTGCTTCTTCACTTCCTGTCAAAACAGAATAACTGGGCCAGCCCTTGTAGATTAGGCTGGACTCATCAAACACTACATGCATGGACTCTTCAACAACATGGGTTTTCTTGTTATATACCTTGTAGGCTCTACTATGTGAGATATCCAACAAGAATCCCCATGTTGCATTTTTCAGCAAACTTGGTTAACTGAGCTTTTCCATTGTTTAGAATGTAGCAATTAGATCCAAAGATCCTAAAGTATGAAATTGTTGGTTGTTTGCCTTTCAAAATCTCATAGGGGGTAATTCCATGATCTTTATTGATGGAAGCTCTATTGAGAACATAACAGGCAGTATTGACTGCTTCAGCCCAGAAATATTCTGGGAGTGAAGAGTCACTAAGCAATGTTCTCTCAGCTTCTATCAATGATCTATTCCTCCTATCAGCCACCCCATTTTGTTGTGGGGTCCTTGGGGAGGAAAATTCTTGAATGATACCTAGTTCTTGACAAAACCTTGTCATTGCTTCAGATTGAAACTCTGTGCCATGGCCAGACCTAGTTCTGACCACAGAACATTGCAAATCATTCTGAATGGCCGTGATATGGCTTATGAAGACATTTAGAGTATCAGATTTCTTTCTAAGGAAAAATACCCATGTATATCTTGAGTGATCATCAACAATCACTAAGGTATACAACTTCCCTCCTAAGCTTTGAATTGGCATAGGACCAAACAAGTCCATGTGCAATAGATAGAGGCATCTCTTAGTGTCTTTGGAGCCAATACTTTTAAAAGTGGCCCTTGTTTGCTTACCCATTTGGCAAGCATGACATGGGCCATTTTTAACACATTTTAAATTAGGACTATTTCTAACCAAGTTCTTAGAGAATAGTCTATGCATTGTCTTGTAGTTGATGTGGGCAAGTCTCTTATGCCATTGAACACATAGAGGTTCACTCTCATCTGCTACAAGACATACAGGAGAGGAAAAAGACTTGCAAAAGAAATCTAAACAATAAACATTTCAACTCCTAGTGCCTGAAAGAATGGTCTCCAAGTCATTAGACTTTTTGATGAGGCACTTATCATTGTGAAATTCAATGACATGGCCAAGATCACACAATTGGCTTATGCTGACAAGGTTGTGTTGCAACCCTTCAACATAAGCCACTTTTGTGAAGGAGACTATGCCATTAGTGATCATACCATAACCTCTGGCGACTCCCTTTTCTAATCCCCCAAAGATGACTTTGGGTCCATTCTTCATAGGCTTGTAATCCTGTAGAAGACTCCTAGTTCCTGTCATGTGCCTTGAGCACCCACTATCCAAGTACCATATTTGGTTGAGACTGGTACTTGAACTACCCTGCAAAGAAGGATTTAGTTATCCTTAGGATCCCAAAAAGCTTTGGGTCCTAGGTGCCTGTTAGTTTGATGAGATACTCTCATACTAGCTACACTCCTAGCAGGAAATCTCTTCTTTGCATTAGGTACATTGGGCTTGTACCAACAATCTATGGCAAAAGTGTCCCACCTTGCCACAACACCAACAATCATGAATATTGTATCTCCTTTTCGGAACATTTTTCTGAATTGGTACAGCACTGTGCACATGTTCAGCAGAGGAGACTGCAACATTCTTCCTATCTCTTTCAGCAATAATCTGACTGAAGGATAATTTGTGGACAGTCTTGCTGCTCTTTGTCCTGACAGCCTTAGCTTGCTTTGGCTTGGCAGCCATACAAGATCTGAAGGAATCAGACACTGAGCAGCAGGCCTTGTCAACAGATTTGACAGCAGTCTTGCTTTTTGCTGAAGCAGATTTTGAAATGCATGCTTCCTTGTTCTTGACTGAAGGTGCTGAGGCACCAAACACAAATGGTCCAGATTGGGCCATTTTTGTTTCCTCATGGGGAACTTTCATTGCACTCAATCCCATGTCATTTCTTTCACTATGGGAAGGAGTGTTTTCCTTCATATATGACTTTCCATTCTTCCAGTGACCATGAATGCTTTCATGGTCATACCTGTTGGAGGGAAGTGGAACCTTTTGAAAGGTGGTTTGAGGCTTAACCTTCTTCTTGCTCTTTACTCCACTCCCTTCTCCTACTTCCATCTTGTTGAATCCGGGTCCTCTCCAATTGGTTTGAGAGGAAAAGGTGTCAATAAGGGGAAGCACTGATTTGGGCTTGGAGAATTGGGCCACCAGGCACTTCTCCTTTTCAAGATTTTCTTCAAGGTCCTTGATGACATTGTTCTTCAGGGAAATAGTGCTTATTTGCACCATAGTTAACCCCTGTAAATGACTAATTTGTCTGCTCATCTGAGCCACCAGGGTGGTAGGTTCAGTGTTGACATCCTTAGTCATTTTGAGGGAAACAATTTCCTGGGCTTGCCTCTTGGCAAGCTTCTTGCTCTTCTTCAGAGCCTCAAAAAGAACACCATATTTTTCAATCAATTGATTGAGTTCTTCCTCATCTTCCATGCCCCTTCCATCAATTGATGGAGGTGCATCAGATTCTGGACCAGTCTCATAATCAGAAGAGGATATGGAATGAATTAATACCTGCTCATGTTCTGAATTATTGTGGCTGTCCTCATCTTCAGTTAGAGCCATCAGCCCATGGTCATTGTGAATGACCTCATCCTCCTCTACATCACTGTCTGAATGTGATAGAGGGGCCCTAACTGCACTCCTGCCAACAGCAGGTTCTTCAACAGCAACCAGCCCAATGAGGGCTTCTTCCATTTCAGATTTTGATGAGCTAGAGTCTGATTCACTCCAGCTCTTCTTCTTCTTCTTAGCTAGAAAGGATTTCTCTCCTTTCTTGCTTCTTTATTGATGAGCCTTCTTCTCATCCTTCTCTCTTCTTTTCACAGGGCAGTCAGCAATGACATGCCCAGGCTTGCTGCAGCAATAGCAAATAACTTTGGGAGAATTATGTTTTGAGTTAGACTCGTACCTGTCACTTCTGGAGTGATGCTTTGACTCCTTGTTATCCTCCTTGTTGTGATATGAGGAGGAAGGCTTGTTCTTCCATTGCTTCCTCCGCAACAGCTTTCTGAAGTGCCTTGTAAGAACAACAATTTATTCATCAGAAGAAGAGCAGCTTGATGAGCTAGGCTCAGAATCTTCTGGTTCAGCAGATCTTCTGGGAGGAGAGTGAGCCTTCTCTCTCCCTCTTCTTGAGCTTTCAGGCTTGAAGGCCAGAGAATTCTCCCTGGTATCACCCTTTGCCTTCTGCTCTTCTTCCTTCCTGGCAGTCAGCTGCATTTCATAGGAGAGCAACTTTCCATAGAGAGTTTGGGGAGGAGTTTCAGTCAACTTAGCCACCTCCCTTATGGCACAAATTTTTGTGTCCCAATATCTTGTTAGAGATTTGAGGAACTTATCATTCAGCTCATAATTTGTGAATACTCTCTCATAGGTTCTTAGTTCATTAATTATTCTAAAGAACCTTTCATAACACATGAAGATGCTCTCCTGCCCTTGCTGCCTGAAAGCTTTATATTCCTGATTGAGGAGCGACTTCCTGTCATTCCTCACCTCTTCAGTCCCTTCCATGTACACTATCAGTGTATCCCACATCTCCTTAGCAGATCCACATTGCACCAAATTTTGAAAAGTTGAGTCATCAATAGCATTGACTATGATATTTTGAGCCCTTTTATCCATAGTAGCCAATGCTATCTCATCCTTGGTCATTTCAGTGTATGGTTTGCCTACTTGCCTGGTAGGATCAACAGAGGAGGGTTTTGTGATAATGAAGGGGCCTTCCTGAACATTAATGTAGATGCTAGGGTCTGAGGCTTCCATGTACAGCCTAACCCTCTGCTTCCATATGCCAAAATTGGCTTTGTTACATATGGGCAGTTTCATTGAGCTCATTTCCTTCTGCATTACACTGGAGGCCATTGGGTTTTGACTAGACTATACCTTTTAGGATCTGGTCAGACAGTTAAGTCCTTCTTGACCAACCTACCTCTGATACCACTTGAAAGAATATTAGGTTTGTAGTCTAAATCACCTAGAGGGGGGGGGGGGGGGGGGGGGGGGGGAAGGTGAATAGGTCTTTTTGATTTTCCTCTAAGCACCCTAGTTATTTCTGATTTCTGGTTTAAGCAAAAGATCAAACACACAGAAAGCACACAAATATGTATAGAGGTTCCTCAAGACAGGGTGTCTTGAGTAGTCCTCTTTCCCCCTTCACCTTTCTAACAATGTGTTAGACAAGGCCAACTCCTCCAAACTCGGCTCAAAGAGCTTACATCACAAGTTCCTCAGAACTTCTCAGATCAAGGATGATCCTACCTCAGGACAAATGTCCCTACAATTCAGAGCTATCACCAGCTCTTACCTCAGGCACAGTAGCCCTACAAACTCAGATCAGCTCCTGATCCTACAACTCAGACCACAGCAGGTCCTACAACTCAGACCACAGCAGGTTCTACAACTCAGGCAAAACAGCCCTACCTCAGATCAGCTCCTGATCCTACACTCAGACCTCAGCAGGTCCTACAACTCAGAGAATTTCTTCTCCTACAGCTCAGGCAATGAAGCCCTACAACTCAGAACCCTCAGGTTCCTACAAACTCAAACCAAATGGTCTTACAGCTCAGGCAAAATGCCCTACAGAAAAATGGTTTAGAAATATTCTATAGTAGAGGTACTCCCCTGTAGATCCTGCATAGCCTGTGCTTCCTGTAGCTGAAGATGTTGAATACAACCACAACTTGATCTTCCTCTTCAATAGAGTTATGGAAGATCACCTTGCTCCTTCTGGTGGAGGAGCTATCTTCTTCTCTCTGTTTCTTCTTCTCTTTCAGGGAGCAAGAAGAAAGTCGAGAGCAGCTGTCGTCAATGAAACAATTGATTTTCTTTTTGCACGCGACGGTGGAGAGCTTCAAATGCGCCATAACATTTCCTTTTATACATCTCTGATCTTCAACGGATCTTAGATGTCCTTCTGAGAAGTATGGGAGAAGCTGGTGGACCCCACATGGCTTATCTGTAACTAGACCTAGCCGCAGGTTCCGCCGCCCTATTTTTCCGTAGAGAAGGACTGCGCTCGACGAACGCGCCGTACTCTGCGTTCGACGAACTTGTCAAACTCTGCAGTCGACGATCTTGTCAAACTCTGCGTTCGATGATCTTGTCTTGTTTTTGCGTTCGACGAACGACACTCTGCGTTCGACGATTGGCACTGTCTCTGCGTTCGACGATCTACACTGTCTCTGCGTTCGACGATCTGCACTCTGAGTTCGACGAACACGCCAATTATGCCTTCTCAGCGGCTCCTTCTTTGGTCTCGTCTCAGCGGTCGACGAACATAGTCCTTTGTTTGACGAATGGCCTTCTGCGTTCGACGAACACGTTGATTCTCAGCGTTTGAAGAACTTATCAGCAGAGACACCTTCTTCTCAGTGGATCCGCTGAGATGGCTCCTCGTCTCAGCGGTTTTGACCCTTCTTCTCAGCGGTTTAGCTGAGACAAATTTTCATCTCTTTGTAGATAATTTCTTCACATCTAAGGACATGTTTAGCACTTTCTCTTGAGTCACCTAAGCCTGTTTGACTTACAAAATTAAAGCTTTATCAAATACAATATGTCCTTAGCATTGAGAGTGATGCCTCTTCAAATCAAGGTACTATTGAGGGCAATATACCCAACAAAAGGGAAAGAGAAAAATGAACTCATCGCAATAATAAAGGCTACGCAATCACAGAATGAACAAAGGCGAAGGCACCTATTCGATAGAAGGAAATGGGTGAGTACGCCGAAAATTTTGTGCGGAAATAAAGGTTTCTTATTACATTTTAAGAAAGCGGAAAAGAAAGTCGCTTAGTCGTCCTGGCCCTCTTCCTCTGATCCGCTGGAGGAGTCCTCGCCTTGGGTCCCCGCCGGAGGTGGGCTCGCCACCTCACGGTAGAGTTCAGGAAGGAGAGTCGTGAGATCAACTTGGGCCCCCTCGGCGGTGAGCATAAATCAGCGCCGGAGGCGCTCCCGCATGAACACTGCAGTCGCTACCGCCAGCTTCCTGCGTGTCTCAGCGACTTGGGCAGGAGTGAACTGGAGGAGGGCTGGCGCGATCGATGACTCCCCTGGCTCTGGTGGCGAAACTCCTCTATCTCGGACTCGGCCTGTGCGAGGCGATTACCGAGGTAGTTGACCTGACGCTGCGAGGCGGCAAGCTGCTCCTCCAACTCAGATATCCGCATCACCAGTGTCACCGTGGCCTCCTAAGAAATAAAACGTTAGCCAACGATAGAGTAGGCGAGAAAGACGGGGGCGAGTAGGACCCCGTACCTCGGGAGGAGGAGCCTCTTTATCCTGGAGCTCTGTTAGCTCTTTATCCTTCTCTGCTATCCTCTTCTCCAGCTCCGCATAGGCGGCGCCCAGGTCGCGGCGCCCAGGTCGCGGAGCCGCCTTTTCGACTGGATCCCCCGCCGCGCCGTCTGGTGAATCAGTTCAGCAGTCCGGAGGGCGGAGCGACAGCTGAGGTTGACCAACTCACGGATAGGAACCTCCGCGAGTATCTCAGCATCATCACGCCCATACAACCCAAAAAGCAGGTTGAACGCCTGATCACCAACCTCCTCGAAATCCTCCCAGGAAGGGAGGAGCGAACTCACCAAGATCCTGTTCGCCTCGTGGTCCCATATCAGAAGAGGACTCCCTCTGGAATCCTTACTCCTCATCCCCAGTCCGTAATGTGGATGAGTAGAGGGGTCGGGAGGCGGGCTCGCCGGAGGGTGAGAAGTAGAACCCCCGGTCTTTTGCTTTTTCCTCCTCGGCTCGGTTGTCGAAGCAACTTCGGGTCGACCCGCCCTTGCCCATGTCTTCTGGCAAGTCCATCTCGCTGCCCACCATGACCACCACCCCCGCAAGGGGTCCCTCTAGGTGGGGATCGCTCGATCGTGGCTGAGAGGCATCATGGGGGGGACGAGTGGGGATTACGTGTCACAACCCGTATTTTCCCGAAATATATTATAATATCAGAGTAAAGGGAAAAACACGCGTCGTGATGCCACGTCCAGTAGGGGACAACTACGGGCGTTCAGGCGAGCAATCAAACGAACTTCACAAAAAAAAATGTGAATTTATAAAAGAATTATCTTTTAAGATTATTTTCATTAGATTAGGAATCCGTGTCCCTCGGCCCTGCGGTTTATCTAGCCGCTCCTTATAAAAGACAAGCATACGCAGCGGAAGAAAATAAGTCCACTTTATGCCTAACGGCGCTGAAGACCGGAGACGTCTCCACGGCGATCGCCGATCTACATTTAGTATATAATAAAGAAATATCATTATATTCTGCTTTACGATTTGCAAATAAGTGATACTTAATAGTAATGCAACAAACAGTTAAAAGGTTAACTTTTTATAATGCCAAAAGAACTGCATTAATAATCAGCAAAATCGGCTTTTCCCAGAGTGTACATATACAAATAACCAAGTAGCAGTAAAGGAAAACTAGCAGTAGTAGCAGCAAGTAAACCAAACAACAAGCCGTACGGGCGTCAACATCTGACACGAACCCGCAGGCGAACAAGCAACAGGCAAAAGACAAGCTACAACAAAAAAGGAGCTGAATCCTTACCCACAAGAGAGGGAAGGCCTCGACAACGAACAGAGCGACCTTGCTCAACTCTAGCGGCAGCTAGTAACCTGAACCTGAGGCATCCATAAGAAAAGAATGCCTCAGCCCAAAGGGTGCAAGAAAACAGCATAGGTAAAAGTAAGAGCAGGAGAAGTAACCAGTGACATAACCAAGCTGAAGAGGGTATATAAATACATATGTATATATACATATACACATATATATAACTATATATATACGCTTATATAAAGACTTCAGTAATAGAAGGTTAGGAAGATCCCGCATAAAACCAGCCCAATAAGCAAGAGCATAACTAAACTTGGCATATAGTGCAGAAATGGACCAGTGGTGGCGGACCCAAGCAATGTCACTACCCACACACATAAAGGGGACATTCGCCCCAAATAAGAAATAGGCGCCGTGGTGGTGGTTTGATCATCCTACCAACCACTATTAACATAACTATGATGGAGGACCCCATTGTTCCCTATACCCATCATTCCAATGCAAACAAGTCCAACAATATTTAGCCAAGTAAATATGAAGAATTTAAACACGTAATCACGATTCGGGACTAGCATAACCAAACTCAAGGAGCAGCCCCCATGTAACAACAGCCCTTTAAGTAAGATAACAACAAACCAGCCCCAAAATAAACCCCCAACAGGGATAATTATAAAACAGCCTCAAAGGAGACAGAAATCGGAATTTGACACAAGCCAAGGCCCAAGAAGCACACCCCAGCAGCAACCCCCATTAGGCCAAAGGACATAAGAGCAGCCCCTATTAAATTGCACAAGAATAAGAGCAGCCCCCCATAAGGAATTCATAACAGCAGCCCCTCATAAAGACATTATGACAGCAGCCCCTCATAAAGACATTATGACAGCAGCCCCTTATATAAAGGATTATAACAACAGCCCCTTATAAAGGATTTATAACGGCAGCCCCAACTAAAACAAACAGCAGCAGCCCCAACTAAAGCCACAGCAGCAGCCCCTTAAGAGAAGAAAACAAAAGCAGCCCCTCATAATAAAAGTACAGCAGCAGCCCCCACTAGATCAAAAGGAAACAAAAGCAGCCCCTTCTAATAAAAATACAGCAAGTAGCCCCAAATCAACAAGGAGCAACGCCCCATTTAATAATACAGCAGCCCCCTAACATAAAAACATCACAGCCCCCAATTTATCAAGGATAAGAGGCAGCCCCCAACATAAACCCAAGTAGGAAGGATATATAACTATATAGCAGCCCCTAGCTGGGATTATATAACCAACCCCAACGTAATCCAAGCAAGATTAATGTAAAGTAGCCCCCAAGTAGAAAAACAAACAGCAACCTCTAAAGTGGGATAATAGCAAACCAGCCCCAAGCTAAGCACAAAAGCAGCAGCCCCCCATAAAGGCGGCAGCAGCCCCACAAGAAAGGAAAACCAAAAGGGCAACCCCAATTAAATCAAGCAGCAGCAACCCCTCACAAAGGCAGAATTTCGAAAGTTCAAGTGCAGCAAGCCTAAAATAAATCCAGCCTGGGATTATACATAACGGCCCCTCCATATAAAGTAAACCCCTGTTGTACACCCGTGAAGGCCTCAGGACGCGCTCAAAGAAAACCTCGCAGAAGAGAGGTGGGGGCAACAATCGAAGCACGCACGAGCCCCAGATATGTACGTAACCACGCGCAAAAGCGCACGGCAGCGCGCGGGCTACACCCCTCGCCGCAAGGAGATAGCCCGAACGCGTCCCGACCGCACCACCTTGGGGGGGCCCGGCTCACTCACACCCCCCAAGGAGAATGGTCGACCGAGTCGCACCCCTCAAAGGGGGTACGGGCCGACCACACCCCCAAGGGGGTACGAGCCGGCTACACCCCCCAAGGGGGTGCCGCATCCCCCAAGGGGGTGCGGCCAAGCCGCACCCCCCAGGGGGGTGCGGCCCAGCCGCACCCCTTGTGGGGTGCGGCCAAACCGCACCCCCCAAGGGGGTGCGGCCAAGCCGCACCCCCCAAGGGGGTGCGGCCAAGCCGCACCCCTTGTGGGGTGCGGCCCAGCCGCACCCCTTGTGGGTTGCGGCCAAGCCGCACCCCCCAAGGGGTGCGGCCGAGCCGCACCCCCCAAGGGGTGCGGCCGAGCCGCACCCCCCAAGGGGTGCGGCCGAGCCGCACCCCCCCTTGGGGGTGCGGCCAAGCCGCACCCCCCCTTGGGGTGCGGCCAGCCCGCACCCTCCCCGCTCGGGGGTGCGCGGCCGTACCCACTCCTTCTAGGGGTGCGGTCCGGCGCCCGCTCCCCTCCGGAGGACTTCAACCGCTCGCTAGGGAGCGGCCCCTCGATTCACCGTCCGTCCGAGGCATCTCCCGTGGCCCATCGCGCATTCGGGGAGCTTCAGCGCTAACCCGCGCTCAGAACGTTTCTGAACGCAGTCGGGAAGCCTTCTCACTTTTTGTCTTTCCGGCTTCTCACTTTTTGTCTTTCCGGCTTCTCACTTTTTGTCTTTCCGGCTTCTCACTTTTTGTCTTTCCGGCTTCTCACATTTTGGGTTTCAGGCTTCTCACTTTTCAGGAACAGTTAGTCGCCTTTTTCACCTCCAACGGAACTGCCCGAACTGCCCGAACTGCCCAAGCTGCTCGAGGGGCAAGGTGGTCAACCGCAATGGCAAGGAAGAGTACTCGCACTGCGGAGGGATCAGCGCTGGAGGGACGCGTCGACCCAGCTCCCTCCCCCTCGCAAATCGATGCACCACCCGCAGAGCAGGCACCCCCTGCGCCAGCAGCTGGGCTGGAAGTGCGCATGCGGCGAATCGAAGAACACCAAGCAGAGATGTTGGCTCTCGTAAGGGATCTCGGGGCTCCTCAAGCTCCGGTCCAGCCGCCAGCTCCAAACGCACCGCCGCCCCCAGTTCTAAACCTTGTCCCGAACCAAGAAGCCGTCCAGGAAGACGAGGCTTCAGAAGGATTCTCCAATGCGGCGAGTTCCGCTCACCTTGTCCCGCCGGCTGGAGGACCGGAAGCTGACCACCGTCGCCATCATCCCAGAAGAGCTCCCCCTAAGCGGGCAATGGAAAGGACTACGCGCGAAGAAATCCGTGATATGATCGAAGAAGAGTATGCCCAAGCAGGACGACGCGCCGCGCTCGCTCGCTGCCCCGCGCATCAGGGCTCCCCCCTGTCACCTCAAGTCCTAGCCCATCCAATCCCGAATGGCTTCAAGCTTCCTAACATCGAGACATTCGACGGGATGGACGACCCTTTGGAACACGTCAATCACTTCACCACCATCATGAGGATCTACAGCGCTCCTGATCAGCTCATCTGCCAGGTGTTCCCGGCGACCTTGAAAGGCCAAGCGCGCACTTGGTTCCATTCTCTGCGGAATGGGGCCATCAACAACTTCACGGAAATGGCACAACAGTTCGTGGATCAGTTCATCGCCAACCGCCGAATTGTCCGGGATCCCTCCCATCTCTCAGGGATCCGCCAGAACGACGGAGAGACACTCAAGGACTTCTTCCGACGCTTCACTACCGAGGCACGGCAGATCCCAGGGGTTGACCCCGAACTCTTGCGAGGAGTTTTCTTAGGAGGACTCCGCCCAAGTGGATTCTATTCGGCTCTCATGAGAGAAACCGTACCAAGCTATCCCGACCTTGTTCACAGAGTCGAAGCGCAAATAGCTGCAGATGAGGCCATCGAAGCGCACCGTCGGCAGTTCGAAGGAAGCCAAGGAAAGAAAAGGGGAACAGATCAAGCCCCTCGCGAACGAGAAGATCGTCGCGGCGAGGAGCGCCGCGGTGACGGACGTCGGCGCGACCCCCGAAGGGATCTGGGACCGCAGCCGCCCAGGACCTATACCCCGCTGAACACCACCAGAACGAACGTGCTCTACGCCATTCAGAACAACCCCAAACTTCGCATGCCCCGGATACCCCCGCCAAATCCGAGGGGTGACCAGTCCAGATACTGCGAGTTTCATCGAGGAACCGGACATACCACCGAAGAGTGCACCAGGCTCAAAGACGAGATCGAGCGCCTCGTCCGCCAGGGACTCCTGGGAAGATTCTTACAAGGACAGATTCCCAATCAGCCCCAGCAGCCCAGGGAGGCAGGAGAGCAGCCCCCCGCCCCCCGAGGCGCAGGTGGAGGAAGGCCGATGGTGGGAGAAATCGAGACGATCGCCGGACCGCCAGTCCTGGCATCGCAGATCCTCTCGATCGCCCAGCCCGTGAGAGACCACGAAGACAAAAAACTCAAGCAGGATATTACGATAGCTTTCGGAGATGAAGACTTACGAGGGTTGCGGCTTCCACACCAGGATCCGCTCGTGATCAGCGCAGGGATCGGGGATCCCTGCTTTAAAGTAAAGAGAATACTAGTCGACAATGGAAGCTCGGTCGACGTCTTGTTCCTCTCCACCTTGCAAAGTATGAAGCTCACCAAAGACCAGCTTAGTCCGGCAGCCGGGCCCGTCTACGGCTTCGACAACAGACCCATCCCGGTGCAAGGCATGATCATTCTACCAGTCACATTGGGCGAATTTCCAAGACAGTCAACGCACAACATCCAGTTCATGGTGGTAGAGTCCACCTCCGCCTACAATGCCATCTTCGGAAGACCGCTCCAGTCAATCTTCGGGGCAATCCCCTCTATTCCACACCTAGCTATGAAGTTCCCCACTGCCGCAGGAATAGGAGTCGTAAGAGGAGACCAAGAGGCAGCCAGGACTTGCTACCTGAAGCAGGCTCAGCCAGCAAGGGCG
The DNA here is from genome assembly GCA_033032865.1 of Dactylorhiza incarnata. Taxonomy (NCBI): domain Eukaryota; kingdom Viridiplantae; phylum Streptophyta; class Magnoliopsida; order Asparagales; family Orchidaceae; genus Dactylorhiza; species Dactylorhiza incarnata. Next base: position 12,933,724 of record JAWHQI010000039.1, read on the forward strand.
ACCGCTCTCAACATCAATAACTTCGACCTACGAGACGAGGTGACTCTGCAGCGAGGAACGCCCGTTGAAGGGCTAGTAGAAGTACCGCTCTCCCGGCGAGACCCGACTCGAACTGTTCAGGTCGGGTCACTCTTGACATCACAAGAGCAAGAGAAGTTCACCACCTTCCTGCAGGAGAACGAGGACATTTTCGCATGGAGCCCGGAGGACATGCCCGGGGTAGATCCCGACGTCATCTTTCACTCGCTAAACATCAACCCCGCCTGCAGACCCGTGATTCAGAAAAAGAGGAACTTCGCCCCCGAGCGCCTAAAAGCAATCGAGGAAGAGGTAGCTAAGCTCCTGGAGGCACGATTCATTCGTGAAGCAGAATATCCCACATGGCTCGCCAACGTGGTCATGGTCAAGAAGGCCTCGGGGAAATGGCGAATGTGCGTCGACTACAGCAACCTGAACCAAGCCTGCCCGAAGGATAGTTTCCCCCTGCCAAGGATTGACCAGCTCGTCGACGCTACAGCAGGCCACGAGCTACTCAGCTTTATGGATGCTTATTCAGGTTACAACCAGATAAGGATGAACCCCGCAGACGAAGAGCATACCGCCTTCCGCACCGACCGGGGAGTCTACTGCTACAAGGTGATGCCCTTCGGCCTTAAAAACGCCGGAGCCACTTACCAAAGGCTGATGAACAAGGTCTTCAAGGACCTCATCGGAGAAACGATGGAGGTTTACGTGGACGACATGCTAGTCAAGAGCGTCCACCGACGCGACCACTTGGAAGACTTAGAAAAGTGCTTCCAGCTTCTCCGTCGCTTCCAGATGCGGCTCAACCCCAGCAAGTGTGCGTTTGGTGTGACGGCGGGGAAGTTTCTAGGTTTCATGGTAACCCATCGGGGAATCGAGGCCAACCCCGAGAAGATCAAGGCGCTGGAGGATATGTCGCCACCTCGCTCAATTAAGGAAGTACAACGCCTAAACGGGAGGATCGCAGCTTTGTCCCGTTTCTTATCACGAACAGGAGACAAGTACCTCCCCTTCTTCAAAATCCTCCGGGGAGCGCGACATTCAGGTTTCCAATGGACAGACGAGTGCCAGGTGGCCTTCGAGCTTCTCAAGCAGTACCTGGCTTCGCCACCGCTTCTGTCAAAGCCCACCCCCGGGGAAACTCTGTTCTTGTACCTGGCCGTATCGCCTACGGCTCTTAGCTCAGTGCTTGTGAAGGACGAAGGAGGAGTGCAGCGACCGATCTACTACCTCAGCAAAGTCCTCACCGATACCGAAACCAGATATCCGGCAGCAGACAAGACAGCCTTGGCTCTTGTTTTCTCGGCTAGAAAACTCAGACCCTACTTCCAGGCTCACGCAGTCAAGGTATTGACACAACTCCCATTACGGGCGATCCTCCAGAAGCCGGAAGTCTCGGGGAGACTTGTAAAGTGGGTCGTAGAACTCGGCGAGTTCGACATCCAATTCCTGCCTCGCCCCGACATCAAGTCGCAGGTGCTCGCCGACTTCGTGGTAGAATACACCATCCCGCCAGAAACAACCCTCATCAAAGACACCGCTAGCACCCGGTGGACCCTCTATGTCGACGGCGCCTCGGGAGCTGAAGGGGCCGGAGCAGGATTACTCCTTATAAGCCCCGAAGGGATCACCCTGGATTACGGACTCCGGCTAAAGTTCCCCGCAACAAATAACATCGCGGAATACGAAGCACTGATCACCGGTCTCCGGCTCGCTATCGACTGCAAAGTCGAGAACCTAACGATTTATACAGACTCCCAACTCGTGGTCTCACAGGTTGAAGGAGATTACGAGGCTAAGAGCGAGCAGATGGCGAAATACCTCGCATTCGCAAAGTCACTTCTCCAAAAGATCTCATCATATCAGATCCTACACATCCCCCGAGAGCAGAATACCAGGGCGGATGCTCTATCCAAGCTCGCCACCTCACCCTCCAGCTACCAGTCTCGAAGACGCCGAATCGAAGAAGTTGTGATCCCAAGCATTCAAGGGCCATGGGAAATCACAACCATCCACCAGGAGGAGTCGTCCTGGATGACCCCATTACGAGCCTACCTGGAGCAAGGGCACCTCCCTGAAGATCGCCTAGATGCGCGAAGGCTGCGAATGCGGGCTGCATCGTTCACCATTATAGATGGGGAGCTTTACAAACGGGCATTCTCAGAACCATATCTGAAATGCCTGCCGGCAAGCGAGGCAAACTACGTACTCAGGGAAGTACACGGAGGAGTCTGCGGAGAGCACCTAGGCGGGAAGGCATTAGCACGGAAAATACTGCGTCAAGGCTTCTATTGGCCGACGATAAGAAAGGACGCGGCCGACTTTGTCCAGAGGTGCAAAAGCTGTCAGCTACACGCCAACATGCCTCATCAACCCCCGGTCTCACTTACCACGCTGCAGAGTGCGTGGCTATTCGCGCAATGGGGGATCGACCTCCTCGGTCCCCTACCTCTAGCATCTGGACAGAGGAAGTTCATCATCCTAGCTATCGACTACTTCACCAAATGGGTGGAGGCGGAGCCCCTGGCTAAGATCACCGAAGAAAACGCCAAACAATTCGTCTGGAAGAGCATCGTTTGCCGCTTCGGCATCCCGGCTACGATCATTGCCGACAACGGCACTCAATTCACTGGGAAGTCCTTCACCAAGATGTGCGAGGATCTGAAAATCAACCTGCGCCAGACGGCCGTGGCGCATCCACAAGCCAACGGACAAGTAGAAGTCACGAACCGCACCATCCTCAAAGGACTGAAAACACGCTTGGAAGAAGCCGGGGGACAGTGGGTAGACGCGCTCCCGAATGTATTGTGGGCATATCGCACAACAGAAAGAACTCCTACAGGAGAGACACCTTATAACCTCTGTTACGGAACCGAAGCTATCATCCCCGTCGACATCGGCATTCCGAGTGCTCGAGTACTCACCTTCGACCCCAACAAGAATGATGGACTGCTCCGAGAAAACCTCGATCTAATCCCCGAAGTCCGGGACAACGCTGCTTACCGTGCTGCACTCTACCAAATGCGTGTAGCCCGGACCTACGACAGGAGGGTGAAGCCCAGACCAATCAACGTAGGAGATCTCGTCCTACGCAGCATCGAGGCCGCCGGTAAAGGTCCCCAAGGAGACAAGCTCTCAGCGGCCTGGGAAGGCCCGTACGTAGTCACCGCAGTCGTAAAACCCGGAACATACAGACTCAGGACGGCGGAAGGGAAGACTTTGCCACGCACCTGGAACGCTCAAAACCTGCGCCGCTTTTACCAGTGATCCCGAGACCTCTACCATGTATTAAGCCACGAGCTCAAACTCGTGCAAACTTATCTTCAATTTCTGTACCAAGCCGCGAGCTCTGACTCGTGCAAATCTATCTTATAATTTATGTAAAAGCCGCGAGCTCAGACTCGTGCACCTATCTTATCTTACATAAAGCTGTGCACCGAATGATTTCTTATTGAAAAGCTATGTTTTGACACCTTCACACACTTAAGAAAAACTTTGCAACGAGGCCCTGCCTCGGGGGCTTTGCACCGCCGTCGATTGAAGGTTCGCCCTTCTCCTCCGCCGTCAAGTCCCAGCGTCGTAGGGGCCTGCCCCCCTTACGTACGCCCCCGGTTTGAATACACCAGCTATTCACCGGCCACTTCGAGGCCCTGCCTCGGGGGCTTTGCACCGCCGTCGATTGAAGGTTCGCCCTTCTCCTCCGCCGTCAAGTCCCAGCGTCGTAGGGGCCTGCCCCCCTTACGTACGCCCCCGGTTTGAATACACCAGCTATTCACCGGCCACTTCGGGGCCCTGCCCCGGGGACTTTGCACCGCCGTCGATTGAAGGTTCGCCCTTCTCCTCCGTCGTCGAGTCCCGGTGACGTCGGGGCCTGCCCCCCCTGCGTTCACCCACGGTTTGAATACAAACGCTATTCACCGGCCAAGCCGCGAGCCCGACTCGTGCAAGAAAGCCGCAAGCACAGACTTGCGCAAGCTAAATTTTCTATTGTGAAAAAAGCCGCGGGCTCAGAACCGCGCAAGCTAATCTGTCACTTTGCAGAAACCCCACATCCCACGCGGATATCAGAACCTGGCAGCAAGCCCACGACAACCTCAGAGAACCAACACCCTCCGACATCAACTCCTACCCAAAAAAGCGCCACACAGAGGACAAGGGGTAAAGCCGCCGAAGAAAAATCAAAACCTTCGAACTCCTCGCTCAGGAACTCGGACTCCGAAGGTTTGGGGGGCTTATGTTGTACACCCGTGAAGGCCTCAGGACGCGCCCAAAGAAAACCTCGCAGAAGAGAGGTGGGGGCAACAATCGAAGCACGCACGAGCCCCAGATATGTACGTAACCACGCGCAAAAGCGCACGGCAGCGCGCGGGCTACACCCCTCGCCGCAAGGAGATAGCCCGAACGCGTCCCGACCGCACCACCTTGGGGGGGCCCGACTCACTCACACCCCCCAAGGAGAATGGTCGACCGAGTCGCACCCCTCAAAGGGGGTACGGGCCGACCACACCCCCAAGGGGGTACGAGCCGGCTACACCCCCCAAGGGGGTGCCGCATCCCCCAAGGGGGTGCGGCCAAGCCGCACCCCCCAGGGGGGTGCGGCCCAGCCGCACCCCTTGTGGGGTGCGGCCGAGCCGCACCCCCCCTTGGGGGTGCGGCCAAGCCGCACCCCCCCTTGGGGCGCGGCCAAGCCGCACCCTCCCCGCTCGGGGGTGCGCGGCCGTACCCACTCCTTCTAGGGGTGCGGTCCGGCGCCCGCTCCCCTCCGGAGGACTTCAACCGCTCGCTAGGGAGCGGCCCCTCGATTCACCGTCCGTCCGAGGCATCTCCCGTGGCCCGTCGCGCATTCGGGGAGCTTCAGTGCTAACCCGCGCTCAGAACGTTTCTGAACGCAGTCGGGAAGCCTTCTCACTTTTTGTCTTTCCGGCTTCTCACTTTTTGTCTTTCCGGCTTCTCACTTTTTGTCTTTCCGGCTTCTCACTTTTTGTCTTTCCGGCTTCTCACTTTTTGTCTTTCCGGCTTCTCACATTTTGGGTTTCAGGCTTCTCACTTTTCAGGAACAGTTAGTCGCCTTTTTCACCTCCAACGGAACTACCCGAACTGCCCAAACTGCCCAAGCTGCCCGAGGGGCAAGGTGGTCATTTACGAAAAATAGTGATCCGAGGGCCCCGAACCGGAGAATATGATTCGTCCACCGAGCATTTATGGAAACTGCCAACGGCAAAATTACCGGGCCGCCCCCGGCAAAAACTATAAAAGGAGCCCCATGGCTTCATTTGAGAGGACCTTGACTTCTGGACCCGGGAGAGCTCCTTGCAGACTTTTGCGGAATTCTCCTTCGGCGCTTGAATATCTCCTTCGTGGACTTGAAGATCTTCATCATTCCGAAAGGCGACAAGCATTCTCAGAAGGAAAAGGCGACTAGCCTTCTCACTTCCGAAAGGCGACTGGCCTCCCGCTTCCGAAAGGCGACCAGCATTTCTCAGAAGGGAAAGACGACTAGCCTTCTCACTTCCGAAAGGCGACAAGCATTCTCAGAAGGAAAAGGCGACTAGCCTTCTCACTTCCGAAAGGCGACTGGCCTCCCGCTTCCGAAAGGCGACCAACATTTCTCAGAAGGGAAAGGCGACTAGCCTTCTCACTTCCGAAAGGCGACAAGCATTCTCAGAAGGAAAAGGCGACTAGCCTTCTCACTTCCGAAAGGCGACCAACGTTCTCAGAAGAGAAAGGCGACTGGCCTCCCGCTTCCGAAAGGCGACCAGCATTTCTCAGAAGGGAAAGGCGACTGGCCTTCCCGCTTCCGAAAGGCGACTAGCAGTCTCAGAAGGAAAAAGGACTTAGTTTTTCCGAGAGGTGGCCTGTCACCCTCGAGGCTCTCTTTTTCTCCAAGTATTGCAACGAGCAGCGGCCTGTCGCGCTCGAGTTCTAGCTTCCAAGTTGTAACTCCTCCAGAAGATAGTGAAGTTTGGTCGGCACAGCTCCGGCCGCGTGGTTTTTTACCCTTTCCGGGTTTTCCACGTTAAAAAGTCTCTGCGTACTCATCGAACCTCTAATTGACTGTTTGCGCGCTTAGCTCGCTCACGAGCTGAGGCGGTTCAAGTGAACCGGTCTACCAAGAGCCCTAAGCGTTCCGCAACAACCCCCAACTGGACAATACACAGCAGCCCCCAACCGAAAGCAAAACCCCAACATTTTTTACCAACCAAGCTAAGGAGAGGCAGCCACAAAGATTTGAAAAGAGCCTTGCCAACAACCAAGGGAACACTACTAATCAAGAAAAAGAATACAGAAAAAAGACGAAGAGGAAGAGAGTGAAGAGTTTTCTTGCCTCGCACTACCCGGCGACCCGACGGAGCACGATCAACACACCGAGAGCCGAGCAAGCTCTAGCCCCGGCGACGAGGACGATCTCCGGCGACTCTAAGCTTCCTCTTACGGCCAAAGCCACGGATGACCGGCGGCTCCGGCGCAACCCTAGCCCGCCATCGCGCGCACCCAGGAAAGAACTGGAGCTATCGAGGGGAAGGGGAGGAATGGAAATAAAATGAAATAATGATCTGCCGAATCAGACCTCCCCCTTATAAATAAAAATCTCCCCCACATGAATAATCAGCCATAATAACTACATTAATAATAATTTTTTTTTGTTTTGATCAACACTAATATGAACATGCATGTGCACACACACACAAAATGCACATAAGCCACATACACATTTATATATATACATATGCATACTCTTGTATAAAATCCCCCCACCAAACCTTCTCTGCATATTTTTTTGTATTACGCATACTAACAAGCGCAAGTTTATACGTATATGTCTACCCGCATGGAAATTCTCCAGGACGAAAACATAATCATAATAGCTTGCCTCTTGATGAAACAACCGAAAGGGAAGGGAAAACCTCAAATATGCACACTTATGTAGTTATGCTGCAAATGTGGCTCGATTCAGAATTACTCGCCGGACGACGACGACGACGACGATGCTCCCGCAACGGTAACGCCCTTTCGCACCGACGTCTTAAATTAATATCTCGGTTTCGAATAATTATTCTAAATTTCACGTGCTTTGTTAAAAATAATCAAAAGAAGAATTTGGGGCGTTACAGTCACCCCTCCTCACAAAAAGTTTCGACCCGAAACTTGCGACGACAATTCAAAACGAGGAAAGCACGAAAAAGAAAGAAAACTCAGGAGGTGAAAACTTACCGGGAAATCTAGTCGAAAAGGTGAGGATAAGATTCCTTCATAGCTGACTCTAGCTCCCAGGTCGCACCCCGAACATCCTGATTGTCCCAGAGGATCCTGACCATAGGAATGGTCTTCCTCCGCAACACTCGATCCTGTCTTTCCAAAATGCGAACAGGCTGTTCTACAAACGATAGATTGGGCTGCAGCACGGGCACGGAATCTAGAACATGGCGAGAGCACTCCAGGGCAAGGAACTAGGCCAGGAAAAAGCCACACTGCAACTGTTGGAATTGGAACGTGCGAACACCTCTCCGCAAGCACCTCACACGCTCGAACCCACCACTCGCTCAAACACAATCCACGCGAGAACACACACACCGGCGAACCCCTTAGCTCTCGGCGAGCTAGCACCCCGCACGAGATCCCTACCAACTCCGGCGAGCACTTCCAACCTCACTCCTACACCGAGTACAACTTCCACACTCACCGCGTGCTCTTCACAGCGAATACACACCGGCGAGACACTCTCTCGGCTCACGCGAGATCTCCCTTCAACTCCACTCGCGAGTTCTCCACTCAACTCCAGCAGCGAGACACTCCACGTCCAAACACCTGCTCTCTTATTCTTGCGAGAGTGATGGCTGCGAGACCTCCTTCAGCCAAGGGGTTGCTCCGGCGAGTGCTGTAGGTGGCCCGGCGAGATCTTCCAGCTCCTATTCTCCACGTCCAGGCGGGATGGCTGCTCCCCTTTCTTCCACGTGGGCGAGACACCTTTAGGCGAGAGAGCTCAGGCGAGAGGTTTTGCGAGAGGAGTATTGGCGAGAACTTTTAATCCTGCGGGAATAAAGCTCACTTTTCTCTCTATACTTTCTCTCTTCTCGCCACTATAAGTTTCTGCCGGAACTTATAAACAAAACAAAGCCTTTCTCTCACTCTCTCTCTCTAGCTCCTGTTCACAGGAAATGAAAACTCTCTAAACTTCTATTTCATCGCACCAAACAAACATACAAGGGGGCTATTTATAGCCAAAAGGAAAAACTCCTATCCTCTCTCTCTTCATTAAATGTTATTCCTCTCTCTCCTAATTTTCAAAATAAAACACATAAAATGCATATAAAAAAAATGTTGACCAGGTCAACAAGCTCAAACCAACAAACTCCCCCTCAAGCTTGGCAGCACATGCCGAGCTTGCCTTTGAGCTTCACGAACGTCTCCACCTTCAAAGCCTTAGTGAATATGTCCGCGACCTGCTCTCCGGTAGGGCAATACACGACCTCCACGGTCTTCTGCTCCACTTGCTCACGAAGGAAATGATACCTCGTCTCGATGTGCTTGCTCCTCCCATGCAGCACCGGGTTCTTCGCGAGCTGGATGGCCGACATGTTATCCACTAACATTGTCGTTGGCCAGTCCTGCACATGATGTAGCTCCTCCAATAGCTTCCTGAGCCAGATGGCTTGGCAGGCGCATGCCGCCGCCGCTATATACTCCGCTTCGCATGATGACAAGGCTATAGTAGCCTGCTTCTTCGAGCTCCATGAGAACGCCGCCGTTCCCATATTGAACGCATATCCGGAAGTGCTCTTCCGATCGTTCACGTCACCACCATAGTCGCTATCCGAGTAGCCGACTAGCTTCAACTCTCCTCCTGATGAGTACTTCGGACCATGACCTCTCGTCCCGTTCACATACCTCAGGATCCTCTTCGCAGCCGTGAAGTGATCCTGCTTTGGCTCCTCCATGTACCTGCTTACTACTCCAACAGCGTACATAATGTCTGGACGGGTAAAGGTCAAGTACCTTAGACTCCCAACCAAACTCTTGAACATGGTTGGGTCCACAGCTTCTTCCTCCGAGTCCTTCCTCAACTTTGTTCCTGGATCAGCTGGAGTGGAGATAGCCTTGCTATTCTCCATCCTGAACTTCTTCAAGATCTCCTCCGCGTACTTCTTCTGCGAGATGAAGATCCCATCTTCATCCTGCTTGACTTCGACACCCAAGAAGTAGGTCAGCTCTCCCAGGTCGGTCATCTCGAACTCTTTCTTCATCATCTTCTTGAACTCTTCAAACATGGCCGGATTGTTCCCGGTGAATATCATGTCGTCTACGTATAGACACAAGACCATGATATCCCCGTTCTCCTCTACCTTCACGTACAGGGCATACTCGTACGGGCACTTCACATACCCATGCTTCTGGAGGAAAGCATCTATCCTTCCATTCCACGCGCGAGCCCCTTGCTTCAAGCCGTACAACGCCTTGTTCAATTTGCACACCTTCCTCTCCTGGCCCCTCACTTCATATCCAGGAGGCTGCTCGATGTACACATCTTCTTCCAAGTAGCCATTGAGGTAGGCCGACACCACGTCCATCTGCGAGACCTTCCACCCATGGTGAGCTGCCAGTGCGATGATCAACCTGATGGTGTCAATCCTCGCCACTGGGGCATAGACCTCGTCATAGTCCACTCCTTGGACTTGCCTGTAGCTCTTCACGACGAGTCTCGCCTTGTGCTTCTCCACAGCTCCTTCTTTGTTCTTCTTCACCTTATAGACCCACTTCACCCCGAGGGGTTTGTGGCCTGCGGGTGGATCAACCAACTTCCAAGTATCATTCTTCTTTATGGAGGCTATCTCAGCATCCATCGCCGTCCTCCAAGTTTTCTCCTGGGCTGCTTCATCATAGGAGTGCGGCTCGCAATCTGCCAACAAACAATATAAAGAAAAATTGTTAAGTGTCGGCGCCGTCTCCTCATAGATCTCCTCCATCCTCCTCATCCTAGGTTGAGGACGATCATCCTTGCTTCCACTAGTGCTTGCTCCACTAGAACTTCCTCCACTTGAGTTGGGAGTGCGAGCTCCCCCTGAACCTCCACTCGGTGGTGATAGTGGCTCCACTCCACCATCCTCGGCTCCAGCCTCATGACCTTCTTCATCATCATCCTCGAAGAACATGCCCTTCGTGCTCCTCGTCTTCTCATCCCAGCTCCAACTGCTGCCTTCTTCAAACACCACGTCTCTCGAGACTATGGCCTTCTCTGTCACCGGGTTGTAAAGCTTGTAAGCCTTGCTCTCCTGAGCGTAGCCAACAAAAATACACTTCTCGCTCCTATCGTCGAGCTTCTTCCTTCTTTGTTCCGGGATGTGAGCATGAGCTACACACCCGAAGACCCTTAGGTGCTTCACGCTTGGCTTCCAGCCACTCCATGCTTCAAATGGCGTCATGAACTTCACGCTCTTTGTGGGGCATCTGTTCAGTAGATACACCGCACACTGTACTCCTTCCGCCCAGAAACTCTTCGGTAGCCCCTTCTCCTTCACCATGCTCCTCGCCATGTTCATGATGGTGAGGTTCTTCCTCTCTGCCACTCCGTTCTGCTGCGGTGAGTACGCCGCCGTCAGCTGGTGTGAGATCCCATTCTCCTTGCAGAAAGTATCAAACAGCCTCGAGGTGTACTCCCCACCCCGATCTGTCCTCAGCACCTTCAGTGGCTGACCACTCTCCTTCTCTGCCATCGCCTTGAACTCCTTGAACTTGTCAAGTGCCTCAGCCTTCTCCTTCAAGAAATACACCCAACACTTCCGACTGAAGTCATCCGTGAAGGTGATATAGTATCTGCTTCCGCCCACTGAGGTGGTCTCAAACGGACCCGCAATGTCCGAGTGAACCAGTTCAAGCTGCCTCCTTGCTCTCCAGGACTTCCCTCCTTCAAAGCTCTGCCTCTTCTGCTTCCCCTTCGTGCAAGCTTCACACACCTTCTGAGGTGGTGAGATCATTGGCAGATCTGTCACCATCCTCGAGTTAGATAGCAGCTTCAACCCCGTGAAACCCAAATGGCCCATCCTATGGTGCCATAGCCATGCTTCTTCCTCTTCCTCCGTTCTCGCGAGACAAGCTGTCTCTCGAGAATCCATCTTCAGCGTGAAGAGACGGTTCACCGTCATCTCCACCTTCACTACTTCCTTCCCCTGACCATTCCTCATTGCCAGAGACCCATCCTTCATCTGGACGCAGTAGCCTCTCTCCACTAACTGCCCAATGCTCAAGATGTTGGTCTTCAACCCTGGCACGTAGTACACGTCGTTCAGGTGCACTCTCTCCCCATTCAGCTTCGTCTCCACCAGACCCTTTCCTTCCAAAGAGATCTTTGACGCATCTCCGAAACTAACCTCACCCCCAATGGGTTCAAGGTTTGTGAACATCTCTCTATTCCCACACATGTGGTTGCTCGCTCCTGTGTCCAGGTACCACACTTCACTTCTCCCTTCTTCCCCACCTCGGTAGGTTAGGAACATCATTGGGTTTCCACCTCCAGCATTGTTCCCATCGTTCCTAGCCTCCGCATAGTGGTTAGCTTCTTCTTTCTTCCTCGGACTCCAGCAGTCGTAGCTCATATGCCCATACTTGTTACAGTTGTAACATTGTATTTGGGACATATCTCCTCGGCCTCTTCCACGGCCTCTTCCTCGGCCTCTTCCATCTTGCCAACCTCCTTGAGGTCGCTCCGCCTCTCTCTGGAAGTTTTGATTCCTCCCTTGATTTCTTCCTCCTCTTCTTCCTCTACCTCTTCCTTGATGACCTCGGCCACGCTGGCCGCCTCCTCTTCCTGAAATTTCCCCGAAGTTCAGCTGGTTCTGGAGTGCTTTTCCCAAGCCACTCGCTTCCTCATCATCCTGCAGCATCCTGTACTCATGAGCTTGCAAAGAGCCTACAAGCTCGTCAACGGCCATCACGCTGAGGTCCTTCGATTCTTCGATCGCCACCACTATATGGCGGAACTTCTTGTCCATGGATCTCAGCAGCTTCTCCATAAAGCTCACATCATCCATCGTCTCCCCATTGCGCTTCATCTCATTAGTGAGCGTCCGCAGACGGGTCACATAGTCACTGACCCTCTCGGTGCTCTGCATCTTGGTTACTTCATACTCCGCACGGAGAGATTGGAGCTTCACCTTCTTAGCCTTCTCAACCCCTTGCATGGAGCGTTGCAACACCTCCCATGCCTCCTTAGAGGTTCTCGCATCTGAGATCTTCTCGAAGGTCGCCTCGTCAACCCCTTGGTATAACAAGAACAAAGCCTTCTTGTCTGCCTTCCTTGCTTCTCTTAATGCCGTCTTCTGGGCATTAGTCAACGTCGCCTCTACCGCAGCAGTGCGCTCCTCATACCCATTCTCCACTACATCCCACAACTCCTTGGATGCAAGTAGCACTTTCATCTGGATGCTCCAGTTCCCATAGTTGGTCTTCGTCAACTTGGGGACTTGCCCCGGCATAGCTCCACCTGTCTCCATCACTCTACTCCTCAAACCTTCCGAGTCACCGGCAAAGGTTTGCAACCTGGCTCTGATACCACTTGTTGGAATTGGAACGTGCGAACACCTCTCCGCAAGCACCTCACACGCTCGAACCCACCACTCGCTCAAACACAATCCACGCGAGAACACACACACCGGCGAACCCCTTAGCTCTCGGCGAGCTAGCACCCCGCACGAGATCCCTACCAACTCCGGCGAGCACTTCCAACCTCACTCCTACACCGAGTACAACTTCCACACTCACCGTGTGCTCTTCACAGCGAATACACACCGGCGAGACACTCTCTCGGCTCACGCGAGATCTCCCTTCAACTCCACTCGCGAGTTCTCCACTCAACTCCAGCAGCGAGACACTCCACGTCCAAACACCTGCTCTCTTATTCTTGCGAGAGTGATGGCTGCGAGACCTCCTTCAGCCAAGGGGTTGCTCCGGCGAGTGCTGTAGGTGGCCCGGCGAGATCTTCCAGCTCCTATTCTCCACGTCCAGGCAGGATGGCTGCTCCCCTTTCTTCCACGTGGGCGAGACACCTTTAGGCGAGAGAGCTCAGGCGAGAGGTTTTGCGAGAGGAGTATTGGCGAGAACTTTTAATCCTGCGGGAATAAAGCTCACTTTTCTCTCTATACTTTCTCTCTTCTCGCCACTATAAGTTTCTGCCGGAACTTATAAACAAAACAAAGCCTTTCTCTCACTCTCTCTCTCTCTAGCTCCTGTTCACAGGAAATGAAAACTCTCTAAACTTCTATTTCATCGCACCAAACAAACATACAAGGGGGCTATTTATAGCCAAAAGGAAAAACTCCTATCCTCTCTCTCTTCATTAAATGCTATTCCTCTCTCTCCTAATTTTCAAAATAAAACACATAAAATGCATATAAAAAAAATGTTGACCAGGTCAACAAGCTCAAACCAACAACAACCACTCTTCTATCTGAGTGCGCAACTCTCGCAACACACGGGGGGCCAAAGGGTACGGTGCCTTAGCAATAGGACAAGTACCCGGCTCAAGGTCAGAAACAAACTCCTCAACTCTGACAGGTAGAAAACCAGGGAGACTAATGACGAAGACGTCAGCAAGACCTCGCACCACAGGGAAGTAAATCCTCGATACACAACAAACTACTACCGGTTTCTAACATAGAAACAAGGTAAGCAACGCCATAGAAAACTAAAGGCTCCTGGCACACACCGCAGAAATAATGGGGGAAAACATAATAACAAATGGTTTTAACCATAACTCAAGACGAGAGAATCAGGGAACACCGGATTCAGCAATTAATCAATATATTAATATTCAACTTACAACAAGGTCAAAGATTTCAGAAAGACGACACCATGCAAGGCTTGGTGTCGGAATAAGACGAAGGTAAACTTAACACACAAGGCCAAACACCAGAGCCACACTCAAAGGTCAAAAGAAAACACTTGGTGAGTCTTAACTTGACTCCCAACGAACTTCTCGTAACAGTACGATGAATAAGGTACGACAAGACACCACAAATGAACACTGGCCAATTACGAGGCAACTCAAAAATAGAGCATAGCTTAGTTTGACGGTCAAGGAAGGTCTCATGATCAACACAGGGAGATGAACTAAACATTCGCTATAAGAGAGCAAAGTTGCCGGTCACTGGAGCAGGTAAAGGACCCAAAATCGAAATTCGTCCACTTATCCTCCAAATTAAACAATTGCTAGCCCCGCTAGGTCACCGAGAACTAGGAGAAATCTCCAGGAAATTTAGCCCACCGCAATAAACAACTTAGCCAACCAAAGGAAGAAATGCAAGATCTGGAAATTTGCCGAGCAAGACCACTTGTGCTTAACTAAATTAAATAAGCCTAGATAAAACAATTAGCCGACAAGCTCAACCTTCCCCACGAAAACGGAATCTCTAACGTTTGCACCTTAAGTATAAAGCCATGTAATAATATTTGTTCACTTATCTAGAGAGCGAAGCGGCAAATGGTTTGAAGCAGTTATACAGTTCAAAACCGAAATAAATCTACATAACCTCTGAGTTTAACGATTTACAACTTTGCCAAAAAGAAAATTCGGGAAGAACAAAAGAGATTCCTAGGAAATTTAGCACCTAACTCTCAAGCCCGTCAGGAATTAGGAAACAAACGTTCCGGGGAATCCAAGACCTAATGCTTCCCAACCCCACTAGAGATTACAAAATAGATTTCCAGAAAGATTAGCCCGCCCAACCACCAAAACCTTTAGCTAGAGAAAAGCGCAAAGTTTGCAACCATCCCAATCTTCTGCTACCAAAATAAGCAAGATTAGCCAAGCGCAAAGGCAGAACTAACCAAGTGATCCAACCATATAGCCATCCGGAGCTAGCTAAACACAAACCCAGTGCCTGGCCAAGATAACCCCAAAATAGGACGATAGCTGAAACTAGGACCACTGCTAGCACACCCCACAATAGATGTTAACAAAAATTTGGAGAAAACTACTAGCGTAATCCACATAACTATCAACGGAAACTTGAAGGAAGCTGCTAACATGATCCAACATAAATGTTAACAGGTACTTGGGGAGTCCTTCTGGCAAGATTTAGCATAAAGCAGCCTAATGTTTCAGCATATTAGGCACACCAACAAATTTCAGATAAGGAGATTTTTAACGAAATTTCCTAATTAGATTTCACGATCCCCATACCCGAACAACCCATCAAATTTGAAAAAACTCCTTTGAGCCGAAAGTATCAAGTCAAATTCGATAAATAGATTTCTATATATATCCTGGAACTAAGCCTCAAGAAAAACTGAGAGTTCACAACTTTGAAAGCTTCGCCGGATTTCTGTTTCCACAAACATAAGTGCTGAACAGACTGAAGATTTTTGGGAAATAGGAGAATGAGAGAAATCATAATAAAATTGAAATAATCAGGTTTTACCGCACCTGGAATAGCTATATCTAAGATAATATGAATCTAGTTATGCTGCCGTTAAGGGAAGCCTAAACCAGAAATAGAAATTCTAATTTTGGATACACCCAAAAAAAAAACCCCATAGCAAAACAGAAACGAAACAGACACGGCCATCATACTCCGCCAAGGCCTGGGCACAGACCACTAACCTAACTGAGGAAGTCTGACGCGGGAAGCCAAACACGCTCCTGGGTTGGCCATCATCCCTCAGGAAATCCAGACGCTTATCCCTGCACTGGATCACGGCGTCATAACGGGCTAGCCAATCCATGCCCAAGATCACGTCAAAATCCTCCAAGTCGATCACCTTCAGATCTGCATGCCCCAAAAATCCATCCAACACAACCGGACATTGCCTCACGCACAGATCTGACACCACTGACTCTCCGGACGGGTACTTGACACAAAAAGGATTACCAACTCGCTCCAAAGCCCAGCGATGCCGATCAACAAACCTCTTGGTCACGAAAGAGTGAGTGGCACCAGAGTCAAAAAGAACATGCGCCGAACAACCTCGAACCTTAAACTCGCCTAACAAATCATTATAGTCAAACGACATAACAAAGATAGAACGCTGCTATAGCGACTAAATTACCACAGAAAGATTGGACTACAACGAAAACGAGGAAGAACCTGATACAAACTGCCTGTTAAGATTGAACTCAAACCTCTAGGAAGGGAAGACATACAAATACTTGCTTTTGCTACTGCTTTTTCTCTGGGAAAAGTAAATACATAATATCACGCTATACTCAGGATGGTGTGTCATCCTTTACCTCTCGTGCACCTCACTCGTATGCACATAAGTTTAAAATTTTACCTTTTTAAATCATGGGTGTACATGTGTCATCGTGTAGATCTCTAGCTTGGCACGTGTGCTTATGCAATGTTATGCTATGCATGCAGTGCTATGCAAACTAAGAAAAGGCCTTAATGCATGCTATGAGCGGCGTACACATGCGATCTTATGCATCCCATACTACATATTATCGCATGCAACGAAAAAGAAAATCTAATGGACACGCATGCGACCTACGTTATGCATCACATACTACATAACAGTCGTATGTTGTCACCTATGAGGATCCATATACAAACACATATTATGCATCCCATACTACATAATATGCCCCGTATACTTCTTTCATGCTTATGAGTGTAGTGTTCGTGCTTCAGCCGAGATCTACCGATGACCCATCGGTGAGTGTATGCAATGATTAACGATTCTCACTGGACGGTTAACCGGGCCAACCAGAACATTTCCAGCAACCCGGCTAACCTCCCTCTGATACCAACTGTCACAACCCGTATTTTCCCGAAATATATTATAATATCAGAGTAAAGGGAAAAACACGCGTCGTGATGCCACGTCCAGTAGGGGACAACTACGGGCGTTCAGGCGAGCAATCAAACGAACTTCTTCACAAAAAAAAAATGTGAATTTATAAAAGAATTATCTTTTAAGATTATTTTCATTAGATTAGGAATCCGTGTCCCTCGGCCCTGCGGTTTATCTAGCCGCTCCTTATAAAAGACAAGCATACGCAGCGGAAGAAAATAAGTCCACTTTATGCCTAACGGCGCTGAAGACCGGAGACGTCTCCACGGCGATCGCCGATCTACATTTAGTATATAATAAAGAAATATCATTATATTCTGCTTTACGATTTGCAAATAAGTGATACTTAATAGTAATGCAACAAACAGTTAAAAGGTTAACTTTTTATAATGCCAAAAGAACTGCATTAATAATCAGCAAAATCGGCTTTTCCCAGAGTGTACATATACAAATAACCAAGTAGCAGTAAAGGAAAACTAGCAGTAGTAGCAGCAAGTAAACCAAACAACAAGCCGTACGGGCGTCAACATCTGACACGAACCCGCAGGCGAACAAGCAACAGGCAAAAGACAAGCTACAACAAAAAAGGAGCTGAATCCTTACCCACAAGAGAGGGAAGGCCTCGACAACGAACAGAGCGACCCTGCTCAACTCTAGCGGCAGCTAGTAACCTGAACCTGAGGCATCCATAAGAAAAGAATGCCTCAGCCCAAAGGGTGCAAGAAAACAGCATAGGTAAAAGTAAGAGCAGGAGAAGTAACCAGTGACATAACCAAGCTGAAGAGGGTATATAAATACATATGTATATATACATATACACATATATATAACTATATATATACGCTTATATAAAGACTTCAGTAATAGAAGGTTAGGAAGATCCCGCATAAAACCAGCCCAATAAGCAAGAGCATAACTAAACTTGACATATAGTGCAGAAATGGACCAGTGGTGGCGGACCCAAGCAATGTCACTACCCACACACATAAAGGGGACATTCGCCCCAAATAAGAAATAGGCGCCGTGGTGGTGGTTTGATCATCCTACCAACCACTATTAACATAACTATGATGGAGGACCCCATTGTTCCCTATACCCATCATTCCAATGCAAACAAGTCCAACAATATTTAGCCAAGTAAATATGCAGAATTTAAACACGTAATCACGATTCGGGACTAGCATAACCAAACTCAAGGAGCAGCCCCCATGTAACAACAGCCCTTTAAGTAAGATAACAACAAACCAGCCCCAAAATAAACCCCCAACAGGGATAATTATAAAACAGCCTCAAAGGAGACAGAAATCGGAATTTGACACAAGCCAAGGCCCAAGAAGCACACCCCAGCAGCAACCCCCATTAGGCCAAAGGACATAAGAGCAGCCCCTATTAAATTGCACAAGAATAAGAGCAGCCCCCCATAAGGAATTCATAACAGCAGCCCCTCATAAAGACATTATGACAGCAGCCCCTCATAAAGACATTATGACAGCAGCCCCTTATATAAAGGATTATAACAACAGCCCCTTATAAAGGATTTATAACGGCAGCCCCAACTAAAACAAACAGCAGCAGCCCCAACTAAAGCCACAGCAGCAGCCCCTTAAGAGAAGAAAACAAAAGCAGCCCCTCATAATAAAAGTACAGCAGCAGCCCCCATTAGATCAAAAGGAAACAAAAGCAGCCCCTTCTAATAAAAATACAGCAAGTAGCCCCAAATCAACAAGGAGCAACGCCCCATTTAATAATACAGCAGCCCCCTAACATAAAAACATCACAGCCCCCAATTTATCAAGGATAAGAGGCAGCCCCCAACATAAACCCAAGTAGGAAGGATATATAACTATATAGCAGCCCCTAGCTGGGATTATATAACCAACCCCAACGTAATCCAAGCAAGATTAATGTAAAGTAGCCCCCAAGTAGAAAAACAAACAGCAACCTCTAAAGTGGGATAATAGCAAACCAGCCCCAAGCTAAGCACAAAAGCAGCAGCCCCCCATAAAGGCGGCAGCAGCCCCACAAGAAAGGAAAACCAAAAGGGCAACCCCAATTAAATCAAGCAGCAGCAACCCCTCACAAAGGCAGAATTTTGAAAGTTCAAGTGCAGCAAGCCTAAAATAAATCCAGCCTGGGATTATACATAACGGCCCCTCCATATAAAGTAAACCCCCAACTGGACAATACACAGCAGCCCCCAACCGAAAGCAAAACCCCAACATTTTTTACCAACCAAGCTAAGGAGAGGCAGCCACAAAGATTTGAAAAGAGCCTTGCCAACAACCAAGGGAACACTACTAATCAAGAAAAAGAATACAGAAAAGAGACGAAGAGGAAGAGAGTGAAGAGTTTTCTTGCCTCGCACTACCCGGCGACCCGACGGAGCACGATCAACACACCGAGAGCCGAGCAAGCTCTAGCCCCGGCGACGAGGACGATCTCCGGCGACTCTAAGCTTCCTCTTACGGCCAAAGCCACGGATGACCGGCGGCTCCGGCGCAACCCTAGCCCGCCATCGCGCGCACCCAGAAAAGAACTGGAGCTATCGAGGGGAAGGGGAGGAATGGAAATAAAATGAAATAATGATCTGCCGAATCAGACCTCCCCCTTATAAATAAAAATCTCCCCCACATGAATAAACAGCCATAATAACTACATTAATAATAATTTTTTTTTGTTTTGATCAACACTAATATGAACATGCATGTGCACACACACACAAAATGCACATAAGCCACATACACATTTATATATATACATATGCATACTCTTGTATAAAATCCCCCCACCAAACCTTCTCTGCATATTTTTTTGTATTACGCATACTAACAAGCGCAAGTTTATACGTATATGTCTACCCGCATGGAAATTCTCCAGGACGAAAACATAATCATAATAGCTTGTCTCTTGATGAAACAACCGAAAGGGAAGGAAAAACCTCAAATATGCACACTTATGTAGTTATGCTGCAAATGTGGCTCGATTCAGAATTACTCGCCGGACGACGACGACGACGATGCTCCCGCAACGGTAACGACCTTTCGCACCGACGTCTTAAATTAATATCTCGGTTTCGAATAATTATTCTAAATTTCACGTGCTTTGTTAAAAATAATCAAAAGAAGAATCTGGGGCGTTACATTACGCGTTCCCTGCAAAGGGAAGCGAGACAAATAACGATTACCCCTACCAAGAGTAGATAACCAAAACCGCGCGGCGAATATTGTAACGCCCCAGGTTTTCTCTTATAATTAATCTAAGCGGGTATGTGAGGGATGATAGTTGTAAAATGTTTGGTATTGATGTTGCAAAGTTTCGGGACGAAACTTTTTGTTAGGAAGGGTGACTGTAACGCCCCGGCTTTTCTTATATTTATTTTAAAAGGAAGTAATAATAATCATTTAAAACAAAATATTAATTCGAAGCTTTGATCTGAGGGCGTTACCGTTTTTGGAAACGTCGTCGTTCGCCGAGTCGTTTATGCAAATATACGTATAATTATATATATGTATGTATATGTAATGAAAAAAAAGGGGAGAGAATAGAGGGGGGTTTTATACAAAAGTATACATATATATATATATATATATATATATGTGTACATTATATATATGCATTTACTTGTATGAAGGGCATATAAAAGTCTATACGTATGCGTAATACCTGCATTATATTGGTGTAAAACAAATTCCTTTTTATATAAGAGTATATATATATATATGCTGAGAGAATGGAGGCTGCAGTAATTTTTTTTTTTCATTTCTCCCCTTTCCCCGATTGCTCCAGATCTTTCCGAGTGGGTGCTGGTGGCGGGCTAGGGTTGCGCCGGAGTCGCCGGGCATCGGTGGTATAGGCCGTCGGAGGAAGTCTCGGAGTTGCCGGGACATGTCCTCATCGCCGGGGCTAGGGAATCGCTCGGCTCTCGTCGTGTTGGTCGCGATCCGGCGAGTCTCCGGTTAACCTAGAGGCAAGAAAATTTTTCCTTTCCTCCCCCCCTCCATCTCTTTTCTGGTTTTTTTTCTTGATTGGTAGTTTCCTGGATCTTCAAGGGCTTGATCAAGGTCGTTTCAACTACTTGGTTAATTGCTAGTTCTATACCACGTTTTATATCCATGGGGTTGCCACCTGCTGCTACTACTTTATGGCCTTCTTTACTAATTGCTTGCGCTAAAATAGTTGCTGTAGTTGTTCCATCTCCGGCAGCATCAGCAGTACTACTAGCTACTAATTTTTACTAATTGTGCATAGTTTTTGTTCTTTATTTTTTTAAATCAATGGATTTAGCGACAGTAACACCATCTTTAGTCATTTTTGGTGTACCATGAGGTTGTTCAATAGCCACATTCCTACCTTTTGGACCTACTGAACTTTTACAGTATTAGCTGCAATATCGACTCCTTTTAACATTTGCTCACGTGCAGTTGTGCCGTGCCTTATTAATTTTTCTGTCATACTTATATATTCTCCTTATAAAAAAATTATTAACTAATTATTCCCATGACATCACTTTCTTTCATGATGATTAGTTCTTCTCCGTCGACTTTCACTTCAGTTCCAGCCCATTTACCATAAAGTACCTTATCACCAACCTTTATTTCTAATGGTTGGATGGTACCATTCTCACTTCTTAGTCATTTACCCGCAGCTATTACTTATCTCTACATTGGCTTTTCTATTTAGGGGTTGACTTATATATAAGTTATGTTTACCTTCATGTGTTGATCGTGAGCCACCGTGGGTAAATAGGATCATTTATTGATTTCTTTATCCTGGCCAAAAGGTTTTATGGCGTCTTCTTCATTTACACGCGCTTGCACTTGTCCATATCAGACTTGTCTTATATAGTTTCGGTCTGGAATTATGTTGGGCTGCTGCTTTTAGACCTATCAGAATTTTGTTTGTGGCTGCTTTACTTGGTTCCTTTTTGGGGATCTCCTGCTAGTGGAGTTCCTAATCTCTGCTACCCGATAATTTCTTGGAGGCTTATGTTGGTAGTTTCTTTTTTTGTGTGTTTGTCCCATTCATTTCATCTATCTAGTTTCCCTTGGGGAGCTTATGCTAGTAAAGCTTATGTTAGTGCCATCCGATAAATGCTTGGGGGCTTTGTTGGCAGATCTTCCTTATTTATCTCAGACTCCTGATGACAGGATCTGTTTGGGGGTTATGTTAGTAGAGTTCTTAGGGGTTTATGTTGGTGAGTATTAGTTAATTTCAGGTTATATCTATATATGTGCTAGCAAAATTTTGGAATTTTGTTTTGCTATTGAATCCTGTACTCCTGCTTTGGTGTGGTTGCTTGCTTGGTTCATTTGGCATTTCTGATTATGTTCCCGGCTAAATCCTGCACTTGTCATACTCTGCTCTGGTCTTTTTTTCTGCACTTGTTATTCTCTGCACTTGCCGTTTGTTGGAAATTTGGTTGGTATCCCGGATAGGCATCCGTACAAATGACTAGAAAATGGATAGTTTGCCGGATCCTAAACATAAATAAATGGTTAATTCCGAATGGCTAAAATCTAGATAGCTTGTTTCTGAATATTATTGCATGGCTCAACCCTGGATAATTTTATTTCTGATTATATATATACTTGGCTAACTTACAAAACCACTCATAGTCTCGCACTAGCAGCCTAGCTGTTGAGTTCTTCTATTGCCTGTTCCCTTCTCTTTTAATCCTTTTCCCTGGTTTTCTGTGTAATCTACCTTTTGTTTCTGAGTATTTTAAACCCTTTCCGACTCAGTCTTCTATGTAAATTTTTGGTGTTAACTTTCTCAGTGAAGGGTGATGCTTCCTCCTCACTGTCTTAGCTATCTGATTGAATGTAAAGATTTCTTTTTAGTGGTTGTGGGCTACAAATAGCGGTCTTTTTCCTTAATGACTTTGTTTCCTGAAGCTTAGTTATGCTAGGCTCTCTTGTTGGTCGTGTCCTTCAAGTAGTATTAGTCCCTTTGGCTGAGACTTTTGATAAAGCTATGCTTTATTCTTTGAGTTGTCCGGTATTTGATTGGTGACTGGTTATGGTATTGTTTCTTGCCTTATTCGTCGTATTGTTATGAGAAGTTCGTTGGGAGTCAAGTTTGGACTCACCAAGTGTTTTCAAATGAATCGTTGCGTAATGTTTATTTCTTTGTGACCCTATCCTTAGGGTGTTATGGTGCTGATATCTCGGGTTGCGTCCCGTGTCTTAATTGAAACTTAATTTGATTATTTAGAACCTTTGTCTTAAGCCTTGCACGGTGGGTAGTTTTGGGTGGCAGTGGATAAAGGACCACCACCCGGTATTGGCTTTTTGGGTGGCAGTGGATAGAGTACTACCACCCGGATTTGGTTTTTGGGTGGCAGTGGATAGAGGACCACCACCCGATTTTGGGCTGCGGGCGTTAGTGGAAGATATCACCGTCGCAGTGCCTTCTTTTGGGGGACGCTTTTCCCTCGAGCTGATCAGTCTCAAGTTCTTATAAACATATATGCTTATATATGTGTATTATGATATTATATGTATGACCATCACCTCTGAGCTGCAATGGCGGACACGTGGTGGGCTTTGATTGCTTTGACTATTACCTTCTGGTGCAGACTTTTCCTCTTACCGAGTGCACTCGTTTGAGCTGGCTCGAGTTGTTGTAAGATTATTGATGTTTATCTGCTTAGTTCTCCTTTCTGCAATCTTTTATTTCTGATTGCTGCTAATCTTGGTTTTCTTGCACCCTTTGGGCTGAGGCATTCTTTTCTTATGAATGTCTCAGGTTCATGTCTTTAGCTGCCGCTGGGGTTAGAGCGGCGTCGTTCAGGTCTCCTGTCGAGGCCCTTCCTCTCTTCTAGGCAAGGGGCAGATTTTTTGTGGTTTTCCTTCTTTCCTGCGGGTTCGTGTCAGTTGTTGGCGCCCGTTTGACTTTTATGCTTAGTTTACTTGCTAGTAGTTTTGCTGTTACTTTCGGGTTGTTTACCTACTTGCTCTCTGGGAAGTTTTATGCTAGGATGCATTAGTTACTTTATTGGTATAAAAATGGCATTCTTGCACATCATGATTTTAAATAATTGTCACATACTTTGAAGATCGTAGAAATTCCTTTCTTACTATACTAAACATAGATTTATGCATATCATTTCTTGGATGTTGATCTTCATGCTCATGTAGGCTAAAATGAACCTATTTGCCGCTGCGTATGTATAGTTTTCTACTTGTGGACTAGATGATCCACCGGACCGAGGGACGCGGTCTTAAGCTAAAATGAAAAATTCTCTTTTTAATCCAAACACATATATGTCTTTTATAAATTTATCGTAAGGAGTATTTGCCTGAGCGTCTGTAGTCGTCTCCTGCAGGACGTGGCAGCACGACATGTATTTTCCCCTTGCTCTGATAATATGTATTAAATTCGTGGGAAAATGCGGGTTGTGACAAATATTATCCAGGACTTACCCGCTCCCGGGTCCATAAAGGTGAGCTGGTCCACACCTCGCCTCAGGTAGATGACGTCCATGACCTTATCCTTCATGTAATTATAGAGTCTCAGAGCGTCCCCCTTCAGGCGAGGCGGCCTGTATTCGGCCTCTGTCTTCTGGAGTGGGGCAAATGGGATATTGCCGAAGTCGCCTCGCACCAGGACGAATTTGTCGGTCCAGTGATGAACCTTGTTGAGCGTCTCGGCGACCTTAACACATGCTGGTAAAAAACATCGTGCCGTCGCTGGTCGCCTTCAGAGTCAGGACCTTGCGGAAGGCGAGGAGGTCAAACTCGACCTTCTCCTCGCGCATGTAGCACACATAGGCAACTAGGACGCTAATCGTGTTGGCATTGACCTGCGCGGGGATCATCCTAATGTATCGAAGGACCTGGCGCACCTCAGGCCATAGGGGGAGCCTCAATCCCACATGGAAGTGGGCCAAGGGAAAAGAAAGCTCCCCACTGTAGCACGAGTTGAGGAACTCACCAGGTACTGGCCGCCTCGCGGTGTAACCAGGCGGCAGATATCGGTTCTCCACATCAGCCAACTCTTCGCATAAGGTCTGCGAGGAGGGAAAGTTGTGCGCCTTGAAGTTGCGCGCGCAGAAGGCACGCCCCTCCTCAGAAGGTTCTTTCACCATTCTCGGCAATAGGAAGGAAAGGGTCTGCAAAGAGGATTCAGGGAGAGAAGAAGTATTTGAGAGGCTAAGAAAACATACCCCTCCCCCCCAAGGACCCCATATTTATAGCTTCCGCCCCCTCGACCTAGCCGCACACGAGTAGATTAGCAGGCAAAGCGAGTAGGCCCTAAGCAAGAAAATACCTCAAGAGCGAGCAGACAGGTAAAAGGTACAAACACATACAGAAGTTGAGAACCTGGTGAATAAAGAGAGCATACAGCGCGGGCAAAAAAAAAGAGGTATGATAATTATTTAAGCGCATAACTTGAGTACAACCAAGAAAACATAAAAATGGTGCCTGTAGATTACAAAGACCCATGGGTCACAAGTTGGACTACCGAACAGGCTCTCAAAAGATCAAAAGGGCGAGGACTATCCCCAAGACCTCAACCATGAGGCACCGGACCGCGGCCTCGACGACGCGTGCGCTGAGGTTGGCGGGCCCTCCAGGTAATGCCCCAGGCCGCGCGCAGGTCTTCACAGGCCCCCTCCAAGATCTCTTCACTCTGGCGGATGCGATCCTCGCCTCGCTTGATATGTTCCTCCAATAGGGAAGCCTCCCTCACGGTGCCCGCCACCTGCGCAAACCGGTGTAAGTCGTCCTCGGTGGCCTTTTCGCGGGTCTCGACCTCATACAACCTCTCCTCCGCATCGGTCATCCGCTCAAAAAGTCCGTCTTCACCATGCAGATGTTGTTGGAATTCCTCCACCTCGGCGAGGCGGTCCCCAAGGTCGACCAGCTGTGCATTCACTTCAGCGGGCGGCATGGCCATCAAGAAAGAATCGTGGGCTTGCCCACGACTCCCCATTAAAAGCAGGAGGGTCCGTGAGAAATTCCCTCATGGGAGTAGACATCGCAGGCGGCGGTGACCCCGGCAAAGACTCCATAGATGGCTGATGACTCGAAGAGGCAGACCTGTGACTACCTGGAAGAAAGAGGTCAAACGGCGGATTTTTGGTGATGAAGGCGAGGAAGAGAGGATTAGGCAGGACGAGTACCTGCAGGAACGGCGCGAGCATCTATCAGAATGCCAACCTCCCTCTGGATCCGCGGTGGATCGACCCGAGGAACCCCGACAGAGGAGGAGAATCGAAGGACCACGCCCGTCCCTCTAGGTCTGGGGGTTATTGTCACAGACCTCCCCCCGGAGGAAGGCTGGGAAGGTGGGATGAGAACCTCTCCGGCGTGTCCCAGAACGGTGGAAGACACCGCCGCCAGATCGTTGGAGGGCATCTCGCCCGAACGTGCAGGTGGGTGAATATGGCTGGAAGGCTCTGCAGAAACAAGAAGAGTCCTAAGACAGGCCTAATTAGAGTAAGCGAGAAGGTGAAACAGAATGGTTCAACAACCCTACCTGGTATCTCGACAGAATGAGTAGAAAGGAGAAGTGGAACCCCCATATCGCTCAGAGTTTGTCCCGTCTCGCCGTCCCCCCTGGTCGCAACATCAATCACACCCTCGCCCAGTCGTTGGACGAGTCGGGGTTGGTCTCTTCCTGGATGGGCGAGGCGGTCGGCTTCTTCGACTGCGACCCATTTCGTGCAGTAGATTCGGGGTCCGTGGAGGATCTCTCGCGGAGGTCGGTGTCACTTTCCTCCTTTTATGTTTTTTCTTTCTCGCAGAACCTAGAAGGTCGGGTGTCAAGAACTCGCCAAGAAGACCTAGGACCTCGGCCGCTCCAGACTCATTGTCAGCGACCCCCCCGGTTAGCGGCCGCAGAAGAACCCCCCGAGGAAGACATCTCAGCATAGAGGATTGAAGGCATACCCCCATTCTATTTATAAAGGAAGGCCCAGTCAGTACGCTAGCTCGCCAAATAAGGGGTTGGACTCTTCTTTCCGACCTCTAACGAGCTCGCAAAGAGCGGGGATTGCGTACAACCTGTATTCGGCGAGTACATCAGTAGAGCTCGGCGAGTAGACCAGCACCTACCGGCGAGTAGATCCAAGGCGGTCTTACTCACCCGGGGCAGGGAGAGCGAGCACGCTTCCTCCCTATCATGAGGCGAGTACAGGCTTCAGCGAGTAGGACTTGACCTGGTTATCCCAGTCGCGATCTTAAGAAGGGAGCGAGGCGAATGCGGGTCGACCCACTCCTCGGTCCTCCCTCACTATCCGTAGGACAATATAGGTTGCAGTTAGTATATGCAAAAAGGCGCGAGGAGTTGTTCGCAGACCATTTTGGTCTGCATCTAGTAATTTGGTTAAGGCGGAGGAAGCTATCCGCAGGCCTTTAGGACCATCTTACCCCTTGAAGAGTTTGCCTATAAATAGGACCCATTATGTCTCAGATCAGCACAGATCCACCCCCCTTTGAGAGCCTGGGCTTTCTTCCTTGTGCTATCTGAGACAGGCTTAGCTTCTGGTTTTTGCGAGGGGAAATCGAGTGGGATTTCCGGGTTAGTGGCGGGACCTCCTCGCTGCAGCCAGTGGGTCATTCTTAGGAAGCTACCTACCAACCAGTGAGGGTCAGTTCTTAGCTCGGAATACTTAGATCTAGGGATCCGACGAAGAGAGAAGTAACTCAAGCTACTCCCCAAGTCTCGAACAGGTTGGACCGGTATCCGGGTTCCAACAGTCATGCTATAGATGAATCATATAATATTCTCTGAATGTCTTTAAATTATGATTTTATTTATACCTTGACATTTATCATTGAAGTGAGTTATGACTTCTTCAAATATGGGGAGATTGTTGGGAACTATGTCTAGCAATGTTCCTGATTTGAAGAAATGCTCAGATCAATGATAAATGCAGTATGTATTTGATGTTATAGCTTATTCATGACTGCAGAAGATAAATCATATATCAGGAAATTTTCTAAGTCTAAAATTATCTAGGACTAGACATATCGTTGATATACATATCGTTTAGAAAGCATCAAAGAAACATCACAGTGTATAGACGATAAAAGCAATGAAAATTAACTAAGTAAAATATCATCTCAAGACAGCAGAAGAATTGGGAGAAAAGTATCATATCGTCGAAATAGTTTCGACGATATCGACTTGATGAAGACACATGGTCTTAAAGGTTGAAGAAAGTTTGTCGTGGATAAAGCTAAGTTTAGATCTCGACGACATCGTCTTGAAGAAAGCTTGCCGTGGATAAAACTAAGTTCAGATCTCGACGACATCGTCTTGAAGAAAGCTTATCATGGATAAAGCTAAGTTCAGATCTCGACGACATCATCTTGAAGAAAGCTTATCGTGGATAAAGCTAAGATATCTTGACGATATCGTATTGAAGAAAACTTATAGCTGAAAAAGACCAAGTTTAGATGTTTCGACGACATCATCTTGAAAAAGAGGTACAACCTTGGTGATTAATGACTTGAATCATTAAGTCATGAATACAAACATCAGTATGAAGACCTTATATTATCTAGAAGATCAAGACATTATCATCTTGGAGAAAGGACATCAGCCTGAATAATAAGTCGAAGTCCTAATGAAAGTAACATCTCGACGATGTCGTCTAGAAGAAGTAATATCGTTGAAATATTACATAAAGCCTTGAAGAAGGAAGTATCTAGGCGATATTGTTTAGAAGAAGCAATCTCGTTGAGATATCAAGCCAAGTACTGAAGTAAAAAATATATCGACGATATCGTCGTCAAGCATATCTGTTGATCAAGATGATATCGTCTTGAAGGTACAATATCATCTTGACAGTTGCAGAGCAACATTTAATATGCCGGTTCTCTTGGAAATGAACATCTAGGGAAAATACATGCCGCCCATCATGCACACCAATCAAGGAGTAATAAATAATATCCTCTGGACAGGATACAGCCGCGACACCATGTTTAAGGAAGAATTTTATTACTTCTATATTCTGCAAGTTCCAAGAATGGCAAGGCATTTATTATAATCAATTCAGCCGGTTCTTCCAAATATCCTTTCAGGCAATTTATGGAAGATTTCTGAAGGGGCTTTTATGCAAAGTTACTGAAGAATATAAAAGGGAGAAATCGTCGATTTCAAAGCACTTCTTACTACTGAATACAAAAATCTGATCAAGAAAAGAAAAGAAGAAGAACTATAAGAAAATCTTCATCACTTGGCTGAGAAGACAAGGAAGAATCTTTCTCCTACACTAGACGTGCTTCTATCATCAAAGGAGGAGATTCAGAAGAAAAGCTCTGTAATACACAAGATCACAGAACTTACATTTATAAGAAGAAGTCTGCTATTCAAAAAGGGCATATCATCTTGAAGACTTTACTTCTACAACAACAAATATATATATTACTTTGTAGGGTTCTTTGTGAATCTGAGCTGGTAGGATCTAGTGATAGATCTGAGTTTGTAGGGATCTTGGTGAGCCTGAGTTTGGTAGGATCTTGTTGGAGTTCTAAGATTGTAAGACTTGTAAAGTCTAAGCCTTGTAGGGTTCTGTGTGAACATAATTTGTAAGATCTAATTATAGTGAAAAGATCTAAGTTGGAGAAGTTATCTTATCTAGCACACTGCTAGATAGGTGGGAGGGACAATGGACTACCTCTAGACACATTTTCATGTAGGGAACCACTATAAATATTTGTGTGCTTTCTGTGTTGATTTTGTGCTGTGATAGATAAAATTTAAAGTAGCAAAGAAATCAGACAACACCCAATCACCCCCCTCTAGGTGTTGATAATTGACAACCCATATCTTTCAAAATGAGAGTACCCATGTTGTTGTGTTATTGGGGAAATGAGAGTACCCATGTTGTTGTGTCATTGAGGGAAATGAAAGTACCCATCGGGGAAATGTGAGTACCCATGTTGTTGATGTGTTGTGATGATGTGATGATGTATGATGATATGTTAGAATCATACACGTTATAGGGTGCCTTAGGTGAAACCCAGGTTTGCATACATGCTGCATAAATAGGCCCCTTTCATATACTTGCTCAATATAGAAACATGCTTGATTCTTCTGGCACCTTCATATGCTAGTTTCTATGTTATTTGTGCTTATTTACATTTGCATACAAAGTGCTCATTTGCAGGGTGATGTAATTACCCGAGGTCCGCTAGGACGGCCAGGAGGATGAGTGTTGTTATGTAGTTTTGTCGTCATCCCTGGCTGGCCCTTGTTATACCACATCTTCTATGATGGTTGAAGGGCATGGATCGCAAGCTAGAGTTAGGTCGCTGGCCAAAAAGGCCTAAGTCTCATGAAGTGAATCTCCTCCTGTTTGTCAGCCTGATTTTGCTTCTTTTACATTATTCTGTCTTGCACGCCGAGGTAGCCTATGAGTGCTATTACCTTCTGATGTTTTATGATGTATGGATGGAGATTTGAACTTTGGTGATGTAAGGCCATAAGGCCAGTCGACTCCTATATTTATGTGGACAACTTTTAGTCTCTATTTGTGTGTTCGCTGTGTATGCGTTGGTGTTCGATGTTGGGTAGAAGTTCTTTTATCATTTTATAATACTGAATTTGTGGCGATTATATGTTGTGGGGTCTCGGCCAAACCCATATTATATGGTCATTACATGGGGGGTGTTATAATTTGGTATCAGAGCTAGGTCAGTGTCATATTGTTAAGGTAGTGTGTTTGATTCAGTGTAATCAGATCGTGTAAAGAGGTTTTCCACATAGGAGAATTCCGCGGGGCCATGAGTGTCCCTGTGTTCGAGTCTTGCGAATAGAATTTGATTAGTTTTTTGCCTTGCTTATGCTAGGGGGAAGCGACAATGTGGGGACATCGAGGCGGTGAGAGGACGCCACAGCAAGTAGTGATACTTCTCCGGGCCTCATGAACATGAGTGTGTCCCCAGAAGATTTCAGTTGCATGCTAGTAGAGGCGATAATGGAGGTCCAAGCTGTAGCAGTGCCACAGGTTGCGACACATGTTGTGCAGGTTACAACTCCTACTACTCCGGTTGTGACGCCTGTTACACCGTAGGGTGAAGTAAGGCAGGCAGAGCCATTATCTGAGAGAGGGTTTGGGAAAGGAGATCGACAGATGAAGTACTTTCTGAGTTTCCATCCTCCGACATTCAAGGAAGTAGTAACTCAGACAGATGTCATTGACTAGTTGGCGAGGATTGGGGAATTTCTGAAAGCGGCAGAGTCCCTAGAGGACAAGCAGTGCTAGTTTACTTATTTTATATTAGAGGGTGACACCAAGCTGTGGTGGGTGAATCATAGCGGTCGTTATTTCCTTGGACCTGCCCCATCTATGGGAGAGTTTGGGAGCGCTTTCCTAAAGTTTTATATCCCCTCTTCATTGAGGTTAGCTCTTCAGAGGCAGTTCTTGCACTTGGTGCAGTGTGAGAAGATGTTAGAAGAGTACCTGTAGGGGTTTACTCGATTAGGTCATTATCCGGGGATGACCATGGCAGATGATGAGGAAAAGGATAACCTCATCCATCAAGGGTTGAGAGAAAATTTGAGGCAACCACTCATAGCCTTAAAGAATGTCAATTTCAATGAGTTAGTCGAAGCCGCTCGAATGTTGGAGAGCGACATAGAACGAAATCAGCGCCTGAAGGGTCTTGTAGCAAAGCAAGGAGAAAGAAATCCTTCTCAGTCTCAGTGGAAATCGGAAGGGAGCTGGTGGAAGAAGAAACCCCGTCCCTTTAAGTCGGGTGAGAGAAGTGGTGCAACTTCAGGATATTTTCGTTTCAAGGGACCACTGATATTCTAGCAGTGTGGCAAGCATGGACACACAACTCAGAATAGTGCTGAGTGTGGTGCTGGGCCAGAGTAGCGAGGCAAGAGCAATCGGTGCGTCCGGGTCCCAGCTATTCAAAGAAGGGGAAAACGGTGGAGTCAAGTGATTCACATTTCCCTCCAGTGCAGCCCAGAGCATACAGTCTTGGGCAGTAGGAAGCGATTCGTCAGCCCGATGTGGTGATAAGTACAAAAAGTTTAAGTTTCGTTTAGTAGCATAAAATTTTTTGCGACCATCCTTGTTTGTTGTGTGCGTGTATAGGCTTCGTGCTAGTTTTCGGCTATCTCGCCAGAGGCTGTTTGATACAGGTGTGTCACACTCGTTTCTCGCGGAAAGCTTTATCTAGAGAATCAGTGTTGAGACTATCGAGGCGGAGGTAGAGCTTAGTGTGCGCATGCCGAATGGGTCTTTTATGACCACCGGAAGGAAAAGATGCATTGTTTTGAGAATAGGCAAAGTTGACTTTGAGTTGGTAGCAACAATTCTACCACTAGCAGAGTTCGACATTATCTTGGGAATGGACTGGTTTATAGAGCAACGAGCCAGTATTGGCTGCTTGTTGAAGGTGGTGATGAGGAGCGAAGGTAGAGCGAAGGTCAAGTTCGAGGGCCTATGTGGAGTGGCTTGCTCCCTAATTTTTGTCATGAAAGTGCTGCGTGCGGTGAACCAGTGAGGCGAGGCATTTATTGCATTGTTGGAGACTCACTCCACGAAGTTGGCAATCAGAAAAGTGCTAGTGGTGGCAGAGTTTGAAGATGTGTTTCCGGAGGAGCTTTGGGAGCACCTACTTAGTGTGAAATCGACTTTACGATAGAGTTAGTACCAGGTTCAAGGCCAGTGTCGCTCCCTCCCTTTAGGATGGCACCGAAGGAACTGGCCGAGCTTAAGGCTCAGTTGCAAAAGTTGCTATATCATGAGTACATTAGGCCCATCTCTTCGCCTTAGAGCGCGCCAGTGTTGTTCGCAAAGAAGAAAGATGGTAGCATGTGGTTGTGCATAGACTACCGTGAGTTGAATAAGTTGACAGTTAAGAATATGTATCTGATTATGCGAATCAATGATTTGTTTGACCAGTTAGTGGAGTCGGTGGTGTAATCCAAGTTGGACTTGAAGTCAGGGTACTACCAGTCGAGGATTCGAGAAGAGGACATTTCAAAGACATCATTTGGAACATGGTACTGTTACTTCGAATTCTCGGTGATCTCGTTCGGTTTAACGAACGCGCCATGTGTGTTCATGGATATAATTAATAGGTTTTTTTGGAATACCTGGATTCGCTTGTGGTAGTATTCATTGACGATATCCTAGTGTATTCGAAGTCGAAGGCCAGGCATGAGACTCACTTGAGAGTGGTCTTTTAGATTCCGAGGAAGAACAAGCTTTATGCTAAGTTCTCGAAGTACGAGTTATAGATTGAGAGGGTGGCGTTCTTGGGCCACGTGATCAGTGGCGATAGGGTGGCGGTGGATTTGGCGAAGATCGAAGCCATTAGAGATTGCCCTGTATTGAGAACCGTGGCGGAAGTCAGGAGTTTCCTTCGACTAGCCAATTACTACAGAAGATTCATTGATAACTTTTCGCAGATAGCATTTCCCCTCACCTCTCTTACATGCAAGGATCATAAGTTTGTGTGGAAGTTAGAGTGCGCCCGTGCGTTTGAACCCCTGAAGGAAAGGTTGATGTCTGCTCCGATTCTAAGTCTTCCCAATGGGACCGAAGGGTTTCAAATCTTTAGCGATGCGTCAGGTGGTGGTTAAGGATGCGTGCCGGTGCAGCACGACAACATAATTGCTTATGGGTTGAGGCAATTGATTGAAGCCCCATGATAGGAATTACACCATCCATGACTTGGAGCTGGCGGCAATAATTTTTGCATTGAAGATGTGGCGACACTACCTGTACGATGCATAGTGGAGATCTTCACGGACCACAAAATCTTGAAGTATCTCATGGATCAGAAATATCTAAATATGTGGGAGCATAGGTGGGTCGAGTTCCTTGGGGACGATGACGCGACAATTCAGTATACGCCAGACAAGGCCAATGTGGTGGCCGACGCCTTGAGTAGAAAGTATTCCGGGCAAGGGAGTTGGAATGAAGCGCATAAAGAGCAGTTGGTGTGAGAATTTGAGTCTCTTAACATTGCTTATGTGACTAGAGGTGAGTTTAGCGCAACCCAGTTGAACTAGATTGAGATACAATATGATTTAGCTGATCGAATTCAAGAGTCAACTAGTGTAGATGAAGAGTTTCAACAGCTGGTGTTGGAAGCTCAACAAAGCGAAGGCAGTGCTTTGGAGATGGTCAGGGGGCTCTTGAAGAAAAATGGAAGGGTGTGTGTTCCGCGCTTTGGCAAGCTCCATGAGGAGTTGATATTTAAGGCTCACTTTACAAAATACTCCATTCATCCTAGAAGAACAAAGATTTATTTGGATTTGAAGAAATCCTTTTGGTGGCTTGGGATGAAACGAGACGTAGTTTTGTATGTATGTAAATGTCAGACTTGTGCTTTAGTGAAAGCTGAGTGCCAAAGGCCGAGCGGGTTCTTGAAGCCTCTTCCTATCCCTGAGTGGAAATTCGACAACATCTCCATGGACTTTGTACATGGTTTGCCTCGATCTCAGCAAGGTAAATATGCGATTTGGGTGATTGTGGATTGCCTGACCAAGGCGGCTCAATTCATTCTGTATCCGAAGGAGGATAACATGGAGAAGCTCGTGGAGTTGTATGTTCATGACATTGTGCAGTTGCATGGGATTCCAAAGAGCATTGTTAGTGATCGAGATGGGCGGTTCATGTCTAAGGACCGAAGGCTAGTGCAAAGGAGTCTGGGCACAAAGCTTAAGTTCTGTATAGTGTTCAATCTGCAGACCGATGGCCAAACGGAGAGGACGAATCGTACCTTAGAGGATATATTGAGAATGCGTGCTCTTGATTTTGGTAAGAGATGGGAAGATCACCTTTTTTGTTGGAGTTTCACTACACCAATAATTTCCAGACGAGTATCAAGATGGCTCCGTACGAAGCGTTGAATGGTAGGCGGGGTCAAACGTTGATGTCTTGAGTAGAGGCGGGAGACATCATCTCTTGGGAAAAGAGGTAGTGACGGACGCTTGTGAGTTGGTGCGTATGCTTCAGGAGCGCATAAAGGTTGCTCAGAATCGGTAGGCAAAGTATTTCAATGTGCATCACGGAAAGGTGGAGTTCGCAGTAAGCGACTTGGTCTATTTAAAGATCAAGCCATTCAAAGGCATTTCACAAATTTGGCGACTCAAGAAGTTGAGTCCAAGGTATGTGGGACCGTTTGAGGTTACAGAGCACATATGCGAAGCAGCATATCAGTTGGAGTTGTCCGTAGAGTTTAGTGGATTGTATGATGTTTTCCACATCTCGGTGTTGAGAAAATCTTTTTTGGAGCCAAGTGAGGTGATTGAGTCAACATCGGTGCCGATAGCAGAAGATTTGAGGATGATAGTTCATCCGCTATGCGTGGAGGATTCAGAAATCTTATAGTTGCGGAATAAAGAGGTCAAGCTCATGAAAGTACATTGGAACAATTACGAGCAAGACGAATTCTCTTGGGAGCGCGAGCAAGCGATGCGGGAAGACTTCTCAAAATTGTTCACGTCAGGTATGCCTTTTATGTTTTGGTAACACTATAAATTTTGAGGACGAAACTCTTTTAAGTGCCAGGACAAGGGGTAGCGGTGGATTTGTAACACACCATATTTCATGGGTTTGGAGGCTGAAGTGCCAGGACAATGGGTAGCAGGAAGCTAACGTGCGTGGTAGGATTTACTGCCGGTGGTAGCATTTTTCCTTGTCCAGAAGACATAGGCTTTGTCGCTGGGAGAGGGTTGTTGTTGAGATAGTGTCGACTAGAGATATTACAGAGTAGTAATAGCTACTGCCACGCAGTAGCTGTTTAGACGACATGCCCTTGTCATCGAGAAGTGTTGAAGATTGGTTTGTCGTCGAGAAGATAACACGGAGCATTATCAATACCGCGTGTGGTAGTGTGGTTCCTTAGTTTAGATGACATGTGCCATGTCATCGAGAAGCGTGTCAGCATGAAGTGTGTCATCGAGTGGTAGCGCCAAGCGGTAGTGATACCACTGACGATAGGTGTATCAACTAGAAGAGCATCTTATCATCGAGAAGCGTGCTGATCAAGATGACACGAGACAGAGAGCTTTATTTGGGCTGGAGCTACTGCAGCACCGTAGTTCTACCGGCGCGTGGTAGCTTGTGAAAGCAGATCCCTAAATCTGCGATTTACGACCATTTGATTCTCTTGGAGGTTGATCCAATGGCCCCAGTAGGCTCACCTGTGAACCCTAAAAGGGCCAGAGGCATTAGCCTTTCTCATTCCAAAGTCATTAGTGACTTTTTTTTGCAGCTAGGGTGAGCGAGAGAGGGCGGAGGAGGAATGAGACCTAGTTTCCTCCATTGGAAGAGCTTCAGAGCTCCATTCGACGATTCGAGTCTGACATCGCGGAGAGGACTTGAAGGCACACATTTCTATCCGTGTTATTCGAGATCTGCATGGCTAGGAAGAGGTTCCATAAGGTAATAACATTCTTCGTCCTGGTCTTAGGATGCGTGTTTGGCATCCCTTTGACTTATGTCTTTCTTTTTATGCATATTTGGCACCGAATCTCTCAAATGAGAGGGGCTCGGGTTGCCTTGGTTCAAGATGAACCACCGGGTCGATTGAGTCCGTCCCTGACATTCTTTGCATTAAAGATCCGCTTCGTTAACGGGTTAGGCATGATGGGTGAAGCCTAAATCGTGACTGGTAGTCCGTTTCAGTGATGTTGTTTTGATGTGCATTTAGGGTTTGTGATAAAAATCTGTATGCGGTAAAGGTGCCATTGCGATGCCCTTTTTCTTTTCATGTGAGAACGAATGTTGGCTTAGGGCGAGAAAATGTACATGTTCAATACTTAATGGAATGGCTATCCTCGTGATGCTATGATTCACGTGTGGAGGGTGTCCCGACAAGACAAGTCCCCCTTTTATGAAACTGAGGAGAACTGCTATGTTGGATGTTGAACCCGGAAACCACGGTTCAACCTCTGAGTCTGGAAACCATGGCTCGAGAGGAGTTTGGACTAGTGTAGCTTACTCTTACTTCTCCTGAGTTCAGTCACTAGGTCGGTCACTCAGAGCAAAGAACCTCACTCACAAAGGGTGGAAAACTACAAACAGACCCACGAGCTGTAGCGAGGAGGTCCCGCCACTAACCCAGAAGATCTGAGAGAACTTCCCATCCCAAGCCAATTGCTGAGCTGGGCACCTTAGAGAGTGCTAGAGAGTCTTCGTCTACCCACCCGGAAACCACGGTTAGCAATAAGCCAGTACTCTCTAACCGACCAAAGCAAACCAAAGGAGAGAGAAACAAGTGAGTTCCATCCTCCCCAAAGGTTCCCTTGGGGGTCAATTTATAGTTTTCTAAAATGTTCTGCGGATAGCTAAATCCCACCTCTTGGTTTTACTAAAAGCAAACCAAATTGGTCTGCTAACATCAGAATCCCGCTGTTTGGAAAGGCTAACTGCAGGTCAAAATGAGATCACCGGGGAAAAACATACCACCAACCAAACAGGCGAGTCCAGGCTACTCCAAGCCGACTGCCGGAGTGGCGAGTACCAGGATACTCTAAGCTGACTCGCCGGAGTGGCGAGTGCCTGGTAGAGCTGGGATTCGCCACTCGCACTGAGCTGGGGGCGAGTACCCGCTAGAGGCGAGTGTGAGCTAGGACGCGCCACTTGCCCGACTAACTCGTTAAAGCCCAGTGTCTCTCTAGATGACCTGATGGCTTGATGACCCCACTCGAAAAACACAGAGTTATACACAATCCCCGCTCTTTGCGAGTTTGCCTCAAGCTCAAAAAGATAGTTTAGCCCCGTATGTTTGGAGAGTGCCTCAATTTCGGGGAGAATCTTTTGGTGGGTCTCACCGAGGGATATAAATACTAGGAGGGTACCCCCTTTCTCCACTGTACCCAATCCACTCTTCTTTCGCTATCTTGGGATTGTTCAACATGTCGCTCTCCCAAGAACTCCAAGCCCATCTTGTCGCTGCTAAGAAGAAGGGGGAGGTGACTTTCGCCGGCCTACTAGGTCTCATCACCGAACACTCCTCGCGGGCTATGCCAAAGCGAGAAGAAAAGTGCGTCTCCAAGAAGGCGAGGCTAGAGTCTGTGGGTGAGGGGATGACTCTGAGAGAACCCTCACAACCCGGGTTTAGCCTCAGGATCTCGGAACAGGTGTGGATCTTAATTTATTCGCTTATAACAACTTTAGCGAGGTATCACCGATCTTGAGTCAGTTTCGCAGGTCAATACTGCCCCCAAAAGTGAAGCGAGCGGTCAGCAGACCGACGCGCAATAGAGGAGAGTAATCAGATGGACCTTGTCACCCCCTTTATTCATGGCAGGCAAATCACTACCATCACATTCAACTCGCGCATCAGGGGCATAACTAATTTTATTCCTCCTTGCAGTGCCCCCATTCATTGACCACACGCCGACCTCTCCATGACCGAAGTCGCCAACCCGAGACCTGACCCAGGAGTTCGCCAAAATGACTATCGCCTCTACGAGAACTGCTGTTGGCGCCGCCGTGACCCCTGGAGTGCGGGATCTCGGCAAGACTCCCATGCGATCGGGTTCGGGGAAATCCCTGGTGCTACCCACCTAATGTCCCTTCGGCGGGAGGCCTAGCTTTCTTACTCTCCAGGATCGCGAGCCCCATTCGCACCACGAGGGGAAGGTTGTCAAGGATTCAGTCGATAAGGAACTTCGCCTGCGCCTTCCTATCTTTCGATTTGATAATAACTTTTACCTTTTTTCAGATGATACTCAAAGGACTGACGAGTCTGATAAGCGAGTGCTCTACTCGACACCGCCCTCTCCGGACAAGATCAACGAGTACCTCGACGACCCCTCCGATGCAGCCGAGATGAAAATTCGGCTGGAGGGCATCCTATGAAAGCAAGGATATATGCTCCGTGAGCTCCTGGAGGAGAGGGCTTCAGCGGAAAATGACACCTTCCCTCTCATCCTCGCCCTGGAACGACGAATGGAGACCCTTGAGGGAGACTACACTCTGCTCATGGAAGAAGTGTAGCGGCTCGCCGGAGGTGCTTCGACATCGCTGGAGGACCACTTCAGGCAGATTGACAAGTGTGCACTCGCCCTCTGATGGCGCAAATCTCGCACACCGCTATAGGCGGTAGCTTGACTGCGGCACGAAACGACAGTGTACCGATCGTTCAAGTAATATAAAACGAGGAGTAAATCCCCGAGTATCGAATCTCTCAAGGAACACAGTAAGGTGGAGTTAACGTTCGAGGAAGGACTTGAGATCGAAGTCCTTGAGTCGGATGGAATGCGGAAACGGGGTGATTTGGCTTTTGGAAAATAAAAGAAAACAACTATAACTACTCCTATGCAATGCCGCTATGCAGTGCTTCGCTTGGCGGGATGGAAGACTACGTAGGCCTTGAACGCGCTACTTCGTAAGGGCGGATGGACGAGTAGGCAAACAGATCGAACTATGCAGGCCTTGAGCGCGCTGCTTCGTTAGGCGGGATGGAATACACAGGCCGCTATGCCACGCTTCGGTAGGCGGATGGGCGAGTAGGCTAACGGAATGAGGGTCGCCGACACCTCTTCGACAAGCACGCCACTAGCAATTGCTAGTGCGGCACACGAACGTGACCGCGGGATGGAGGATGGAATGGGGCGCTCCTCAAGTCACATAAACCACAAAAGTATTCCACATAGAAATGAAATATATAAAAATACAAGCAAGTTTAAGTGCAACTTCATCTTAATACATAGATCTAACTACATACACACATCAATAAGAGAAGAATAAGACAAGAAATCGATCGAATCCGAAGGCTCGTTGTAGATTCACGGTAGGAAGCACCGGGTTGTCAATCCGCGTCCTAGCTCGGTCCGCAACTACGTCCGGGGTAGAGAGAAATGTCACTACTCTCCAATGAGCCCGTCTTCTTCGTGTCACGATCCGGTAGAGGTTGCAAACTTCCTCTTGCTTGATGGTGATGGCGGCTAGGTCTTCCCTTGGAGCGCTAGGATGAAGGAGGAGACCGAGAGGAAGCTCCGGCTCAAGATTGGCGTGAAGAACAAGCCCGGAGCACCTCCATATGGTGGGCGGCGATGGAGGGGCGAAGTCGGAGCTCTGGAGCGAGAAAACGGCGGTCTCGGGCGGAAAAATGCGGGGGTCCCCGACCTAATTCGCGAGCAGGATTATATATAGGCGATGGATTGAACAGCGCGCACGGTCATTGGCGCACGACCAGTGGTCGTGCGCACTAGCATCCTGTGATCGTGCGCCTGCCTGGACGGAGCCTGCAAGGTAAGAAAATTATAAAATACAATGTTCGCACGACCAGTGGCGCACGACCATTGGTCGTGCGCGCTATCGTAAGTGGTCGTGCGATAAGGACGACAGAACTCAGAATTTAGGGGGTAAGTGCACACGATCAGTGGCGCACGACCAGTGGTCGTGCGCAATAGAACCAGTGATCGTGCGCAGTGTTCCTGTACAGATTTGTACCGGGAACACCTGCACGACTCCTGCTCCAGCATACAACACTAATCAAACCACTGAAAGTGACACTTAACCATGCATGAAAACTAATAATGAAGATAAATAAGAAATAACACCAAAACGGGCCTAGAAGTGCACATAGCATGTAATAACAAATATGAGCGAAAACATGCCTAAAGTGTAGTGCATAGACTAGAAAATCGGCCCAGATGAGTCCATAAATGTGTATATATTTGGGACTCATCACACCCCCAGACTTACCTGTTTGCGCGTCCCGAGCAAACAAATTCTAAGCGAACGGGGAAAGAAAAGTAGATGGCTTAAAATTACAATACAGAGTACCATGCGAAGTCGCATGCTCACGTGCATAAGAAAAATAGTAGAGAAGATTTCTCATTATACACAAACAGTTTATATATTTCTAAAAGAGTAAAAGCATATTACAACCACTCAAAAATGGTGAACTACGGTGAATCATCCGGTCATGCATACGGAGAAAGTAAACTAAGCGCTGAGATGAGCATTGCTCAAGATTGGGGTGCCGGACAAACTCCACCGAAATCCATCGGTGTCGGCGACCATAGGCTTGCCCGGTCACATTCTCCCCACGACACTAGATTGGTTCATAGCGTGAGTCGGTAGGACTTAGGCTAGAGATGGGGCTTGGGTTACGGTGAGGTAAACAAAGATAAACCTGGAGGCTACGCACACCTAACCCAACATGAGCACAAGATAGAGCTACCCGCACGACGATAATAAACAAATGCACCACACCCCCAGACTTGGACTTTTACAACATAGGTGTGTGCACCGCCCACTCCCAATACCAAAATTTTAAAATTTTCAATTCAACTTTTTCATAACAATCCCCCCCTTTTTTTTTCTTTTCTTTCTCTGCTTCATTCTTCTTTTTCTTTCTTTTCTTTTTTTCAGCAAAAATATCAATGAATACACCCACAATTTCCACTATAAAAATTACCACATCAACACCCCCCAAAATGTAAATATAACTATAACTAAAGCTCATATTTGGGTGTGCGACTAGGTTGGGCTTTTAGGCTTTGGTGTGATAAAAGTGGGGCTGAATCAAGAGGAAGGGGTAGGCACAAAGGGGCTAGCAAGGGTAGATGATAGACATGAAATAAAAAGCTCAACTAGGCCAAAATAATGGCCTACGTCATTCTCACGCACTAGAACTATCCTATGCCAATGCTTCAAGAATCGCTTGGGGCAAGTTCTAGCCACCGAGAAAGATTCTCCTTTCTCCCGACTCAAGCAATACGAGTCTAGCGATCATTTACACACATCCCTACGCTACCGTTTGATTCCACCAGATTCACCATTTGAGTAGAGTAAACAACATTTACACTAATAGAGAAAAATATAAAACCATAAGTATAAAGAGAAATCTAATCTACACAAATTTCTATGCAACCGAGCACTCGACTAGGAGCACTACTGGAGTCAACATTTTACTCTGCTACATAGTCCTAAGCCATCACCTAGACTTCCCCACATAAGCAGAAGAATTAAATTCACTACAGAGCACGCATACAGACGAGTACGCGCTCAAGTGGGTGTTGTGGTGTGCAATGCAATTGAACATAACTAAATAACTGAAATTAAAATACTTCTAGTATGCAAATGAGATGTGCACGTGTAGTGGGTAACATATAGCGACTCTCCCCCAGACTAAATCTAAGCAATAGACATAAATGATGTAACCATGAAAATTGAAAATGAAGTCTAGGGAAAGAGATTACCCAATGCTCAGAAGTGAGCACACCAGAAGACGCGTGAAAAACTAAAGCAAACCCGCCATTCAGAATTTGCAATAAGTACCTGCAGGGGTGAGCTCCACAAAAACAAAAGAAAGCAGAAATGCTAAAACTGAACAGAAATTAACTAACTACTCTAACTAGGAAAATGAAAATGTAATAAAAGTAAGATAACTACTGGGGTTATTGTCATCCCAGCACGACTTATTCAGATTTTGCACAGTTCTAGCTTATAGGCCTATGAAAAAGGAAATGCACAGGTAACTGTTCTAATATGCGCATCGGTAGCGGGTACCGATACGGAGACAGAGCAGTCACCCCTCTACCTAAATATAGATACTTGCTCCTCACAGGTAGAGGGTAGAGAATGTAAGTGGAGGAGGAAATATCCTCACTCAACTCACCAAAAACATCCTTGCCCAGCAAGGTATCGTCTCCATGAAGGTGGCAGGAGGAAAAGGTAATGAGTGGAGCTTCCTCTACGGAGGGGGAATCAACCTCCTCAAATAAGAGGATGCTCTCATCATTGACTTGGGCAATATGCACCAAATCCTCCTGGGGTACCTGTGAAGACTCAACCTGCACAGGCTCGGATAACGAGGGGGGATCGAGAAATAAACAAGACGAAGAACATAAATAAACATCAATCGGGGGAGTGATCCCGGTCTCACTCCCATCAGGTTGGGTAAGTAAAATAATGTTTGCATTGTCATCAATGCTACAAGATTCGGCGGGATCAACGGTGGCCAGGCTTAGGATTTGGACTTCCTCCACCGGTGCTGAGGAAAACTCCTCTTCACCTTGGAGGTTGTCCTCCTTCATAGGAATAGGCACAACACTCAGATCACCCACCTCATCCTGCGACACATCATCAACAATGGCGTCGGAGACGAGCGTAGTATGCACAACAGGGAGAAGAATAGTGCTCGGATAAAGGTCGAGCACCGATCCCTCACAAGGAATCGAGTCCACTAGGGGTGGTGGATGCACAT
This sequence comes from Dactylorhiza incarnata, assembly GCA_033032865.1. Lineage (NCBI taxonomy): Eukaryota > Viridiplantae > Streptophyta > Magnoliopsida > Asparagales > Orchidaceae > Dactylorhiza > Dactylorhiza incarnata. Next base: position 12,976,683 of record JAWHQI010000039.1, read on the forward strand.
GGAGAATAGGCTCAGCAATGTCGGTGCATAGATCAGCCGCACATCCGGTGACCGTGTCCATGTCATGCCCTTCAAGATGTGAAGGTGACAAAGACACATAACCGGATGGTGAAGGTGTGCCGCCAGAGTTAGGGGTTGGGACGATCCGGATATCCGGCTCGTCATCCTCGTCCAATTGGCGAAGATACTCAGCACAGTCCTTCAAGACATGATCAGTGCTTCGACAAAACCGGCACTGCCTTGCGGGCTTCTTTGGTACAGCGGGGGCTGAAGCCGAAAAGAAGTATGACGGTAAAGGCTCAGCAGAGTAGCCATAAGACTTACGCGCACCATATGGAGTATCAGACGAAGTCGGTGCTCCATATGCTGGGCTATAAGAATTATGCCTACTATTCTCCGTAGGGCATTCATCACTAGAGTTGGAGGTAGCTCCACACCAACGACAACGGAAATTAAGATGTGCCCACATAGTGTGAAGATAATACGATTCAAAATAAAAATGCTATTGTGCAAAATACTACACCTAACAAAAATTACTAAAGCAACCTAATTAAAACAGGAAAATGGAATAAAAAGGAATAAAACAAAGAAATGCAATTTACAAATAGAAAGGCTTCTCTCTCAGGTTCTCCCTCTCCAGAAAACTCACACGACTGTGTTCCCCGGCAACGGTGCCAAAAACTTGATGGAGCAAATCTCGCACACCGCTATAGGCGGTAGCTCGACTGCGGCACGAAACGGCAGTGTACCGATCGTTCAAGTAATATAAAACGAGGAGTAAATCCCCGAGTATCGAATCTCTCAAGGAACACAGTAAGGTGGAGTTAACGTTCGAGGAAGGACTTGAGATTGAAGTCCTTGAGTCGGATGGAATGCGGAAACGGGGTGATTTGGCTTTTGGAAAATAAAAGAAAACAACTATAACTACTCATATGCAATGCCGCTATGCAGTGCTTCGCTTGGCGGGATGGAAGACTACGTAGGCCTTGAACGCGCTACTTCGTAAGGGCGGATGGACGAGTAGGCAAACGGATCGAACTATGCAGGCCTTGAGCGCGCTGCTTCGTTAGGCGGGATGGAATACACGGGCCGCTATGCCACGCTTCGGTAGGCGGATGGGCGAGTAGGCTAACGGAATGAGGGTCGCCGACACCTCTTCGACAAGCACGCCACTAGCAATTGCTAGTGCGGCACACGAACGTGACGGCGGGATGGAGGATGGAATGGGGCGCTCCTCAAGTCACATAAACCACAAAAGTATTCCACATAGAAATGAAATATATAAAAATACAAGCAAATTTAAGTGCAACTTCATCTTAATACATAGATCTAACTACATACACACATCAATAAGAGAAGAATAAGGCAAGAAATCGACCGAATCCGAAGGCTCGTTGTAGATTCACGGTAGGAAGCACCGGGTTGTCAATCCGCGTCCTAGCTCGGTCCGCAACTACGTCCGGGGTAGAGAGAGTTGTCACTACTCTCCAATGAGCCCGTCTTCTTCGTGTCACGATCCGGTAGAGGTTGCAAACTTCCTCTTGCTTTATGGTGATGGCGGCTAGGTCTTCCCTTGGAGCGCTAGGATGAAGGAGGAGACCGAGAGGAAGCTCCGGCTCAAGATTGGCGTGAAGAACAAGCCCGGAGCACCTCCATATGGTGGGCGGCGATGGAGGGGCGAAGTCGGAGCTCTGGAGTGAGAAAACGGCGGTCTCGGGCGGAAAAATGCGGGGGTCCCCGACCTAATTCGCGAGCAGGATTATATATAGGCGCTGGATTGAACAGCGCGCACGGTCATTGGCGCACGACCAGTGGTCGTGCGCACTAGCATCCTGTGATCGTGCGCCTGCCTGGACGGAGCCTGCAAGGTAAGAAAATTATAAAATACAATGTTCGCATGACCAGTGGCGCACGACCATTGGTCGTGCGCGCTATCGTAAGTGGTCGTGCGATAAGGAAGACAGAACTCAGAATTTAGGGGGTAAGTGCACACGATCAGTGGCGCACGACCAGTGGTCGTGCGCAATAGAACCAGTGATCGTGCGCAGTGTTCCTGTACAGATTTGTACCGGGAACACCTGCACGACTCCTGCTCCATCATACAACACTAATCAAACCACTGAAAGTGACACTTAACCATGCATGAAAATTAATAATGAAGATAAACAAGAAATAACACCAAAACGGGCCTAGAAGTGCACATAGCATGTAATAACAAATATGAGCGAAAACATGCCTAAAGTGTAGTGCATTGACTAGAAAATCGGCCCAGATGAGTCCATAAATGTGTATATATTTGGGACTCATCACCCTCCAATAGGAGATTGTCGCCGCTCGCGAGTACGCCTTCGCGAGGCGAGGCCCCAGGATGCAGATAAGTGGTCGGGGTCCTCAGAAGTGAAACCAGCTGCGCTTCCAACCTGCTTGCTTCCAAGTCCTCCCATTTTCTTTTGAAATGACTCATTGTTATTTTTTTCTGTATGAACATCATTATTCCATGTTGAATTTAACCCCGCCTCGCGAGGATCTATGTTTTTCTTTACTTGATGTGGCTCGCGCGTTGTTACTTTTTATTTTCATTGTCCGATAATAGGGTTTGCAAGGTACGAGTGCTCGTGTGTGCTCGTCAAGATAGAACTAAGTGGCTCTCGCGCGCGGGCAGGGGCGATGGGGTATAGGGTAAGCGGGTCTCATGGTCAGTCGCAAAAACCGTATGACCCTTCTTTTTCTATAAATACCCCCCTTTCATTTCCATACCCACCTACCGCATTAACTACCCCCTTGCTTTTACTTTTCCTTCGACTCGCTCGTTCCACTCGCCAACCTCTCTAAAAAAATGGCGAAGGCATCCCATCCCACCAATGGGAGAGAAAATTGCGTGGCAAACTTTGCCGACCACTTCTTCCCTGAGGGGGAAGTGTTAGAGGTGTACCGATTCGCTTTTGAGGTCGCGGATCTACCGGAGGTGTATTCGGTTTGCTGCCCTAGGGAGTGCGAGGCCATCAACTCATTCCGCGAGGATGAGCTCGCCTTCCCCCTCTCGCATTTCGAGGTTGGGCTTCGCCCCCTTATGGCCTGAGGTGAAGCAGTTCCTCAAGTACTTTGGGGCGGTGCCCACACAAATCAACACGAATGTGATTGCCATGCTCATGGAATTCACCTGCTACATGCGCAAGGAGAGGATCAATTTCAACCTCACAGCCTTCCGCAAGCTATTTACCTACAAGGCGACTTCATATGGGGTCGCCTTTCTGACCGGCTCGTGGATCAAGGTCTGCAAGACCCTCAACAAGGTGCTCCATTCGAACGACCGGTGCCTCTGCATCAAGGGGAACTTTGACAACATCCCCTATGCGCCTATCCAATGAAGCGAGGCGGTCTACCGCGCTCCTCACGTGGAGGGGGAGACGGTGGAGCTCTGCAAGTTCTTCCTCGAGAAGAATTTTGAGGTCATCTATCTGCGGCGTCATCTCGACTCGCTCCTCCCGGTGCCCCAAGGGGATGGTACACTTCTGCTCGCATATTTCAGATCACCTTTTCTTTACTCGCGCATCTCACTCAACATGTTTTCTTGTTGTAGGGTAGCTTCTGATTCCCGTGAACCTGCCTCTTGCAGGTGGCGTGAAGCTGACCTCTCCGCTTGACATGGTGAGAGCTGCAGCAGAGGCCTGCGCTGGCGACCTGGGCAAGCTCAAGTCCAGCGGCTGCAAAGGAAAAAGGCCGATGGTGGATCTTAATCGCCGACCCCTTCCGGCTCACGGAAGAAGCTGAAGAAGACCGTAGCTTCCAAGAAGACCACCACACTGAGCCGCCTGGATCCCGTGGCCCATGCCGATACTAGAATGAGTGGGGTGGATCTGCAGGACTTGCACCCCCACCTCGGCCTTGGGGAGAAACCCCGTGACAGCGTGGGAGAGCCATTGCTTGCTTGGGAGTGGATGACGGAGAAGATTTCCATCTCTACTCGCCTCCCCTCCTGGATCGAGCAAGGTAGGGCTGGCGAGCTTGCCTACGCCCTCGCCTATGGGCAGTGCGGGAGGGAGAAAGCTGCCACCAATGAGAAGTCCACCCTGCGGGAGCTCGCCTATGAGAGCGCGCGGGACCAAATGCATGTCGTGGTGATCTCACACATGACGTCGCACCGCAGACTCTCCTTCATGAAGAGGTTCTACAAAGCCGATGTGAAAGTGGAGGTTTAGTTCTTATTCTTCTTATTAAAAGATCTTGTTTAAGTTTTACTTCAAAGTAATGATATTTATTATATATATATGTGGATGTGCTGAGTGAGTAATTAAAACAAGCAAAAGAGATGCATAAAAGAAATCAGCACAGCAACCATGAACAAACAATAAACAACCAGAAGACACAAGATGTATAGTAGTTCCCCTCAACTGGGTACATCTACACTTCTACCCACTGGTAGGAATCCACTAGGAGGTTGTTGATAAGGTGCCCTCACACCAAGGGGTTTTTGATAAGGTGTCCACACACCAAGTGAGCTGTTGATAAGGTGTTCTAACCAAGATATAGGTTTTTGCTAAGGTGCCCTGTCACCGGGATTAACCTTTGAAGGGAGTTATAACCCTGTACAGGATGGGGTAAGGAAGTAAAATGAAAAACAGAAATTGTAATGTTCTTCTCTGTATAAGAAGACTCTTGAAGATCCAGATGTGGTGTTGAATGGATCTGATGTTGAAGTGCTCCCCCTGTCTGATATGGATTGATGACAGTTCTGGAGGTCTCTCCTTTCAAACACTTCTTTCTTCTGGTGCAATGATAATCTTGAGCATGTAGTTGTGATTTGTGTCTCAGGATGTTTGTAATCTGCAGGAAGATGTTAGCAACCAAAAGTGTGCTATTTTTGTTGTGTCTCGTGTTACTTTGTTTTCTCTGTTTCTGTCTCTTTATAATCTGAGAGCCTTTACTTTTAATTTGAATTCTTCTCTCGGGAAGAAGGAAAGAGCTAAGGTCTCTATCAATGCTTTGACTCCTCGAGAAGATGACCTGCCGTTTCTTTTCATTAAAGCTATTCTGCAACGACTAAAATATTAATTGATCTGCAACGGCTAAGAGGAATAGTCAAAACAAAAGAAAGATAGTGATATAAGATATTAAAATGATTCAGAGAGAAATTCGTCGATCTCAGCTTGACATTTGTCGGCCTGAGCTCGTCGTCTGATGTACTGAACGATTGTCTCTATCTTGGAATTTGTAGACCGCTGAGATGGCTGGATTGAGTTTGTCGAGCGCCGTTCAGAGAATGCCTGGCCGCTGAGATTATTCTGACTGAATTCGTCGAGCGCTGTTCTGATGAGGATTTGTCGAGCGCTGTCTATCTTGAATTTGTCGAGCTCTGGCTGGAATTTGTCGAGCGCTGGCTAGCTTGAATTTGTCGAGCGCCGTTCGACATTCGTCGAACGCAGAGAGCTTATATTATTTTCTTATGTATATTCTCCGATTCGATCGCATCATATTTAATCTATGTTTCCTTAGTTTTCTTACTTAATGAAATTTGATCTGAGTTATTAGATGACTTATTTTCAAAAGGGATGGATCCTAACTCAAATCAAAAGCTAAGGTTCCAACAATCTCCCCGTATTTGAGTTGGGATCCTAAATCAAATTAAAACTAGTGGCCTGGTGGTCTCCCCCTATTTGGTTTAGGATGCCGACAGTTTTAATTTTTATTTTCTCCATTTCTCTCTCACTTGGTTTCTTTGATTTTCTCATTTTCTCTCTCACTTGGCTTTAATAATTTTTCATCCTTTTAAAATTATTTGAGCAACTCTACTTTCCTAGATTTTGATTAAAATTTTCAATTGCAGCAACCTTTAATGGATTTTAAGGAATGAAAAGAAACTTTGTCTGATACCTTCCTTCTTAAGAATCCCCTTATCAGAAGAAACTCACACTCAGTGCTCTGATTATTTCTAATCAATGCAGCTACAGTAGAATGCTCATCATAATTTGGAGAAGGTCTGTAAGAACATTGAAGTTATCTGACATTCAAATGAATTTTATGTTTAATTAAGAATGTAGTTTAATGGTGAAAACTTTTTGATACCATTTGAAAATACATATGTTTTAAAAACTTTAGAATTTGATTCTTAATATTTATTGAAAGTTTTCTTTTATAGTCATTAAAGTATATGTTTGATATTATTTTAAAGTTATCTTGACAATTATTAAGCAATTTATCCTTAATTGATTTATTTTGTGCTTTTGATTTTTCTTCAGTTTTATTATTTTCAGAGGTTAGATAATTTATGTTTGTTAACTTCCTTTTAATTACTTTGTCTATTGTTACTGAATCTGTGAGTGTTATTTTAAAAACAGTTTTAGAGGTAGAGTTATGATTTGATTTTACCTCATTTACCTTTCCTAACTCTGCTTCTGCATCTGGATTTTGGTATGATCCATTTATGGCCATCATGCAGAAAGCTCTAGCTCTGTGCTCTTTTTCTTTTTCTTCTTCACTCAGATTTATTGATGGTTCTGCATCATAAATACATTTAGTTAAAGTAATGGAAGAAGAGTAGATGAGTAGATGTACCTAGTTGAGGGGAACTACTATACATCTTGTGTCTTCTGGTTGTTTGTTGTTTGTTCATGGTTGCTGTGCTGATTTCTTTTATTCATCTCTACTGCTTGTTTTAATTACTCACTCAGCACATCCACATATATATATATATAATAAATATCATTACTTTGAAGTAAAACTTAAACAAGATCTTTTAATAAGAAAAATAAGAACTAAACCTCCACTTTCAATTGATATCAGAGGGGTGTTGATTCTTTACAGGCTAACACCTGAATCACAAAGATCAACCAGATCTTAAATTTCCTCAGAGTTTCTTTCTCTTTATTTTTTATCTTATTTAAAACTCATGGCACAAAATAAGGAATATTCCAGCACAAGACCTCCTATGTGCAATCTCAATAAGTTTGCATTATGGAAAGCAAGGATTAGGCTGTATATGAACTCCATTGATGAAGAAATTTTCAATTTCATTTTGACAGGACCTCCAGCTACCACAACATCAACAAGTACTGATGCAGCAACAGACAATACTGCTGTTCCACCTCCTGAGTGGACTGAAGCTCAGAAGAAGCAGAGAAATGCAGATGCAAAGGCCATGAACATTCTGGCCCTAACTATGTCAGATGACATATTCCAGAAGGTTGTTGAGTGCACCTCAGCAAGAGAAATTAGGGAATCTCTCAACAACATGGTGGCAGGCTCAGCAGATGAAAGAAAAGATAGAAGATCTCATCTGATTTCTCAATATGAGAACTTCAAGAAGGGAGAATCAGAAAGTGTTGCTGATATGTACAATAGGCTCAGCCTCATAATAAATGAGCCGAAGTCTCTGGACAAAGTGATCTCACTCACAGAGATCAATGACAAAATTCTTATGTGCTTCCCCAGCACATGGGACTCCAGAATTTGGCCAATCAAGGAAGCCAGAAGTCTCAATGAGATCACCACTGAAGCTTTGTTGGGCAAGCTCAAGTCTTATGAGCAGCTTATCAAAGCTAGGGAAGCTGAAGAATCTACTTCATCTCCAGCACCCAAGAAGGAAAGAAGCATAGCCTTCAAGGCTGCAGAAGAAGAAGGAAAAGCTCCTGACAATGAGGAGTTTATGGGTCTGATAGCCAAAAGATTCTATAAAATGGCTAGAAAAGATTTTAGGAAAAAGTCATCTAGAAGCCATGACAAGCCAAGATATGACAAAAATCACTCTAATGAAATTCTATGTTTTGGTTGTAGGAAACTAGGACACATTGCTCCTGATTGTCCAGATAATCAGAACAAAAAGGACAAGAAGGACAGGAGAAGAGAAAAGGAAGAAAAGAAGAGCTCTAGCAAATCTTCCTCCCACTCTCACAAAAAGAAGGGAAGTGGATTTGTAGCAAAATCCTGGAGTGATACAGAGTCTGAGTCAGAATCTTCATCATGCTCATCTGATGAAGAGGAAACAAAAGACAAGGACCAATGTTTGATGGCTATTTATGACTCAGACAGTGAGTCAAAATCTGCATCATCATCCAGCTCCAGTGATGATGAAGAAGAAAAAAATTTCTGCATGATGGCAATCAATGCCTCAACCAACAATTTTGATGAAGAGAAATCAGAATCAGAAACAGAAGATGATACTGATCAGGTATTATCTGGCTTTGATTTTACCTCTATTGAATTCAAAGATGATTTCAAAATTCTTTGCCAAGACTTAATAAAATCTGAGAAAGAAGTAATCTCTCTCAGAAATAAGTTAGTTGAGATGAATAATATAAGTGAAGAGAATGCAAGTCTTAAGAAAGAGTTGGCTGCCTCCAAAGAACACATTATTCTCATTGAGAATAAGTTGTCTGAAGCCAAGAAATTTGAAGAATCTCTCAATGGGAGAAGCATCAAACTGATGGACATCACAAGCACTGTCAATGCTAGATTTAACAATAACAAACTGGGCTTGGGTGCTTCATCAAGTGAGCCATCTCTGATTAAGAGAAACATCATCTCCACACCCATAAAATTCATTTCTGCTAAAAGCAAAGAGGCTGCAGAAAGAAATAAAGATATTTCAAGCAAGCCTGTTAAGGATAAGAGAATTCAGAAGAATTCGTCGAACGAAGCTCGACAAAAAGATTCAAATCTGTCGAACCGGGATCGACGAAAACTGAGAACAGATTTTTAGTATAGTTATAATATGGATGGCGCTCGACAAAAACATGCACATTCGTCGAACGACGGTCGACAAATTTACCCAAATTTGTCGAACAGACATTATACAGAAAACTCTAAGAATTCTAATCCTAAATATACTAAAAATCCTTTTACTGAGTGGACTATACCTCCAAGGAGATATCATCCCCAATGCTATAAGGATCAGCCTGAAATGTCATTTATCTCTGAATTTTGTGGTAACATAAAAGGACCCAAGGTAGTCTGGGTCAAAAACAACTAATTTATGTTTTTGTATTTGCAGGTACACAGCTATCCAAGATTAAATCAAAAATGGTACTTGTATAGTGGCTGTTCAAAGCACATGACAGGAAACAAGACCAACCTGAACAACTACAAGGCAAAGCTTGGACCCAAGGTAATCTTTGGAGACTCCAACTGTGGACAAACCAAAGGCTATTGTCAAATTAAAGTTGGAGCAGTGACATTCAAGGAAGTAACCTATGTTAAGGGTCTGAAGCACAACCTAATCAGCATAAGTCAGTTATGTGATGAAGGTTATCAAGTAACATTTAATAAATCAGAATGCATTATTAAATCCTCTGATACCAATTGAAAGTGGAGGTTTAGTTCTTATTCTTCTTATTAAAAGATATTGTTTAAGTTTTACTTCAAAGTAATGATATTTATTATATATATATATATATGTGTGGATGTGCTAAGTGAGTAATTAAAACAAGCAGTAGAGATGCATAAAAGAAATCAGCACAGCAACCATGAACAAACAACAAACAACCAGAAGACACAAGATGTATAGTAGTTCCCCTCAACTGGGTACATCTACTCTTCTACCCACTGGTAGGAATCCACTAGGAGGTTGTTGATAAGGTGCCCTCACACCAATGGGTTTTTGATATGGTGTCCACACACCAAGTGAGCTGTTGATAAGGTGCTCTAACCAAGATGCAGGTTTTTGCTAAGGTGCCCTGTTACCGGGATTAACTTTTGAAGGGAGTTATAACCCTGTACAGGATGAGGTAAGGAAGTAAAATGAAAAACAGAAATTGTAATGTTCTTCTCTGTATAAGAAGGCTCTTGAAGATCCAGATGTGGTGTTGAATGGATCTGATGTTGAAGAGCCCCCCCTGTTTGATATGGATTGATGACAGTTCTGTAGGTCTCTCCTTTCAAACACTTCTTTCTTCTGGTGCAGTGATAATCCTGAGCAAGTAGTTATGATTTGTGTCTCAGGATGTTTGTAATCTACAGGAAGATGTTAGCAACCAAAAGTGTGCTATTTTTGTTTTGTCTCGTGTTACTTTGTTTTCTCTGTTTCTGTCTCTTTATAATCTGAGAGCCTTTACTTTTAATTTGAATTATTCTCTCGGGAAGAAGGAAAGAGCTAAGGTCTCTATCAATGCTTTGACTCCTCGAGAAGATGACCTGCCGTTTCTTTTCATTAAAGCTATTCTGCAACGGCTAAAATATTAATTGATCTGCAACGGCTAAGAGGAATAGTCAAAACAAAACAAAGATAGTGATATAAGATATTAAAATGATTCAGAGAGAAATTCGTCGATCTCAGCTTGACATTTGTCGGCCTGAGCTCGCCGTCTGATGTACTGAATGATTGTCTCTATCTTGGAATTCGTAGACCGTTGAGATGGCTGGATTGAGTTTGTCGAGCGCCATTTAGAGAATGCCTGGCCGCTGAGATTATTCTGACTGAATTCATCGAGCGCTGTTCTGATGAGGATTTGTCGAGCGCTGTCTGTCTTGAATTTGTCGAGCTCTGGCTGGAATTTGTCGAGCGCTGGCTAGCTTGAATTTGTCGAGCGTCGTTCGACATTCGTCGAACGCAGAGAGCTTATATTATTTTCTTATGTATATTCTCCGATTCTATCGCATCATATTTAATTTATGTTTCCTTAGTTTTCTTACTTAATGAAATTTGATCTGAGTTATTAGATGACTTATTGTCAAAAGGGATGGATCCTAACTCAAATCAAAAGCTAAGGTTCCAACACGATGCCGCCCGAGAGCTCGTGAAGGAGCGAGTCGAGGATCTCGAGTTGTAGCTTGGATTCATCGAGAGTCTCCTGGAATAGGCTCTGAATAAAGAGGTATGTCTTTCCCAAGCAGTTATTTTCTCTTTTTTCTTTCTTTCTTTTCTCACGTGACTCTAATACAGGATGTCGAGGTCGCGACCCAGTTGGTGGTTCAAAATGGAGAGCTAGCGGTTGAGGTGGAGGCCCAGAAGGCACAACTCACCCAGGCATCTATGGAGACACTGGTGGCAGAGCGTGGTGGATCATCCTCGAAGCACGTGGAGGTGCTGCAATTCACCCACAGCGAGATCGAGGCGACTCAGAGGCTCATGGTGATCAAGGCTACCGAGACCACGCTCGACATGCTGCGATACATCAATGCATTTCCTGTGGGCTGGGAGCACACCACTACAGAAGAGCTGATCCCCGCGCTCTTCCTCCTCAATCCTCTGGCGGGTTCATCCTCAGACTCGCACGCCTACTCGCCGAACGACAAAAGCGACAGTGAATGAAGATCTTCCGGGGACCCTTTTTTATATATGTAAAGGGGCGAGCCCCCAAATGTTTTGTGATGTATGTAAGGGGCGAGACCCCAATTTTCCGAGTATATGAATTGAACATTTTGTGACTCCTTGTTTCTTCTTTTTTGTACTCGTGGAAACGCCTTAACCTTTTGGACTCGCCAGATATCTACCTTAGGAACCAATATTGAATTCCCCTTGCGAATCTTGCAAGATCTAGGGACTTGCGAGACCTAGAGACTGGTGAGACCTAGATACTTGCGAGACCTAGGTGCGGCGGTCCTTGTGCACTCGTACCCCTTGGGAGAAAACTAGGGTAATTTTCTGCTCAAGATTTTGCGAGAGCACCAAAACTCTACTCTGGTCGCGAGCCGTGCGACTCGCGTGTTCGCAGTCATCCATGAGAGGGCGAGTGGGGAGGGGAATGGAAAAGGCGAGACCACCTCGGCTCACCTCCTTCCTGGGGTTGAACCCTTTTCTCATCCCATCTTCCTTGTCACCCAAATGATTAACCTACCCTGCCGGCTTGTGAGAGCCTGGTCAACAGAATCATTTTTAGGGACCTTTTAACATAGCTTCATGACCAGTCTCCTGAGTGGTCAACCTTCCCTGCTGACTTCTGAGAGCCCGGTCGGCAGAACTAACTCAGGGGTCTACCAACCTCATTTCTACCTGCCACCTGAGTGGTCAACCTGCCCCGCCGGTTTTGAGAGCCCGGTCGGCGGAACCAACTCAGGGGTCTTTCAACCTCATTTCCCAAACTGCCACCTGAGTGGTCAACCTGCCCCGCCGGCTTGTGAGATCTCGATTGATGTAGGCTACGACCCTTTGATGGCGGCTCCTACAGACTACGCTTTAACGGGCTCTCTCCGATTTAATTTAATATGTAACCAAACCATCTAACCAAGCCTTCCAACGTCCTATCACAACAACTACACGATTTATTTACCAATGATTTACGTAGTTACGGGTTGTTAGATCCGCGAAATAGTTAGATCTAAGGCGATAAGCCAAAGTCCACCCAAAACAAAGGGGCCTACCCGACCCGGTCAAGCGCGACGTTGTCAAACAAAAGAGATCCACCCAAATACAATCGATTCAAAGGGGGTTAGATCTTTCCCAACGAGAAATGAAACGAGGATCGCCAATCCCCTCGAACGTAAAAGAAATTATCAAGAACACAAAAAAAACCGCTGAAACAAACCACGAAATTCAAGAATATCGAAAAGCAACGCAAATAATTCCGTCCACCACAAGAATAACTAAGAGGGAAAATCAATGGAGGTGGAAATGTTCGTTACCCCGCTTGGGATCAGATAATCCCCAAGCAATTGCTATCCGATTCACTACTTCTGCGTCTCCACCGGAGATGCACCACAAGGAGGGGATCTACTTCGCCGTCGTTGCCATCCGCCATAACCGGGTCCACGGCGAACGCTCTTGGATCTGGAGGGAGAACAATAGGTAGAGAGAGGTTGGTCGAGAGGGGAGGAGAGGGATGGCCGGCGGCCTAGAGGGGAGGAGGAGGGAGGAAGGCCTAGATTCGACCAAGAGAAGAAGAGGGAAACCCCTAGGGGCGGCGACCAAAGAGGGAGGGGGAAGATAGAGAAATTAGGTTAGGGGAAATTCTTTTTTCAATCATCCAAAATCTGAAATTAACATAGAGTTTGGCCTATTTATAGGCTCACACACATACGGCGACTAAACACAGCCCAAGTAATAAAAATTCTAATGGACGGCTAAACGCAGGCCACTAAATAAACAGTCCCAAATTAAACATACAACAGAACATGACAAAATGAGCATATAAATAACTAAAAGGCTCCGGTAGGATCTATGGAGGATCCTCAACATCTTCAACAGCATCTCTATCATCCTCGTCATGTGGCGGTGGATCATTTTGATCATGCGGTGGCAGATCTGGCAGTGGTGGAGGGTCCACAACGATATCATCAACATCAGCATCATACGGTGGTGGATCTGGCAGTGGTGGAGGGTCCACAATGGTATCATCAACATCAGCATCAACGTACGCATCAACATCCGCATCACCGATCGACGGAACCAACTCAGGATTCCTTCAACCTCATATCCCAACCTGCCACCTGAGAGGTCAACCTGCCCCGCTGGCTTGTGAGAGCCCGGTCGACAAAACCAACTTAGGGGTCTTTCAACCTCATATTCCAACATCTAATTAACATGGAATTTTTTGTTTCTGAACCCTCGCCTTGGTAGGGCAGAAGTTCGCGCGTAACAGAATGAGTCAATCAAGATAAGAAATTTTATTATCAACTCAGAATAAAAATGCTTCAGGTCGTCAACATTCTAGAGACGGTACCCTCCTGACTTTAGCACTTCCAGAATTACATTGGGAACCTTCCAGTTGGGGTGAAGTTTTCCAATCATTGCTGACCTTCCTGTTGCGTCAACCTTCTTGAGAACAAGGTCCCCTTTTGCAAAATGTTTGATTCTAATGTGTCTATCGAAGTACCTTGCCATCCTTGATAGTTTATAAGGTAGTAGTCTAATTCACCTAGAGGGGGGGGGGGGGGGTGAATAGGTCTCTTTGATTTTTCTTGTTAATAGCTAGCTGTTGTTTGATACTATGCAAAGTAAAGGCACACACAAAAAGCACACAACCTTTTATAGTGGTTCCCCAAGACAGCATGTCTATGGGTAGTTCACTTTCCCTCTACACCTTTCTAACAGTGTGTTAGAAAAGGCAACCTCCTCCAAACTAAGCTCCAAGAGCTTACAACACAGATCTCTCAGGTTTGCTCCAAACCCTACTTCAGGCCCAAACAACTCTATCTCTCAGAGTGCTCCAACTCCTACAACTTAGAAATCCACTGATTTCCTAGCTCAGGCCTATCAAGTAGCCCTATCTCAGATCTCCACAGAGATCCTACACCTCAAGCTGGGAGTACATCTCTACTAGCTCAGGCTTAACAACCTTACACACTCAGGCTCTACAACCTTACAGCTCAGGCTCAACAACCCAACAACTCTGGCAAAATGCCCTACAAACTCAGAGCACTAATGTTCTTACAATGGTTAAATTTATGCTTACAACAGAGAATAGTAAAAGATGTATCCTTTATCTTTTGTCTTTTGTTGCTGGTTCACCGTTGGTGCTGTCTTGAAGCAGGGCTGAAAGGCAAAAGCTTCAGACCTTGCTCCTATCTGATCTTTCTCTTCAGCAGATGAGGAAAGATCAACTTGCTCTTCTTGAATGAATCAGGAAGAACTAGCTTCTCTCTTTGTATTTGCCTGTAGGTTCATGAAGCAGGGAGATATCACATGAGGAGGCCGTCAATAGAACAGTTCTCTCTATTTGATTTGCTTTCCGCTTTTCAACACACCTTTCTACAATGCCCTAACTTGTTCTTTTATACCCCTTCCATCTGCAATGGCTCTAAGGAGGGCCCTAACACAATATAGAGGGGAATAGAAAGCTTTATCTTGCTTTATAGCCACTTGCACCAATAGCAGATCCCGCCAATGCTTTATTTATATTTGAATCTGTCTCAGCGGTTGAGCTGAGACAGTCTTCCATCTCAGCGGCTGAATCTGTCTTCGTCTCAGCGGATCCGCTGAGACAGATATTCTTCTTAGTGGATTCTGTCTAAATACAGCTCAGCCGAGGCAGACCCCTTCTCAGCGGCTTTTAGCCTCATCTCAGCGGTTCAACTGAGATAGTGAAGCCGTCTCAGCGGTTTTGACAGTAAACCATGGACCTTATTCCAATGATTGGAGTATGCTAACCCTGCATATATGATGCATAAGAGAGTTTATCAAATATAATATTTACTTAGCATTGAGTGTGGCGCCTCTTCAAATCAAGGGAACATTAAGGGCAATATTCCCAACAATATCCCCCTATTTGAAGATGGTGGAACATACACCAATGCTAAGATACATAACCACAAAAAGAACTATCATGACAATATATGAAATAACAGTCATGATAACATAACAAATAACTGTTAACAGAAAATAGGCATCATAGAAGATGTCATGACAGATTATGAATAATAGTCATGACCACATAACAATAACATTGTTCAACACAACAATAACATTGCTAACTACATATATGCACCACAAAATATATAATCCATTCACATAGAACAATATTAAGCTTGACTAATGGTGGCCTATTAACACAAGCTATCATTTCAACATAATTATCAAATTCATTAATGACAAAATGTTAATACATGATTCATTTTACATTTGCTTTTATGAAAAAAACTAAATACATTAGTTCAAGTTTTTCTTTTCTCTGTTGAACTAGAGCATTCAGCATCTTCAACAGCAGCCTCCTTTCCTGCAGCAGCATCTTGCATTTCAGCTACCTTTCTCTTGTTTTACTGCCTCTTGGAGTAAAGATATGGCTTAGGAATGTATCTTGAAGACATCCTCTTTGGATTGTTCTTCCATACAATATTTTCTTTGAAGACCCTTTCCCTCTTGGAATTCCTCTCAAGATGCTTTATCCATTCTTCTGTAGGGTATATCCTGTCAATAATGTCTTTGCAGATCAGGCCATGGTTCAACCAAGCATTCAGAATAATGCTTTTGGAGTCATCACTCCAATGCTCATACTCAGGGTCATTTTCATGCTTTTTAAGTCTCGACCATGAATTCTTCTACAAGCATGACACCTTCTCTTTTCCTTCTTGCTGCAAGCCTAGCATCTTGTGCTATCTTTGCTTGATGTTCAAAATCAAAATCTTCTTTTCTGAAATTGTCCAGCAGAGGAAGGTTTAGAGCTATTCTTGTTCCTAGTAGAACTTTGGGCGCCATCTCAGAGTTGGTTTTAGCATTGACCACCTCCCCCTTTCTGGCTTCTTCAATCACTTTTTGTTCAAAGCTTTGGGAGGCAGCACCAACAACCCAAGATAGGGTTTGGAAGGCATTTTCTAGATCTGATTTTAACTCATCTTTCATCTTTTCTGCCTCTCCAATCATTGTTGTTCCATTGGTCCATACATACTCTTCAATATGATTGGAGGCCTTCTTTATTACCTCATCAGTCTTACTCATATAGTTCTTGACATAACTCATGTCTTGCTCAGATAGTTGCAGTTGTTTGTCTATTGATCTCAGTATAGTATTCTGAGCAACAACTGATTTTTTTGCTAGATCAAACCACTTGGTCATCTGTTTATTTAGGTAAGAGGTTTCTTCCTTAATTACTTGAAATTTTGTCATTACTTCATTTTTCACTGTGGAGATAGTCTTATCAATATAATCCTTGATTGAAGTCATATGACCTTCAATAATTTTACTTAATGAACTTATACATTCTTTTATCATTTGGAAAGTGACAGCAGCCCAGGAGGTCCTTTTCTTCAAGACCACCCTTGTCATCAATTCAAACATATGCTTTGATATTGTATCATGTGACTTGGGCTTGCACAACAATACCTTGCCTACAATATCAGATAGCAGCTTGCCTCTCTAATTGAAGAACTTCCTCTTCATTGAGCTAGTTTTGGCATTACTGTACTCACACCACTTGAGGGCCTTTTCCTTGTCTTTTTCAGACACTCCATCTTCCTCATCATGACTGCATGATGGCAGTTGAAAGGCTTTCTCCATCTTCCTTGGAGATATTTTTATCTTCAAGCTTCCAATCTCAGACTTCAATGAAGAGTTGGAAGATGATAACTTTGAATTGTTGTAACCCTCAATTACAGATGGCTCTGATAGAAGATAATCTAATCCTTGATCATCTAGAAGTTGAATTACATATTTTATCTCAGATTGGGCATGCTGGAATCCATGTCTTATGCTTTCATATCCTTCTTGGAGATTCTTTGACACTTTTGGCGCCATTTCTTCTCAAGAACGAGTCGCTGAGACGGGAGGGAAGATGGTTCGTCTCGTAGGCCGCGGTGCAAGGGTTTGTAAGTTTGTTTAATTAACATTATTCTATTTTTAGGGGCTTGGTTTAGGTTTAGATTTGCCCTAATGATAGATTTTGATTTGACTTATCAATTTACTTGATTGATTATTACTGAACTTTCAATTAATACAATATTTAATTGAACCAACCCATCTCAACAGAACCGCTGAAACAGAGTGACAACCTACTGGGACAGGGTATTGTCAACCGCTGAGACTGATTTAGCCGTCTCAGCGGTCCATCTAAGACTTTCTCAGCTGACTCAGCGGTTTAGCTGAATCTTTCTCATCTGTTTCAGCTGACCTTATAGCCAGACAGAGACTCATTCTAAATTTGATTATCTTTCCCCCTAATCATGTAACTAAATGTTCTAAGGAATTATTATTTTCTAGCAAAACTTAGGAAATAATACAACAAATATGATAGACAAAATGAAATGTTGAACCCTATTCTAAGTTCAACATTCCTAACACAATTTTGAAAGCATTAAATTTAGCCTCATCCAATGGCTTTGTAAAGATATCAGCTACTTGATTGTAAATGAGGACAAATTCAAGGTAGTTAACTTTACATTCTACATGCTCTCTAATAAATTGATACCTCATCTCTATATGTTTAGTCCTGCTACGAGAGATAGGATTCTTAGCAATAGAGATAGCACTGGACGAGTCACAATACAATGGAGAGTGCCTTACCTTGAGGTTGTAATCCTCTAGCTGATGTTGCATCCATAATAGTTGTGCACAATAGCTCCCAACAACTATATATTCAGACTCAATAGTGGATATAGCCACACTGGTCTGCTTCTTGCTGCTCCAAGAAATCAACTTCCTTCCTAGGAATTGACAAGTCCCACTTGTACTTTTCCTATCTTCTTTGCATCCTGCAAAATCTGTATCTGAAAAACCAGTCAGTTCAAAATTATTGTTCTTAGGGTACCAAAGGCCAAGATGTTGGTTGCCTTTAAGGTATCTCAAAATCCTCTTTGCAGCAGAGTAGTGAGATTCCTTAGGGCATGCTTGGTACCTAGCACAAACACATGTAGCATACATAATGTTTGGTCTACTAGCAGTCAGATACAACAGGGATCCAATAATGCACCTGTACATGGATTCATCAAAGGGCTTACCCTTCTCATCCTTATCTAGGGAAATGTTGGACCCCATGGGAGTCTTCATGGTGGAAGCAGATTCCATCCCAAACTTTTTGATAAGCTCACTAGTGTACTTGGTTTGAGAGATGAATATCCCCTCATCAGACTGTTTCACTTGGAGGGTTAAAAAGTACTTGACCTCTCCCATACTGCTCATCTCAAACTCCCCTTGCATAAGGTTGGCAAACCTTTTGCAAAGGATGTCATCAGTAGACCCAAAGATTATGTCATCAACATAAATTTGGACTAGGAGACATTTGCCCTTTGTTTCCCTAAGAAACAATGTACTGTCTATCATTCCCCTCAAGAACTTGTTCTTGATGAGAAAGCTAGACAAGGTCTCATACCAAGCCCTAGGGGTTTTCTTTAGACCATATACTGCTTTCCTAAGTAAATATACATGAGAGGATAGAGTTGGATGAACAAAACTTGAGGGATGCACCACATATACCTCTTCCTTCAAATTTCCATTTAGGAAGGTTGACTTGACATCCATCTGGTATACTTTGAACCCCTTGTGGGTAGCATAAGCAAGAAATAGCCTTATTGCTTCTAACCTTGCAACTGGGGTAAATGTTTGATCAAAGTCAATACCTTCTTCTTGCCTGTATCCTTTGGCCACCAGTCTAGTTTTATTCTTGATGATGATGCCATTATCATCTAGCTTGTTTCTGTAGATCCATTTGGTGCCAATGATGTTGTGTCCTTGAGGTTTTGGCACCAACTTCCATACCTTGCACCTTTTGAATTGTAGCAACTCTTCTTGCTTTGCTTGAATCTAGAAGGTGTCTTGATTTGCTTCTTCAAACTTCTTGGCCTCCATCTGTGATAGAAAGCTCAAAAATAGAGCTTCATTAAGAGCCCTGCTTCTTGTGACCACCCCTTGGTTCTCATCTCTAATGATCTGGTCTCTTGGATGATCCCTCAGGTGCATGTATGCTGCAGGCAGTCTGACATCAATTTGCATCTCTTCTTCTGGAGCAGCAAGTTCTTCAGCAGCCTGGTGATCTTCATCCTCAGGAATAGTAACATCTGAATAGATTCTGCTGGTGCTGGGTATGTATTGGATAGACATGTCTTGCATCATCTGTCTTTAGCTGACAAAATAGGAGAACTGGACCAGCCCTTATAAAGTAGGTTGGTCTCATCAAATACAACATGCATAGAATCTTCTACAACATGGGTCTTCTTGTTGAAAACTCTACGAGCTCTACTATATGAGTTATATCCAACAAGAATACCAACATTACATTTTTCAACAAACTTTGTTAATTGAGATTTTCCATTATTTAAAATATAGCATTTGTAACCAAAGATTCTAAAGTATAAAATTATTGGTTGTTTGCCTTTCAAGATCTCATAGGGGGTTATTCCAAGGGCCTTATTGATGGAAGCTCTGTTGAGAACATAACAAGCAGTATTGACTGCCTCAACCCATAAATATTCTGGAAGTGAGGAGTCACTAATCAATGTTCTCCCAACTTCTATCAAGGTTCTATTCCTCCTCTCAGCTACACCATTTTGCCGTAGAGTCCTTGGGGAGGAGAATTCTTGGGTGATACCAAAATCTTGACAAACCTTTGTCATGGCCCCAGATTGAAATTCTGTACCATGGTCAGTTCTAGTCTTGACCACAGTATATTATAGTTCATACTTGATTGCCCTGACATGGTTTTTGAAGATATCTAAAGTATCTGATTTCTTCTTAAGGAAGAATACCTATGTATATTTTGAGTGATCATCAACAATCACTAAAGCATACAATTTTTCACCTAGGCTCTGAATTGTCAAAGGACCAAACAAGTACATGTACAATAGATAAAGACATCTTTCAGTGTCTTTGGAGCCAATGCTTTTAAAGGTGGCCCTAGTTTGCTTGCCCGTTTGGCATGCATGACAGGGACCACTTTTAATACATTTCAAATTTGGACTATACCTAACAAGGTTTTTAGAAAATAGTCTATATATTGTCTTGTAGTTAATATGGGCAAGTCTCTTGTGCCATTGAACAGAAAGAGACTCACTTTCATTAGCTACAAGACAAACTGGAGAAAAAAAACTATTACAAATAAAATCTAAGCAATAAACATTCCCACTCCTAGTGCTTGAGAGAATGATCTCTAAGTCAATTGACTTTTTGATCAAACACTTGTCATTGTGGAATTCAATGACATAACCCAAGTCACATAATTTACATATGCTTATAAGGTTGTGTTGCAACCCTTCAACATAAGCTACCCTTGTGATAGAGACTATGCCATTGGAGATCATACAATATCCTTTGGTGACTCATTTTTCAAAACCTCCAAAGATAACTTTAGGTCCATTCTTCGCAGCAGTGTAATCCTGCAGAAGACTCCTGGTACCTGCCATGTGCCTTGAGCACCCACTGTAACATCCCATTCCTGGAGGAATAGATCTTGATCCTATGGATTTTTGGAGAGTTCTCAGCTAGCAGCTTCCGTTCGACGAATTCGTCGAATTCGTCGAACGCAAGCTGCTCCCGTTCGTCGATCGACGAACGGGGAGCGCTCCCGTTCGACGAATGTCGAACGGGGAGCGTTCAGCAAAACGCAAGCTGCTCCCGTTCGTCGATCGACGAACGGGGAGCGCTCCCGTTCGACGAATGTCGAACGGGAAGCGTTCAGCGAAAGGGAAGCTGCTCCCGTTCGTCGATCGACGAACGGGGAGCGCTCCCGTTCGACGAATGTCGAACGGGGAGCGCTTAGCTAGAGCAGCTCCTGTTCGACGATCGACGAACGGGGAGCTGCTCCCGTTCGACGATCGTCGAACGGGAAGTTTAACTCCTTCCCGAGAAAGTCTGGAGTGTTGTTAGTTTATTTTTATCTTTGGGAAGGCAGTGAATTTTGTCGAATAAAAGTTTGACATCAGAGTTGGGGTTCCCAGGCTATTAAATATCAAATCCAATAACAATCCTTTCACTCTTAATTCCTGGCAGATATTTTCCTCCCGAGGGTTTTCATCTTCACCTTCTTCCTCCCTTTTCTCTTCTCTCTTTCCATTTCTCCTCCCCACCCTAGGAGCTTGGCCATAAGAAAATTCGTGGAGAAGCTCGTACGTCTGTGGAAGAAGAGCTAGCTTGGAAAGAGTGGAGTTGTCCAAGCGCCGTCATGCCGCCGCGATCGTCGGCCCGGATTCAGGTGACTTCCGACCCCTCTCCCTTGGTGCTAGTATCTTAGACCCCCTAGGCGAGATATCGAGCTCAGTTGAGTCGATTTGGGAGCGAAATGAAGTTCTGTAGGTTGAGGCCGCGTTAGGGTTTTCGCCGTAGGGCGTCGTTCGCCGCGAAAATGCCCCCAATCGACTCCCCGCTTCAATACGAACGTGGGTTGTTGGTTTCGTGAGACGTGGTGGCCTTGTGAGGGAGCATGGGAGGAGAGAAGGTGTTCGCCCTAAATTCTATTTGGGAAGACGATGAATAATTCCCTGTAATTGGGATTTCATTTATATATATATATATATATATATATGTGTGTGTGTTCAACAAGGATGAAGAAGGTGGCCTTTGCTTTGCTATATACATATGTATATGTTCCCTGTCAATAGGATTTCAATTATATATATTTATATATATGTTCAACAAGGATGAAGAATCCTCTGTGATAGGATTGTTAATTACTTATGACCAATGGTGGAAGTCCAGTAGCTTGGCTCGGATAGATTCCATAGTTAAATAATATGTTATGCCCTCATGTGTGCAAGTAGTCCACAGTCCTATGAGTTGGATTAATAATGTCCATGTTATACGCACACCACTGCACACGAGTAATCTACTCGGAACGGGCGGCACGCTTAACTTAGTGCGGGTCACAAGTTATAGTTATAGCCGGTGGTAAAAAGGAAAGGACCCAGTTGTTGGGAGCCTGGGATGCTAATTAGCATCGATTGTTGCCGCGCGAGGCGGAAGGTGGTAAGGCTCATTGAGCGAGTCCTTGGTGCTCGATGGCACGCACGGTGTGTTCAAACTATGTAGGTAAACATAATTGCGCATGGTGTATAGATCCTCGTGGGAGGATAAGTTGTGGCGGGTCTACGGGCTCGCTAGTCGTGACACCGACAGAAGCCGGCAGTTAGACTCAGACCGGTTGGGTTGGAATGTCTTGGTGTCCATCTACCCAATAGATCCCCTCCGCGTCTTGGAGACCCCGCATGAATGCGGGTAGTACGCAGGGACTCCGCTATGAGCAAGAGCGTCGAGGCGTACATAGGCCTAGGACCGGTAGTGTTCATACCCTCCTAGTAGTGGCGAAGCCCGTGCCACTGCCACCATCTGGCCACGACGGGGGGCGCCTGAGTGGTTAGCTACCCTCGAAAAGTGGGAACTAAATGTCTATGTCGACATAGCAATCGTGCATGAGTCAGTCCTCATATCATAATCATTGCATTGCACCGCATTCATATCATAATCATTGCATTGCACCGCATTGGAACCTCATCATATAAACTTGTATGGGCATCCTTATATGATGAGTTACCTTTATACACAGACCCTTGACTTATAAGCTTGTATGGGCATCCTTATAAGTTAAGTTCAATTCAGTTCTCTAATACTCTGCTTATGTCTGTGCTACTTATACTTGCAAATATATATAACCACTGCTACTTTTATGCTTACGAACATATTAGATAGTGCTATGGAAACTGCGTGGGCACTTAAACAACCGACACATATGAACAACTACTACCTGTCACCTGCTTGTTTATTATTGCTAATATTGCAGCTCCTCTTCTTCCCTTCCGCCCGGTGCCTTGGAGTCGCCGGGGGAGCGGATGTGAAGCCACTTAGTCTTTATGACTAACGGTTGCTACGTCCCCTTTTTAGGAGCGCATCCTGGCGCGGCAGCGCAACCTGGAGCAGCAGCGCACGGTGCTGGAGACGGATAGTCCGGCCGGGACGACAGGGCAGGATACTACGATACCATCGCAGCCGTCAGTGACAGATGTGAGCGAGTTTTGTTGTAGCCCTTGGGGCCTTTCCTTTTGTTACTCTGATATTATACACTCGTTTGGTGTGTATTTGGACTGTACTTAAGCGGATATATATATATGGTGGCTTCTTGTTGTATTTTATATGATGGGTTGGCATTGATGATATTTGTTAGCCGGCAGGATAGGCGTCTTGTGGAGGAGGCTAGCCCGTGAGCTGGCGCTTCGGCAAGGCGGCTGTTCTGGGCATAAGACTTCCCTCGACCGTGTTTTGTGTTCCGGAGAGGGGGGGGGGGGGGGGGGGGGGGGGGGGGGGTCTTACAAATGGTATCAGATTGCAACGATCCTGAGATCAAGAAGTCCACTTCCGCATGGTGCACCCCTCTCACCTCTTCAGTTTGAGGACAAACTGAATGAGCGGAAGCAGTGGTGTGCCCATGTGTAATTCGCATTAAGTATGTCTATTATCTTCCTTCGAACAGCCAACCTAACCCAAACATCTACCATGCATGTAGATTCCGGTACATTCAGAACCGGCGACGGCCACTCCCGTGCCCCCAGTACCTACTCCTTTTCAACAATCAGAGCTAGGCCAGACTCTGACGACAATCCTGGATGCCTTCAGGTCTCAGCAGATGTCGGTGCAGCCGCAGGCCCCAAGCTCAAATTGGTTGAGCACCTTTCGTGCTCTCTCCCCTCCCACCTACCATGGGACGGAGTCCGCAGTTCAGACGGAGGAGTGGCTGGATACAGTGCAGGAGTTACTGGCAGGGATTCGTTGCCCGAGCAACATGGCAGTCACATTGGCAGTCACGACCTTGGATCTACATGCGAAGAGGTGGTGGAAGTCCTTGATGGGCTCCACCTTCGAAGGACGCAACCACCTGGACATAAGCTGGGACGAGTTTGCGGACGCGTTCCTGGAGCACTTTGTCTCTTCTACGGCCAGGGACGAGCTTGAGGAGAGATTTCTGCAGCTGAAGCAGGGGTCGAGATCGATGGTCGAGTACCAGCGGGAATTTCAGCACTTAGCCAGATTCGCACACTCTTATGATTTAGATGATCGCGGGTACGCGGAGCGGTTCTACAAGGGCCTGCGAGATCCTCTGAGGCAGGCTCTCCTCTTCGTCGCCGATTCGAGCCTCGCGCAGATTATAGAGATGGCACAGAAGTTGGAGGCGGATCACTTGGGGGTCCAGGCCAGGAATAAGAGGCCCGCAGAGGAAGTGATGGAGGCGGGGCCCAACTTCAGGAGGAGGCAGAACACCAAGGGCAGAGACAGAGGCCAGCGGAGAGATGGCGGGCGTCCTCGCCCAAACTTCAGGTTGGAGCAGCCAGCGCGGCCGCTACCATTGCCCCCACCAAACCAGGGTCAGGCGCTTCAGCCGCCGAGAGAGCACTTTCGAGTGGTGTGCTATCATTGCAACCAGCCCGGCCACATTCGGAGATACTGCCCGCAGCTGCAAGGAAACGCTCCGAATCGCCCCATGGCTCCTCCGGCAGCGCAGCGAGGAAGAGGCCGAGGTCGAGGCCAGGGTCAGCAGGGTAGGAACCCCAGACCTGCTCGGGAGCAGGTATACGCTTTGGATCTAGCTCAGGAGCGAGACCCGCAGGAGGTCATCACAGGTAATTATGTTTGTATTTTCCTCGTTTCATAACTAAGGTGCTTAAGTTCGCATGATTTTAACCCCAGGTATCGTGCTCGTTTGCGGTAAACCCGCCCTTACTCTTTTTGACACGGGTGCCACTCATTCGTTCGTATCAGAAGAATTTGTGAATGAACTGGATGCAGTACAGTGCTTCAGGGGATCCCTCAGGAGGGTGCGCCTTCCGGATGGCTCGGAGATACGATCTACCTCCAGGTGCAAATTGGTAATATCCATCGGTGGGAAGCAATTTGAGACACCGGCAACAGTGTTGCGGATGCCCGATCTTGATCTAATATTGGGCATGACGTGGTTGCACTGGAATCACGCGAAGATCGACTGTGTGGCGAAGCGGATTACGCTGAGGCATGGTGACTCAGAGGTGGTAATTCAAGGTATAAGACCCGTATCACGAAACTTGTTGTCTTCTATACAGGTTGTGAAGGCTCACGAGCAAGGCGATGAGGTGTTCGTGATTTGTTTTGAGATGAAGGAGATAGGGCCTGAATTGAAGGATGTACCGGTAGTCCGGGATTTTTCGGATGTTTTCCCCGAAAAACTACCCGGATTACCCCCACCTAGGGAGGTAGACTTCCAAATTAAGCTGGTACCGGGTGCTAAGCCTGTTTTACGGGCCCCGTACAGAATGGCGCCCAAGGAGCTAGCAGAGTTCCGTGTACAACTGCAAGAATTGGTGGACTCAGGGTTCGTTCGTCCTAGCTTGTCACCCTGGGGAGCCCCGGTTCTGTTCGTGAAGAAGAAGGACGGTTCGCTCCGCTTGTGCATAGATTATCGGGAGCTCAACCGACTGACGGTCCGGAACACTTATCCTCTGCCGCGAATCGACGAACTCTTTGATCAGTTGGAAGGAGCGCAATGGTTCTCCAAGCTCGACTTGCGCTCTGGCTATTATCAGTTGAGGATTCAGGAGGAGGATATCCAGAAGACTGCTTTCAGCTCGAGGTACGGGTTGTATGAATTTACGGTTATGCCCTTCGGGCTCACCAATGCGCCCTCTGCGTTCATGAGCCTGATGAACAGGGTGTTTGCGCCTTATTTGGACGACTTCGTGATCGTATTCATCGACGACATCTTGGTTTATTCGAAGTCATTATTGGACCATTGGAAGCATCTAGAGCTGGTGTTGGAAAAACTGAGGGAGCATCAGTTGTTCGCAAAATTTGGCAAGTGCGAGTTCTGGCTCCGCAAGGTGGCTTTCTTGGGTCATGTTATCAGCGGTGCGGGATTGGCCGTAGATCCTGCTAAGGTTCGTGCTGTGAAGGAATGGCAGCCGTTGAAGTCAGCCGCAGATGTGCGCAGCTTTCTGGGGCTTGCCGGGTCTACCGCAAATTTGTCGAGGGGTTCTCGAAGATTGCTCTCCCGCTCACTAAGCTGACCAGAAAGGAGGTGCCGTTTGTGTGGTCGCCTGAGTGTGAGGCCGCATTTCAGGAGCTGAAGGATCGCCTCACCTCAGCCCCGGTCCTTACTCTTCCGTCTGGTAGAGAAGGATTTCAAATTTACACGGATGCGTCCTTGCAGGGGATGGGTGCCGTACTGATGCAGTACGACCACGTGATTGCTTATGCGTCGAGGCAGCTTAAAAAGCACGAGGTAAACTATCCGGTGCATGATCTGGAGCTGGGTGCAGTGATATTTGCTTTGAAGATTTGGAGACACTATCTATATGGGGTCCACTGTGAGATATTCACCGACCACAAGAACTTGAAGTACATACATACCCAGAAGGATCTGAATTTGAGGCAGCGGCGGTGGATCGAGTTCCTGTGTGACTATGATTACACGCTAAACTATCACCCAGGGAAGGCAAATTCGGTGGTCGATGCTTTGAGCAGGAGGACATCCAGTCCGGAGTCACGGCTGATGGCCATGGAGTTGGTAAGGATGCTCGAGGAAATGCAGATCACGCTCGTGTCTAAAGCCGATCCAGAGGTTTTCGCCGAGTACCTGTCCGCGATGAGCATAGTTTGTGATATCCGAGATCGCATTCTAGCAGAGCAGAGGAAAGATGTTGCCCTGGAACCTATTCTTCGAGCAGTGGAGGCTGGTTCTACGGAGGAATACACCATGCAAGAGGATCTGGTTCACTTCCGTGGCAGGTTATACATACCCGCAGGTGGAGGAATTCGAGAGGACATTATGAAGGAGGCTCACTGCACAAAATACTCGGTGCACCCCGGGATTGTCAAGATGTACACTGATCTGCGAAGGACGATGTTTTGGCTTGGGATGAAGAAGGATGTCACTTATTTCGTCACTCACTGCGAGGCGTGCCAGAAGGTAAAGGCAGAGTGTAGGAGTCCGGCGGGGTTGCTGCAGCCGTTGTCCATTCCCGAGTGGAAGTTTGAAGACATATCCATGGATTTCGTTCACGGGCTGCCTCGTTCCCGCTCCGGGAGTGACTCTGTTTGGGTGATCGTGGACCGTCTGACGAAGGTCGCAAGATTTATACCGATGAGGAAGGATTCACATGTCGATGTGTTGGTAAGACTCTTCGTCGAGCAGTTTGTTCGCTATCATGGGGTGCCCAAAACGATCGTTTCGGACCGTGACGGTCGCTTTACCTCCAGGGAGTGGAAAGCGGTGCAAGCTTATTTGGGTTCCCGTCTGACCTTTAGCACGGCCTTCCACCCTCAGACGGATGGTCAGTCAGAGCGGACGATCAGGACCCTTGAAGATTTGTTGCGCCTTTGTGTTCTAGATCGAGGAGAGCCATGGGAGAGACTCCTGCCCTTGGTGGAGTTCTCGTATAATAACAGCCACCAGGCGAGCATTGGCATGGCTCCTTATGCGGCATTGTATGGAAGAAGGTGTAGGACACCTTTGTCTTGGGTCCAAGATGAGGACCCGAAGGCGCTAGGGGTGAAATTCATCGATGATACCGATGAGATGGTCAGACTGATACGAGACCGCATGCTTGAAGCGTAGAGCCGGCAGGCAAAATATTATGACAAAAAGCACAGGGCCGTGGAGTTCCATGTTGGGGACAAAGTGTTCTTGAAGATCAGGCCGATGCACGGTGTGTCTCGGGTTCGGGGAAGGAAAAAGCTCAGCCCTCGTTATATGGGGCCTTATACCATCCTGGAGCGGATTGGCCCCTTAGCTTATCGATTGATGTTACCGCCAGAATTGGAGAATTTACACGACGTCTTCCATGTGTCCTCCCTTCGGAGGGCCTTGCTTCGCCCTGATCAGCATGTGGTAGCTACGTCTGGTCCTGTGGAGACCGACAGGTCTGTCCGGCTGGAGCCTTTGCGGATAGTAGACACCGAGACCAGAGTGCTACGGAGAAAGAGGGTTCCGTTGGTGAAAGTGTTGTGGTCCAACCATGGACGGGAGGAATACACTTGGGAGCCGATGGACCTTATGCGGCAGCATTACCCGGGATTGTTTTCCCCAGGTATGGCCTAAACTAGTCTGTCATCTCTTGTTTTAATACCATAGCCTAAACTTAGTATCATACAAATGTGCACTAAACCCATGTAGAAGCCTTGTTGGCTATCCATCTCGTCCAACGCGTGGTCTGGGAGACGCATGTGTCGATGCATCGGACGGCGTATATAAATTTATGGTGGCTGTAGGAGGGTCAATTCAGAAAATTTTCTTCTTTTCCCTCGAGAGCGACAACCTCGTTACTTAGTACTAGCTCGAATCATAGGATCCCTTATTGTTGTTAGGGTCGGGTTCCCTCCTAGGTGAATAAAACCCGCGGCGACGAACGGCGAGATGTTCGAAATGCTTTGAACTGAGTCGCGGAGAATTTCTTTGATAGGCACAAATATGTTACAACTGTGTTTCGGATATGTTATAATATGTTTTCTGCTGTTTTTGGCTTAGGCAAAAACTGTGTTGTTTTCTTTTTATGAACCGGACTTTCTATTGCGTAAACATTTATTAGGCAGTTTTGTTGATGGGAGTGGCAGCGACGTGAACAGCTATATATGACAATTGTTAGCGGCTACTATAGTGTCTGGTTGTTGTTGTTCCTCTTGCTGTTCTTATATTGGGAGTTCTTCCTTTGGAATTGAGGGTAGGTGCTATGCTCCTCCCTGGTTTTGCTATGCCCCTTCAGGTTTGGGATTAAACATATATATATACATACAGGTAAAAGTTATCAGCTGTAGCAGCTACTTTTTCTGCTGTGAGGGCATTTGGTTTGGGGCATGTACATGTGTACATGTACACATATATATGTGAAATTTTTTTTACCTGGGCTCTCTCTCTCTCTCTCTTTTATTGATTTCCAAAATGAGAAATTGTGTGTTGCGGTTATGCTCCAGGAAAGGATTTGGTTTTTCTTTTCTTTCTTATTAACTTCACTGATGGAGCTGCTATAGTTCTCACCATTGACAACTTCTGTTTGTGTTCAGAATAGACCTGCTGCTATGGTTTATGCGACCCTCGTGACCCCAACCTAAATTTCGGGGGCGAAATTGTTTTTTTCGTTTATAGGATTTGTAACATCCCATTCCTGGAGGAATAGATCTTGATCCTATGGATTTTTGGAGAGTTCTCAGCTAGCAGCTTCCGTTCGACGAATTCGTCGAATTCGTCGAACGCAAGCTGCTCCCGTTCGTGGATCGACGAACGGGGAGCGCTCCCGTTCGACGAATGTCGAACGGGGAGCGTTCAGCAAAACGCAAGCTGCTCCCGTTCGTCGATCGACGAACGGGGAGCGCTCCCGTTCGACGAATGTCGAACGAGAAGCGTTCAGCGAAAGGGAAGCTGCTCCCGTTCGTCGATCGACGAACGGGGAGCGCTCCTGTTCGACGAATGTCGAACGGGGAGCGCTTAGCTAGAGCAGCTCCTGTTCGACGATCGACGAACGGGGAGCTGCTCCCGTTCGACGATCGTCGAACGGGAAGTTTAACTCCTTCCTGAGAAAGTCTGGAGTGCTGTTAGTTTATTTTTATCTTTGGGAAGGCAGTGGATTTTGTCCAATAAAAGTTTGACATCAGAGTTGGGGTTCCCAGGCTATTAAATATCAAATCCAATAACAATCCTTTCACTCTTAATTCGCACACGAGTAATCTACTCGGAACGGGCGGCACGGTTAACTTAGTGCGGGTCACAAGTTATAGTTATAGCCGGTGGTAAGAAGGAAAGGACCCAGTTGTTGGGAGCCTGGGATGCTAATTAGCATCGATTGTTGCCGCGCGAGGCGGAAGGTGGTAAGGCTCATTGAGCGAGTCCTTGGTGCTCGATGGCACGCACGGTGTGTTCAAACTATGTAGGTAAACATAATTGCGCATGGTGTATAGATCCTCGTGGGAGGATAAGTTGTGGCGGGTCTACGGGCTCGCTAGTCGTGACACCGACAGAAGTCGGCAGTTAGACTCAGACCGGTTGGGTTGGAATGTCTTGGTGTCCATCTACCCAATAGATCCCCTCCGCGTCTTGGAGACCCCGCATGAATGCGGGTAGTACGCAGGGACTCCGCTATGAGCAAGAGCGTCGAGGCGTACATAGGCCTAGGACTGGTAGTGTTCATACCCTCCTAGTAGTGGCGAAGCCCGTGCCACTGCCACCGTCTGGCCACGACGGGGGGCGCCTGAGTGGTTAGCTACCCTCGAAAAGTGGGAACTAAATGTCTATGCCGACATAGCAATCGTGCATGAGTCAGTCCTCATATCATAATCATTGCATTGCACCGCATTCATATCATAATCATTGCATTGCACCGCATTGGAACCTCATCATATAAACTTGTATGGGCATCCTTATATGATGAGTTACCTTTATACACAGACCCTTGACTTATAAGCTTGTATGGGCATCCTTATAAGTTAAGTTCAATTCAGTTCTCTAATACTCTGCTTATGTCTGTGCTACTTATACTTGCAAATATATATAACCACTGCTACTTTTATGCTTACGAACATATTAGATAGTGCTATGGAAAGTGCGTGGGCACTTAAACAACCGACACATATGAACAACTACTACCTGTCACCTGCTTGTTTATTATTGCTAATATTGCAGCTCCTCTTCTTCCCTTCCGCCCGGTGCCTTGGAGTCGCCGGGGGAGCGGATGTGAAGCCACTTAGTCTTTATGACTAACGGTTGCTACGTCCCCTTTTTAGGAGCGCATCCTGGCGCGGCAGCGCAACCTGGAGCAGCAACGCACGGCGCTGGAGACGGATAGTCCTGCCGGGACGACAGGGCAGGATACTACGATACCATCGCAGCCGTCAGTGACAGATGTGAGCGAGTTTTGTTGTAGCCCTTGGGGCCTTTCCTTTTGTTACTCTGATATTATACACTCGTTTGGTGTGTATTTGGACTGTACTTAAGCGGATATATATATGGTGGCTTCTTGTTGTATTTTATATGATGGGTTGGCATTGATGATATTTGTTAGCCGGCAGGATAGGCGTCTTGTGGAGGAGGCTAGCCCATGAGCTGGCGCTTCGGCAAGGCGGCTGTTCTGGGCATAAGACTTCCCTCGGCCGTGTTTTGTGTTCCGGAGAGGGGGGGGGGGGGGGGGGGGGGGGGGGGGGTCTTACACCCACTATCCAAGTATGATATTTGCTTAAGGCTGGCACTTGAACTATCCTACAAAAAGCAATTCATTTTACCTTAGGATCCCAATTGATTTTGGGTCCTAGGCCTTTGTTAGCATAACAATACTTGCTCACACCTACTGCAGCCTTTGCAGGAAATCTCCTCTTTGTGCTAGGTACATTGGGATTGTGCCAACAATCTATGGCAAAGTTTCCCACCTTACCACAACATAAACATTCATGGATGTTGTATCTTCTTTTCTAAACACCCTTTGAGGTGGAAGGAGCATCAATGTGCTTGTGTTCATTGAAGAAGCTGACTGCATTCTTCTTATTCCTATTAGCAATAACCTGGTTGCTTGACTGCGTATAATTAGTCTTAGTAGATTTTATCTGAATGACATCAACCTATTTCAGCTTGGCAGTTAAGCAAGAGTTGATGACATCAGATACTGAGCTGTAAGACTTGCCTATAGGCTTGACATCAGCCATGTGTTTTTTCTAAGAGATATTTGGAAGAACCAGCTTCCTAATCCTTGAACGAAGGGGCTGAAGTACCAAATACAAATTGTCCAGAATGGGCCATTTGAATCTCTTCTTGTGGAGCTTTAAAATCACTCATCCCCATGCCCTTTCTTTTACTATAGTAAGGAGTACTATCCTTCATATAGAAACTTTCATTCTTCCAGTGACCATACATGTTGTCCTGGTCATACCTGTTTGAGGGAAGAAACACCTTTTGAAAGGTGGTATGAGGCTTGGATTTAGCCTGCCCCTTTCCTCCAATCTCAGCACTAGTTGTCACTCTATTAAAACCTAGCCCTCTCCTATTAGTTTGGGAGGAGAAGATGTCAATAATGAGCAATATGGATTTGGGTTTGGAGAATTGAGCCACTAAGTTCTTCTCTTTGAGAAGCTTCTTCTTAAGGTCCTTGATGACCTTGTTCTTTTGGCTGATGCTGCTTAATTAGACTATTGTAATTCCCTTCAGTTGGCTTATTTCTCTACTCATCTGGGCCACCTGGGTAGATGACTCAGTGCAATCATGCTTAGCCTGGTGAAGGGAAGCAATTTATTGAGCTTGCCTTTTGGCTTGCTTCTTGTTCCTTTTTAGAGCTTTCAAAAGAGCATCATACTTGTCAATCAATTGATTGACATGCACTTCAGGTTCTGAACCATTTTCATCATTAGATGAGCATGCTTCAGAATCTGGTATTGATTCATAATTAGGTATTGATTCATAATCAGAAAAGGCGGTGAGAGGAGGTGATACCTTATCAGGATTATCTTGACTGTCTTCATCATCTATCATGGCCACTAAGCCATGTTATTCTCTGTCATCTTCATCCTCCTCTATGTCACTGTCTGAGTGTGACAGAGGGGCCCTGATGCCATCCTTAGCAGCAGGAATGTCTTCATCCTCTTCAGCTGCAAACTACCCAATGTAGGCTTCCTCTTCTTCTTCTGAATCTGAGGATGAAGATTCATATTCACTCCATCTTTTCTCCTTCTTTGCTAGGAAGGATTTTTCACCCTCCCTTCCCTTCTGGTGATGAGGCTTCTTATCACCTCTTTCCTTTCTCTTGACTGGACAGTCAGCTATGACATGTCTAGGCTTGCTGTAGCAATATCATATAACATTATTTGAAATATGTTTAACATGTTTAGGGTCATACATGTCACCCTTGGGGTACTGCCTTTCTGATCTGCTGTGATCCTTCTTGGGATGTGAGGAGGAGGAAGGTTTGTTCTTCCACTGCTTCCTCCTCATCAGCTTCTTGAAGTGCCTAGAGAAGACAACAAATTCCTCATCAGATGAGGTGTTGTCTGATGTGCTGAGCTCAAAATTTTCGGAGTCAGCAACCCTTCATGGTAGAGAAGACATTCTGGCTTTGCTCTTCTTGTAGCTTTCAGCTTTGAGAGCCACAACTCTCTCCCTTGCATGAGGTCTGGTGGATGTGTCCTCCTCCTTCCTTGCAGATAGCTGCATCTCATAGGAGAGAAGCTTTCCAAATAATATATAGGGAGGAGTCTCACCCAGCTTTGCCACTTCTCTGATGGCACATATCTTTGTATCCCAATCTCTTGTTAGAGATCTTAAGAATCTGTCATTCAGCTCATAATGACCGAAGACCCTTCCATAGGTTCTCAACTCATTTACCACCCTGAAGAATCTCTCATAGCAATCAGCTATGCATTCCAGGTTGTGTTGCCTGAAGGCTTCATACTCCTGATTAAGGAGGGATTTCCTATCATCACTCACTTCTTTAGTACCTTCCATATACACTATGAGTGTATCCCACATGTCCTTGGCAGTCTCACAATGCACCAAGTTTTGGAAGGTTGAATCATCAATTGCATTTGCTATTATATTTTGTGCTCTCTTGTCCATGGTAGCAAGTGCAATTTCATCCTTAGTCATTTCAACATATGACTTGGTCACTTGCCTTATAGGATCTATAGTGGAGGGCTTTGTGAAGACAAAGGGACCCTCCTTGACAGTAATATATATCCTAGGGTCTGAGGCTTCCATGAACAGCCTTACCCTTTGCTTCCATATGCCAAAAATCTCCTTTTTGCATATGGGCAACTTCATAGACCCCATCTCTTTCTGACCTCCAGTGGCATCCATTGGATTCAGATTTGACTACTCCTTTGTAGGATCTGGTCAGACTGTTAAGTCCTTATTGACCAACCTACCTCTGATACCAATTGATAATTTATAAGGTAGTAGTCTAATTCACCTAGAGGGGGGGGGGGGGGGAGTGAATAAGTCTCTTTGACATTTCTTGTTAATTGCTATCTGTTATTATATAATATGCAAAGTAAAGGTACACACAGAAAGCACACGACCTTTTATAGTGGTTCCTCAAGACGGTGTGTCTATGGGTAATCCACTTTCCCTCTACACCTTTCTAACAGTGTATTATACAAGGCAACCTCCTCCAAACTCAGCTCCAAGAGCTTACAACACAGATCCCTCAGGATCTCTCCGATTTGCTCCAAACCCTATCTCAGGCCCAAACCACCCTACCTCTCAGAGTGCTCTAACTCATATAACTCAGAAATCTACTAATTTCCTACCTCAGGCCTATCAAGTAGCCCTACCTTAGATCTCCACAGAGATCCTACACCTTAAGATGGGTGTACAGATCTACTAGCTCAGGCTTAGCAACCCTACACACTCAGGCTCTACAACCTTACAGCTCAGGCTCAACAACCCAACAACTCAGGCAAAATGCCCTACAAACTTAGAACACTAATGTTCTTATAGTGGTTATAATTTATGCTTACAACAGAGGACAGTAAAAGATGTATCTTTTAGCTTTTGTCTTCTGTTGTTGGTTCACTGCTGGTGCTGTCTTGAAGTAGGGTAGAAAGGCAAAAGCTTCAGACCTTGCTCCTATCTGATCTTTCTCTTCAGCAGATGAGGAAAGATCAACTTTCTCTTCTTGAATGAATAAGGAAGAACTGTCTTTTCTCCTTTTATCTGCGTAGGTTCAGGAAGCAGGGAGAGATCACTTGAGGAAGCCGTCAATAGAACAGTGCTCTCTATTCGATTTGCTTTCCACTTTTCAACACAACATTCTATAATGCTCTAACTTGTTCTTTTATACCTCTTCCATCTGCAACGGCTCTAAGGAGGGCCCTGACACAGTATGGAGGGGAATTGAAAGCTTTATCTTTATTTACAGCCACTTGCGCCAATAACAGATCCCGCCAATGCTTTATTCAGATTTGAATCTGTCTCAACGGTTGAGTTGAGATGGTCTTCCGTCTCAGCGGCTGAATCTGTCTTCATCTCAGCGGAGATCTGCTGAGACAGATAGTCTTCTCAGCGGATTCTATCTAAATGTAGCTCAGCTGAAATAGACCCCTTCTCAGCGGCTCCTGACCTCGTCTCAATGGTTCAGCTGAGATAGTGAAGCCGTCTCAGCGGTTTTGATAGTAAACCATGGACCTTATTCCAATGATTGGAATATGCTAACCCTGCATATATATGATACATATGAGGGTTTATCAAATACAATATGTATGTTGCATTGAGTGTTATGCCAATTCAAATCAAGGGAACATTGAGGGCAATATTCCCAAAATCTTGCGCTTGATCTCCTCTTAGCGAATGGTGGCAAGGTCTCAAAGTTTTTCCACGAGGTCAAGCGAGAGACGATGTTCTTCTACATTCTCTATCCTTCATTCATCATTGCCTTCTCCTGCGGCTATGACTCGAGGGGATCTTACCTCGAACTTTACCGACAACACGGCCTCAGAGTCATGGGAGAGTTTAAAAGGAGTATCCCCCGTGGTCGTGCTAGGAGTGGTTCTCAAAGCCCAGAGGACTGAGGGGAGCTGCTCCACCCAGTTACCCTTCAAATTCTCCACCTTCTTCTTTAACAGATTTACGATGGTTTTATTCGCTGCCTCCACCTGTCCATTGCTCCTGGGATGATGGACGAACGCGAAGCGAAGGACGATGCCCAATTGACTATAGAAGTTGGTGAGCTCATCACTAGCAAACTGTGGCCCATTATTTGGGATGATAGCTAAGGGCAACCCGTGCTGGCAGATTATCTCTCCCCAAATGAAGTTTCGCACTACCTGCGAGGTGGTTTTTGCTAATGCCTTGACCTCTAGCTACTTGGAGATGTAGTCAATCATGACTAGGAGGAACCTTCTTTGTCCACTGGCCTAGGGGAAAGGCCCCACTAAATCCATCCCCCAAATTGCAAAGGGACGGGGTGCCGTGACGGTCCTGAGCCTTTGAGTTGGTAGAAGTTGTAGTGGTGAGAAGAGCTGATATTTTGGCACTTCTTTGCATACTCTCCCGCATCCTTGCTGATCGTGGGCCAAAAGTACCCCTGACTCAACACCCTTTTCTCCACGGTTCGACTCCCAGAGTGGCTTCCACACTCTCCGGAGTGGATCTCCTCCAGAACCCTCAGTACATCCTCTTCGGAGATGCACCTTGCAAGGAGCCCGGTCAGAGTCTTCTGATACAGGACTCCCTCCTGAAGCTCATAGTAAGCTGAATTATACCGGAATCGCCGCTTATCCGGGACTTCCTCCGGGAATTTGCCTGAGGTTAGGGAAACGATAAAGAGATCCATCCACGTGGGCCGCTGATCGACCTCCATCGGGTCCCCTTCTTCAATGGATGGCTGAAACAACTTTATCACCGTCCCTTCTGCACGAGGGCCACACTTCACCAGATAGTCAGCCTGAGCATTCTCCTCCCTTGGCATATGCCGAATGGAGAAGGTTCGGAACAACCCAATGAGCCCCTTGACCGTTGTCAGGTATCGCTGGAGAGTTGGCTCGCTGGTTTCGAACTCTCCCTTGATTTGAGATGCCACCACCATCGAGTCCGTAGAGACGACCTTTATGTCCCAGACCCCTAGAAACCTCGCCAAGCGGAGCTCTGCTATCACTGCCTCATACTCGGCTTGATTGTAGGTGAGGGGAAAACGGATGTCTATTGCTTGCTCGATCTTGGTCCCTTGCGGACTTACTAAGACCACCCCCTCCTAGGGAGTTCCTTCCTGATGCCCCGTCCACCAACATCTCCAAATCCAAGTGTCACACCCTGGCCCGGTAAGCTCGAGTTACCGAGGAGGGAACAGTAATGCGATTTAGGATCTTTTGTCATTACACAAAACAAGAGCAAGAAATAAACATATTTTATTCATATTCTATAATTTATAGATACAACTTGTCACACATACATATTTTTGTCTTTACATTTTTACATGATACATAATATGTAGTAGTCTTCCTCACTGTGCCCTTTCGCCCGCATCTTCGTAGGTACTTAAGAACATTTAGTAGGCTGGTGAGCATCTTGTTAATTGCTTGCTTTCCTCTAAAAAAATAACATAATATTTATGTATGCAATGCACAGTATATAAGCATGATTTTATAACAGAAGCATTAGACAAAATAAGCACATCAGCATATTTCTAGTCACCATTTTTTTATATATACTTTTCTTCTAGAAAAATAGCTCATTTATTAGCTAGCGCTTACAGTATGCTGGTTGTCCTAACCGGAGGCTCACTGCCTTCACAGGATCAATTGGGACCCAATATGTCCAGTGGATAACAAATCCACCGACA
This sequence comes from Dactylorhiza incarnata, assembly GCA_033032865.1. Taxonomy (NCBI): domain Eukaryota; kingdom Viridiplantae; phylum Streptophyta; class Magnoliopsida; order Asparagales; family Orchidaceae; genus Dactylorhiza; species Dactylorhiza incarnata. The sequence continues at coordinate 13,014,228 of JAWHQI010000039.1, forward strand.
GAGGTCAGCTCACACAATATGTGTCTGAGACTAGACCACAAAATAGTCTTTAAGGAGAGCTACTCCTTTCACTTTATATATCCACACACAAGGCCACAACACAGTGTTTAGAAAGCATTACCTCCTTATATCCCTTGAGCCAAATACTGAGCTAACATATTCGTGCACATCACCCCATAATATTATATTGCACAGAAACATCTTAAATTATCATTATTATTTTTGTCGCAAAACGGTCTATTATTACCCAATAATCAGTCTAGTCGCACAGACCTCATTGGGCTGCTTTTATAATAACTCAAGTCCATCATTTCATAGTTGTATGCGCCCAATTATTTTCCAAATATTATAATTATTTTCATATTATCGTGCATTGACACGTCTAAAATTATTAGCCTTAATCGCAACCCACTAAAAATCAGTCTGATTGTAAGGACCCCGTTTGACTGAAATAATATTGGTTCGACCTCATATTAATTTTACACACGTGAATTAATCACATAAATAATATGTTTTGCACGATAATTACAGAAATAATTTCGTATTCCAACATGCATGCAGTCTAAAACTCGGGACCTCACTATCACTTGAACACAAGCGACTCAACCCTTCGTCATTGTACAACCCTCATATTTTCTGAGTCAGTGTGACCCGACGTGGGTAAGGTCGTGACGTGAAAGATGACCGTAACGCAGCAAACCGAACAAACCGGAGGTCCTTAAGGACCGAGAAAGAGAAGGCCTGGGGGGGCAAGTACTCTTGGGCGAGCGGACCTTGGGTCCACTCGCCCAAGGCCCCGGGCGAGTGGACCTCTGGTCCACTCGTCCAAGAGGGGGGCGAGTGGACCTCGGGTCCACTCGCCCAAGGTGGAGGGTGAGTGTACCCAAGGTCCACTCGCCCCCAAGCCTATAGGCGAGTGGACCCGTGGTCCACTCGCCCGGGGCGGGTGGACCATAGGTCCACTCGCCCGGGGCGGGTGGACCATAGGTCCACTCGCCCGAGCAGCTGGGCAAGTGGTCCTAGGGTCCACTCGCCCAGCTCAAGTGGTGGACCTTTGTCCACCCATCCTATCCCCCTTGTTTCGGTCGTCCGGATTAGTTTTTGGACTGCGAATAGTATATTTTTGGCTATTCGCAGTCCAATTTTTGGGAAGACTATAAATAGACCCCCATGGGCACCTTGGGAAGGGATGTTGGTACCCCCTCCCTCGCCTGTGAGCAAGAACTACCCCTCCCCTCCCCCTGTCATTGAAGGTGGACGGTGAGGTGATCCTTCGTGCCCTCCAAGGTGCCCAGGCTCAACATTGGCTTGGGAGGGGAAGTTCCATGTGAGCTTCCGGGTATGTGGTGGGACTCCACGCTGCAGCTTAAGGGGTCCGTTTGTGGACTTAGATGCTCTTTAAGGGCCAGGTTCTTCAGTTCTTGGTGACTGGTCAAGGGTCTAGTTCGGGTCAAGTAAGGGTTAGCTGCATCCCCCTTGCGAACGTCGAGACCAGTTCTCTGGTTTCAACATTATGGTGCGGTGAGCGTGGACGCAACTAGTTCGGAAAGCTCTCAGGTCTCATGGCTGGAAGCGATGAGCTGGGGGACTCACCCCTGCCGACAAGAGCATGAAGGAAGGTTACTTCGAGGAGTTCAGGAAGTCAATCCAGGAAGTCTTGCAGTTTGCGCTCCCCCCTCAGGACGAATGCTCGGCATCGCCAACACCTTTGCTCGCCTTGCCATCTTTGATGGAGATAGAGCAAGCATGTCGGCAAGGGAAGGGCCAGCCTCGGAGGAATCCCTGAACCTCCAAGCGCAATCACTCTTCAACAGCTCCCCTGGGGCCAGCTGCCCCGAGTAAGGAGGTAGGAAGGATGCCTCCGTCTCACCAGGAAGGAGGCGGAGTCCCTGTGCCTGATTCAACAAAAGCATGGGGAGACGCAAGGAAGCTACGCAGATCGGTTCCAGAGGCAAGTTTCCCACCTAGGTTGACCAGGGAAGCAGGAAGGACCAGGAGAAAGAAGAGGAATGAGAAGGCAGAGAAAGTGGAGGAGGTGACAAAAGAGATGACCGAGATGCATGTGGTCGAGTAGGCGCAAGAAGGCGCGTTGTAATAGATATGTAACCTCCCCCTGTTAAATAAAAAGTAGGTAGAGATAGAACCTTAGGTAAGGCCTTTGGGAAGGTGTTGGGTTCCTCTGCCTCCAGTTGAAGGTAAGCACCTAGGATGTGGATGGGTACTCCGCCCCCAGTTGGTAATATCCCCGACTAGAGACCATTCTCCGGGCTCAGGCATGCCGACAGTTGGGAGACTCATCGGGTCGACTGATTGGTAATATCCCCGACTAGAGACCATTCTCCGGGCTCAGTCATGCCGGCAGATGGGAGACTCATCGGGTCGACTGATTGGTAATATCCCCGACTAGAGACCATTCTCCGGGCTCAGTCATGCCGGCAGATGGGAGACTCATCGGGTCGACTGATTGGTAATATCCCCGACTAGAGACCATTCTCTGGGCTCAGTTATGTCGGCAGATGGGAGACTCATCAGGTCGGCTGATTGGTAATATCCCCGACTAGAGACCATTCTCCGGGCTCAGTCATGCCGGCAGATGGGAGACTCATCGGGTTGACTGATTGGTAATATCCCCGACTAGAGACCATTCTCCGGGCTCAGTCATGCCGGCATATGGGAGACTCATCGGGTCGACTGATTGGTAATATCCCCGACTAGAGACCATTCTCCGGGCTCAGTCATGCCGGCAGATGGGAGACTCATCGGGTCGACTGATTTGTAATATCCCCGACTAGAGACCATTCTCTGGGCTCAGTCATGCCCGCAAATGGGAGACTCATCGGGTCGACTGATTGGTAATATCCCCGGCTAGAGACCATTCTCTGGGCTTAGTCATGCCGGCAGATGGGAGACTCATCGGGTCGACTGATTGGTAATATCCCCGACTAGAGACCATTCTCCGGGCACAGTCATGCCGGCAGATGGGAGACTCATTGGGTCGACTGATTGGTAATATCCCCGACTAGAGACCATTCTCCGGGCTCAGTCATGCCGACAGATGGGAGACTCATCGGGTCGACTGATTGGTAATATCCCCGACTAGAGACCATTCTCGGGGCTCAGTCATGCTGGCAGATGGGAGACTCATCGGGTCGACTGATTGGTAATATCCCCGACTAGAGACCATTCTTCGGGCTCAGTTATGCCGACAGATGGGAGACTCATCGGGTCGACTCGCTGCTTGAGTAAGTAACATGGAGAGATGATGAGCTCCTCCGCCTCCAGGTAAGCTAGGCCCCTAGGACGTGGATGGGTATTCTACCTCCAGTTGGTTTGAAAAGTGTCGAGTTCCTCTGCCTCCAGGTAAGATAGGCCCCTAGGACGTGGACGGGTACCCCACCCCCAATTGGTTTGGGAAGGAGCTGGGTTCCTCTGCCTCCAGGCAAGCTAAGCCCCTAGGACGTGGACGGATACTCCGCCCCCAATTGGTTCGGAAAGGTGTTGAATTCCTCTACCTCCAGGTGAGCTAAGCACCTAAGACGCGGATGGGATCTCCGCCTCAGTTGTTTTGATAAGATGGTCGAGTTCCTCCACCTCTATGTGAAGGTAAGCACATAAGACGTGGATTGGATCTCTGCCTCAGTTTCCTCAATAAGATGGCTGAATCCCTCTGTCCCTCGGTGAGGGTAAGCACCTGGGACATGGACTGGTTCTCCGCCGCCGGATAGTTCGGGAAACTGTTAGTTTCCTCCACCTCCACCTGAGCTCGGCTCCCTGTTAGGTGTTGAGTTCCTCCACCTCCAGGTGAGCTCGGCTCCCTGTTAGGTGTTTAGTTCCTCCACCTCCAGGTGAGATCAGCTCCCTATTAGGTGTGGAGTTTCCTCCACCTCCAGATGAGCTCGGCTCCCTGTTAGGTGTGGAGTTTCCTCCACCTCCAGGTGAGCTCGGCTCCCCGGTAGGCGTGGAGTTCCTCCAACTCCAGGTGAGCTCGTCTCTCTGTTAGGTGTTGAATTCCTCCACCTCCAGGTGAGCTCGGCTCCCTGTTAGGTGTTGAGTTCCTCCACCTCCAGGTGAGCTCGGCTCCCTGTTAGGTGTTGAGTTCCTCCACCTCCAGGTGAGCTCGGCTCCCTGTTAGGTATTGAGTTCCTCCACCTCCATGTGAGCTCGGCTTCCTGTTAGGTGTTGAGTTCCTCCACCTCCAGGTGAGCTCAGCTCCCTGTTAGGTGTTGAGTTCCTCCACCTCCAGGTGAGCTCGGCTCCCTGTTATGTGTTGAGTTCCTCCACCTCCAGGTGAGCTCGGCTCCCTGTTAGGTGTTGAGTTCCTCCACCTCCAGGTGAGCTCGGCTCCCTATTAGGTGTTGAGTTCCTCCACCTCCAGGTGAGCTCGGCTCCCTGTTAGGTGTTGAGTTCCTCCACCTCTAGGTGAGCTCGGCTCCCTGTTAGGTGTGGAGTTTCCTCCGCCTCCAAGTGAGCTCGGCTCCCTGTTAGGTGTTGAGTTCCTCCACCTCTAGGTGAGCTCGACTCACTGTTAGGTGTGGAGTTCCTCCACCTCCAGGTGAGCTCAGCTCCCTGTTAGGTGTTGAGTTCCTCCACCTCTAGGTGAGCTCGGCTCCCTGTTAGGTGTTGAGTTCCTCCACCTCCAGGTGAGCTCGTCTCCCTGTTAGGTGTTGAGTTCCTCCACCTCCAGGTGAGCTCGCCTCCCTGTTAGGTGTTGAGTTCCTCCACCTCCAGGTGAGCTCGGCTCCCTGTTAGGTGTTGAGTTCCTCCACCTCCAGGTGAGCTCGGCTCCCTGTTAGGTGTGGAGTTTCCTCCGCCTCCAGGTGAGCTCAGCTCCCTGTTAGGTGTTGAGTTCCTCCACCTCCAGGTGAGCTTGGCTCCCTGTAAGGTGTTGAGTTCCTCCACCTCCAAGTGAGCTCGGCTCCGTGTTAAGTGTTGAGTTCCTCCACCTCCAGGTGAGCTCGGCTCCCTGTTAGGTGTTGAGTTCCTCCACCTCCAGGTGAGCTCGGCTCCCTGTTAGGTGTTGAGTTCCTCCACCTCCAGGTGAGCTAGGCTCCCTGTTAGGTGTTGAGTTCCTCCACCTCCTTGTGAGCTCGGCTCCCTGTTAAGTGTTGAGTTCCTCCACCTCCAGGTGAGCTCGACTCCCTGTTAGGTGTGGAGTTTCCTCCACCTCCAGGTGAGCTCGGCTCCCTGTTAGGTGTTGAGTTCCTCCACCTCCAGGTGAGCTCGGCTCCCTGTTAGGTGTTGAGTTCCTCCACCTCCAGGTGAGCTCGGCTCCCTGTTAGGTGTTGAGTTTCTCCACCTCCAGGTGAGCACGGCTCCCTGTTAGGTGTTGAGTTCCTCCACCTCCAGGTGAGCTCGGCTCCCTGTTAGGTGTTGAGTTCCTCCACCTCCAGGTGAGCTCGGCTCCCTGTTAGGTGTTGAGTTCCTCCACCTCCAGGTGAGCTCGGCTCCCTGTTAGGTGTTGAGTTCCTCCACCTCCAGGTGATCTCAGCTCCCTGTTAGGTGTTGAGTTCCTCCACCTCCAGGTGAGCTCAGCTCCCTGTTAGGTGTGGAGTTTGCTCCGCCTCCAGGTGAGCTCAGCTCCCTATTAGGTGTTGAGTTCCTCCACCTCCAGGTGAGCTCGGCTCCCTGTTAGGTGTGGAGTTTCCTCCACCTCCGGGTGAGCTCGGCTCCCTGGCAGGTGTGGGGTTTCCGCCTTCCACCTTAGGTCGAGCTCGGCTCGACTAGAGGTGTTGAGTTTTTATCCACCTCAGGTTAAGTTCAATTCGACCTAAGATGTTGAGCTTTCTCCACCTCCAGTTGAGCTCGGCTCATAGGAGGGTTGTTAAGTGGAGAAAGGTTCGCGTTCCGCCCCAACGTTAGGTTCAGTTGAAAAACTCGGCAGGAGCATCCCGTGGGCAGGGCCCTTCGTGGATCACTCTAGGGTCCCACCTACTCGTCAAATAGGTGGGTTGGACTTTCTTTCCGAGCTTAAGGCAAGCTCGAAAAGAGCGGAGATTGTGTACAACCCTCATATTTTCCGAGTCAGTGTGACCCGACGCGGGTAAGGTCGTGACGTGAAAGATGACCGTGACGCAGCAAACCGAACAAACCGTAGGTCGTTAAGGACCGAGAAAGAGAAGGCCTGGGGGGCAAGTACTCTTGGGCGAGCGGACCTTGGGTCCACTCGCCCAAGGCCCCGGGCGAGTGGACCTCTGGTCCACTCGCCCAAGAGGGGGGCGAGTGGACCTCGGGTCCACTCGCCTAAGGTGGAGGGCAAGTGGACCCAAGGTCCACTCGCCCCCAAGCTTATTGGCGAGTGGACCTGTGGTCCACTCGCCCGGGGCGGGTGGACCATAGGTCCACTCGCCCGGGAAGCTGGGCAAGTGGTCCTAGGGTCCACTCGCCCAGTTCAGGTGGTGGAACTTGGTCCACCCATCCTATCCCCCCTGTTTCGGTCGTCCGGATTAGTTTTTGGACTGCAAATAGTAGATTTTTGGCTATTCGCAGTCCAATTTTTGGGAAGTCTATAAATAGACCCCCATGGGCACCTTGGGAAGGGATGTTGGTACCCCCTCCCTCGCGTGTGAGCAAGCACTACCCCTCCGCTCCCCCTATCATTGAAGGTGGACGGTGAGGTGATCCTTAGTGCCCTCCAAGGTGCCTAGGCTCAGCATTGGCTTGGGAGGGGAAGTTCCATGTGAGCTTCCGGGTATGTGGTGGGACCTCCACGCTGCAGCTTAAGGGGTCCATTTATGGACTTAGATGCTCTTTAAGGGCCAGGTTCTTCAGTTCTTGGTGACTGGTCAAGGGTCTAGCTCGGGTCAAGTAAGGGTTAGCTGCATCCCCCTTGCGAACGTCGAGACCAGTTCTCTGGTTTCAATAGTCATGCCTAACGAGTTCTTGTTATTATTTTGGCAGCATTTAGGCATAAATTTCCCACAATTAGTTACGAAAAATCTCAACTAGCGAGACATAAATACTGCGATATTTTCCACCTACCTCAAAATTTGAGCTTTTATCTCGGCAGCACCACGTCAGAATTTTGACAGCACTCAGACAATTTGACGGCAATTATCAGTGCGTCACCGAGAAAATAATATTTTGACGTCACTTTCCCAGCACCTGGGAAGGCTTCGTCACAGAACGAGGCCGAAAACCAACTCTCGAGCTCCTCACGAAGTTTCCCTGAAAGTTTGGCACCGATCTGACGCTTTCTCTCTCCTCCCTTATACACTCTCTCTTGATTCCCCGTCGTCTGGAGCCTAATTGGGATGAAAGACCACAGCCATTAGATGGGTATTTATAATAGCTTCGCAATGCCATCAAAATCGTCTCAATCCGAGTTCTGTAGCTCCTAGAAAAGCGAAAAACCGTATCAAAACAAAAGTGTCACTTTCATCTAGCCATGACGGCGCCGTGGCGCCCATCCGGGTGCTGCGTGTGCTAGGCACACGCAGGTCTGCGCCCAGCACATGCCTCTGGCTAATGGCGCCGCGCCACGTGGCCTGGCTTGTGCCACGCGCGTGTGGCGCATTCCTGGGCCGCCACGTGATTGCCATGTGGCGTCAGTGACTGCCACATGACGCTCTCTCGTCTTTTTGGTCCTTTTGGGTCCTTTTTTGAGTCCCAAAATGGTAAAAATACCTATCCTAAGGTTTTTTGACCGATTCCGCTCTCCGTTTTACCAAATTTCGAGCGGTTATTGCCCAATTTGCACATGTTTCATATATGCTTTGATTTAAAAAAATAATAAAATATCGAATTTAATAAATTTCGATATTCCGGGTCAATTGGCGGACTCAGTTTCTTGAAATTCGCGCTGGTTGCATCGAAAATGTCTCAAATTTCGACAAATAATATGTCGTTTCCTTTGTAATTCGACATTCCGAGTCCATTGGCGGACTCCGTTTCGCGATATTCGTGATGTTTGCTCGAGATTCGTGCCGGTTGCATCGAAAATCGCGCTTTTTTGCACGAACTCCGATATCGACAATTAATATGTCGATTCCTATGTAATTCGATGTTCTGAGTCCATTGGCGGACTCAGTTTCTCGAAATTCATGCTGATTGCTCAAAATTCGTGCCGGTCGCCCCGAAAATCGTGTTTTTTCACACGAACTCCGATTTCGACCATTAATATGTCGATTCTTACATTTTTTGACCTTTTGAGTCTAACCGCGGGCTCCGTTTTATGAGATATTACTCTGATTGATAGTTTGGATGCTCGAACAAGATTATTAAACCATAATCAATATTATTTATTTATAGTCAAGACTTTATTAATACGGGATATTACAGTCTCCCCTCCTTATATAAATTTCGTTCTTTAAATTTGTTACATCAGAACAGATTAGGATATTTCTTCTTCAAATCTTCTTCTAGTTCCCATGTTGCTTCTTCTGCAGATCGTCCCTTCCATGTGACTTTTGTCATAGGTATAGTCTTGTTTCTCAACTTCTAATCCTTACGGTTTATGATTTTGCTAGGATAGCTTCGTAGCTGAGGTCTGAGTGTATTTCAAGCATTTCTATATCAAACTGGATAACATGAGAAGGATCGTAGATATACCGCCTTAGCATCGATACGTGAAACACATTATGCATCCCACTCATGATCGGTGGTAGCGCAAGCCGGTATGCCACTTGACCAATTCTATTAAGAACTTCGAACGAGCCAATATATCGTGGTTTAAGCTTCCTGCTCCCTCCAAATCTTTTGATTCTGGGTCCAGGTTTCACCTTTAAGAATACATGGTCCCCTACTTGAAATTCCACGTCACTGTGCTTCAAATCAAAATATTTCTTTTGTCTGTCTTGCGCAATCAAGAGTTGGTCTCGGACTATCTGAATTGTCCTACTAAAATCTTCAATTAATTGTGTCCCGAGTACGACTTTCTCTCTGGCTTCAAACCAGCACAGAGGAGTGCGACACCTTCTTCCGTATAAAGTTTCATATGGAGCCATCTGGATGCTCGAGTGGTAACTGTTATTATAGGTAAGCTACACCATCGGGAGGTGCTTCTCCCAACTTCCTCCAAACTCAAGAATACACATTATCAATAGGTCCTCAAGTGTTTGATTTGTTCTTTCAGTCTGCCCATCGGTCTGGGGATGATAAGCAATACTAAAGTTAAGTTGTGTACCAAAAGCTTCTTGAAAAGCCTTCCAAAATCTCGAGGTGAATCTTGGGTCGCGATCGGAGACTAGGACTCCATGCAAGATTACAATATGGTCAATATATTTCTGGGCTAACCTTGACATTGACCCCCGGCTCTTATTGGCAAAAAGTGGGCTGACTTGGTAAGTCAGTCGACGATTACCCAAATCACGTCATTCCCCGATGGAGTTCTTGGGAGACCTACTACTAGGTCCATCGAGAAATCTTCCCACTTTCACTTAGGGATTGGTAGTGGCTGTAGTTCTCCGCCTGGATAACGATGGTCTGCCTTAACTTGCTGGCAAGTCAAGCAATGTTGTACAAACTTTGCAACGTCTGCTTTCATGCCCGGCCACCAGAAGTTTGCTTTCAAATCATGGTATATTTTTTGTCGCTCCCGGATGGATTGAGAATTTTGACTGATGTGCTTCTTGTAACAGTTGGTCCCTAAGGTCATCAATTTTAGGGACTCCATATCTATTACCACACCGAAGGATACCATGATCGTCGATACGAAATTTAGATTGCGATTTCTTTACCAAGGATTTTGACATTGTCTCCCATTTCTCATCATGCTGCTCTTGTTGGATAATTTGTAGCCAATCGGGAGAGATGACCAATTGTGCTAGACTAGCTGTACTTACTGAGGTTCCTGCACTCAGTTTTAGTTTCTCCATATCTGCAATCAAGGCAAATGCCATCGACTCCCCCTCCGATCTATGACTTAAAGCATCTGCTACTACATTCGCCTTACCGGGATGGTACCTGATCTCTAAGTCATAATCCTTGATAAGTTCTAGCCATCTTCGCTGCCGCCTGCCGCATATTTAAATCCTTTTGCTCCAAAAAGTACTTCAAACTTTTATGATCTGTAAATACTTGGCACTTCGTCCCTAATAGATAGTATCTCCAGATCTTTAGAGCAAATACTACAGTGGCTAGCTCCAGGTCATGAATAGGATAATGATAGTTTGTTTAGTATGTAGTCTTAGTCACCTAGAGGGGGGGGGGGTGAATAGGTTTCTTTGTTTTAGGCTAGCTATTTTTTGATTTAAGGTTAGTAAAGTATCAAGCACATAAACACACACAAAGATTTATAGAGGTTCCTCAAGACAGGATGTCTTGAGTAGTCCTCTTTGCCCCTTCATCTTTCTAACAATGAGTTAGACAAGGCGAACACCTCCAAACTCAGCTCCAAGAGCTTACAACATAGATCCCTCAGGATCTCTCGGGTTTTCTCAAACCTTACCTCAGGCTCAACAGCCCTACCTCAGGCTCAACAGCCCTACCTCAGATCAGCCAATGATCCTACACTCAAGCTGAACACACAACTCTACTTCTCAGGCTAGACAACCCTACACACTCAGGCAAAGATGCCCTACAACTCAGAATTATTAAGTTCCTACTGAACAACAATGTATGATTAACAAAATAAGATGGAATGCACTTTATCTTCTGTTGTTGGACAACTGCAGTAGCTGTCTTGAATCTGGATGAGTCCAAAGTCCTCAACCTTGATTCTTCTGATTCTATTCTTTAAAGAAGGAGTGAGGATCAACTTGCTCTATCATGATTTGATCAAGAGGAGCAATCTATTCTCTTCTTGCAGCTTCAGGAAACAGGAAGTGAAAGTTTATTGTCTGTCGTCAATGGAACAGTAATGTTCTTTTCTTTAGAGTCTGTAAGTGAGTCTTTTTACGAAGCCCTAATTGATTCTTTTATACTGCCCCTGCCTTTCAATGGCTATTATATGTCCTCCTGACACATCATGGGATAGATTGGAACATCCCTTCTTGCTTTACAGGTGTTGCGCCAAAAGTAAAGCCCGTCAGTTCTTTTGAAACTGTCTCAGCGGTTGGGCTGAGACAGTCTCCTATCTCAGCTGCTGGATCTGTTCCATCCCAGCGGATCCGCTGAGACAGACATTTCTCTCAGCGGATTTTCCTTATCCACAGCTCAGCTGACCCAGACTTCTTCTCAGCGGCACCTGGCCTTGTCTCAGCGGTTCAGCTGAGATTGAGAGCTCGTCTCAGCGGTTTTGGCAGCAAACCAACTGATCTTTCTTCATACCCTGGTATGATCTAACCATGCATTGTCATGAGATAAAGTGGAGTTTATCAAATACAACTTGTACTTAGCATTGAGTGTGAAGCCTCTTCAAATCAAGGGAACATTGAGGATCATTTTCCCAACAATCTCCCCCTATTTGAAGAAGGTAGAACACCCTCAATGCTAAGGTACATAACCCATAAATTCTTAACATGTAGCTTCAATATATAGAGATCATCATATCATACTTATTGCATCAGAAATATTATGGCAGATGATGTTTATGAAAGTCATATAGTCACAGAGTTTAATAATCCAACAGTGTGATTAGACAAACATGAAAATGCATCACAGATAGATTTAAGCAACAATACAGGGTAATATAAGGCTAAGGATTAGATTATCTTTGGACATAAAGTGACTAATTTAACCAACAATACATTTGCAATTCAGAAAAGGTAATGAATCATAGTTCAATTCTAAAACATTTCAGATAAAGTAATTCAATTTACTTCTAGTCATTCATAAGACATTTATACATTCAATTAGAGTTTTCTTTTCTTATAAGAAGTATACCCCTCAGAAATGTCAGCAACTGCTTTTCCTTTATCTGAGGTTAATTGGTCTACAGCAGCATCCATGTTCTCAACAACTACTTCTTCTTCTGGAGCTGGAAGATCCATATTTTTAGCATTTGCAGCTTTTATCTCAGCTATTTTCTTTTTATTCTCTTGCCTTTGGAAATATAGAAATGGCTTTGGAATGTATCTGGAAGGCATTCTACTTGGGTTATCTTTTCTTACTAGATTAGCTTTGAAAACCCTGTCTCTCTTTGTATTTCTTTCTAAATGCTTTATCCACTCTTCAGATGGATAGAGCTTATCAATGACTTTTCCAATTTGGCCATGGCTTAGCCAGGCATTCAAAATGATCTCTTTAGAGTCATCACTCCAATACTCATAATCTGGATCCCTGTGCTGTACCTCCCTTTGCATGGCCATGAATTCCTCAGCCAGCAGTACTTTCTCCCTTTCCCTTCTCTTTTTCAAACTCTTATCTTGGGCAATTGCCTCTTGATGTGGGAAATCCCAATCTTCTGCCCTATTTACATCTAAGATAGGAAGATTCAGAGCTAGCCTTGTACCTTGTAGAACTTTCAGGGTAAGGTCAGAATTTATGATAGCATTTGTGTCCTCCCCCTTTCTATCTTCTTCATATATGTGTTGATGGAGGTCTTGCTTAGCTGTTTTTATTGTGCCAGAGAGGGTTTGGAACACATTCTCAAAATCTGCTTGAAGTGTACCTTTAAGGTTGACTACCTCTTCATTCAGTTGGGTGGTAGTGACTGTTGCAGCAAGAGATTGGACTATATTAGCAATATCTGCTTGCAGCTCTTCCTTGTTCCTGTCAGCTTCTTCATTCAACTACATGGCAGTGGAGTATACATAATCTTGGAGATGATTGGTTGAATTTTCTATCACCTCATCTGTCTTACTGACATACCTTTGGACATATATTATGTCCTGTTCAAATAGCTGGAGTTGTTTGTCCATAGATCAGAGGATTGTGTTCTGAGAGATCTCAATCTTCTCTGCTAGATCAAACCATTTGGTCATCTGTTTGTTAAACTTTCCAGTGTTTCCTTGATTTCCTGGACCTCAGTCATGACTGCAGTCTTCACATTCATGATCGATGGACTGATCAATATAGTCTTTGACTGTTGCAACTGATTGGTCAACATAAGTCTTCATAGAGTTGAGGTGATTTTCCAGCATTATGTGAATGGCATTCAGAATATTCTCATTTGAGGAGGTGGAAGTGGAGGCTTGCTGAGCAGTGATCATTGGGGCTTGAGGCCTTAGTGGACTTGGAGGAGGTACTATGTTAAGTATTTTCTGCACTGCAGGTTCAGGCAGTACAACAGCTGTAGGATCCACCATCACAGCAAAGGATGCTATATCATCAATGTGATTAGGGTGGACTTGATCATCATCCATCCCATCTTCATTACCAATATTTTGATTATCATCCAGATTATCATTATCATCATTATATTGCTACTCCCCCTCAGAGAGAGCATCCTTGTCAGATGAGTCCAGGAAGGCTGGGACAATTAGTTGGAGTTAGAGTGAATTACTTAGAAATTCTAAAGATAAGATTGTTAGGCTTACTAAGAACTTCATCTTTCTCAGCAGTTGGCTCTTTTTGCTTCTCCCCCTCAGATGGGGCACTGGATTTTCCTGGTGAAGGGAAGGACCAAAGAGCTGGTTCATTAATAGGATTGAGTCTAATTCTTTCTTCAAGATTGAAGATAAATTTTTCAATTTGACCTTACAAATCCTGAGGTGATTGTCTTTTGTCCTCATCAACATCATTGATGTTTGTAATATCAAAGGCATATGGTTCTTGTTGATGCTCCCCATCAGTTGGATCACTCATTTGTCCTTGAGGAGATATGGTCCACATTATTCAAATGTCAGAATTGACTACCTAATTGATTGGTTATGATCTATTAATTTAATGAGTAGTTTGAAGTTTGAAAGATTAGTTACCAGGAGTTATGTTTTTGTCCAGCTCATGTGGATGGAGAATGTCAATTGGCCTGTCATCCCATAGAGCATTCTTGTCAGGATTGCTGTGTGATCCAGTGTCAGCACCATCATCATCATCATCTTTATCTGAGGTGTCAGACTCAGAATTTGACATAATCAGCCTAGGTTTCTTAGAGGATTTGGGAGTTATTTTCTCTTTTCCTTTAGTCTCAGTGGGCTGACTCATAGGAAGTACCCTGATAAATCTTTCTAATGTCCTAATGTCCATTCTCTTGAGATAGTGAAGGTTTACTCCTTTGGATTTGTTAAACTTGTCAGGGTGGGTTTGGAGTAGGTACAGGGAAAGAATTCGGCCCATGTTGGGTGCCTGCAGACATTCTTTTATTCTTTGAAATAGGACTTGTCCCCAAGAGGTTTTTCTTTTCAGTATGATCCTTGTCATGAGGTCAAACATGTATTGTGATATTGTGTCATGAGACCCTGGTTTGCAGAGGATAGCTTTTCCCACAATATCTGATAACAGTTTTCCCTTTTGGTTGAAGAATTTTCTTTTCAATGATCCAGTTTTGGTATCATTGTACTATGTCCATTTCAGAGCTTTCCTCTTGTCTTTCTCAGAAATTTCATCCTCCTCACTGGGACTGCAGGATGGGAGATGTAGATCTTTTTGTAGTTTTGTGGGGGTTATCTTTATTCTATCTTATCATATCTTTGACTTGAGGCATGACTTGGTAGTGGATAACTTAGCATGACTAAACCATTCTAGAACCTCAGTTTTGAGAATGATACAAGGTTCAGAAAGGAGAAATTCTAGGCCTTGGTCTGCAAGAAGTTGAATCACTCCCTTGATATCTTCTGGAGCATGAGCAAACCCATCCCTGACTATCTCATAGCCTTCAAGAAGATCCTTAGAGCTTTTGGGAGCCATTGCCGTGGTAGAAGAATACGCTGGGACGGAAGAGAAGGTAATTAGTCTCAGCAGCTAGGAAAGAAGGGTCGTGTACCATTCACTAATTAAGATTGACTATTTATAGAACCTAATTCTGTTTCATGATTTGCCCATATAATTAGAATTAAGTGACCTTATAATTTAGAGGGGAATTAAGTTGATTAGGGTGCAATTTAGACGAATTTTAAAGATACCAGTCTGTCTCAGCGGAACCGCTGAGACGACTACCTTGACCGCTGGGACAGGGCATAGTCAACCGCTGGGACAGTTCTAGTAGTCTCAGCGGTTCAGCTGAGAAGTTTCCTAGCTGTCTCAACGGTTCACCTAAACAGGATTTTTGTTTTAGGTGAGATAACTACCTAAGCATGAGACCTAGTATGATTTGCTTGTGTGATATCCTAGCCATGCCACTAGGTTTGTTGATGAGACAAAATGATGAATCATAAACACAGAACTTTAAATGCATATTTGTGACAACATCATAGCATCATAGATGATTGAGATAAGAAAATGTTTGGCATTTATTCTACATTTAACATTCCTAGTTCAATCTTGAAAGCATTAAATTTGCCCTCATCCAATGGCTTTGTAAAGATATCAGCAACTTGATTGTCAGTGGGGACAAATTCAAGGCAGATGTCTTTATATTCTACATGTTCTCTTATGAAATGATACCTTATCTCTATGTGCTTAGTCCTTCTATGAGAGACGGAATTCTTAGCAATAGAAATAGCACTGGATGAGTCATAATAAAGGGGAGACTCACTTAACTTAAGATTGTAGTCCTCTAACTGGTGTTGAATCCACAATAGCTGTGCACAACAACTTCCTGCAACAATGTATTCAGACTCAGCAGTGGATATTGCCACACTTGTCTGCTTTTTGTTGCTCCAAGATATCAACCTTCTTCCTAGTTATTGACAAGTGCCACTTGTGTTTTTCCTGTCTTCTTTGCAGCCTGCAAAATCTGCATCTGAAAATCCAGTTAGTTCAAAATCATTGTTCTTAGGGTACTAAAGGCCAAGATGTAGGCTGCCTTTTAAGGTATCTCAAAATCCTCTTTGCAGCTGAGTAGTGAGATTCCTTAGGACATGCCTGGTACCTAGCACACACACATGTAGCATACATAGTATCGAGTCTACTATCAGTTAAATATAATAGGGATCCAATGATGCACCTGTACATGGATTTATCAAAGGCCTTGCCCTTCTCATCCTTGTCTAGGAAATGTTGGACCCCATGGGAGTTTTCATGGTGGAAGCTGATTCCATCCCAAACTTCTTGATAAGCTCCCTGGTGTACTTGGTCTGGGAGATGAATATACCCACATCAGACTGTTTCACTTGGAGGCCTAAAAAGTACTTGAGCTCTCCCATACTGCTCATCTCAAACTCCCCCTGTATTAGGTTGGCAAACCTTTTGTAGAGGTTGTCATCAGTAGACCCAAATATTATGTCATCAACATATATTTGGACTAGAAGACACTTGCCCTTTGTTTCCCTAAGAAACAATGTACTATCTATCTTTCCCCTCAAGAACTTGTTCTTGATGAGAAAGCTAGACAATGTATCATACCAAGCCCTAGGGGCTTGCTTTAAACCATACAGAGCTGTCCTAAGTAAATATACATGATTAGAGAGGGTTGGATGCACAAAACCTGATGGTTGTTCAACATATACCTCTTCCTTCAAGTCTCCATTAAGGAAGGCTAATTTGTCATCCATTTGATACACTTTGAACCCCTTGTGGGTAGCATAGGCAAGGAATAGCCTAATTGCTTCTAACCTTGCAACAGGGGCAAAGGTTTGATCAAAGTCTATCCCTTCTTCCTGTCTGTAGCCCTTGGCTACCAACCTTGCCTTGTTCTTTATGATTGTGCCATTTTCATCTAACTTGTTTTTGTAAATCCATTTGGTGCTAATAATATTGTGTCCTTGAGTTTTTGGCACCAACTTCCATACCTTGCATCTCTTGAATTGTAGAAGTTCTTCTTGCATTGCTTGAATCCAAAAGGTGTCTTGGTTGGCTTCTTCAAACTTCTTGGGTTCCATTTGTGATAAGAAGCTCAAGAATAGGACCTCATTATGAGCCCTACTTCTGGTCAGTACGCCTTGGTTCTGGTCTCCAATAATTTGTTCTCTTGGATGATCTCTTAGGTGCCTTACAGCTGGAGGCAATCTGTCCTCAGCTTACTGTAAAATTTTTTTTGGTTCAACATTGTCTTCAGCACCTTGGACCTCTTCCTCTTCAGGGATTGCTGCATCTGTATATGCCTTACTGCTGCTGGGTGTGTCTTGCATAGACATCTTTTCCATGTTCTTCTCATTTCCTGTCAAAATAGAAGAGCTAGACCAACACTTATAGATTAGACTGGTCTCATCAAACACTACATGTATAGACTCCTCTACAATATGAGTTTTCTTGTTATAGACTCTATAAGCTCTACTATGTGAGCTATAGCCAACAAAAACCCCCCACATTGCATTTCTCTGCAAACTTTGTTAATTAAGATTTTCCATTGTTTATAATGTAGCATTTGGAGCCAAAGATTCTAAAATATGAAATTGTAGGTTATTTGCCTTTCAGAATCTCATAGGGGGTTATTCTATGAACCTTATTGATGGAAGCTCAATTGAGAACATAACTTGCAGTATTGACTGCCTCAGCCCAGAAGTATTCTGGGAGTGAGGAGTCACTAAGCAATGTTCTCCCAGCTTCTATCAAGGTCCTATTTCTCCTCTTAGCCACACCATTTTGTTGTGGAGTCCTTGGGGAGGAGAATTCTTGGGTGATACCAAGTTCTTGACAAAATCTTGTCATGGCTTCAGATTGAAATTTTGTGCCATGGTTCGTCCTAGTCCTGACCACAGCACATTGGAAATCATTCTGAATTGCTTTGACATGATTTATAAAGACATTCAAGGTATCTGAATTCTTCTTAAGGAAGAATACCCATGTATATTTTGAGTGATCATCAACAATCACCAAAGTATACAACTTCACACCTAGGCTCTGAATTGGCAAAGGACCAAACAAGTCCATATGAAATAGATATAGACATCTTTCAGTGTCTTTGGAGCCAATACTTTTAAAGGTGGTCCTTGTTTGCTTACCCATTTGGCAAGCATGATAGGGGCCACTTTTAATGCATTTTAAATTTGGACTATTTCTAATAAGGTTTTTAGAGAATAGTCTATACATTGTCTTGTAGTTAATGTGAGCAAGTCTCTTGTGCCATTGAACATAAAGAGACTCATTTTCATTAGCCATAAGACACACAGATGAAATAGAATTACTGCATATAAAAACTAAGCATTAAACATTCCCACTCCTAGTGCCTGAGAGAATGGTCTCTAAGTCATTAGACTTTTTGATCAAGCACTTGTCATTGTGGAATTCAATGACATAGCCTAAGTCACATAGTTGACTTATGCTTACTAGGTTGTGTTGCAACCCTTCAACATAAGCTACCCTTGTGATTGTAACTATGCTATTGTAGATCATACCATATCCTTTGGTGATTCCCTTTTCAGATCCACCAATGATAACTTTAGGTCCATTCTTCATAGCTTTGTAGTCATGTAGAAGATTTTTGGTTCCTGTCATGTGCCTTGAGCACCCACTGTCCAAATATTATATTTGGTTGAGACTGGTACTTGAACTATCCTGCAAGAAGGAGTTTAGTTACCCTTCGGAGCCCAAATAGCTTTGGGTCCTAGGTCCTTGTTAGCATGATGAAATAGCCTCACACTAGCTGCACCCTTTGCAGGAAGACTCTTCTTTGCACATGGCACATTGGGATTGTGCCAACAGTCTATGGCAAAGTGTCCCACTTTACCACAGCACCAACATTCATGAATATTGTATCTTCTCTTCTGAACATTTCTTGAGGGGAGTACAACATTGTGCTTATGTTCAGGAGGGGAGACAACAACATTTTTCATGTTCCTTTCAGCAATGATCTGGCTGAAGGTTAACCTTCGTACAATATTGGTGCACTTTGTCTTAATAACATCAGCTTGCCTTGGCTTGGGGGCCAGGCATGATTGGATGGCATTAGACACTGAGCAATAGGACCTGTCTACAAGTTTGACAGCAGCCATGTTCTTTGATGGACAGAACTTGGAAGAGCTGTCATCCATGCTTTTGAATGATGGGGCTGAAGTACCAAATACAAATGGTCCTGGTTGGGCCATTTGAATTTCCTCATGGGGAGACTTCATAGCACTCAAGCCCATGCCCTTTCTTCCACTATGGGAAGGAGTATTTTCCTTCCTATAGGAACTTCCATTCTTCTAGTGATCATACATGCTTTCATGGTCATAACTGTTGGAGGGAAGTAACACCTTTTGAATGATGGTTTGAGGATTAGCCTTACCCCTGCTCTTTTCTCCACTCCCTTCTTCTACTTCCATTTTGTTGTATCCTAGTCCTCTCCTATTGGTTTGAGAGGAGAATGTGTCAATAATAGGGAGCACAAATTTGGGCTTGGAGAATTGAGCCACCAGGCTCTTCTCTTTCAGAAGCTTCACCTCAAGGTCCTTGATGACCTTGTTCTTCTGGGATATGGTGCTCAAATGGATAATTGTTATCCCCTTCAGATGGGTAATTTCTCTATACATCTGACCCATCTTGGTAGATGATTCAGTGCACTCTTATTTTTCCATCTTAAGGGAAGCAATCTCTTGGGCTTGCCTCTTGGCCAGTTTTTTGCTCTTTTTCAGAGTTTCCAAGAGAGCACCATATCTGTCAATCAATTGATTGACATCTTCCTCGGTTTCTGAATCACTTCCACCAATTAATGAAGGTGCTCCAGATTTCGGGCCTGTCTCATAATCAGAAGAGGAGATGGAGTGAATTAATACCTGTTCATTTTCAGAGATGTTCTGACTGTCCTCCTCATCAGTGATGGCCATGAGGCCTAGCTGAACATTATCCTCTTCATCCTCCTCTAAATCACTGTCTGACTGTGATAGAGGGGCCCTGATTCCAATTCTGGCAGCAGGATAATCATCTTCCTTTTCTGCTGCAAACAACCCAATATAGGCTTCTTCTTCAGCATCTGAATCTGAGGATGAGGATTCATACTCACTCCAGCCTTTTCCTTTCTTTGCAAGGAAGGATTTTTCACCTTTCCTATCCTTTTGGTGGTGATGCTTCTTATCACCCTTTTCCTTCCTTTTGACTGGACAGTCAACTATGACATGTCCAGGCTTACTGCAGCAATCGCAAATGATATTATTTGAAATATGTTTACCAGATTTAGAATCATACCTGTCACCCTTTGGGTGCTGTCTTTCAGATTTGTTGTGGTCTTTCTTGGAGTGTGAGGAGGAGGGGGGCTTGTTCTTCCACTGCTTTCTCCTCATCATCTTCTTGAACTGCCTTGAGAAGGCAGCAAACTCTTCATCAGAGGAAGAGCTGTCTGAAGTGCTGTTCTCAGACTTATCTGATTCAGCACTCCTTTTTGGAGGAGACATCATCCTGCCCTTGCTTTTCTTGGAGCTGTCAGCCTTGAGAGCCACAGATCTCTCCCTTGTATGAGCCCTTGTTGAGGTGTCCTCTTCCTTTCTTGCAGATAACTGCATCTCATCGGAGAGCAGCTTCCCAAATAATGTATGAGTAGGTGTTTCACCAAGCCTGGCCACTTCCCTAATGACACATATTTTTGTATCCCAGTCTCTAGTTAGAGATCTTAGGAACTTGTCATTCAGCTCATAGTAAGTGAACACTCTTTCATAGGCTCTTAGTTCATTTACTATCCTAAAGAAGCTTTCATAACACATGGAAATGCTCTCCTGGCTCAGCTGCCTGAAGGCTTCATATTCTTGATTGAGGAGTGACTTTCTATCATCTCTCACCTCAGCTGTTCCTTCCATATATACTACTAATGTATCCCACATATCCTTGGCAGTTGTGCAATGTACCAAGTTTTGAAATGTAGAGTCATCAATTGCATTAACAATTATGTTTTGTGCTCTTTTATCCATAGTGAACAGTGCAAGTTCATCCTTGGTCAAGTCATTGAAGGCATTGACCACTCTACTTATTGGATCTATGGTGGAGGCAGTTTGAAAGGTGAAAGGCCCTTGCTTTACTGTGATGTAAATCCTTGGTTCAGATGCTTCCATAAACAATCTAACTCTTTGCTTCCATATGCCAAAGTTTTCTTTGTTGCATATGGGCAACTTCATGGATCTCATCTCCTTCTGCAATCCAGTTGAGGCCATTGGATTGAGATAAGACTATTCCTTTATAGGATCTGGTTAGAAAGTTATGTCCTTCTTGACCAACCTCCCGCTGATACCACTTGATAGTTTGTTTAGGATGTAGTCTTAGTCACATAGAGGGGGGGGGGGGGGGGGGTGAATAGGTTTCTTTGATTTAGGCTAGCCATTTTCTGATTTTAGGTTAGTAAAGTATCAAGCACAGAAAACACACAAAGATTTATAGAGGTTCCTCAAGACAGGGTGTCTTGAGTAGTCCTCTTTCCCCCTTCACCTTTCTAACAATGAGTTAGACAAGGCCAACACATCCAAACTCAGCTCCAAGAGCTTACAACACAGATCCCTCAGGATCTCTCAGGTTTTCTCAAACCCTACCTTAGGCTCAACAACCCTACCTCAGGCTCAACAGCCCTACCTCAGATCAACCAATGATCCTACACTTAAGCTGAACATACAGCTCTACTTCTCAGGCTAGACATCCCTACACACTCAGGCAAAGATGCCAAACAACTCAAAACTGTTAACTTCCTACTGAACAACAATTTATGATTAACAAAAGAAGATGGAATACACTTTATCTTCTGTTATTGGACAACTGCAGTAGCTGTCTTGAATCTGGATGAGTCCAAAGTCCTCAGCCTTGATTCTTCTGATTTTATTCTTTAAAGAAGGAGTGAGGATCAACTTGCTCTATCTTGATTTGATCAAGAGGAGCAATCTATTCTCTTCTTGCAGCTTCAGGAAACAGGAAGTGAAAGCTTCTTGGCTGCCGTCAATGGAACAGTAATGTTCTTTTCTTTAGAGTCTGTAAGTGAGTCTTTTTACAAAGCCCTAATTGATTCATTTATACTGCCCCTGCCTTTCAACGGCTATTATATGTCCTCCTGACACAGCATGGGATAGATTGGAACATCCCTTCTTGCTTTACAGGTGTTGTGCCAAAAGTAAAGCCCGTCAGTTCTTTTGAAACTGTCTCAGTGGTTGGGCTGAGACAGTCTCCTATCTCAGCTGCTGGATCTGTTCCGTCTCAGCAGATCCGCTGAGACAGACAATTGTCTCACCGGATTTTCCTTATCCGCAGCTCAGCTGGCCCAGACTTCTTCTCAGCGGCACCTAGCCTTGTCTCAGTGGTTCAGCTGAGATTGAGAGCTCGTCTCAGCGGTTTTGGCAGCAAACCAACTGATCTTTCTTCATACCCTGGTATGATCTAACCCTACATAGTCATGAGATAAAGTGGGGTTTATCAAATACAACTTGTACTTAGCATTGAGTGTGAAGCCTCTTCAAATCAAGGGAACATTGAGGATCATTTTCCCAACAGATAACGTGCTTCTGCTCCCCTTAGCTGCCTAGAAGCATAGGCGATCACCTTCCATCTTTGCATCAAAATGCATCCTAACCCTTGAAAAGATGCGTCACTATAGATCTGAAAATCTTCGAAACCATCTGGAAGGGTTAATATCGGTGCTGATAGTAGCAACTCCTTAAGCTTCTGGAAGCTCTCTTCACATTTACTACTCCATTCAAACTTCACCGCCTTCTTGGTTAGGCGGGTCAGCGGAGTAGCAATTTTTGAAAAGTCCTTCACGAACTTCTGATAGTGTCCTGCTAAGCCCATAAAGCTTCGAATCTCAGTTACATTAGTCAGTCCGGGCCACTCGACTATTGTCGTTATCTTAGCAGGATCTATAGAGATTCCATCAGCGTTGATGATGTGTTCAAGGAAGGCTACCTCTTTAAGCCAAAAATGACACTTAGAGAATTTTGCAAATAATTGATGTTCTCTTAGCGTTTGAAGGACCTGATCCAAATGTCTTTCATGGTCTATCTTATTCTTTGAGTACACCAAAATATCATCAATAAAGATGATAACGAACTGATCAAGAAAAGATTTCATGACATGATTCATCATGTCCATGAATATTGCTGGGGCATTCGTGACTCCGAATGGCATTACTAGGAATTCGTAATGACCATATCTAGTACAAAATGCCATCTTTGGGATATCTTCATTTCTTACTCTCACTTGATGGTAGCCTGAGCGCAAGTCAATTTTTGAAAAGATTGATGCGCCTTGCAATTGGTCAAATAAGTCATCAATCCTTGGCAAGGGGTACCGATTCTTGATGGTCACCTTATTCAGTCCTATATAGTCAATACATATACGCAAACTTCCATCCTTCTTCTTTACAAATAATATTGGGGCACCCCAAGGGGAGGTGCTCGGACGGAAGAATCCTTCGTCAAATAAATCTTGTAACTGCTTCTTCAACTCCTGCAGCTCAGGTAATGCTAGACGGTATGGGGCCTTTGAGACTGGCTCTGCCCCAGAGATTAGGGTGATTGGAAAATCTACCTCCCTTTATGGCAGGAGGTCGGATAGATCTTGGGGAAAAATATCAGGGTAGTTACAGACAACGGGAACATCTTTAATCGTCGCCTTTTCTCCCTCTACTTCTGATATGAGGGCAAGAAATGACATGCACCCTTGTCGTAATAACCTGAATGCGCGCAATGCAGATATTGTCGGAATGATTCCACCCTCTCCGTGAAATCTAAAAGTGGGTTTCCTTGGCTGACGGAAGGCTATTTCCTTTTTAGCACAATCAATCGTAGCTTGATGCTCTGTCAACCAATCCATTCCCAAGATGACATCAAAGTTGTTGAGAGGAAAGATTAACAAATTAGCTTCAAAACTTCGTCCCCTGATCCTTATATCTCCATGAACATATTCTCCTACTTCAGCCTTCTCACCATTGGGAAGACTTATGCATGTAACCTTGTCTACCTTTTGTTTTTCTAATTCAATTTGATCAACTACTGCGTCTGATATAAATGAATGTGTTGCGCCAGATTCAAATAATGCAATGACATAAATGTTCTCAAATAGTATAGTACTTGCGATGACGTTATTTGCCTCTCTTGCTACCTCCCTATTCATCCCATAGATCTGGGGTTGTGCAGGGGTCTGATGTTGCGGCCTTCCATTTGCTTGGCCTTCATTCCCCTTCTTTGTTGGGTAATTTGACATGCGATGCCTAGGCTGATGGCAAAGATAGTATGTGTTATCCTTCTTATCCTCCCAGCAGACACCCATATGCTTTTTGTTGCACTTTGGGCAAATTGGAAAGTCATTATTCTTATTGTTGTCATTATTCTGGCGCTTTCCACGATCCTTGTGACCAAACGCCTGATTCTTTCTCTTGTTGCCCGTGTGATGATGGAGTAGAGATTTTTTACTCTCCTCAACTCGTCGAGCTGCTTTGATGAGTGAGTGATAATCGTTGAAGTCCAAGGGTGATAATATAGTCTGGATTGACTCTCGCAATCCATGTCGTAGGAGAAAGATTTATTGCTCTATTGATCCCACAACATTGGGTACACGACGGATAATAGAAGCAAATTTTGCCTCGTATTCTGTCACTGAAAGGCTTCCCTGGGTTAGCTGCGCAAATTCCTCCTTCATCTTTTGGCGAGCCGACATTGGCAAGTACCAATTCTGGAATCCACCAACAAATTCCTGCCATGAGATATTTGTCGTCTTTCTCCCATGCAACTCAATGCGCTTGTAGTTATCCCACCAAGCTTCAGCGTCTTTTTCCAGAATAAATTCGATCAGGGCGGCTCTCTTCTTGTCTGGGCATTCAATGCCCTCGAAGACTCGCTCTACTTGGCAGAGCCAACCTTACACAACTAGTGGGTTGGTTGATCCCGCGAACTTGGGTGGACTTGCTCATAAAAAGATCTTCATCCATCTTATGGGTCGTCCTAAATCCGTGTCAGGTCCGAGAACAGTAGGTGTTGCCTCCCCTCGCTGCAACACTTCTGTTAGTGTTGCTACTAGCTGAGTGACAACATCCAAATTTGTGCTAAGCGGTGGGGCAGGCAGTCATTGGAGGTGACTACCACCATTGGTTTGCTCAGGATTAAACGAGTCAAAGTGTCCCTCCGTCTTTTCTGAAATGAAAATAGATGGTCTTAAAATTCCAAACGAATTGAAGCTATAAACACTCAAAACCCACACATTTAATTAATGTATGTTTCATGATTAACTCGCAATTTCTAGCTTAAGTAGACCATTGGCCAGGTAAGCGTAAGGTCAGTGGTCGCGCTATGTTCCGTTATTCACCACCTTCCTTTCGGAGGATACTAGCTCACCCCTAACCACTTTCCTAGACAACAATTAGACAACTTAAACTTCGAGTTTGCAAGCGCAATGCTTTATTATACTTGTCTTTGCCCTGATCTTAATTGTGTCTACCCCACTCAAGTTGACTAACTTATGTTCAGGGGATCTAACCCTAAAGTTTTATTTATTTATGCCCTTACTGTGTAACCTGGCTCTGATACCATCCTGTCACACCCTGACCTGGTAAGCTCGAGTTAACGAGGCGGGAACAGTAACGCGATTTAGGATCTTTTATCATTACACAAAACAAGAGCAAAAAATAAACATATTTTATTCATATTCTATAATTTACAGATACTTGGCACAAATACATATTTTTGTCTTTACATTTTTATATGATACATAATATGTAGTAGTCTTCCTCACTGTGCCCTTTCGCCCGCATCTTCGTAGGTACCTAAAATCATTTAGTAGGTTGGTGAGCATCTTCGCTTGCTCACCTCTGAAAAAATAACATAATATTTATGTATGCAATGCACAGTATATAAACATGATTTTATAACGGAAGCATTAGAGAAAATAAGCACATCAACATATTTCTAGTCACCATTATATATATATATATATTTTTCTTCTAGAAAAATAGCTCATTTATTAGTTAGCGCTTACAGTACGTCGGTTGGCCTAACCGGAGGTTCACTGCCTTCACAGGCTCAATTGGGACCCAATATGTCCAGTGGATAGCGAATCCACCGACAGAGGTTCAACTCACACAATATGCGTCCGGGACTAGACCACAAAATAGTCTTTAAGGAGCGCTACTCCTTTCACTTTATATATCCGCAGACAAGACCACAACACAGTCTTTAGAAAACATTACCTCCTTATATCCCTTGAGCTAAATACTGGGCTTACATATTCGTGCACATCACCCCATAATATTATATTGCACAAACGCATCTTAAATTATCATTATTATTTTTGTCGCAAAACAGACTATTATAACCCAATAATCAGTCTAGTCGCACAGACCTCATTGGGCTGATTTTTTAATTACTCAAGTCCATCATTTCATAGTTTTTATGTGCGCAATTATTTTCCAAATATTATAATTATTTTCATATTATCGTGCATCGACACGTCTAAAATTATTAGCTTTGATCGCAACCCACTAAAAATCAGTCTGATCGTAAGGACCCTATTTGACTGAAATAATATTGGTTCGACCTCATAATAATTTTACACACGTGAATTAATCATGTAAATACTATATTTTGCACGATAATTAAAGAAATAATTTCGTACTCCAACATGCATGCAGTCTAAAACTCGGGGCCACATTATCACTTGAACACAAGCGACTCAACCTTTCATCATGCCTAACGAGTTCTTGTAATTACTTTGGCAGCATTTAGGCATAAATTTTCCCACAATTAGTTACGAAAAATCTCAACTAGCAAGACATAAATACTGCGATATTTTCCACCTACCTCCAAATTTGTGCTTTTATCTCGGCAGCACCTTGTCAGAATTTTGACAGCACTCCGACAATTTGACGACAATTATCAGTGTGTCACCGAGAAAATAATATTTTGACTTCACTTTCACAGCACCTGGGAAGGCTTCGTCACAGAACGAGGCCGAAAACCAACCCTCGAGAGCTCCTCACGGAGTTTCCTCGAAAGTTTGGCAGCGATACGATGCTTTATCTCTCCTCCCCGACACACTCTCTCCTGATTTCTCGTCTTCTGGAGCCGAATTGGGATGAAAGACCACTGCCATTAGATGTGTATTTATAATAGCTTTGTAACGCCACCAAAATCGCCTCAATCTGAGTTATGTAGCTCCGAGAAACGTGAAAAAACCGTATCAAAATAAAAGTGTCACTTTCAGCTAGCCAGGATGGCGCCATGTGGCGTGGTGCCCATGCGGGCGCTGCGTGAGCTGACCACGCGCAGGTGTGCGCCCAGCACACGCCTCTGGCCAATGGCGCCACGCCGCGTGGCATGGCATGTGCCACACGCGTGTGGCGCGTTCCTGGGCCGCCACGTGACTGCCACATGGCGCCAGTGGCCACCACAAGGAGCCAGTGGCCAGCACATGACGCTCTCTCCTCTTTTTGATCCTTTTGGGTCCCTTTTTAAGTCCCAAAAATTTTAAAATACCTATCCTAAGGTTTTTCGATGTTCTGGACCCGATTCCGCTCTCCATTTTATCGAATTTCGAGCGGTTATTGCCCAATTTGCACATGTTTCATATATGCTCTGATTTAAAAAAATAAAATATCGAATTTAATAGATTTTGATATTCCGGGTCAATTCGCGGACTCGGATTCTTGAAATTCGCGCCGGCACCGAAAAATGTGCTATCTCAGATTTCGACAAATAATATGTCATTTTTTATCTAATTCAACGTTCCGAGTCCATTGGCGGACTCCGTTTCTCGAGATTCACACTGGTTGCTCGAGATTCGTGCTGGTTGCTCGAGATTCGTGCCGGTTGCACCGAAAATCGCGCTTTTTCACACGAACTCCGATATCGACAATTAATATGTCAATTCATATCTAATTCAATGTTCTGATTCCATTGGCGGACTCCGTTTCTCAAAATTCGTGCTGATTGCTCAAAATTCATGCCGGTCGCACCGAAAATCGCGCTTTTTCGCATGAACTCCGATTTTGACCATTAATATGTCAATTGTTACATTTTTCGACCTTCTGAGTCTAACCGCGGGCTCTGTTTTACAATATATGGCTCTGATTGATAGTTTGGATGCTCGAACAAGATTATTAAACCATAATCAATATTATTTATTTATAGTCAAGACTACATTTGTACGGGATATTACACCAAGTGCTCAGGGGACAAGGACTCTTCCACCTCGACCCCATACTTCGCCAAGAAGTTGGCCATCACTTGCACTTTCATTGACAGTTGGGGTACGAAGGAAATCTCAAACCCGCTCATCTCCATCGACCACTTGCCCAACCTTCCTGAATGTTCCACTCCCTCCTTGATGTTGCGGAGGGGGTGGTCGGTCACTACCTTGATTAAGTGTGCCTGGAAGTATGGCCGAATCTTTCTTGCCGAGATGATTAGAGTGAAAGCCAACTTCTCGAGGATGGGATATTTGAGTTCCGCCTTTTTCAAGACCCTGTTGACGTAATAGATGGGTTGAGACTCATCTTGAATTTCTGCAGGGTAGTGAAGGTCTCTGCTAGGTACTGGAGGTGAGATCCCACATCCCTACTTTTTACCATCAGGCCATCCACGTAGACCTCTAAATTCCTCCCCTTCTGCTCTTTGAATACTCGATCCATCATCCTTTGGTATGTAGCCCATGAGTTTCTCAACCCAAAGGTCATCATTTTGTAACAATAACATCCATCATACGTAATGAAGGAAACGTCCTTGACATCCAGCGGGTGCATTCAGATCTGATGGTATCCTGAAAAGGCATCTAAAAACTCATCACAGAGAAACCGACAGCTGAGTCCACCAGCGCGTCGATTCGAGGCAGAGGATAACAATCCTTGGGGCATGCTTTATTTAATAAAGAAAAATTGATACACATTATCCATCTCCCGTCTCACCTTTTCACCATTATAACGTTGAAGACACAGCCTGGATACTAGATCTCGGATACAAAACCTGCCTTCAGCAGTTTTCCTACTTCCTCTTGGATGGGCTCGGCCAGAGTAGTTTCCACATCCCTTTTCTTTTGGCGGATGAGATGGACGCTTGGGTCGAGGTTGAGGCGATGACATGCCACATCCGCATTGATCCCTGACATGCCTGCAATGCTCTAAGCAAAGATGTCGATCTTCTGCTGGATGCACTCTCAAACCTCCTCCTGCTCTTCTCACTCAGCCTCCTACTCACCTGCACTTTCTCTGGCCTCCCATCCGGGGTGATGAATTCCTTCATCCCGACTTCCTCTACTGCTTCCAGCCTAGCTTGCCGCTACATTGCTCTGTCCACCTCCTCCGCTTCCTCTTTCCAGGTGACAGTGTTGACGGCCATGACGTAGCACTGGCTAGCTACCCTAGGGTCTCTCCTAACTCAAATTTGGACCCCGGATGCTATACTTTAAGCATTGATGATAGGAGGAGGGTACGCACCGAAATGCGCTGATGAGGGGTCATCCAAAGATGACATTATAACTACTCGGAGCGTCAATAATGACAAACCAGCAGTTCTTGGATGTCCCCCTAGAGTCATGAGGAGCTCAACTCCTCCCTCCACTTCCTTTCTTCTTCGGAGAATCCAAAGAGAGGTCCATCCAAGGTGAGTACCCTCTTCGCCTCCACCTTCATCTCATCGAAAGCTTTCTTGAATATCACATTGACAGAACTCCCATTGTCTACGAGGATTCTGGAGACCGTGAAGTTCTCGATCGTTGTTTGGATTACTAGCGCATCGCAGAACAGATCTTCATGCTCGGGTATGTCCTTATTGGTGAAGGTGATTTTCTCCTCAGGGGGTGGGATCTTGGAGGTTGAGGAGACACTCCGATGGCTGATGGCATGGAGGCTGCCCTTTTGGGTGACCTCGATCCCTATCCCCCCTCCCCCCCCCCCATGGATCACCCCGATCCCTCCTCAGGTTCCCACATCGACCCTCTCCTCGCACCGGTCCTCAACCTCCGCTCCTTCTCCTCCTCTTCCAAC
Organism: Dactylorhiza incarnata; assembly: GCA_033032865.1. Lineage (NCBI taxonomy): Eukaryota > Viridiplantae > Streptophyta > Magnoliopsida > Asparagales > Orchidaceae > Dactylorhiza > Dactylorhiza incarnata. The sequence goes on from JAWHQI010000039.1 coordinate 13,043,938, forward strand.
ATTCTGGAGTTGTTTCTGCCCCGTCGGGGCTCTCCTTCCTCCTCTCATCTCTAAGAACTTAGGGCAGGTAGCCATTGCGTGACCTTCCTCCTGATGGAAGTCACGGTATGACAACACCACCCTCCCTCTTTCTACCCCTCCTGGGCGATTCCTTCTTCCTCTTCTTCCTCCCCGGCCTATCTCCATGGCTTGCTGAGGTGGGGGCTGGAAGGGTCTCGGTCCCGGTCTCCATCCTAGAGGGTTGAACCCTCCTTGCCCTTCCTTGAAGTGCCCCCTCCTCCTTGGAAAGGTCCCCCGCCTTGGGCAAGTCCTCTTCCCTGACCTTGAGGATATCATCCTGGCGGCCTCCATACTGGTCGGTTAACGGGTGGTTGATACCTTCCTCCTAGTTCCTGCCCCCTAGGGAGGTCCTTGGAACCCTTCCCTCCATGGCTCCTCTCTTCTTCTCACTTCCTGTTGTTGGGGTCCTCCTCCCCCCTTTTCTTCTCCTCCGGCCCACTTGGCCAACTTTGCCACGAAAGCACTGTTGGTGGCCTCCCCCTCGATCTCTCGCCCTACCCGCTCAATCAATTCCTCATATGATAGAGGGGGATCTCGGGCAAGTCCCATCTTGAACATCCCTTGCCGCAGTCCTATGGTGAAGGCGAGTTGCAAAGTGTGCCCTGACAACTCATGGACCAAGGGGACCTCCTCCTAGAACCAATCCATGTAACTCCCCAATGACTCCTCAGCCGCCTGCTGGATCAGGAAAAGAGCCTTGACCCCTTCTTCCTCTTCTTTAACATGGCAAACCGCAACAGGAAACTCCGACAGAGGTCTCAAAACTGTAGATGATTCCATAAGGGAGATGATTGAACAACTCCCTCGTCTTTCCCTTAAAAGAGATGGGGTACAACTTGCACTTGAAGACGTCAGTCATCTGTCTGATGGAGACAACATCTTCGAACCATTGGAGATGTTGGAGGGAATTATCCTTGCTCATGTAGTGGGACATGACGGGCTCCATGAATCCCTCCGAAACAGGAGCTAAGATAATCAACTCGCAGAGCAGACTCCCTGATCGTGCTTGGCGAGTCGGGGCACTCACACAGTCTCATCTCTAGATGTCGAGCACTCGGCGGGATGGGAAACAGCACTCCCGCGCGAAGGGCTCGATCATCCTCCCCCGCCTGCGCCCCTTTCTTGGGTCGCTCGCCTAGTGCATCCTTGCCCAGAGCTTGCGAAACGAGTATTGGAACCGCAGCAGTTAAGCATTCACCCGGTGGCGAGAGCACGATGCACAAGGTCTCTAGAATCGACTTCCTGAACTCGTCTAAGTCGCTCTTCTTAATGAACTCACATGAAGGGGGCGAGCTCCCAAGGTCTCCTCCTTTCCCCTCGTTTCCGGCCATGGGCTTTCACTCAGGATTTTTCGAACAAGCTACGGTCCATGCTCACCGCACAAAAAATGTTGAACCCGGAAACCATGGTTCAACCTCTGAGCACGGAAACCATGACTCGAGAGGAGTTCATAATGGTGTAGCTTACTTTTACTTCTCCTGAGTTCAGTCACTAGGTCGGTTGCTCAGATCAAAGAACCTCACTCACAGAGGGTGGAAAACTACAAACAGACCCATGAGCTGCAGCGAGGAGGTCCCGCCACTAACCCGAAAGATTTGAGAGAACTTCCCCTCCCAAGCCAATTGTTGAGTTGGGCACCTTGGAGAGTGCTAGAGAGTCTTCGTCTACCCACCTAGAAACCACGGTGAGCAATAAGCCAGAACTCTCTAACCGACCAAATCAAACTAGATGAGAGAGAAATAAATGAGAGCCCTCCTCCCCAAAGGTGCCCTTGATGGTCAATTTATAGTTTTCTTAAAATGGTCTGCGGATGGCTAAATCCCGCATCTTGGTTTTACTAAAAGTAGCCCAAATTGGTCTGCTAACAGCGAAATCCTGCTGTTTAGAAAGACTAACTGTAGTCCAAAATGGGATCACCAGGGAAAAACTGACCACCAACCAAATAGGCAAGTCCAGGCTACTCCAAACCGAATCGCCGGAGTGGCGAGTACCTGGCTACTCTAAGCTGAATCGCCAGAGTGGCAAGTGCCCGGTAGAGCTGGGACTCGCCACTCGCACTGAGCTGGGGGTGAGTGCTCGCTAGAGGCGAGTGTGAGCTGGGACCCGCCACTCGCCTGAATAACTTGTCAAAGCCCAGTCTTGCTCCAGATCACCTGATGGATTGATGACCCCACTTGACAAACACAGGGTTGTACACTGGAGGACAAGCCCGATTGTGTGATCAACCTTGTGTGGTTAAAGTCTCGGCTAATGTTCTTATAATTGATGGTGCTGATTGCGGTGAAATCCATTATGTTGAATTTGGTGAATCTGACAATAACAGCTAAGTCGGTGGACAAGCCCGATGGTGAAATGAGAGTACTCATGTGTGGGTAGGGTCCAATCAGTTGTGATGGCTTGGTGAAATGAGAGTACCCATGTTGGTGTCGTTGGGGAAATGAGAATATCCATTGGTGAAATGTGAGTACCCATGTTGTTGATGTGCTGCGATGATGTGTGATGATGTGTTAAAATCATACACGTTATAAGGTGTCTTGGGTGAAACCCAGGTTTGCATACATGATTCATAAATAGACCCATTTCATTTACTTGCTCAACGTATAAACATGTTTGGTGCTTGTGACACTTTCATATGCTAGTTTCTATGTTATTTATGCTTATTTACATTTGCATACGAAGTTCTGACTTGCAAGGTGATGCAGTTCCCCGGGGTCCGCTAGGACGGCCGGAAGGAGGTGTGTTGTTACGTAGTTTTGTGGTCAACCCTGGCTGACCATTGTTATGCCACATCTTCTGAAATGGTTGCAGGGCAAGGATCGCAAGTTAGAGTATTAGCTCGCCGACCAAAAAGGCCTACGGCTCATGAAGTGAATCTCCTCCTGTTTGTCTGCTTGATTTTGCTTCTATTACTTTGTTCCGGATGGCACGCCGAGGCAGCCTATGCGTGCTATTACATTCTGATGTTTTGTGATGTATGGATGAATATTTGGACTTTGGTGATGTAAGGCCATAAGTCCAGTCGACTCCTATGTTTATGTGGACAACTTATAGTCTCTATTTTTGTTTCCGCTGTTTATGTGTTGGTGTTCATTGTTGGGTAGAAGTTCTTTTATCATTTTATAATACTAAAGCTATGGCAATTATATGTTGTGGGGTCTCTGTCGGACCCATATTATATGGTCATTACATGGGAGGTGTTACATGTTGCTTGCTTAGAGTCCTCCACATGATTGGATCTGAGGATCACACATAAGGGGGGAATAGGTAAGCGATATCCTGATAAATAGGGTATCTTTTGATCAGCCATTCAGATATGATCCAGAAATCTCATATAAAGAGAAACAAATTAGTAAGAGGTAAAGTAAGTACTTATGCATTAAGTATTTGTATGAAACAACTGAAAGGGAAAGTATGGGAATGACAAAAGTACTAATAGATGGTCTTGATGTTTCGGCCCCTGCAGGCTATGCCGCTTTCTCTGGGTATTACCCTTCAGACGTATGGTAATACTCTTCTGTTATCATGTCGACTCGATGGGGGATAAACACATCGATCATGTTGATCGAGCTGATGTTGCACTCTCTAGTAGTCCTGGGGTCGTTGCGGACTCTAAACATCCTCCCCCTAAAGGCAACATCAAATCTTCATGAAAGGTGGAGAACACAACCAAGTACTCGTTCAAGAGAGGTCTCTCGAAGATGGTGTTATAGTTGTTGGGGGCCTCGATCATAAAGAAAATTTTTTGTCTTGTGATCCCACACATATGACCGAGAGCTCAATAATGAAAGTGCACAGTGTGCCTTTGAGTATACTCTAGAGGGAGGGGGGGGGGGGGTGAATAGAGTTTTAAAAATATTTTCTATCCTATTTATGCACACACAATACAAATACTAAGTGTTATGCTTCAACAATACCAAACACAGAATAAAATAATTGTTGTTGAAGTAAAGCAGAAAAGTTGTAAGCTATATGGGACAGCAAAGACACATATTTGTATAGAGGTTCCCCAAAATGTGCGTAGTCCTCTCTTCTACCACCTTGTAGGGATGCACAACCTGTGCCTGAGTCTCTTGATAAGGAGACCCTTAGAACCAAAGATATTTTGATAAGGAGATCTTGAACCACTCAGATCTTTTGATAAGGAGATCTTGAACCACTCAGATCATTTGATAAGGAGATATTGAAACACTGAATCCTTTAGAAGAGGTATTCTTAAAACTCTTTTACAATTGAGGAAATTGAAAGAAGAAAGAAGATGGAGAAGAAGAATTCTGTTCTCAGAATTCTGTAGAAGCTTTCAACTTCTATTTTTCCCTTCAATGGATCTGCTAATGATGAACCATTGCTTATGATTGTGATGATTTGCAAGGGTGATATTCTTCAGATCCTTTTGTATATCTTCTGCTTGTTATCTGGATGCTATATGATGTTGATGAAAGAGCAGCCTTCTGTTTTTCTGTTCTGAGAGAGAGCACTTCTTTTGTTTTTCTCTTCTTAGGGTTCCAGGAGGAGGAAGAATAAGTGGGAACCCTAATCGACAAGCTGTTGCAGATTGTAATGAATGCTCTGATATTTTCTTCTCTTCTCAGCCTTCTTATTGTCCATCATTGAATTTGAATTTCTTTCTTATTTTGGACAGACCTGAGAAGGTATTCTTCTTGGATACTTGATTTCTTTTCTTCTTTTATTCCCGACCCGTCTATCACATTCTATTCCATTCCAAGAATGCTTTTACTCTTCTGGAATACTCCTTTCCTTTATTGGCAACAAATTAGCCATTGGACAACTGCCTTCAGTATGGTGGACCTTCTGAAAAGGTATTAGTAGGACAGATGGAAAGAGTTCCTTTTTCTGACTATATTCGACGCTGCGTCGAATTCATCTTCCTTCATGTCAACGCACCTCTGAGTTCTTATCGACGTAGCTTTGAATTGCACCTTAGCTTTGGTTGAACTTAGATGTCGACGTTGCGCCGATTACTTATCGACGTAACCGTCGAGTTGAAGACTTGGACATGACCTTCATCTTCTGCATCGAGTTGAAGTCGAAGTTGCGTCGACTTCTCAGATAGCTTCGACTAGGTCTTCCTTCTGCATCGAGATCCTTTCGACGCTGCGTCAACTTGTTATACTTCGACAGAGAGATTGAGTTGCTTGGACTTCTAGTCTGAGTTGCGTCGACATCAAGTTGAAGTTGCGTCGACTTATATTCGATGCAAGTATTAATTCAACTCAGATTGTGCTTGTCCTGACCTGGTCTTGACACTCTGAGGTGAGTGAGATATCCTAAGACATCTAATGACCAAATTACCCTTACTATACAATGTGAGTAATAAACCTAAAAGGTAAAATCACTCATAGTAAATTTTTGTAAGTTAAATCAAAAGGGATTTTCCCAACAAATACTTCCTTCAACCTCTTTTCTTTCACATAAGAAGCCATACAGGGGTTCGTCGTACGCCTTCAATGGTTTGTTGGTATTCATGATCTCGAACAATGGCTTGAAAAGAACATTGACCAAACTACCAGTATCAACCAGTATCCAATACACCAAGTAGTTGCCTAACACCACCTTGATCATGACAACATCGTGGAAAAGATTCATCGTCTTGGGTAGGTCTTCTTCCCTGAAGGAAATGTACCCTCTCATGGGTTCTCCCAAAGAGGCGGAAGCGACCTCTCGCTGGTGAAGATGTTTGATTGTAGCATTTCTGGAGGATTCCATGCCAGCCCCTCCGTAAATGCAATTTATTTGATCGAGTTTGTGAAAATCTTCCACTTCTACGCATTTGGAATCTCCTATGCTCTCGAGGATGCCGATGTCTTCTTGCTCCACGTACTCGCAATGGTGGGCTTGACCTCCTACAACGTCCTTCTACTTCTTGAAGGTGGAGTGTCGTTGGTCTTGTCAGCTAGGAGCCTATTCAGCTTACCCTCCTCGAGTAGTTTCTTGATCAGATCTCAGAGGGCTCTATAGTTCTCTATGTCGTGCCCTATGTCACGGTGGTACTTGCAATAAAGATCTTGGTTCCGGTTCCCGAACCCCAACTTAATAGGTTGCGGCTTATTGAAACTGGCTGCCTTTAGAGTATCTCCACCAACTCCTCCATGAGAAAACCGATATCATTATACTCCTATTGGGAATCAGCCCCATTGATAGTCAGGAGTTGTTGTTGTTACAGGTACTCGAGGATGAGTCTCTCTCTTAACTTGTTAAGGGAAAGGAGGCAGCACTGACTTCATCTGCTGGAAGTGCTAACGAGGTTGATGCTTATAGCGGTGCTGGAGGTTCCTTTTGCGATGTGTTGTAGGCGGTTGGAACTCCTAACAAAGCTGAGGTGGTCATTGGGGGAGATAGGATGTCGGGAGGTGAAGACTCCAACTCATTACTGGGCGAGCTCAGAGAGAGAGAGAGAGGAGGAAAACCCCTGGTTCTTTGTTTCTCCTTCGATAAAAAGGATGGCAACTTCTATGAACTCCCCATAGGTCTTCGGCCTCCTCCTACTGAACTCGAACTTGAAAAGGCACTCCTGCAAGACGAAGGTTAAGGCCACCTAATAGAGAGATGGATCCACATTGTGGATCTCCAGAATTTGTTCCTGAAACATGTCCACATACTGGCCTAGAGTTTCAGTGGCACCTTGTATGATCTAGAAGAGCGCATCCGGGCCGTTCTTCCTCTTTCCTTTCCATTGAAGGTGGTGGAAAGCATCTTAAAATGGATCCCATCGGAGAGGGTCCGAGGCGAAGTCGCAGAGTCAAAATCTTGGAGATGGTAGGTCGGGTCTTCTCTCCCAGAAAACCTAGAGAGTCGCAATTCTTTGAATCTGGCTGGAAAAGTCTCATGGTAGAGGTTGTCAGCAAAGGGTGAGGCTGTCTCATACTCCTGCAAGGATTCATTATCTTCCTCAAAGATCAGGGCTCTTCTTGGGTTGGCGACAACAACTTCCCTGAAGAAGTCCATTCGATGTGTTGTGAACTCTCCTTTGTGCAGCGACGCATCAGGAGCCGTCCCAGGAGGGGCTGTCTCGCATTAGGCTCCGCGGGCTCCTGATGGAGGGGTGTCTCTTTGTTGGCGAGCTGGGAGACCATAATGAACAACAAGTTTAACTTCTGTTTGAATTCCTCCCCGGTGACCGCCCAAACTTTTCCCGGGTGGGAGCTCTCAGGCAAACTCGGCAGCGGCCGACCTCTCCCAACCATTGTAGTGATTTCTTTAGTTACTTAGATCTAAAGGTCATGTGTTCATCTTGTTTGAGACAAAAGTGTTCCAAACCTCCACGCTCAACTGCGAACTGTCACAGACCGTGGAATTTAGAAGCTACAAGTGAACAACTACTAATCACAAGGAGTTAGAGAGGGGAAAATGGGTGTGAGGAGAGGATTGTCGCATGCAAGTGCTGACACCAGATTTCTCGCGGCTGCAAACTGCACTACTTGCAGGTGATTTTATTACTTCACAAAAGCCATTACAATATTACAACCAAATAGAAAAAACAAAGAGGTTGGAGAGAGATAGGAGACTGAGACCGCACCAATAGGAAGTCTTGGGCTCAATTTCAGCGTGTATTTCTGGGTACCTTGGACACCTATTTATACTAATTGGGGTCTACCCGAATAGGTAGATACCAAAATTATGGGCCTCCCGGGGTATAGGAGAATCAGAAAGGGAATAGATTGAGAATGAGAAGGGGCGGTCACTAAGGGTAGTAACCACCCGAGCTTGGCCGCTTGACTTAAAAATACTAACTGTGTGGTTACCAATTTGTAACCACACTAACTAATGGTCCGAGGGGGGACAGATGGCGCGGTCACTAGGTGTAACTACCCATGCTTGATTCCCAAAGGGTCTTGCTTTGACTGTGGTTGAATGGATCTAGCCGCGGACGCAGGACTCCGAGTTAACATACTGCACATGCTGATATATTGAAAAAAATCTCCAATGATTTGTTAGACCATGTTATATAATGCACTAAACATATAGAGCATATTCATTCGTCCCTATTGAAGTTCTTCTAAAGAAGTTAGACAACTTGTGGAAAATTCTCTTAATCCAGAAGAATCATTGACCGACAATCGACGATCGCATAACAAAAGCCCGAACGTCGACCGAGTGTTTACTGGCCAAATACATGATCACTGACCGAGCTTATGTTCATTCACTCAACGTTCATTGACATGAATCAGGAATTATTGACCGTTGTCCTCCCTTTTCAGCGGCCCCATAAAAATCGGTAATTATTGTTTGCCAACCTTGTGATCTGCGAATGCTGACCTTGCGATCGACGATCGCTAACTATGTCATCCCCTATCAACGCTCACAAAATGAAGTTCTCCCAATTTTAGAACATAAAGTTATGATCATTGTTTGCTAACCGCGCGCTGTGTGATCGATATCCCTCTATCAGTGATGAAGAGGATCTTTAGCCTAACTGAGATCTCTGATCGCTGTCTGAACACTCAGTAATCGCTAATCGAAACTCAATTTTTTGGGATTTGAAACAGAACTTTTATTATTCAAGGAAAGAAAGTAGTTGTTAGGCAAAATCAATAAATCAGTCCCCAAATTTAACCTATTTTATGAAATAGGTCCCAAATAATTTTTTAGCAAGAAATCAGTCCCTAGCTTTTATAAAACGGTGAAATCAGTCCCTAATTTTAAAAAATATCCAAAATAATAGAAATATTTAATGGAAAGTTGCTTCCATCAACTGCTTCCCCACCTCCATCTAGTTGACTGCCATGAACTCAACCTCCATCTAGTTGACAACCATGAACTCAACCTCCATCAACGCTCCAGTGAGGGTAAGATCTTTCCGTTATTTTTTTGACGGAAAGATAGTGGAGGGACTGATTTCAATTTTTTTAAATAAGTTTGGGACCAATTTCATTCAAAAATTAGTTTTGGGACTTTTTTCAAAAAGGCTCCAAATTTTAGTGACCAAAATCATAGTTTTGCCGTAGTTGTTACTATAACCATGTTTTTTGGAAATTTGGTAGAATTATAGAAAATTACTAAAGAGACCTCATCACAACAAGAGAGTTTCTTCTTGCTCCCACTTTTTCTCTTGTATCTTCTGATGCCCTAATTTCTATTCTTAATCTGAGTAGTTCTCATCTCTGTAGGATAAAATCACCTTTCTCTAGTGATAGTCCGCCCTTTCTAACACATTTTAACAACTGTTGTAAGGAGTTTTGAATCTCCATCCAAAGCATTCAACATGGTTCTTGAGTCTCCAGTGCAAAGGTATCTGATTGAGTTCTCGAGTCTCCAGGTGGAAAAGACTCTATTGGGAACCCCTGTAAAAATCTCACGTGTACCTCTCTATATAGATATAATCACTTTTTGTTATTTTATTTCATTATTTATGTAATTCTTTGATGTGTTTATGCGTGATTAAAAAGCAAATTTTTATCTTCTATTCACCTTCCCTCCACAAAAATATTTAATTTTTCCCGCACTTTCATGACACTTAATGCAGGAAAGTTATTTATTTCCCTTGAGCATGTCAGGGGCTCATTGAGAGAGGTGAACCACTTAGTCAAACATACATTATTGTTAATTATCATCTTAGACTCTCAGTTGCACCATAGGTGTACCAAGAGTTATTGCGAGGACACGATAAAAAGATAAAATATTTGAGATGATGGTTTCTTTACTTAGCATCTTGGACAATACCGCAAATACTTAGATAGTACTTTATACTTGTACATTTTATATTTGACTTTACATATATATATTTTTTTGGGGTTGTTATAATCAAATCATTTTTGGCTATTAGCAGCTAAGAAAATTGGTTCAAATTAAATGAATGCTTTGTTTTAAAGAGTGATGAGTAGTATTTTAGCCTAATATTGTTATAGCATGTAGGCCAATAATAATATAAATTTATAAATAATATATCTATTTTAACTAAATAATCATTTCTATTTATAATTGTTCACTAACTTAAGTTTGTTCTATGTTTTTCAGGATTTCTGGAGTTTTTGCCCAAAATTGCAAGCACACGCCCTCAGTCACGCCCGTGACCAAGGGCGTGTCAACATAAAACTATTTTCAGACCTGCTGTCGCCAACCTGGACTCATTCTGAGAAGAATTCCAAGTACACGCCCGTGACTGCCCGCGTCACGCCCGTGACCTTCCAATGTCACGCCCGTGAACCCTGCCTCCAGCTCAGCCGGCTGTGTCCTGAAGCCACGACGCAATTTTTGCCAAGTACATGCCCGTGACCCATGGGTCACGCCCGTGTCCAATCCCGCTCAATCCAGATCGCGCCAGAGTCACGCCTTCCCGCCAAGATTTCCCGCGCCAACGCTGTTTGAAGATTACACGCCCTTGGTCACGGGCGTGACCAAGGGCGTGACGCGCTTGTAACGCCTGCAGTAACTCCAGAATGCACCTCTCCCGCTCCAGCTTCGATCATGCCCATTACACGCCCTTGGTCATGGGCGTGACCAAGGGCGTGTAACCCCAACTTTTTCCTATAAAAAGGCAGCTCTTCCAGATCTCAAGGATCCCTTTTTCCACCCTCCTTGGGTCGAAACTTCTTTCCTTCTGCCCCCTTTTAGGGCAGAATTGTTCTTTTCAATTCCCGTATTAGTTTAGATTTCAATTTTATGTAATTTCAATTTATGCAATGTAGTCTTACTTTTCATTTCATGCAACGTTTTCAATTCTTATGTAATTCAATTTCCTTTTAATAAAAATGTCTTTTCCATTCATATACTCCTTTTATTTTCATGTCAATTAGATTAATATTTGAATCTTGAAATTTGCAAACCTTGGATGAAATATTCTCTTATTCGTTTTTATCTCTTTTCCTCCTTCGATTTATTCTTGAATAATAATATATCGTGTTCATATTTCGGTTATGAATTGCGATATTTGTTTTCAAACTCTAGTTAGCCAAACCAGCTCGTGAGTATGAATCGATCGCTCAAGGATAAAAAGAGTAGAATGCAATCCTTGAAAGAGGACGACGTTACCCTTCCGGATTGGAGTAAAAGTCAATAGTGGGATTCACCTCGTAAAGCAAGTCTTAGGTTATCAATTATTGAATGGAAATTCAATTGATATTTCCTAAACTTAGTTGGGCGTAGTCCTCGAAAGAGGTACGTTCATAGTCCGAGAATCTCCTCGGTCAAGGATCAGATTAGAATTTATCTCTTTTGATTTTCATTCCAAGTGCGCTTTGATCAAGATTTGTTTTTTTTTATTTCTTTATTTTAATTTTAATTATAAATTATCACTAATAAAATATTATTTGATAAAATAATAGTTTTGTTTTCCCGAAGTAAAAGTACTCGACAGCCCCGAGTCTAATACGACACTTGATATTTTTATATCCTATGCTATGAACAATAGGTACGCTTGCCTATTCCGTTTATAATATAATAAACCCTTCTAATTTTGATCATCAAAGAGGCACGTGTTTTATTAGCAAACCTCTCGCTCTCTGTGAAAACCTACTGATTCTTCCTGCGTGATTTTTGGTCGGCACTCACTACTTCTTCGAAAGAGAGAAGGAATCGCTTCTTTTTACACAATTTTTGGTTGGCCCTCATTGTTTCTTCGGAAGAGAAGGTATCACATTCTTCTTCCTTCATGATTTTCACCACAAATTTCCTGTTGAACGTAGGCGCTCGCTACTTTGAAGAGAAGGAACCTCATGCTGCAATTTCTCATGCTTCTTCCTGCGTGAGGTATGTGTTAGGTTTTGATATGGGTTTTACGAAGCGGAGATGTTTTAACAAAGAACACAGGAATGAAAAATAGAATTGGGAAGATAAAGTGTTTTACTAAAGGTTTTCTTTTTTTTTACATCTTCAACTTGAAATGAAAATTACAAGAGCTTAAATAAGCAAAATAGAAACAACTAGAAGCAGTAATTAACACCCATTAATACAGGTGGAGATACATTAAGATAGATTTAATAGAGATTAGTGTTTCAATGTTGCTGTAGACGCCTGGGAATACTGTAGCCGCCCGGAGAGAAGAATGACCGACATGCAGTAAATGCCGGTGCTGATTTCAACCTTCAACACCCCCTCTAAATCTGCGCCGCACCTTATTCTGAGCTTTTCTTGAGATCGACGAAAGCGTCCCTGAGATCGACGAAATGTCTTCCCCCTCTTAATATGGACCTTTCTTCTTCATTGATCCGCGTTCGACAAATCTTGCTGAGTTCGACGAATTCCCCCTGGGTTCGACGAAATTACCTCTGGACCTCTGGGTTCGACGAATTTATCTGAGTTCGACGAACTGCCACCTGGGTTCGACGATTTTACTTCTGAACCTCTGGGTTCAACGAATTTCTCTGAGTTCGACGAACTGCCCCCTGGGTTCGACGATTTTATTTCGGGGCCTTTCTTTATGCTGAGTTCGACGATCTTCCCTGAGTTCGACGAAGTGGCTTCTGGGTTCGACGAAATTTTCTCTGGGTTCGACGAAATTTTCTCTACTCCGATCTTATTGGTATGGGGTGCTAGGGTTTGTGTCCCAGCTGGTTTCAGACTTAGTGTAAAGATGTTACTACTATTCATATGTGCCTCACTTATAGCCCTTATAGCATTTTCTCTGGGTTCTACTATTTCACAGGTCTTGTGCTTAAAATAGACCTTATAGCCCTTCTTTATGAGTTGTCCTACACTTAATAGGTTCTGTATAAGTGTGGGGACATATTGAACATTGGCCATTAGCTTGGTTGTTGCTTCAGGTCTAATGACAACAATGGTCCATTTACCTTATATTATTTCCCTCTTTCCATCTCCTAATGTCACTTCATATTTCAAAGTTTCATCAAGTATGGTGAAGAAGTCCCTGTGGTTCACCATGTGGTTGGAACATCCACTATCAACAAACCAGGTGGATGTTTTTTCTAGGTTTTTAGATGTATTACAGGTGAACAAGAACTGGTCATCATCAGTTTTTGTGATATTGGCTTCTTCTTTAGGTTTGTGCCAACACCTTTCTGCTGAGTGGTTTGGGATTTTGCAAGTTTTGCATCTAAAGAAACAGTCCCTGGACTCATGGTTCTGTTTCTTGCATATGATGCAATATTTTCCATTTTGATGGGGTGTTTTACTTGGTTTTTGAGTCTTGGGATTTCTCTTCTAAAAAGACATTTGTGCTTGGAAAGCCTTTTCTAAAATAGGTTCATCATGGTTGAGCAAGTCCTCATGGGTTTGTAAAGATGCCATAAGATCTATGACAGTGAGCTTTTCTAGATCGTGAGCCTCAAGGATGGCAGACACAATGTGTTTTTGGGACTTTGGTAGTGATCTTAGAATTTTCTCTACAATCTGTTGCTCTTCTATTGTTCCCCCAAGGCTTCTAATTTGATTTACAAGGCTAGTGACTTTTGCAAAGAAGTCTTGAACAGTTTCATTTTCTCCCATGGTGATTGAATCAAAATTGCATCGAAGAGAGTAGAGTTTTATTTTTATTACCTTCTTTGAGCCTTTGTACTCGTTCCCCAACCTGACCCATGCTTCCTGTGCAGTTTTAGATCCCATTATTCTGGGCTAGATTGCTGGAGCAATGCCTTGCTGAATAAGATGCAAGGCCAAAGCATCTTTCTTCAGTTCTTCCTTTGTGAACTTTGGAGGTTCTCCGTCTTTGCTTTTTTCACTTGGTGTTGGCCCGTCTCTTACTATGTCCCACAGGTCCTGGGATCGTAGGAGGGTCTCCATTTTGTCGCTCCAAAAATCATACAGTTCTCCTGTGAAGATTGGAATGGTGGAATGGGTATAGAGGGGTGCAGAGTTGGTAGATGATGAGGCCATTGGAATGTGAGAGTGAAGAAGATGATTGAACAGGTATTACTGTGCTCTGATACCACTGTTAGGTTTTGATATGGGTTTTACGGAGCGGAGATGTTTTAACAAAGAACACAGGAATGAAAAATAGAATTGGGAAGATAAAGTGTTTTACTAAAGGTTTTCTTTTTTTTACATCTTCAACTTGAAATGAAAATTACAAGAGCTCAAATAAGCAAAATAGAAACAACTAGAAGCAGTAATTAACACCCGTTAATACAGGTGGAGATACATTAAGATAGATTTAATAGAGATTAGAGTTTCAATGTTGCTGTAGACGCCTGAGAATACTGTAGCCGCCCGGAGAGAAGAATGACCGACATGCAGTAAATGTCGGTGCTGATTTCAACCTTCAACAGTATGCGATAATCCTTTCCTTTTTTTTGCTTCCATCTCATTGTTCTCACCTATTTCGTGAGCCTTCCTGCTAGGGATGTTCTTAGTGATTGACATGTGTGACTTCCATTGCCAAAAAAACTGGAGGAACCTTCATTTTTCTATGCCAGAAAGCTCTCTCCTACCGGGTCAACTCTAGGCTCCAGCAAGCCGGGTTCTGAGCTCATGCAATCGAACTAATATTGCAAGGAGCACTCTCATTAGAAGCTCTAATCGACATATTTTAAGGTGAAAATCCATTGACCTCTGCATCCGGCTCTCACATTTTTTTCTCAGTTTATTCTAATTGTATATATTGATTTGAGTAGCACAAAATGAGCTGGGGTGAGTTCTGATTAAAGGATTTTACTTATTTTTCCCCCAAAACATGTTAAACTATGTTTTGATAAAACTAAAATTTCCTTTTTGATTATGTTGTTCTATGTATTTATTAATTAGTTTAAACTATGTTTATGAGTTGATTTTTATTTTTAAATCTTACATTATATGGCTTTTCTGATGATAGATGTATTATTAGTTTGCTGAAGTAATTGGGCAATCCTTAGTGAGAAGAGAGTAATCTTAGTTTAATCATACACTACATGGTTTTAAGATTTGAGTAATATCTAAATCTAGTAATAAAATCCAATTGTATTTTTGTTACATTTCGAGCAATCTCAGTTTTGCTAAGTAAGAAATTATTTTCAAGCAATCTTAGTATGTGGTTCAAATTAAATGAATGTTTTGCTAAATTAGCATATTGCATGTTTTTTCAGCTTACAAGTCAATGTTGGAACTCACTTTCAAATTGATGTCATATTTCCTTCACGTGAAGAATTAGTTGATTGGGTGTGTAATATTGCTAAATGTCTTAGTTTTGCCATTACTATTAATGGTTCTAATAAATTGTGTGGTGGTAAAACTAGACCACGCTTATTACTGGGTTGCAGTAGAGATGAGTTTTTTGTGTGGAAACCAGTACAAGAAAGGATGTGTTGTGAAACGTAAGGAAAATAGCCTATAAATGATGTGGTTGTCCATTTTTATTGATAGGCCAAAAAGAAGTTTTATGTGAAGAGAGGAAACTTGAAGTTAAGTGTGAAACAAATAATCACGAGGTGGTACACTTCGAAACACATGCTTTTTCCAAAATATTAAATATTGAGGAACAAAAAATAGCGCAAGGCATGTATGCTTCTAATGCGAAACCCAGAAAAATATTTTCCACTACTAAAAATAGGAATGCATGTAATAGTTCAGTCATGAGAACTATATTCAATGAGAGACTCAGATTGCATAAGAAGGAATTAAAAGGTGGTACACCAATACAGATTCAATACAAATGTATATGTGAAACTTTTTATGTCAGCTTTAGCAGAGTGAATGAGGTGACACACAATTTTCAGAGTTTATTTTTTGCCCATCCAATTTTAATTCGACTTAGCCAAATGTTTTCAAATGTTTTTCTACTTGATTGCACATACAAGACGAATAAGTATCGACTGCATTTATTGTCCATCGTTGGTATGAAATCAACTCAACAAACATTTTTCTCGACCATTGAATTTTATTAGGTGAAACTGAGGGCAGTTATAGGTAGGCACTTCATCATTTCAAATGCATTTTAAATCAAAAATCATTACCCATAATGCTTGTAACCGATATAGAATTGGCATTATTGAATGCAATAAAGTTCACTTTTTCTAAATTCAAAACATATCTTAAGTCAATTAAGTTCATATGCATAGAAACATTTTAGCAAATTGTAAGAAGTTTTTCAAATAAGGCAAAAAATGCAAAAAGTTTGTTAGTGTATGGAAAATGTTAATTGATGCTAGAACAGAGAATGAATTCTATATGTGCTATAATGACATTATCTCATCATATTCTCCTGCATACCCTAATGTTGTGGCATATGTTAGCTCTACATGGGTGGAACCATATAAAAAATACTTTCTATCGGCATGGATTGACAAATACCTACACTTAGGGAACTCAACCGCAAATCACGTCGAGAATGGACATAATCAATTAAAAAGTTTTGTAAAGTTTCTATTGGCAACTTGACCAATGTTTGAAGGGCTTTAGATCAAATGATTGATTTACAATATACCAAAATTAGAAGAGCATTTGGTCACAGTACACTATAATTAAGCAATGAGTTTCATAGTATATTATATTCTGATCATGTGGGTCGTGTTTCACTGCATGCATTGTATTGAAACCCAGAAACTGGTTCAACTATGTTCGGACCAAGGGGGTGACCCGAGGTTACTTATTTAGTGGTCTACCCATGTGTAACTCGATGAGAAGAAGCTAGCGAGCACAAAGAATAGCTTCAGACTGCCTACAAACAATACCCGCGTGCCGCAACGAGGAGGTTCCGCCACACACCCGAAAGTCTATAGAAACTTCCCCTCCTAAAGCCATTGCTGATCTCAGAACAAGCGAAGAGGACACTGAACTCGCCCACCATAGGGGGGAGAAGGTGCCTTCTACTTGTGCCTTGGGGTCCTATTTACAGGCAAATCCAAAAAAAATGGATGGTTTGCGAATAGCTTCTTCTGCTTTCTAAAATGTGCTACAGATAGTCGCTCCGGCCTTTTGACGGGGTGAATTTCAAATAGCTGCCCTCGGGCGAGGTGAAAATTTATACTCGTCCCACGTGGGTGAGGTCTCCTGTACTCGCCATAGGTGGGTGAGGTCTCCAGTACTCGCCCTAGGTGGGCGTGGACTTCTGTACTCTCCCCAGGTGGGCGAGGTCTCATGTACTCTCCCTAAGTGGGCGAGGTCTGTTGTACTCGCCCCTGGTGGGCGAGGTCTCCTGTACTCGCCCCAGGTGGGCGAGGTCTTCTGTACTCGCCCCAAGTGGGCGAGGTCTCCTGTACTCGCCCCAGGTGAGCGAGGTCTTTTGTACTCCCCCAGGTAGGCGAGGTCTTCTGTACTCGCCCCTGGTGGACGAGGTCTTCTGTACACGACCCAGGTTGGCGAGGTCTTCTGTACTCACCCCAGGTGGGCGAGGTCTTCTGTACTCGCCCCAGGTGGACAAGGTCTTCTGTACTCACTCTAGGTGGGCGAGGTCTTCTATGTTGTCCTCAGACATTTCTGATCTCGACGAATTATAGGTTATACACATTGTCTATCATAAAGGATGATTTTTTTTATTCCAAAATGAGTATATTCGTGAAGATGAATGCACAAATGCAATTCGATACACATTAGGCCTACCACTTTCTCATGAGTTGGTCTTTCATCTCTCTCAAAATAAAGCTTATCCTTTACTGTTAATTTATAAGAATTGAAAACATTTGAGTATACAAGACATCGACATTGAGTTCAAAATCCAAACAAAAGAGGATGAAAAATTGAAATTGTGACATAGACATTGAGATTGAGGGGATCAAAAGAAGGTTTTAAAGAACATCTCAACATCAATAGTCAAAAATGAAGAGAAAATTACGTGAAATCATGGATCCGGGTTCAAACCTTACAATGAAGCCATATTTATTTATCAAGTTAAAGAGAAGACCAAAAGGAAGTACAGTTTTTTAAAGAAGATTTTAAAATTATAAAG
Source organism: Dactylorhiza incarnata (assembly GCA_033032865.1). Lineage (NCBI taxonomy): Eukaryota > Viridiplantae > Streptophyta > Magnoliopsida > Asparagales > Orchidaceae > Dactylorhiza > Dactylorhiza incarnata. The sequence continues at coordinate 13,061,765 of JAWHQI010000039.1, forward strand.
CATGAGCCTTCATATTTTGAACATGTGTTGTTGGATGCTCCTCAAATATTGAGAAACTTGAAAAAGTCATCAAAAAGTCAAACAAACAAATTGTTTTGACCGGGTGTGTCGACAACCTCCACTATAAATTGCAAAAAATATGGTAGATGTCTATAATGCGGCCTCTAATGGACTTTGTGGTTACCATGTTATTGCCGAATCTTCGAATATTTCTGATTGATGGATTAAAGTTAGAAGAGATTTCTCTACTGAATTGAGTACACGTGTGCAACGTCCTGATTCGTGCTAGGCCCCTCGAACACGTGTTTGGTAAGTTGACTCGGGCTCGTGCTGCACCTAAGCGGGAAAATGCCGATGTGACAAAAGACTTGATGAAATTGTCAAGCTGACTAAACGGTCTCGACGGATTCATCGAGTGGACTCGACGAATGTGTCGAGTGAGCTTGACTGTCCGACAGATTCGTCGAGAGGACTTGACGAATCCGTCGAGAAGACTCGACGGTATCGACGGTTCATCGAGAGGACTCATCGAATCTGTCGAGAAGACTCGACGATCTCGACAGTTCGTCGAGAGGACTTGACAGTCCATCGATAGGTCTCGACGGTCCGTCGAATAGGTCTCGACGGTCCGTCAAATTGGTCTCGATGGTCCGTCGAGTCAATCTCGACGGCCTCGACGATCCGTCGAGACCACTCGACTGTCTCGACGATTCGTCGAGTGGACTCGACAACGAATCTATCGAGTATCGGCCTCGTACAAATTTTTTCTGATTCTTTTGATGTTTTGGGATGTGTGCCGACCGGATAAGAGATTTCTTACTTGTTTAAAGTCTATTTTATGTCTTGTAATCAAGGTGGTCCTATAAGATAGCGACACATGGCAGTGTTGTCCAATCCATAGCATGGGAAGAACATTAAATTAATCAGAATCTTTTATTAATCTTGGACAAGAAGTGATCCATAAGAAAAAGGAGAAAATATTCTGAACTTCTTCTTCTTCTTCCTCCATTGACCAAACCAGCAATCCTCTTTCCTTAGAAGAACAAAGCTAAGAAGAATAAAGCTAAGGACAATATCACCGGAGATCACCACCACCATGCCGCCAAGAAGACAAACTCGATCCATGACCGCAAATCAGGTGACTTCCGCCCCCTCTCCCTTGGTGCTAGATCTTTAAATCTGATTTAGGAGAGATGTCGGCTCAAAAGAGCTTGACCTTGGTGAATTCAATGAAGTTTTCTAGGAAGATACCACGCTAGAACTTTTGTTCTAGGGCGTCATTCGCCGAGAAAATATCTTCAATTAAGTCCTCTCTTCAATACGAAGTTGTAGGAACTAATTTCGTGAAGAATGGTGGTCTATTGAGGAAGTATAGGAGGAGAGAAAATGATATAATATATTTGTGTGATGGATGAAGAAGATGAACAGATGTTGTTCATCTGTCTTAAGATGCGTGCTGATTTTATAATATTTAGACAGAAATTTGTTTTCTGCACACGACGAACTTCAACCCTATTTTTAGGCATGATCCGGCCACATTCAGGTCTTGCGCTCAACATGAAAGTTGTAGCCCTCGGAAAGACCTTTACAACGAGTGGTTGTGTGTTTTCAGGGGAGATCTATAACTCTGGCAAAGTGAAATCGAAAATGGATGTACATAATATGATTCAGTGTATGTACATGATAGATTGCTGTCCAGATTTACTCTGTTGGGTTCAAACCTGATTTTAGAGAGGTTAGGCTTAAATCTAGACCTTGAGCTCAACATGAAAGTTGTAGCCCTTGAAAATACCTTTCCAGATTGAGGCGGTACATTACTTTTGGTGGTCTGTAGCTCCCAGAAATCATGTTTTAGTAAACATTAATGAATATGTACAGAGTTTTAATGTTTTACGGATTTCTCTAATTTTTGGGTACATATTTGCCATGAAATTGCTTGTCGTATCATATAAATGTAAAGTAATATAAATAAATATTATGTAATACAACAAAGTCAAAATTTGGTGGGAATGATTCAAGCATTAATTATGACCTATGGTAGAAGTTTCAGAGGATTTGACTTTGAAATAAGTTCTTAATTAAATGTGTCGTTATAATTTATTATGCTGAATTGAAATATTATGATGCTCATTTAGACCAGGATTTTGGAAACATGCATAAATCCGCATCTATATCACTTAATAATCTATCAGAGAGTTAGATTTGTGATAACCGCTTAGTAGAGATTACGATTGATGCCCTTTAGGAGAATGGGTTCGAGATAATTGGTATTGACTAAGCATGGGAAGTACAGGTCTATGTCGACATAGCAAACTAGAGTGCGTGAGTAAATCATGGGTGAGTCATCATACATGCATTCATTGCATTGCACCGCATAAAGATCCTCATCATATAAACTTGTATGGGCACCTTTATATGATGAGTTACTTATTACAAAAGACCCTTAACTTATAAGCTTGTATGGGCATCCTTATAAGTTAAGCTCAATTCAGTTCTTTATATACTTTGCTCTGATTATACTTTATTGCTGACTGTGCTATTAGTGTAGATGTACTCTTATACTTTTGTTATATCTACTGTGATAACAATTTCCTTGCCACCTGCTATATTGCCTATTACTGATTATATTGCAGCGTTCTTCCTCTTTCCTTCCGCTCAGTGCCTAAGAGTCACCGGGGGAGAGGATGTGAAACCACTTAGTCTTTATGACTAATGGTTGCTACGACACTATTTTTAGGAGGACATCTAGAGGTAGGTGGAACAACAACATATGTCGCAGGAGGAAAGCCAGGCTAGGGTAACAGACCTGAGACTACGTTACCTTCGTTACCATCAGTGACAAATATGAGTGAGAGCTTTGAGATGTAGCCTTAGGGCAATTTTATACTCTGATATTTTGCAGGAGCTTTGATAGCTACCCGTCCTTATGTATATTTTGTTAGGACCCTTTTACTTCTTGTGAATCTATGGCTTCTGTTGTTTTCCATTATTGATGGGTTGACATGATGATATTGGTTTAGCCGGTAGGATAGACGTCTTAGGGGTACAGATTAGCCCGTGTGCTGACGCTACCGCAAGGCATCTGTTCTGGGCATAGGACTCCCCTCGGTCATGTCTTGTGTTCCGGGAGGGGGGTCTTACAACATGAACGTCTTTATGGTCACATTTTTTGAGTCTCAAGATGCAAGTACATGAAGACAAGATTTGGGAACCCATATGAATCCAAATATTTTTGGATAATGAAATCTTAGTAACCCAAATCTGGTGAGATGCGCAAAGTTTAGATTTAATCTTATAACAAGATGATGTACATCCAAATTCGGAATATACAAAGCACTTGATGTAAGGTGTGTTTACATAATTAAATATTCTATTAGGTGTATCTTGTTTCACAAGTTTTGTAACACTAGTAGAGACCTTGCATAATCTATTAGATAAGCTGGAAATAGATGTTTGTCTATCAATTGAAAACTTTTGAATAAACTATTTTTAATGAATCTAGTTCACTAAAGAGTGCATTGTTTTTATTAATCAATAATTCAGTTTGCTCTTTTGTTATGAGATGTTTTTTTTTTCAACTACCTTACAATTTTCTTTATAATCTATACCATCACAATAAAGTACAACAAGTTCTGATGTAGAGCAAGAAAGAGAACAACTAGTCGCATCATAAATAGATTTATCATCAAGTTTAGCTTTTAAAATTTTGTTTTCTTAATGTAATCTAGAATTTATATTTTTCAATTTTACGTTTAGTAGATTCAAGTGTACGAGGTCTAGAAAAAGATTTGGATTCAAGAAAGAAAGATTTTGTTATGCTTATAGTGCAATTCGAAGAACTGGCATTTGGCTCATTGGATGCACTTCCATTTTCCCTTCGACTTGATATGCACTTCCATTTTCCCTTCCATTTGGCTCATTGGATGTATCTTGAATATTTTTGCAAACATGTATAGTCTCCACTTCTTGTAATTGTTCGATCCATATAGACAGAGAATCATAAGTTTCTTCAAGACATTTCTAAATCTCATAAGTAGTGCTAAATGAATGTATGAGTTTAAATATGTTTTTATTAATATCACAAAATAAATAATTCATAGCTTTAGCATTTAAAGTACATTCAATTTTCTCAATTTCATTATAATCAATAGTAGACTTAGGAATTATAATATTGTTCTTTAAAATGGATGGTGCAATATACATATTAATAGTTATATTCCACACATTTATATCAATTAAAATACAAACATTTTTATTATGTCTTTCGATATACCATAATGACTTCCTATGAATAATGGAGTAATTTTTAAAGACTTATCATTACTATTCATCGAATCTCTAAGGGTCGTCATCTAATACTCTAGGTTGTTAAGTCTAATGAGAGTAACCTCCATCTGATACCATTTTTTGGATCGCTAGACACCCTTGGAGAGGGGGGGGGGTGAATAAGGGTTCTTTAAAATTCCTTTTAATTCGTTTAATTAATGAAAGACTTAGAATAATTCAACTTGAAATTCAACAATAAAACATTTATAAGAACAATAAGAGAGACATGATTTTATTTCAATTAAAATTTATTATAAAATTTGATCTTTATGACACTAAAGATCAAGTCAATTAATAGAAAGTCTCTTTTGATTTCTTATACCAACTCTCTCCTCGAATCGATTAACCTTAGCCTATCTCTCCCTAGATGGCCTCAAGCTGCCCACTAGACCTTCACCTAAGTCTAGCGCCTATGCAAGAGGCAAATTACCCCTTAAGCCACATATGGACCTAGTCGCCAACACACAGGTGATTTCCTCTCTCTAAGTCTCACAGGACCTAGTCGCCAACACAAAGACAAATTCAAACACACACAAAAGAAAATGTAACAAAAAATAAAGAAGAAAAATACAATAATGAGAAGAACTCCCCTCTAAAGGAACCCTTGATATTGATGTTATTTATCATGCAAAGGTACGATCCTTATGGATTGGAAGACTTCCTCTTTGATGTCTTTTAGATCCTTGGAACTCTCCACTTGATACGAGTTTATTGTGGCATGAGGACTCCAAGTGAGTGTTGAGAGAAGGTGCCAATGATCATCGTTTGGTAGTCACCTTCAATCTTCTTGTATGATAAACTCTTGATTTCCCTTGATAAAAACTCTCTTGAATGAGCAGGAAGGACCCCTTCAATACCTTTAGATGGATAGGGCGAACATCCCTTCAAAATTTTGTGAAAAACAGTCCACAAATATCTATTTTTGAGCTGTTTAAATAGAAAGTTTGTTGTGTAGGGAGCTATAGCTAACGGTAGCAGCTATCGTGCAGCGATAGCATGCAATATTCAATTTTTTGCTTCATTCTACTCTTGATTAGGAAGCAAGGACTGCCATCTTAGGCAATTATTATCATGCACGGTAGAACTTATCGCCCCGCTATAGTGTGATATTTTCAGCGCGCCATAATGAGATATCCTTTTTCATTTGCCTCTATAATCATTATGTGATTGAGGGGATTGCCTCAATGTTACCCGTCGCACGATAAGTACTATTGTGATGCGGTATGTCTTTCTAAAATGAGCTTTATACTCCCACCGAGTCCCATTTGAAATGTCCTCTTCTAGCTGTTCTTCTGGGATGAATGTTACCGCCAACGGTAGCACCTACCGCGGCGCGGTAGTGGACTTTTTAGTCCTTGTCTTCATTTGATCATTCAGAACGAATTTCATCATCCTTATATCTATTAAACACTTATCTCTAGTCCTTGTCTTCATTTTTAGTAGAGCTCCGATCCTACACTTACTATGGTAGGCTGTCATTAAGCATGTCAGCGGACTTTTCGAGGAAGGCTGTCATTAGGCATGTCAGCTGTATTTTGGAGGAGCTACCATCATGCCAATTGTTGGGATAATCCTTTTAATTTAACTTAACAAATTGATTAAAATTGATTTTACCTTCTAGGTTAATTACCCATGATGTATAGTGAGGGTAATTTAGTCATATAAGTGTTAGGAAGTCAATTAAGTCAAAGTCATGAGAAAGGCAAACTGAAATCTTAAAGAAAATTATCCAGAGTAATTATGTGTCGACTAGAAGTTGACGCAACGTCAATTGAAAGTAGACGTTACTTCGACTTGATATCAATGCAACTGTAGAAGGCAGAAGTCGATGCATACATTCTTTCAAGATGAAGTCGATGCAACATCGATTAGTATTCGATGCAGAAGCCAGAAGTTAGAGTCCATGAATGCGTCGATAAGGAATCGACGAAACGTCGATAGCAGAATTCATTTCAAAGCTATGAAACAGATCTCGATGTAGCTTCTAATAGAATTCGAAGGCACATCGATATGACATCGACACAAAGTCGAGTATTTAACGAAGTCGACAGAACTTTAACTCTTAGGAAAATCTCGACACATCTTCTTTTAGAAGTCAGCGTAGCGTCGAATGAAACCCAGAATGGAAAATTCAGAAGATCTATCCAGAGTTATTTGAAGAATATTAATATGGTATTCGTTTTTGTTGGGGAAATGATTTATCTTAACCCCTAAAAATGAGTAGAATATAAATTCTAAGAATGAAAAATTAGTCTAAGTAAATATGCGTCGAATAGTATTCGACGCAACGTCGAAGTGTAGTCGACGTTCCTCTCAGAATGAGTCGAAGTAGTTCTACACAGAATTCGATGTAACCTATGTCAACGTAACTCTGACTTCAAGTCGACGCATCTAGTGAAGTCGACGCATCTAGTGAAGTCGACGTTTCTTAGTCGACGCACCTTCCATATTCTCCTATCGACGTCCAGCCAGTCTGAAAAATCGACGCTTCCGTCGAATAGTAATCGACGTACGTCGATTTCTATGTCAAATTCAAAACACGCCAGATCTCTTTCCTTCTTTCTGTAGATCTGATTCTTATGAAATTATATTATTCTTTTATAGCCGTTCTGAATCAGTCTTTCCTTCTAATTGATTCTTGGCTAAATTGATTAAGTTTATTATGGATATTATTTGAAATCAGAATGATCTCTTTCCTTCTACAGAAATATTGATTATGGAATCTTTTCTCTCTTACTATTTCTCTGACTGCTAATTGATTATTATCCTATAGTATTCTTTGAATAAACAGAGCTATAAATAAGAGGGAAATCGGCAGAGAAGAACATGAAGTGATCCACTCCATACATTTGAAATAGAGGAAAAGCTCCCAAGAGAAAAGTGAGAAAAACTGAGAAAAGTGAAAGTGTGCTGCAGCAAACAACAAGCCTTCTTCTTCTCCTTCTTCTGAGATCATACTGCTGCAATTTCCGAAACCTCTCACTGAAAGAGAAAAAGGCCTACAATCTCCTTCTCACTATAGAAGAGAGATTTCATTCACTATTTCTTGTGCTTCTAATCTTCTTGCTAAGAAGAAGATTCTTTCTTGTTTCAATTACTTCTTCTACTTCTTTTTCTTATTCTCATTTCATTTTCAAACTTTGTAAAAGAGTTTTTAGAATCTCTCTTCAAATAATTCAGTTGTACTGGTTCTAAGAGTCTCCTTGTCAAAAGACTCAGGCTGATTCTAAGAGTCTCCTTATCAAAAGACTCAGTACAAGATAGTGAATTCCTACCAAGGGGGTAGAAGAGTGGACTACCCAAAGTTTGGGGAACCACTATATTTCTTTGTGTTGTGATGTGATTTTCATTTTGCAATTTTTTTTTTATTTACTTAATTCTTGTTGGTGTGTGTGGGAAGCTTAAATCTGTGATTATTACACACACACATATATATATATATATATTTGTTAACTTTGCACAAAGTATTTGTAAATCTCTATTCACCCCCCCCCCCCCCCTCTAGAGAATTCTAGTGAGGTTAACTGTGCACTTTCAATTGGTATCAGAGGGAGGTTGATCTAAAAAGGGTAACTCCTTGATCAAAAAGATTCTACCTCATAAATATATATATATTTCTAAAAACTTTTTTTTTCATGGCACAAATCAAAGATTATGCTTCCACCAGACCACCAATTTGCAACCTTGAAAAGTTTGCACTTTGGAAAACAAGAATTAAAATTTATCTAAACTCTATTGATGGAGAATTATTTGATGTTATTATGACAGGTCCTCCCAAGCCATTCAAGAAGGACTCAAGTGGAAAGGTCACACAAACACTTGCTCCAAAGGCTGAATGGACAGATGAAGAAAAGAAAGCTCATGCATGTGATGCCAAGGCTATGAATATCTTAGTCTCAACCCTCTCAGATGAAACCTTCCAAAAGATTGCTGAATGTGAGTCAGCTAAGGAAATATGGGAAGCTCTCACTAAAATGGTAGAAGGGAGTGCTGATGAGAGAAAAGATAGAAAGGCATTACTCATCTCTCAATATGAAAACTTCCAGAAGAAAGATAGTGAAAGTGTTGCTGACATGTATGCCAGATTTAGCCTCATAATAAATGAGTTAAGAACACTTGATAAGGACATATCTCTCACTAAGATAAATGACAAATTGCTAACTTGCTTCCCTAGCTCTTGGGACTCAAGAATTTTGCCAATTAGAGACTCCAGAAGCCAAAATGAAATCTCAACAAATGTTCTGTTGGGTAAATTAATATCCTATGAACAGTTGTTGAAAACAAGAGCTGAGAAAGAAGAGAAAGAAAAGACTCCTTCACTCTCAAAGGAAAAGAGTATTGCTTTAAAAGCTACTGCAGGCGAACGCTCTACAAGTGATGAGGAGCTGATCAGTCTACTAGCCAGAAGATTCAAGAAGTGGATCAAAATAGAAGGATCCAGAAGGAGAGATTCAAAAACCAGGTATGATAAAACTTCTACTAAAGAGATTATATGTTACTCTTGCAGGAAACCTGGACACATTGCACCTGAATGTCCTAAAGAGATCAGTAATAAGAAAGATCTAAAAAGAATAGATCTAAAGAAGAAGAAGAAAGAGAAAGGATTAATTGCTCAATCATGGAGTGATTCAGAATCTGAAGGAAGTACCTCATCTGAAAATGATCAAGAAGAGGCTAAGCAAGAGGAAACCTGTTTGATGGCTACTGAGAAGCCTGAAGATAAATCTCTGGTAAATATATTTGATGATATAGACTTCTCTTCTACTGATTTCAAAATTAATTTCAAACAATGTTGTTTAGATCAAGTCAAATCTGAAAAGGAAATAAAAGAACTAAGAAATGAATTGAACAATCTCAAACAAATGGATACACGATATAAAAACTATGAGCTCAGTCAAGAACTCTCTAGATCAGAGGAGCAACTAGATAAAATAAATTCTGAAACTCAAACACTGAAAAATGAGCTAGCAAAGGCAAAAGCCTTTGAAGATTCTCTAAATGGCAGAAGTCAAAAACTCAAGAAATCTCTGAAAATCTCACTGATAGATTTAGACAACTAGAGTTTAATACTGATTTAGAACCCAGACCTCAGTCACCCAGCAAACTTGTCTGGAGATATCCTATCCACTTCACTAGGAAGAATAATCTCATAGGAGAAGAATCACAAGAAAATCCAGAAACAACTACTGTTTTTAATAAAAATAATTTCACTATGTATGAAGGAATCCTAGGTAAATATCCTCTGAAAAGAAACAAACTTGTGTCGAATCAGTATTGACGTGCATCGAATTCTACTCAACGCAACTTAAATAATACATCGATTTCTAATCAACGCATACACCGCAATACGTCGACTCCCAATCAACGCAACCTCTCCTATGCTTCGACTAAAAGAGAACACAGAATGAAGCAAGCGTCGACTTCGACTCGACGCAACCTTAAACATACATTGAATTCATATCGACGCAACCAATCTAACAGAAATATCTCCTTTTCCAAAAAGTCTTCTCAATCCATTTCTTTTTATTATGAATACTATTTCTGCAATATTACTAAAGACTGTTGGTATGATAAGCCAACACTCCTAAAGAAGAAAGGGTACTCTGAAAAACCAACTTACTCTTTCATTGAACCTTTTCCTGTTGGGAGGAAGGGACCCCAGCTTAGCAGGGTCCAAACTAATGTTTAACATCTGATGTGTAGATGTATCATACATTCAGGCTGGTGTGGTACTTGGATAGTGGATGCTCCATGCACATGACAGGGTACAACAGTCTATTAACCAACTTTGAAGATAGACATGGACCATCAGTGACTTTTGGAGACTCTAGCTGTGGGCAAACCAGGGGCTTTGGAGATTTCAAAGAAGGGAAAGTTACCTTCAAGAATGTGGCAATAGTCAAAGGACTGAAGCACAATCTGATAAGTATAAGTCAGATATGTGACGGTGGTAAGTATGAGGTAAAATTCACCACACTATTTTGCCATATTATTGATGTCAAGACTGGTGCCATAGTACTCAATGGAATTAGAAAAGGGAAAGTATATATAGTAGACTTTAGCTCCACACCCACAGAAGTTTATTTGTTCAACAATATTATTGATAAAAGTGAGTTATGGAATAGGAGACTAGGTCATCTAAACTACAAAACCATTAGTGAACTAGCAAAGAATAACCTAGTCAGAGGCCTACCAAAGGGGAGGTACTCTAAGGATTCTCCATGTAGACCTTGCCAACTAGGAAAACATACCAAATCATCCTTCAAACCAATTGGTAAGGATTTAGCTGGGTATTCTTTCTAAGGGCTAAGTCTGAAACCCACAAGATTCTCTCAAGATTCATAAGACAGATTCAATTTGAATTCAATACTCATGTTTCCATAATCAGAAGTGATCATGGGACTGAATTTGAAAATCAATTAATCTGTAGTTTCTGTGAGGATGTAGGTATCAAACAAAGCTTCTCAGCACCTAGAACTCCTCAACAAAATGGAGGTGCTGAAAGAAAGAATAGAACCTTAATTGAATCAGGAAGGACCTTGCTTGCAGAATCAGGATTACCAAAAACCTTCTGGGCTGAAGCAGTCAACACTGCAAACTATGTTCTAAATAGAAGCCTCATACACAAAACTAAGTCAAAAACTCCATATGAGCTCCTGAAGGGAAAAACACCCATTGTTAAATACTTTAAATTTTTTGGATGTGCTTGCTTTATCCTAAATAATGGGAAAAATCATCTTGCCAAGTTTGACAAGAAGTCTGATGATGGAATATTTCTGGGGTACTCATCATCTAGTAAAGCTTATAGGTGCTATAACAGGAGAACTCTCAAAATTGAAGAATCCATGCACATTATATTTGATGAAACTAACATGCTGTTTAAGGGGGAGGAAACTTCCACCAGTCCTTTTCCACAGGAAAACAACAGCATAGAGACTCAGTTTGAACATCTGACTCTAAAGAACACAGACACTGGGAAAGAAAACCAGCTACAGGAACCAAGTGAGGAGTCTGAACAAGAACATGAAGAAGGTTCAGAAAAGAGCAATCAAAACCAACTCCCACAAGAGAACATGGTTCAGGAGGAACAGGTGGACAATGATCCCATTATTAATGAGGAAGAAGAACATCTGAAAAATCCAAGCAGGACAGGGATCAATATGAAAAATCATCCACAATCCCAAGTAATTGGAGACCCGAATACTGGAGTAAGAACAAGACACCAAGTCTCCAATGGGATGATGCTCCAATGCTTCTTATCACAAGTTGAACCAAAGAAGTTTGAGGAAGCAAATTGTGATCCTCACTGGATTATAGCCATGCAAGAAGAACTAAGCCAATTTGAGAGAAACAAAGTGTGGAACTTAGTTGAGAGACCAAGAAACTACCCAGTTATTGGTACAAAGTGGGTATACAGAAACAAACTAGATTCCACTAGAGTAATTGTCAGGAACAAGACAAGACTTGTAGCACAAGGATACAGACAAGAAGAAGGAATAAACTACAATCAAACCTTTGCTCCAGTAGCTAGATTGGAAGCAATCAGACTCTTTCTTGCCTATGCAGCTTTCATGAAGATGAAAGTCTACCAGATGGATGTCAAGAGTGCTTTTCTGAATGGTGACCTTCAAGAAGAGGTGTATGTAGAGCAACCACCAGGTTTTATCAATCCCTCTTCTCCTAACTTTGTTTATAGACTTAACAAAGCTCTTTATAGTCTTAAGCAAGCACCTAGAGCTTGCTATGAAACTCTCTCAAACTTCCTGATAGAAAATTCTTTTGAAAGAGGTAAAGTAGATAAAACACTTTTTACTAGAACCCATAAGAATAAACTCCTGCTTGTTCAAATCTATGTAGATGACATCATCTTTGGCTCAACCCATCCCAAACTCTATAAAAGATTTGCTAATCTAATGCAATCTAAATTTGAAATGAGTAATATAGGAGAACTCTCTTATTTCTTAGGGCTACAAGTAAAACAAAGCAGTGAGGGGATCTTATCTCACAATCTAAATTCACTAAAGAGTTAATCAAAAAGTTTGGTATGGAATCAACATCTACCATGAAAACACCTATGACAACTAATGCCATCATCGAAAAGGATGATAAGGGAAAATCAGTAGATCAAAAGACCTATAGGGCAATCATAGGATCCCTTCTCTATCTAACAGCTACCAGACCTGACATTATGTTTTCCACCTGCATATGTGATAGATTTTAGGTTGATCCAAAAGAATCCCATCTCTCCTCTGTAAAAAGAATTCTTAGATATCTAAAGGGAACACCTGAACTAGGTCTATGGTACTCAGCAGAAACCAACTTTGAATTAACAGGTTTCTCAGATGCAGACTATGCTGGTTGTAGGGTTGATAGAAAAAGCACATCTGGTACTTGCCAATTCCTAGGTGACAGATTAATACCATGGTTCAGTAAGAAACAAACCTCAGTCTCAACCTCAACAGCTGAAGCTGAATATATAGCTGCTGGGAGCTGTTGTTCACAAATCCTATGGATGCAAAATCAGCTTCTTGACTATAAATTGGAAGTCAATAACTCTAACATCTATTGTGATAGTTCTAGTGCTATATCCATAGCATCCAACCCAATCCTTCATAGTAGAACCAAACATATAGAAATCAGACATCACTTTCTTAGAGACAATGTGGAAAAAGGCAAGATAACCTTAGAATATATTCCTACTGATAGTCAAAGAGAAGACATTTTCACCAAACCCTTGGATGAAACTAAGCATACTTACTTCATCAACACCTTAGGAATGCTTGATGGAAGCTTGTAAACATCATTGTTGGGCAAATCTAAAAGAGGTCAGAAAAACTAAGAGAGCACTTGAAGATACGTCGATTACTTATCGACGCACCGTCGACTTGATATCGAAGAAAATCTGCGAACACGTCGAAAGGACAATAGGCTGACAAAATTTCGACAGAGCGTCGACTCTGTATCGACGCATGCGTTGACTTCATGATAAAACTGGAAACAAATCTTTCCTCTTCTTTTGACAATTGGATTACCTAATATCCCTTGATTTTTGTTTCCTTTTCGACGTTTCACCTTCTTTAAATAATACCTCCTATATCATAACTCACACTCTCCCAAACCGCCAAAAACTTTGTCGTCCCCCTTTCTCTCTGCATCAATGGCGCCAACTCCTGTTCAATCTGCCATCATCAAAGTGATAAACGATTCCCTGGAAAACCTCCTGAATGAATTTCAAAAAAGACTGAATAATTTCTCCAACGAATGTGCCGCAATGATAACCGCATGTGAAGCCAAACTGGCCGTCCTCTCCGCTTCTCTTCCTGAGCTTCATGTTCTTCTTCACGAACAACATCTGTCACCAAAAAGGTTTACATCCTTTCTGCAGGATATAAACCAGGGGGAGAGTTGCTCCAGAAACCCCTCTATTCAGGTTCTATATTCTCTTAAAGCTCAGGGCTAACTCTTCTCCAATCTCTAAATATTATCTCTAAGTATTAAACCAACTTCATTTTTTTACCATAGGCTCAAATCTTCTCTAATCACTCTGATTACACCTTCAACAAACACTTTGGTGAATTCTCATCCTACCATACAGAAGGAGACCATGCTGTGGATTCAGCATTCAGAGTAGATGCCCCATATGATCAGGGGGAGATTATTGTAGTACAAAATAAAGAAGTCCAGGGGGAGGAAGAAGCAGCTACTTCTGATGACCTGAAAGGGCAAGTCTGGATTGATGTACCCCTGTGTGTGGAAGAGTATCAGTATCACTCTCCTGGCTTCTCTTCCAGTCACATCAAACTCAGGACTCCTAAAGTTCCTTCTCCATCCTATCTTTCTAAAGAGAAAACTACATCTCCACCTCTGCCTCTACCACCACTTCAACCTCCTTCTCTACCTACATCTCCACCTCTGCCTCTACCACAACTTCAACCTCCTTCTATACCTCCTCTACTACCTTTACCTCCACAAATGCTACCTAGGGAAAGACCAAGAGGACAAATGAAAAGAAGAAGAGAAGCCATCCCTCATTGGCAAAAATTCTCCAAAGAAGAAAGGAAAGATTATGCAAAGGAAAAAAAATACAGAAAAGCTGTTGAGGAGATAAAAAGGTTTGAAAGAATGCCTAATATCACTCCTAACAGTCCTGTAAAGGAGTACCATGACCCTGACATGGAAAAGAGGCATGAAGAAATGAGAGAAAGAGAGTTGTATGAATTTGAAGCAGCAATGAAAGAGACAGAGGATAAGAGGAATATCTGGATGGAAAAGATCAAGAAGGGGATGACCAAAGAACAGATTCTTGCTGAATCTTCCATCAAACTTCCAAAGAAATTGTTTGATGTTGAAGCATATCAGAAGAAAACTCCTCAGGCAGGGCTTATCCTAGACAAAGGACAAAAGCACAAAAGTGGTGTAGGGTGTTCAGAAGATGACTACATTCCCTATAAGAAGCCTAAAAGACCAGAAGGATTAGACAAATGGCATAGTTCACCCTGGAAAGGGAAAGGAAAAGTGTCTGAGATCCCTGAGAAACAAGAATCAGAGAAGAAGAGAAAATATAGGCCCAAGGTTGACAACAAGGGACCATCTGAGCCCAAATCTACACAAAAAAAACCTCAAAGCATTACAATTGAAATGATTGATGAAAAGGCAGCAATTATCATTAGCAAGGGCTATTCCATAAATGACACCCTTCCTGATGCTGAAAAGATCCTGGCAAAGCTGCACACAATTATCAGAAATGTTCAGGAGCAACCCGATAAAGCCAGGCGCTACATTTTTGAAGCTATTGAAAATTTATCTAAGAAACTTTACTCTGCCTTTGTCAACTTCATGTATAACAAGAAGTTCTTAGTTTAAATCTTGTGAAAGATACTTACATGTTATATGATTTCTTTCTCTACTTTCTTCTAATTACTTAACATATTTCTTTTCTATATAAATGTCTTGCTGTGTTGATTAAAAGCTGATACAATTTCTCCCTGAGTAGGGTTAAGACAAATATGGGGAGATTGTTGGGGAAATGATTTATCTTAAACCATAAAAATGAGTAGAATATAAATTCTAAGAATGAAAAATTAGTCTAAGTAAATATGCGTCGAATAGTATTCGACGCAACGTCGAAGTGTAGTCGACGTTCCTCTCAGAATGAGTCGAAGTAGCTCTAAACAGAATTCGACGTAACCTATGTCAACGTAACTCTGACTTCAAGTCGATGCATCTAGTGAAGTCGACGTACCTTAGTCGACGCACCTTCCATATTCTCCTCTCGACGTCCAGCCAGTCTGAAATCGACGCTTCCGTCGAATAGTAATCGACGTACGTCGATTTCTATGTCAAATTCAAAACACGCCAGATCTCTTTCCTTCTTTCTGTAGATCTGATTCTTATGGAATTATATTATTCTTTTATAGCCGTTGTGAATCAGTCTTTCCTTCTAATTGATTCTTGGCTAAATTGATTAAGTTTATTATGGATATTATTTGAAATCAGAATGATCTCTTTCCTTCTACAGAAATATTGATTATGGAATCTTTTATCTCTTACTATTTCTCTGACTGCTAATTGATTATTATCCTATAGTATTCTTTGAATAAACAGAGCTATAAATAAGAGGGAAATCGGCAGAGAAGAACATGAAGTGATCCACCCCATACATTTGAAATAGAGGAAAAGCTCCCAAGAGAAAAGTGAGAAAAACTGAGAAAAGTGAAAGTGTGTTGCAGCAAACAACAAGCCTTCTTCTTCTCCTTCTTCTGAGATCATACTGCTGCAATTTCTGAAACCTCTCACTGAAAGAGAAAAATGCCTACAATCTCCTTCTCACTATAGAAGAGAGATTTCATTCACTATTTCTTGTGCTTCTAATCTTCTTGCTAAGAAGAAGATTCTTTCTTGTTTCAATTGCTTCTTCTACTTCTTCTTCTTATTCTCATTTCATTTTCAAACTGTGTAAAAGAGTTTTTAGAATCTCTCTTCAAAAAATTCAATTGTACTGGTTCTAAGAGTCTCCTTATCAAAAGACTCAGGCTGGTTCTAAGAGTCTCCTTATCAAAAGACTCAGTACAAGATAGTGAATTCCTACCAAGGGGGTAGAAGAGTGGACTACCCAAAGTTTGGGTTACCACTATATTTCTTTGTGTTATGCTGTGATTTTCATTTTGCTATTTCTTTCTTTATTTACTTAATTCTTGTTGGTGTGTGTGGGAAGCTTAAATCTGTGATTATTACACATATATATATTTGTTAACTTTGCACAAAGTATTTTTAAATCTTTATTCACCCCCTCTAGAGAATTCTAGTGAGGTTAACTGTGCACTTTCAGTTTTTAATCTTTAGAGCTGTTGAAAGAGAGCATAAGGAAAGAATTCTTCATCTAATTTCAGGAGAATATATATGGAAGATATTTGAAGAGGTTGTCGAGTTTATGAAGATAAATACAGAAAAATATTATTTCATTCTTCCTAAATATAAGTTTCCAGATTAAGAAAAATTCAAAATCTCTCAGAGATTTATGTACTCAGATTTCAAGAAGATATTAGGGAGAAGATCAGATAATACAATTGAGAGAAACAGAGCAGACAACAGTCTTCTTCTTCCTCCTTCTCCTCTTCTCCACTACTACTATTGTTGCATCAAAGATACAAAGATCAATCAGAAAGACAGGATCAGTGCATATAATCCTTGCACCTTCTTCTAAGCAAGGATGCATCATCTTACAGAGGATCCAAAACACTTAGTGTCTAAAATTCTCAGTGACTCCTGAAAGAGAATTCAAATCAAAAGATTATTCTTCATATTCTTCTTCTTTCTCTAATTCTCAATTCTATAAACTGAGTAAAAAGTTTTAAGAATTCCTCTTTAAAGGATTCAGTCTTAGTTCTAAGAGTCTCCTTATCAAGAGACTCAGTTTTGGTTTAGGATCTCCTTATCAAAAGATCTGGATTTGGTTCAAAGAGTCTCCTTATCGAAAGACTCGGTCTTTGGTTCTAAGAGTCTCCTTATCAAAAGACTCAGTGGTTCTAAGAGTCTCCTTATCAAAAGACTCAGGTATTGTGATCGTGTATTACTACCAAGGTGGTAGAAGAGTAGATGTACCCATAGTTTTGGGGAACTACAATAAGTTCTTGTGTCTTCTATGCTTATGCAATTTATGTGATTGTCTCTTATTTATTTTTATTCTGTGATAGCTTTAATTCTGGTTGGAATCATGGATGCCTAGGAATTAGAATTAATTTTCTGTGCACATTTTATTAAAGGTTTTTTAATCTCTATTCACCCCCTCTAGAGAATTTTCAGGGGAACAACTGTGCACTTTCACCAATCAACTTTAGTAAAGTTCTTTTGGCATGCATGATGATATATGCATCGGGATATGGATTTTTCTTAACAAAAATCAAAATGTAGTGTATAACTACATTTGAATTAATTACTTAATATTTTGTTTATTTTAAGCTGCATTAAATAATTGATAGGGGCGGAGCCTTGAGCCTATCACGGTCAGGGTATTGTCGAGATTGGTCGTAAGGGCGGAGCCCCGAGCCTATTACGGTTAGGGTTTTGTCGCGATTGGCCGTAAGGGCGGAGCCCCGTGACGGCCACTTGTGTGTGTGTGTGTGTGTGTGTGTTTATAATATAAACATTTATATCAAAAACATTTATAAAAAATGTTTATATCAAAAACGTTTATAAAAAAATGTTTTTGTGATAAATATAAAATATTTATATTATTATAAAATGTTTTTGATATAAATATTAATGTTAAATATTATTAATATGTTGTATTAATTATTATAATTAAAAGTATTAAATATTTTAATAAATTCTGAAATAAAATTTGAGCCTATAAATAGCTCTTTAAAATATGAGATTTATATACAATATTTCTCTCTTCTTTCTCCTTAAGCTCTCATATTTTCAATACTATTTTCTTGCAATTCTACGTTTGCATCATCCAGTGAAAGTTCATGTGCTCTGTACTTCTTCGATGTCCACGCATGTCGAAGTTTCGGGATCTAGTCGGGTGTTGTGTAACATCCCACTTAGGACTAGACGCCTTGTAGTGGCCTATGTCACATTGTGCTTGCTAAAGCTAGGTGATGGGTCTAGGGCCCTAAAGGACATGATGAACTAATATTGTTGACCTAAAAGTCAACCTAGATCAAATTGACCCCAATATGTCACCATTGCCTAATACACCATAACTTGAACATCAAGAGGTCAAATTGACCCATCCTCAACCTCTCAATCACAATGATAGGTCATTAGGGTCATAACCAACATGAATGGGCAACCCAATTCTTCAATTTTGACTTAAGTCAACCTTGAGTCAACTTAGCTCAATTTGCACCAATTGAACTCAATTGGCCTCCCCATGAACCCACCATGACCCAACTCACCTTGGGAGGTGACAAAGGATCCATGACCACCAAGTGGGGTCAGGCACATCATCAGTTTGACTAAGTCAACCCCAAAGTCCACCAAGGTCAGATTATCCTTAAAATGGAATTCTAAGGTGCCAAGCCCATGCCTAATGGGCTAAGGCCCTTCATCAAAACCCATTGCAGGAATAAAATGCCAAATGTTGGATCGGTAGGCGCCCTTAGAGGGGGGTGAATAAGGGTTGTAAAAACTTATATTATATTTTGAAATACTTGCTTATGATAAGAAATCAAAATAGTGATTTTGTTTAAAGATCTAAATTGTTTTATAATAAAGGAGAGGATAATAAACAATTTAGAGAAATGAAGAAAAAATCAATTTTATTACACAAAGAGAGACATGATTATTATTAATTAAATTGATTACAAAATTTTAATTTCAATGATGCTAAAAATCAAAGCGAAATATGAAAAACTCTTTTTGTTTTCTATACCGACTCGTATCCCCACGAACTGGTTGGCTTTAGCCGATCCTTCCCCGGATACGGCCTCAAGCCGCTCTAGCCAACCCTTCCCCAGATATGGTCTCGAGCACCCCCTAGACCTACACCTGATACCTAGTCGCCAACATGAGGCGAATTTCTGCCCTAAGTCCTACCCAGAACTAATCGCCAACACGAGGCGAGTTCACTAAACGATTACAGAAAAGATGTGAAATAAAAAGACAATAATATAAAACTCCCTCTATGTGGATCTCTTGGAGAAGTAGACAAAGACCCGCAGAGTATGATCGTAGTCGATGCGGTCTTTCATCACGATGATAACGCGTGTTGAAATCTTCTCCACAGATCTCCTTAAGCCTTTATCGATTTGTGGGAGTATCTCTCTAAACCTTCCTCTCTCTGTTGTGGCACGAAGCTCTAGAATTTAGGATCTCAAGAGGATGATGAAGACGGAGCCACGGGGTCCTTTTTATAGCGTCAGCGCTAGCGCCTGCGCTAGAGGTACCGCCGGTGCTATCCCATTTTAGGACATATTCTGCGCGGCAGGATCTTCAATTCGAGGAAACATTTCTCCCTTGCCTTCCGTGCTCTGCGCTACCGCCTGTGCTATCGGATACTGCCAGGCGCTATCTCCTTCTGTATGTGCTCCCGGAATTGCTCTTAAGCATTCTTTTCGTCGATCGAATATTCATCGAACGCAGTGATGAGCATTTCGTCGAGCGCAGCTTACAGTTCGTCGAGCAAAATTTCGTCGAACTCAATTCATCGATCAGGCTTCAACATTCGTCGAACTCAATTTCGTCGACCGGAGTTCGTCGAGCGGGCTTCAACATTCGTCGACCGGAAATTCGTCGAACGCAAGATCGTCGAACGCAAGATCAATTTCGTCGAACCCAATATTCGTTCTCAGCGGTTTGGTTTCTTCTCAGCGGTTCCTTAGCGCTAGCGCTAGGTGTTATCACTGGCGCAAGTGGGAGTGTTGGATTTGATGGCTCAAACTTGGGTTGAACCTTCTTATGTAATCCTTGAGTCATGTGGACTTTGTTATCCTGCACACTTAAACACACAAGATCAAATACACATAGGTTTTGTTATTCTCAAACCTAGGAGATGCGGAAGACCATGTTCCAACAAACTCCCCTTTTGATAATACCAAAACCATTAATGATAAATCAGAGCATTAATATATATATAAGCATGATGAACTACTTGTGTGTGTGTGAGAGTGATGACATAGGATAATTATTGATTTTAGCATTTACAATTGCTCCCCCTAAATACATGCTCCCCCTAAGTGAATGCTCCCCTAATATGTAAGCTATCATCTTAATTAAGCATGTTAGTTTTCTATTTTGATATCCGATTATATTTATCATGTTAGCTCTCCCCCTTTTGTTATTAACAAAAGTGGGCAAGGAAGCAAAACACAAATTTTTTGATACTAAGATAAAGGCATGATCGAGCTTTTAGAGAGAAGGAAATGATAAGGAGTTTTAGAATAATAGATCAGAGTTTTTAGCTTAAAGATGAATGTACAACCCCGATATTCGCCAGGTAAGGAAATCGAGCGAGACGGGAGTGGCAAGATCCAGACCGGCTTGAATAGATATGACACTAGGATTCTACATTATTGGTTTGGACCTGCCCACAAGCTGAAAAAATGGAACGATGTTTAACGCCAGACGTTAGTACTAAACGTCGGCGTTGACTCCCATTCCCACCAAGACAAATGTGCCAAGGAGGGAAGCTGCCGTGATTGGAGGAGCACTTTAGGAATAATCTGACCTAACGCTAGTGTTAGCCTCAATGCTAGCGTTAAGGTTGCCTAAAATGAATGTTTCCTAAAGTGCAGTATCTCATTCCTGTTTTGAAGATCCGAGCCATCAAAACATTTCTATACTTGGTCAACACCATGCATTAGCCTTAACGCCAACATTAGCTTCCAGTCCTATAAATAGGTGGATTTTCTCTTCTTCAACTACTGATCATATAGAGCCCTATTCCAGCACTTCTGAAACTCTGCAAGGGCCATATTTTTCAGACCACCATCTCCCACACAAATTCAAGAGAAGATTTCAAGGAGGATCGGATCAACGCTTACTCAACGCGAAGAACGTACGCTTTGACCTCGATGATATTCAGCGAGCCTTCGCCATCTCTAGAATTCATCTTAGGGAGTTTTTTTTATTTGTGTTATTGTATTTATGTTTGTTACTCTTTTATTATAATCGTGGAGTAAATTCGCCTCATGGTGGCGACTAAGTCTGGGTAGGACTTATGGAGGAATTCACCTCGTGTTGGCGACTGGTCTAGGGAGTGGATCTAGGGGATGCTCGAGGACTTTCTGGGGATAGAAGGGCTAGAGCGGCTTGAGGCCGTATCTGGGAATCGAAGGGCTAGAGCGGCTTGAGGCTATATCTGGGGATAGAAAGGCTAGAGCGTCTTGAGGCCGTATCTTGGGAGAGATCGGCTAAAGCCAACTGGTTCTTAGTGAGAAGAGTCGGTATAGAAAACAAAATGAATATTTCATATTTCGCCTTGGATTTCTAGCGTCATAGAAATCAGATTTTGTAACCAAATTTTATTAATGATAATCATGTCTTTTTCTATGTAATAAAATTAATTTACTACTCTTTGTTTTTGATTCACTCTTTTCAAATAAAATATCAAAAGTTTTCTAAAACCCTTATTCACCCCCCCCCCCCCCCTCTAAGGGCGCCTCAAGATCCAACAAGTGGTATCAGAGCGAGGTTATTCCAATACGATCTAACAACTGGGAATAATGGCGCTCTGTGATCTCGCTTTCCACAAGGAGAAAGGATTAAGTAGACCTCCACTTTTCACCGGAACCGACTATAACTATTAGAGAACATGAATGCATTACTTTCTAATTAATTTAGATCTAAACGTTTGGGCTAGTGTCGAAACATCGTATACCACTCCAGTTTATGTTGTTGGAGAGGTAACCATGGAAAAGCCTAGAGATAGATGGGATGATGGGGATAAAAATAAATGTAAAAATAATGTTAAAGCTATGAATGCTTTATTTTACGCATTAGATAGGACTGAATTTAATAGAGTTTGCGCTTGTGAAACTGCTTATGACATTTGGAATTTACTAGAAATAACTCATGAAGGTACTTCTCAGGTTAAAGACTCCAAGCTCTTCCAACAGAAATCGGAGTTTGAAAGATTCAGAATGGATCCATATGAGGACGTGGACTCGATGTACACACGTTTTACCAAGATCATAAACGCCTCAAAGATCCTTGGAGAAACCATCTCGAATGGTGACTTGGTGAGGAAGATCCTTCGATCTCTCCCTCCGAAGTTCAATCCAAAGGTGACAGCTATTTCAGAATCACATGATCTAAGACGGCTCCAGATTGAGAGCCTCATTGGGAATCTCAAAACCCATGAGGTAGAACTCAAAACCCAAGATGAAGAATACAACAAAGAGCCAAAGAAGAAAGCCCTGGCAATAAAGTCAAGGAAAGAGGATGACAATGAGGAAGAGGATGAGAAGAGTCTTTTTGTGAAATTTTTTACAAAGTTCATGAAGAATCCAGACAGTAGGAATACTTTCCGTAAGTACTTTCGAAAAGGCTCATCCTCCAAAAGAGAGAAAAAGGAAAAATCAAGTGACGATGATGAAGAGCGACCTCCTCCCGAGTGCTTCCATTGCAGGAAGACCGGGCCTATAAGAATCCAATGCCCAAAGTACTTGAAAGAACAAAAAGAAAAGCGGCATAAAGGAAGAGAAAAGAAGAAGGTATTGAAGGCTACAACGTGGGATGACTCTTCATCCGAAAGTTCAAAGGAGTCCACTTCAAGCGATAGTGATGAGGCAAATTTGTGTCTCATAGGGAGGATCCATGAATCAACGGACGATGATTGCAGTGTCCAAAGCGACACTGAGGTAACTCCTATTACTTATGATGACCTTTACATTGAGTTCATGAAAACATGCAAATTTTTTAGTAAAAGTCTAAAAGATCTTGAGCTTCTAAAAATTGAAAATAAAATTATTTTAAAACAAAATAAAAATTAAATAGGGAAATACAAACTTTGGGAAAAGAGATAGGTCTAGCCAAGAAAATGATCATAACTTAGCAAGAACAAAAGAACTAGAAAATGATCTTTCTAAGGCTCTCTCCAATATCGAATCTCTCACAAAACAAAAGGGTGACTTAGAAAGAAGTTTAAAAAATTCTCTTTCTCAAACAGAAAATGAAAAGAAAATTTTTGCAAAGAGGTGTGGAAATTTAGCAAGTGAAAATTTCGCCTTAAAAGCCCGAATCGATAGTCTTAATATGACAATAAACAAATTTGGGGTTGGACAAAAATCACTGGACATGATTTGGGCAACCAGTGCTGTTGACATTGTTGAAGTGAAGTGGAAGGGAGTCCGCCGGTCTAAAGGCTGGAGACCGCAGAGACCGCGCGGCCTGCGCTGGTGCTCTGGCGGTTTGGTTCTGCGATCTCTCCCTGCTGTTCTGGCGATCTGCTGTGATCGGCCAGTTTGATTATTGGTTTGGTCGTTGGTTTTGGCGACCTGTTGCGAGTTCTTCCGGTCTTGTTCTGGGCGGCCTGTTCTTGGTTGACCGCAGTGACGGGGCGGCTTGTTTGGGTTGTTCTGGTGGCTTGGCTCAAGTCGGCCAGATGTTCGTCCTTGTCTTGGCGATCTCAGGAAGGGTGGTTGTTGTGTCCGCGCGGCTTGTGCGCGGACTGCTGCTGTCTTGCGGACTTGGACTGAATCTTGTCCAAGTGTTGTGTTCGCGCGGTCTGCCTTGTGACACCGTTCACGATCTGACGGGTGGTGACTGTATCCCAATTTGTGCGGTGACGACATCCGTCCACCCGCCTATAAATAGGGGTGCATGACCCGTCATTCCTAACAAGAACTGTAAGAACAAGAGCCCGGATTGTTTCTTGCGGACTCAAGTTTTGAGGTCGCGCGACTTGGATGCGAGATAACCGATTGTTGTGTTCGCAGGTTTGCGGTCAGCAGGTTACGGTCTCCTTCCTTGGTGATTTCCGGTGGCTTGAATAAACAGTTCGTATGCGGTCTGTCAGCAAACTGGTTTATTGTGTTCTTGTGCTGTTCGCAGCGAGCTCAGCGATCAGACGACCTTCAGCGGTTAGGCAATCAGAGTTGCGGTCTGGCGACAGCTTCAGTTCTTTGTTCAGTTCAATAAAGCTTCAGTTCGTGCGGTCTGGGATTGCGGTCTGGCAGTGCAGGTTGTCTGCTTCTGCTCGCGCGGTCTCAAGGTGTTTCTGCGGTCTGACTATGCAAGCGGTCTGGGAGTACAACAGAGCAAGCCGGGCGACCTGAGCCTTTTTACGGTCTGTGCGGTCTCTGCTTTGGCAGACCGCCAGTTTCGTTTTTGGTGTGTTTGTTCTTCTCATCTCTGTGATTCTTATGAATCATGTCTCGCCATGTATACCTCGCATTGTAAAGCAGTTCTGTTTCAATAAAGATTTCTTGTGTTGCTATTTTGACATTGGTTGTTTGGCTATAACTCTTGTTGATACAACTCCTGCTTACTCCTAAACGGTCTTTCAAAAATTTTAACATGGTATCAGAGGAAGGTTCCTAGAGTGGATAAGCAGTGATCAACTAGAGTTGCCATCGTCTTTGTGAAGAAGAGACCACATAGATTGCCATGGAAGGTGGATACACAAGAGGTCTTGGTATTGAACTCCTCACATCGACTAACTTTAAAAAATGGAAGTCATGTATGGAGAGTTACTTGCTTGGCGAGGATCTATGGGAGGTAGTTGGCGGAGAAGACACACAAGAGGTGTTTCTAGCAGGAGATAATATGGCATAGGTGAGACTTTGGAGGAGGACGAATGCTAAGGCAGAGTTCACTCTCAAAAGGGCTATCTCACCGGAGCTGTTTGATCACATCATCGGATGTAAATCTGCTGCTGAGATTTGGACATCCTTGGATGGATTGTTCAATAAGAAAAATGTAGCGAGGCTACAGTATCTTGAAAATGAGTTGGCAAAAGCCTCTCAAGGTGATCTTTCTATTTCTACCTTCTTCCTCAAGATGAAGAACCTCACGGCAGAGATTTCTGCATTGGACCCTGATGATCCAATCTCTGAGGCAAAACTGAAGAGGCATATCATCCGCGGGTTGCGAAAGGAGTATCTTGCTTTTGTGACTTCAGTTCAGGGTTGGGCAAATCAACCGTCGTTGTTGGAGCTGGAGAACCTTCTTGCTTCGCAAGAAAGTTTAGCAAGACAGATGGCGGGGGTTTCTATCTCCGGGGGAGAAAGTGATGTGATGTTTTCTGGGAAGAAGAAGAAGAAATGGGAGAAGAAGCCGGGTCATGATGGACCCTCCACTTCAGGTCAGCAAGATAGAGGCTATGCTCCTAAGTCTGATGGGAAGAAGAAAGGAGAGGGACCGAGGTGCTTTAGATGCAATAAGACCGGGCACTTCAAGAAAGATTGCCGGGTGAATCTTCAGTCGGGACATGCAGTGGAGAAGGAGATGCCAAAGTCTGGTGAAGTTGGATGGGGAGGAGCCTTTGGGTCTAATATAACGGCGATGCCCGTTAAGGCCTTGGCTTCCATCAACTATGATGAGGACTGGATTGTTGATTCAGGGTGTAGGCATCACCTCACCGGGGATGGATCAAAGTTCTCTTCTTTGGCGCCTTACTCAGGTAACAATGGTATCATTACAGCTGATAATTCTATTCATCCAGTAGAGCATGAAGGAGTCATCTCTCTGAACAGTGATAAGGGTCCACTCACGTTGAGGAGTGTTTATCACGTGCCGGGTATGAAGAAAAATCTCTTCTCTGTGACCAATGCGGTCGACGCCGGTTATCACGTTCTGTTTGTCCCAACAGAAGTGAAGTTTCTCAAAACTCAACCGGAGATAAAGGGAGATGTTATTCATGTCGGCAAGCAGGTGAAGGACTTGTTCGTTTTATCGACAAGTACCTATGTTGATAAGATGAGGACCAATGATGGCGCGGCCATCTGGCATGAAAGGTTGGGGCATGTAGGCATGGACAAATTGAAGGCTATGGCGGTAAGGGGCCTTGTCAATGGCTTGCCTAGCTTGTCCTCCTATGGAGACGGTCATGTCTGCGAAGGATGTCCGTTTGGTAAGACTCATCGACTTCCATTTGACAAATCGCAAACAAGGTGCAAAGTGCCGTTGGAGTGCATCCACAGTGATTTGATGGGACCGACTCCCACCCCAAGCCTTGGAGGCAACAGATACATGTTGGTGTTGATTGACGATTACACCAGATATGTTTGGGTGTATTTTTTGAAGGAGAAGTCGGATGCATTTGCAAAGTTTGTGGAGTTCAAGGAGCTGGTGGAAGACTGGCTAGGCCTGCGGGTTAAAAAACTTAGAACTGACAATGGTGGGGAGTTCACCTCTGGTGAGTTCTCAAGTTTTTGCAGGAAGCATGGCATCAGAAGAGAGCTTACTTGTGCACATACTCCTCAACAGAATGGCGTTGCTGAGAGGAAGATCCGTCATCTGACGGAAACTTGCAAATGCTGGCTTCATGCTAAGAGTATCCCAAAGTCCTTCTGGGCGGAGGGAATGTCATGTGCAGCTTATGTCATCAACAGGTTGCCTTTAAGTCCTATCAACATGAAGACCCCTCACGAATTGATGTTCAAGGAGAAGCCGAGTGTTGCACACCTTCGGGTGTTTGGGTCAACCTGCTATGTGCATATTCCTGATGCTCTTCGGACAAAGCTAGATGCGAAAGCAAGGAAGCTAGTCTTTGTTGGGTATGATGAGCGGAAGAAGGGATGGAGATGCATGGATCCTGAGACACGGAGGTCAATTGTTTCTCGGGATGTGGTGTTCGATGAAGTGACTTCCTACAAGGGGAGTTCAGGATTTGAGCTACCGGAGAACAAGGTTGATGAAGAAGGGAAAGCTGCGGGAAGTCTTCAAGTGGAGTTGCCTGTTTCACCAGGAGCTCCAGCTGTGTCAAGCTCTGAGATGGAGGCTTCAGGTTCTGGAAGCAGGGGGACCGATGATCCAAGTTCGTCTGGAAGAGGAGCTTGCACAGAAGAAGCAGCTGAGGAGGTGGTTAGTCAGGAGCAACCTCTTAGGAGGTCGAAGAGGACTATTCAACCACCAGATCGATACACAGGAGGGAACATGGTGAACTTTGTTTCATGCTTCTTCACTGGTCCCCTGGATGAGAGGGAGCCGTCGAGCTTTGAGAAGGCCAGAGGCGTGAAGGAGTGGGACATTGCTATGCAAGAAGAGATGACAGCTCTCGAGAAGAATGACACCTGGTCTCTTGTGCTCAAGCCCAAGGGCACCACTCCTGTGACATGCAAATGGGTCTACAAGCTCAAGAAGAAAGCTGATGGTAGTATCGAGCGGTACAAGGCTCGCCTTGTAGCTCGCGGGTTCTCACAGCAGTACGGAGAAGATTATGATGAGACGTTCAGTCCAGTGGCAAAGATGACTTTAGTTCGATTTATCATTGCCTTGGCGGCTTCAAGTGGTTTGGAGATTTGGCAACTCGACGTGAAGAATGCCTTCTTATACGGTGAGATTGACATGGATATCTTCATGATCCAACCGCAAGGCTTCATCTCGAAGGAGTATCCGGACTACGTCTGTAAGTTGAAGAAGGCCTTGTATGGGTTGAAGCAAGCGCCTCGAGTGTGGTACGGAAAGATTGCAGAGTATCTCTTATTCTGCGGATTCTTTGCTTCAGACTCTGATTCTAGCTTGTTCATCAAGAAGGAGGGGGTGCTTCGGGTGATTGTGCTGCTGTATGTGGATGACATGATTGTCACCGAGAACTCGAAGGAAGCTGTTGCAAGACTCAGGGCTGAGCTTGCTATCAGATTTGAGATGAAGGATCTGGGGGAGCTCCACCATTTCCTTGGACTCGAGGTGCAGAGGCGGGAGAGCGGAGTGCTCATTTCTCAGGCTGGCTATGCGGAGCGGATTGCTCAGCGATTCGGCATGGAAGAAGGGAAGAGCAGCTCTATACCTCTGGAGCAACATCATAAGCTTCAGAAGGATGAGGGGAGATTTTTATCTGAACCGTTGGTGTTCCGAGCTCTGGTTGGGAGTTTGATCTACTTGACGATCACAAGGCCAGATATTGCTTATGCAGTTGGCAAGGTGAGTCGGTACATGGCGGAACCACGGAAACCTCATCTTCTGGCGGCAAGAGGCATCTTGAAGTACGTGAACTCGACCTCTGATTTGGGTCTCCTATATAGGAGAGGGTCAAGCTTGGAGTTGCATGGATACATGGATGCTGATTATGGGGGAGACGTGGATGATCGGAGATCAACGTCTGGTTATGTCTTTATGATGGGTCCCACAGCTATCTCTTGGTGCAGCAAGAAGCAAGACTCGGTGTCCTTATCTACCACGGAAGCGGAGTACAAGGCTTCGGCCTTGGCAGCTCAGGAAGCCGTTTGGCTCAGGAGGTTGGTAGAGGATGTTCATCAGGAGGTTCGAGGTCCCACTATGCTACGCGGGGACAATGAGAGTGCTCTCAAGCTGGTCAACAATCCAGTCTGTCAAGCGAGGA
Source organism: Dactylorhiza incarnata (assembly GCA_033032865.1). Taxonomy (NCBI): domain Eukaryota; kingdom Viridiplantae; phylum Streptophyta; class Magnoliopsida; order Asparagales; family Orchidaceae; genus Dactylorhiza; species Dactylorhiza incarnata. The sequence continues at coordinate 13,090,539 of JAWHQI010000039.1, forward strand.
CCAAACATATAGAGATTGAGCACCATTTCATTCGTGAAAAGGTGTTGGGAGGATCTCTTATGGTCGAGCAAGTTCGGAGTGCGGACAATGTCGCAGACATCTTCAAAAAGCCGCTGGCGAAGGGACCGTTTACACGGTTAAGGGAGTTGCTCGGTCTAGTTTCCACTTCCCACTTCAAGGGGGAGTGGTGAATTGTTGAAGTGAAGTGGAAGGGAGTCCGGTCGGTCTGAAGGCTGGAGACCACAGAGACCGCGCGGCCTACGCTGGTGCTCTGGCGGTTTGGTTCTGCGATCTCTCCCTGCTGTTCTGGCGATCTGCTGTGATCGGCCAGTTTGCTTCTTAGTTTGGTCGTTGGTTTTGGCGACCTGTTGCGAGTTCTTCCGGTCTTGTTCTGGGCGGCCTGTTCTTGGTTGACCGCAGTGACCGGGCGGCTTGTTTGGGTTGTTCTGGCGACTTGGCTCAAGTCAGCCAGATGTTCGTCCTTGTCTTGGCGATCTCAAGAAGGGTGGTTGTTGTGTCCGCGCGACTTGTGCGCGGACTGCTGCTGTCTTGCGGACTTGGACTGAATCTTGTCCAAGTGTTGTGTTCGCGCGGTCTGCCTTGTGAGACCGTTCGCGATCTGACGGGTGGTGACTATATCCTGATTTGTGCGGTGACGACATCCGTCCACCCGCCTATAAATAGGGGTGCATGGCCCGTCATTCCTAACAAGAACAGTAAGAACAAGAGCCCAGATTGTTTCTTGCGGACTCAAGTTTTGAGGTCGCGCGACTTGGATGCGAGCTAACCGGTTGTTGTGTTCGCAGGTTTGCGGTCAGCAGGTTACGGTCTCCTTCCTTGGTGATTTCCGGTGGCTTGAATAAACAGTTCGTCTGCGGTCTGTCAGCGAACTAGTTTATTGTGTTCTTGTGCTGTTCACAGCGAGCTCAGAGATCAGGCGACCTTCAGCGGTTAGGCGATCAGAGTTGCGGTCTGGCGACAGCTTCAGTTCTTTGTTCAGTTCAATAAAGCTTCAGTTCGTGCGGTCTTGGATTGTGGTTTGGCAGTGCAGGTTGTCTGCTTCTGTTCGCGCGGTCTGAAGGTGTTTCTGCGGTCTGACTGTGCAAGCGGTCTGGGAGTACAGCAGAGCAAGCCGGGCGACCTGAGCCTTTTTGCGGTCTGTGCGGTCTCTGCTTTGGCAGACCGCCAGTTTCGTTTTTGGTGTGTTTGTTCTTCTCATCTCCGTGATTCTTATGAATCATGTCTCGCCATGTATACCTCGCATTGTAAAGCAGTTCTGTTTCAATAAAGATTTCTTGTGTTGCTGTTTTGGCATTGTGGTTGTTTGGCTATAACTCTTGTTGATACAACTCCTGCTTACTCCTAACGGTCTTTCAAAAATTTTAACAAGTGCCATGGTTCTGCAAAGTTTTGGCTGGGTTTTGGTTTGGGAAGCTACCGCCCAGTGTTAACTTATAATGTCGGCGTTAGCTCTAGTTCCAGAAACCAAAATTCTTTTAATAATAATAATTTTGTCACCCCTTCTACTTCTGTGTCCACCAGTAAGGGTCAACAAAATTCTCTAAAAAAGGTCTCATCCCCTTATGTTACGTGTGCAAATTGTTTGTTGTTTGGCCACACCACGGACTCTTGCAGGAAGAAGGGAAAGCACACTTTACAACAGATCTGGGTGCCTAAGGTCACCAACTATATTATGGGAGGAACCTCATGGGTATCCAGATCTTCACTAACTTCTTCTTTTTAGGTGTGTTGACAGGCTAAGGACAAGGAAGACATGTGGTACTTGGACTCAGATTGTTCCAAGCACATGACGGGAGATAAAACAAAGTTCCTTAGCCTCAAAAAGAAGAAAGGAAGAACGGTGACATTTAGTGACAATGGAAAAGGAAGAATCTTAGGCACCGGTACAGTGGGTAACGACTCATTCTCTCATACAAATGTCTTATATGTAGAAGGCTTAAAACACAACTTAATTTCTATTAGTCAACTATGTGATAAAGGCCTTAATGTTTTATTTGAGTCGTCTACTAATTTATGCAAAATTATAGATCGTAAGACAAATGATATTGTACTCACTGCACCAAGAATTCACAATGTCAATTTAATTTATTTTCATGATCTATCACGTGTATCACTAAAATGTCTAATAACAAATAATGAAGAACTAGAATTATGGCATAGGCGTCTTGGTCACATTAGCACAAGTTGATCTTAAAATTGTCAAAAAATAAAATAATAAGGGGTTTACAAATGCTAAATGGAAACCAATCCACTTTATGCCCGCCATGCCAAAAAGGAAAATTCTCTAAAACATATTTTAAAAATAAAAATGAAATGTCCACCACTAGACCTCTACAACTAAGATCACATGGAAATGTTTAGGTGGTAAAAAGTACACATTTGTATTAATTGATGCTTTTCTAGATTTACTTGGACACTTTTTCTTACCTCCAAATCCGATGCTTTTTCTGAATTTACAAAACTATGCAATCACATTCAAAATGAATTAGATTTAAAAATTAAGTGCATTAGATTGGATAATGGAGGGGAATTTGAAAATGATAGTTTCACCAATTTTTATAATAATCTAGGTATTAAACATGAATTTTCCGCTCCACGCACCCCCAACAAAATGGTGTGGTGGAGACGAAAAATAGAACCCTTCGGGAACTCGCACGCACTATGCTATCTGAGTATGGGTTGCCTCGATCCTTTTGGGCCGAAGCCATAAATACATCTTGTTATGTCATAAATCGAGTCATGCTTCGCCCAATCCTAAAATTAACTCCATATGAATTATATTACAAAGGAAACCTAATGTATCTTACTTTCATGTTTTTGGATGTCAATGCTTTATCTTAAACACCAAAGATGCTTTAGCAAAATTTGATGAAAATGTGATGAAGGAATATTTCTTGGTTACTCTTCAACTAGTAAAGCATATAGGATATACAATAAAAGGTCTAAAAGGGTTGAAGAGTCCATTCATGTGAAGTTTGATGAAATTGTTCCTTGTGTAGATTTTAACAGTGCAGGAAAAGAAAAGGAACCAACTTTACCCTTGGAGGATGATAATGTTGGAACAACCCTATTACTGATTTGGGCTAAGATTACTATGTCTTGACTAGGATTAAGTTGACCCCCATTGTATAGTCTAAGGGTCATAGTTTTAGGCTGATAAGATAGCTAGAACTTAGAATTCCTCTAAGTTTCTGCGTTCGACGAACTCAATACTGGGTTCGACGAATTGCTCTCTGCGTTCGATGAACGACCTTCACTCTGCGTTCGACGAATGACGTGCTCCAGTCTCAGCGTCTCAGCGGTCGACGATCTTCAGTTCTCAGTGGCTCAGCGGCTCAGAGGTCGACGAATTCTTCAGTTCGATGAACTCTATATTGATATCGACGAACTCCAGTCTGTGTTCGACGAATCTCTATCAGATGTTCAATTCGACGAACTCTTCCTTCAGGTCGACGAAATCTTATCTCAACTCAATGAATTTTCTCTCAGATTGTTCAGATCAGCTATTCTATTTCTCTAAATTGAGTTCATCCATCAGATTCAGTTCCATTCTTCATTTGGAGTTATTCTTCCAGATAAGACAAGTTTATCCTTCCTTTAATTTTATTCCCTTTCCAATTCCTTCTCTCGAGATAAAATAGTCGTTTGGCTTGTTGGAAAAGGATATCATTTATTATGGAAAAGGAAAGGAATTAAGTTTGGGCTGAATCAGTGGAAGTTCCAAGAAAAGATTTATTGCAGTTTATTCTATTCCTATTCAGAGAGATTTTGAATTTCAAAATCAGTCGTCTTCTCAAAAGAAAAGAGAATACCAAGACAGACATAGACATACACAGAGAGAAAATATTAGTTCTTCAGTCTAGAGATAATATTCAGAAAGGAAAAAGAAAAGTTCATCTTCCTCAAGCAGCATCTCATTCTCTGAGAACATCTTCAAGATCATTCTCTCAGTCTTTCTGCTGCAAGTTTCAAATCTTCTATAGAGAAATAATAATCTGAGGAACATCTGTCTCTCAGATTCACCAGCTTATCAAGGAAGATATTTTGCATTCAAGTGAAAGCTCCATCCTCAAGCTGTCAAGAACTTCAATCAGACAGTGGGAGCTTTACACCATCATCCACTAGAGTCTTCTCTCAGATTGTTGACAGAGAAGAACTTCTTAACCTTTATTCCATCTTGTACATGGTTCTTATTCCCTTCAAAAGTAAACCTCTTGGTGACAGGGCACCTGAACAAAAACATGTGGTTTGGTTAGAGTACCTGATCAAAAGCTCTTTGGTGTGTGGACACCTAATCAAAAATCCCTTGGTGCTAGGGCACCTAATCAAAAACCTAGTGGATCCTACCAAGTGTGGTAGAAGAGTAGAAATACCCAGATTTATCTGGGAACTACTATAAAATCCTTGTGTCTTTGTGCCTGTGAATTTATGTGTTTTTGCTGCTGTGCTGATTTGTTTTTATTTAGCTTTTATAAATCACTCAATATACACATATATATATATCACTAATTTAATTCCGCTACAAAATTAAGGGAAAAAGTTTTAATACTCTATTCACCCCCCCCCCCCCCCCCCCCCCTCTAGAGTAATATTAAGATCTAAACTTCCTTCAATTGGTATCAAAACAAGGCTGATAATATTAATCACGTTCAACTGATATTCAATTGCACTTTCAATTGGCATCAGAGGCATATCAATTTACCTTCAATTGGTATCAGAGGGTAGTTGATTTTTACAGGCTAACACCTGAATCATAAAGATTAATTAGATCTTAATTTATTTTAGAGTTTTCTTTTTCTTAAAAAACTCATGGCACAAAACAAAGAATATTCTAGCACAAGACCTCTTATGTGCAATCTCAATAAGTTTGCACTATGGAAGGCAAGGATTAGGTTGTACATGAATTCTATTGATGAGGAAATCTTCAATGTGATTTTGACAGGACCTCCAACACCAACAGCAACAACAAGTGCTGAAGCACCAGTAAACAATAATGATGTTCCACCACCTGAGTGGACAGAGACACAGAAAAAGCAAAGAAGTGCAGATGCAAAAGCAATGAACATTCTAGCACAAACAATGTCTGATGACATTTTTCAGAAAGTGGTAGAATGTACTTCTGCAAGAGAAATATGGATCTCACTCAACAACATGGTTGAAGGATCAACTGATGAAAGAAAGGACAGAAGATCCCACCTCATTTCTCAATATGAGAATTTCAAAAAGGGAGAATCTGAAAGTGTAGCTGATATGTACAATAGGCTCAGTCTCATAATCAATAAGCTGAAGACTTTGGATAAAGTGATCTCTATCACTGAGATAAATGATAAGATCCTAATGTGCTTCCTCGGCACATGGGACTCTAGGATCTGGCCAATCAAGGAAGCTAGAAGCCTTAATGAGATCTCAACTGAGAGCTTGTTAGGAAAACTAAAATCCTATGAGCAGCTTATCAAAACCAGAGAAGCTGAACAATCTACTTCATCTCCAGCATCCAAGAAGGAGAGAAGCATAGCTTTTCAAGCTGAAGAAGAAGAAAAGGCTCCAAGAGATGAGGAGTTCATGAGCCCTCTAGCCAAAAGGTTCTACAAGATGGCCAAGAAGGATTTCAGAAAGAAGGACTCCAGATAAAGGGAAAAGCCAAGGTTTGATAAGTCAAATCCTAAAGAAATTATTTGTTATGGTTGCAGCTAACCTGGACATATTCTGCCAGAATGTCCAGAGAATTAGAAGAAAGAAAAGAGAAAAGAGAAAGAAGACAAGAAGCACTTCAGCAAGTCTTCCTCCCACAAGCACAAACACAAGGGAAGAGGATTTGTAGCAGAAACTTTGAGTGAAACTGAATCAAAATCTTCATCAAGTTCTTCTGATGATGAAGAAGAATCAAAAGAAAAAGACCAGTGCTTAATGGTCATATATGACTCAATCTATGAGTCAGATCTTGCATCTTCATCCAGTTCCAGTGATGATGAAGATAATGAAGAAGAAAAGAATTTCTGCATGATGACTATCAATGCCTCAGCAAGCAACTCAGATGAAGAAGAATCAGAAGCAGACAATGATACTGATCAAGTAATATCTAATTTTGATTTCAATTTAGGTGAATTCAAAGATGAATTCAAGGTTCTTTGCTTAGACTTAATAAAATCTGAGAAGGAAATAATCTCTCTCAGAAATAAGCTAGCTGAAATGAATAAATTAAGTGAAGAGAATGCTAATCTTAAGAAAGATTTGGCTGCCTCCAGAGAACAAATCATTCTCATTGAGAAGAAACTTTCTGAGGCCAAGAAATTTGAAGAATCCCTAAATGGGAGAAGCATCAAACTGATGGACATTACAAGCACAGTAAATGCCAGATTAAGTGGCAAACTAGGCTTGGGTGCATCATCAAGTGAGCCACCTCTATTTAAGAAAAACATACTCTCTACACCTATAAAATTCATTTCTGCTAAAAGCAAAGAGGTTGTAGATGAAAATAAAAACATTTCAGGCAAGGCTGTAAAGAATAAGGGAATTCAGCAAAATTCGTCGAACGGAGCTCGACGAAATCAGACGAATTCGTCGAACAGAGATAGACGAACTCTGAAGACAGATTTCCTGTATAGTCATTATTCGAACGGCGCTCGACGAAAGCACATCAATTCGTCGAACGGCGATCGACGAACTCAGCCCAGTTCGTCGAACAGAAGATATACATAAAATTTAAAAAATTCTTTTTCTTCACATACTTACAATCCTTTCATTGAATGGACATTTCCTCCAAGGAGATATCATCCAAAAGGTTATAAGGATCAGCCTGAAATGTCTTTTATTTTAGAATTTTGTGGTAATACAAAAGGACCCAAGGTAGTCTGGGTCAAAAACAACTAGTTTATTTATTCTGTTGTGCAGGTACACAGCTATCCAAACAAGAATGAACAATGGTATTTGGATAGTGGATGTTCAAAGCACATGACAGGAAATAAGGCCAACCTGAACAACTACAAGGCAAAGCTTGGACCCAAGGTGATCTTTGGAGACTCCAACTGTGGACAAACCAAAGGCTATGGTCAAATCAAAGTTGGAGCAGTGACCTTCAAGGAAGTAGCCTATGTCAAGGGTCTGAAGCACAACCTCATCAGCATAAGCCAGTTATGTAATGAAGGTTATCAGGTAACTTTCAATCATTCCTTATGTCTTATTACCAAAAACAAAAACATTAATGTGTTATCTGGTATTAGACATGGAAATATTTATTTAGTCAACTTTGACCCTGCCAATTCTGACATTTGCTTATTTAATTCTATAAGTAAAACTAATGAATTATGACATAAAAGGCTTGGACACATTAACCTTAGAACTATATCTAAGCTCTCTAAGGACAATCTTGTTAGAGGACTCCCATCTGGTTCATACAAGAAGGAAGGACTCTGCAGGGCTTGTCATTTAGGTAAGCAAACTAGAAGTAGTTTTAAATCTTTATCCAAGAGTGATTCACCTAGGATTTTGTACCTACTACATTTGGACCTTTTTGGACCTACTGCAATACAAAGCTTAGGAGGGAAGCATTACTCTTTAGTGATTGTAGATGACTTCTCAAGATTCACTTGGGTGTTCTTTCTTAGGAACAAGTCTAACTCCTTCAGTGTTCTGACAGACTTTCTCAGGTCCAATAAGATTGAGTAATCTACTGTCGATGTATTGATCAGAAGTGATCATGACACTGAGTTTGAGTCTCTTCTGATGAAAGAATTCTGTGGAAAAGAAGGGATCAGGCAGTGTTTCTCTGCTCCTAGAACTCCTCAACAAAATGGGGGTAGCAGAAAGGAAAAATAGAACCCTTGTTGAATCAACAACTACATTACTTGTTGATGCAAACTTGCCACTCTCCTTTTGGGCAGAGGAAGTGAGCACAACTAATTATGTGTTGAACAGAAGCCTTATACATAAGATTAAGGGCAAGACTCCCTATGAATTACTTAAGAATAAAAGGCCTAAGGTTAACTATTTTAAGATATTTGGATGTAAATGCTATGTGCATAACAATGATAAGAAGTATCTCAGAAAGTTTGAAACAAAAGCTGTTGAAGGCATTTTCCTTGGATATTCTCTTTCTAGTAAGGCATATAGAGTTTACAACAAATCCACTCTTAAGATAGAAGAGTCCATGCATGTATCCTTTGATGAAACTAACATGTTAATTGAGGCGAGGAACACCACCTCTACCAAGAACATTTTGCAGGTATCAGCTCTATGTGAAGAGCTCAATGGAATAGATCTACGGAAAGAAGAATCTTTACTTCCATCAACACAAAATCGTAAAGACAGTGGAGAAGAAGATCATCCAGATCTTACTGATAGCTCAAATCAAGTGATAGCTGAACAAATTCCCCAAGTGGATATCATTGCTGAACCAACTCCAACTGTTGACCACATCACAGTTAGAGATCATCCAATATCACAAGTGATTGGTGATATTTCAGCAGGTGTTCAAAAAAGGCATCAACTACATCAAATTCAGATGCATACTTGTTTCCTATCACAAGTTGAACCTCAAACCATAAAAGATGCAGAACAAGATCCAAATTGGATCCTTGCAATGCAAGAGGAGCTCAACCAATTTGAAAGGAACAAGGTTTGGGATTTGGTTCCAAGACCAAAAGGCCATCCAGTTATTGGCACCAAATGGGTCTTTAGGAATCAGCTTGATGATCAAGGCAATATAGTCAGATATAAAGCGAGATTAGTAGCTCAAAGATATTTACAGGAAGAAGGCATAGACTATGATCAGACCTTTGCTCCTGTTGCAAGACTTGAAGCTATTAGGATCTTTCTGGACTTTGCTGCATTCAAGAAATTCAAGGTATATCAAATGGATGTGAAGAGTGCATTTCTCAATGGAGACATTAAAGAGGAAGTCTATGTGGAACAACCACCAGGTTTCATCTCTCCAACTCACTCCTCCTATGTATTTAAGCTTAATAAAGCTTTCGATGGTATTAAACAAGCTCCCAGAGCATGGTATGAGACCTTAGCCAATTTTCTTTTGGAAAACAAGTTCTGTAGAGGCATAGTTGATAAAACCTTATTTTTCAGGATACATAAAAATCAAACTATACTAGTTCAAATATATGCAGATTATATTATTTTTGGCTCTACTGATTCAAATTTATGTAAAAGATTTTCCAATCTAAGGCAATCTAAATTTGAAATGAGTAGTCCTTGGTCTTCAAGTGAAGCAAACTCCCAATGGCATATTCATATCACAATCCAAGTATGATAAGGAATTAGTGAAAAGGTTTGGTATGTCTGATGCTTCCACCATGAAAACACTCATGCCCTCAAATGTTGTTGTTAATACTGATGACTCAGGGAAACCTATTGATCAGAAAGTATATAGAGCAATTGTTGGCTCATTACTTTATTTAACAGCTAGTAGGCCTGATATAATGTTTGCTACTTGTATTTGTGCTAGGTTTCAAGTTAACCCCAAAGAATCTCATCTAGATTTACTAAAAAGAATTTTGAGATATATAAAGGGTTGCCCTAATCTAGGACATTGGTATCCAACAACATCTGAATTTGAATTAACTGGATTCTCAGATTCAGATTATGCTGGATGCAGAGTAGACAGGAAAAGCACATCAGGAACTTGTCAGTTTCTTGGTGATAGGCTTGTGTCTTGGTTTTGTAAGAAACAAACATCTGAGTCCACATCAACAGCTGAAGCTGAATATATAGCTGCAGACAGTTGTTGCTCACAGATATTGTGGATACAAAATCAGCTCCTAGACTATGGTGTCAACTTAAATAATTCAATTATATTTTGTGACAATACTAGTGCAATATCTATAGCACAAAATCCAGTTCTCCATAGTAGGACTAAACACATAAGGTTGGGATCATTGCCCATAATGTCTTAGATTTGGAGAAGTCCATTTCTAAGTCAAAGATATATGTCATAATATATTTGATATTTTCTCTAGAATCAATGTGCAGAAGATCAGGTCAGGCAAAATGCTCAAGGAATTCATCCAAGTTCATAAGCGTCGAGACATCATACATCGCTCGACGCCTGTGACCCAGAAGCGTTGACTCATGTCCATTGCTCAAATAGATAAGGTCGCCGCTGAAGTTCTGAGACCAAGTTTGGAAGCGTCGAGCCAAGTTATATCACTCGACGCCATGGAAAGAGAGTGTCGAACTAAACTTCAGTCAGCTCAGCGCAAACAAGAAGAGTCGAGATATGAAGGATTAGTTAAGAAGCGTCGAGCCTCTGTATGTTGCTCGACTTCTTCAGATAAAAAGCGTCGACTAAGTGATGATTGCTCAATGCCTAAGAAGGAGGAGTCGAGAGCTTCAGTCTAAGGAGTATGCGTCGAGTGTCCACATATCGCTCGACGCCTAATAGAAAAAGCGTCGACAGAGATGCTCAGTGCTCAACGCCTCTTCTATAAATACTCTGAACTGAGGAATATATTCTACAGCTAGCTGAGCCTTTATTTCTTCAGAAGACATTGAAGACCGTTGAAGACTTAATGTCATGCTGACGTGGAGGAGCGTAACAGACGTTGCAGATGGCGGGCTATAAATAGAAGGCATGACCTATGGGTTATGAAGTAAAGTTAGTTTTTCCTATCTTTCGAAAGCCATTATCGTCTCCATCAGTTTGAGGGAAAGTTTGAGAAAGATTCTGGAGAAGTCATCTTCCCTTTCAGAACCAATCTAACTTGAAGATTTCATTCAGCAATTTGGTGCTGATACATCTTTCTGAAAGTAGAAGATCAAGAAGGAAGAATCTGTCTTCCTAAGAAGAAAAACAGCCATCACAGCCTATCGAATCAAGAAGATCATCTACTGCTGCTGTTCTATTGAAGTTTTCTGTCTGATCATTCAGGCAGATCAAGAAGACTCAACCATCTGAAGAATCTGAGTCTAAGTATTGTTATTTTTCTTTATCAGTCTCTATAGGATCTGAGTTGTCAGATTTGAGTGTAGGATCTGTCAAGGATCTGAGTTGTAAGATCAGGTGTGATCTGAGTTGTAGGATTCAGGGGTGAATCTGAGTTGTAGGCCTAGTTATAAAGGCTGAGGTAGGATCTGTGTGATCTGAGTTTGTAAGATCTGCTGAGATCTGAGAGAGTAAGATCTGTGAGATCTGAGACTGTAAGATCTGTTGTGATCTGAGCTGTAAGACCTGTTTGTGGTCTGAGATCTGGAGGAGATATAAACCCTATCTAGCACACTGCTAGAAGGGGAGAAGGGGGAAAGTGGATTACCCAAGATAAGGGGAACCACTATAAAAATCTGTGTGTCTTTTCTGTGTGTGTTCTTTTTCTTGAAAGCTCTAATCAGTTTTATCTTGATTATAATCAAGAACTGCAATAGTTTTTAAATAACCTATTCACCCCCCCCCCCCCCTCTAGGTGATTAGCTACCCTTAATTAAAGTCTTTCAAGTGGTATCAGAGGGAGGTTGTTCAAGAAAAGGTTTAACAGGCTGAACAAGATCTTCTAAGGGTAGATTTCTGAAGTCGTGATGGCTAATACAGAAGGAAGCAAAGAATTCACATCTATGAAGCTTCCAATCTGCAGAAAAGAAAACTTTGGGATTTGGAAAGAAAGGGTCAGACTTTTCATGGAAGCATCTGATCCTAGGATTTACATAACTGTTCTAGAGGGACCTTTTGTTCCTATGAAAGTCTCATTTACAGATGGAAGTATAAAGACTCCTACAACCTATTCAGAGATGACCAAAGATGAAGTTATTCTGGCCTCCATGGATAAGAGAGCTCAGAACATCATTGTTAGTGCTATTGAGGATTCAACTTTCCAAAACTTAGTCCATTGCAAAACTGCCAAAGAATTGTGGGAATCTCTCATTGTCTATATGGAAGGGACTGAAGAAGTCAGAGATGACAGGAAGTCACTTCTAAATCAGCAATATGAAGCCTTCAAACAAGACAAGAAAGATTCAATAGCAGTCTGCTATGAAAAATTCTTCAAAATTGTAAATGGTCTAAAAACTTATGGAAGAACTTTCACAGATTATGAGCTGAATGATAAATTCTTAAGATCACTGAACAAAGAATGGGATATCAAGATCTGTGCAATCAGAGAAATGGAAAATCTGGGAAATATTCAGCCACAGAATTTATATGGGAAACTCTTGTCCCATGAACTTCATCTGAATACCAGAAAAGCTGAGGAAGGACACAGCAGGGATAATCCTATTGCTCTGAAAGCAGAAAGCTCCAAGAAAAGCAAAGAAAGAATGTCATTATCCCCCAGGATTCCATCTGAATCAGAAACCAGTAATTCTGATTCTGAAATATCAGATGGTGAATTGGCACTCTTTACCAAACAGCTAAAAAGAATGTTGAGAAGAAAACAACACTGGAAAACTAGACCCTCTCAGTTATCCAGATCTAAGAAGCACTCAAATTCTTCAGAGGGATTCAAACAAGACTCCAAGAAGGACAGGTACAACTCTAAACACAATAAAATTAATTCAGAAGAAATTGTGTGTTTTGGTTGCAGGAAATCAGGACACATGATTGCTGATTGTCCTTCAAAGAGAAAGAACAACAAGAAATCTGATGAAAGAAAGCACAAATCTGACAAGAGACATGAGAAGAGTATAATAGCAAAAAAGGGCAAGGTCACTCTTAGTGATAGTGAATCTCAGTCATCAGACTCAGATAGTGAGGAGGCACTCATAGCTCTGATAGCTGCCAATGAAAGTGAAGACAGTCTAAATCATAGATCTATGATAAAAGCCCCACTATCAAGGTCTGATAGTGAAGAGGATGAAGAAGAAAATGCAGGACTCATGGCATTGAGTGATCAAGAAGATCAGGAGACAACTACTGATATAAAGGTACTTGATAAAACCCCTCTATCAGATTCTGATTCTGAAACTGAAATAGATTCATTCTCTTCTGATGAAAATGACTCACAATCTAAACTTCATGTAGATGAAATTATTGAAAAATATCAATTACTTCTCAAAGCACTTAAGAAGAGCAAAAGGCATAATAAGAGGTTACAAAAAGAAATATCTGAATTAAAGCAAACTGATTCTCAAAACTCTGAGACAGCTGAGAGGCTGAATCAGACAAGCAAAGAACTTAGCAAACTAAAAGTCATGTCTATTATTCACATACAAAATTTATGCACTAAGGAGAAGTTAATAAAAGAACTTGAAGCAAAACTCCTAGCAGAAAGAAAACGTGTAGCAAAGTTCTCAAAACCACAAACTATTCTTCCTATAATAGACACATTTTCTGCACAATACAGATATGGCATAGGATATGATAGGAATGCAGATAATAACCCTAAAAGTAATGACAAGGCACCTATGCAACCTTTAAAATTTAACAAAGCCATGCCTATCACAAATAAGCATGATCAAAAAGGTGTGTATAAGTTTTATAAGGGTGAATGTTCTAATAGCAAAGATGATTCAATTCAACCAAGTAACAATAATGCCAAATCACTATGCAAAGAAAAAGTATTAACTCATCATGACTCCTTTGTATTTAAAGCAAACACAAAATCCAAAAGAAAGGAACTAAGACCTGAAGTAAAAACCACTGCTGTTAAGAAAACAGAACCAGTAAAAGTTACTAAAACAACTTACATAGCTCCTTTGAATAAGGCAATTAAGCAAAATATGAGTCAACATAAAGAAGTAAGAAGACCTCCAAGGAGATATAACAGATATGAATGATGGTGCTGTGGAAGGGTTGGACATTTTGCTCTTGACTGTTGGTTCAATCCAACTGTTCCAAGATTCAACTCTGGGAGACCAGTATTCAGACCTATGGCAACTCTCAGAGCACTAAGGTTTATTCAAAAACTAAATGTTCCAGCTCATACTAACAAGGTTCTAGGACCCAACTTGGTGTGGGCTCCTAAGAAAAGGTAATTTCTTTTTGCAGGGTTGTCCAAAGACCAATCAACTTCCAATCTGGTACTTGGACAGTGGGTGCTCTATGCACATGACAGGAACAAAAAGTCTACTGAATGATTACACTCTTGTGAGGAATGGACCAAAAGTTATCTTTGGAGGGTCTGAAAAAGGTAAAACTAAAGGTTATGGTAATATCACAAATGGAATTGTCACCATCACCAAAGTTGCTCATGTTGATGGATTGCAACACAATCTCATCAGCATAAGTCAATTATGTGATATTGGGTATGACATTTCATTCCACAAGGATGAGTGCCTGATTAAGAAAGAGAATGAGATAATTCTCTCAGGCACTAGGAGTGGCAACATTTACTGCCTTAACTTCATATGTTCTGATCAAGTTAATTCCATATGCTTAGTAGCAGAAAATAAAGTTTCTAGTAGTGTTCAATGGCATAAAAGGTTAGCTCACATAAACTATAAGACTATAAATAAACTTATTTCAAAAGATCTAGTGAGAGCTGGGCCTAAGTGGAAGTGTGTGCAGGAGGGTCCATGCCATGCTTGTCAAATGGGTAAGCAGACTAAATCATCCTTCAAACCAATTGGTGGGAAGGATTCCATTAGATGTATATACCTACTTCACATGGATCTATTTGGAACAATGTCAATCCATAGCTTAGGAGGAAAGTCATACACCCTTGTAATAGTTGATGATTATTCCAGATACACTTGGGTATTCTTCTTTAAACATAAGTCAGACACTTTAGAAATATTTACCAGTTTTGTTAGGCAAATCACCAATGAAATAGGAAATTCTGTAGCCAAAATTAGATGTGATCATGGGACTGAATTTCAGTCAGGTGCAATGACCAAATTTTGTGAGAATCTAGGCATTTCTCAAGAGTTCTCATCTCCTAGAACTCCCCAACAAAATGGGGTTGCTGAGAGAAGAAATAGTACCCTTATTGAAGCTAGCAGAAGTATGCTGAGTGATTCTTCTCTTCCTGAGTATTTCTGGGCTGAAGCTGTAAACACAGCATGCCATGTGCAGAATAGGGCTGTTATAAACAAAAGACTGGATAAGACCCCATATGACTTGTTGAAAGGTAGAAAACCCACCTTAGCCTATTTCAAAATATTTGGTAGTAAATGCTTTGTATTAAATAATGGAAAGCACCATCTCACTAAATTTGCTGAAAAAGCACATGAGGCAATTTTTGTTGGGTATAGCTCTCAAAGTAGAGCCTATAGAATTTTCAACAAAAAGTCTAATAGGATAGAAGAATCTATACATGTTGTATGTGATGAAACCATCCTTATTTATAAGGATCTGGGAAGTTTATCTAGTTGTGCAGGTTCTACATAGGAATTAAAGGAGATGAATATCAATGAACAGCACAATGGGGATAATGAAGAATCTAATGAGACTATAATTGTAACTAGAGAGGATGAATCCCTAGCAGAAGACAATTATGAAGAACCTATTGCTGTTGAAGAACCACCACATCCAGAACCTCTAGAAGAACCTACTCAAACAGATACACCAGAATCTCAAAGGAAAAATGAAAGGTGGAGGAATGCAACCAAATATCTGAAGGATCATCCAAAAGAACAGATCATAGGAAATCCAAATGATGGTGTGCAAACTAGAAGAGGAAACTCAATACATGAGGCCTTGCATCATAACTTTCTATCCAAAATAGAGCCTAAGAAATTTGATGAAGCCAATAAGGACACTTCATGGATATCTGCCATGCAAGAAGAGCTAAATCAATTTGAAAGGTGCAAAGTCTGGATATTGGTTCCAAGACCAAAGAAACACAAAGTCATAGGGACCAAATGGGTATTCAGGAATAAGCTGGATGAAAATGGTGTGATCATCAAAAACAAAGCAAGGTTGGTTGCTCAAGGATATAGACAGGAGGAAGGCATAGATTTTGATCAAGTGTTTGCTCCTGTGGCAAGATTGGAGGCAATCAGGTTATTCCTGGCATTTGCAGCACACACTGGATTCATAGTCTATCAAATGGATGTAAAGTCAGCATTCCTTAATGGAACAATATTGGAGGAAGTATATGTTGAACAACCCCCAGGTTTTATTGACTCTACTCATCCAAATCATGTTTATCTATTATTAAAAGCATTGTATGGTCTGAAATAGGCACCTAGAGCCTGGTATGAGACATTATCTAGATTTCTTATTGAGAACAAATTCTCAAGAGGAAAGCTAGACACGATATTGTTTCTTAGGATAGTTAAAGGTCACATTATTCTAGTACAAATATATGTAGATGATATAATATTTGGCTCTACTGATAATAACCTTTGCAAAAGGTTTGCAAACCTTATGCAAGGGAAATTTGAAATGAGCAGCATGGGTGAGCTTAAATACTTCTTAGGTCTCCAAGTGAAACCGTCTGAGGAAGGAATTTTCATCTCTCAGACCAAGTACACAAAAGAGATTATCAAGAAGTTTGGAATGGAAAATTCCACTGTCATGAAGACACCAATGACAGCAAATATGTCACTGGACAAGGATGAAAAAGGGAAACCTATTGATGAAACCTTGTACAGAGGCATCATTGGCTCATTGCTCTACCTAACTGCTAGCAGGCCAGACATTATGTTCTCAACATGTGTGTGTGCTAGATATCAAGTGAACCCTAAAGAATCTCACTACACTGCTGTCAAAAGAATCCTGAGATATCTGAAGGGCACTCTTAATCTTGGCCTTTGGTATCCTAGAAGCAATGACTTTGAACTAATTGGCTTTTCAGATGCTGATTTTGCAGGATGCAAAGAGGACAGAAAAAGTACATCAAGTACATGTCAATTTCTTGGCAAAAGATTAATCTCTTGGAGTAGCAGGAAGCAGACCAGTGTGGCTATTTCTACAGCAGAATCTGAGTACATCTCAGCTGGAAACTGATGTGTTTAGCTACTATGGATTCAACACCAACTCTAAGACTATAAAGTTCAGCTAAGTAAATCTCCTATATTTTGTGATTCAACTAGTGCTATTGTTATAGCTAATAATCCTGTATCACATAGCAGAACTAAGCACATAGAAATAAGATACCATTTCATTAGAGAACATGTAGAAAATGGTGATATTTCAATTGAATATGTCCCCACTGACAAACAAGTTGCTGACATATTTACTAAACCCTTGGATGAAACAAAATTCAATAACTTTAAAATTGAATTAGGTATGCTAAAAATGGATTAAAGTTGTATTGGATTAAATAAAAGAAAATAATGTTTGTGTCCTAAAAAGTAAGTGGAGAAGTTATCAGGCGTCGAAAGAAGATACCTGGCGTCGAGAGAAATCACCTGGCGTCAAGAGAAGATACCTGGCGTCGAGAAGATATCTGGCGTCGAGAAGATACCTGGCGTCGACAAAAGATAAATGGCGTTGAGCAATCTCAACGCTTGAGCGAACATAGCTAGGCCATCTCGACAGGGACAATTTGAACCATTAGATCAATCTTGTCAAACAAGTTCGGCGCGCGGCTATTCATCTTCTTGAATTAGAACTTCTATAAATAGGGAAGACACTTCTTTAGTGCATATGCCCTAGTTCTCTCAGTTCGAAATTAGCTGTCCTAGAAAATCTCTCAATCAATTCCTTCTCTCTTCGATCATCAACAACAATGCCTCCCAAAAGCAGTGATTATCTTTATGAAGGAAGCGAGCTTGTTCAAAATGGATTCCAATCAGCTCCAGTAGAGATCAAATCAACTATCGAATTAATCTACAATGCTAGACTGGAATTTGTACTATCTGAATCAACTCTTATCTAGAAACGAGAGGTATTAGAGTTTTACTTCAATATAGTAATATACTCCATCAATTCAAAGCTTAAGACCAATGTGAATGGTAAGAAGATTAAGATCACTCCTTCAAGACTCGCTAAGGCACTAGAACTACCTAGGTTAAAAAGCAATGAAGAAGAAGAAGAAGTGACCTCAGAACAGATTAAAGTAGCACAAATCTGGTGCGGAATTGAAACTTCGCGAGAAATCACCGGAAGCATTCTGAGAAAAGGAATGAATTCGAAAGGAAAATTGTTAACAGATGTGATAGGAAAGGGCATGTTGTGCAAGACTGGATCACATGACAAAATTTCCAGGAAAATGTTTATTCTACTAACAAGGATTATTCATTCTTTGAGAACAGATTAGGGGAGAGTGGTGTTTGACAGGATAGTTGAATGTATCCAAGTACCCAACATGGGTAGGATATTATCTTTGTCTTTAGTAAAAGTCATTCCTGACTCTTTGAATAGTAAACTTGGATCCAAGATAAACCACATGAAGAAAATGGATATTAGAATGATAGAGAGATGGGACATAGTCTTATCAAATCCTCCTCCAGCAGATCTTTCTCCCAAGCAGAAGAAAGCCAAGAAGCAAAAGAAGAAGAAGGTTTCTTCAAGTTCATCAAGCTCATCCTCTTCCAAAAGAAAAACTAGATCTTCTCCAATTCATGATCCAAACCTTACAACATCTGAAGAAGAAGAAGGAAACAATGCAAGGGACAGTTCTCCTGATACACCAAAGGATGAGAATGAGAAAGAAAAGGATGAGAGTGAGAAAGGAGAAGAAGAAAGAGGAAGTCTTCATGTATCCCCTGATAGACTTGAAGGGGTTTTTCAAAATGAGAGAGAGGCTCAAGATGAGATTCCTGCTCAGAATAATTCTGAAATGAGCAAAGCAGCAGTTGAGGGGGAGGCTCAGGATGAGATCCCTGCTCAGGACAAAATTGATCTGATCAATGCAGAGATTGAGGGGGAGCCTCTGGATGGAATTCCATCTGAAGACAATGCACCATTTGAGGGGGATTCTTAGGCTGAGATCCCTGCTAAAGTGAATTATGTAGCTGATGCTATGGATGTAAAAGGAGAGCCTGAAGCAACAAAGGAACCTGTTGAAAAGGTAATGAAGATAGAATCCTCTAGCTCCCATATGAGCCAAAGAAATGACTCTTTCATGAGAGAAGAAAGCAGTAAAGGTGTTGAAATGGAAAAGGAAATCAATGTATATCTTAGTCCTATTCTACCTCAGCTGGAGGTGTTACTTAATAATCAAGGAAGATTATTAGAACAGTATATTGAGGAGAATAATACAAAAATGAAAAATGAGGTTGATTTCCAATTGAAATTGGTTAGATTTAAAGTCAATCATCAGATATCTGCATTGAGAAAGGAGATGGTAAAGTTCTTTAAGAGAGCTGGTGCTTCAGTAGATTATACAACTGAACAACTTGATGTAATCAAAGAAACATCAAAGGTTATTAAAGAGTCACAAGCTGGAATTACAAAGACAGTGGATGATGTTCAGACAAACCAAGGAATACTAAGTAGCAACATGCAAGTTTTGTATAAAGAACAGGTTGCACAAGTCCTGATCGGTACAAATAAGATTGAAGCTAGACTGCAACAGCAGAATACTGATATTCTGGCTAAAATTGATGAGAGCTCCACAGTTCTGAAAGATCAAGCAAAATTGCATGCAGATACCATAGATGACCATCTCTTTAAGGTAAAGAAAACCATTGAGAGTGAAATTAATCACTTGGAAGGACAAGTCATATTTCAGAAAAATGTTATAAGAGATCATATTGTTGAAGAAGTCCTAAAGGGGGAGAGGTCAATGATTCAAGCTAGTTCTGAAAATGCTGTGTGGACCTCAAACTCTATAAGAGAAATTTTTGGATATCCTCCCATTGATTATGAGAATGATCAAATTTCTGAGACAAGGCCAGCTTCTCTTACTCAGGTTCAAAAGCAAATTGCTAAAATGTATAGTCCTGAAGATAAAAGCAAAAGAGAGCACTTTACTAGTGAGTAAGTTGAATCAAGTAAAAGAAAGTTCAGAGAAGAGGTTCAATCAAGAGTTGATTTTGAACATTGGTCTCCATCTTCCATAGAATTGATTCTGTCAGCATGGGAAGCTGTGAAAAGTAACCCAGAGGAAAGAGGAAAGTGGTATTCTGAAGCTGAATGGTTAAAGCATAGGGATCAAGAGGAACTGAAGATCAAATTTAAGGCTGACAAAATGGCTGGGAAGGTTCAGGCGGGAGATATGGAGCCAATCAGATACTTTCCAAAACCATTTGGTTATTTCAAGAGAAGAAAGGAAGTTGCTGAAGCACTTTCCAAAAGAGCCAAAAGAGGAATTGAATTCAAGGATCCTGAGCAACTTTAGAAATTTTAATTTTTACTAAGTATTTTCAGAAGAATGTATTTGATATATTTTTGAACAATCTTGATGAATTCCCGGTGCTAACTATTTTTTTCATGATCATATATATATATATGCCTGTGATGTGATCTGTTTTCTCTTCATGACATGTCTTATTCTGAATTGCTGGTGTTTTTGCACTTATATGAGAAATCATGTCTGAAATATTTTCTGTGGATAAAATGTTTTGATAATCTAATTTTATAAAGTATTATACTCTTTATGATTGATTACCTGTATAGAAATTAGAAAATATTGATTATATTTGAAATGAGAGATATATCATTGACTGAGATTATGAATTCTTCAAATAGGGGGAGATTGTTGGGATCATTGCCTACAATGTCTTAGATTTGGAGAAGTCCATTCCTAAGTCAAAGATATATCTCAGAATGTATTTGATATTTTCTCTAGAATCAATGTGCAGGAGATCAGGTCAGGCAAAATGCTCAAGGAATTCATCCAAGTTCATAAGCGTCGAGACATCATACATCGCTCGACGCCTGTGACCCAGAAGCATTGACTCATGTCCATTGCTCAAATAGACAAGGTCGTCGCTGAAGTTCTGAGACCAAGTTTGGAAGCGTCGAGCCAAGTTACATCACTCAACGTCATGGAAAGAGAAGTGTCGAACTAAACTTCAGTCATCTCAGCGCAAACAAGAAGAGTCGAGATATGAAGGATTAGTTAAGAAGCGTCGAGCCTCTGTATGTTGCTCGACTTCTTCAGATAAAAAGCGTCGACTAAGTGATGATTGCTCAATGCCTAAGAAGGAGGAGTCGAGAGCTTCAGTCTAAGGAGTATGCGTCCAGTGTCCACATATCGCACGACTCCTAATAGAAAAAGCGTTGAAAGAGATGCTCAGTGCTCAACGCCTCTTCTATAAATACTCTGAACTGAGGAATATCTTCTACAGCTAGCTGAGCCTTTATTTCTTCAGAAGACATTGAAGACCGTTGAAGACTTAATGTCATGCTGACATGGAGGAGCGTAACAGAAGTTGCAGATGGCGGGCTATAAATAGAAGGCATGACCTATGGGTTATGAAGTAAAGTTAGTTTTTCCTATCTTTCGAAAGCCATTATCGTCTCCATCAGTTTGAGGGAAAGTTTGAGAAAGATTCTGGAGAAGTCATCTTCCCTTTCAGAACCAATCTAACTTGAAGATTTCATTCAGCAATCTGGTGCTGATACATCTTTCTGAAAGTAGAAGATCAAGAAGGAAGAATCTATCTTCCTAAGAAGAAAAATAGCCATCACAGCCTATCGAATCAAGAAGATCATCTGCTGCTGCTGTTCTATTGAAGTTTTCTGTCTGATCATTCAGGCAGATCAAGAAGACTCAACCATCTGAAGAATCTGAGTCTAAGTATTGTTATTTTTCTTTATCAATCTCTGTAGGATCTGAGTTGTTAGATCTGAGTGTAGGATCTGTCAAGGATCTGAGTTGTAAGATCAGGTGTGATCTGAGTTGTAGGATTCAGGGGTGAATCTGAGTTGTAGGCCTAGTTATAAAGGCTGAGGTAGGATCTGTGTGATCTGAGTTTGTAAGATCTGTTGAGATCTGAGAGAGTAAGATCTATGAGATCTGATACTGTAAGATCTGTTGTGATCTGAGCTGTAAGACCTGTTTGTGGTCTGAGATCTGTAGGAGATATAAACCCTATCTAGCACACTGCTAGAAGGGGAGAAGGGGGAAAGTGGATTACCCAAGATAAGGGGAACCACTATAAAAATCTGTGTGTCTTTTCTGTGTGTGTTCTTATTCTTAAAAGCTCTGATCAGTTTTATCTTAATTATAATCAAGAACTGCAATAGTTTTTAAATAACCTATTCACCCCCCCCCCCCCCCCCCCCCCTCTAGGTGATTAGCTACCCTTAATTAAAGTCTTTCACATAGAAATTAGGCACCACTTTATCAGAGATAATGTGGATAAATATAAAATTTGCCTGCAATTCATTTCTACTGATTTGCAAAGAGCTGATATTTTCACCAAACCCCTGGATGAAAAGAAACATATTTTCTTTATAAATTAGCTAGGAATGATAGATGGAGATTCAATATGATAAAAATTAAATTTTCTATTTATCCCTTCATTTCGTCGAACGGAGAACGATGAAATGCTATCATTTGTCGAACGGAGATCGACGATACTTAATAAGTCCGGATTGACAAAGACAAGCGCGATCGTCTAACAGAGATTGACAAAAATTAATCTTTCGTCGAACGCAGTCAGACGAAGCCCTAAGTCTTTTCGACTTCTGATTCTATTAGGTTTAGCCTAACACTGTTCTACGAAAGTGTGCGCCCTTCTCCGATCTCTATATAATCAAAGTTTTTATCTTATTTCATATTTGCGCCAATAGAACTTGCTCTTTCCCTCCAGTTCCCTTTGCACTTGATCGCTCCTTCTTTTGCAGGTAAAAATGGCAATTTCGCAGGCAGTGCTTTCTTCAATGAAGTTCGATGCGGGTTTCGACATTGATTTCAAGTCTTTTGAACATTCTGACCAAGTTTTCCAAGATATTCTTCACCTTTTCGAAGAACAGCAATTGAAGAAGATCACGACAACTAGAATCAAACTACCAGTCAGTGAAATCAAGGAATGGGCTTATATGGTCAAGCCATAGGATAATTCAATATCAGGAACAATATCAGGAAACTAGGTTATTCTAACCCCAGTGACATTATCTAAGGTTTTTGGTTTAGTAAATGGAGATTATGATTTGGAAATAACATCTGATGAATTTAATGCTGCATTGTTTAAAATGGGTTATTCTGGTGGAAACCCTAACCATCTTTTAAAGAAAAATTATATGTGGAATATAAATTTTTGGCTGATGTAGTAGGCAAGGTTTTGCTAGGGAAAACTTCTGCCCATGACTACATAACAAGGCACCAATTTCTTATGATGGTGGCCTTGGTTGAGAAAAAGAAGATCAATTGGGGAATGATCATTTTTGAGTCAATCAGGAAGAAGATAAGTAAGGTAAATGTTGGTTATGGTAGGATTCTGGGAATCTATCTTGAGGAAAGGCATACAGACCTCCTGGTCTCTCCAAAAGTTTTTATCAATGCCAGTAAAAGGCTGACCTCAGCCTTGTTTGGAAGATGGGAAAGGGTTATCCCTAAAAGGACTCCTAGAGCAGAACCATCAGATATAGCTTCAGAAGACACAAGGGCTGTACAAGTCACTCCTCCAACCCTTCAAGAAGCTTCTCCTGTTGTTTCTCCTCCTCCTCTCCTTTCTCCACCTATTATTTCTTCTGAAGAAATTCCTCCTCCCAACTCTCCTGTTATCCCTTCATCCTCATTGCCATCTTCTCCTATTCTTTAGTCTCATCAATCTGAAGAACCTTCATCCTTCAATGACATTCCTTCCCCCATCAACATTGATTCTCAATCACCAACCCTTCCCCAATCACCCATTATCCCACAAGATATCTCTCTTCCACAATCACCTATCCCATAAGATATCTCTCCACCTCACTCACCTATTCATTCACAATCCCCTATTCATCCTCAATCACCCATCCATCCTCATTGCCCAATTCACTCTCATACACCTATAGCTCATGCTACCAACATATCTTTCCCATACTCCATTCCATCTTCTTCAAACTCTAATCAAGACTTTGTCTACATTGATTTTTCATCTACTGCTGACCTAATCTATCAGCATCTTGCTCCAAGGCTCAAAGATTTACTGGATGCAAAACTTGCTCCAGTTCTTCAAGCCCTTGCTGATCTTTCTGCAAAAATAGCTTCCTTCTCTTCACCCTCCTTATCTGTCCCTTCTTCTAGGGGCCTAGCTTCAGGAATTCCTGAAACTAGGCAGGGGGAGATGTCTGATGAAGAAGCTCCAGCTCTCACAGCTCTCAGTGCAGATGCAACTCAATCAGATATAGAGATGTCAGATACAGTTCTTCCAGCAATAGAAGAAATAAATAATATCTCTATTAATTCATCTATAGATATTACTTATTTGCTTTCCAAGTTTAGTACAATTTTCAGTGGTTTGCCAGAGCTTCAAGGTTACTCAAGGGCAATTGTTCCTTATACAGCTCCCATAAATAAAGTTATATTGAAAGAAATTATCAAGAGTTTTGCAGTTCCAGCTCCTCCAGTTCAAAGTCCAGTTCTTGAACAAAGTCCAGCTCTTCCAGTTCCAATTTCAGTTGAAAGTCCAGCTCCTCCAGCTCTAGTTAATGCTGAGAAAGACATTTCTGAAACCCTGAAATTGATTGATGCTCTCTATGATAATCCTCCATCATCTGATGATAGTGATGATGATAATGATTCTGATGATTCTGATGATTCTGATGATAGATCATCAAAGAAAAGAAAAGCTAAGCATATGTCAAAGGCTGCTCCTAAGCCTCCTAACCCAAACAATGGCATTCCCTACTATATTTTGCACAATATCACTCTCACCAAGGATTCTCCTGCTTGGATGAATATTTCAAGGAATGAAGCAAATAGAAGAAAGAAAATGAAGAAGACTGGTTATTACTCTGACAAACCTGTCAAGTATAACCATCCTCCTCATCCTCCTCCAGCAGCAGGTGCAGCTGGATCAGCTAAGTTCTCTTCTTCCTCCCAAAGATACTCCTCTCAACAATCCAAGAGACCAGCTAGTTCTAGTGGTTCTCAAGTTCTAGGTCTTCAAGACCTCCTTCTGGCTCCTCAAGACTAGTATCTTCAGAATATAAGCTTCATATCTCTGATGGCTCTTCTCACAGAATCAAAAATCCTCAAGATCCTTCTTATGTGCAAGACAACATTTCTGAGTATAGCCCTTCTTCTCCTAATCCAGAAGAAGAAAAGATAGCCCAAATGGCAAGATTTAAAGAATCCATTGTAGTTGCTCAAATCAACAAAGCTAAAGCAGAAGGTAAAGATTACTCCAAGTTCTCAACTATGTCAGAGTTCAAAAAGAAAGAATTTGAAAAATACAAATCCAGAAATGTATTCAATGCTGAAGAATACTTAGCAAAGCACCCAGAAGCTGTGGTTCCTCATACCAAATCTCAAACCATTCTGGGAGCTCAGGATCTCTATATGAGCAAGAAAGAATCAGAAAACCCAAACAAACAAATCATTTTCAAACCTCCATCTGCAAAGAAGTAAAAGGTTTTAATCTATTTAGTTTTGATGTTATTTTATTGTAATGTTGTTAAACTCAGAGCACTACCTATTCTATTTGCTGAAATGGTTTTTCATTCTGTCAGATATATTTATGCTCTGCTGTTTTTCTCTTATTTAATATTTGAAATTTGTCAAATAGTATCCTAACCAAAACAGGGGGAGATTGTTGGAACAACCCCATTACTGATTTGGGCTAGGATTACTATGTGTTGACTAGGATTAAGTTGACCGCCATTGTATAGTCTAAGGGTCATAGTTTTAGGTTGATAAGATAGCTAGAACTTAGAATTCCTCTAAGTTTCTGCGTTCGACAAACTCAATACTGAGTTCGACGAATTGCACTCTGCGTTCTACGAACGACCTTCACTCCGCGTTAGACGAACGACGTGCTCCAGTATCAGCGTCTCAGTGGTTGACGATCTTCAGTTCTCAGTGGCTCAGCGGCTCAGAGGTCGACGAATTCTTCAGTTCGACGAACTCTATATTGAGATCGACGAACTCGAGTCTGTGTTTGACGAATCTCCATCAGATGTTCAGTTCGACGAACTCTTCCTTCAGGTCAACAAAATCTTATCTCAGCTTGACGAATTTTCTCTCAGATCGTTCAGATCAGCTATTCTATTTCTCTGAACTGAGTTCATCCATCAGATTCAGTTACATTCTTCATTTGGAGTTATTCTTCCAGATAAGATAAGTTTTATCCTTCCTTTAATTTTATTCTCTTTCCAATTCCTTCTCTCGAGATAAAATAGTTGTTTGGCTTGTTGGAAAAGGATATCATTTATTATGGAAAAGGAAAGGAATTAAGTTTTGGCTGAATCAGTGGAAGTTCCAAGAAAAGATTTATTGCAGTTTATTCTATTCCTATTCAGAGAGATTTTGAATTTCAAAATCAGTCGTCTTCTCAAAAGAAAAGAGAATACCAAGACAGACATAGACATACACAGAGATAGAAAATATCAGTGCTTCAGTCTAGAGAAAATATTCAGAAAGGAAAAAGAAAAGTTCATCTTCCTCAAGCAGCATCTCATTCTCTGAGAACATCTTCAAGATCATTCTCTCAGTCTTTCTGCTGCAAGTTTCAAATATTCTATAGAGCAACAAAAATCTGAGGAACATTTGTCTCTCAGATTCACCAGCTTATCAAGGAAGATATTTTGCATTCAAGTGAAAGCTCCATCCTCAAGCTGTCAAGAACTTCAATCAGACAGGGGAAGCTTTACACCATCATCCACTAGAGTCTTCTCTCAGTTTGTTGACAGAGAAGAACTTCTTAACCTTTATTACATCTTGTACATGGTTCTTACTCCCTTCAAAAGTAAACCTCTTAGTGACAGGGCACCTGAACAAAAACCTATGGTTTGGTTAGAGTACCTGATCAAAAGCTCTTTGGTGTGTGGACACCTGATCAAAAATCCCTTGGTGCTAGGGCACCTGATCAAAAACCTAGTGGATCCTACCAAGTGTGGTAGAAGAGTAGACGTACCTAGATTTATTGGGGAACTACTATAAAATCCTTGTGTCTTTGTGCCTGTGAATTTCTGTGTTTTTGATGTTGTGCTGATTTGTTTTTATTTAGCTTTTATAAATCACTCAATATACACATATATATATCACTAATTTAATTCCACTACAAAATTAAGGGAAAAAGTTTTAATACTCTATTCACCGCCCCTCTAGAGTAATATTAAGATCTAAACTCTCCTTCAATTGGTATCAAAGCAAGGCTGATTATATTAATCACCTTCAACTGATATTCAATTGCACTTTCAGATAATGTTGAACAACTTGGAGGTGACAAAAATGGAGGCGGTACAAGAAGAGTTTGTGCCTCCAAGTGCGCTTAGATTCACAAAAGATCATCCAAGGGAACTTGTCATTGGAGAACCATCAAGAGGGGTAACGACACGCTCTTCCATTCATGAATCCTTCTCTAATTTATGCTTCATTTCTGAAATTGAACCTAAAAATGTATCTACCGCGCTAAAAGATGAATTTTGGTATTTAGCTATGCATGAAGAATTAGAACAATTTGAACGTAATAAGGTTTGGAATTTTATAGAAAGACCATCAAATCATCCGGTAATAGGCTTAAAATAGATTTTTAAAAATAAATTAGATAGTGAATCTAGAATTACTAGGAACAAAGCTCGCTTAGTAGCTCAGGGCTATTCACAAATTGAAGGGGTAGATTTTGATGAAACCATTGCACCTGTAGCTCGCTTATAATCAATTCAAATTTTTCATGCTTTTGCAAGCTTCAAAAGACTTAAACTCTTTCAAATGGATGTTAAAGTGTCTTCTTAAATGGAATTATTAAAGAAGATGTTTATGTTGAACAACCCCCCAGTTTCATAAATGAAAAAATACCTTAATCATGTTTTTAAACTAGATAAAGCACTATATGGTTTAAAACAAGCACCTCGTGCGTGGTATGAAAGACTAACTTCATTTTTATTAAAACATGATTATATAATGGGACATGACGATAATACACTTTTATCAAATATGTTAATAATGATCTAATCATATTACAAATTTATGTAGATGACATCATTTTTGGAGTCACTAATGATAAATTATGTAATGAAGTTGTAAGTGTGATGCAAAAAGAATTTGAAATGAGCTTGGTAAGCGAACTTACTTATTTTCTTGGTTTTCAAATCAAACAAAGAAATGATGGAATAATTATAAATCAATCTAAATATGTTCATGAGATGTTAAAAAGATTCGGATTTGAAAATTTAAAACAAGCCCTTCACTCCTATGAGTGCCTCTCTAAAATTAGGAAAAGATGAAGCTGGAATATCTATTGATCAAACACTATATAGAGGAATGATTGGGTCGTTATTATATCTAAGTGCGTCTAGAACCGATATTACGTTCGTCATTTGCTTATGTGCTAGATTTCAAGCTAATCCTAAAGAATCTCATTTAAAAGCGATCAAACAATTTTTCAGATATTTAATCTGATCATCTAATCTAGGCATATGGTATCCTTATAATGATTCATTTATTTTACATGGATATTCTGACTCTGATTATGCTGGGTGTTCACTAGATCGTAAAAGCACAAGCAGCACATGTCACTTCATAGGCCCCTCACTAGTTGCTTGATCGAGTAGGAAACAGAATTTTGTTGCCCTCTCCACCACCGAGGCCGAATATGTCACACAAGGAAGTTGTTGTGCATAAGCCCTTTGGATGAGTAAAACACTAGAAGACTTTGGAGTGCATCTAAATAATATTGAATTAAAATATGACAACAAAAGTGCAATAGATCTAACAAACAATCTCGTTCATCATTCACGATCCAAACACATAGATGTGCGTCATCATTTCATTAGGGATCATATTAAGAAAGAACATGTGAGAGTTAGCTTCATATGCACAGAATCCCAACTTACAGACATATTCACAAAATCTCTCCCCGATGCTCATTTCAACATGCTTAGACTAGAATTGGGAGTCTTAAATATATCAAATTGAGCCTATAAATTTTTTGTATGGGTAGCAACCAATAACACCTAAATTTCTTGAGAAAGGGAGGTTTGGGATGTTACCCCATCATATCTCCTAGTACCGGTGTGAACCCTTCACAGGGTAGACCTCGAGAAGTCCAAGATCCACTTTAAATTGTTATGTCCAACTGAAGTCTCACAAAGATCAAAAGTAATTATAGACTAAGGCATCCTCCTGCAATAACAAAAAAAGGAAATTATTATATATCTTAAAACATGAATCTATCTGCATCACCATCATCAAAATTGAACTAAAAAGCACTACCGCTTCGCGCTATCAATAACGCCCCGCGTTAGCATTTCTCTCTGAACTTAACAACTCTTTCTTCATATTCATTCATATACTTATATATATATATATATGTGTGTGTGTGTGTGTGTGTGTGTGTGTGTGTGTGTGTTTATATCTTAATTACTTTTTCATTACTAGAAAAATCAAAAACAAATATAAAATTTAAAAACCATTTTAAAACTACCAAAAATATGCTTAAATAGCCTTCTAATTCTCTCCAAATTCTCTGAAATTTCTACACTGAGAATGAAGGTCTATATACATACTCCCTATTCCAAAGAATGTTTTTTCAAAAATCTCAAAAAACAGTGTTCTAATTGGGCGTTGAGTAGGTAACGCCAGATGTTAACTCTTTTGGCCAAATTGAAATTCTGTTTTTCCTAAACTTTTTCTGGTATTTCTTAATGTTTTTTTTTCTCTGCTTTAAAATTCTTTTGTTAATTTTCCACCGAAATACAAAAAAAGGTTAAATAACTAAAAATGCTCAAAAATATGCTTTTGACATTTGTTGCGTTTTAAATATTTACAAAATTATGGTTTGACTATATGACTTCACAAGAGCAAACATCTTAGTTATTTTGTTTCAAATGGTCAAAATTGATTAGGCATACACTTAAAGATTGTCTTCAATGTCTAATTTTAATTTCAAATTTCCTAAACATTGTTTTATCATCATGACTTGACCTTAATCTGATTATGTGCAATGACATAGTCTTTAGAAAATTGTGTATGATTGCCTAGCCTCTAAGTATGAGTAATGTTTTATGCTAATCAATGATTCATTCACTCACTGTTGGAACATGGTTTTCCGCATTCCTTTGATTTGAGAATAACAAATCCTACTTATATTTGATCTTGTTTGCCATTGTGTTTTTAGCATGCAGGTTTGAACATATATGACACTAGGTTGCTGCTATTGGTCTGCCCTTGTTCTCATGCTGAAAAGAAAGGAAGAGAGCTAATGCTCGATGTTAATTCTTAACGCCGACGTTAACTTTTGTTCCCGCCAAGATGCCGTTCGACGAAATTGAGTTCGACGAAATGAAAGCAGCGTTTGACGAAAATGTCATTCTACGAATTGTGTTCGACGAAAGTAAATGTCGTTCGACGAACTATCATTCGATGAAATGAGATGCGCTCGACGAAAAGAGATGTGCTCTACCGTGGAGCGTTAGATCTACCGCTGGCGCTAGCGAATCGATGAAATGGTGTTCGACGAAAATAAATGTCATTCGACGAACTGGTGTTCGACGAAATTGAGTTCAAAAAAATGAAAATAGCACTCGACGAAATGCATGCTCTACCGCGGCGTTCGACGAAATGCATGCTCTACCGCGGAGCGTTAGAACTGCCACTGGCACTAGCATAAATGGAAACAATTGACGGGAAGGAAACAATGGAGAAAAAGGAATGTCGGCGGGATGCTATATTGGTAAGTACTATCGCGGCGCGTTAAGGCTAACGCCCGACGATAGATTTTGGAATCCTCCCGTCTGCATGTGATTGAGGAGCAAATATGGAAGGAGATATTGGCTGAAGGAAGGTTATCTCGCTATCGTGGAGCGTTAGCGTTACCACGACGTGCTAGGCGGATCTCAAACTTTGGCGCTCAAAAGTTACCTAAGCTGCCACGATCTGTGAGCTTGATCATTGCCTAATGTGACTACCGCGGGGCGGTAGTACTACCGCCGGTGGTAGCGGATGATTCTATTTAAAGACGCGCGCTTCCTCCATTGTTGCTTGTTGTTACAAAAGGAATTTAAGTCATATATTCAGAGCACTCGTGAGAGCCTTCTCCAAGCAGCCCGAAGAACTCCATCAACGTTCGTGAACGCAAAGAACTTGAAGACCGATCTGATCGCATCTACATCAACATCAAGTTCTTCTTTTGAGGGAGTCTTTAGTTTGTGTTTTTGTTTGTTTTTAATTGTAACCTTTATATCTTCTGTTCGGTAGAGGAATTCGCCACACGGCGACTAGGGCCTTGCGGGGACTTAGGGAGGAATTTGCCTCATGTTGGCGACTAGGTCTAGGAAGGACTTAGGGAGCAATTCGCCTCGTGTTGGCGACTAGGTCTAGGGAGTAGATCTAGAGGGTGCTTGAGGCCTTTCTGGTGATAGATTGGCTAGAGCGGCTTGAGGCCTTATCTGGGGAGAGATAGGCTAAAGCCAACTGGTCCTTGGGAGAAGGGTCGGTATAGAAAACCAAAAGAGTTTTCATTGGTCGCCTCTTTCCAAGCGTCATTGGGAAAGTTTTTGTAATCATAACTATTTCAATTTAATATTAATGAAAATATGTTAGTTTCTTCATCTCTGATTCGTGCTCTCTGATTTTCATTGGTTTAACCTAAACGTATTTTTTCTGTCACTAATGCCGAGCGGTAACACTACCGCTGGCGGTAGCAATAGAGAATTATTTTCTTTAATAATCGTA
This sequence comes from Dactylorhiza incarnata, assembly GCA_033032865.1. NCBI lineage: Eukaryota > Viridiplantae > Streptophyta > Magnoliopsida > Asparagales > Orchidaceae > Dactylorhiza > Dactylorhiza incarnata. The sequence continues at coordinate 13,122,095 of JAWHQI010000039.1, forward strand.
AAAAGTTTAAAACCCTTATTCACCCCCCCCCCCCCCCCCTCTAAGGGCGCCTACAGATCCAACAAGTGGTATTAGAGTGAGGTTATTCCAAATTGGCTTAACAACCAGGAATAATGGTGTCTCTTAATCATGATCTTGCTTCTACTAGTGGGGAAAATTTTAATATAAATGAAAAATTATTATCACCACCTTTATTTATGGGCAAAAATTATAAAGGGTGGAAAATATTAATGAAAAATTTTCTTAAGGCCTTAGATGAAATAGTTTAGAATATTACTATTGAAAAACCACCTAGCGTACTAACTAGAAACGAAATTGTTTTAAATGCAAAATCTATGAATAGTATATTTTGTGCGTTAGACCAAAATATTTTCAAACTTATTTATACTTAACCTACCGCTTATGAGATTTGGAATTTTCTTGAAAGAACTTATGATTCTCCTTCTGTAGGTATGGAACAAACACAAGAATTGGAGAACATACAAGCTTGCATAAATATTCAAGAAAGCTACTCAAATGATGGATCCATAGAATGCTCATCAAGCGGAAAGAATGATGGAAACTCTTGTTTGGAAAAGGAAGATGAAGAAGACAAAGGAACAATATGTTCAAATATTGCCTTATCCACAAGTGCTGTAAGGAAATCAAAATCTCTAATTGTATGTAATTCTATTTCTACATTACAACTGCTTCAAACTACAAAACACAAAATTAAGAAATTAAAAAATGCTAATAAACATTTGCGCTTAGAAAATAAAAATTTAAAGACAAAAATTAATGAAGAATCAAATTCTAATTTATCTAGTTCTATCCATGGCTCCTTAGTTTAAAACATTACACCTTGTATAGAATTTAATGATTTAAAAGAAAAATGCAAGGAACTTGAAAAGGAACTTCTTTTTTATAAAAGAACAAAATGAAAGATTATGTTTAGAAAATTTATCCTTGAAAAATGATTGTGCTAAGTGTAAAGACTATAAAATTGAAATTAAAGAGATGGATGAAATATTTGAAGAATATAGAAATAACTATCAAAATCATATTGATTCAATTATTTCCACTCTTAAAAATAGCACAATAGCTTATAATAAAGCTAGGCATAATCTAATGATGAAGAATGATGAATTAAAAACTAAAGTCAACTTGCTTAAGCAAATTATAAAGAAAAATTCTCAACACATAAATCAACAATTTCAAGCAAATTCCAAAAGCAAGATAAATAAATCAAATTGAATTTTATAAATTCAAAGGAACCGTCACACCCGGTCCTCTTTGGATACCTAAATCTCTCATTCATTAGTATCCAATCATTTGCATGAAGTAGAAATCAACTAAAAATGACATATCTTTATTCTACTTCATGATATGCCTAACCTACCTTTTTGTTCATTTTCCTTTTTGTTGAACCGTCATGATATGATCATTTTATATAACTTGTGATATGACTTTCACATATTAAACCAAAATTCATAAATAAATCAAATTGAATAAAGTTGAATAAAAAGTCATATCATTTTTCAAGTAATCTACTTATCCTTTGTATGTTTATCCTTCTAGATCCATTTCCTATGAAAGTCATATATAAATTAAATCCTAAATTTGTTATGTATTATTAAGACTAATGAAAGAATTGTCGAAATAGATTTAAAAGGTATTTTAGGGGTATCAGGCTAAATTTATAAAAATGCGCAAGTTTGTTTAGGTATTTAATATATTTGCGTCATTTTGATTAACCCTAGTATGTTTAATCATAATCATGTCAAATCAGAATAAAAAAATTGCAAAAATCATTTGTGTTTAAATAAAGAATCTCAACTCTGTTGCTAGCGCCTGACGTTAGGTTCTAACGGTCGCGGTAGCATAATTTTCCTAAATTTTGATTTATCTAAAATAGTATTTTCTAAAAAATTATTGTATTAACTTTATCATCACTATGCTTTCATAAAACTATATATATACATGATTTATTTAAGATTTCAAAAATCAAAGAGAAAATTCACAAAACATTTCTAAATAACCAAAAATATTTTTCTCTTTATATTTATTTTAAGTTTTCACCTTATAATATTTCACTATAATCATTCAAAAAGGATGAATATGAATGCTATTTAATAATATCTCATTTATACCATCATGAACAATTAATTATGAGTATATAATTCCTATGTGTCAAAATTCATGATCATGTATAATAATCTTGCCAATTCCATAGATCTTTTTAATTCAAATATTAAAAATCTACAAAAGATCCTATTGATTCCATCAAATAGTTTGTGATCATGACCATTATATGAATCAATTGTGTTTTGCATGTATCTCATTTATATGAAGATCAAAGAATCATCTTTATATCTAAAGTAATAATTTAACTAGAATCATCACTTCATTCTATGTCCAAAATTTGAATGACTAGGTTTGAATACATGCAACATTAACGCAATAAATCTTACGCCATAAAATTGTGATCAAACTCTTGTATCTAGCATTATCAACTAATCAATACTATCTTTCATGCTAGTTATCTAATGATGCCATAATAAATCAATCTTAAAGAAAAACAATTGAAAGTTAAAATTCATAATGACTATGTTGCTTTAAAATCAAATCTAATAAGAAATTAATCTCGCATAAAAGCCATAGTTTAAAATTTGGTTCAATAATATTAAATGCTTTGTATGCCCATGATCATTCAACCACATTATGTGTCTCACTATAGCGAGGGCGTAGGATTGTGTGCATTAGAAACCTAACCACTAAGTCATGTCTTATCCTTAACCGGGAAGGGTTCCAGTGGGGCCTTACGAGGCACTGGGGGGAAAGAGTGCTAGGTTGTGCGTTGTCTTTTGTATGCATGTGGGATTAACACCCCAACCTACGACATGCGTGTAGCTCCTCATGCCCATCCATCACTTAGTACGGGGCTAGGGTGTAGACATGTTGTTAGGGTATCTTGATCTTAGACATACTTATGTTGTATACATTGCATGAATATTATTTCTCTTATTTATGATCATTTCACTCATGCATATTTGTGCTCAAACATGTTATCTTATGTTTTTCATATTATCTATTTCTGAACTCTCATGCATGTAAAAAACACAAGTATTTTTGAAAGTGTATTATGACACCTTAGGCTAGAATTTGGGGTTTTGGACATATTAGCTTAAACTTGCAAAATCCGCATTTTTGTGTATGCATATGTCTGATTTATTTGTTGAACTTCATTGTCACTAATCTGCACAAATATATTTAAAAGAAAAATTCTAAAAAACTTCACGTTTTCCCCAAAAATCGAGTTTTGTCACTACCGCTCGGCGATAGCTGGGTACCGCTGGTGGTAGTGGGTATTTCTGAATTTCCAGTTTCTTTTTCATTTTTTTATTTTTTAGTTCCTGTCATTTTATGTTAAAATTCTAAAAAAATGTAAAACAAATCAAAAAAATTCAAATAATTCAAAATGATCAAATATATGTTTTTGTTATTTGTTTTGCTTTAACTCTTTACAAAATTATGGTTTGACTATAAAACTTCACAAGAGCATACATCTGTGTTATTTCGTTTCCAATGGTCAAAATAGATTTTGGCATGCTCACAAGGATTTGCTTTAATGTCTAATTTTAATTTCAAATTTTCTAAACATTGTTTTTGTCATGCCTTGACCTTAATCTGATTATGTGCAATGAAATAGTCTATAGATAATTGTGTATGATTGCCTAACATGCCTCTAAGTATGAGTAATGCTTTATGTTAATCAATGATTCATTCACTCACTATTTTTGGTAATCTACATATGCTCATAATCTTAGTCTTGCATGATTGTGTAGTGTAATACTTTTAACATATTAAGTTGTATGTCTAAATTACCTACACCGTCTTTCAAAAATAAATTTCATGCACAACATAGAAGTGTTATTTCAATAATATTAATGTTTACAACAACAAGTGAATTCGGAGACCTTTTGGCCCCAACAAAAATCAAGTAATAATATGCCAAAGATAACTCCACCAAGCACTACTCACCCTCCTGATAAGTCTTAATGAGCATTGTGAGGTTGAGCACCTTGGAAAGAACTATAACGTGTCTTGTGCAAACATATTTTTTATCACTTCTATTTGTACACCGGATCACTAAAATAAAATCTTATAAAAAAATTGCTTATGTGATCCCCCAAGCACTACTTTGCTCCCTGATAAGTCTTAATGAGCATTGTGTGGGCGAAGCACCTTGGTAGTTGTACTTATATTTTGTACATTGAAACTTTATTCTAGATGTGATGTGTGAAAGTAATTATAATATTATATTCTTAATGTTGTTGTTACTATTTCATTATATATGTCATGTGTTTTGATTATTTCACTTGTATACTTTTATCAAAACACCTTATGCACACATCATTGTTTTTCATAAAGCTTCTACTCATGAGAATTGGATCCTAATGCAATATTACATAATTCTCTAAAACCTTAAGTAAAAGCACTAGATTGCAATGCATGATTTCTATAATGTTTTTTTACTAGAAATACGAATTGGTTACATTGTAGCTATTATCTTTTTGAATATGTTAAATCATCCTTGCCTATTAGTTATGAAAATTTTCAAAGTTAAAATGCTCTAATGTGAAAAGTCTAGATATATATTGTTGAAATAGTCAAACTATTACAAAAATATTAATCTTAATAACTTTGTTTTATCTTTCTGCTTTCCTATTTGATCATGTATCCTTATACCATGTGTTCTCATGCTTACTTCTAAATTTTGTTTTCACTTGTGCTTTGTCAAACAAAATTGCATCTCTTTTAACAAGTAGTATCACTCTTAAAATAAATTTAAAAAGCAAGTGATTACATTCCTTTAGTATAATCTTTGAATGATGTTCTTTCACGCCTATCATATATTTTTTCCGCTGTGCTACTCTCTCCCTTAGCTCGATCGTGACTTACTTTTTGTTTACACAAAACTCTTAATCCTCTCTTAGTTATGCCCCAACTTTTGTCTTCTTTATTCTAGTTTTGTTTCACTCCACCCTCTTTTACTAATAACAAAGGGGGAGAATAAAATGATAAATCGTAATGATTAATGGAGTAGGATTCACTAGATTAAGGGGGAGCATGAATCTAGTCTATGGGTGCATACACAAAGGGGGAGCACTTTTGTAGGGGGAGCACTTTTAAATGATCTATAATTCTTATCATTATCGATAACTGATTAATGTCATATATCTTTATAAAAACACAAATTCTTATCTATGAATTTGATTTATCTCTATTGGATTTGTTATTATCAAAAGGGGGAGATTGTTGGAACATGGTTTTTCGCATTCCTTTGATTTGAGAATAACAAATCCTACTTGTATTTGATATTGTTTGCCATTATGTTTTTAGCATGTAGGTTTGAACATATTGTTGGAGTTTCTGAGGCGATCTCAAAGCGATCAACAGTTAGTCTTACTGCCAACGCAATATGAGCCTATAGGGTCACACATAAAAGCGTTTGGAGAAATTGGATAAAAGGATTATGTTGGCCTTACTCATATTGGATATGAGTGGAGGACCAATCCTGTGACTGCTTGGTATTAAGTTGAGAATGTCTCAACGGAAAATCGTTTAAAGAGTTTAAACGAATGGGTTTATACTAGACAAATTCGGCTAAAGGGTTTAACCGAACTGTGTCAAATTCGGCTAATATGATTAACCGAATTATGTTGTTTTCGACTAATGAGATTCGGCTAATGTGATTAACCGAAATTGTAACAGATTCGACTAAATGGTTTAGCCGATTCATGTCAGTTCGACGAAAGGGTTTCGCCGAATTTATATAGCCGAATTTATATAGACGAATTCGTCGAAATGGTTTCGCCGAATCTGAGTCGAATTCGATTATATTGTTTAGTCGAATTCGGCGAATGTAAATCTGGACAGAAATGTTCTGTTTTTCCTCTGGTCTGCGGATAGCCTATTTTATACCTTGCATATAAAAGGAACGCGATTAGGTCTTCGAAATATACGGTTTTAGATCGAGCCTTTTCGCGATTTTTCTGGAGAGCCGAAGACGCAAGTGTTCCGATCGCTCTCGTTCCGTCCGCCGACCTAATCGCCGCCGACAGTCGCCGCCTCCCCTTCAACGGATCTAGCCGTTCGTGGGGATGCAGAGGACGTTCTACTCTCTGACTTATTCCTTGTTCGACAAGGCTTTGGGGATCTCCATCATTCATGTGGATCGCTGTAGAGGAGCCCACATATTTCTGTTCTTGGAACTCAGATTTTGTCTACCTGATTTATCTTGGAGCACCTTGGTTGAGTATTGACTCAATCCCGCGAAGGTATATTGCATTTGCTTTCCTAATCTCTTGAATCATGAAAACCGCAAGATCCGTTAGTCTCTTTTGGGTTGTTCTTATCTTTATTTCCGCTGCGCATATTCGATATGACATCCCATTAGGGGTATAGAAGACCCAACAGTGGTATCAGAGCTAGGTTGCGGTCAAGTGCGTGTAAATTGGGACATTTAGAAGCGTTCTAAATGCCCTAATTTCTTATTAGACCCCGTTAGGGGCTCTGCCCCTAAGATCCTGCCAGGGGCGCGGCCCCTTGGAACCCCGCCAGGAACGCATGTGATTGCGTTGCGATTTCATTGTTTCAGAGATTGTTTCTCCTTTGCAGTAACCGTCCCTCGCTATGGTTTGTGAAACCAAATGTGTAGATTATTGAATCTGACATGAGAGACGAGCTTGTCTACTGCACAAGTGGAGTTGTTGTTCATATGTCCAATGCATGTAAATCTGGAGATTTAGAAGTGTTCTAAATGCTCAGATTTACCCCTGTTTTGTTAAAGTGTTGATAGACTATTTTTGTGCACATCTGGGATGTATCTGGAATGTGAATGTTGTAATTTTATTTTCTGATTGTGCACTGTGATTAAATGTTAATCATGATTAAAATGTTAATCACTTGAAATAAAAATCCCTTATCTAATATTAAGTATTCGGATGCCTTCCGATGGATGACACTCTTCCTGCCTCGATCGATGAAGTGTGGGCTTGCCAAAGCAAGGTGCATTAATCTATCTTGGTAAGGGTGAGAGCGGATAATTATGATATCCCACTGTCGACATCGGGTCAAACTTAACTAGGTGACCTCAAAGGTTGAGTGCCTAAAGGCATAGGGTTGGCATGCTCCATATGATGGATGCGAATAAAGAGTTATTCACCAACCATACAAGAGTTGCATAGTGATGCAATTGACAAATGTTGTCTACCTAAATAACTGCATTATGAGAGGAACGCCAAAGCAGACTCGTGGTGTTGGTGAAATTCGTATCTTGTCCACTAAGAGAGTAGCTCGCATAAACTCTCTGAATCGATATCAAGGGTTGTTGATTTGATTAAAATAGTGGGAGCTTTTAATAAAAGTCCTTATTAATATAAAATGTATTTCGAAATACAGTACTGAAAGTTTTGCGAATTCACTGTAGAATTTCCAGGCAAGTGGATCTCACTCCACCCTGACCCTGAGAGCTATTCTTGAGAAGGACAAGCTCAACGGGACGAACTTCCACGACTGGTACAGGAACCTGAGAATTGTTCTCAGGCAAGAGCGCAAGCTCTATGTCTTGGAAGGTGAAGCCCCCACAAAGCCGACCGGAAATGCTTCGAGAGCAGATAGAGATGCATACAAGAAGTATCAGGATAATACCTTGGATGTGGAATGCCTCATGCTTGCTACCATGTCCTCTGAGCTTCAGAAGCAACACGAGAGCATGTGTGGTTATGAGATAATCGGGCACCTCAAGAAAATGTTCGAGGGGCAAGCCCGGCAAGAGAGGTTTGACATATCCAAGGCATTATTCCAGTGCAAAATGGGAGATCGAGACTCAGTAGGAACTCATGTACTCAAGATGATTGGGTATATCGAGAACCTTGAAAGACTGGGTTTTCCCATGGGCCAAGAGTTGGCCACAGATCTGATCCTACAATCATTGCCGGATAATTATGAACAGTTCGTCTTAAACTATAACATGAATGAAATAGAAAAGATGCTGCCCGAGCTCCTTGGCATGTTGAGAACTACCGAGAATAACATGAAGAAGGTCAAGCCTGCCAGCCCCATATTGATGGTGCATAAGAGCAAGGGCAAGGCCAAGGGATCTAAGAATATGAAGATTGGATCTAAGTCTCCTCTTGATCCCAAGTCTTCTGCACTGAAAAGGAAAGGTCTGGCGAAAGAAGGAAAGTGCCACCACTGCGGTAAGGTAGGGCATTGGAGGCGGAACTGTCCCCTCTATATTGAGGATCTACAAAAGAAGAAAGGAAGTGTGACTTCCACTTCAGGTATTTATGTTATAGAGATAAACCTTTCTGCTCCTTCATCTTGGGTATTGGATACCGGATGCGGTTCTCACATTTGTACAAATGTGCAGGAACTGAGAAGGAGAAGAATGCTGGGTAAAGAGGAGGTAGACCTGCGCGTCGGGAATGGAGCAAGAGTTGCTGCCATCGCCGTTGGTGTCTATTGTCTTTCTTTGCCCACTGGGCTTGTAACAGAATTAGATAATTATTATTTTGTTCCAGCCATAACTAGAAACATTATATCCATATCATGTCTTGACATGAAAGGCTTTTCATTTATAATTAAGAACAATTGTTGTTCGATTTATATGAATGATGTTTGTTATGGAGTAGACCAATTGTTTAATGGTTTATATGTTTTGAACTTAGACCATCTGATCTATAATGTAGAAAATACTAAAAGACTAAAAACAAATGATTTGAATCCTACGTACCTTTGGCATTGTCGTTTAGGCCATATAAATGAGAAACGCATATCCAAGCTCCATAAAGATGGACTACTGGACTCATTTGATTATGAATCATTTGAGAGATGCGAGTCATGTTTATTGCGCAAGATGACGAAAGCTCCTTTCATTCGTTTTAATGAGAGGGCTAATGATCTCTTGGGTATAATACATAGTGATGTATGCGGACCCATGAGTTCTATGGCTAGAGGTGGGTTCTACTACTTCGTTATATTTACTGAGGATTTCAGTAGATACGGATACGTGTTTCTTATGAAGAACAAATCTGAGACCTTTGAAAAGTTCAAAGTGTTTAAGAATGAAGTAGAGAACCAACTGGGAAAAAGGATAAAAGCACTCCGATCTGATCGAGGTGGCAAATATCTGATTCATGAGTTTCGTGATCATCTGAAAGAGTGTGGTATTGTATCACAGCTCACTCTGCCCGGAACACCTCAACATAATGGTGTTTCTGAGAGGAGGAATCGTACCTTATTAGACATGGTGCGATCGATGATGAGTCATGCAGATTTGCCCGTTTCCTTTTGGGATTTTGCTTTAGAGACTGCTTCTTTCACACTAAATCGAGTTCCAACGAAAATGGTTCTAAAGACACCATATGAGATATGAACTGGGAAGCGTCCTAGTATGTCGTTCATCAAGATTTGGGGTTGTGAGGCATACGTGCGACGTCAAATGCCTGACAAGCTGGAACCCAAATCAGATAAATATTATCTAGTGGGGTATCCTAGGGAAACCAAAGGATACTACTTCTACTTACCGTCTGAGGGCAAAGTGTTTGTCGCAAGGACTGGTGTCTTTTTGGAGAAAGAGTTCTTATCCAGAAAGATTACAAAGGTAGAACTTGAAGAAGTTCAAGAGCCACAAACAATGAACGAACCGAAATTGGAACCTGAGCAAGGACTACAAGAAGTTATAGCTGGAGAGCCTGCTCAAGAAACACAAGTCCTACGTAGATCTGGTAGACCAAGATTTGAGCCTGAGAGATATGGATTTCTCATGACTCAAATAGGTAATGTGTTGCTTATGGATCATGATGATGAGCCTGCAACCTACCAAGAGGCTATGAATGGACCAGACTCCGAGAAGTGGCTTGAGGCCATGAAATCTGAAATGGACTCCATGTACACAAACCAAGTTTGGACCTTGGTGGAACCACCTGAAGGGGTACGACAAATAGGGTGCAAATGGGTCTTCAAGAAGAAGACCGACATAGATGGGAATGTACAGACATTCAAAGGTCGGCTGGTGGCTAAAGGATTCAGGCAAATTCATGGTGTTGACTATGATGAAACCTTTTCTCCTGTAGCTATGGTCAAGTCCATCAGAATTCTACTTGCTATTGCTGCGTATTATGACTACGAGATCTGGCAAATGGATGTCAAAATGGCTTTCCTTAATGGAAACCTCCTTGAGGAAGTGTACATGACACAACCCAAGGGTTTTGAATCTCCAAGTGAAGCCACTAAAAGATGCAAGTTGAATCGATCCATTTATGGATTGAAACAAGCTTCTCGAAGTTGGAATCTGCGTTTTGATGAGAAGGTCAAAGAGTTTGGTTTCATCAAGAATGAAGATGAGCCTTGTGTTTACAAGAAGATTAGTGGGAGCATTGTTGTCTTCCTGATATTGTATGTATATGACATACGGCTGATCGGGAATGACATTCCGACCCTGAAAGTTGTTAATAACAACCTAGGGAACTGCTTTTCTATGAAAGACTTGGGTGAAGCGACTTACATACTTGGTATTAAGATCTATAGAGATAGATCGAAGAAGTTGCTGGGTTTGACCCAGAGTACATACAGTGCAATTGCCCAAGCTAAGGAACCTAGATCTCTACTGTGACAACAACAGTGCAATTGCCCAAGCTAAGGAACCTAGATCTCATCAGCGCTCCAAGCACATACTTCGGCGGTTCCATCTTATTCGAGAGATTGTCGATCGACGAGATGTGAACATTTGCAGAGTACCGACTGAAGAAAACCCAGCGGATCCACTGACAAAGCCTCTTACACAAAAGAAGCATGATGGTCATGTCAGATCAATGGGTATTAGATACCTGAATGATCGTCTTTAGTGGGAGTCTTGTGGATTGTATGTTTGTCGGTTGTTTATTCATTTGATGAATTGTGTTATGTACTGTATGTTTCATTTTACATTTATGGCAAGTTCTTTTATTATGTCAACTGTTTCTATTTGATAGACTAATTAACATAATGAATGCCCTTAGAATGTTTGCTTCCATAGGAATTCAAGTACGTGACTTGAATGTGAGGGTCTATGTTTAAATGAAGCTTCATTCTTAAATGGTCCCTGGTCGAGGTATCATCCTAGAAATTTAGGGCGAGGATGAGACCATAAGACCAGCATGTGCGTTGACTGATGACCGGTTCTCACAGGTCATGATATTGTGATATCAAGTCATCACATGGGTACTTATTAAGAACAAGTTGTACTGGATAGACCCCCCCCCCCATGAGACTACTTTGTGGATTGTTATATGAACGTGTCACAAGTAGGTCTCAAGTGACAATGGTGTTTGTGGTCCTTTGACCTGAAGTCATAGCATTCATCAGGTGAGGAAGAGCGTACTTTGATGCCATCTAAAGTCTTCTCTTGAGAAAGGTTGACGATAAGGGTGGTTGTTGGGTATGTTACGAATCATTTGGATGTTTGTGTGTGAGCAGAAATGGGATTTGTCCTCCTTTATGACAGGAGTTACATCCATGGGCCCCTTGATGGAATGAGACTGAGAAATGCATGGTCATGCTTGGTTGAGTCAATATATGATATTGAGCTCAACAATTTCAGACAGTCTATTCTAGATCAGGAAATTGGGATTGAACAATTATGAGGGTGACACGGTCCATGCCCCTAGTTCTATCCGGATGTAAAGGACAAAGGGACATGACAACACTGATACATTGGTCATGACAGGCTTGTTGAGTTATGAACTCTTATTGCTTGGGTAGCAATGATGTATTGCTAGATACCGCTGAGACTTTTGTTGATACTTTGTGATCAAGTGAGAGACTGTTGGAGTTTCTGAAGTGATCTCAAAGCGATCAACAGTTAGTCTTACTGCCAACACAATATGAGCTTATAGGGTCGCACATAAAAGCATTTGGAGAAATTGGATAAAAGGCTTGTGTTGGCCTTACTCATATTGGATATGAGTGGAGGACCAATCATGTGACTGCTTGGTATTAAGTTGAGAATGTCTCAACGGGAAATCGTTTAAAGGGTTTAAACGAATGGGTTTATACTAGACAAATTCGGCTAAAGGGTTTAACCGAACTGTGTCAAATTCGGCTAATGTGATTAACCGAATTATGTTGTTTTCGACTAATGAGATTCGGCTAATGTGATTAATCGAAATTGTAACAGATTCGACTAAAGGGTTTAGCCGAATCATGACAGTTCGACGAAAGGGTTTCGCCGAATTTATATAGCCGAATTTATATAGCCGAATTTATATAGACGAATTCGTCGATATGGTTTCGCCGAATCTGAGTCGAATTCGGTTATATTGTTTAGTCGAATTCGGCGAATGTAAATCTGGACAAAAATATTCTGTTTTTCCTCTGGTCTACGGATAGCCTATTTTATACCTTGCGTATAAAAGGAATGTGATTAGGTCTTCGAAATATACGATTTTAGATCGAGCCTTTTCGCGATTTTTTTGGAGAGCCGAAGATGGAAGTGTTCCGATCACTCTCGTTCCGTCCGCCGACCTAATCGCCGCTGACAGTCGCCGCCTCCCCTTCAACGGATCTAGCAGTTCGTGGGGACATAGAGGACGTTCTTTCTTCGACCTATTCCTTGTTCGATAAGGCATTGGGGTTCTCCATCGTTCGTGTGGATCGCTGTAGAGGAGCCGACATATTTCGGTTCTTGGAACTTAGATTTTGTCTACCTGATTTCATCTTGGAGCACCTTGGTTGAGTATTGACTCAATCCCGCGAAGGTATATTGCATTTGCTTTCCTAATCTCTTGAATCATGAAAACCGCAAGATTCGTTAGTCTCTTTTGGGTTGTTCTTCTCTTTATTTCCGCTGCGCATATTCGATATGACATCCCATTAGGGGTATAGAAAACCCAACACATATATGACACTAGGTTGCTGTTATTGGTATGCACTTGTTCTCATGTTGAAAAGAAAGGAAGAGAGCTAACGCTTGGTGTTAACTCTTAATGTCGGCGTTAACTTTTGTTCCGACCAAGATGCCGTTCGACGAAATTGAGTTCGATGAAATGAAAGCAGCGTTCGACGAAAATGTCGTTCGACGAAATGTGTTCGACGAAAGTAAATGTCGTTCGACGAACTGTCGTTCGATGAAATGAGATGCGCTCGACGAAAAGAGATGTGCTCTACCATGGAGCGTTAGATCTACCACTGGCGCTAGCGAATCGACGAAATGGTGTTCAGCAAAAATAGACGTCGTTCGACGAATTGGTGTTCGACGAAATTGAGTTCGACGAAATTGAGTTCGACGAAATTGAGTTCGACGAAATTGAGTTCGACGAAATGGAAACAGTGCTCGACGAAATACATGCGTTCGACGAAATGCATGCTCTACCGTGGAGCGTTAGAACTGCCGCTGGCGCTAGCATAAATGGAAACAATTTGACGGGAAGGAAACAGTGGAGAAAAAGGAATGTCGATGGGACGCTATTTTGGCAAGTACTATCGCTGCGCGTTAAGGCTAATGCCCGGTGGTAGCTCTTGGAATCCTCACGTCTGCATGTGACTGAGGAGCAAATATGGAAGGAGATATTGGCTGAAGGAAGGTTATCTCGCTATCGCAGAGCGTTAGCGTTACCACGGCGCGCTAGGCGGATCTCAAACTTTGGGGCTCAAAAGTTACCTAAACTGCCATGATCTGTGTGCTTGATCATTGCCTAATGTGACTACCGCGGGGCGGTAGTACTACCGCTGGTGGTAGCGGCTGATTCTATTTAAATACGCGCTCTTCCTCCGTTGTCGCTTGCTGTTACAGAAGGAATTGAAGTCATATATTCAGAGCACTCGTGAGAGCCTTCTCCAAGCAGCCCGAAGAACTCCGTCAACGTTTGTGAACGCAAAGAACTTGAAGACCGATCTGATCGCATCTACATCAACATCAAGTTCTTCTTTTGAGGGAGTCTTTAGTTTGTGTTTTTGTTTGTTTTTAATTATAACCTTTATATCTTCTATTCGGTAGAGGAATTCGCCACACGATGACTAGGGCCTTGCGGGGACTTAGGGAGGAATTCGCCTCGTGTTGGCGACTAGGTCTAGGTAGGACTTAGGGAGCAATTCACCTCGTGTTGGCGACTGGGTCTAGGGAGTAGATCTAGGGGGTGCTCGAGGCCTTTCTGGTGATAGATTGGCTAGAGCATCTTGAGGCCTTATCTGGGGAGAGATAGGCTAAAGCCAACCGGTCCTTGGGAGAAGGGTCGGTATAGAAAACCAAAAGAGTTTTCATTGGTCGCCCTTTCCAAGCGTCATTGGGAAAAGTATTTGTAATCATAACTATTTCAATTTAATATTAATGAAAATATGTTTGTTTCTTCATCTCTGATTCGTGCTCTCTGATTTTCATTGGTTTAACCTAAACGTATTTTCTCTGTCACTAACGTCGAGCGGTAACACTACCACTGGTGGTAGCAACAGAGAATTATTTTCTTTAATAATCGTAAAAAGTTTAAAACCCTTATTCACCCCCCCCCCCCCCCCTCTAAGGGCGCCTACAGATCCAACACTCACTATTTTGGTAATCTACATGTGTTCATAATCTTAGTCTTGCATGATTGTATAGTATAATAGTTTTAACATATTAAGTTGTATGTCTAACCAACCTACACGATCTCTCAAACATTAGATTTCTTGCACACATAGAAGTGTTATTTCAATATTATTCGTGTAACATCCCCCAAACAACTAGACCCCTATAGTGGTTTTGTCATGACTAGATCATGACAAAACCCTAGGAAGCTTGAAGAGATCACTTGGCCTTAGGCTTGAAGGAGAAGAGCACCTTGGTCTGCAAATAGCAATTTCCAGTTACCAAACTTAGGGTTGGATTTTAGGGCCTCACCTTGACCCTTTGACCCCACCATGGCACACCTAACCCTTTGGAGGGTCCCTTAGAGCATCAAGGACCCATTGGGGTCAACCAAAGAGGCCAAATTGACCAAAGTCAATCCTAACCCCAAATTGGTCAAAGTAGCCTAATTAGGGTCAATTGACCTCCACCATGCCAAATTGACCTTTCCCCTACCATTATAAGGATATTAAGGACCCAATGGACTAAAAACCCCCACCATGGGGCCAACAATTTGGCCAATTTGACCAAAGTCAACTCTAGCCCTATTTTGGTCAAATTGCCCTATTGTGGGTCAATTGGCCTCCATCTTGCCAGATTGACCATACCTAGACCTTCCTAACCCTTAGGAGATACCAATGGGTCACTACCCACCCATTGGGGCCAACCCAAACGGTCAAATTGACCAAAGTCAACTCCATCCTAAATGTAGGTCAAAATGACCTATTTTGACCTAATCAAGCCCAATCCACTTGGGCTAAACCCAATTGAGGTGGTCCACCACCTAATGGGGTTGGTAATTACTGAATTAACCATTCAATTTCAGGAAATTCGGCCAGGAGAGAGAAAGCCCTAATTTGAAAGAGAGAGAAGGAAGGGGGAGTTAATGGAGAGGAAGAGGAAACCTCCCATCTCCTCCAATAATGGCACCATTCATCTCCTCTTGGGGAGAGGAGAAGTTTCCAGCCTTCTCCCGGCTGGATTGAGTACTTATTCATCTCCCCCAAGCCACAACCAAAATTACCTTGATGGCCATTAATGGCATGCAAGGTTGTAACCTCCCCCTCTCCCAATCAAGGCCTCTAACATCTTCAAAAGAGTGAGAGGAGTGAAACCCCCAACTTTCCCGAAAAGATTGTGCACTCTAGGCTCGAATTGACATGGCTCCAAAAGCTCCCCGAGCTCCCATGGTGAACCCAAGATCCACAAGGAATTCTGCACCAATTCAGGTCCGATCCCCTTCTCCTCCCCTAGTGCGTAGATCTGAATTCGATTGGGCCTTGATTCGAGCCAAAATGGCCTTGGATTGAGCTTCCCAAAAGGCTCGTCTTAGAGCTTTTTCCCCTCCCCTAAAACACTATTCCGGCCACCACCTCAACGGAGGTGGTGGTGGCGGTGGCCGACCGGGAAGGTGGTCGGATCGCCGGCAAGAAGGGCTGGAAATCCTTCAGGAAAGTGCAATCATGGCTGTTCATCCAATGAAGAAGATGAAATCATGCCCGTTTAAATCTTCTGTCTAAATATTTTATAATAAATGTTATTAATATCTCATTTTATGTGTTATTACTGGCAGTAGATAGAAATTATTATAGAAAATACCTAGGGCCCTCTGATGAAAAAGTTTCCAACATCAACTTTGTAGCCCTTGGAGTCTACTTCATTTTAAAATTTGTTTCAGCCCAAAAGGAGTACTGTGGCTCCCTGTAGGGCCATTTTGGTGGGACTGGTCACTAGGGTAGGGCAGTCACTCTTTCTTGCATAACTTTTTACTGATAAAAGCTATGGCCTTGATATTTAAAACCTAGGCTATTTACACCTACTCACACATCATAACAAAAGATGGGAATTTTAGGAGAAACTTTTTCTAAGGTTTCTGTAATAATTTCATAAATTAAATTTAAATTAATTAGTGGGTCAAATGACCTCCAATGCCTTCCAAATTTTGGTGTGTGCTTCTTGGGGTCATCACATGACCCTGGTAAAAATCTCAGCCCAATTGGGACTGATTTAGTTTGGAAATTGGCTAACCTAAGTTGGGTCTAATTAGGTCAAAATTAGGGCATGGTGTTTGTCTAGGGGTATTGTGGTCAAATCTCCTCACCATGAGTTGAAACCTTGGTCACTCGCTTAGGATCTCCTAAAACACCTCCATGAGTGATATGGGGTGGTGTGGAGGTGGTTATGCCCTAGAACACTAGTTTTAGCCCTATGTGTGCATATAGGACCTTGTGAAGGACATGGGGTCAAATGTCCATGAGTGGTTATGAAACTTGGTGGATAAGCTTATAGGGGGGAGATAGGCACTGGGTAATTTTATAAGAATTTTAGGAGCCAATATTCCCTTTGAATTAGGGCATAACTCCTTTAGGGAAACTTCTTAAAAGAAACCTTTACATGCTTAAACAGTCTTGGATGATGATGAAACTTTGGTGGTGCCCTTATAATCATGGTGTAGACCTCTGGTAATTTTTGTGAATTTTATTAAATGATTTAATCAGTACTTCTTTCACAAGGCACCTGTTTTGATTTAGACTTAAGAAAAATATTTGAGGGACCAAAACTCATTGTTAAATTGTGAAATTTGGTGATAGGACCTTTAAAAACATTAGGAGGCTCTGTAAATGTTTATAGAATTTTTGAAGACTTAAATCAGTAGGCTACTTCACAGTTCTTTTAATTTGAGGTTTTCTTAATTTATTTATTTTAGTGAGAAAATGATTTCCTTAAATCCTGAAACTTAGTCAATAGCCTTTTCTGGTGAATACAAGAGTTTTGTATTTTTCCCATAATTTTAGTGTTGATCTTTTTGGTAGTTCCTTCATAAAACTATGATTTTGGATAGATGATAAATAATTAAATTAGAGGAGAATTTCTTACTGTAAAAATATGATATGTTGTTTCTGATGTTATTTAGTCACCATAGATTTATCATAATTTTTGGAGAACCATATCAAAAGATTTACTTACACTTCATGTTCATTTTCACACTTGGCAAATGTTTGGAGAAATTAAATCAAATATTAATTAATTAGGGAAAAATATGATTCTCTGGATTTAGTCCTTTAACATCATGGTAGACCTCCAGTAAATATCATGGGTTAGTTGGAAGAATATTTGGAGTACCTCTAGTTGTGAGCTTCATATAATTAGTTTGGTCTGCGTATAGTAAAATTGCGAAACTTAGGTTTTAGTAACCTACTAGGTGGAAATGTGTGCAGACGGTGCACATGGGTTGATTAGATAGTTGTGAGTCCACTCCAGGAAGTGTATGTGAGGAAAGTGTACTCGTTGGGTCAAGAGTAAGGTTGTCCTGGGGATTGACGAAAGATCGTCTTTCCCCTGGTGTGTCTTAAAGCACTTAGGTCTAACTCAAGTGAAACGGTAGAAGGGAATTCTTAAGGGTAGATACCAATAACAGTAAGTATATTGAGAAAGGGAACGTTGGGGTGTCAACCCATTACAGTTCCTAGTACCGTAGCGAGCCCTTTACAGGGTAACCCTCGGGAAGTCCAAGATTAACCATAAGTCGTAGGAGTATAGAGGATGCTCAAGACTAACAAATAACACATTCACTCACACTCCGTTGTCACGGGAGTTTGGTTGGTTTGGTACCCCGAGTTGTAGGCTCGGTGGTGGTTGGTGCGGATTGTTGACCCGGAGAGTTTATGACTCAGTTTGGTTCTTGGTTGGGCAAATTAAGCCCAGGTGGTTTATGTTGTAGTTTGTAGATAGATAATAGAACATGTTGCATGTGCACAAGGTGGTGGGTCCTTAGTGTTGGCGGTCGTTGCACCGACGTTGATACTCGGGCTCGGCAAGTGTGGAATTTCCACTTAGCCATAAAAGTCTGGTGGTCCAGCCAGTAAGAGTACGCAGATGCTCCGCGGTTTTGCGTTGAGGCGTACGATAGGTCTAGGTTAGGTAGTGCATATACCAACCTAGAGGTTGGCGAGGCCCAACCCACCGCTTCCGTTTGCCACTACGGGAGTATCCTGGGAGTCTTGCAAGCTCCAAAAAGGGGGAACTAAAGGTCTGTGCGCATAGAGTCGATGTGGGTGAGTTGCACTTGTATGAACATAGCATAACTGCATACCTTTCCTGTCATAGTATAAACATTTCATTTCAACCCCTACCCCTATCGTATAAGTCGGTTATGGGACTTCTTATACGATAGGCCTTGCTAAACGACCCCTTGGTCTATAGGTTTGTGTGAGCATTCCTATAAATCAATGATTACCTTTCCTTTATATATGTCATTACTTACTGCACTTTATTAATTCGTTACCTGCTCTTACTATGCTTTATTACCTGTTTCAATTATGTATATATACTTGAGTAGTGGAAGAACTCTTCTTGTAGAATATACCCTGTCATCTGCTTTTGCTCTTACCCCTTATTTGTCCTCCGCTTCATCCTTCCCACTCGGTGCCTAGGAGTCACCGGGGGAGGGGTGGGGGATTGGCTTAGTCTTTTTGACTAACGGTCGGTGTACTTTATCATTTTAGGAGACCACGGCGACTGAGCAGCACCAGAGGCCGGTGCAGATGGAGGTGGGGCAGTCTAGCACGGGAGCACCGATGACAGGATCCATGAGTGGCTATTAGTTCTAGTTATTTTGCTTCCGCGAGTGAACATGTAGTGAGGCTCGATGTATCGGGCAGGAGCCCTTGTTATCTCTTTCTTTATTTTAGTTATATTTATGTGGACATCTCTTCGTGGATGTATTACTTTTCTATGTGATGTGGATTTGGCTTTCTTTTAGCTTATTCTTCTTTGCTTCTTCGTGATCGATTTGGTCGGCAGTATCGGCATTTTGTAGTGGCGGCCTTCCCGAGCGAGGGTGTCACCACAAAGAGGCGGTTCTGGGCCTAAGACCCGGATGTTTGTGAAGAAAAAAAATGGGGTCTTACAATTCGTGTTTGCAAAAACAAGTGAATTTGGAGAGCTTTTGGCCCAAAATTACAAAAATATGAAATAAAATGCCAAAGATAACTCCACCAAGCACTACTCACCCTCCTAATAAGTCTTAATGAGCATTGTGAGGTTGAGCACCTTGGAAAGAATTGTAAAGTGTCTTGTGCAAACATATTTTTTTGTCATCACTTTTATTTGTACACCGAATTACGAAACATAAAAATTTATAAAAATGCTTATGTGATCCTCCAAGCAATACTTCACTCCCTGATAAGTCTTAATGAGCATTGAGTGGGCGAAACACCTTGGTAGTTGTACTCATGAAATGTGCTTTGAAATTTTATTCTAAAATTGATGTGTGAAAGTAATTATTAGATTACAATCTTAATATTGTTGTTACTATTTCATTACATATGTCATTGTTTTGATTATTTTACTTGTATACTTTTATCAAAACACCTAATGCACACATCATTGTTTTTCATAAAGCCTCTACTCATGAGAATTGGATCCTAATGCAAAATTACATAATTCTCTAAAAACTTAATTCAATCCATAATTTCTACAATGTTTTCTTTACTTGAAATACGAATTAGTTACTGAAAGTATCTAATTGCTACCTAAATCACCTAGAGGGGAGTGAATTAAGGCTGAGCATATTATTCGAAACTTGAAAGTCGCTCGAAAATTGCTCGAATATTGAGCCGAATCGGAATCGGTTACAATTGATTCGACTCAATTTGAATCGATTCAATTTGACTCGAATCTGGTTTCGAGTCAATTTCAAGCCAGCCCTGAATCGCTCGAAATATGATTTGAATCAGCTCGAATTGATTAAAAATATTATGTATTTATTAATATATTATTATTTTAAAATTAAAAAAACTATATTTTAAACCTAAATAAAAATATTGAAGGCTTTAAGTGTTTCATTTGCTAAATTTAGATGTTTCCCAATTTAATTTCGAGCCAACTATGAATAAAGATAAAAATTGCTCAATTTCGAGCCAGTTTGATTCGATTTTGAGTCAGCACAATTCGATTTCGAGCCAGCTTGATTTGATTTCGAGCCGGCTCGGAATCGAGCCATTTCGAGTCGAGCCGACTCGACTCGAAATCAATTTCGATTTCGAGCCGATTTCGAGCCGGGTTCGACTCGAAAATTTCGATTTCGAGCCGAGCCAAAATCACTCGAACTCGACTCGATATCAGCCCTAGAGTGAATAGGTGAGTTCTATGGATTTTTAAGCGGAATTAAAATCTAGAAAGGAATGCGCACAGAAAACAAAGCACATACAAACATAAGGATTTTTATAGTGGTTCCCAAATTTGGGTACTCCACTTTCCCGCCTCACCTATCTAGCACGCCCGGCTAGACTTGGCTATTTCACTAATCTCAGATTATGAAAATCTTACAACTCGGAGTACAACTCCTACAAACTCAGAGAACAACCTCTCCTACGAACTCGGAGAACAAACTCTCCTACAAACTCGATCCTCTAAACTAGGATCTACAAAAACTCGGAAGAAAATCTTCCTACAAGAATATGTAAAAAAATATTACAAATACTATAGATTGAAAAACCAATCTCTAAGAATCTTAAGGAGATTCTACTTCTTCAGATATGAAAAGATGAATCTTCTTCATCCTTGAAAAGATGAAATCTTGGACTTGAATGGGAAATAAGAAATCCTTTTACTTGAAAGAGCTTGATCTGAAAACTTAAAGGGGACAAGAAGATCTAAACTAAACTTCAAAGAGATTTAGATCTGAGATATCGTTGCAACCAAACTTCTGAGAAGAATCGTGCGAGAGCTTTGTCGACAGCAGAAATGTCTTCCTGTGAAAACGAGAATAGCCGAAAGTCGGAAATGGCGATTTACGGTCTCTTAAGATTAGGCATGATTAGGGTTGAACGAAATAACCCTTCAATATTTATATCGATCCTTCTCAAACGGCAATAAATGAAACTTGCGGAAAGAGCACCACGTGTACTGTACATGGCGGAAGTCCTAAAGGAAAGCCGTCTGAGAATTTGAAAAATACACGCTTTGTCTTCTTTCATCGAATGAGAATAATTACCCGACAAATTCATTTCATCACTCGACGAATTCACTTTGATTGCATACAAGAACGAGCTAACTTAATTTGTCGAGTTAGAATACTTATTCGATGAATTCTCACTCGACGAATTCTCACTCGACGAAGTCACTTTGAGAATCGACGGCAAAGGCTTACCTTCACGCTGAGACGGGAAGAAACTACAATAGAGATTTCTCGTGAAGTAAATAATTACTCGACGAAAATACTTTGTTACCAGACGAATGCACTTGGATTATTCGAGGAAAATACATAGAATAATTTTCTTCCATTCCTTAAAATAGCAACAACCTCTCCTTAGCTTCTCCTTAGTGTTTGATAGAGAAGTACACCCCAATAGAGATACTTCACATGAATCAACATTTTGGTCTACACAATGAGGAATTACATTGCATAGGCCTGTGTTTTATGACTCATTGAAACCTGACATTGGTTTGTACTTAGCAATTAATACCCTGCAAACACATAACATAAAAACCACATCAAATACAATATCAATTCAACTTAGTTTAAGGGATACTTCTTCAAATCAAGGTTATTGTGGCTACAATACCCAACAATCTCCCCCTATTTGAAGAAGTCAGAACCCTATCTACTAAGGTGAATTGCACAGATAATAATCATAATCACAAACAAAATTAAGGGCATAAGTAAATGAGATAACAACAAAACATGAATACAGATATAAATGTTTTTAAGGATTTTACACAGAGTCACAACACATTGCTCAAGGCATCCTAGCTTTTTCCTTCTTGCTCTTCTTTAACTGCCTGCCAAAATATGCATTTGGCTTAGGATAGTACTTTAGAGGAGGAGGAGGAGCATCCGGATTGTTGTACCCATATTCTCTGAAATGAATCCTTCTCTTTAACTTTGATGCTTTGAGCCTATTGATTTCTTCTTGAGAGTAATATTTCTGAGGCTCCTCACTTGAGATTTCAATTAAGTTGAAAGTGTCCAAGATTATACTTTTAGAAATTGGACTCCACTTTTCACCATGATCTATTCTTTCTTCCATTGGATCCCTCAAGATTATACCAGCTCCCCTTCTCTATCCCAATACCTGATCAACTATGCCTTCTTTCTCAACCTTTTTCTTCTTTGTAGGAGGCCTTGAAGATTATGCAAATTCTTCCTGATCAAACCAAACAGGAAAGTATGTAACTAGAGGAACATAAGGTTGCTCTTTAAAATCTTGCTCAAGGAAAACTTGTTCTGGAAAAACATGCTCTTGAACATTCTGACCTGGAGCTCTTCCTGTCAAAACTTTAAGTAGCCAATTGATATTCTGAGATTGATAGACATTATTTTCATGGAATCTACTTTCTACTTCCCTGCTCAATTCATCCATTTTTCTTAACATATTTTCCTCCCCCTTTCTGACTTCTTCATTAAGGGTTTGGATAATTTCTTCCTTGAAAATTCTAATTTCAGAGTGAAGAACTTGAGTATTTGCCCCTGCAGATTGCAATAATATATCTTGTCCTCTATCTACTATGTTAGCTTTCGTATGCAAAGCAGACATTCCCTGCATAGAAAGATTCATACCATTTACAGCAGCATCAAACTTTTCATCCAATTCTCTCCTTAAAATACCCATATTATGGTTGATAGCTGCAAGACTATTGTTGGGATCCATTTCCACTTCTCTGACTTTATTGAAAACTTGCCTTAAGGAGAATTCAAATCTCCGCCTGAGTCTTGAGTAGAGCCTCAATTGTTTGTAACGATTCATTAGAGTTGGGTGCAATAGGAGCAGGCCTTGGAGAAGGAGCTCCAAAGCTTTCACCATGAGAAATGAAATTATGTGAGTCTGCCTTATTTGGAGAGACTGGAGCAATTTTAGATTGCACATCTTTGTTGGGTTCATAGAGTACAAGGGCATCTGATCTGATCTCCTCTTCTCTTATCTCATCTGTTCTGCTTTGCTCCCCTTCAGAACTTGCAATAACTTATGTATGTTCAGAATCTGCATCGAGGGCTTCACCTGCTCCAAAAAGAACTCCACCAGATGTGGATTCTTATCCTTGCTCAGCTACTTCCTTCTCAGAGAAATGAGTATTGGTGACTTCATCCATCATTTCTACATTTACTTGAGCACAAGGGTGCTCTCCACGATCATCGCCATCATCATCAAAAACAACTTCAATTTCAACATCATCTTCATCTTGAGCATCTACTCTTGGAGAGGGAATAGGGGATGGAGGAGAAGGAACTTTTGAAGATTCTGGAGAAACTTCTGGGGCTTGAACACAGATGTTCTCCCCCTGTACTGGTGCAATCACAAACTGAGAACTCTTCTTCCTCTTAAGCCTTGGCTCTTCTTCAACCTCTTCTTCTTCTTCCTCTGCAACAGACCTTTTATACCAAGCCTAGTAATCTTCATGTCCCATCTTTGAAGAATTGAAGAATCAATCTTTTTCATGGGATGGATGGTACTTCCAGAGGCCATATCAAACAAACTGCCATCAACTTGATTAAGAAACAAGGAGATGATCCTACCAAAGTTAGGAGTCATCAGACTTTCGTTGATTTTCTCAAATAGAATTGATCCCCAATCCACTTTCTTCCTACAAATGACTCCTGCCAGCAATTTGAACATGTCATTTAAAAGGTAGTCATGAGAACCTACTTTGCACAGAAGAACTTTCCCAAAATGTCTGAGAAAAGTTTCCCTTCCTCATTCATATTCTTTCTCTTAACTGAGGTGGTTCGCCTAGGCAATCCACAAAATAACAGGGTTCTGATGTGATCTTCCTCAAACAGACAGTCTTCCTTTTCCACTATCGGCAACTTCAGGAATTTGGATAAACGAGACGGCTTCACCTTGATGACCTTGTCCTTGACTAACAATTTGATGACCTTGCCATGGTGTCTAAGAGTGGCATTCTTGAAGAATTTTATCACTTCCTTATCTAGAATACGACAGGGGTGTTCGATGACAAATGACAACCCGACCTCTTCCAAGCAAAGTACGACATTACGGAACTCATCTGTGGCATTGGTGAAACCTGCACGGACCAGCTCTCCCCCTACTTGAAGGAATCCATGGCTTTTGTGAGACATGACGAGCAGCTAGCGACGAGAGCAGTGGTTGGAAGATGAATCGACGAGGGGTTTCTGAGAAATAGCGAAGAGAGCAGTGTGTGTGACTCGTGAAACCCTTAATTTCTTTATATAGTATTAACATTTTGATGTAATAGAAGATGCATACCTTAGGTTAATAGAAAAGACTCTTCAGATCCAATAGGTTGAGTTAGAGAAAGAAATGCTGATTCGACGAAATTATTTGAAGAAAAACTCAATTCGTCGAAGGCCATATCGTTACTCGACGAATTGTTGAAATTAAATCCAATTCGTCGAAGGTAATGACTTTACCCGACGAATTGTCAGAATGACTCATGAAATCTGCTTGTCTTTTTGAATTTTCTCACCTTGGATTGATTTCCTTGAGCTCTTTTAAGAGTCCTTGTTCAACATACCTAGTTCCATTTCGAAGAAGTTGAACTTGGTCTTATCAAGCGGCTTCGTGAAAATGTCTGCAACTTGCTTATTTTTCGGGACATAACTGAGATTTATGTCCTTGTTCTCCATATGCTCCCGGATGAAGTAGTAGCTTATCTCTATATGCTTTGTCCGACTGTGAGAGACTGGATTATTTGAAATTGCTATGGCACTTGATGAGTCGCAGAACATTGGAATCTCTTTCATCTTTAAGTTATAGTCTTCAAGCTGATTCTTGATCCACAGAAGTTGTGCACAGCAACTGCCTGCGGAGATATACTCCGATTCAGCAGTTGAAATTGCCACACAATTCTGCTTCTTGCTACTCCACGAGACAAGCCTCTTTCCAAGGAATTGGCATGTCCCGGAAGTGTTTTTCCTGTCATCCCTGCTACCTGCAAAATCAGCATCTGAAAATCCTATTAGTTCAAAGTCATTACTTTTTGGGTACCATAAGCCAAGATTTGGTGTGCCTTTAAGATATCTCAAAATCCCAGCGGCATAGTGAGATTCCTTAGAGTTCACCTGAAATCTAGCACAAACACATGTTGAAAACATTATGTCTGGTCTACTTGCAGTAAGGTAGAGCAAGGATCCAATTATGCTTCTGTACTTGGTCTCATCAAAAGGTTTCCCTTTATCATCCTTGTCCAGATTCATATTTGAAGCCATTGGAGTCCTCATCGAGGCTGCGTTCTCCATTCTGAATTTCTTAATTAACTCTTTGGTGAACTTCGTCTGAGAGATGAAAATTCCATCTTCATATTATTTCACCTGAAGTCCTAAGAAATACTTCAGCTCACCCATACTACTCATTTCAAATTTCCCTTGCATTAAGTTTGAGAACTTTTTGCAGAGGTTATCATCCGTAGAATCAAAAATAATGTCATCGACATAGATTTGCACTAGCAAAATCTTGCCTTTTACTTCCCTAAGAAATAATGTCATCTATTTTTCCTCTTGTGAATTTGTTCTCAAGAAGAAAGCTAGATAGGGTCTCATACTAAGCTCGGGGTGCTTGTTTTAGACCGTACAATGCTTTACATAAAAAGTAAACATAGTCAGGGAGGGAGGAATCAACAAAACCTGAGGGTTGTTCTACGTATACTTCTTCCTTCAAATTACCATTGAGTAAAGCTGACTTCACGTCCATTTGATATACCTTGAATCCTTTATGAGAAACATATGCTAGAAACAACCCAATCGCTTCGAGTCTTTCCACTGAAGCATAGGTTTGATCGAAGTCGATCCCTTCTTCTTTTCGGTAACCTTGGGCAACAAGTCTGGCCTTGTTCTTGATGATCACACCATTTTCATCCAGCTTGTTTTTGAAAACCCATTTCATTTAGATAACGTTATGACTTTTGTGCCTTGGTACTAGCTTCCAAACTTTGCATCTTCTGAATTGATTGAGCTCCTCTTGCATTGGAATAATCCATGAAGCATCCTCTTTTGCCTTATCGAATTTCTTTGGCTCAATCTGCGAAGGAAAACTTAAATGCAATGCTTCGTTAGCGGTACCTCTTCTTGTTCTTATATCGACATTGGTATCTCCGGTAATTTGATCAACTGGGTGATCTCTTTGGTGTCTGACCACCATATTTTTTGCATCATCCCTGATAGTCGGTTCTTCTGGTTCTGGTACCTCTTCTATTTCTTGAGGTTCTTCTTCTTCAGGTGTGACTGGTCAACCACAGAGACTATATCTGGAGCATTCTCCTTAATGACTTCTTCCAAGTTTAGCTCTTTAAGTTTTGAGCTATCACCTGCATCTTCAACAAAAATACTAGAAGAGCTGTTGTGAAGCATACTCGTCTCATCAAGAACAACATTTATTGACTCTTCTACAACCCGTGTTTTCTTATTAAAAATCTTATATGTCTTACTATGGCTACTATAGCCTACAAAGATACCTTCAAAACATTTTTCACTAAACTTAGTTTTGTAAAACTACCCATTGTTAAGCACGAAGCATTTACTACCAAAAATTCTAAAATAAGATATAGTTGGTTTCCTGCCCTTTAGAAGTTCATAAGGTGTCTTATGATGGTTCTTGTTGATTAATGCTCGGTTTTGCATATGACAAGCAGTGTTGATGGCTTCTGCCCAGAAGTATTTCGGAAGAGAAGAATCATTCAGCATTGTCCTGCTTGCCTCTATTAATGTTCAATTCTTTCTCTCAGTGACTCCATTTTGTTGTGGAGTATGAGGAGATGAAAACTCATGAAAGATACCTAAGCTTTCACAAAATTCTGTCATAGCCCCAGACTTGAATTCTGTTCTGTGGTCACTTCTGATTTTGACTACGGAGAAGTTTAGTTCATTCTGAATTTTACTAACAAAATTAGTGAAAGAATCAAAAGTATTTGACTTGTGTTTCAGAAAGAATACCCAAGAAAAATGTGAGTAGTCATCAACAATAATGTTGGGAAAACCCCTTTTGATTTAACTTAACAAATTCACTAAAAGTGATTTTTTTCTCTTAGGATTGAACTACCCAGTGTATAGTGAGGGTAATCTGGTCATTAGATGTCTTAGGATATCACACTAGAACTAGGGTGTCAAGACCAAGTCAAGAGAAGCAAAATTTGGGCAAAGTTAACACTTGCGTTGAATAAAATTCGATGCAACATCAAGATATTATCGACGCCACTCTGACTAGAAGTCCAAGTAGTTCACCTTTCTGTCGAAGTAATCCAAGTCGACGTTACGTCGAATTGATATCGACGAAGAGGCCATGGACTTTTCAGAGTACTTGAAGAAGTCGACGCAGCTTCTACTTCAACTCAGAGCAAAAGGAAGTATCTATCGAAGCCATCTAAAGTCGATGCAATGTCGACTTCATCTCGACGCAGATAATGAAGTTCAGAGACAAGCAATCAACTCGATGGTTACGTCGATTGGGTATCGACGCAACGTCGACTAGCAGAGTTCAGTCAGAGAAAGGATGAATTCGAAGCTGCTCCTACAAGAACTCGAAGGTGCGTCGATAAGAAAGGAAGTGAACTCGACGCTACGTCGAATACAGTTTGAAAAGGGAAACCTTTTCAGCTGTCATTTTTGATCCTCTCTCATGGCCCACCTCTCAAAAAGTCGTTTCCTAACGGCTCATTAATTGCCTCAAGTAGACAGAAGGACTACAAGAAGACAAAAAACTTTCTTGGAAACATGTTTAAGGTTGGTGAACGGGTCGGGAATTAAAGAAGGAAAAGGAGAGAATGTCCAGGGCAGAATACCTTTTCAGGGCTTACCAGAAAGGGAAATAAAAATTCAAAAATGAAGGGAGACAATAAAAGGGCAGATAAGAAGGAGACAAATCAGAGCACTTATCACAATCGGCTTACATCTTCTCTTTAGGCTTTTTTCTCTTCTCCTTCCTCCTCAGGAACCCTAACTGAGAACATACAGAGAAGATAAGAACAACTGCTCATCATCACAATTATATAGCAGGCTGGTCTTAATCAGAAGAGAAGGACAAAGTATCTGAAAGCTGTTCTTCATCATTATTACATAACAGCCAGATCTCAATCAGCAGAATCACAAAGGATCTGATAAACATAGCTTCTGCAAATCATCACCATCATAAGTAGAAGTTCATCAAGAGAAGAACCAGTGAAAAGATATAAGAAGTTGTTCTTCATACAGTCATCATAAGAATTCTGAAAATAGAATTTCTACAACCTTCCTCTTCTTCTTTCTACTTATATTTTCCTTCTGTAAAAGAGTTTTGTTAATCCCTCTTCAAAGGATTCAGTGGTTCAAGATGTCCTTATCAAAAGATCTGGTGGTTTAAGATCTCCTTATCAAAAGATCTGGTGGTTCATGATCTCCTTGTCAAAAGATCAGTGGTTCTTAGAGTCTCCTTACCAAAAGACGCAGGCACAGTGGTGCATCCCTTTCAGGCGGTAGAAGAGGGAGGTACCCACATTTTGGGGAACCTCTATAAAAATCTGTGTCTTATGGTTTGATAATTTTCTATGTTGTCCCTCATAGCTAGTTTACATTATTGTTTTCTGCTTTATATTCCAGCACTGTTTTATTCTGTCTGAGATCTTGATTAAGCATAAATCCTTAGAATATTTTATTGTTTTCACAGTTAGAATAGGAATAATTTTTAAATCTCTATTCATCCCCCCCCCCCCCCCCCCCCTCTAGAGGATTCTCAGAGGCACACTGTGCACTTTCAAATAACCAGCGTATAAGCTTTACCTCATAAACTCCTAACTAGCATGGGACCAAATAGATCCATATGAAGTAGATATAAGCATCTGGTAGAATCTTTGTCAATTATGCTTTTAAAGTTAGCCAGAGTCTGCTTGCCCATTTGGCATGCATGATAAGGTCTCTCTTTAATGCACTTAACGTCAGGTGTGTCACGTACTAAGCTGTGAGAAAATAGCATATTTATAGTTTTGAAATTAATATGTGCTAATCTCCTGTGTCATTGATCACAAATAGATGCACTATCTTTTGCCAAAAAGCATACTGGAGTAGAGGAATCTAAACAAAGAAAATTTAGGCAGAAAATATTCCTACTCCTAGTGTCTGTTAAAATAGTTTCTGACGTATCAGACGACTTTATCATGCACTTATCCTTGTAGAACTCAACCATATAGTCGTTGTCACAAAATTGACTTATGCTAATGAGATTATGTTATAATCCCTTGACATAAGCTACGTCTGTGAAAGAGACTATACCGTTGGTAATCATACCGTAGTCTTTTGTGATTCCCCGATCAGATCCACCAAAGATAACCTTTGGACCATCCTTGACTGGGGTGAAGTTTTGTAATAGGCTTCTTATTCTAGTCATGTGTCGTGAACATCCACTGTCCAAATACCATATTGGCGGGTTGTTGGCCTTTGGACATACCTGCAATTAATGATCAATTGCCCTTAGGAACCCAAACATTTTTGGGTCCTTGGCTTCTTGTTAGTTGACTTCCACTTGGAATGTTAGCATTGTGAGTGGTATGCCTTGCATTGTTAACAAGTGGAATTCTAGCATTCCTTGGATTAAACCAGCAATCCATGGATTAAACCAGCAATCCATGGCGAAGTGACCAACCTTGCCACAACACCAATAGTCAAACCTGTTGTACCTTCTTTTGCCCTCCTACTTGACTTTTTGAACAGGAGGTCTAGCAGGGGCTACCGACTTGGAGGTGGAAGCCTCGTGATTGCAGCAAACACAGGGCTCCTTCTCAAGTGGTTTTTTCGCAACAACTTTAACTTTTGGTGCTTTCTTTGCGGATGGTCCATGCACGAATGAACCATAGTCCTTGAGGACTATCTCTTTGTAAGGTTCTTTGAAAGCAGTCATTCCGAGGTTCTGGGGACGGCTCCATCCTTGGTTGCCCTTACTTGACTCAATGTGAGTTGGTCTTGTAAAGTGGTCATACGATGTTTCAAAGTCATATGTGTTCGTAGGGAACACAACCTTCTTGAAGGAAGGTTGACTCTGATCAGCCTTATCCTTACCCTTAACGGCTCTTTTCTTGTCCGCCTTACTTTTCTCGGTTTGATGACCAATACCACTGCCCTTCGGAGGAGCAGAAAAACTATCAATGAGAGGGAGGATGGTCTTTGGCATAGAGAAGCTTTCCACTAGCTTTCTCTCTACCACTATCTTTTCCTCCAGCTCAGTTATGGATTCTCCTTTTGCTTTAGCAGTTCAGTAGTGCTTAGAAGTTCATCCTTCAAGAGTTGGACTTCATCTCTGAGAGTAAGTAATTTTTCAATTTCTTCTCTCAGATCCGATTCCACAGTCTTGAGAGACTCAATCACCTTTGTCTGAGATTTGACTACCTTTCGGCACTTGTCAAATCCTTTCAATAAAGCCTTGTACTGGACTAATATAGCAAATTCTTCCTCTGAGGAGTAGCCTTCATCCGCAATGGAATCCGTCTCATATTTAGAAAGAGGAGTATGAGAATTTACCTTCCCCTCATATAGGGTGTCGTAGTTTTCCTCGTCGGTCTGAGCCATTAGATAGAAGAAGGCTTCTTCGTCCGAGCTTGACTCGTCGGAGTCGCTGCCGCTCATAGTTTTTGACTTTTTAGCCAAAAAGCTCTTTTCCTCCTTCTTCTTCTTTTTGAAGGGTTTCTTATCTTCTTTTCTTGATCCATCCTTCTTTTTGTATGGGCACTCACCAATCACATGCTCTGGATTATTACATCAATAACAAATGATATCAGTCGAAGAGTGTTTGTTCGGTTTAGATTTATACCTATCATTGTTGTAACTCTTCTTGTGATGTTCGCTATCACGTCTCGATCTTCTGTGATCTGATGAGGAGGACTGACCTCTTCTTTGCCTTCTCTTGTTCAGCAATCTCTTGAATTGCTTGGAGAGTAGGGAGAACTCTCCATCGGACATATCTAAGCTTGAGGAGCAAGCCGCAGACTCGTCATCTTCCTCTGATGACAATGTCCTTACCTGTACCATGACCTTGCTTTTCTTTGACCCTTCGGCCTTCAGAGCTACGAACTTCTCCTTTCCAGAAGTTTTGTTGCCTTCTTCCTCAGCTTTCCTGATGCTGAGCTTCAACTCATGGGAAATAAGCTTCCCGGATATTATTTGTGGCTCCATAGTAGCCAACTTTCCGAATTCCCTGATGGCAATGGCCTTGGTATCCCATTCTTTCATCAGGGATCTCAAGAACTTGTCATTCAGTTCACCCACGGTGAATTCCCGATCATAGTTCCTAAGACCGTTGATGATCTTGAAGAACTTCTCATACATGTCAGAAATAGAGTCCCTTGGATCCTGCTTAAATGCTTCATATTCTTGATTAAGAAGAGATCTTCAATCATCCCTTACTTCTTTCGTACCTTCCATCAAGACGACAAGAGAATCCCACATCTCTTTAGCAGATTTGCAATGGAAGAGATTCTACAGCATATAATCATCCACAATATTGGCAATTATATTCTTAGCCTTCTTATCCAATGAGACAAGAACAATCTCGTCCTTCGTCAAATCAAGCATCTTCTATGGAACTTGTACAACAGGGTTGATTGTAGATGCCTTCATTGGAATATGAGGACCTTCCTCAACTATCTGAAAGATTATTGGGTCGGCGGCTTCCATATAAAACTTGACTCTTTCCTTCCACATGGGAAAGTTTTCCATAGTGCAAACAGACAGCTTCATGGAAGAATCCTTGTTCTTATCCATTCCGGACATGGTGTCTTTGAACAACTAGATGGAGGAGTTTGTTCAAGGTGTTAACCTCTTAACGAACAACCTAGCTTTGATACCAATTGAAAGTATCTAGTTACTACCTAAATCACCTAGAGGGGGGTGAATTGGTGAGTTCTATGGCTTTTTAAGGGGAATTAAAATCTAGAAAGGAAAGCGCACAGAAAACAAAGCACACACAAACACAAGGATTTTATAGTGGTTCCCCAATGTGGGTACTCCACTTTCCCGCCTCACCTATCTAGCACGTCCGACTAGACTAGGCTACTTCACTAATCTCAGATTATGAAAATCTTACAACTCAGAGTACAACTCATACAAACTCAGAGAACAACCTCTCCTACGAACTCCGAGAACAAACTCTCCTACAAACTCGATCCTCTAAACTAGGATCTACAAAAACTTGGAAGAAAATCTTCCTACAAGAATATGTAAAAAATATTACAACTACTATGGATTGAAATCCAATCTCTAATAATCTCAAGGAGATTCTACTTCTTCAGATCTGAAAAGATGAATCTCCTTCTTCCTTGAAAAAGATGAAATATTGAACTTGAATGGGAAAGAAGAAATCCTTTTACTTGAAAGAGCTTGATCTAAAAACTTAAAGGGGACAACAAGATCTAAACTGAACTTCAGAGAGATTTAGATCTGAGATTTTGTTGCAACCAAACTTCTGAGAAGAATCGTGCGAGAGCTTTGTCGACAGCAGAAATGTCTTCTTGCAAAAACGAGAATAGCCGACAGTCGGAAATGGCGATTTGCGATCTCTTAAGATTAGCACGATTAGGGTTGAACGAAATAACCCTTCAATATTTATATCGATCCTTCTCAAACGGCTATAAACAAAAATTACGGAAAGAGCACCATATGTACTATACATGGCGGAAGCCCTAAAGGAAAGCCGTCTGTGAATTTGAAAAAGATGCAATATGTCTTCATTCGTCGAATGAGAAGAATTAACCGACGAATTCATTTCATCACTCGACAAATTCACTTCGACTGTGTACAAGAACGAGCTGACTTCATTTGTCGAGTAAGAATACTTATTCGATAAATTCTCACTCGACGAAGTCACTTTGAGAATCGATGGCAAAGGCTTACCTTCAAGATGAGACGGGAAGAAACTAAAATAGAGATTTCTCGTGAAGTAAATAATTACTCGACGAAAATACTTTGTTACCGGACGAATGCACTTGGATTATTCGACGAAAATACTTAGAATAATTTTCTTTCATTCCTTAAAACAACAGTAGCCTCCCTTAGCTTCTCCTTATTGTTTGATAGAGAAGTACACCCCAATAGAGAGACTTCACATGAGTCAACACTTTGGTCTACACAATAAGGAATTACATTGCATAGGCATGTGTTTTATGACCCATTGAAACCTGACATTGGTTTGTACTTAGCAATTAATACCCTGCAAACACATAACTAAAATGCCACATCAAATACAATATCAATTCATCATAGTTTAAAGGATACTTCTTCAAATCAAGGTTATTGTGGCTACAATACCCAACAGTTACATTATAGTCCTTATCTTTTTGAATATGTTCAATCATGCTTGCCTATTAGTTATGAAAATTTTCAAGGTTAAAGCTCAAATGTGAAGAGACTAGCAATATTGTTGGAATGAGCAAACTATAACAAAAATGCTACTATTGGTTATTTTGTTCTATCTTTCCGCATTACTAATTTGACTATGTTGTTTTTACTATACTTTATCATGCTTACTTCTAAAGTTCTTTTTTCTTCACTTGTGCTTGTCAAACTATATTGCATTTCTTTCATCAAGTAGTATCCTTTTTCAAATTACTTTGAAAAGCAAGTGGTTGAATTCCTTTGATAAAAACATAGAATGTTGTTCCTTCACGCTTATCATATCCATTCTACGCTGTGCTACTCTCTCCCTCAGCTCGATCACGAATAACCTTATGTATAAACAAAACTCTTAATCATCTCTTAGTTACGTCACAACGTTTGTCTTCTATCTTCTAGTTTTGTTTCACTCCACCCACTTTTGCTAATAACAAAAAGGAGAGAATAAAATGATAAATCATAATGATTAAAGGAGTAAGATTCACTAGATTAAGGGAGAGCATACATCCAGTCTATGAGAGCATCCACTAAGGGGGAGCACTTAAGCAGGGGGAGCACAATTTAACAATCTATAAGTATTATTAATGTCTCTATATTGCTTAGTGTCATATATCATTCTAAACACATCTCTCTTATATATGAATCTAATTTATCTATATTAGATTTGTTATTATCAAAAGGGCCGGGGGAGATTGTTGGAATATGGTTTTCCGCATCCCTTTGATTTGAGAATAACAAATCCTGCTTATATTTGATCATGGTTGCCATTGTGTTTTTAGTATGCAGACTTGAACAGATATGACACTAGGATGCTACATTATTGGTCTGGACATGCCTACAAGATGAAAAAATGGAATAATATCTAACGCCAAGCGTTAGTACTTAACGTCGGCGTTGACTCCCGTTCCCATCAAGAGAAATGTGGCAAGGAGGGAAGCTGTCGTGATTGAAGGAGCACTTTAGGAGTGATCTGACCTAACGCCAGGGTTAGCCTCAACACCAGCATTAGGGTTGCCTAAAATGAATGTTTCCTAAAGTGCAGTATCTCCTTCCTGTTTTGAAGATCCGAGCCATCAAAACATTTCTATACTGGGTCAACGCAATGCATTAGCTTTCAGTCCTATAAATAGGTGGATTTCGTCTTCTTCAACTACTGATCATATAGAGCCCTATTGCAGCATTTCTGAAACTCTGCAAGGGCCGTATTTTTCAGACCACCATCTCTCACACAAATTCAAGAGAAGATTTCAAGGAGGATCAGATCAACGCTTACTCAACGCGAAGAACGCACGCTTTCACTTCGGCGATATTCAGCAAGCCTTCACTATCTCCAGAATTCTTCTTAGGGAGTTTTTTTATTTGTGTTTTTGTCTTTCTGTTTGTAACTCTTTTATTATAAACGTGGAGTAAATTTGCCTCGTGTTGGAGACTAGGTCTGGGTAGGACTTATGGAAAAATTCGCCTCGTGTTGGCGACTGGGTCTAGAGAGTGGATCTAGGGGGTGCTCGAGGCCTTTCTGGGGATAGAAGGGCTAGAGCGGCTTGATGCGGTATCCGGGGAGAGATCGGCTAAAAACAACTGGTTCTTAGTGAGAAGGGTCGGTATACAAAACAAAAAGAGTATTTCATATTTCGCCTTGGATTTCTATCGTCATAGAAATCAGATTTTGTAACCAAATTTTATTAATGATAATCATGTCATTTTCTATGTAATAAAATTGATTTACTACTCTTTGTTTTTTATTCACTCTTATTCAAATAAAATATCAAAAGTTTTCTATAAAAACTTAAGTTTTCTATAAAAACTTAAGTTTTCTAAAACCCTTATTCACTCCCCCCTCTAAGGGCGCCTCAAGATCCAACAGATATGTCAAGTCCGTCTCGACGATATTGTACTTAGTGGAATTTGAGAAGTACTGAACATATTGTTTAGTCTCTGTAAGCATAAATTGAACAAACCATCAAATACATAATGTTTTTATCATTGACCTGAGCACTTCTTCAAATCAGGAATATTGCTGGACAATGTTCCCAACAAAGTTGACGCTAGATGGGATGTATTTCTTCGACTTTCGGCTGGTAGCAGGAGCAGTGGGAGGGGGCAGTGACGTGGTGTTAGAATATAAATTTTGGGAGATGTGAAATAAAGAAGGGATTGGCGGGCATATATGGGATGATGGGTTTTTCGGTAGGAAAACCAAATGATTAAAATACCCATATATATATACACACACTCACACACGAGCAGCTCCGCACGGACTTCGCCCATGCTCGCTGACTCTTAGCGGGCTTTGCCCGCGTTCAAACGGACTGCGTCCATATAGAAATTTGAACGGGCTGCGGGTGAAATTATTATTATCTATAAATTTATTACTATCTATAAAATTTATTTAATTTTTATCTCTCCCCTCCCTCTTCTCCCTCCTCCCCCCTACTGAGGACACCAATTAATAGAAAAAGCAAAAGCTCCTCTCTCTCTCATCTCTCTTTTTCCTCTCTTTCTCCGTTCTATTTTCCCAATCAGCCTCTCTCTCCTCTCGCTCCTCTCTCTTCCCCTCTCTCCTAAAATAAATAAAGATATTCTCTCCTTCTCTCTCTCTACACTATCCCTAATATTCGGCTGCCCTCTCTCCCCCTCTCTCCTCTCTTTCTTTATCTCTCTCTCCATCTTGAAGGATGCGCCCCCCTTTCTCTCTCTCAACTCCCTTTCTCTCTCCCCCCTTTCACCCTCTCTCAAATAGGAGAACGATATATATTTTCTCTTCGGACGAAACTACATGCACTCAATAAATTACAAACAAATCGCAAACTGTGAGAAGGGAATTTTTAATAGCAAACACGTAATCCTAGGTAGAAAAAAAATCCCCTTCTCACATACAACCTTATGGGGCCCACTTATTTGCGATTTGTTTGCGACTTATTGAGTGTCCATATAGTTTTATCCTTTCTCTTCTCTCCCTTCTACGTATTATATTAAATTTTTTTGGATGGCTGTGATGAAAGATTTGACATATATTAGATAACCCAGATTAAATTTGGAGAGCCCAAACTATTTTTTAATCTCTCTTTATATATATCTTTAACTACTATATACAAGAAGTTATCTTGGGTGCAACGTTCAAAATTGTCAAATATATATTATGAAAAAATGGAAAAAAATATATTACTAATTTTTTTTTTACTCCAATGACTTAACATATATTATGAAAAATGAAAATTCACAAAATATAATGGCTATTTCTATAATTACACTATATCTCTATAATAAAAATAATGATGGAAATTCATAAAATCCAAAAGTTTTTAGTAGACCTCCTACACCTACTATGATAGGTAATTATTAGACCTCCTAAACCTACTTTAAAACAATTTTTTATTAAAATACAAATGTTTTTGAAAAAAAAATTATAAAATATTAATTAAAATTTTTGTGCGAAGATTTTGAGTACTCACATGTATATGTTGTAGGCGCAAAGGCGGGCGAAGCCACCCACGCGAGCCGACCGACGACGACGGTGGGCTTCGCCAGCCCCCGGTCGGTTCGCGTGCACAAAAATTTTAATTAATATTTTATAATTATTTTTTTTCAAAAACATTTATATTTTAATAAAAAATCATTATAAAGTAGGTCTAGAATGTCTAATGATTACCTACCATAGTATGGGTAGGAGGTCTACTAAATATATATATATATATATATATTGTTGCGGGTCGCACACGGCTGTTCCGCGGTCCGGTCTAGATCGACCGCCTTAGCTCGAGAGTCGAGCCGGTGCGCGCAATCAGTTAATGTGGACGGCAATGGACAAGGAGACTTTTTACCTTGGAAAACCCCAAGGCGGGGTGAAAAACCACGTCGTCGAAGCTGTGCCGACTAAACTTCACTATTTTGCGGGAGGTTACAGCCTTTAGAGAAATAGAGGGCGACAGGCCGCGCCTCTTTACAATCTTGAGTGAGAGAGATGTTCGGAGGGTGACAGGCCACCTCTCGCGATGCTGGGTAACTTGGGAAAATTCTCTAAGTCCTGGACTCTTCAGTCTTTGGACTGGACTCCTCGAGGATCGTGGCTTCACTTGTGCTCTAAGCTTTGCCTTGGGTGAGAGCCTCGAAGCGCACTGGGAGAGTGCGAACCTTGGGGAAGAGTGCACACGTTGAGGGTGTGCACGCGTTGGAGCGGAGTGTGCACGGTGCTCGCGTCGGCGGAACGGACGATGCTCACTTCCGCGGAACGGAGGAGGCACGTAGGAGGATTTCCCGGTGGTAGGATTCCTGTAGAGAGAGAAAGAGAGAGAGAGATTTCCCAGAGAGAGAGAGAGTCTGATCCAAATGAAGACCCCTGGGGTCCTATTTATAGGATTCTGGGGTAGTTATGGCGGTTATGGTGTGCGGATAGCGCCTTTTAATTAAATAAGTAATTAAATAAATAGGAAAATAGAAAGATCGGACGACCCATACGCGACCCTTCCATGATCGGGCGGTTTGGTAACCGCCGGGTGGTTATCTCGCCGGAGCGGCGACGCCGGCCACCGCCGTAATCCCAAAAATGGGCGGCGGTGGCGGTGGCGGCGGTGGCGGCGGTGGCGGCGGCCTTCTTCCTCGCGGGGAAGAAGGGCAGGCCGCCGCCTTCTCTCAAGGAGGGAGGGGCGGCCGGCCCCTTCCAAGGAGAGGGGCGGCCGGCCCCCTCCAAGGGAGGGAGCGGACGGCCCCTCCCAAGGAAGGGGCGGACGGCCCCTTCCAAGAAGAGGGGCGGTCGGCCCCCTCCAAGGGAGGGAGCGGCCGGCTCCCTCAAGGGAGGGGGCGGCCGGCCAAGGCCGGCCACCTCAAGGGAGGGGGCGGCCGGCCAAGGCCGACCCCCTCAAGCCGAGGGCGGCCGGCCGGGCCGACCCCTTCCAAGGAGGGGGCGGCCATGGCCGACCCCCTCCATGGAGGGGGCGGCCAGTCCCCTCGAGGGAGGGGGCGGCCGGCCCCTTCCAAGGGGGCGGCCGAGGCCGGCCCCCTCAAAGAGGAGGCGGCCGGCCCCCTCGAAGGAGGGGCGGCCATGGCCGACCTTCTCCAAGGAGGGGTCTGCCAAGGCCGGCCGGCCCCCTTGAGGGAGGGGGCGGCGCGCGGTGGTCGGCGGCCGGCCTCCCTCTCGAGAGAGGGGGCGGCGGTTAGCCCGTATTGGGCTCGGCGGTTTGCCTCTCGTGAGCGGTTACGCGTAGTGGGCGGTTACGCCGAGTGGCGGTTACGCCGTAGTGGCGGTTACGCCTAGTGGCGGTTACGTCGAGTGACGGTTACGCCAAGTGGCGGTTACGCCGAGCGGCGGTTACGCCGTTTGACCGGACATGATGGAGAAAGTGGGGTTAGTGGGGGTTTGGAAAACCACCCACTAACCACCCTAAACCGGGCTCTAAATATGAGTACGCATCAATTGCCCCCCAAGACCTTTGACGGGGAGAACGCTCGGCTTAAGGAGGAGAAGGTCTTTCCCCTACGAACGCTTGTTTCCATCATGGCAGGATGCGAGGAGATTGCTCGCGAGGTAAGTGAATCCATCGCGGGGATAGGTCGCGGTAGAAGGAACGGTGCACCCAAACGAGTGCGGAGAGCGGAGTGCCGCCGGGGCGCAAGCGGGTGCGCCCCGGGCTGCCGCTTCCAACAGCGTGCACGAGCGTGCGCGCCCCAGGGGAGTGCGCGCGGGAGCGCGCGCCCCGGGTGAGCGCGCGTGGGCGCGCGCGCCCCGGGCGGGCGCGTGCGCGCACGGGGTGACCGGGCGCGCGGGCGCTCGGGTCGAGCGCGTGCGGATGCGCGCCCGTGATCGCGTGCGCGTTTGGGTTGAGCGCGCGTTTGGCTTGATCGCGCGCTCGCACGGGGTGTCCGGGTGCGCGCGCGTTTGGGTTGAGCGCGCGCGGATGCGCGCCCGTGATTGCGCGCGCGTGGACGCGCGCGGGCGCGCGTGCTCCGGGCGAGTTTGCGTGGGCGCGCGCGCTCGCGGTCCACGCGTGCGGGTTCGCGTGCTCCGGGCGAGCGCGCACATGCGCGCGCTCTCCGGGCGATCCCGGGCGGGTGCGTGTGCTTGCGGCGAACGCGCGCGGGAGCGTAGGGGCTAATGTTGGCCGATTCTGAACTTATTTTCCTGCTTTATTCTTGCAGGTGTCCAAGCGTGGAGGTTTCGGGCGCCCAATGAGAGGTCGCTCTTTTCTGAATGTCGAGGGTATTGCTGTCGAAGACCCTTGTTTGTATATTTGCGTTTGGTGTAACAGTGGTGCTTTGACCGGACTTGCCTGAGAGGAGTTGAGTCTCTACTTTTTGTTCTGGGCGAGGACCATTGGTCCGATCGTCCACTGTGGTAAGCGTTGGTGCGGTTCTTTGACCGACTTTGCCTTCAAGGAAGGACCGAGGGTCCTGTCACTTGTCTCAGACGAGGATCGTGGGTCCGGTCGTCCGTTAGGATAGGTGTAGGTACGGTCCTTTGACCGACCTTGCCCTCAAGGAAGGACCGAGGGTCCTGTCGCTTGTCTCAGACGAGGATCGTGGGTCCGGTCGTCCGTTAGGATAGGTGTAGGTACGGTCCTTTGACTGACCTTGCCTTCAAGGAAGGACCGTGGGTCCTGTCGCTTGTCTCAGACGAGGACCGAGGGTCCGGTCGTCCGTTAGGATAGGTATAGGTGCGATCCTTTGACCGACCTTGCCACCAAGGAAGGATCGAGGGTCCTGTCGCTTGTCTTAGACGAGGACCGAGGGTCCGGTCGTCCGTCTTCTACAGGTGTAGGTGCGATCCTTTGACCAACCTTGCCACCAAGGAAGGACCGAGGGTCATGTCGCTTGTCTTAGACGAGGACCGAGGGTCCGGTCGTCCGTCTTCTATAGGTGTAGGTGCGATCCTTTGACCGACCTTGCCACCAAGGAAGGACCGAGGGTCCTGTCGCTTGTCTTAGACGAGGACCGAGGGTCCGGTCGTCCGTCTTCTACAGGTGTAGGTGCGATCCTTTGACCGACCTTGCCACCAAGGAAGGACCGAGGGTCCTATCGCTTGTCTTAGACGAGGACCGTGGGTCCGGTCGTCCGTCTTCTACAGGTGTAGGTGCGATCCTTTGACCGACCTTGCCACCAAGGAAGGACCGAGGGTCCTGTCGCTTGTCTTAGACGAGGACCGAGGGTCCAGTCGTCCGTCTTCTACAGGTGTAAGTGCGATCCTTTGACCGACCTTGCCACCAAGGAAGGACCGAGGGTCCTGTCGCTTGTCTTAGACGAGGACCGAGGGCCCGGTCGTCCGTCTTCTACAGGTGTAGGTGCGATCCTTTGACCGACCTTGCCACCAAGGAAGGACCGAGGGTCCTGTCGCTTGTCTTAGACGAGGAACGAGGGTCCGGTCGTCCATCTTCTACAGGTGTAGGTGCGATCCTTTGACCGACCTTGCCACCAAGGAAGGACCGAGGGTCCTGTCGCTTGTCTTAGACGAGGACCGAGGGTCCGGTCGTCCGTCTTCTACAGGTGTAGGTGCGATCCTTTGACCGACCTTGCCACCAAGGAAGGACCGAGGGTCCTGTCGCTTGTCTTAGACGAGGACCGAGGGTCCGGTCGTCCGTCTTCTACAGGTGTAGGTGCGATCCTTTGACCGACCTTGCCACCAAGGAAGGACCGAGGGTCCTGTCGCTTGTCTTAGACGAGGACCGAGGGTCCGGTCGTCCATCTTCTACAGGTGTAGGTGCAATCCTTTGACCGACCTTGCCACCAAGGAAGGACCGAGGGTCCTATCGCTTGTCTTAGACGAGGAACGAGGGTCCGGTCGTCCGTCTTCTACAGGTGTAGGTGCGATCCTTTGACCGACCTTGCCACCAAGGAAGGACCGAGGGTCCTGTCGCTTGTCTTAGACGAGGACCAAGGGTCCGGTCGTCCGTCTTCTACAGGTGTAGGTGTGATCCTTTGACCGACCTTGCCACCAAGGAAGGACCGAGGGTCCTGTCGCTTGTCTTAGACGAGGACCGAGGGTCCGGTCGTCCGTCTTTTACAGGTGTAGGTGCGATCCTTTGACCGACCTTGCCACCAAGGAAGGACCGAGGGTCCTGTCGCTTGTCTTAGACGAGGACCGAGGGTCCGGTCGTCCGTCTTCTACAGGTGTAGGTGCGATCCTTTGACTGACCTTGCCACCAAGGAAGGACCGAGGGTCCTGTCGCTTGTCTTAGACGAGGACCGAGGGTCCGGTCGTCCGTCTTCTACAGGTGTAGGTGCGATCCTTTGACCGACCTTGCCACCAAGGAAGGACCGAGGGTCCTATCGCTTGTCTTAGACGAGGACCGAGGGTCCGGTCGTCCGTCTTCTACAGGTGTAGGTGCGATCCTTTGACCGACCTTGCCACCAAGGAAGGACTGAGGCTCCTGTCGCTTGTCTTAGACGAGGACCGAGGGTCCGGTCGTCCGTCTTCTACAGGTGTAGGTGCGATCCTTTGACCGACCTTGCCACCAAGGAAGGACCGAGGGTCCTGTCGCTTGTCTTAGACGAGGACCGAGGGTCCGGTCGTCCGTCTTCTACAGGTGTAGGTGTGATCCTTTGACCGACCTTGCTACCAAGGAAGGACCGAGGGTCCTGTCGCTTGTCTTAGACGAGGACCGAGGGTCCGGTCGTCCGTCTTCTACAGGTGTAGGTGCGATCCTTTGACCGACCTTACCTGCGTTTCGACTCGCCTACTTTACTTTGGAGGAAGTGGGAGGAAAGGAGAATCGCATTATATGCAATAGGTGTTTAGTCGGAGATTATATTGTCTCGTATTATCAATGCAAATTCGAGAGATAGTTGGTTTGAGTTTTGCCTATTGATAGAAACGGCGCAAGTTGCTTGCGTTCCATGTTCGAGGCAGTGTCTTGCCTTCCGGTGACCTTAACTTGTACGTCCCAGGTTTTACTGCTGCGGTGACGACGTAAGGGCCTTCCCAAGCTGGTGAGAGTTTGTCCTTTTGAGGCCCTTTCCCGGCTGACTCCACTGTCTGGAGGACCAAGTCCCCGACATTGATGGGTCGGGGTTTTACCCTTCTGTCGTAGAGTCGGGCTATGCGTCTTTGGTAGATAGCTGCGCGTTGTGCGGCCTCGTCCCGACACTCCTGAACTAAGTCCAGGTTTTCACGTAGCAGTTGATCATTTTCTGCCGGATTGAAGGCTTGTACTCTGGCACCGGGTACTCCAATGTCTACTGGGATTATGGCTTCCGTCCCATAACATAGGTTGAAAGGCGTTTCTCCGATTGGGGTCCTCTCCGTTGTTCGGTATGCCCATAGCACGTTGAGGAGCTCTTCCGCCCATTGCCCTCCCATGTTTTGTATGCGTGTGTTCAACCCCTTTAGTATTGTACGATTCGTGACCTCAACCTGGCCGTTGGTCTGGGGGTGTGCTACGGCTGTATGGCGCAGGTTGATTTTCAGGTCCTCACACATCTGAGTAAAGGATCGCCCTGTGAACTGCGTTCCGTTATCGGCCATGATTATCGCTGGTATCCCGAACCTGCAAATGATGTTCTTCCAGATGAATCGCTTTGCGTTTTCTTCTGTGATTTTGGCAAGTGGCTCAGCTTCAACCCACTTAGTGAAATAATCAACTGCTAGGATGATGAACTTTCTCTGCCCAGATGCCACCGGGAGGGGACCAAGCAGGTCGATCCCCCATTGCGCGAAAGGCCATGCCCCTTGTAGCGCGGTGAGATTCACCGGCGCTTGGCGAGGGATACTAGCGTGGAATTGGCAGCTCCGATATTTCTGGACGAAACTGATCGCATCTTTTTTTATTGTGGGTCAGTAGAATCCTTGGCGTATGATTTTTCGTGCTAGGGCCCTTCCTCCCAGGTGCTCCCCACATACTCCCTCGTGTACTTCTTTTAATGCGTATTCGGCGTCCGCGTCTGCCAGGCATTTTAGGTAGGGTCCGGAGTATGCACGTTTATACATTTCTCCTTCTATGATTGTGAAGGTGGCCGCTCTCACCCTTAGCTTTCTGGCCTCCATAGGTTCCCCAGGTAGGGTTCCCTGCTCGATGTAAGCCTTGATGGGGGTCATCCAGCATGGGCCTGCCTGTCCTATGGTTGTGACTTCCCACGGCCCCTGAATGCTTGGGACAACGATTTCTTCGATCCTTCTCCGACGGGACTGGTATTTGGTGGTTGAATTTGCCAATTTTGACAGTGTGTCTGCCCGTGCATTTTGCTCCCGGGGGATATGCAAGATTTGGTAGGTCGGGATTTTTTGGAGGAGCGACTTTGCCAACCGCAGGTATAGCATCAGCTGTTCGCTTTTGGCCTCGAAGTCCCCTTCTACCTGCGACACCACTAACTGTGAGTCTGTGTAGATGGTGAGGTTTTCGGCATTAAGGTCTATGGCGAGTCGTAGCCCGGCGATCAGCGCTTCGTACTCGGCCGCATTGTTTGTGGCTGAGAAATTCAATCGCAGGTCGTACTCCAGAGTTATTTCTTCTAGGCTGATTAGAAGGATTCTTGCCCCTGCGTTGTCTGCGCTTGAAGCTCCGTCCACAAATAGGACCCAACGGGCCTTGGTTGTGAGATCTGGCTGTGTCCTTTCTGGTGCAATTGTACTTTCCACGACAAAGTCAGCAAGGACTTGCGACTTTATATCCGGCCTTGGGAGGAACTGTATGTCGAATTCCCCTAGCTCCACATCCCACTTCACCAACCTTCCTGAGGCTTCGGGCCTTTGGAGGATTGCCTTGAGCGGAAGTTGCGTGAAGACTTTGATGGTATGAGCCTGAAAATATGGTCGGAGCTTTCTGGCTGAGAAGACGAGGGCCAAAGCCGTTTTGTCCGCCGTGGGGTACCTTTTCTCGGTGTCAGTGAGAATCTTGCTGAGGTAGTATACAGGCCTTTGGACTCCTCCTTCTTCCTTGACGATGACGGAGCTGAGAGCGGTGGGAGACACTGCCAAGTACATGAAAAGGATATCCCCATGAATTGGTTTTGATAGAAGCGGCGGAGATGCCAGGTACTTCTTCAAGTTTTCGAAGGCTGTCTGGCACTCG
The DNA here is from genome assembly GCA_033032865.1 of Dactylorhiza incarnata. Classification (NCBI taxonomy): domain Eukaryota; kingdom Viridiplantae; phylum Streptophyta; class Magnoliopsida; order Asparagales; family Orchidaceae; genus Dactylorhiza; species Dactylorhiza incarnata. The sequence goes on from JAWHQI010000039.1 coordinate 13,167,036, forward strand.
TCAGTCCATTGGAACCCGGAGTTGCGGGCCCCTCGAAGGATCTTGAAGAAAGGTAGGTATTTGTCCCCGGTCCGGGCCATGAAACGGGATAAGGCGGCGATCCTGCCATTCAACCTCTGAACCTCTTTGATGGATCGTGGCGGAGTCATCTCCTCCAATGCCTTAATTTTCTCCGGGTTGGCTTTGATCCCTCTTTGTGTGACCATGAAACCCAAGAATTTACCTGCCGTAACTCCGAACACACATTTGCTAGGGTTGAGCCGCATTTGGAAGCGGTGGAGGAAACGGAAACATTTGTCCAAATCCTGCAGGTGATTACTGCGAAGAGTGCTTTTGACTAACATGTCATCTACACATACTTCCATCGTTTGCCCGATCAAATCTTTGAAGACGTTGTTCATCAGTCTTTGATAAGTGGCTCCTGCGTTCTTTAATCCAAATGGCATCACCTTATAGCAGTAGGTCCTCCTATCCGTCCTGAACGCCGTGTGCTCTTCATCTTTTGGATTCATACGGATTTGATTGTAGCCAGAGTATGCGTCCATGAAGCTGAGAAGCTGATGCCCAGCAATGGCGTCGACGAGTTGATCGATTCGAGGGAGGGGGAAGCTGTCTTTTGGACAGGCCTGATTAAGGTTGTTGTAGTCTACGCACATTCTCCACTTTCCGGAGGCCTTTTTAACTAGGACCACGTTTGCCAACCACGTGGGGTACTCTACTTCTCGGATGAATCCGGCTCCTAAGAGCTTTTTCACCTCTTCTTCAATGGCCTGAAGGCGCTCCGGGGAGAAGCTCCGTTTCTTCTGAATGACGGGCCTGCATGCAGGGTTAATATTCAAAGAATGAGCGATGATCCCTGGATCTACCCCTGGCATGTCCTCCAGGCCCCAAGCGAAGACGTCGACGTTAGCGCGCAGGAAGGTTATATACTCCTTCTGCTCTTCCTGCGTTAGGAGGGATCCAATTTGCACCACCCGGGACGGATCCTGGTGTGATAGCGCGACACTGACAAGTCCTTCGACTGGGGATGCACGTTGCAGGGCCGCCTCGTCGCGCAAGTCGAAGTCGTCGATGCTCAAGGCAGCCCCTGTTGTCCTTCGAGTCTGGTTGAAGTTGCAACTGCGTGCTGCTCCTTGGCTCCCGCGGACTATTCTGGTCCCATGAGCAGTAGGGAACTTCATAGAGAGATGCGACACGGAGTGGATTGCCCCGAAGATGATTTGAAGGGGCCTCCCAAAGATGGCATTGTAGGCGGAGTCAGAATCCACGACCACGAACAGGATGTTGTGAGTGTCCTGCTTGGGAAAACTCCCCAGTGTCACCTGGAGAGTTATCGTCCCTTGAACTTCTACCGGGCGGTTGTCGAAGCCATAAACGGGTCCTGCCACGGGGCTGAGGTGCTCTTTAGTGAGCCTCATGCTTTGCAGGGTCTTCATGTACAGTACGTCGATCGAACTTCCGATATCTACCAGAATTCTCTTGATGCTGTAACATGGGGTTCCTATTATCACGGTGATAACCAAAGGATCTTGATGGGGGAGCATTAGTCCTTCGAAGTCCTCGCTCCCGAAGGTGATACTAGTGTCCTGTCGCGGTTTCTTATCCTCGCGCTCTCTGCTTGATTTTGCTATGGAGAGAACATGATCTGCCAGGATTGGAGATCCTGCGATTGTTTCGACTTTCTCCCCAACTGCCATTGGCCCTTTGCAGGTGCCGAGTCCTGGAAGACTGAACTCGGGCGGAACTGGACTCTCAAGGTCCGCTTCCGCTAGCTGTGATGCGCCGTGAGCGGGGCGGCGCACGTCTTCATCATCATGCCCCCCGAGTCTCTGCTCTTCCCCCATCTCGCGCCTTAATTCTCCCTGCGCGAGCCAGGCGCTCCTTCTTGCCATTGCCGTCGGTTACGAGTATCACTGTGCTGGGATACTGTCTTCTGAATTCTAGAGCTTTTGGGAACGACTTCCCACAGACGGCGCCAAACTGTTGCGGGTCGCACACGGCTCTTCCGCGGTCCGGTCTAGATCGACCGACTTAGCTCGAGAGTCGAGCCGGTGCGCGCAATCAGTTAATGTGGACGGCAATGGACAAGGAGACTTTTTACCGTGGAAAACCCCAAGGCGGGGTGAAAAACCACGTCGTCGGAGCTGTGCCGACTAAACTTCACTATTTTGCGGGAGGCTACAACCTTTAGAGAAATAGAGGGCGACAGACCGCGCCTCTTTACAATCTTGAGTGAGAGAGATGTTCGGAGGGTGACAGGCCACCTCTCGCGATGCTGGGTAACTTGGGAAAATTCTCTAAGTCCTGGACTCTTCAGTCTCTGGACTGGACTCCTCCAGGATCGTGGCTTCACTTGTGCTCTAAGCTTTGCCATGGTTGAGAGCCTCGAAGCGCACTGGGAGAGTGCGAACCTTGGGGAAGAGTGCACACGTTGAGGGTGTGCACGCGTTGGAGCGGAGTGTGCACGGTGCTCACGTCGGCGGAACGGACGATGCTCACTTCCGCGGAACGGAGGAGGCACGTAGGAGGATTTCCCGGTGGTACGATTCCTGTAGAGAGAGAAAGAGAGAGAGAGATTTCCCAGAGAGAGAGAGTCTGATCCAAATGAAGACCCCTGGGGTCCTATTTATAGGATTCTGGGGTAGTTATGGCGGTTATGGTGTGCGGATAGCGCCTTTTAATTAAATAAGTAATTAAATAAATAGGAAAATAGAAAGATCGGACGGCCCATACGCGACCCTTTCATGATCGGGCGGTTTGGTAACCGTCGGGCGGTTATCTCGCCGGAGCGGCGACGCCGGCCACCGCCGTAATCCCAAAAATGGGCGGCGGTGGCGGCGGCCTTCTTCCTCACGGGGAAGAAGGGCCGGCCGCCGCCTTCTCTCAAGGAGGGAGGGGCGGCCGACCCCTTCCAAGGAGAGGGGCGGCCGGCCCCCTCCAAGGGAGGGAGCGGACGGCCCCTCCCAAGGAAGGGGCGGCCGGCCCCTTCCAAGAAGAGGGGCGGGCGGCCCCCTCCAAGGGAGGGAGCGGCCGGCTCCCTCAAGGGAAGGGGCGGCCGGCCAAGGCCGGCCCCCTCAAGCCGAGGGCGGCTGGCCGGGCCGACCCCTTCGAAGGAGGGGGCGTCCATGGCCGCCCCCTCCATGGAGGGGGCGGCCGGCCCCCTCCAAGGGGGCGGCCGAGGCCAGCCCCCTCAAAGAGGAGGCGGCCGGCCCCCTCGAAGGAGGGGCGGCCATGGCCGACCTCCTCCAAGGAGGGGTCGGCCAAGGCCGGCCGGCCCCCTTGAGGGAGGGGGCGGCGCGCGGTGGCCGGCGGCCGGCCTCCCTCTCGAGAGAGAGGGGGCGGCGGTTAGCCCGTATTGGGCTCGGCGGTTTGCCTCTCGTGAGCGGTTACGCGTAGTGGGCGGTTACGCCGAGGGGCGGTTACGCCGTAGTGGGCGGTTACGCCTAGTGGCGGTTACGCCGAACGGCGGTTACGCCAAGTGGCGGTTACGCCGAGCGGAGGTTACGCCGTTTGACCGGACATGATGGAGAAAGTGGGGTTAGTGGGGGTTTGAAAAACCACCCACTAACCACCCTAAACCGGGCTCTAAATATGAGTACGCATCATATATAAACGTTTATAAACATTTATAATGTCAGAAACGTTTATAAACGTTTTGTTAATAATGTTAATATTATAATATAAACATTTATATCATAAACGTTTATAAATAAACGTTTATGTGATATAAATGTTTATGTTATAAATCTTTATATATATTATAAATTATAATATTATTAATAAATAAAATATTATTTTATTATAAAAAGTTATTGATATTTATAATTAAATGTATTAAATGTTTTAATAAATTTTGAAATAAAATTTGAATTTATAAATAGCTTTCTAAAATGTAAAATTTATATACAATATTTTTCTATTCTTTCTTCTTAACTTCTCGTATTTTCAATACTATCTTCTTGCGATTCTACGTTTGCTTAATTCAATGAAAGTTTGAGCGCTTTGTGCTTCTTCTGTGTCCGGGCACATCGAAGTTTCAGGATCTAGTCGGGTGTTGTACCTTGAAAAAGTGAGCATCAGTTGAATGCTCTTCCGAAGAGTGGTGCAACTTCTTTAGTGCAGTGATCACACGTCTTATCTAGACTCGATTTCTTATTTACCTTTTTATAGTATTGTATTTGAGGTCCTAAATACTTGTTTTGCATTACAAAAATTTCTATTAAAAAATATTTTACTATTTATTTCTAAAGAAAAATATTACAATAATTTTATTATATAGGTAAAATTTCTTAACAATCGTGGATCTGCCTTAGGGCGAAATATTTCGGTGAGTTATAATCGGGATAGATCCACGTCATTGATTTATATAATTGGAATATTTCAAAAATATAGGAAAAATAATTCTCCTTTATCTCAAGATAATTCTCCTTTACACATGGGGCTATATTTCGCCTGGACGAAGGAGGAACAGAACACAGAAAGGTGCATGCATGATTTGGCCAATTGCACCTTGAAAGCTTGCCTTAATAAATGCAAATTATGGAAGGTTAAAGTACCACGTCTCGCTGGTCATAGAAAGGCGTATCTTCCATGCTTGCTTTGCAAAAAACCGATATCCAAAAAGAACCAATATTTGTCAGGTAGTGACCCCCATAGCCAAGCCGCGGTGCGTGCCTTACTTCACATTTTAGGTTTCTTTAGATATCTTATAATATATCTACAGAGAGAGAGAGACCTATTCAGGCGAGAATGCATATATATAGGTGCCAAGGTGCGAATAATTTAAATTGGAAATCAAAATAGACACAATATATACAAATTGTGTAGCTCGACGAGACCTGCAACTTTCATGTTGAACATTTTTTCTAATTTTGCATGTGTGAGAAGAATTTCGCCCCGAAAATACTCTAAAGACGAGAAAAGGACGTCTGAGATTTTTTTCGAGCGATAATCCGGTTCATACATGCAAAATTTGAAAATTATTCAACATGAAAGTTGTAGGTCTCGTCGAGCTACACAATTTATATATATTATATGTCTATTTTGATGCCCAATTTAGATTATTCGCACCTTCGCACGGATATATGCATTCTCACCTGATCACGCCCCTATATATATATAATCCCAATTCATTAGTGAAAAGTTATTGCTCAGTGTTATTCCTTAATCATATATGTTGAAATAAGTGGGGGAAATGTGGCAGTATGACAATGAGGGTGGGAAAGTTTGATATTTTATTGATATGAAAGAGTTTCTTTATTTTTTTCTATCAGATTAACGATAGCATATTCAACGGACTCTATCTAATTTCAGGTTTTAATTCATTATTTTGAAGGATCGAATGTTTGTCGGGTCCTATCATAAGCAGTGAAGTTGACGTTGGTCGTGAGGTTGTTGTGTAATGACCATAAATTTTATCACAATTTTTTCCGCACATGAAAGCTTAATTTTAGAGGCGTAATATTTAAAAAACCACTTATTAAGAAACACAACGCTGGAAAGCTTTAAGAAGCATTATTTGCAAATGAGTTTTCGCGTGAAAACTAACCAACGGAGTGGAATTTGAGGAACTGACATGATTTTTAAGTCTGTAATTAGATTTGGAACATGAAATTACCTAGGAAGCAATATTTTGTTTAATGGGAGCCTGTACAAAGAAAGGGAAATTTTGGGACAAGCCCCTAAGAATTTGGAAAATCCGAGGTCGAACTTTGAATCAGGGCATTGCAAAATTTGATGGTCGGTATACTCACTTTTCATTTTGACAAACGGGAAGCAAATGATGGTCGACGGAGGCACTATTTATTAAGCAGCGCCTGACTGCTTAAGTGGTCGCATAGTGCGGCGCGCCGCGGGCATGCGGTGCAACAACACAACATTGTGCTCCATAATACTACCACGTGGCCTTACTGTGCAAACTCGCGCACCCCGGGGCACGCGGTGCGTGCCCTGCCACTACATGAAGTGCCTCCCAGAGCCACATGTCACCTCAGGAAGGCCCATGTATGGTCTATTTTTTTAGATTCTGGGAGTTCTAGAGCTCGAGTTTGCCGATTTTTGTGGCGATGTGTAAATCATTTTCTAATTCTCTAAAATCAAGAAAGATAAAGGTTGAGAGGGGAGAGAAAGTATCAAAAAGCCGAGAAGTTTACGGGGAAATGTCTAGACGAGGATTTTAGCCTTAAATAGTATCAGACTATTGCCAAAGTTAGGATTCTTGAAGTCAAAGTCGGATATTTTTAAAAAACAACGAAAAACTACTCGACGCAAATTTAGGCGACGACATCAAGGTATATGACTTATGATTTAAGTAACTGATATGATTTTTGCGTAAGATAATTTAAATAGTCGTAATCATGCATATTTTAAGAAAGTCGTGGTTGTATCTTGTTGGGCTTATTGAAATACTGGAAAATATATTTTGAGATGTGTTTTGTGGTTAGCCTAGTATTAATTGATGACGAAGAATTATGGTTATACTTACACCCAGGGCAGCGTTCAATGGTCTAGCAGATGGATGTTGTTTTCCTGCCCTAGATACCATACTTTGGAAGGTGACTAGGTCGATACCTTGTAACATTAATGAGCAGTTCTAAGATTACGAGTATTGTATGCGGTGACACCACGAGCAACTCCTTGTATTCTAGGGGCGGGATGCTAGAGATGCCCGAAAGGGGAATCAATTCTCATGTAGATTTCCATTTTCATTGGGCAGTGTGTGGTTGTGAGATGCCACTTTCATAGGGCATGCAATGATCATCTTGGTTAGGCTAACCAGCGTACTATAAATGCTTACATAATAAATATTGAAAAATAAATAAGATTAGACCCGTTGGACATAGGGTAGTAAACTTGAGCAGGGTAAACACAAGTAAGACCGGGACAACTAAAATCAATACATTATTATGCTTGTGACGTTGAAATTTAACTAGTTTAATTGGTATTTGAAATGTAGGATAGGATGCTAAGAATTATTCTAGAGGGGGGGTGAATAGAGTATTAATTATTTTTCAGTTTTAATCAATCACAACACATATTATTTTCTTTGTTACTTTATATGCAACAGAAAATATAGAGTAAAATAAAAGAAACAAACAAAATAATAAAGAACTATGCAATTCAGACGACACAGAATTTATGAAGGTTCCCCAGATTTGGGTACGTCCTCTCTTCTACCCCTTGGTAGGTTATCCATTATATAGTGCTGAGTCTTTTGATAAGGAGACTCTTAAAACCGATTACAACTGAATCTTTTGATAAGGAGATTCAAAGAATCACAAGAGATTTTGATAAGCTCTCTCAAACCAACAACCTATTGATAAGGCGGATAAGAACTAGAAGCCTTTTGATAAGGTGACTAAAACCAAATCACGATCCTTTGATAAGGAGGATCAAAAATCGCTGAATCTGTTGAAGAGTGATTCTCAGAACTCTGTCAAAAAGTTGATGTAGAAAGAGAGTAGGTGTATGAAATCTGTCTCCACAATTGTTGTCCCCTTCAGCAATCTCCGAGCACTTGGTTCTTTCAAAGCACTATGTGGATTGTTTCGTCAGAGATTAAACTTTCAGTTAATGCCTCCTTAGAGAATATATTCAATAGAGAAGATTTGAATATGTTGAGGAATTGTATCAGATGAAGCCCTCGGGTATCCAGTCTTTTTATCTAGAGAAGATGATCTTTTCGATTTTTGTACTTCTTTTTAAAACTTGCAGAGAAGAAGGAAGAAGAAGAAGAAGAATTAGATCAGGGAGAGAGAGAGAGGGAGATTTCACTGGAATCGACACAATAGTTTTCCAATATTTAGTCTTCTTGTTTTCTAAATAGGAAAGTCTATATATACATGTATAAACACAAATTGTTGATAAAGATCCCTTGCCAGATATGCTTCAATAAGAATAATAACCTTCCATACTCAAATCTCAATGACTATAATTAGACCTGATTTATTACATAAATCTGTTCACGCTCAATTCAAATTTAGATGTTGACTCAAGACTTCTTACTCTGGATTGGAAGTAAAAGTATATTGGGATGGAGCATAAAAGAGAATATCTCAATATATACTTGTGCTCTGACTTTTGTAGAACTTGAACTTTCTCAATATATACTTGTGCTCTAACTTCTATAGAACTTGAGATTTCTCAACATACGTTGACGTCTATCTTTATCACCTGTCGACGTAAGCTGACATCTTCTCAAAGTGAACTTCTTTACTTAGCCATACTCTGAGATCTCTGAAGACTTTAGTTCACTTCTTGGCCATCCTAAATGATTCTGAATTCCAGACTATATGAAATATGTCATATATACAACAAATGCATTTTCTTATATCTCTTTGATAATCTGATATATCAAATCACAAAAGGATTTTCCCAACAATCTTCCCATATTTGATATATCTGATTTTATAAGTTAAGTGATTTCGAAAAGAAAGAGAACATCACAAACTTCTAGATGAGTACATAAATAAACATAGAGAATAGATAGACAAGAGAATCTATGACCCCCCCATTTTGTTTCTTAAGATTTTCGTCATAAAACATTTACATATAATTTCCAGAGAAAGAAAAGCATTTAAGAAGAGAAAGATTTTGCTTAAGTATCTTCAGGAAGGTAGTGAAAGTAGAAATAAGTGCCTTCAATGTCTTTTCAACAAACTCAAAATGCATTATTTTAGCCTTCTCTGTATGTTCTTGAATCATTTGTACTATATAGTGCAATTTGTCCAAGTCCTTCTTAACACTCCAGTGTACATCTTCATCAGCATATCCTTTTTTAATAGTCATAGCTACCAGTTTATCAAGATACTCAAGCTCTATGTTTAAAGTAAAAAATCTCTTGCTTAGAAACAACAGATAGTTTAGTCTCTGATGCGCAAATCTCGCACACCGCTATAGGCGGTAGCTAGACTACGGCACGAAACAGCAGTGTACCGATCGTTCAAGTAATATAAAATGTGGGAGTGAATCCCCAAGTATCGATCTCGAAGGAACACAGTAAGGTGGAGTTTACTATTGAGGAAGGACTTGAGATTGAAGTCCTTTATGTCGGATGGGTTGCGGAAACGGGGGTTTTGGTTTGTGGAAAATAAAGAAAATACTACAACTACTCCTATGCAATGCCGCTATGCAATGCTTCGCGAGGCGGGATGGAGACTACGTAGGCCTTGAACGCGCTACTTCGCAAGGGCGGATGGACGAGTAGGCAAACGGAATGAGGGTCGCAAGCACCTCTTCGACAAGCACGCCACTAACAATTGCTAGTGCGGCGAACGAACATAATGGCGGAATGGAAAATGGATGGTGGCGCACCTCATACACACATATAAATAAAAGATAATTTCACATAGACATGAAATAACTTAAATAACAAGGTTTATAGTGTTCATCATCAAAATACAAGAGATCTACTAACTACAACTACCAATACAAAGATAGGGAGAGCAAGAAATCGACCGAATCCGAAGTCTTATTGAAGATTCACGGTTGGAATCGCTGGGTTGTCAATCCGCGTCCAAGCTCGGTCCTCAACTGCATCCGGGGTAGAGAAGGTTGTCACTACCCTCCAATGGCCCGTCTTCTTCGTGTCACGATCCGAAAACAACCTAGCTTCCTTCTCCTTGGATCTTGGTGGATGTAGGGTTGAATCCCTCTCCTTAGAGCTTGAGGATGATGGAGGAGGCCCAAAGGGATGAAACCACAGTGGAGATGGCAAAAATGGCGCAGCTGTACGGCGTGTACGATCTGTCCCGATTTAGGTCGAAAGCTGCAACTTTTATAGAGAAAGATCAGAAAATAGGTCACACACGGTCGAACGCACGACCGTGCGTAGACCGTGCGATATTAATAATAGAGAACAACGCAGGAAGATGACCTGGAGCGCCCGTGCGATTTACTCGCGCACGGTCAAATCCGCCCGTGCGTCAAAACGCACGGGTAAATTCAGAAAAGCTAAAAACAAGGCGAAACAGGCTGATCGTGCGATTCCTTCACGCACGGGCAACTGCCCGTGCGTAAAGATGCACGATCAAAATCAGATCATCGTTTTCTACCCAGATGAAGGTGCACGACCACATCTATCCGTGCGTCAATAAAACGCACGACCGTGCGTTGTACACGGTCATGATTTATGGGCAAAAGGTGATGGATCAGCCACCTGCGAGCATCGCAGCCCAGCTGGGAATACACATCCAGCACCAGCATAAAAATAGAAACAACACGATGGGGATCAGAGTGTGCTTACCCCCAGCAACGTAGTATGCAATTGCACACTACAACAGGCACTTCAAGCACAAGTATGAACAAGGTGAAAATAAACAAAAATGAACAAAAACTGAAGAACAAAAGTAGGAAAAGCAGCCCGGATGAGTCCGAAAAACAGTATATAAATTGGACTCAATCAGTCTCTTAAGGAGTAATGGAGGATCATGAGCTTTCATGAAAACAATAGGTGGAGGAGGCAGAAATTGCCCTTTTGGGCCCTTTAATCTCTGAACATAAGGAATGCACACATTTAAATCACATCGTAGACCCAGATTTGTCTCTCTGAATAGCCTCTACTGCAACTGTACCTGGATTCTTTAATTTATATGCCTCTATATTAAACAACTTACTAGGAACTTTAATTTCTATTTCCCTTGATTTTCCTTCTTGAAGCTGAGAAATAAAAGTTGGTCTTTTGCTCAGTATTTTTTGTTCATAGGCTTCAGCTTCAGCTTGCCAGTCATCCCCAATCCTTTGTAGAGATTCTTGAAATGATGAATCAGCAAGCGGTGTAGAAGAGGGTCTAATAAATCCATTGTAATATTTGGATAAGGATTGAGAGCATTATATGATCTTTCTTTCTTGTATGCCTTCCTTTGTTCTTTATTAGTATATTGTTGCCACTTGGGTCTGTGATCATAATTCCTTCCTCTTCCCCTTCATCCTCCTTTTCATCTTCTTCCTCCTCTTTCTCTAATAGGTACATCTCTAGAGAAGGGCACTCTAGATGTAGAAGGAGTTGAATGAAGGCCCTTTCCTAAAGTAGTAACATCAATAGGAGAAGAGACTTTATAAGCTTCTGGTGGTGTCACCATGTAACACCCTGCCAGTACAAATAATATAACAGTAGCTCCGGCCGGGGCCCCACGCTATACTAACCACACTAGCTAGGCATTAAAAGGAGATATACAAAAAAGAACTACACCAGAGTATACGAAACATAAGCGGAAGCATAAAGATTTGACATTTCTTTTAGAATAGTCCACTATCACAGGAATGAAACAATAAAGTGTAGAGTTACGGCCTTAAGGCCTTACATTCCAAAATGTACAAAACTCCTTAAACATACTTCAGCACGCAGGCCGGCAATACATGAAAAGCAGAAAAGAGGCTGGCCTTCGAGGGCCAACGCAGCAAAAAGGGCCACCGCCCGCTATTTCCCGCTAGGCTCACCTGCACCTGCATAAGAAGATTCCACCAAGAGGTGGCAAACAAAGCAACGGTCAGCACGGCTGACTAAATTATAACGACCCCACCCCTTTCTCGGGGTGGCGGAGCTTCTTCCCTGCAAACAAGTCGTACTAGCAGCAAGTAGTACTAAGGAAGGTGCAAACTACACAAGGTGAGGTTTCAAGCACAAACAATCTTCTAGGTGTAGCAACAAATAGAGTTGATCCTGGGAATGCACATGATGTTGGTTGGGTTCACCCGAAGGTTCCCCACAATCGCCTAAGCAACGCATGAGGCTAATCATAACATCAATCCAAAACCATGACCGTGGGTTCTCACAACCACACGTAACCAGCTAAGCTAAAGAGCTTAGTGAACGCTTGAGCATTTACCTATTGGAGGAACCCTCCCAAACAGGTCTATCCCATGATCACACGGCGTCCAGAGGTTTCCCCCTCTCGCCGATACGCATGGTGCGGGTTCGGTACAAGCTTGTGCCCGTTGCTCAAATCATCGCGTTAACAACAACGATGCGGGTGTAGCTTTACTTCGACCCGTTCACAAGGAAACACCGACGGGTGTTCCCAATCACAAAAAGTTACGCACCTAAACCAACCAAGTAGACTTAGGCTTCACTAGAACAACCAACGAAGGAGGTATACAACGACTCACTTCAATTTCGTGGTGAAGGTTTGCATTCCACCACTCTCCAAGCAAGGGGCTTTCGTTAGGATCTTCACACGACGCCTAATCTCAAGTCCCGCAATACTATAGATGATCTCACGGAGTTGTTCTCCGGCACGCATTCTAGGCCTAACCTAAATGCAACATTGCAAATCAAGCATCACCGATTCGGGCTCACGACCACGAATAGGCTTCACACACAATGCCTAAATCCGCACGACTACCGGATTTCTAAATGCAATATGCCGGGGACGGACACAATCGACCTGGAGTTCCGAAGAACTAGAGGAAATCCTACACTTCACCCATTTGGTGAAAGGGAGTCCTCATGCAAGCATAGAAAAAGAAAGAGAGGACAAAGAACACGTCCTAAGTCCGGGAGAAAGAATCGTTACCCTTGGAGCTCTCTTCCCCGCCATAGATCCGAGATTCCAATCGGAGGGAAAGAACCGCACCGGGCTGTACTTTCCAGATCTGGAAACGTCTCGCAAATCGGAGCTCCGGAGCTCCGTCAATGGCGGAATCTCCTTCTTCTTCCTCCTTGCCCCTTCTTCTTTCTCAAGCTTAGGAGAGAGAAAGGCCTAGAAATTATGAGGGAATAACCCCTCTCCAAAGCCCTAAAACCCTCCAGCAAACCCTCTCAGCCGTTGGATCGATTTCCAATATTTTCGATCGGCCGAATCGTCTTCTCCGCTCGTTTTTACGGAGCAGAATAAACAGGGCGCATGATCAGCGGTCGTGCGCGAAGAGGAGAAATGGTCGTGCGCACTGCTTTGGACAGTGAGCATCCCGACGGCTCTCTTTTCCTTGACAAGAGCGCACAATCACTGGCTCACGACCAGTGGTCGTGCGCGAAGAGGAGAAATGGTTGTGCACACTGCTTTGGACAGTGAAATTTCAGCCTACTCCGAGCGCAGCACTACCACTCCGCCTACCTCGCTGAACAACGATTTTTGGGGTGTTACAACTCCACCTCCCTTAAAAGAATTTCGTCCCGAAATTTCGAAAACAGTATTAGCAGAAAATACAGTTAAAAATACCTGAGAGAAATAGCTCGGGGTACTCCGCAAGCATCGACTGCTCCCTTTCTCAAGAGAGTTCCTCTCGCCCGCAATTATTCCAACGGACTTTCACCATCCGAATGGACTTGTTCCGCAACTGCTTCACTTCAGTGTCTTCAATGCAAATGGGTTTGACTTTCGTCGCTAGCCCACCATCTACCGACACTTCGCTGACCGCAGCAACAAGATTTAGCTCCTTTACAGCTTTCCGCAACACAGAGATGTGGATTACATCATGCAACCCGCTCAGCTCTGAAGATAGAGCAAGCCGGTAGGCAGCTTCACCAATGCGCTCCAAGATCTTGAACGGTCCTAAGTACCTCAGACTTAGCTTTTTCAAGCGTCGGATCCTCGATACTCCTTTGAACGGTTTGATCTTGAGATAAACCCAGTCGCCAACGGCGAACTCGACATTCCGATGATTTGCATTGTAGTATTTTGCCTGCCGATCTTGGGCAATGAGCAACCGCTCCCAAATAGCCCAAATCGATGTATTTGCCTCCTCCACATCCTTGCGTTTTGACAACTTAGTGTCGCCCGTTTCATCCCAAGATAACAGTGTGCGACATCTCCTACCATAAAGATCCTCGAAAGGGGCCATCTTTATACTTGCTTGGTAGCTGTTGTTGTAAGCAAACTCAATCATATAGAGATGGTCCTCCCATCTCTTTCCGAAGTCCAGGGCACACATCCTCAGCATGTCCTCCATCGTCCTATTGGTCCTTTCGGTCTGTCCATCTGTTTGCGGGTGGAAGGTCGTGCTAAACTTTAGCTTGGTACCCAATAATTGATGAATCAGCCTCCAATCATTTGATGTGAACCGCCCATCTCGATCACTGACGATGCTATGGGGAATCCCGTGCAACCGTACGATGTTATCGACGTATAACTTTGCCAGCTTCTCCACAGAATCATCCTTCCGGTTCGGAATAAAGTGTGATACCTTCGTCAATCGGTCCACGATCACCCAGATGGCGTCGTTTCCATGTTGCGATCTCGGCAATCCGTGCACGAAATCCATCGAAATATCATTGAACTTCCATTCCGGAATCGACAATGACTTCAGAAACCCACCGGGACGTTGACATTCCACCTTCACCAACGCGCAAGTATGACACTTGGCCACGTAGAGGGCAATGTCTTTCTTCATACCCGGCCACCAGAAGAGTTTCTTCATATCCATGTACATTTTTGTGCTCCCAGGTTGGATCGAGTACTTAGTATGATGTGCCTCGTACATCAACTCCGCCCATAATGTACCAATATTTGGGACACACAATCTGCCATTCTTCCACATAAGGCCATCTCCGAAAGAGAAATCAGCGTTTGACCCATCAACGGTCTCCGCCTTTTAGCGTTTCATGCTCTCATCCAGCTCCAATGCTTGTCGTACTCGGTCGGCGAGGTTGTATTGAAGCTCCATCTAGTTCAAGCATGCTGAAGGAGACGCTCTTCTATCGACGCAAATGATCTCCATAACTTCTAGCTCGCGGATTAGACGCTCATCGTGCATCAAAATCCAATTTTCTTGAGCAGGAGCCCGACGACTCAACGCGTTCGCAACTACATTTCCCTTACCGGGAGTATATTTGATGTCGAAGGTGTAGTCCCCAAGGAATTCCATCCACCTCCTCTGACGCATACTCAACTCCCTTTGATCCAGCAGGTACTTGAGGCTCTTGTGGTCAGTAAAGATATCGATCTTCACGCCATACAAGTAATGCCTCCAAAGCTTGAGGGCGAAAACCACGACCGCTAGCTCCAAATCATGGACCGGGTAGTTCCTTTCATGAACCTTCAGTTGTCGGGAGCCGTAGGCAATTACCTTTCTGAACTGCACTAGGACGCAACCCAAACCACTCCCCGAGGAGTCACTATAAATTTCGTAGCCTTCCGTACCACATGGCGAGCATAGAATGGGCGCCGTGGTCAGACGGCTCTTCAGTTCTTCAAAAGCTCGAGCGCACTCGGGCGACTAGTCGAACTTGTGATCTTTCCTAGTCAGTTTAGTGAGAGGGAGTGCGACCCTCGATAAGTTCTCCACAAAGCGCCTATAATAGCCGGCAAGTCCTAAGAAACTTCGGACTTCCGCTACATTTTTCAACACAGGCCACGCTCAAATCGCTTCTATTTTCGACGGATCAACCGCAATTCCATCCCCACTTACAACATGACCCAGGAATGCTACTGACGATAGCTAAAACTCGCACTTGGAGAACTTGGCATATAATTGACTCCTCCTCAGGGTGCTCAAAACTGCGTGCAGATGCTCTGCATGCTCCTCCTCCGACTGAGAGTATACCAAAATGTCGTCGATGAAGACAATCACAAATTGATCCAAATACTCTCGGAACGTTCTATTTATTAAGTCCATAAATACCGACGGTGCATTAGATAGACCGAACGACATAATGATGAACTCATAGTGCCCAAAGCGGGTACTGAATACTGTCTTTGGAATGTCACATTCCCTTATATGCAGTTGGTAATAGCCGGACCTTAAGTCTATCTTAGAGTATACCGTCGACCTAACCAGTTGGTCGAATAAATCGTCGATTCTTGGAATCGGGTATCGGTTCTTCTCTGTCAACTTATTCAGCTCTCGATAGTCGATACATAGACGCAAGCTCCCGTCCTTCTTTTTCACAAAGAGGGCCGGTGCACTCCAAGGCGATGAACTTGGACGTACGTAGCCTTGCTCTAGCAGCTCTTGCAATTGAACCTTCAGCTCTGCCAATTCCTTTGGCGCTATCTGGTACGGTGAGCGGGCCACAGGTTTGGCACCTGGCACCAGCTCAATACAGAAATCAATCTCCCGCTGAGGCGGAGCCCCAGGGAGTTCGTTAGGAAACACATCAACGTACTCCGCTACAACTGGCACATCGCATAACCTGGGCTTTGGCTCCAAAGCCTCCAACAGAGTGAAGAACAATTCCGCGCCCTTTCTCACCGCCTTAACCACCTGGAGAGCAGACATCAGTGTCTTGCTCGCTCCACGCATACCTGCGAACGTGATTTCGTCTTCGGTGTTCTTTCCCAGAGTGATCTCCTTTGAATTGCAATCTATGCATGCTCGCTGCTCCGAGAGCCAGTCCATGCCGAAGATCACATTAAATTCAGCTAACGGTAATAATGACGCTTCCAAGTCGAAATCCTGATTTCCGATCCGCACCTTCACACATCTCTTCCTATCCGCACTCATGCGAGACCCGTTAGGTAGTACTACCTCCAATCTATCTTTTGCTAAGGTTGACGGCACTCCGATTCGCACCACGAAGCCCGTAGATAGAAAAGAGTGCGATGCTCCCATATCAAATAGAGCTCTCGCCGGATAGTTGAAAATTAGGACGAAACCTAATTGCACACAAATCAAACATAAAGTCGCACAACAGTATCAATCACACATAGCTATGTATAAGATAACATTTAATTCATACCTGTGATGACATCAGTTTGTCGTATGGCTTCTTGCTGGCCAAGCGAGTAAACTCTCGGCTGGGTCGGAATGTGCTGGGAAGCAGCAGACTCCGCAGCTTTGCCCTTTTCCGCATGACCCGCAGCACGAGCATAGTCCATCACTCGGTTCTCTGGCCTCGGGGGACCACTGCGACACACGCTTGCTTTGTGTCCCACCTTTCCGCAAGTGAAACATGTAATTGGACCACGTGCAGTCGTAGCTCCCGACACATTTGAGCGAGTTGGTTCCGCAGACTTGAACTTCCTTTTATTCCTCCTGAACTCAGATTTGGATTGATAGGTCGGCGCATGAAATTCAGGTTTCTTTGCCACGCCCTTTGCTTGTACTCTCTTAATGTCCAACTCCAGAGATCTGGCGCTTTGCATCATCATATGGAAGCCAAAAGTCATTGGGCCTACAAGGAGCAGCCTCAACTCATCCCGAAGACCTTCATAAAACTTGTTCATCTTCATTTCCTCATCTTCCACCAAAAACCCCGCATAGCGGCCCAATCTAGTGAACTCATGCAAGTAATTGTCCACCGAGCTATCGCCTTGAGTTAACTTCAAGAACTGGTTCTGCAACGCAATGCGTTGGGCAGAGAGAATATATCTCTGAAGAAATGACTTTGAGAACTCCGCCAAAGTGATCTTGGTAATATCCTTACCTTCAAACTTATGCGCTTCCTGTTCAGCCCACCAAAGCTCTGCTTCTCCGTTAAGGAGAAAGGTAGCTAGGGTGACCATCATAGCTTCTTCCGTTGCTGTCGCATTTAGAGTTTTTCTAACCGTTGACAGCCAGTCCTCCGCCTCCGTTGGGGATCCGGTCCCCAAGAAAGTTGGAGGGTGGAAGCTTAGAAAGTGCTGCAGTTGTTGATCACGCGCTCGCGCAACAGCTACACGCTCTACAGGACGCTCCACCCTTGGCACCACCGCAGGTTCCACTGCAGCCACTGGCACAGGGGTCTCCATCCTCGGTTCCACCGCAAGTTCCACTGCAGGTTCGACCACCGGGGCCGCATCTGTAATAGGCGTAGCAGGTTGTGCAAGCCTTTGCGGTTGAGCATTGATCATCGCAAAGACAGCTTCTGCGATTAACCTGATCATCTCAGCAGGAGGAGTGGTCGCTGGCACCTCAGCCGACGCACTACTTTCAGCGGTGTTACGGGGTCGAGACTGCCCCGCAGCACTCCTAGTCACCTATAATCGTGCAATACATAATTTAGTGACCGAAAACATAGCAAACAACAATCATGGAACGCTCAGATTTCGCAAACAAGTATGTTTTTCCATTCCTAAGTGGACATTCTTATTAGTTTTTGTCGTTTTAGGTGAATGCACATCCCGTGCACACCACCCCTTAAAAGGAATTTGTCCAGAATTCGCTAAACTACGGATCGACGCCCTAAGTCCGATACCAAATTGTAACACCCTGCCAGTACAAATAATATAACAGTAGGTCTGGTCGGGACCCCACGCTATACTAACCACACTAGCTAGGCGTTAAAAGGAGATATACAGAAAAGAACTACACCAGAGTATACGAAACATAAGCGGAAGCATACAGATTTGACATTTCTTTTAGAATAGTCCACTATCAAAGGAATGAAACAATAAAGTGTAGAGTTACGGCCTTAAGGCCTTACATTCCAAAACGTACAAAACTCCTTAAACATACTTCGGCACGTAGGTCGGCAATACATGAAAAGCAGAAAAGAGGCTGGCCTTCGAGGGCCAACGCAGCAAAAAGGGCCACCGCCCGCTATTTCCCACTAGGCTCACCTGCACCTGCATAAAAAGATTCCATGAAGAGGTGGCAAACAAAGCAACGGTCAGCACAGCTGACTAAATTATAACGACCCCACCCCTTTCTCGGGGTGGCGGAGCTTCTTCCCTGCAAACAAGTCGTACTAGCAGCAAGTAGTACTAAGGAAGGTGCAAACTACACAAGGTGAGGTTTCAAGCACAAATAATCTTCTAGGTGTAGCAACAAATAAAGTTGATCCTGGGAATGCACATGATGTTGGTTGGGTTCACCCGAAGGTTCCCCACAACCGCCTAAGCAACTCATGAGGCTAATCATAACATCAATCCAAAACCATGACCGTGGGTTCTCACGACCACACGTAACCAGCTAAGCTAAAGAGCTTAGTGAACGCTTGAGCATTTACATATTGGAGGAACCCTCCCAAACAGGTCTATCCCATGATCACACGGCGTCCCGAGGTTTCCCCCTCTCGTCGATACGCATGGTGCTGGTTCGGTACAAGCTTGTGCTCGTTGCTCAAATCATCGCGTTAACAACAACGATGCAGGTGTAGCTTTACTTCGGCCCGTTCGCAAGGAAACACCGACGGGTGTTCCCAATCACAAAAAATTACGCACCTAAACCAACGAAGTGGACTTAGGCTTCACTAGAACAACCAACGAAGGAGGTATACAACGACTCACTTCAATTTCGTGGTGAAGGTTTGCATTCCACCACTCTCCAAGCAAGGGGCTTTCGTTAGGATCTTCACACGACACCTAATCTTAAGTCCCGCAATACTATAGATGATCTCACAGAGTCGTTCTCCGGGACGCATTCTAGGCCTAACCTAAATGCAACGTCGCAAATCAAGCATCACCGATTCGGGCTCACGGCCACGAATAGGCTTCACACACAATGCCTAAATCCGCACAACTACCGGATTTCTAAATGCAATATGCCGGGGACGGACACAATCGACCCGGAGTTCCGAAGAACTAGAGGAAATCCTACACTTCACCCATTTGGTGAAAGGGAGTCCTCATGCAAGCATAGAAAAAGAAAGAGAGGACAAAGAACACGTCCTAAGACCGGGAGAAAGAATCGTTACCCTTGGAGCTCTCTTCCCCGCCATAGATTCGAAATTCCAATCGGAGGGAAAGAACCGCACTGGGCTGCACTTTCCAGATCTGGAAACGTCTCGCGAATCGGAACTCCGGAGCTCCGTCAATGGCGGAATCTCCTTCTTCTTCCTCCTTGCCCCTTCTTCTTTCTCAAGCTTAGGAGAGAGAAAGGCCTAGAAATTATGAGGGAATAACCCCTCTCCAAAGCCCTAAAACCCTCCAGCAAACCCTCTCTGCCGTTGGATCGATTTCCAATATTTTTGATCGGCCGGATCGTCTTCTCCGCTCCTTTTTACGGAGCAGAATAAATAGGGCGCACGATCACTGGCGCACGACCAGCGGTCGTGCGCGAAGAGGAGAAATGGTCGTGCGCACTACTTTTGACAGTGAGCATCCCGACGGCTCTCTTTGCCTTGAGAAGAGCGCATGATCACTGGCTCACGACCAGTGGTCGTGCGCGAAGAGGAGAAATGGTGCGCACTGCTTTGGACAGTGAAATTTCAGCCTACTCCGAGCGCAGCACTACCACTCCGCCTACCTTGCTGAACTACGATTTTTGGGGTGTTACACACCACATCATGTACTCTTTGAAATACAGTAATATTGTTATCAAGAGAAACAACTTCACTCAGATGAGCATCTAGCTGTGTATCATCATGCATACTCTCTTCAGGAGTGGCTGGAGGGGGAGATTCATGCCATATTTTAGGAGGCTCCCCTACATTTGTAGAAATGTCCACACTCTCATCTGTAGTGGGCGAGAGAAGAGTTATGCCACATCTTAGGAGACTCCCCCTGACTGCAAGGCTCCCCCTAACTTAATGCTTCCTACCCTGACTGAATATCCTAAAGAACACTATTGATTATGCCAGCAACAGATAATCCATGATCATCATCTTGAATTAACCTATTTCCAGTAGCCTTGTCTTGATCAATGTAAACCTTAGACTTATTGGAATTAGTGCCTTCATCAGATCGAAAGACAGGTTCATCATCATTATCATTATCAACAACAATCCCTATAACATCGACAACCTCAGTAGTAGCAACATGAATAGCTCCCTCATTATAAACATCATCATTGCCATCTGTGTCAACATCAATATCAATTATGTCAACATCCTCCATACATCAACATTGCCATATGTATCAGCATCAATATCCATTCTGCCAGCATCCTCCATCTCCCCCTTCTTGATGTCATGAAGTAAGGATGTCAAGGATTCCTTGCTAATAGGAGAAGACTCTACTAATTAAGTCAGCACCTCCACAGAAGTAATAAGGCTATTGAGTTTGAGATTAATAACTTCAAGTTTTAGATGCAAACTGGTAGAAACATCTTGGAGCTGAGATGTGAGAGATGAGATCATCTCTTGTGTTAACTGACGAAGAAGTGTTCTCAAATCAGTATCTAGCATTTGAGAAGGTATGGAAGAAAAGGCTGGTATGACAAGAGGAGAGGTGGTTGTAAGAATGTCAAATTGTGGATGGAGATCATGAACATGCGAAGAAGGTGGAGAAGAAACTGAAATGTTTACTGGAGGAATAGAAATCTCAGGAAAGGATTGTAGATGAAGCAATCTCATGTGATTTCCTCTTAATTTGTCGCACCAATCTTTCAAATGGTTGAGTGGTCAGCCTCTTTCTAGGAGGAATGTGAATCCCCTTAGACATACAGATTGCCGGGAAGGAATGTTGTAACATAATACTCAATATCTTTCCATCAGATATTTATCTGCGACTTCTCAGACTATTTTGAATTAGTTTCATCAGATACCTCCCCCATTTTATTTTCTTTTTCAACACCAAAACTCTCATGACTTGCAGTTGTGCCCTAGGAATGGCATCATGTTCTGACACTTTGCACATCAAAATCTTACCACATATATGTGCAAGAAATTGATATTCTTCTAACACCACTTTCTTCTTCATGTTTGAGGGCTTATGCCCTGTGTACCCCATTATCTAAAGGATTGTCCCAATCTCTTCATCAGCAAGAATTTCCCCATATGTTACAATTGTTAGATTGAATGTGGCAGTCAACTAAGCAATAAAAATTTGAATCTGGACTTCTTGAATAGTCCATAATAGAATACCATTCTCTGGTAAATTAATAAATGAGTAGAAGGCTTGAAGCTCATCTTATTGTATTTGAGACAGACTAGAGAGCAGGGATTCTAATCCTTGTTCTATAAACTGATTCAGAATGCTATGAATTTGGTAATCTACAACTGAGAACGACTTGAAGTCTAGATCAAATCCAGAAATAACCGTCCGAATAGTCACCGTTTCCTAGAGGTTGCTCTAAATAAACCTCTTCTTGTAGAATACCATTGAGAAAGACACTCTTCACATTCATCTGAAACACCTTTATTCTGTTATGTATTGCATAAGCTAAGAACATTCTTTTGACTTCAAGTCTGGCTACTGGAGAAAAAGTTTGGTCAAAATCAATTCCTTCTTCTTGTCAATAGCTTTAAGCAACTAGTATGGCCTTGTTTCAGACATTAGTACCTTCAACATCTAATTTGTTTTTATATTCCCATTTGGTTCCAATTAATAATTGGGTAATTTCTTGTCCTTTCAACTAAAGATCATACCTTAGTGTTACTTATGGATGTTGTCTAATCACCTAGAGGATGGGGGGTGGGGTGAATATGTATTTTAAAATCTCTTTACCCTCTTTCTTTTGAGTCCATATTTCTATGAAAGATCTAGTATAAAGACTTAGAGATTAAGAGCACATCACAGAAAACACTCAGAGATTTATAGTGGTTCCTTAAGACAGAGTGTCTTGAGTGGTCCACTGTCCCTCTACGACTACCTAGCAGTGTGCTAGGGTCGACATACTCCACCATAACTCAGGCACGCAAGCCTTACAATCTCAGGCCCTCAAGCCCCACAACTCAGGCCCTCAAGCCCTCAAGCCCTACAACTCGGGCCCTCATGCCCTACAACTCAGGCCCTCAAGCCCTACAACTCAGATCTGAAATAGATCCTACAATACTCAGGCCTGTAAGCCTTACAGCTCAGGCCCTCAAGCCCTACAATATTCAGGCCCTCAAGCTCTACAACTCAGATCTGAAACAAATCCTACAAACTTAGGTTTGTAAAAGCCCTACAGATAAAGAATGAGAAATACTTCTTTATCTGGATGAAGATTGACTTCTGGACTTGAAGAGAACACTACTGATCTTTTCTTGGATAACACAGATTCCTCTTCAATCCTTTCTTCAATCTGGAACAATATTTATCAGTCGATGTTGCTGGACTGAAACTTGGAGAACACTTGACGAAGATCATTTTGTTCTGGGGTTCTTGTTCCTTCTTTACGCAGCCTTGTTACTGTTCTATTGATTCGTGCGTATTCTCTGCGTTCCTCATTTTTTCGAATTAGGGCAGACACTTATCTCTTTTATAAGATTGAGGAGCCGACTAACAGTCTCCTATGGTGCCCTTTAAGTGTCAGAGTCTCATTACTTAACGACACGCGCTGATTGGACCATCAGGCGGCAACATTAAATGCAGACAATGCGATTTGAAATATCTTGATCTGTGTCGATGACATTTGCAACGTCTTGATGATAGAACTTGTCATTACGCTGATCCATCTTGGACTTGGACAAATCTTCAAGTCTTCTTAACTCTTCTTTAGAGAAGGATATCTCGACAATATAAGATATCTTAGCTGCACTTGCACTCACGACGACATAAAGTCATCTTAAAGATGTCATCGTAAACTTGTTGTCGACTTGCGGTCTTCTCGACGATGTTGTTGAAACCATACTGTCTTAACGACGATATTATCTTGAACACTCCGACTTCTCGTCGATATCATTTTGATCATCTTGACGACAAGCGATTCTTCTTCTGTAAGCCGTCTTCACAAGTTCTCCCTTAGCCTTCTCGACGACTAGGCTTCTTTACGACGATGTCGTCGACATTCCCAAATACTTTGACTTAAGTCTTCGTAGACCTTACAATGATATCGTCGTGCGATACCGGTTGATAAGACGATACTAGACTTGATCTATTCTTCTTGTTCTTATGATGATATCATCGTGTATACTTTGATGTCATAACGATATCGTCGAATTGTCCATATTATCTCGACGATAACTGACATGAACCTTGATGATTTAAATTCGAATTGTCTTCTTTTTTTTGGTTTGCGCAACCTTTATATGATGAGATTAGAATTAGGCTGGTGTTTTTGAAGAATTTCGCAAGTACATGTTAATATTATAAGCGGATATAAGCGTGAAAGAAAGATATAAAAGACTTATATAAAAGCTGAAATAATATCCGTCCCAACCGTCTTAAACAAGCGAAAAAAGTTCTTAGCCTCTCATTTGAGATGGGGGTGGTATATAACAGTTATATAAAGATTGAAAATTAAGCTATGTTACAAAAAAGGGAAAAAGGAAAAACGAAAGAAAGCGTTTAAATGAAAGCGATAAATAAAGCGTTGAAAGAAATGAAATAAACTATTTTTATGAAAGCTTTTAACCTAAATTATGAAAACAGTAAACCTAAGTTATGAAAGCAATAAACTATTCTCATACACACACACACACACTAACATAAATTGAAAAAGAAGATGATCCAAATGAGAAAAACAACATTTTATTTCTAAAACAAGCATTACAACCAGACTAGGAAGGCAAAAATTACAAACGAACTTAAACTTAATTGCATAAACAAAACTCACATTCACTCAAAAGAACTAAAAAACCACTAACAAGAACTCAAAATTTAGATGGAAATTCCTTCAGCCGAACCCCACTATTTATACCCAAAATTTTATTTTTACACGCCCCTGGGTCACGGGCATGTCTTGTGGTCACGGGCGTGACCCTGGGGCGTGACATTTTCTCCGGCTTAATGACCACCTTCTCGAAGGATCCGCTGTCAAAATAAGGCTGTACACGGGCGTGGCTTGGATTGTCATGGGCGTGACTCGTCGAGTCACGGGCGTGACTATGGGCAACAGACGTCAGCAGCATGGGCGCGACTTTGGGGCATGACGCGCTGGTGGTACACGGGCATGACTTTGCGGGATCACGGGCATGACTTGTAGAGTCACGGGCGTGACTTGGTCGATTTGTCGGGATTTGGTCCGAATTTGGCCGGGACCATCGAGATTGCACTTTAAATTTACACGCCCTTGGTCACGGGCGTGACTTGGGGGCGTGACATGAGAAAATTTGTCAAAAAATCTGAAAAAGAAAAATGAAGCTAAGTTAGTAACAAAAATAATAAACAAGCAATTTGTTTATTAATTTACATAGAAAATTTACAATATTAATTAAAACTATACTAATAATTATACTAAAAATACACATATTTTACTACTCATCAAATACCCCCATACTTAAGCTTTTGCTATTCCAAAGCAAAAGTAAGAGAGATCTATACGGGATTAACATAAGTTCTAATTTTTAGCTATCGTTTTATTTTAATCATAAGAGACTGAAAAATAAAAATTCGGATTAATAAGAGTTAAGTCCTAAATTATGTAAATGATTTAAGTAGAAAGAAATGTCCTAGCCAAAAGACTTCTTAATTAACCAAATAACAAACAAAATTGCAATCATTAATAAACGAGATTAGATCGAAATTATAAGAACCTTTGTTTAAAGAAACGTGAAGGAAAAATATAAGTTACTAATTATGCTCTCAAATGATTTTTTGAATTAAAACTAGAAACAATAATTTGGTTAAGGGAAAAGGGGTAAAAAGCCTTGACAAAAAGAAGAGTTTTTGAATTAAGGGTGATGGTTTTTACTCGTCCACCCCTTCATTTTAGCTTTTTTGGTGTCCCCGTGGTTTACGAGGGAAAACTAATTCATTTGTGTTTATTAAGCCAATGCCTATGTTCACGGAACAAAATCCTATTCCCATTGACGTAAGATCATTTAAAGTATTTATTGGGTGCCTATGTTTACGGAACGAATTCTTATTCCCATTGACATAAGATCTTTTTCTTCTTTTAATTTTTTATTTGCCATGCTAAATTGGTGTATACAAGGGCTTTTCAAGAGAAATTCTAGAATAATAAAAAAAGGTTTGAGAGCAACCTTAGTAATTTGAATATTCCTAGATTCCTAAAGACATAAAGTAGGGATAATTGCAGTATAAAGTTGTTTTGCCAACATAATACACATGCCTCTATTTTAGTTAGTAGAAGTAGTGCTTGAAAACAAAGCCTCTGTTTAAATTAAAACACAAGATATTATGTAAAACTTAACCCCTGACATTTAAATCTATCGATCTTAGATAAACAAACAAATAGTAAAACTAGCGATTATGAAAAGCCACAAACAGATATTCTCGAAACTAAATGCTTGTAAGAATAAAAGTAAAGTAGGGTTTATTTTTTTTTTGGAATTTTGCATTTGTATACTACGACAAAGTAAAAAAGAAAAACATGTCTTTGAAAATTTTTGTGGTTTTAAACATTTTTTTTACAAAAGTAGGCAAGATGAAATAAAATAGTTTTTTGAAAATTTTTTTTTGTTTAAATGAAAACGGTAAAATACTTAAAACCCAACATTGTCCCCAATGTTGTAATGTAAGTATGAAGAAGAGAAAATAAAAGTGCAGTATGGACAAAAGGAAAGAGGGAGCTAAGAGGCTTCCCTGAAGTAAAGCTAGTGAGGCCGTAAGAAACCCTGAAAAAACATGTAAAAAGAAGAAAGCAGAATAAAATATTAGATAAATATGGGGTGCCTCCCACAAGCGCTTTGTTTACCGCTGCGTAGCTTGACTAAACTAAAGTACCAGGATCATCGTTTGATAGAGAGTGTTGTAGTGAGGGATTAACATGTAGAGTAACTTTGTCGTCTCCGACCCGAAGGAGGAGTAGACCATTACGGACATCAATTAGCGCACGGGAGGTGGCGAGGAAGGGGTGACCGAGGATGATAGGCTTCTCAGCATCTTCCTCAATGTCCAGGATGATGAAGTCTACCGGGAAGACAAACTTGTCAACCTGGACCAGAACATCCTCCACTACCCCTATTGGGTACTTTATCGAGTTATCCATAAGTTGGATACTCATCGTTGTCGGGCTTGAGATGCCCAAATCGAGTTTTTTGAAAAGGGAGAAAGGCATCAAATTGATCCTAGCGCCCAAGTCCGCTAGAGCATACTTTATTAACATATTGCCGAAGAGGCATGAGATGGAGAATCGTTCCGGGTCATTCAGTTTTGGCGACAATTTGTTAAGGAGGACAGTCGAGCATTCCGCGTTAAGGGAAACACGCGAAACATCTTCGAGTTTCTTTTTGTCAGAAAGCATCCCTTTAAGATATTTTGCGTATTTCGGCATTTGGGAGAGTGCCTCGCAGAAGGGAACGTTCAGTTGAATTTGTTTAAAAATTTGCAAGAATTTTTTATATTGCTCGTCCTTCCGCTCGTTATTTAATTTTGAAGGATAAGGAAGAGGCGAGCTATAACGTTCAGCACTGTCAGAATACTCAGTGATTTATCTATCGAAGGAGAGGGTGTAGGGGTCGGTGTCGAAACATGTACCTTAGGCTCGACCCGTTTTGGGGAGGTTACCTCATTGCCACTACGAAGATTTATGGCGTGGGCAGTTTCTTGGGGGTTCGGCTCCGTGTTCCTTGGTAGAGCTCCATATGGCCGCTCGGAGACCATCTTTGCCAGCTGTCCCACCTGATTTTCCAAGTTTTTAATCGATCCGGTAATATTCTGAATATTTGACTCGGTGGACGCTACGTATTTAGCAAAAATATCTTCGAGCGGAGAAGGTTTTGGAGGTGGAGGCTGGAATCCATTCGGAAATCCCTGCAGAAATCCTTACGGATTCACAATTGGGGGCTCTGAGCATTAGTAGGATTGCTCCAGGAAAAACTTGGGTGGTTCCTCCAACCCGGATAATAATTATTACTATACAAATTGTTATTATGGTTGAAGGGGGGCCTAACTTGTTTGCCTAGGTAATCTACAGTTTCTTCGACAAAATTATTATTATTATTATTAAGCCAAGCGGGAGTGGAGGAGGAAGCAGTCATCTCTGCCACTTGCTTACTTAACCTTTTGACTTGAGAGGCTAAGTGAGAAGAGGAATCCACTTCATATATTCCAGTTGGTTTAGTAGGGCGTGATCTAGTCGCATTCCATTGATAGGCGTTCATGGCCATTTCTTCGAACAGAGCTTGAGCGGCCTCCGGGGTTTTGTTGTTTAACGTTCCCTCGGTGGCTGCATCGATCATCTATCGCGTTGAGAAATTCAAACCATTATAAAACGTCTGGACCTGCAGCCAGGATGGCAGCGCGTGATAAGTGTTGGGTTTTTCTAGAACCATACATCACATGTAGGCGCAGCGGAAATAAACAGAAACAACCCAAAAGAATTCGGATCGGCCATGAATATTGAATCAAGAAGTTAATAAAATTGCTAGGTATGAAATTACCTTTGCGGGATTGGATCAAATCCAACCTAGATGCTCCACGAGTTGAGTCCTGTCGTCGGCTGTGCGAGTCCTCACTTAGAATAATGTCTACGTCTCTACTGCAGTCCACACGAGCCGGGCGAATGCCAAGTCACGTCGCACGCAACTCGGAAGGGAGAACAACTGCACCTTGCACTTCCACGGATTTGCTAGATCCGCTTCAGGAAGAACAGAACCGACGACAATTGTCGGAGAGGAGGTCGGCGGATGCGAACGGGGCGGCGGAACTCCTTCCGTCTAGGGTTCGGGTGGAACTCTTCCGTCGATTGGATTCCTTCGTAAGTCTTTAGAACCCTAAAAGAAGGTCTATTTATACCCAAAGTATAAAGAGGCTTCTAGAAGAATCGCTATCCGCAGACCACACAGCAGAATTGGGGTTTCTGTTACAATTCGTCGGGATTCCACGGAACAGCATTCGTCGAGTTTTCACGGGACAATTCGACGAATTCCGACGAATCACATCAGACAACAACATTTGCCGAGTTAAGGATCTCTGTAACAATTCGTCGGGATTCCACGGAACAATCCGACGAATCCGACGAATTCCGACGAATCATATCAGACGGCAACATTTGCCGAGTTAAGGATCTCTGTAAAAATTCGTCGGGATTCCACGGAACAATCCGACGAATCCGACAAATTCCGACGAATCATATCAGACGACAATATTTGTCGAGTTAAGGATCTCTGTAACAATTCGTCGGGATTCCACGGAACAATCCGACGAATCCCGACGAATCGGACGAATCATATCCGAAGAATTCCGACGAATTCTATCCGTGTAAACCCGACGAATTCAGACAGCAACATTTGCTGGACCTCCCCCATTCTATATGGTGATTGGTAACCTTTACCAACACAGCCAATCTTCCAACTTCTCCACATACTCTTATGTGCGACCCTGCAGGCTCATATCGCGTTGGCAGTGACATTACATGTTTGACCACTTCTAGATCACAATGGTAACTCCAACAGTCTCCCACTTGATCTTGAAAGTATCAAACAAAAACCTCACAAACAATGAGCGGCATCTAGCAATGCATCATTGCTCCCCAAGCAATAAGAGTTCATAACTCATAAGCCTTTATGACCAATGTTCCAGCGTTGTCATTGTCCCTTTGTCCCTTACATCCGGAAAGAACTAGAGGCATGGACCGTGTCACCCTCATAATAGCTCAATCCAAGTTTCTTGATCTAGAACGGACTTCCAGAGAATGGTGAGCTCAATATCACATATTGACTCAACCAAGCATGGCCATGCATTTCACAGTCCAATTCCATCAAGGGGCCCATGGATGCAACTCCTGTTATATAGGAGGACAAATCCCATATCTGCTCACACCCAAACACCCAAATGATTCGTAACGTACCCAACGACCACCCTTATCATCAACCTTCTTCAAGGAAGACTTTAGATGACATCAAAGCACGCTCTTCCTCACTTGATGAATGCTGTGACTTCAGGTCAAAGGACCACAACACCATTGTCAAATGAGACCTACTTGTGACACTTTTAAGTAACAATCCACAAAGTAGTCTCAGGTTGGGTCTGTCCAGTACAACTTGTTCACTAACAAGTACCCACGTGATGACTTGATATCACAATATCATGACCTGTGAGAACCGGTCATCGGTCAACACACATGCTAGTCTTAACGTATCATCATCACCCTTAGCTTCTACGATGATACCTCGACCAGGGACCTTTTAAGAATGAAGCTTCGAAATTATAGGCTCTCACATTCAAGTCACGTACTTGATGTCCTATGGAAGCGAACATTCTAAGGGTATTTATCATGAATTTTATTCTATCATATAGAAACAGTATATCGTAATAAAAGAACTTGCCATTAATTGTAAAAAAAAATAATTGGTACACAATTCATCATATGAATAAATATTAAACATCCAACAGAATATATATTTTACATGCAACCCACAAGACTCCCACTAAAGTTGATCACTCAGGTATCGTATACCCATTGATCTAGTATGACCCTCATGCTTTCTCTGCGCGAGAGGCTTTGTCAGTGGATCTGCAATATTCTCCTCAGTCGGCACTCTGCAAATGTTCACATCTCCTCGTTCGATAATCTCACGAATAAGATGGAACCGCCGAAGTATGTGCTTGGAGCGCTGATGGGATCTAGGTTCCTTAGATTGTGCAATTGCACCATTGTTATCACAGTAGAGAACTACGGGACCAACAATGCTAGGAACTACATCTAGCTCACCGATGAATTTCCTAATCCATACAGCCTCCTTCGCTGCATTTGCCGCAGCGATATACTCGGCCTCAGTTGTAGAATCAGCAACTGTCTCTTGCTTGGAACTCTTCCAGCTCACAACTCCTCCATTCAGGCAAAACACAAACCCTAACTGAGACTTCGAATCATCCCTATCAGTTTGGAAGCTGGCATCCGTGTAACCACTTACAACGTGCTCTTCCTTTCCACCATACACCAAGAATACATCCTTAGTCCTTCTCAAGTACTTCAGGATATTCTTTACGGCTATCCAGTGACATTCACCAGGATCAGACTGATACTGCTAGTCATGCTCAAAGCAAAAGAGACATCGGGTCGAGTACATAACATTGCATACATGATTGACCCAATTGCCGAAGCATATGGAATCAACTTCATGCGGTCCTTATCTTCACAAGATTTTGGATACTGGTCCTTAGAGAGATTTACACCATGAGACATGGGCAAAAATCCTTTCTTGGACTCAAGCATGTTGAACCGCTTCAACACCTTCTCAATGTATGTACTCTGGGTCAAGCCCAGCAACTTCTTCGATCTATCTCTATAGATCTTAATACCGAGTATGTAAGTCGCTTCACCCAATTCCTTCATAGAAAAGCAGTTCCCTAGGTTGTTCTTAACAACTTTCAGGGTAGGTATGTCATTCCCGATCAGCAGTATGTCATCTACATACAATATCAGGAAGACAACAATGCTCCCACTGATTCGCTTGTAAACACACGGTTCATCTTCATTCTTGACAAAACCAAACTCTTTGATTTTCTCATCAAAACGAAGATTCCAACTTCTAGAGGCCTGTTTTAATCCATAGATGGACCTATTCAGCTTGCATATTTTAGTGGCTTCATTTGGGGATACAAAATCCTCGGGTTGTGTCATGTACACTTCCTCAAGGAGGTTTCCATTTATGAAAGCCGTTTTGACATCCATCTGCCAGATATCATAGTCATAATACGCAGCAATAGCAAGCAATATCCTAATGGACTTTACCATGACAACAGGGGAAAAGGTCTCATCATAGTCAACACCATGAATTTGCTTGAAACCCTTAGCCACCAGTCGCCCTTTGAATGTCTGTACATTCCCATCCATGTCGGTCTTCTTCTTGAAGACCCACTTGCACCCTATGGGTTGTACCCCTTCAGGTGGTTCCACCAAGTTCCAAACTTGGTTTGTATACATGGAGTCCATTTCGGATTTCATAGCCTCAAGCCATTTGTCGGAGTCCGGTCCATTCATAGCCTCTTGGTAGATCGCTGGTTCATCATCATGATCCATAAGCAACACATTACCTATTTGAGACACGAGAAATCCATATCTCTCAGGCTCAAATCTTGGTCTACCAGATCTACGTAGGACTTGTGTCTCTTGAGCAGGTTCTCTAGCTACAACATCTTGTAGTCCTGGCTCAGAATCCAACTCTGGTTCATTCACTACTTGTGGTTCTTGAACTTATTCAAGTTCTACCTTTTGCGTCTTTCTTGACAAGAACTCTTTCTCCAAGAAGACACCCGTCCTTGCGACAAACACTTTACCCTCAGACGGTAGGTAAAAGTAAT
The DNA here is from genome assembly GCA_033032865.1 of Dactylorhiza incarnata. Lineage (NCBI taxonomy): Eukaryota > Viridiplantae > Streptophyta > Magnoliopsida > Asparagales > Orchidaceae > Dactylorhiza > Dactylorhiza incarnata. The sequence goes on from JAWHQI010000039.1 coordinate 13,198,847, forward strand.
ATCCTTTCGTTTCCTTAGGATATCCCACCAGATAACACTTATCTGATTTGGGTTCCAGCTTGTCAGGCATTTGACATCGTACGTATGCCTCACAGCCCCAAATTTTAATGAATGACATACTTGGACGCTTCCCAGTCCATATCTCATATGGTGTCTTTAGAACCGTTTTCGTTGGAGCGCGATTCAGTGTCATTGCAGCAGTCTCTAAAGCAAAACCCCAAAAGGAAACAGGCAAGTCTGCATGACTCATCATCGACCGTACCATGTCTAACAGAGTACGATTTCTCCTCTCAAACACACCATTATGCTGCGGTGTCCTAGGTGGAGTGAGCTGTGATATAATACCACACTCTTTCAGATGATCACGGAACTCATGACTCAGTTATTCGCCACCTCGATCAGATCGGAGTGCTTTAACCTTTTTACCCAATTGGTTCTCCACTTCATTCTTAAACTCTTTGAACTTTTCAAAAGTTTCAGATTTGCACTTCATAAGATACACATATCCGTATCTACTGAAATCATCAGTAAATGTAATGAAGTAGAAATACCCACCTCTAGCCATAGAACTCATGGGTCCGCATACATCACTATGTACTATACCCAAAAGATCCTCAGCCCTCTCAGTATAACCAGTGAAAGGAGCTTTAGTCATTTAGCCTAATAAACAAGACTCGCATTGCTCAAATGATTCATAATCAAATAAGTTCAATAGTCCATCTTTATGGAGCTTGGATATGCGTTTCTCGTTTATATGGCCCAAACGACAATGCCAGAGATATGTAGGATTTGAGTCATTTGTTCTTAGTCTTTTATTATTATCTACAGTATAGATCGGATGGTCCAGGTTCAAAACATAAAGACCATTAAACAATTGAGCTACAGCATAACAAACATCATTCTTAAATATAGAACAACAATTGTTCTTAATTATAAAAGAAAATCCAATCATGTCTAAGCATGAAATGGATATAATGTTTCTAGTTATGGCCGGAACATATTAATAATTATTAAGTTCTATTACAAGCCCACTGGGCAAAGAAAGACGGTAAACCCCTACGGATACAGTAGCAACTCTTGCTCCATTGCCGACGCGCAGGTCCACCTCTCCTTTACTCAGCAATCTTCTCCTTTTCAGTTCCTGCACATTTGTACAAATGTGAAAACCACATCCGGTATCCAATACCCAAGATGAAGGAGCAGAAAGGTTTATCTCTATAACGTAAATATTCGAAGCGGAAGTCATACCTCCCTTCATTTTCTGCAGACCCTCAATGTACGAAGGACAATTCCTCCTCCAATGACCAGCCTTGCCACAATGGTGACATTTCCCTTCCTTCACGGTGCTCTTCCTTTTCAGCGCAGAAGATTTGGGCTCAAGATGTGACTTAGGTCCCACCTTCGTCTTCTTGAAGCCCTTGGCCTTACCCTTGCCTTTATGTACCATCAATATGGGACTAGCAGGCTTGGCCTTCTTTATATTTATCTCGGCAGTTCGCAACATGCCTAGGAGCTCGGGCAGTGTCTTGTCTATTTCATTCATGTTGTAGTTCAAGACGAACTGCTCATAACTATCCGGCAACGATTGTAGGATAAGATCTGTGGCCAACTCTTGACCCAGTGGAAAACCCAGTCTCTCCAGGTTCTCAATATACCCAATCATCTTGAGTACGTGAGTACCAACTGAGTCTCGAGCTCCCATTTTGCACTGAAATAAGGCCTTTGTGACATCAAACCTCTCTTGACGAGCTTGCCCATGAAACATTTTCTTTAGGTGCTCGTCAATCTCCTTGCACCCCATGTTCTCGTGTTGCTTCTGAAGCTCAGAGTTCATGGTGGCAAGCATAAGTCACTCGACGTCTAAGGCGTCATCGGTATACTTCTTATAAGCATCCTTATCAACACGGGACGAGTTCCCGGTCGGCACCTCGGGGGCTTCTTCTTCCAAGACGTAGAGCTTTCGCTCTTGCCTGAGAACAATTCTCAGGTTCCTATACTAGTCCATATAGTTTGTCCCACTTAGCTTGTCCTTCTCAAGGATAGCTCTCAGGGACAAGGTGGAATGTGAACCACTTGCCATGGAATTCTACAAGAATTCATGCAGAATTTAATCAGTACCAAAATTTCAAAATACAATTTATTTTAATTTGGACTTCAATTAAATACTCCCACTATTTTATTCAAATTGATAGCCCTCACTATCAATTCGGAGAGTCCATGCGAGCTACTCTCTTAGTGGACAAGATCCGTATTTCACCAACACCACGAGTCCGCTTTGGCGTTCCTCTCATAATGCGGTTATTTAGGTAGGTAACGCTTGCCAATTGCATCCTCATGCAACTCTTGTATGGCTGGTGAATAACTCCTTATTCGCATCCATCATATGGTGCATACCAACCCTATGCCTCTAGGCACTCAACCTTTGAGGTCACCTAGTTAAGTTAGACCCGATGTCGACAGTGGGATATCACAATTATCCGCTCGCACCCTTACCAAGATAGATTAATGCACCTTGCTTTGGCAAGCCCACACTTCATCGATCGAGGCAGGAAGAGTGTCATCCATCGGAAGGCATCCAAAAACTTAATATTTGATGAAGGGATTTTAATAGCAAGTTAACACTTAACCATGATCAACATTTGATCAATGTGCACATCAACAGAAAAACAATTTTCTAAAATCCACATGCATCCCTTATGTGCACAACATAAGACTATCAACCTTTGACAGACGAAAGGGCTAAATCTGGACATTTAGAACTCTTCCAAATCTTCAGATTTACATGCATTGGACAAAGGCAAAGACAACTTGACTTAAAGCAGTAGACAAGCTCGTCTCTCATTGTTGGATTCAAAATCCAAAACAATACAAGGGTTCATTACTACTTGAGGGACGGTTACTGCTAAGGAGACAACAATTTCTAACAATTAGAAATTACCACGAAATCCCAGACGTTCCTGGCGGGGTTCCAAGGGGTCGCGCCCCCGGAGGGGTCTTAGGGGAAGAGCCCCTAACGGGGTCCAAGGGGCAGCGCCCCTGGCGGTGGTCTCACTGACCGATCAGCGAGCGGGGTCAAGGGGCAGAGCCCGTGCGGGGTGCGGGGCAGAGCCCCGACCAAATTTTTGAAATCCCACCAACAGAAACCACACAAAATCACATCAAATGTGATATTCCAAGAAGAAATCTTGACATTTAGAACGCTTCCAAATACCTAGATTTGCACGTACTGGAATAACCAAACTTCTGAAACAACATTCATGACCGGAACCTGGCTCTGATACCACTGTTCGGTTTTTCTAGAACCATACATCACATGTAGGCGCAGCGGAAATAAACAGAAACAACCCAAAAGAATTCGGATCGGCCATGAATATTGAATCAAGAAGTTAATAAAATTGCTAGGTATGAAATTACCTTTGCGGGATTGGATCAAATCCAACCTAGATGCTCCACGAGTTGAGTCCTGTCGTCGGCTGTGCGAGTCCTCACGTAGAATAATGTCTACGTCTCTACAGCAGTCCACACGAGCGGGAGAACACCAAGTCACATCGCACGCAACTCGGAAGGGAGAACAACTGCACCTTGCACTTCCACGGATTTGCTAGATCCGCTTCAGGAATAACGGAACCGGCGATAATCGTCGGAGAGGAGGTCGGCGGATGCGAACGGGGCAGCGGAACTCCTTCCGTCTAGGGTTCGGGCGGAACTCTTCCGTCGATTGGATTCCTTCGTAAGTCTTTAGAACCCTAAAAGAAGGTCTATTTATACCCAAAGTATAAACATGCTTCTAGAAGAATCGCTATCCGCAGACCACACAGCAGAATTGGGGTTTCTGTTACAATTCATCGGGATTCCACGGAACAGCATTCGTCGAGTTTTCACGGGACAATTCGACGAATTCCGATGAATCACATCAGACAACAACATTTGCCGAGTTAAGGATCTCTGTAACAATTCGTCGGGATTCCACGGAACAATCCGACGAATTCTGACGAATCATATCAGACGGCAACATTTGCCGAGTTAAGGATCTCTGTAACAATTCATCGGGATTCCACGGAACAATCCGACGAATCCGACAAATTCCGACGAATCATACCAGACGGCAACATTTGCCGAGTTAAGGATCTCTGTAACAATTTGTCGGGATTCCACGGAATAATCCGACGAATCCCGACGAATCCGACGAATCATATCCCACGAATTCTATATGTGTAAACCCGACGAATTCAGACAGCAACATTTGCTGGACCTCCCCCATTCTATATGGTGATTGGTAACCTTTACCAACACAGTCAATCTTCTAACTTCTCCACATACTCTTATGTGCGACCCTGCATGCTCATATCGCGTTGGCAGTGACATTACATGTTTGACCTCTTCTAGATCACAATGGTAACTCCAATAATAAGGACACCTACGTAAGAACTCCTTAAAACGCTCCCAAGTCTCGTAGAGAGACTCAGAATCGAATTGAATGACGGAGGCGATATCTGTGTGTAGTTTAGCAGTTTTAGACAGGGGAAAATATTTTGTGAGAAATTTCTCCGTCAATTATGCCCATGTGGTTATGGATCCTCTGGGGAGAGAACTTAGCCATGCTTTGGCCTTCGTCCGCAGTGAAAATGGAAATAGGCGTAAATGAATATCGTCGTCAGTAACGCCATTAATTTTAAAGGTATCATATATTTCCAAAAAACTAGAAAGGTGTAAATTCGGATCCTCATCTGGCAAACCGTCAAATTGGACTGACTGTTGTACCATTTGAATGATGCTAGATTTTATTTCAAAATTATTATTAGCCACTGTTGGGCGTGTAATACTCGATCCGGTATCTTCCAAATTTGGCCTGCCATAATATGCCATGGTCCGTGGCGGGGCCGCATCTGGAATTTGATCGGCCATAGCCTCAGCGTAAGTATCTCCGGCAGACTCTTCAGGAAATTCGAGTAAGTTTTGATCACAAAGTCGGAGGCGCTCATGAAGGGTGCGCTCAATTTTGGGGTCAAAATGGATATTCGAATCATCCGAGGAGTTTCCTCAGGTCATATACTAATAATAAAAATTATTATGTATTTTTGGCCCTTTCTATTTTTTTTCTATTTTTATTTATATTTTTTTATATATTTTTAATATATATGATAAAAGTAATAGTAATTTCTTTTTTCAAAATAACAACACTACTTCCCCGGCAACGGCCGGCGCCAAAAACTTGATGATTTAAATTCGGATTGTCTTTTTTTTTTGGTTTGCGCAACCTTTATATGACGAGATTAGAATTAGGCGAATGTTTTCGAAGAATTTCGCAAGTACTCCTACTTTGAGAAACTAACCGTTATCCTATCGAAAGATAGAAGTAACAATCTTTTTCTTCTTTCGAAGTATTGCCGATTATACCCCGATTATAACGCTGAATTCTATTGATTTTTTAAAATAGAAAAGGAGAGTTTTGCACTAAATTGGTTTGAAAAGCTTTTGTTTAAATTTTAATCCAAACTAATCATTTGATAAAGGCAAGAATACCTTATCGTGAGTAATACAGGATATTGTTTTTAGAAAATATCGGGGGCGTATATTTCCGCGGATCGTGTTGATTATAGCTACTTTGAGGAACGAACTATTATTTTATCGGAATAAATTTGTAGTGTGGGTTTTTAAAAGCGAACGATAATAAACGTATAACTAGAGTTCTGAACGATGATAATAAATAACACCCAATGTCGAATTACCTTGAGACGAAAATAGACTTTTTTAGAAATAAAAGAGATGACTTTTCAAAACATTAAAAGAGCTTGGTCGTGGAGGTTCTATAATTATGAACGCTCCTCTCTCGAGCGTACGCACACTTGAGATTATGAATATTCGATCGAACTCTCATTCTTTAATCGAATCCCTTAATACTTGCTTTATGTTGTGAACCCCGCTATTGGGTTTTTACTTCCAATTCAGAAGACTTACCTCATCCTCTCTCAAGGGTAGAGCAGACTTCTCTTTACCCGTGAGCGATCAGTCCGTAAGCACGAGCCTCTCGACTAACTATTGTACGGAAATGGAAATGAAAACCACACATCGATTATGTGGCTCCACTCAACGTTATTCTCGGGTAAACCTTAAGCTCGTTTAATTATTTTTTAGAAAGAGGTGTTTCATTTTTTAGAAAACTATTTATTTGTCCCAATGCTCTTCGACATCGCGTGCTAAAGAAAATTAGCCACTCATCGGAATGGAGATGACATTAATAATTAGAAAATACATGTTAATATTATAAGCGGATATAAGCGTGAAAGAAAGAAATAAAAGACTTATATAAAAGATGAAATAATCTCCGTCCCAACTGTAAGACCCTCTTTTTTTTTTACTTTAAACGGGTCTTACCGCCCAGAACCGCCGTCTTGCGGCGGCACCATTACACCCAATGGTCGCCGCCATAAGACACCGATCCTGCCGGCTATTCATCATCATCCAGGCCAACCATAATCACAGTAATTGAAGTATTAAATGAAATAAGTCCACAAAATCACATTATACAATTATCATAATACAAATGTCCACGATGAGAAAAATACTATAAGAAATGAGGGCTTATGCCCGGTACATATTCAAATATAGAGCAACAACACTCTCACTCTACATCTATACGGAAGCTATCAAATTCTGTCTTCATGCATCTGTAGCTGCTGCTGCGACGACGTGTAGTGGCTGCTCTGCTTCATCCCGTCCTCCTGTCCTGTCTCCTGAATGGGGTCCTGCTGTTCCGACACATCATCCCAAAAATGATGAGGTCCACCGACCGTCAGTTTATAAGACTCAGCATATTCCTCACCGCCTCCACCCGCGACTCCTAGGCACCGTGCGGGAGGAGGAAGCGGAGGACATCAATGGGTAAATCAAAAGCATGTGACATGCAGGTATTACTAACCTAGCAATTATATCAATAGCTAACAACATGTATATAAAAGCATTTACACTAGCAATTATATCAACAACTAACAACATGTATATATATATACATCAAGCACCTTTCTAGTAAATATATCATAATAAATCAAGGGGCCATAAAGAAAGCGAGTAGTATATAAACGAGCGTCAAAGTGATTATACACATGCAGTTATAAAATAGTCTAAGCAGTTAGAAAAGTACACCAGAGTAGTTATAAAGAAAACTAGAGCAAATAAAGAAACAACTAGAGCAGCTATGAAAGTAACCTTAACTTATGTGTATACACACACAAAGACATAAGCTAAGGAATCTGGCAAGAAGTAAACTCATCGTATAAAAGAGCCCATACTAATTTATACGATGAGGTCTCTAATTTATGCAAGTATGCTATGCTATGATATGCAATGCAATGCAATGGTGCAACTCACACACGCGACTCTGTACGTACAAACCTTTAGTTCCAACTTTTCGGAGGTAGCTAACCTCTCGGGCACCTCCCATCATGGTCAAACGGTGGCAGAGGAGCGGGCATCACCTCACCTAGGTGGGTAAGTCACACTACCAGACCTAGGCCCAAACGTACGCTGTGATACCGGTACCTGGTACTCGTGAGTTCCTGTGTACTAAACTGAATTGACCAGGCAGGGTTTAGGGAATTCATCCTGTCGGACGCGCAGTAAAACAACCTGGCCCCTAATCAAACCACTAGCACTACCGAGTCAACGAACTGCTATCGGTGTGACGACTAAGCCAGAACCGAAGACCCACCACATCTTATACACAACAACATGTATTAGCCATTTACTACCGAGCCTCCAGCTCGCAATCCTACACCAGTCTTATACTTAACTACGAGCCTACCGCTCGCCAGACTATACCAGTCTTATATTTAAACTACGAGTCTACCACTCGCTAGACTACACCAGTCTTATACTTAACTACGAGCCTACCGCTCGCTAGACTATCACAGTCTTATATTTAAACTACGAGCCTACCGCTCGCTAGACTACACCAGTCTTATATTTAAACTACGAGCCTACCGCTCGCTAGACTATCACAGTCTTATATTTAAACTACGAGCCTACCACTCGCTAGACTACACCAGTCTTATACTTAACTACGAGCCTACCGCTCGCTAGACTATCACAGTCTTATATTTAAACTACAAGCATACTGCTCGCTAGACTACACCAGTCTTATATTTAAACTACGAGCCTACCGCTCACTAGACTATCACATACTTATATTTAAACTATGAGCCCACCGCTCGCTAGACTACACAAGTCTTATATTTAAACTACGAGTCTACTGCTCGCTAGACTACACTAGTCTTATACTTAACTTCGAGCCTACCGCTCGCTAGACTATCACAGTCTTATATTTAAACTACGAGCTCACCGCTCGCTAGACTACACCAGTCTTATATTTAAACTACGAGCATACCGCTCGCTAGACTATCATAGTCTTATATTTAAACTACGAGCCTACCGCTCGCTAGACTACACCAGTCTTATATTTAAACTACGAGTCTACTGCTCGCTAGACTATACTAGTTTTATATTTAAACTACGAGACTACTGCTTGCGAGACTACACTAGTCTTATATTTAAACTACGAGCCTACCGCTCGCTAGACTATCACAGTCTTATATTTAAACTATGAGCCTACCGCTCGCTAGACTACACCAGTCTTATATTTAAACTAAGAGCCTACCGCTCGCTAGACTACACTAGTCTTATATTTAAACTACGAGTCTACCGCTCGCAAGACTATCCCAGTCCTTTCTTATATCTCGAGCCTACCGCTCGCAAGACTATCCTAGTCCTTCTCATATAACCCGAGCCTACCGCTCGCAGGACTATCCCAGTCCTTCCTTATATCTCGAGCCTACCGCTCGCAGGACTATTCCAGTCCTTCTTATAACCCGATCCGGTTTGGGATGAAAGATAACTTGTCAAGTTCTCCTACTTAACTAGTCTCGTTTATAATTTAGTTGATCTTAGAAGCTTTAGGGTTAGCCTTGGACTTCCGAAGGGTTACCCGATGAGGGGCTCGCAACGGTACTAGGAAGTGTGGCGGGCTGACACCCAAACTTCCTCTTCCCAAGGCACTTAATCTTGTTGGTATCTACCCCTTTTACTTGATCCCCATTATCCTCTCCAATTATATTAAATCTATAAGATGAGTTAAACTTGGCTCTTAGGAGTGGGGGGAGTTCTTTTGAACTCCAACACCACCAATCATGACCGGGTGCTGACTCTCCCATCATCACATTCTAAGCTCGAGTTCCCTTCTTCACCGAGGAACTGCACACATTCAATTAGCATTCTCAACCTTACTTGGACCCACACTCCTATATATTCTTCGTCATCCTTAATCCAGGGTTTGCCTTAGATACTTCTCGACTTCGCCCTTGAGTATTTACCTTAAGATGGCTCACCCGGCTAAGGGTAGTTTTTCTTCCATACAATCGTTTAACACTGATGAGTTGTTTGTGGGGCCCTTGACGAGGTCTAACTTCCTTTTCTTATCATTGTAAATTCCTACACTTATAGCTTTGCTAAACCCACCCCAACCCTTATTTCCCACGATGCCCTTAGAGATGCTCTTCCAAATAATCTGAGCCTTCATCATAATCAAAGAGTTAATAGTTTCATGTGTGAAGGTCAGTGGTGGTCTAAATCATATAAATCAGTTTTACTATTCGCAGACCAAAATAAGATTGAGCTAGATTTGACTCCTATGGTGCAATCTTGATCACATCATATCCAAATGAGTTCCAATTATTACCACATGTTCGCAATGAGTAGTGATCTAACAACCTCAAATTCTAATTTCATAAATCCTCTAGGGAATCTTAAATCATAGTATCTGTTTAAAACAGAAGATGTGCAAATAGTGATTTATACATCGATTGTCAACTAATAATCTCCATAAATTCTGATAAATTCACTGTAACATAATATTGGTAAAAAAAACTCCAGATCCTAAGTCTCATATTAATCCAAGGAGTATTTACCCTTATTATCATTTATTACATTTGGTGTGCCAATAAGGGTTTACACTACAAGTGCTATGTTAAGACTTCAATAAATTCTGGGAAAATTACTATAGCACAATATTGGTCTAAAAACACCAGATCTTACATCTCACATTAATCCAAGGAGTATTTACCTTTATTTATCATTTATTACATTTGGTGTGCCAATAAGGGTTTACACTACAAGTGCTATGTTAAGACCTCAATAAATTCTGGGAAAATTACTATAGCACATTATTGGTCTAAAAACACCAGATCTTAAGTCTCATATTAATCCAAGGAGTATTTACCTTTATTTATCATTTATTACATTTGGTGTGCTAATAAGGGTTTACACAACAAGTGCTAAGTTAAGACTTCAATAAATTCTGGGAAAATTACTATAGCACAATATTGGTCTAAAGACACCAGATCCTAAGTCTCATATTAATCCAAGAAGTATTTACCTTTATTTATCATTTATTACATTTGGTGTGCCAATAAGGGTTTGTACATCAAGTGTTACATTATGACCTCAATAAATTCTGGAAAAATTAGTAGAGCATGGTAATGGCCTAAAAATCCAATTCCTATGTTTCATAAAATTCCAAGGATTATTTTTCCATAATTACCATTTAATACAATTGGTGTGCCAATAAGGGTTTACACTACAACTACCATTTATATGAAACTATAAATCACATGAAAATTACTAGGTAGTTATAATAGTCTAAAAATGACCTATCCAGAATCTCATAATTTTCTCAGTGGATTTTATGCATGTTTGCTACAAGATGAGGAATTTACAAAAATGCACTTATGCCATAAAAGCCTACTTTTTCACCTCCAAAAATTCTACCAATAATCATAGGTGTTCTAAATACTGAAATAATGAGCCACATTTAATTTCATAATTTTCCATAAAACAATTCTCATTGAATTCATAAAACTTCATAAGGGCAAAAATGTAATTGGTGCTAACACTAGTATGAAATAAATTTCATTAATTCCCAATAATTCACCAGAGGTCTAATTCTACATTATAGACCTATGACCAGTGATTTAGAATTTTCTAGATTCAATTACCCATTTTTATTTCATTAATTTGAAAGGGGCTAATTTTGAATTAAAACATAAAACCCTAAAATTTTAACTCCAAAAATTCTACAACTTCAGAGGATGATTTATTCCATCCACACCAACTCATAACCAGAGTTTCAAGGGCATCTAATGGGGCAAATGGGCCAAAATCACCTTTTCCCAATTTTGCTAAATGCACCCCAATTTTCCCTACACCCTTTCAATGTAAATGTTGGATTCACCAATCATGCATGGATCCAATTGGTTCCAAATTTTTACCAGAGACTAATATATGTTAAATAAGCATGACACCCAAATTTGGGGTCATTTGGAGTTATATACAATCAAAAATGTCATTTATTTGATTTTTCATATTTTAGATAAAACCTTAGAAATATCATCACCTAAAAATATGATCTTTGGTTACAAGATAGATATGTGTCACATGCATGCATGGTCAAAATCCCAAGTCCATATGACTTATATTTTAAAATATATACACCAAATAAATTCTGGTTTCTAATTTGACCAGTCTCACTAAAATTAGTGTTGTGGGTCCTACAGTTAACCAAATAACTTGATTTTACTTTCAGATGAAAGTAGACATCCAGATCTACAATTCCCGTCTCTGAGGATTTTTCGAAATATGGCATCTAAGGGCCTCAAATTTGGCTTCCAAATTCGGGTAAATAGTGTGACAGATTTTAACAAACTATATGACATTTATTAATAACACTGTTCATCGTCTTCTTCCTTGAGCCCGAAAACTCAGTTTGCTGGGATGATTTCAGCCCCTTTTTCCCGGCAACCTGGGCACCCATTCGGCTAGAAAACACCACCATCTCCATCGTGGATGTGGGGGCTATGAATCGCTGGCGACACCGCCACCGGCGATGGCCCGTACGACGATTTTGAGCTTTGGGCTAAAATGCCCCATTTTTCCAAAAATGAAAGAATGAATCGAGCTCATTTGAGCTCGATCTCAACCCTAGAAGGTCTAGGAAGCTAGCACAGGTGGAGAGGGGAAAGAAACTTGCCTCAATCGAGCTTGGTGGTGGACTTTTCCCAGAATCGCCATGGCCGACCATGCTCCAAGCTCTCCCATGCCGATTCCTCATTTCTCCATCAAATGTCTTGATCCAAAACTTGATTTCAGTTGCTTGGCACCGTCTGAAGCTGATGGAGTGGTGTATTGGGGGTGAGGTTGGCTGGTTGTGATGATTTGAAAAGGGGGAGGTCGGCCATGAGCTTTGGATGCTCCTCCTTGGCTCCAAGTGTCCTCCACCCCCGAATTCCTGCTGGGAATTACTGCTGGAGATCATATTTAAGCTTTGGGAGGGGGATTGAGTGCCAATTGTCACTCAACCCCTAATTCCATGCTTTGGCCATATGTGAAATTGGGGAAAAATCCCAAATTCACCCTTGCATGTCACCTTCTTCCAAAATCTGAGGGGCAAGCATGGTAATTGGGTCTTGGGCCTCAGAATGGGCCTCTATTGAGTGCCTTAGTCCATGGGAATTTGGTTTGATTTCATATAAGCTCATTTAAGGCCTATTTGACCAAATGTTGACTTTTGAGTTGACTTGGTCAAATTGGTGAGTGGGCTGGTCCAATGTGCTAGTATTGAGTCCCTTGACACCACCAAATGTTGATTGGGTCATGGTGGTGCCCCAATTGGGTCAATTTTATCAATATGTGTGATTTTGACCAAAATTGGGAAAAAGTTGACTTTTGTCAAATTGGACCAATTAATAACCAATAGATGGGTCTTTTGGGTCCTTTGTACCCCAACTGGGGTTTGTAATACATTCGTGGGGTTAATTTGATCATTTGAACCCTAATTGACCCTTAAAAGGGATGGTTGACTTATTTGGGCATAGAGTTGACCTTGGCCAAATTGATCAATTGGGTTGATCCCAATGGGTCCTAAATGACATAAGGGACTCCCTAAGGGGTTTATGGAGTGTTAATGGGGTCCACTTGTCATTTAAAGCTCAATTATTAAGTCATAAGCCATGGAGTCAAATTTGGCTATTTGCACACCAAGGCAATTTTCACTTATTCACATTGGTTCTTAAGGCCGTTTTGTCCTCTTAGAGCAATGTCATGACCTTGTCATGACAGAATGCGTCTTAGGGGTCTAGTTGTTTTGGGGATGTTACAAATCCCAATAAACGAAGAAACAATTTCGTCCCCGAAATTTAGGTTGGGTCTACGGAGGTCAGAGTTCAAAATATACCTGAAAGATTTGATAGTTTCTGTGCAACATGACTCCCGACTAATATTGGAAACGGTTAGGTCTAGTTCACATCGCCTCATCCTCAGTTTTCTCCCAAGTGCACTTTTCGTTAAATCTTACTATGTCCGTAGTCATGATCTTCTTCCTGGAGGTTCTTAAACAATTCCCAATTGATGAAGGTATACGTAGTGGAGGGAAGATCTAGATTGAAGTGAATTTACACACTCACAAGGCGAGTGACTAACTCAATCGAGCCCTATAATCTATAGTATGGTGTCTTCGTATGTATACAACTCTCGATCCAGAGGGTATATCGTCAAGTTTACCCTCAATATTTTCGATTCCAACCTCAATAACACTTTGGACCTAAGATCTCCTGTGGTTCACAACCATTGTACAGGTGTTGTATGTACCCTTATTTGTTAGGCGTTTGCAATTAGAATTTTGACTTGTCTTCCAAGGTCTTGATATGCTTATGGCTTGGGCAATATTGATTCTCTTAATTTTTATGACATCGTCATTCTTTTAATACTGTATGTCAACGTTTAATCATGCTTAGTTCTGGTACTTTAATTCATGTGGGTCATCAATTCCAAGGCTCACCAAATTCATGTATTGTAAATCCTTCAAGATTAATTCTTGAGGTGCACCTAATCACATTAATGTCCTGAAACCTCATTCCTGATTTTTATCCCAATCACGTGTTATCAATGGTCAAATCTATAATTCTCTTTTTGTTAAATGCAAACCAGTCTCAAATATTGCACAGGGCCTAACACTTACGGATCAACCATCAATAAGATATGATGTCATCTCCCAATCATTCCAGGAGTCTTGTAAGTGGTGATTTACTGTTTCAACTCTTCATATTGTCATATTCTTGGGACTAATTCTTATTCCTTTTATATTTATGGCATCCACCAATTTGTGCATAAATTATTATTTATCATGTCCCAATAGGTTTAATAAAGATTCCAGAGACCAGTTAAGACCCGAAATAGTGCTCAATAGAAGTCCATAGTCTTTCCTTCTTATAACAATTCCCGAAGATTAATTATTTGTGACTAGGGGTGCAAACCCATTCAGGGAAGGGAGTATGATAACCAATCAATAGTTAACTAAAATAAATTTCAGAAGTTTAAGGGAGACCACAAGTCTATCTACTCATTTCCATAATATTCCAAGTTTTCAAAATGATTTGGGGGAACTCGACCCTAGAATTCTCAATAATGCTTAATGTAACAAGAGTTCACCAACCCCAATTTCCCACGGAACTCTATCCTTAACGTCTTTGATTCCTTCAGAGATGAAAGATCTCTTGATAACGAGTGCATGTTTCAAATTTCGAGAGAATTGGCCAAGGAAATAATTTTTATCCATAAAACTATATGTGTGTAATAATATGGGTATTATCCTAAGCTACCTTGGTCTCGCATGCGGGACCCACCAATAAGTAGGGGTCCAAATGGCCACAAATTTGTCCAGGGATCTTTCTTTCCGAGACCTACCATCCATAAGAGATTTGAGTGGATTGGTATTCACTAAGCCATAGATCTACCGCAATCGTATGTAATGAAATTATTTCCAAATGTATAGAACTTATCTCCAAAATTCTGATTTTTGGTCAGCATGTGTGTCGTACTAAATTTACATGTACGGTATAAAATTTAGATCACTCGGGTAAGTCAGATGATAGGGCACAAAAATTTGAGTCTAGGGTTCACTTTATATACCATGCACCAAAGCAGGTGCCCAGAGAGTTGTATTGCAGAGACTTTTATGTTTCTAAAATAACCCAAGTTAATATTATAGCGGCCCAATAAACGAAGAAACAAGATTAGCCTCCAGTAAATCTTGTTCTGAGTTTCTTATATCCGACAATTTAGACATTTCAAGCGTGTACTTAATCCTTATGAATACCTAGTCCTCGAGATTTGTGGATATTGTAAGGTTCTCTACCCTCAAAATGTCATTTACCGTAACTTTTCAAGGGTCGTGTGTCTATTAAGTGATCTTTTCTAAGTTGGAATTCTCATTCCATGTTTGACATCCTTTCCTTGTGATTGTTTTCCGAGGGTGGAAGTGTGGAGTATCAGCTTCTAAGCACATAAGTTAAGCCTTACAAGTCTCCTACTAATCTGATAGAACAATCGCAAGCACCAAATCCACCTAAGATTGTACTATTTGTTTGTTTGAGGGGTGTTAATATCACTTAGGAAGTGACGTGGGTGTATCGGGGAGTAAGCCCTGAACACTTACACACACTTTCAACTCCTTCTTTTAGTCACTTTGGAGATGTCTTGTTAAGTCAAACCAATACGGTGGTATTAATAGGTTGGACTAATCTCATCATTAAGCAGACAAAATTATATGATTTCCCGCATGGGTACACCACTGCTTCCGCTACTAGTTTGTCCTCAAACTAACTCAAGCGGGGGTTGCCCTAGGGTTTGTGGACATCTTTTACTTGGATTGAAAGTCGGCTAATCTGATACCAGTTTGTAAGACACTCTTTTTTTGACTTTAAACCCGGTCTTACCGCCCAGAACTGCCGTCTTGCGGCGGCACCATTACACCCAATGGTCACCGCCACAAGACGCCGATCCCGCCGGCTATTCATCAACATCCAGGCCAACCATAATCACAGTAATTGAAGTATTAAATGAAATAAGTCCACAAAATCACATTATACAATTATCATAATACAAATGTCCACGATGAGAAAAATACTATAAGAAATGAGGGCTTATGCCCGGTACATATTCAAATATAGAGCAACAACACTCTCACTCTACATCTATGCGGAAGCTATCAAATTCTGTCTTCATGCATCTGTAGCTGCTGCTGCGACGACGTGTAGTGGCTGCTCTGCTTCATCCCGTCGTCCTGTCCTGTCTCCTGAACGGGGTCCTGCTGTTCCGACACATCATCCCTAAAATGATGAGGTCCACCGACCGTCAGTCTATAAGACTCAACATATTCCTCCCCGCCTCCACCCGCGACTCCTAGGCACCGTGCGAGAGGAGGAAGCGGAGGACATCAAGGGGTAAATCAAAAGCAGGTGACATGCGGGTATTACTAACCTAGCAATTATATCAATAGCTAACAACATGTATATAAAAGCATTTACACTAGCAATTATATCAACAGATAACAACATGTATATATATATACATCAAGCACCTTTCTAACAAATCTATCATAATAAATCAAGGGGCCATAAAGAAACCGAGTAGTATATAAACGAGCGTCAAAGTGAGTATACACACGCAGTTGTAAAATAGTCTAAGCAGCTAGAAAAGTACACCAGAGTAGTTATAAAGAAAACTAGAGCAAATAAAGAAACAACTAGAGCAGCTATGAAAGTAACCTTAACTTATGTGTATACACACACAAAGACATAAGCTAAGGGATCTGGCAAGAAGTAAACTCATCGTATAAAAGAGCCCATACTAATTTATACGATGAGGTCTCTGATTTATGCAAGAATGCTATGCTATGATATGCAATGCAATGCAATGCAATGCAATGCAATGGTGCAACTCACACACGCGACTCTGTACGTACAAACCTTTAGTTCCCACTTTTCGGAGGTAGCTAACCTCTCGAGCACCTCCCGTCGTGATCAAACGGTGGCAGAGGAGCGAGCGTCTCCTCACCTAGGTGGGTAAGTCACACTACCAGACCTAAGCCCAAACGTACGCTGTGATACCGGTACCCGGTACTCACGAGCTCCTGCATACTAAACTGAATTGGCCAGGCAGGGTTTAGGGAATTCGTCGCGTCGGACGCACAGTAAAACAACCTGGCCCCTAATCAAACCACTAGCACTGCCGTGTCAACGAACTGCTGTCGGTGTGATGACTAAGCCAGAATCGAAGACCCACCACATCTTATACACAAGCAACATGTATTAGCCATTTACTACCGAGCCTCCAGCTCGCAATCCTACATCAACATTTATAAAGTAGAGCCTACCGCTCGCCAGACTATACCAGTCTTATATTTAAACTACGAGCCTACCACTCGCTAGACTACACCAATCTTATACTTAACTACGAGCCTACCGCTCGCTAGACTATCACAGTCTTATATTTAAACTATGAGCCTACCGCTCGCTAGACTACACCAGTCTTATATTTAAACTATGAGCCTACCACTCGCTAGACTATCACAGTCTTATATTTAAACTACGAGCCTACCGCTCGCTAGATTACACCAGTCTTTTACTTAACTACGAGCCTACCGCTCGCTAGACTATCACAGTCTTATATTTAAACTACGAGCCTACCGCTCGCTAGACTACACCAGTCTTATATTTAAACTTTGAGCCTACCGCTTGCTAGACTATCACAGTCTTATATTTAAACTACGAGCCTACCGCTCGCTAGACTACACCAGTCTTATATTTAAACTACGAGTCTACTGCTCACTAGACTACACTAGTCTTAACATTAACTACGAGCCTACCGCTCGCTAAACTATCACAGTCTAATATTTAAACTACGAGCCTACCGCTCGCTAGACTACACCAGTCTTATATTTAAACTACGAGCCTACAGCTCGCTAGACTATCACAGTCTTATATTTAAACTACGAGCCTACCGCTCGCTAGACTACACCAGTCTTATATTTAAACTACGAGTCTACTGCTCGCTAGACTACACTAGTCTTATATTTAAACTACGAGTCTACTGCTCGCTAGACTACACTAGTCTTATATTTAAACTACGAGCCTACCGCTCGGTAGACTATCACAGTCTTAGATTTAAACTACGAGCCTACCGCTCGCTAGACTACACCAGTCTTATATTTAAACTACGAGCCTACCGCTCGCTAGACTACACCAGTCTTATATTTAAACTACGAGTCTACCACTCGCAGGACTATCCCAGTCTTTCCTTATATCTCGAGCCTACCGCTCACAAGACTATCCCAGTCCTTCTCATATAACCCGAGCCTACCGCTCGTAGGACTATCCCAGTCCTTCCTTATATCTCGAGCCTACCGCTCGTAGGACTATTCCAGTTCTTCTTATAACCCGATCCGGTTTGGGATGAAAGATAACTTGTCAAGTTCTCCTACTTAACTAGTCTTGTTTATAATTTAGTTGATCTTAGAAGCTTTAGGGTTAGCCTTGGACTTCTGAAGGGTTACCCGGTGAGGGCCTCACAGCGGTACTAGGAAGTGTGGCGGGCTGACACCCCGAACTTCCTCTTCCCAAGGCACTTAATCTTGTTGGTATCTACCCCTTTTTACTTGATCCCCATTATCCTCTCCAATTACATTAAATCTATAAGATGAGTTAAACTTGGCTCTTAGGAGTGGGGCCGGGGAGTTTTGAACTCCAACACCACCAATCGTAACAGGGTGCTGACTCTCCTGTCGTCACATTCTAAGCTCGAGTTCCCTTCTTCACCGAGGAACTGCACACATTCAATTAGCATTCTCAACCTTACTTGGACCCACACTCCTATTCTTCGTCATCCTTAATCCAGGGTTTGCCTTAGATACTTCTCGACTTCGTCCTTGAGTATTTACCTTAAGATGGCTCACCCGGCTAAGGGTAGTTTTTCTTCCATATAATCGTTTAACACTGATGAGTTGTTTGTGGGGCCCTTGACGAGGTCTAACTTCCTTTTCTTATCATTGTAAATTCCTACACTTATAGCTTTGCTAAACGCACCCCAACCCTAATTTCCCACGATGCCCTTAGAGATGCTTTTCCAAATAATCTGAGCCTTCATCATAATCAAAGAGTTAATAGTTCCATGTGTGAAGGTCAGTGGTGGTCTAAATCATATAAATCAGTTTTACTATTCGTAGACCAAAATAAGATTGAGCTAGATTTGACTCCTATGGTGCAATCTTGATGACATCATATCCAAATGAGTTCTAATTATTACCACATGTTCGCAATGAGTAGTGATCTAATAACCTCAAATTCTAATTTCATAAATCCTCTAGGGAATCTTAAATCATAGTTTCTGTTTAAAACAGAAGATGTGCAAATAGTGATTTATACATCGATTGTCAACTAATGATCTCCATAAATTCTGATAAATTCACTATAACATAATATTGGTAAAAAAAAAACTCCAGATCCTAAGTCTCATATTAATCCAAGGAGTATTTACCCTTATTATCATTTATTACATTTGGTGTGCCAATAAGGGTTTATACTACAAGTGCTATGTTAAGACTTCAATAAATTCTGGGAAAATTACTATAACACAATATTGGTCTAAAAACACCAGATCTTAAGTCTCACATTAATCCAAGGAGTATTTACCTTTATTTATCATTTATTACATTTGGTGTGCCAATAAGGGTTTACACTACAAGTGCTATGTTAATACTTCAATAAATTTTGGGAAAATTTCTATAGCACATTATTGGTCTAAAAACACCAGATCTTAAGTCTCATATTAATCCAAGGAGTATTTACCTTTGTATATCATTTATTACATTTGGTGTGCCAATAAGGGTTTACACTACAAGTGCTAAGTTAAGACTTCAATAAATTCTGGGAAAATTACTATAGCACAATATTGGTCTAAAGACACCAGATCCTAAGTCTCATATTAATCCAAGGAGTATTTACCTTTATTTATCATTTATAACATTTGGTGTGCCAATAAGGGTTTGTACATCAAGTGCTACATTATGACCTCAATAAATACTGGAAAAATTTGTAGAGCATGGTAATGGCCTAAAAATCCAATTCCTAAGTTTCATAAAATTCCAAGGATTATTTTTCCACAATTACCATTTAATACAATTGGTGTGCCAATAAGGGTTTACACTACAATTACCATTTATATGAAACTATAAATCACAGGAAAATTACTAGGTAGTTATAATAATCTAAAAAGGGCCTATCCAGAATCTCATAATTTTCTCAGTGGATTTTATGCATGTTTGCTACAAGATGAGGAGTTTACAAAAATGCCCTTATGCCATAAAAGCCTACTTTTCACCTCCAAAAATTCTACCAATAATCATAGGTGTTCTAAATACTGAAATAATGAGCCACATTTAATTTCATAATTTTCCATAAAACAATTCTCATTGAATTCATACAACTTCAAAAGGGCAAAAATGTAATTGGTGTAACACTAGTATGAAATAAATTTCATAAATACCCAATAATTCACCAGAGGTCTAATTCAACATTATAGACCTATGACCAGAGATCTAGAAATTTCTAGATTCAATTACCCATTTTTATTTCATTAATTTGAAAGGGGCTAATTTTGAATTAAAAGATAAAACCCTAAATTTTAACTCCAAAAATTCTACAACTTCAGAGGATGATTTTTTCCATCCACACCAACTCATAACCAGAGTTTCAAGGGCATCTAATGGGGCAAATGGGCCAAAATCACCTTTTCCCATTTTTGCTAAATGCAGCCCAATTTTCCCTACACCCTTTCAATGTAAATGTTGGATTCACCAATCATGCATGGATCCAATTGGTCCCAAATTTTTACCAAAGACTAATATAGGTTAAATAAGCATGACACCCAAATTTGGGGTCATTTGGAGTTATATACAATAAAAATGTCATTTATTTGATTTTTCATATTTTAGATAAAACCTTAGAAAAATCATCACCTAAAAATATGATCTTTGGTTACAAGATAGATATGTGGCACATGCATGCATGGTCAAAATCCCAAGTCCATATGACTTATATTTTAAAATATATACACCAAATAAATTCTGGTTTCTAATTTGACCAGCCTCACTAAAATGGGTACTGTGGGTCCTACATTTAACCAAATAACTTGATTTTACTTTCAGATGAAAGTAGACATCCAGATCTACAATTCCAATCTCTGGGGATATTTCGAAATATAGAATCTAAGGGCCTCAAATTTGGCTTCCAAATTCGGGTAAATAGTGTGACAGATTTTAACAAACTATATGACATTTATTAATAACAATGTTCATCGTCTTCTTCCTTGAGCCCGAAAACTCAGTTCGCTGGGCTGATTTCAGCCCCTTTTTCCCGGCCACCTGGGCACCCATTCGGCCGGAAAACACCACCATCTCCATCGTGGATGTGGGGGCTATGAATCACCGGCGACACCGCCACTGGCGGCGGCCCGTACGACGATTTTGAGCTTGGGCTAAAATGCCCCATTTTTCCGAAAATGAAAGAATGAATCGAGCTCATTTGAGCTCGATCTCAACCCTAGAAGGTCTAGGAAGCTAGCACAGGTGGAGAGGGGAAAGAAACTTGCCTCAATCGAGCTTGGTGGTGGACTTTTCCCAGAATCGCCATGGCCGACCATGCTCCAAGCTCTCCCATGCCGATTCCTCATTTCTCCATCAAATGTCTTGATCCAAAACTTGATTTCAGTTGCTTGGCACCGTCTGAAGCTGATGGAGTGGTGTATTGGGGGTGAGGTTGGCTGGTTGTGATGATTTGAAAAGGGGGAGGTCGGCCATGAGCTTTGGATGCTCCTCCTTGGCTCCAAGTGTCCTCCACCCCCGAATTCCTGCTGGGAATTACTGTTGGAGATCATATTTAAGCTTTGGGAGGTGGATTGAGTGCCAATTGTCACTCAACCCCTAATTCCATGCTTTGGCCATATGTGACATTGGGGAAAAATCCCAAATTCACCCTTGCATGTCACCTTATTCCAAAATCTGAGGGGCAAGCATGGTAATTGGGTCTTGGGCCTCAGAATAGGCCTCTATTGAGTGCCTTAGTCCATGGGAATTTGGTTTGATTTCATATAAGCTCATTTTAGGCCTATTTGACCAAATGTTGACTTTTGAGTTGACTTGGTCAAATTGGTGAGTGGGCTGGTCCAATGTGTTAGTCTTGAGTCCCTTGACACCACCAAATGTTGATTGGGTCATGGTGGTGCCCCAATTGGGTCAATTTTGTCAATATGTGAGATTTTGACCAAAATTGGGAAAAAGTTAACTTTTGTCAAATTGGACCAATTAATAACCAATAGATGGGTCTTTTGGGTCCTTTGTACCCCAACTGGGATTTGTAATACATTGGTGGGGTTAATTTGATCATTTGAACCCTAATTGACCCTTAATAGGGATGATTGACTTATTTGGGCATAGAGTTTACCTTGGCCAAATTGATCAATTGGGTTGATCCCAATGGGTCCTAAATGACATAAGGGACTCCCTAAGGGGTTTATGGAGTGTTAGTGGGGTCCACTTGTCATTTAAAGCTCAATTATTAAGTCATAAGCCATGGAGTCAAATTTGGCTATTTGCACACCAAGGCAATTTTCACTTATTCACATTGGTTCTTAAGGCCGTTTTGTCCTCTTAGAGCAATGTCATGACCTTGTCATGACAAAATGCATCTTAGGGGTCTAGTTGTTTTGGGGATGTTACACCAACCGTCTTAAACAAGCGCTAAAAAGTTCTTAGCCTCTTATCCAGGATGGTGGTGGTATATAAATGAAATACTTATAAAAGTGCAGAAATAATATCCGTCCCAACAGTCTTAAACAAGCGCTAAAAAGTTCTTAGCCTCTTATTTGAGATGGGGGTGGTATATAATAGTTATACAAAGACTGAAAATTAAGCTATGTTACAAAAAAAGGGAAAAAGGAAAAACGAAAGAAAGCGTTTAAACGAAAGCGATAAATAAAGCGTTGAAAGAAAAGCAATAAACTATTTTTATGAAAGCTTTTAACCTAAATTATGAAAGCAGTAAACCTAAGTTATGAAAGCAATAAACTATTCTCATACACACACACACACACTAACATAAATTGAAAAAGAAGATGATCCAAATGAGAAAAACAACATTTTATTTCTAAAACAAGCATTACAAGTAGACTAGGAAGGCGAAAATTACAAACGAACTTAAACTTAATTGCATAAACAAAACTCACATTCACTCAAAGGAACTCTAAAACTACTAACAAGAACTCAAAATTTGGATGAAAATTCCTTCAGCCGAGCCCCTCTATTTATAGCCAAAATTTTATTTTTACACGCCACTAGGTCACAGGCGTGTCTTGTGGTCACGTGCGTGCCCCTGAGGCATGACATTTGCTCCGGCTTAACGGCCGCCTTCTCGAAGGATCCACCATCAAAATAAGGTTGTACACGTGCGTGGCTTGGATTGTCACGGGCGTGACTCGTCGAGTCACGGACGTGACTATAGGCGGCAGACGTCAGCATCATGGGCACAACTTTGGGGCGTGACGCGCTGGTAGTACACGGGCGTGACTTTGCTGGATTGATACGCTAAAATTTATCTTTTTAGAAAAACTCTTTCTTTCTTTAAACTTTAACCTTAGGCGGACGTTTTCGAAGAGTCCCGCGAGTAATTCTACTTCGAGGAATTACCCGTTATCCTATCGAAAGATAGAAGTAACGACCTTTTCCTCTTTCGAAATATCGAGGATTACTCTTTGGCCGCGTCGCCAAAAGCTAAGTAGGGGTTTTGAAAGGCTTATGTTGAAATGGAAGTTGAAAGCTTTTTGAAAATGTTATTGCAACAATTTTGTGAGTTGTTGCAACAATTTTTTCAAGAGATTGTTTTAAAACTTCTTTTGCCTTGAGCTAGTTCCAACAACCAAAGAGTTGTTGCAACAATTTTTTAAGTGTTTAAAAGAGAGTTTTAAAAATTGCTTTGGAGAGAAAGCTTTTGGGTTTATATAATTATCCGGACTAAAATCGATAAAGGCAAGTGGACCTTATCGATAGTAGTATAGGATATTTCTTTTTGAAATATCAAGGTCATATTTTTCCAAGGTCGTATCGATTATTTCTACTTCTACGGAACGCGCTATTATTTTATCGAAAAGAGTTTTGAATTGATTTTTATAATTTTGTAGAAAAACTAATGACGAAAATTAAGGTTGGCGTGCGTTTAACGATAATTGCGATAAAAAGTGAAAAAGCACGGAAACGTTAATTTAGAAAGTAGTTTTGCTTAAAATTTTTTTAGAGTTTAATAAAGCGATAATGATAACTACGGCGATTTTAAACGATTGAGCGGTTAGCGGAATTAGCAAAAAGCAATTATATTAAAAACAAAAGACGCACTAATTGAAAACTCACGCACTCTACGGAATTAAAATGAAAGCGGTAAATTGCATAAATTAAAGAAGTGCGATCCCTACCCAAATAGGTAGAGGGGAAATAAATGCGTGAGCGAGTCCTATCCAAATGGATAGGCGGGAAATAAATGCGTGACAAGTCCTATCCAAGCGGATAGGCGGGAAATAAATGCGCGACAAGTCCTATCCAAATGGATAGGCGGGAAATAAATGCGTGACGGAAATAAAAACTATTGAATTACAAAAAAGGCGCAAAATTTATCCTCCTACACACACACACCCTTACTTGAAATGAAGTCTAAGTTAAAAGAAAACAAAATCTATACTAGCACACACACACACACACACTTACTTTAATTGAAAACTAAGTTAAAGAAAACAAAAATTAACTCATACACTCACACACACAACATAAATGAAACTAAGTTAAAAAAAATAAAATCTATTCTCCTACACTCACACACACTAATAACAAAATGAAACTAAAATAAAAACAATTTACTCTCATACACTCACACACACTTACAAAAAAAGAAAAAGAAAATAAAAACAACAAATCAAAACAAAATGCAATTTACTCTCATACACTCACACACACTTACAAAAAAAAGAAAAAGAAAATAAAAACAACAAACCAAAACAAAATGCAATTTACTCTCATACACTCACACACACTTACAAAAAAAAAAGGAAAAACAAAGAGAAAACAAAGAGAAAACAAAAACTAATTTACCACACCCACACACACAACAATAAAAAAGGAAGAACAAGAACAACAACAAGAACACTTATGTTGATTGAAATGAATTTTTACAAACTTTGTAAGAAAGTCTAAACTTGGAGGAGAAAGAGCCCCAAACTAGGGCTTACAAACACTCATAAAAAAAGCTCACAAAACACTTAAAAAGGGCACTCACAAACACTCAAATAAAAACAAGCGAAAGAAACTTACAATAACCTCCAAGAACCACTCAAAAACACCTCTCAAATACCCTTAGATTCTAAAATATACGAACCCTTTTAATGAGGTGGAGCACCCTTATTTATAGGCAAAAGAGAGGGGGCTGCTATTAGCAAAAAAAAGGAAAATAATGTAGCTGGAAGGGCAGCTGGCGTGGTGTGCGGTTAGAGGGCTGGAAGGAAGCTTCTGGCGGGCTGCGCTGGAGGCAGGGCAGAGGGCAGCAGGGCAAGGGCGCGGGCAGAGCGGCAGCGGGCAGCGAGGGACAGCACGGCGGCAGCGGGCAGCGCGGGACAGCAGGGCGCGGGCAGGCGGGGCGGGCACGGGCGGCAGCGGGCAGCGCGCGGGCAGGCGGGGCGGGCAGGCGGGGCGGGCACGGGCGGCGTGCGGGCAGGCGGGGCGGCAGCTTTAATACAGCAAAATGTGGCTTGCTGGGATTTGATCCTGCGCCTCCCCCTTGTTCAAATTAACAGGAACTTCTCCACTCGGCCAACTGCACTTATGTGTAAACACAAGAACATATTTATATATATTACATATATTTACAGATTTAATATATATTAACTTTAATTATAAAATAACTTAATAATAATAATAATAATAATAATAAAAACGATTTTTATTAACTTAATATATATATAAATATATTATAGTTTTTATTTACATATATTTTTAGATACTTTAAATATATATTTACATATATATTTTTATAAAATTACTTGCATAAATATTTACGTACTTATTATATAGTTTTTATTTAATATATATATATATATATATATATTACTATTATTATTTATATTTTATATACTATACATATATATATTTATACATATACATATATTATACATATATGTATTTTATTATATTTATAATATATATTTATTATTCATTATTATTATTATGTTATTAATATACAATACTACTATATTATTATATATATATATATTTTTTTTTTCATCCTATTTATCTTATTATTTTTATATTATTTATATTATTATTACTATTTTTCATTTATATTTACATATAAATATATGATTATTTATTATACTTATTATTTACATATATATATTTTTACTTATATATTATATATTATATATATATTTATTATATTTATAATAAATTTATTATACAATAATATTTCAAAATTTTATTCTTTTATATGTATAATTACTTATTTTTACAAAAGAAAAAAAAGAAGTGATTATTTCAATGATTTAAAAGCAATATGTACAAAATTACCCAAATAAGGCTAGAAAAGATACTAAAAATATGCATAATTTGTTATTCATCATGGATCACAGGCGTGACTTGTAGAGTCACGGGCGTGACTTGGTCGATTTGTCGGGATTTGGTCCGAATTTGTCCGGGACCGTCGAGATTGCACTTTAAATTTACACGTCCTTGGTCACGTGCGTGACTTGGGGGCGTAACATGAGAAAATTTGTCAAAAAAACTGAAAAAGAAAAATAAAGCTAAGTTAGTAACAAAAATAATAAAACAAGCAATTTGTTTATTAATTTACATAGAAAATTTACAATATTAATTAAAACTATACTAATAATTACACTAAAAATACACATGTTTTACTACTCATCAAACCTTCTGCTTATTTCTGAGAGTTATCTTGAGGATATATGCATGCTTATTCGATTATATGTCTAGTTCTTCTCGACGATGTTAGACTTCGTGAGATTGGAGAAGTACTGGACACATAATATATACAATGCAGTTGTTGGTACAAAAATGCACCTCCAAGACTCACACTAAAATAAGAGGGAAGGGACTGCAGAGTGCAGGTTACTTAGGATGAAGAATACTAAAGAATAAATCTCTGAGGGAAACTTCTTTGATTGATCTCAAAAAAGGATTACAGAGGGGGGTCTAAAATAGGCTAGGAGAGAGGTAGAAAAGAGACAGAATTCGAGACCGCTTACACAGGTTGTAAGCTGGAGGTTCGAAGCAAAAGTCCATTTTCAGGTACCCCTACCCCGATAATTATAGACGCGGAGGCTGCCCAAATGGGCAGATCCAAAAAATACGGGCTGCCCGGGGTACAGGAGAACCGGGGCAGAGCAAATGGGTGCTAATAACAAAAAGGAAAAAAGAGGCCAGACTGTGCGGTCTGGCGATCTGGTAGAAGCTTGACCATATGTGCCTTGGGAGAATACATTGGAGGGAGAGCAGGCGATCTGGGCATTCTCTTAATTCTAAGACCGCTGGAAGAGATCGAGATCCTGCATGAGGAGCGAAGAGTAAGATAAATTTTACTTGAGGTATCTAGTTTCTTTTATGTGACCGCACGATCTAATAATTTTCGTTTGCAGCAATTGAAAGAAGCAGCGTATGATCCAAACAATCCTGAATTCCAGATTGCTCTAATGCAACATATAAAAGAGACCGCAGAACAGGTGATTTCAGAGCTTCACGACCGCGACGGTCTTACTGAAGAGTTTACAGATATCAAATTTGCTGATCTTTTCCCTGACGCTGCGAGGGTAATAGATAAACAGTCGATCACGACTGGTGAGGCCGCCGCTGAGGGAGAAGAAGAGGAAGCAGATGTTGATATTGAAGGAAATGCCAACGAAGCGAGTGGAAGCCAGTATGTTGTTGGTAATGATACAAGCTCTGCCGCGGACTCAAGCTCGGGATCTAAAGTTCCTGTTAGAGTTTCATAAGAATCTTCAGACAAGACCGACTCTTCTTTAGCTGATGAGCGGTCTCCCAAAAAATCAAGAAGCAAGTAGATCTAGTTGTAATTTTTACTTTTATGTCTGTGGATTTTGTGACCGCACGATCTGATGTAATGAACATTGAAATAGAAAAATAGAAATTTGGTATACCTTTGTCTTCTCTGCAAATGAATGTCTTTCTTGTACTTTTCTTTTAAATGTCGATTGTACTATTCACGATCTCGTTATAATGAGATAGAACTGACATTCGATCTCAATTACTTAGATGTTACCTAGTTTGGGATAATTACCTTATACATTTTATATTGAGCGATTCAATAAAGGCGACCTCACACTTTTCAGATCGCAATACCAGGAGGTGAAGTATTAGTTTTAATTAAGCAAGAAAGAAATCACAAGAGCTAAAGATGGGCAAGATCTATTAAGACTGGCGGTCTCTAGCTATAATATACCTATACGAGACCGCTTATCATATTTGCGGTCTATGAACTATAAGATCTGCCAAGATAACATCAATTCGTAGATATTGTTTCTTAATAACTTCAAGCAGGAACATAAGATATGCTCTACCACGGTTGAGACCGCTCCTTGGAAAATACAGCCCTTTCATAGTGGATAGTCTGCGATCTTTAATTCTTCAGGCCATTCCTTGGATATTTGGAAAATATCTTTTTATGATAACTAGCGATCTCCCATACTTATAAGATATTTATAAGTCGAATCCACGATCTTTATTTTTCCAGACCGATTGATATGAAGGTAGATAACAATTCTGGTTAAACAAGAATGAGATCATGAGGTCACTGAGGATGAACAAGATCGCTTATGACTGGCGGTCTCTGGCTATAATACACCTTCACAAGGCCGCTTATCACATTTGCGGCTTCTTGCTTTGAATCATTTGTCAAGATAAAAAGTGACAACTCGTAGATGTTGATTCTCAAATAAATAAATATAAAATGCGATCTTCAACATTTTACAGGCTGCCTTTCTTAAAACTGGCGATCTTGAATCTGCAAGATCTTTAGAGATAGAAGGTCATAATCCACGTGATTCCTGAATAGCCTTTAATGAGAGCTAGAATAGCGATCTTCCAATGATTCAGACCGTCTCTTCCTTGGCTTGGAACCATAAACATGCTGTAAAGCTCGGCCATTTGAAAATTTTATAAGGTTTTAAAGACTTTTAGGCGGCGGTCTCAATTTCTTCAGACCACACCATGCTTAACACGATCCAATACTGAAATCGGCGGTCTTCAAAAACCTCAGACTGCCCCTTTATAATAAGAGCTTGATGGATGTAATTTGTAATGATCTAAAGGGCAGGTGCGGCCATGCCAGCATTGCTTTCCTCAAAAGACCATCATAATTCTAGTATCTTCAGAAAAAAGAGAGCGAGAAAAAGAAATGACCAACTCAGACTTGATCAAAAAAGGGCAGGTGTAGTTATGCCGCGGAGGCCATACCGATATTGCTTTCCCCAAGAGACTATTTAAAGTCATGCCACATAACTAACCGACTCTTGGCTATCCTCACACCAATGAGCATTCGAGGGTCACAGAATAGGATGATCCATAGGGCAGGTGCGGTCATACCACGGAGGTTACACCGATATTGCTTTCCCCGGAAAGATCATCAAGGCTATAACGATGTCCTCCTATAATACATGACAGAGCTGATCATTCACCTAAAACTCCCTTAATGTAGAGGTGTGTCAGATGTCAGCTAGGACCCGACATCCTAAAGTTCCTCCACACGAGGTTGGTGAGCCACTACTACACAGATGCGAAATCTCACCGCTACCTGTGGTCCTGGTAGATTTTACCACTCAAGCTTCAAGTCAAGGGGGAATGAAGTAGGATCCGTCGATACCTCTCTTGGTAGGACCTTAGCCTTTAATAATTAAGTAATATATCTCAAGGTTTTCTTTCTAATATGTATGAAGTAAGAGTTTACATCCACATTATCACAGTGCTTGCAAAAAGAAAGAAAAACAGACAGAAAAATACAAGTTTTTAAGAAAAGAAACGCTTGAGATTATCTCCACTCCAAGTGTGAGATAAATCTTCCCCTTCATAAGATTGGAGATGATATGCTCCATTCTTGAGCACTTCCTTGATAATGAATGGTCCTGTCCCATTTGGATTAAGCTTCCCAACTGAACCAGATCTTGCTGTTGCGTCAACTTTCTTGAGGACCAGGTCTCCAACAACAAATTCTTTAACTCTTACATTTTTGTCAAAAAATTTGACCATCCTCCTTTTTACTTCTTCTTGTCTGATAGTTGCCGTATCCCTTAGTTCTTCGATGAAATCAAGGCTGCATTTCAATTCTTCATAGTTTTCTTCCATCCAACCATCTTGATGTTGTTTGGATAATAATACTCTCGGACTCTTAACTTCAAATTCAATATGAATGAGAGCTTCTGAACCATGAGATAATTTGAAAGGAGTCTCTCTAGTGGCCGAAGTTGGAGTTGTCCTTAAAGCCCTTAATACTAAAGATAGTTGTTCAGCCCAATTACCTATAAGATTTTCCACTTTCTTCTTCAAGAGGTTGATTATGAGTTTATTGGCAGCTTCTACCTGATCATTGCTCCGAGGGTGATGTATAGAGGCAAATCGCAATTCAGTGCCGATCTGGTCATAGAAATTTATAAGACATGAGTTATTGAATTATGGACCATTATCTGTAATGATTGCCATGGGAATTCCATGTCTACAAACTATCTCCCCCCAGATGAAATTCCTCACTATCTGAGTAGTGGTCTTAGCTAACGCCTTCGCTTCAATCCATTTACTGAAATAATCAATCATTACTAAAATGAACCTACGTTGACCACTTGTTAAGGGAAAAGGTCCGATCAAATTAATCCCCTACACCGCAAACGGCCATGGGGTGGCTATTGACCTAAGCTGTTGAGCTGGCTGATGCTGAAGGGGGCAAACTTCTGTCACTGAACACATTTATTTGCGAATTTTTCTACATCTTTCCTCATTTGAGGCCAGAAATATCCATGTCTTAGAATCCTCCTTTCCAAGGTTCTAGCTCCAGAATGACTACCACATTCTCCCGAATGAACTTCTTGAAGAATAGTTGGAATTTCTTCTTTGAAAACACATCGTGCAAGAGGCTAAAGAAAGGTTTTCCTGTAAAGAATTCATGCAACAAGATAATAATATGCTACTTTAAGCTTAAACCTTTTTCTATCTTTTATCGTGGAGTGAAATTCTCCGGTCGAGTGGTAAAGTATGGAAGGATCCATCCAGGATGGGCATTGGTCTATTTGCATGACTTCTCCCTCCTTAATAGCCAGATGAAATAACTCTGAGGTAGTTCCTCCTGAAAGAAGACCAAATTTTGCTAGCTCATCCTCCTCCTTGTTCTCTTCTCTTGGGATATGCTGAATTGTAAAGCTCTTGAACTTGCTTATCTCAATTTTCACGAGAGCTTGATATTGCTTCAAAATGTGATCCCTGGTCTCAAAGTTTCCATTTACTTGAGATGCCATTACTAGAGAATCTGTTTTGACTTGAACATCTTTGATTCCTAATTCTCTTGCGAATCTGAGACCGACGAGCAAAGCTTCATACTCAGCTTGGTTGTTTGTTGTCGGAAAATAAAACTTCAAGGCTTGATCCAGTCTAACTCCGTTTGGATTGATCAAAATAACTCCACCTCTGGAAGAATTTTTCCCTGAAGCTCCATCAACGAAAATTATCCAGGCGAGAGGAGCTTCGAGCTCCTTCTCTGAACTAGCCTCGTTTGCGTCGATCATGAAATCTGCCAGTACCTGAGCTTTGATCGCTACTCTAGAAACATAACAGATGTCAAATTCGCTGAGCTCTATTGCCCACTTTGCCAATCTACCTGAATGCTCCGACTTTTCTAAGATACTCTTTAACAGAAGATCGGTGACAACTTGAATTGAATGGGCTTGGAAATAAGGTCTCAATCTTCATGCTTAAGTCATGAGCATCAGGGCTAGCTTCTCAAGGATTGGGTACCGGGTTTCTGCACTCTTCAAAATTTTGCTTATGTAATAAACTGGAAACTGCTTCTTCTTCTCTTCCATGACTAAAACTGAACTGATGGCGTTTGAGCTGACTCCGAGGTACAGAAAGAGGTCTTCTCCATCCCTGGGGCTCTGTGGCAAGGGAGTTGATGTCAACTGCTTCTTGAGCTGATTGAAAGCATCATCACACTTCTTTGTCCATTCAAATTTGGCGCCCCCACGGAGAGTCTTCAAGAAAGGAGCACTCTTATCTCCAGAGCGGGAGATGAAACGGCTCAAACCTTCCATCCTTCCACCCAGCTGCTGAACTTACTTCGGGGTCTTGGGAGATGATATTTCTAAGATAGCTTTCACCTTATCGGGATTTGGCTCCAGCGCTTCTGAAGTAAGGAGATGACCAAGAAATTTTCCCTTGCTAGCTCCAAAAACGCACTTCAATGGGTTCAATCTCATATTGAAAGTTCAGAGGGTTGCAAATGTTTCATTTTGGTCGTTAAGATGAGTTGAGAAAAGCTTGCTTTTGATTAAGAGATCATCGACATAAGCTTCTAGATATCTCCGTTTTTGGATTTTAAAAATAGTCTCCATAATTTTCTGATAAGTTGCGCCGACATTCTTTAGCCCAAAAGGCATTACGAGATAATAGAAACATCCATCATTCGTGATGAATGAGATGTGAAGAATGTCGGGCTTGTGCATTCTTATTTGAGGATAGCTGGAGAACGCATCTAAAAAACTCATCCAAGAAAATCCCACCGCAGAGTCTCCAAAAAATCTATCCGAGGCATGGGGTAGCAATCTTTAGGGCAAGCTTTATTAAGTTTGGTGAAGTCTACACACATCCACCACTTTCCACCAGCTTTTTTAACCATCACAACATTTGATACCCACTCAGGTATTGAATCTCCTGAACAAATTTAACCTTTAACAATTTCTCCACCTCCTCCCGGATTGGCTGAGCGAGAGTCTCTGCCATTGCCCTTTTCTTTTGCATGATTGGGGTGAAGTTAGGATTGATGTTGAGGTGGTGGCAAGCAATATATGGATCAACTTCTGGCATGTCATTAGCCGACCAGGCGAAGACATCCAAGTTCTTCAGGAGGCAAGAGATAAGTTGATCCTTATAAGCTTTGGGAAATTCAGCGTTGATCAAAAGCTTCTTGCTCTAATCTTCTTCACTGATTGGCACGACTTGAATCGCTTGGGCAGGTTCCAAGAGAGCTCCATCTCTTGCATCTTCTTCTTCTATCTCCTCTGCCACTTTGACTTGATCAGGAATTTGAGGTGCTGAGGAGATATCAATTACCTGGAGAGGAGATGATTCGATCACATTAATCATCTTGATGTAACATTCTCTAGCCTTCCTCGGATCGCTCCTAATCAGGTATTGTTTACCATTCAAAGCAAACTTCACGGCCTGATGATAGGTTGAAATTATTGCTTGGTACTCATTCCGGACTGGCCTACCAAAAATTGCGTTGTAGTTGCTCGGGGCTTCAACGACTATGAATTTTACCAGTTTCACTATTCCTAATAACGTCACTGAGAGGGTGACAACTCCTTCCACTTCCTTTTTCTTCCCTGAGATACCATAGAGCGGCCCTTCAGTTGAGAGAAGAACTTTCCCAGTCTTCAGCGCCTCGAAAGCTGGTTTGAAGAGGACATTCACTGAGCTTTCAGTATCTACCAGGATCTTATCCACTGTATAATTTTAGATTACCGATTTGATAACGACAACGTCGTTGAAAGGATTGGCGGCCGGGGAAAGATCTTCTTGCCCTACGGTGACCATTCCTCAAACTGGAGCAGAGGAGGAGGTAGCTGCGACCTCAGATTGATACTCTTATGAGGCTAGCTTTCCTGGAAGATTCAAGTCCTGCACCTCCATGAATGCAAAAGAGATTACCAAAAGTACCTTCGTCGTTTGCATCTATACATTCACCTGGATATCTGATGTTGCCGAGAGAGCCAACATCTTCTACTTCTTCACATTCCCAAAGCACTTCTGCTACCTCCTTGCACTTGGAGGTCGAAGAATTGGAAGGATCTCCCTTCTAGAACAGATCTTTGAACTTTCCTTCCTTTAGGAGCTTCTCCACTAACAGGCGGAGAGCTCTGCAATTTTCATTCATATGGTCTCTCTCCTTATGATGTTCACAGTAGAGAGCCAGATTTTTGGTTCTTGGTCCAGAGTTGATCGGGGCAGGCCTTTTGTAAAAGGGCTGCTTTTGAAGAACCTGAACTACCTCACTCATTGAGATGCCGAGGTTAGTGAAGGATTCTTGAGAATCGTTGAAGGATGGTTGAGGGGTTGGAAAATGTGGTCGAGGATATTCAATCTGATGGACTGGTGTGGATTGCTGAATCAGCAGCCGCGGTTGGCAACGAGGACCCTTCAGACTAGAACTGTTGATTCCCCTAATGAGGATAGTAATAACGAGAATTCCTTCCCTTTTGATAAGGGGGCTGGAACTCTTGACGAGGCTGTTTGGACGATGGATGGGCTGGATAAAAACCTGCTGAGCCTTTCTGGATGGCTTTACTCGTCAGATTAGAAACATAGACAAAGTTATTGATCTCCCCCTCTATGTGGCGGTTGGCAATACTGATCAGCTCTTGATACGAGCTGGGCTCCCTGGTCGTGACCTCAAACTTGAGAGGTCCTTCTTGCAAGCCATTGATCAGAGCTACTATATAGAGGAGGGATCTACATCCCTTATTTTGAGAATTTCCTTCTGAAACCGATCAATAAAAGGAGCTAAAGTCTCGCCTTCTCCCTGCTTGATCTTGAAGAGGGCTGCAGGGCCACTGTTCCTCTTCTTAGAGGTTGCAAACCTCAGAAGAAGCTCGTGCCTCAGGACAACAAAGGTTGGGATGGATTGGGAAGGCAACTTATAAAACCACTCCCCGGCTTGCCCATCAAAAGAATTGATCAACAACTTACACTTCACAACATCAGAGAGAGTCCTTAGAGCAACGGCGGGCTCGAAGGCTTGATGAAGGAAAATTGGGTCATTCTCCCCCGTAAAACATGGGCAGATGGGGGTTCCCTGAAGCCGTTGGGAATTGACTCCCAACGAACTCTATCAATAAAGGGGGAAGGCTCCTCCGCTTCAACAACATCGAAAGGAGTAGGAAAGGTAACAACGGAGGTTGGAGGATAGGCGCAATCCTCTTAGAAATTCATGGCCTGAGCAGGAGGTCCCTGAGCTGTTGTTCTGAAGAAATCTTGGCGAGCTGCGAACTCCCCAACTTGAGGTCGCACAGGAGCTACAGGCTGGGAGGTTGCGCGATCAATAGGTTGACCGCCAGCCAAGCGGTCAGGGGTAGCGATCTGACTGGGTTGGGGAAGAAGCTTCTGAGAGATCGCGGATAGGGTCTGACTCAAAACTTCAAACTGCCTGGCAGACTCTTGCTGAGCCTGAGCGGTCTTTCGACGAGCTCAAGTGGCCTCTCAAAGATCTTGCTCGACACGAAGCTCAAAGCGGCATACCAAATCTTCTAAGGAGGTCTGATTGTTCGAGGGGCGTCCGCTGGGAGACCGGCGAGAATGATGCCTGTGGTCTGACATCTAGAAAGTCCACTGATTTCACCTGTACACTCTGAATTTGAAGGTCGCGTGCTCATTCTGTTGGTACAAAAATGTATCTCCAAGACTCACACTAAATGAAGAGGGAAGGGATTGCCGAGTGCAAGTTACTTAGGATGAAGAATTCCATAGAAGAGATCTCTGAGGGAAACTTCTTTGATTGATCTAAAAAAGGATTACTAAGGGGGGGGGGGGGGGGGTAAAACAGACTAGGGGGAGAGGTTGAAAAGCGACAGAATTTGAGACCGCTTACATAGGTTGTAAGCTGGAGGCTCGAAGCAAAAGTCACTTTTCAGGTACCCCTACCCCTCTATTTATAGACGCAGAGGCTGCCCAAATGAGCAGATCCAAAAATATGGGATGCCTGAGGTACAGGAGAACCGGGGCAAAGCAAAGGGGTGCTAATAACAAAAAGGAAAAAAGAGGACAGACCGCACGGTCTGGCTATTTGGTAGAAGCTTGATCGCTTGTGCCTTGGGAGAAAATAATGGAGGGAGAGCAGGCGATCTGGGCGGTCTCTCAATTCTTAGACCGCTGGAAGGGTCTTTTCTGGTTGGAGAAGAGAGGTCGCAGATTTCCGGGCAAACATCAGTATTTTTGGATTCCTCATGAGTCTTCTCAACGATGTTGCTAGACACTTCAACAATATTGTAGTGTGTATATTGTTAACACGAAGATATTTGCCTTAGATGCTTTTACTTGATCCTTATATGTTTTACTTAGTGAATATGATATTCTGACCTGTTCATGTCACAACAAATGCTCATCAAATACAAAATGCACTTATCATTGATTCTGAGCACTTCTTCAAATCAGGAACATTGCTGGGCAAATGTGTGTTTTACTCTATTTCTAAACATGTGATTTATTTGAATATTTCTTACTTTAGAATGTGAAGGGACACATACCTGGGTTGTTGGACTAATTGTGATATCCAATAATTATGTCAGGCATGATACCTTTGTTTGTGATGAATTTCTTCTTATTCCAGATTTATACCTAGATTGCTTATTTTCCATTGGCCATATTAACTTTTGGACGGCTACTTGGACAAACTTGCAAGACAGAGATTTAATATCCATTAGGAACCCAAATGAATTTGGGTCCTAGGTTCTTCTTATCACAGTAAGAAATATCTCTACCTACTGCAGCTTTTGTAGTCAAACTACTGACTGACTTCTCATACCTTGCTCTAGGCACTGTTGGGTTGAACCAACAATCTATAGCAAAGTGCACAACCTTGCCACAACACCATCACCCAAATCTATTGTACCTCCTTTTTTGAGTCACCTTCTAAGTGGAGGACAAGTGACTAGATGAGCAGGCTGCTTTACAACATGCATTTCTATTGATCCTGTGATTGTTCCTTGATTTTGGAGTTGGTTGCACAGTCAATGATCTTTCCTTGGGAATAGGTTTTTGAGGTAAAGACTTTCCCTTCTGTTTGGTTGATGGTGCTTATGAAGAGACAACTTTTTGAAAGACAGTTCTAGCTTGGGAAGTCTCTCCAACTTCCTTATTATATCCCAGTCCTCCTCTGTCTTGAGTGGAGAAGTAGTTCATAATCGGGAGAACTGTTTTGGGCCTAGAGAAGCTAGTCACAAGCTTTCTATTTCCTATAAGCTTTTTCTCTAGAGACTTGATTGTCCTATCCCGAGCATCAGATTTCTTCTGAAGTAGGATAAGCTCATTGTACAATCTAATCACCTCCTTGGTCTTCTCATCAATTTAAGATCTGAAGGGCTTGAGGATTCTAATATCCTCAACTTGAGATTTGACCAATTTCTTGCTCTGTTTAAGAGCTGCCAAGAGATTGCCAAACTGTTCTATTAGTTCATTATAGTTCTCATTATTGCATGATGAGCAGTCTTCTGCATAATTTTCAGATGATGAGCAATCATCTAGTGCAATCTTGGTCTTTTCAAATGAAGCAGGTACTGAAAATGTGTGACTAGTGCCTACCTGAGCAGGATGTGAATCATCATGACTTTCTTCATTTGATAAAGCAACCAACCCATAGAGCTCCTCATCCTCAGAGTCACAGTCTAAGAGAGTGAGTGGTGCTCTTATCCCTTCTCTAGCCACATAACCTTCTTCATCCTTAGATTCACTATCTGAGAGAGTCGGGGGTGCTCTGATTCCTTTCTCATTTAGCCCTATATGTATTCCTTTTTCAGAATAAGAAGAGCTGCATCTGCTTTCACTTAGAGATCTGAACTTCTTAATATTAGATCTTCTCATTTTCTTCATAAAACTTTAATCTTTTTGAGCTGATGGTTTGACACACAAAATGGTAGATCTGTTCAAGCGGTTAGGCTTCCTTTGAACAACCTCGCTTTGATTCCACTTGTTAGTTATGGATGTTGTCTAATCACCTAGAGGGGGGGGGGGGGGGGGGGGGGAATAGGTGTTTTGAAATATCATCACCCTCTTTCTTTTGAGTCTATTTCTATGAAAGTCCTAGTATAAAGATTTAGAGAGTAAGAGCACATCACAAAAAACAATCAGAGATTTATAGTGGTTCCTCAAGACAGAGTGTCTTGAGTAGTCCATTATCCCTCTACGCATATCTAGCAGTGTGCTAGGGTTGGCAAACTCCACCAAAACTCAGGCCCGCAAGCCCTATAATCTCAGGCCCTCAAGCCCTACAACTCAAGCCCTCAAGCAGTACAACTCAGGCCCTCAAGCCCTACAAATCAGGCCCTCAAGCACTATAACTCAGATCTGAAACATATCCTACAATACTCAGGCCCGCAAAACTTATAGATCAGGCCCTCAATCCCTACAATACTCAGGCCCTTAAGCCCTACAACTCAGATCTGAAACAAATCCTACAAACTCAGGCCTGTAAAAGCCTTACAAAGAAAGAATGAGAAATACTTCTTTAGCCGGATGAAGATTGGCTTCTGGACTTGAAGAGAATACTATTGTTCTTTTCTTGGACAACACAAATTCTTTTTCAATCCTTTCTTCAATCTGGAACAATACTTATCAGTCGATGTTGCTGGACTAAAACTTGGAGAACACTTGATGAAGATCATTTTGTTCTCGGGTTATTGTTCCTTCTTTACACAGCCTTGTTTCTGTTCTATTGATTCTTGCATATTCTCTTCATTCCTCACTTCTTCGAATTAGGGCAGTCACTTCTCGCTTTTATATGACTGAGGAGATGACTAACGGTCTCCTATAATGTCCTTTAAGTGTCAGAGGCTCATTCCTTTACGACATGTGCTGATTGGACCATCAGGCAGAGACATTAAATGCAGACAGCGCGATTTGAAATATCTTGATCTGTCTCGACGACATTTACAATGTCACGACGACAGAACTTGCCGTTACGCCGATCCCTCTTGGACTTGGACAATTCTTCAAGTCTTCTTAACCCTTCTTTAGAGAAGGATACCTCGATGATATAAGATATCTCAGCTGCACTTGCACTCACAACGACATGACGTCATCTTAAAGATGTCGTCATAAACTTATTGTCGACATGCGGTCTTCTCGACGATGTCGTTGAAACCATACTGTCTTATCGACGATATTGTCTTGATCATGCTTGTTGGGGACAGTGCCTAGCAGTGTTCCTGATTTGAAGAAGTGCTCAGTTCAATGATAAGTACAAGTTGTATTTGATGCTATATTTAGTTCATGCTTACAGAGATTAGACAATATGTCCAGTACTTTAATAACTTCACTAAGTACAATATCATCGAAAAGGACTGGACATATCGTCAAAAAGAGTATGCATGTTATTGAAATAATGTGCAGAGCAAAGCAGAAGGATCATGTCAGTTATCGTCAAGATAACATGCACATGATGATATCATTGTGACATCAACACTACAACACCACACGACGATATTGGGATCCCGAGATGAAGGAAGAATACTTAAGTACAAGTACAAGACAATGTCGACGACATCATCGTAAAGTATCCTTGACATCGAAAAGGCTAAGTAAAACAGATGTTGACAACATCGTAGTAAAGAAGCCGTATCGTTGAAAAGGCAAAGAAAGACTAATATGGACGATATCGTCGTAAAGAAGGCTTAACATCGAGAAGGCTATGGAAGGTCTTATGAAGACAGACAGTTGAAGAATAGCTTATCGACATAATGGTGATTATGTCGTTGATAAGACAAGATGGTGTCGACAACATCGTGAACAAGACATCGAGCAGTCAAGATTACTCTGACATCAGTTAGATGACTTCATGTCGTCTTAAGTGCAAGTGCAGAAGGGATGTCTCTTATCGTCGAGATATCCTTTTCTGAAGAAAAAGCAAGAAGACTTGAAGATCTGTCCAAGTCCAAGACAACGACAAGCTCTGCCGTCGAGATATTGTCCATGTCGTCGTACCGATGGAAATATCGTCGAGACAGATTCAAATTTTGCCAGACGCGCTGTCAGAAATTAATATCGCCGCCTTATTGTCCAATCAACGCGTGCTCTTAAAGTATGGGCGTCTGTCATTAAAGGACATCATAGGAGACTATTGGACCTCTCCTCCGTCCTATAAACGGGAACAATGGATGCCCTAAAAGCGCTCTCGAACCCAAGAATAAAAAAGTATCATGCTCAGCATATCAATAAAACAGTAAAAGCTACGGAGAAGAATCAAGAAGAAGAAGAAGAGAACAAAACTCACATCTTGTGTTCTCTAAGAATCAGTCAATCAACATCGATTGAAAAGAATCGTTCAAGTTTGAAGTAGGATTGAAGATGACGTGCTATCAAGGTTCATATCAGAAGCATCTTCTGTAAGTCAAGAAGCCGATCTCCATCAGGAAAAAGAATCAATGTTTATCTTTCTCTGTAAGGCTTGCGGGCCAAAAACTGTAGGATCTGTTTATAGATCTGAGTGTCGAGCTTGCAGGTTTGAGATCTGCGAGGCTTGAGGGCCATGGCAGTGGACTTGCAGGTCCGATTGTGTCGAGCTTGCGGGCTTGATAACTATGAGGCTTGATGTCCAGGGCAGTGGACTTGCGGGTCCAAGAGCCAAGACTTGCGGGTCTATGCCGTGTAGCGCTTGAGGGCCTGAGTGTCGAGTTTGGGGACCTGAGTGCAGTAGGGGCTTGCGGGCCTAGGTTGTATGACTTGCGGGTCCGAGTTGTAAGGCTTGCGGGCCGGAGACATTGGCAGACTTTGCCGAGCCTAGCACACTGCTAGGTAGGCGCAGAGGGATAGAGGACTACTCAAGACACATCGTCTTGAGGAACCTCTATAAATCTTTGTGTGTTTTCTGTGTTATGCTTCTTATATCATAATCTAACAAACTAGAAAACAAGAACACCAAAGAGGGTCAACGTAATTTGAAATACCTATTCACCCCCTCTAGGTGATAAGTCGACACCCCATAACTAACAATTGGTATCAGAGGGAGGTTGTTCAAAGAAAGCTTAACAACTTGAAGATATCTGCTATTGTGTGTGTCAAATCAATTGCTTATTATATCCTAACTCCATGGAGAAAGCCAGAAGATCTGACATCAGGAAGTTCAGATCCTTAAGTGAAAGCAGCTGGAGCTCCTCCTGTACTAATGAAGAAAGATTCACAAGGATCAGAGCACCCCTAACTCCTTCAGACAGTGAATCTGATGATGAAGAATGCTCTGTAGTAGGAAGAAGGATAAGAGCACCCTTGACTCTCTCAGACAGTGAATCTGAGGTTGAAGAGATCTATGGGCTAGTTGCTTTATCCAGCAAAGAAAATCATGATTAATCACATCATGATCAGGTATGCATCACTCACACACCTTTACTACCTGCTTTAATTAAAAAGACCAAGAATGCATCAGATACTCATCATTTGAAGAAGATGAAGAAAAATTCTCATCATGCGACAACAATGATCATACTGATCTAATTGAGCAGTTTGGTACTCTCTTGGCTGCTCTGAAAAGGAGTAAGAGGCTTGTTAGGAAGCAAGCTAAGGAGCTAGAATCACTAAGACCTATTAAGGCTGAGATGAATGAGAAAATGGGTATGTCACACAATGAGGGAACCAATTCCTGTGAGCTTAAGAAGATCATAGTTAAGCTTTCTGATGAGAAGAATCAAAAGGATGAACTCATAAAGAGACTTGAGAATGATCTTGTCAAGGAAAAGAATTTAGTGGCTCAATTCTCTAAGGCCAGATTTATACTGCCCATTATTGACACCTTCCCCTCCTATAAAAATA
The DNA here is from genome assembly GCA_033032865.1 of Dactylorhiza incarnata. Taxonomy (NCBI): domain Eukaryota; kingdom Viridiplantae; phylum Streptophyta; class Magnoliopsida; order Asparagales; family Orchidaceae; genus Dactylorhiza; species Dactylorhiza incarnata. The sequence continues at coordinate 13,240,620 of JAWHQI010000039.1, forward strand.
GGAGAGGATTGGGCTTTAAGGAAGGGAATGGAGGAAAGGGCAAGGCTATAGCTGAGCCTCATACCACCTTTCAGAAGGTAGTGATTCCCTCCAACATATATGACCATGACAGTGTCTACGGTCACTGGAATTATGGGAACTCCTATAGTAGGGGGAGTGATCCTAACTATGGGATGATAAAGGGCACGGGGATGAGTGTTTGAAGGCTCCTCAAGAGGAAATACAGATGACCCATCATGGACCATTTATGTTTGGTACCTCAGTCCCTACACTCAAGGGTAAGGAAGCAACATCTTCTCAATCCCTATCAACAAAGGAGCAGGCTGGTAGCTCCAGTATAATCAATTCCCACTTGATCATATATGATGCCATCAACACCATGTCAGCTACCAAGCTGACATCTGTTGCTGACAAACAAATAAAGTCAAGAAGAAATGATCACACTAGAGCAGCTAGTCAGCCCCTAACTGAAAGAGATAGGAAGAATGCTGCTGCCCTCTCTGCTGAACATAAGCAATAAAATGCCACCTCCTTAAGGAATGATCAGAAAAGAAGGTACAACATCCATGAATGTTGGTATTGTGTAGAGTGGGACACTTTGTCGTTGACTGTTGGCACAACGTGTGCCTAATGCAAAGGAGAGCCTTCCTGCAAAAGCTAGAGTGAGTAGAAATATTTCTTATTGCACTAAAAAGGACCTAGGACCCAAACTCTATTGGGTTCCTAAGGTATGATAATATCTGTCTTGCAGGTATGTCCATTGAGCCAATCTAAATTACATAAGGCTGATGGACAATAAGTCATCCAGGGATAACTCTGGACTAAGAAATATCTCATCACAAACCAAGATGCATTGATCAAGGGGGAGAGTTCAGAAAAATCAGATGAAAAAGAAGGCCTCAAAAAAGAGGGAGCTGTAAGATTGAGAAAATGCAAAGACTATTACTCTAAAGTTCAACAAAAGCTAAGGTGAAAGTAATTGTGCTTTAGATATTAATGATAACTACATAAACTTATATTTATCGCTATGTGAAAGTAATCTTGATTTGATTAAGCAAAAGCTGTCAACCAAAGAGCACATATATATGACGCATCTAAATCACAACACTGATCATACAAAAGAGTGAACAAGAACAATATCATTTTGAATACAAAACGATATCATCGAAATAATGATTGGTATCGTCAAAATGATTCCTCGACGTCTTAGTAGGGTCACAACGATACCTAAGTGTCGATCTAACACTTAAGAGATCTGAAATTAACCAATCACAACCATTCAATCTAAGTTTATCAGACTTTTAACAAATGCCACTTCGCCTTCTAATCCCAAAACTATAAATAAGGTCAGATGTCTTGAAGTTAAAACACATTCTATATTTGCCCTAAAAAGCCGTCGTGTTCTTTGCGACTTTAAAGAGTGAACAAGTTGACAGCGCTGAAATCTATTGGAACATGGTTTTCCGCATCCCTTTGATTTGAGAATAACAAATCCAACTTGTATTTGATCTTGTTTGCCATTGTGTTTTTAGCATGCAGGTTTGAACAAAGATGACACTAGGTTGCCGTTGTTGGTCTGGATTTGCTCACAAGTTGAGAAGAATGGAAGAGTGCTAATGCCCGACGTTAACTCTTTACGCTGACATTGACTTTCATTCCCACCAAGATGAAAATGGCATGGAGGGAAGCTGTCGTGATTGCAGGAGCATTTTGGGAATGATTTGACTCAACGACAGGCGTTAGACTAAACGCCAGCGTTAAGGTTGCCTAAAATGAATGTTTCCAAAGATGCAGAATCTCCTTCCTGTTTTGAAGATCTGAGCCATCAAAACATTTCTATACTCGGTCAATGCCAGGTGTTAGCCTTAACGCCGACGTTAGCGTCCAGTCCTATAAATTGGTGGATTTCATCTTCTCCAACAACTAATGCCAAGGAGCCCTATTCCAGCGCTCTGAATTATTTGTGAGGGCCGTATTTCCAGAACACAAAGGATCTACCACAAAATTTCAAAAAGGAGGAATCAAAGGAGGCTTGGATCAACACGCTAACTCAACCCGAAGAATGCACGCTTGGACTTCAATGATCTTCAGCGATTCTTCGACGTCTCCTTCAGATTACCTTATAGGGAGTTTTTATATTTGTCTTTTGTATTTTATATTTATCTGTGTAATCGGTTCGTGAATATGCCTCGTGTTGGCGACTAGGTCTGGGTAGGACTTAGGGAGGAATTCACCTCGTGTTGGCGACTGGGTCTAGGGAGTAGATATAGGGGGTGCTCGAGGCCTTTCTAGGGATAGAAGGCTAGAGCGGCTTGAGGACCTATCTGGTGAGAGATCGGCTAAAGCCAACCGGTTCTTAGTGAGAAGAGTCGGTATATAAAACGAAAAGAGTATTTCATATTTCTCCTTCGATTTCCAGTGTCATAGAAATCAGATTTTGTAATCGATTTTATAAATGATAATCATGTCTTTTCTTGCTTAATAAAATTGATTTCATTTCTAATTTCTATCTCTTTACTTTTGATTCAATCTACTTCTTATAAAATCACAAACGTTTTCTATAAAAGTTTAAGGTTTTCTAAAACCCTAATTCACCCCCCTCTAAGGGAGCCTCAAGATCCAACAAAATCCTCTCGGATCAAGTACGAGACAGCGCCAAAGAAGGAAGGATTTCTGTATGAAGGAAGCGAAGTGGCGAGGAATGGTTTCTCAGAAGGGCTAGAAGAGATTCAGAGCACCATTAAGCTGTTGGACGTTGTCGGCACAGAGTTTGCTCTCTCAGAGCCAACAATAATATTAAAGAGAGAAGTGCTGAAGTTTTACTCGAATGCCAAGGGTGGCTCAAAAGGAACATCTGTGAAGAGTTTAATCAATGGGATGAAAGTCAAGGTGAACCCCAAGAGATTAGCCAGGGTTCTTCAGGTGCCGACCTGCGTCAAGGGGGAGGAAAATGAGGAGGTCACCCAGGAGGACCTTAACAAAGCTCTGGCATGGTGCGGGCACTCCAGCAAGACCTATGGGTCTCTATAAAGGATGAGTTTCAACCAACAAGGAAAGCTGATGGTAGATATCGTGGGAAAATCCCTCCTCAACAAGGTAGGGTCACATGACAGGATATCCAAGCCCATGTTTGAGATAATGGTGAGGATAATCCTAAGTAAGAAAACCAACTGGGGTCAGATTATCTTAAAGATGATTCAAGAATGTTTTCAAGTACCCAATCTGGGAAGAATAATGTCTCTCTTTTTACTAGTATCTTATCCTGAGACTTTCAACAAAAAGTATGGTGTAAAAATCCATCACATGAGAAGGATGGATATCAAAATACTTGAGAGTTGGGAGAAAGTTCTGATTAAGTCTCCCAAAAAGATGAAGGCTGTAGAGCATATGATCAGAAAGGAAGAAAGATCATCTGAAGGAAGTGAGTCTGACAATAACTCAGACTCATCTGACTCTAAAGTGCATGTCGAGATAAGGAATGTATCCCTCCAGACCTCTGCTCTAATTCTGGGATCCAGGGCAATGGTATCAGCAAGAACATAACAAGAAGGTGCTAAATTTGAGGGGGAGAAGGATAGTGAGATCCTTGCTCAGGTCGATACTATGATCAACAAGATCACTGAGGCTAAGGATGCTGTCCATTCTGATCCAGTAGACCAAGAGGAACCAAGAGGAAATCACCAGGAAGGAAATCAAGAGAATCCTGATGATGAGATCAACAGAGATCTGCAAAATCTTGAAGAGCCAAATGAACCTGTGAATGAGTCAAACCAGTCACCCATCGGAAGATCCCCATCTCCTAAGGTCGATGAGAATAAAGAGGAAGAACCAGGACAAGCCAGTTCACCTCTAGAGAATAGACCAGTGGAGTCCTTACTGCTGCCTCAGATAAGAATGCTCCTGGAAGAGCAAAGACTAAAAATTGAAAGTCATGTTAACTCCGCTGTCAATGAGCTAAGAAGGGAACTATCTGCTGAAACTGCAAGCCTGAGAAATGATGTGAAGAATCTGCAAGAATACACTGCCAAAAAGACAACACTTACTCTCCAGGGTCTATCTGATGCAATAGATAATCAGATAATGATTGGCAACAATATAAAGAAGGCCTACATTGCAACCAACAGATGGATGGTTGAACACAAAACTAATCTCCAAGAAAGTCTAGATCACCACAACCAAGAACTAGACAGTCATCTACTGAAAACAATGAACCATCTAGAGAAAGGCATTAACATGCTGAAAGACAAGATACTAGTCCTTCAGGAGAACCTCCAAAGGGAGATATCAGATGAAGTCATAAAGGGGGAGAGATCAATGATAAAGGCCAGTGGTGAGCATGCCATCTGGACCAGCAATACCATCAGGGAAGCAATGAATCTCGCTCCTCTCCGTTTTGATGAGCCTGCTGAAGAGTACCCTGCTGAAGATCAATATGTTGACATTCCTGATGCTGCTGCTAATCAGAATCAAGGAAAGGAAATATTGGAAGAAGATGAGGTAAAGATGAGAAAGAGAAAATACAGGGAAGAAATGGAGAAGAAGGGTGACTATGAGAGATGGAGCCCCAAATCCAGATCCATCATACTAAAAGCGTGGGAGCTCGAAAAAGTGAATAAAGGTGAAAGATACAAATTGTATAGTCCTCAAGAATGGTCTAAGCATGAAGATCAAGAAGAAGCAAGGAGAGGTTATAGAAGGGACAAGCAAGTAGGCAGAATCCCTGTAAACACTCCTGAGCCCCTCAAGTATCACCCCAAACCATTTGAATACTTCACCAGACAGACTGGGAAGGAACAAGAAGCCAGTGCCAAGAAAGCGAGGAGTGAAACATCTATGAAGGAACCAGAGTAATAGATGGCTGAATTATTAGGGGAAAATATAGAAATGTTGAAAACCTTAAAACATCTGCTATTTATAAATTATCAATGAAGTGATATTTGCCAATTTCCGCGTTTACTCAAAATTAACTGTAATGTCATTATTATATGCTAATTTTCTTAAGATGTATTTTATCATTGAGTGAGTTATGACTTCTTCAAATAGGGGGAGATTGTTGGGAACAGTGCCCAACAGTGTTCCTGATTTGAAGAAGTGCTCAGTTCAATGATAAATATAAGTTGTATTTGATGCTATATTTAGTTCATGCTTGCTCAGACAATATGTACAGTACTTTAATAACTTCACCAAGTACAATATCGTCAAAAAGGACTAGACATATCGTCGAAAAGAGTATGCATGTCATTGAAATAATGTGCAGAGCAAAGAAGAAGGATCATATCAGGTATCGTTGAGATAACATGCACATGATGATATCATTATGACATCAACACTACAACACCACACGACGATATCGGGATGTCGAGGTGAAGGATGAAGACTTAAGTACAAGTACAAGACAATGTCGACGACATCGTCGTAAAGTAGCCTTGACATCAAAAAGGATAAGTAAAACAGATGTCGACAACATCGTAGTAAAGAAGCCGTATCGTTGAAAAGGCAAGGAAAGACTGATAGCAATGATATCATCGTAAAGAAGGTTTGATGCCGAGAAGGCTATGGAAGGTCTTATGAAGACAGACAGTTGCTGAAGAATATCTTATCGACGTAATGGTGATTATGTCGTTGATAAGACAAGGTGGTGTCAAAGACATCGTGAACAAGACATCAAGCAGTCAAGATTACGCCGACATCAGTTAGATGACTTCATGTCGTCTTAAGTGCAAGTGCAGAAGGGATGTCTCTTATCACCGAGATATCCTTTTCTGAAGAAAAAGGAAGAAGACTTGAAGATCTGTCCAAGTCCAAGACAATGACAATCTCTGTCATCGAGATATTGTCCAAGTTGCCGTAACGATAGAAATATCGTCGAGACAGATTCAAATTTTGCCAGACACATTGTCAGCAATTAATGTCGCCGCCTGATTGTCAAATCAGCGCGTGCTCTTAAAGTATGGGCGTCTGTCATTAAAGGACATCATATGAGACCGTTGGACTACTCCTCCGTCCTATAAAAGGGAACAGTGGATGCCCTAAAAGCGCTCTCGAACCCAAGAACAAAAAAGTATCCCGCTCAGCATATCAATAAAATGGTAAAAGCTGCGGAGAAGAATCAAGAAGAAGAAGAGAACAAAACTCACATCTTGTGTTCTCTAAGAATCAGTCAATCAGCATCGACTGAAAAGAATCGTTCGAGTTTGAAGAAGGATTGAAGAAGATCTGTGCTATCAAGGTTCATATCAGAAGCATCTTCTTCAAGTCAAGAAGTCGATCTCCATCAGGCAAAAGATTCATTGTTTATCTTTCTCTATAAGGCTTGTAGGCCAAAAACTGTAGGATCTGTTTACAGATCTTAGTGTTGAGCTTGCGAGCTGTGAGATTTGAGGGCCTGGGCAGTGGACTTGCGGGTCCGGTCATGTCGAGCTTGCGGACTTGAGAACTATGAGGCTTGAGGTCCAGGGTAGTGGACTTGCGGGTCCAAGAGGCTAGACTTGCGGGTCTGTGCTGTGTAGGTCTTGAGGGCCTGAGTGTCGGATTTGCGTACCTGAGTGCAGTAGGAGCTTGTGGGCCTAGGCTGTAGGACTTGCGGGTTCGAGTTGTAAGGCTTGCGGGCCGGAGACGTTGACGGAGTTTGTCGAGCCTAGCACACTGATAGGCAGGCGCAGAGGGATAGAGGACTACTCAAGACACATCATTTTGAGGAACCTGTATAAATCTTTGTGTGTTTTCTGTGTTATGCTTCTTATATCATAATCTATCAAACCAGAAAACAAGAACACCCCTCTAGGTGCTAAGTCGACACCCCATAACTAATAACTCTGACATCTCGTCGATATTATTTTGATCATCTTGACGACAAATGATTCTTCTTCTGTAAGTTGTATTCACAAGTTCTCCCTTAGCGTTCTCGACGACTAGCCTTCTTTACGAATGTTGAAACCAATAACTTGGTCTCTGTGGAGTTCTGGCCCTCAACAAGTTGGGGGGTGACCTCACACTTACTTCTCCCAAGGTAGAGCTCTAGGCTAAGAGGATAAGGAACTAGGAATGAGACCAAGGGCTTAGAGAGGAGGTCCCACCACACACCCAAAAGATCTTAGAGCACTTCCCCTCCCAAGCCAATGCTAAGCTTGGGCACCTTTGGAGGCTCTCCTCACCAACTAGAGAAACTTGGGGAGAGAGTATCCAAAATAGAGAGACAGAGAGAAGTCCCTTCCAAATGGTGCCCCTTGGTCCTATTTATAGTTTTCTGGACTTGCTCTGCTAATAACCAGAAACTGGCCAACGAGATTACCAAAATACCCTTGGATTTGGCCTGCAAATAGCCAAATCCCACTGTTATGAGGCGCTAAACGCAGACCCCCACTTGGGGCTGGGCGAGAGGGGGCAGGTTGCCGCCCTTACTAAAGCTGGGGCGAGAGGGGGCAGGCCGACACTCCTCCTCTCGCCCCCTCGCTGGGGAGGAGGCGAGAGGGGGGCAGGTCGCCCCTCCTTTTCTCGCCCCTCTGCTGGGGCGGGGGCGAGAGGGGGAAAGGCCGCCCCTCCTCCTCTTGCCCCCCTTGTTGGGGTGGGTACGGGGGGGGGGGGGGGGCGGGCAGGCCGCTCCTCCTACTCTCTCCCCCGTGCTGGGGCGGGGGCGAGAGGGGGGCAGGCCGCCCCTCCTCCTCTCGCCCCCCTTGCTGGGACGGGGGTGAGAGGGGGGCAGGCCTCCCCTCCTCCTCTCTCGCCCTGCTGGGGCAGGGGCGAGAGGGGGGCATGCCGAACCTCCTCTTCTCGCCCCCCTTGCTGGGGCGGGGGCGAGAGGGGGGCAGGCCGCCCCTCCTCCTCTCGCCCCCTTGCTGGGGCGGGGGCGAGAAGGGGGCAGGCCTCCCCTCCTCCTCTCGCCCCCCTTGCTGGGGCGGGGTAAGAGGGGGCAGGTGATGGCGCAAATCTCACACACCGCTATAGGCGGTAGCTTGACTGCGACACGAAACGGCAGTGTACCGATCGTTCAAGTAATATAAAATGAGGAGTAATCCCCGAGTATCGAATCTCTCAAGGAACACAGTAAGGTGGAGTTAACGTTCGAGGAAGGACTTGAGATCGAAGTCCTTGAGTCGGATGGAATGCGGAAACGGGGTGATTTGGCTTTTGGAAAATAAAAGAAAACAACTATAACTACTCCTATGCAATGCCGCTATGTAGTGCTTCGCTTGGCGGGATGGAAGACTACGTAGGCCTTGAACGCGCTACTTCGTAAGGGCGGATGGATGAGTAGGCAAATGGATCGAACTATGCAGGCCTTGAGCGCGCTGCTTCGTTAGGCGGGATGGAATACACGGGCCGCTATGCCACGCTTCGGTAGGTGGATGGGCGAGTAGGCTAACGGAATGAGGGTCGCCGACACCTCTTCAACAAGCACGCCACTAGCAATTGCTAGGGCGGCACCGAACACGATGGTGGAATGGAAATTAGATGGGGGCGCACCTCAATAAGCACATATGAACTAAATGATTCCAAATAAAAGAAATAAACATTACGCAATATTGTTCATAGCACACATCATAAAAATGTAGAGGGAACTAATTTATACAATCAACAACATAAGGAAGGAAAAAGAGAGTAAAGGAGTCGACCACATCCGAAGCCTTGCCGAAGATTCATGGTTGGAATCGCTGGGTTGTCAATCCGCATCCAAGCTCGGTCTTCAACTGCGTCTGAGGTAGAGGAGGGCTGTCACTTCCTCCCAATGGCTCGTCTTCTTCGTGTCACGATCCAATCTCCTCCGATACACGATCTCCTTGCTCGATGTTGGCGATCTTTGGGCTAGAAACCTCTTCTTGGAGCTCAAGGATGATGGAGGAGGCCTAGGGGGGGGGGGTGGAGAACCTGTGGAAAGGGCGAAAACGGCGGACTGAACGGAGTTCCCGATCGTCATCCCGCCCTAATTCGCGAACAGGATAATATATAGGCGCTGGAATAAACAGCGCGCACGGTCATTGGCGCACGACCAGTGGTCGTGCGCACTAGCATCCTGTGATCGTGCGCCTGACTGGACGGAGCCTGAAAGGTAAGAAAATTATAAAATACAATGTTCGCACGACCAGTGGCGCACGACTAGTGGTCGTGCGCACTATCGTCAATGGTCGTGCGATAAGCCAAACAGAACTCATAAAATGAGCGTTAAGTGCGCACGATCAATGGCGCACGACCAGTGGTCGTGCGCGATAGAGCCAGTGATCGTGCGCAGTGTTCCTGTACAGAATTGTACCGGGAACACCTGCACGACTCCTGTTCCAGCATACAACACCAGTCAAGCCACTGAAGGTGGCACTTAACACTGCATGAAAACTAGTAACGAAGATGAACAAGAATTAACATCAAAACGGGCCTAGAAGTGCACTTAGCATGGAGTATTAAATAGGAATGAAAACATGTCTAAAGTGAAGTGCAAAGACTAGAAAATCGGCCCAGATGAGTCCATAAATGTGTATATAATTGGGACTCATCACACCCCCAGACTTACCTGTTTGCGCGTCCCGAGCAAACGAATTCGGCGGAGTGTGAAAATGGTTGTTAACAAAGAGAATTACACAAAGGAGTACAATGCGAAGTAACAAAAGCATGCAAATAGAAATTTAGTAAAAAGAGATTCTAACTATGCTAAGTAATTTACGAAAGTATTAGAGCGTAAGTGGAGATTTAGTTATACTCAGTTGGTGAATTATGAAGAATTCAAACGATCATGCCCGGTGCGAAAGCAACAAGACACAAAGGCGGGTGTTGCACAAGGTCGGGGTTTAGGAATAACTCTGCTGAAATCCATCAACGTCGTGAACCGTACGCTCGCCCGGTCACACTCTCTCCACGACGTTAGCAACTCACAAGTCAAATCAATAGGGCTTTTAGGATTATATTGGGGCTTAGGTTGCGGTATGATATTCAAATTTAAACACGATGGCTACGCAACCCAAGTGAGCTAACGGAACACTGCACCACACAAAACCAAAAACAATGCTCGTGTGACACACCCCCAGACTTATCATGAAAACTAGGTGTGCACACGGCCTACTTCACAATTACCAACAGATTTTCTATTTAGCTCGGAAGGATTTCTTTACGACATATTTCTTTTTCAGATTTTTTTTTTCTTTTAACAACATACTTTTCTTCTTTTACTTATCCTCCGGTTGGTTCAAATTCAGCAAAATAAAATTTATTTATTCATCACATCACAAAGATTCCAAAAATCACACCAAATCAAGAACATGAGTGCAGATAAACATCTATTTGGTTGCGAAAGTGGGCAAAGCTTCAGGCCTTGGTGAATGGAGGAGGAGCTGTAACAAGGAAGTGGTAGGCACAAATGTTGGCTTGCAAAGGTGAGCGAATAGGACACGGAAAGCTAAGGCTCAAACTAGCCAAAAGGTGGCCTATATCATATTTAACTCAAAGAGTCGCTCTCGCCCATGCTTCGAGAGTCGCTTGGGGCAAGTTCTTAGCCCACGAGAAAGGTAAACCTTCCTCCCGACTCGAGCAACACACGACTAGTGCTCGTACACACACAATACCGGGTTATCGTCAATTTCGTTCACATTCACCATTTCGGTATAACAAATCTAAATTTACGCAAAAATACTAAACATAAATTAGATGCATAGAGACAATCTAGTTCTACTCAAATTCTACTGCAGCATGCGGGTGCGACTAGAACACTGCTCGAGTTAACATCGCACTCCAAATAGTAATTCCTAAGCTGACGTCCTATTTCACATTCCTAACCAAAACATTTTATTTGGAAACAACACAAATAGGAAAGCGCGCACTCATGTGGGTGAAGTGGTGCAAGAAACATAAAAACAATGATGATGACAAAGATAAATAATAAACAAACTTCTAGTATGCCGTGCAACTCGTACGCAAAGTGGATAACACATGCTCTCCCCCAGACTTAATCTACACATTACATCATAAAACTGAAAGCTAGGAGGGAGAAGTGTTACCCAATGCTCAGAATTGAGCATACCGGAGGATTGGCGTTAATTTCGTGCACAATCCGCAGCATCCGCCAACACGAAGTACAAAGCACACCTGCAAATGGTACAACTAAAAGCAGCAAAAATAGATAAAAACTGAATTGAAACAAGTTAGAAAAACAAAAACAGCAAGTTTGGGTTGTCACCCATGGAGGTGAACCAGTTCCTGCGAATAAGATTAAGCAAATGCGCACATAACAGAAGGGACGAAACATGAAAACAAAATTCACAAAATGATGCCCAGATGAGCATCCAGAATCAAAGTGTTATTATTACAACAAAATAAAGTAAGCTCATACGACTCGAAGGGACATAAAAAAAAATAGCAGCAAGAACAAGATAAGACTGAGATTGGCCTGCACACGGGGTGGACAAATCACTCGTCGTCGCTGTCACTATCTAAAACAATGACGGACGGCGGAGGACTGGATGAAGATGCGGCACGGCCAGGAGGTGGGGGAATATTCAGTCCTCCCCGCAAGGCTTGCTGATACACGAAGTCCGTCAGCCAATACTGGTTCGCTTCCAAGTCGGAAAGGCGCTGGTTGAAGCTTGGGACCTCCGGTGCTCGTGAAGAACTACCTTCCTCCTTGTGTTTCCGCTCCGGCTTGGATGACTAACGCCGCGGCTGCGGGAGGGCTATCTCTCGGTGAGTGTTCGGCGGCTCAGCCTGCTCTCCGTGCTCCTCATCAATTTGCCTCTCCCTAGGCGCATCACCTGGCATCACGACCACAAAATGCCTGCTAATCTTCTTCCCCACAACCCGCAGTAAATGAACGCTCACCATGGTGGCCCTGGTGATGAAGGAGGGCGCAGTTACCTGCACCATCGGAGGCAGCTGACTCTAAACCCCCAATCCCTTAGCAATGCGAGTGATATAATATGCACCACCAATGGCACCAGTGAGACCGTAGGTGGCCTCGTGATGGAGGAAGAGAGCGAGCAAGTAGCCCAGATGCAAGGGCAGCCGGAATTCCATACTATATAAGCAGGTCAAATCTTGCCACCCCACGACATTCTGACTAAGAGCTCGGGCGACAAGAGAATGACTAAGAACGTGCTGCAGGTATCGGAGAGCAGGCGCGACAATCCAGGTGGATTTGCTCTTCCTGGCAACATACTCTTCGTCACGACCTGTGAGGGCACACCACGCAGCACGCGGGGTGACGTCGTCAGGGAAGGAGATACTCGTACTCGAAAAATCAATCGCCGCAGCCTCCTCCTCAGTGTAAAAACCTGCGCTCACCGCGAACTCCGCCAGAGAAAGAGTGAAGACTCTCCCCATCATTCGGAAAGAACATTTTCCTGGACGAAGGCCGCAGGGCAGCAACTCCCACTCGAACGTTGCGAGAAACTCCAATGTGAGCTCCCGGTAGCCGAAGTCATCACACTCAAACACCCTGCTCCAGTGATCAAATGAATAACGAAGGCGGACGGCCTCCCCCAACTCGCCATTGTCGCCGATAGAATTAAGCTCGTTCCAATCGACTAAACGTTGGGACAGAAATGGCTTCTCCTTCAGCGAGTTGTATCGCCGTGTGTGCGAATCCTTGGAAAAGGTGGCCATTCGAGCAAGGATCTGAGCTGGAGAGGCAGAGGGACGGCCAGAGCGGTGGTAGGACTTGGCGAAATGGCGAGCACTGGAACTCATGGTGGGATTAGGGCAAGAGAAGGAGGAAGAACCGAAATGGGCTCACCGGAGGGAGGGAGGATGCACGATCGGCGAGCACCCAGCGGAAACGACGCACGAACAGTAGCGAGAGGACGACGGAAGCGAAGACCCAGGATGCGTACACAGGGCTCGGGCGAACCGGTTTTTATAAAGAAACTGGGCCGATCGCACGATCAATGATCGTGCGCGATAAATAATGCGCACGACCATCGATCGTGCGCGAAGGAAATTTTCTGGCGTCCAGCTTCTTCATGAAAACTGAATCCACCGTGCCCTATGAGCGTTCCAGGGTCCACCGCGCATGAGGGGCCAAACGCAGCCGTAATAAAAACTAATTTAAAGTAAGAAAATAGGGTAGAAAGGAGAACAATGCAAATACGAAGAAAAAGATTAATCCTAGATAACTGTTGGGCTACATGTCCCCCCAACGGGACTTATTTAAGAGTTTTAGATGTATATTAACTGATAGGCGTATGATAGTGAAAATGAATAGGTAACTGTTCTAATACGCATGTCGGTAGTGGGTACCGATACACCGACAGAACAGTTACTCCTCTACACAAATGATAATACCTACTTAACGCAGGTAGAGGAAACAGAAGGTAAGAAGAGAGGGGGGTATCCTCACTCAACTCACCAAACACATCCTTGCCTACCAAGGTGTCGTCAACAGGGAGACAGCAGGAGGCGAAGGCAATGAGCGGAGCTTCCTCAACGGAGGGGGAGTAATCCTCCTCACATGAAAGGTTGCTCTCATCATTAACTTGAGCAAAAAGCTCCAAGTCCTCCTAAAGTACCTGTGAAGATTCAACCTGCACAGACTCAGATGAAGGAAGGGGATCAAGAAATAAAGAAGACGAAGAACATAAATAAACATCAATCGGGGAAGTGATCCCGGTCTCACTCCCATCAGGTTGGGGAAGTAAAATAATGTTGGCATTGTCATCAATGCCGCAAGGTTCAGCGGGATCGACAGTGGCCATGCCCAAGATTTGGACTTCCTCCACCGGTGTTGAGGAAAGCTCCTCTTCACCTAGAAGGTTGTCCTCCTCCATAGGAGCAGGCGTAACACATAAATCGCCAGCCTCATCCCGCGACACATCCTCAACAATGTCGTCAGAGACGAAAGTAGTATGCACAACAGGGGGAGGAATAGTGCTCGGATAAAAGTCGAGCACCGATTCCTCACAAAGAATCGAATCCACTAGGGGTGGTGGATGCACTGGGAGAATAGGCTCAGCAATGTCGGTGCATAGATCAACCGCACATCCGATGACCGTATCCATGCTATTCCCTTCAAGATGTGAAGGTGACAAAGATACATAACCGGATGTTGAAGGTGTGCCGCCAGAGTTAGGAGTTGGGACGATCCGGATATCCGGCTCGTCATCCTCATCCAATTGGCGAAGATACTCGGCACAGTCCTTCAAGACATGATCAGTGCTCCGACAAAACCGGCACTGCCTAGCGGGCTTCTTTGGCACAGCGGGTGCTGAAGCCGAAAAGAAGTAAGACGGTAAAGGCTCAGCAGAGTAGCCATAAGACTTACGCGCACCATATGGAGTACCAGACGAAGTCGGTGCTCCAGATGCTGAGCTATAAGAATTATGCCTACTATTCTCCGTAGGGCATTCATCACTAGAGTGGGAGGTAGCTCCACACCAACGGCAACGGAAATTAAGATGTGCCCACATAGTGCGAAGATAAAACGATTCAAAAATAAAAATGCTATTGTGCAAAATACTACACCTAACAAAAATTACTAAAGCAACCTAATTAAAACAGGAAAATGGAATAAAAAGAAATAAAACAAAGAAATGCAATTTACAAATGGAAGGGCTTCTCTCTCAGGTTCTCCCTCTCTAGAAAACTCACACGACTGTGTTCCCCGGCAACGGCGCCAAAAACTTGATGGCGCAAATCTCACACACCGCTATAGGCGGTAGCTTGACTGCGACAAGAAACGGCAGTGTACCGATCGTTCAAGTAATATAAAATGAGGAGTAATCCCCGAGTATCGAATCTCTCAAGGAACATAGTAAGGTGGAGTTAACGTTCGAGGAAGGACTTGAGATCGAAGTCCTTGAGTCGGATGGAATGCGGAAACGGGGTGATTTGGCTTTTGGAAAATAAAAGAAAACAACTATAACTACTCCTATGCAATGCCGCTATGCAGTGCTTCGCTTGGCAGGATGGAAGACTACGTAGGCCTTGAACGCGCTACTTCGTAAGGGCGGATGGACGAGTAGGCAAACGGATCGAACTATGCAGGCCTTGAGCGCGCTGCTTCGTTAGGCGGGATGGAATACACGGGCCGCTATGCTACGCTTCGGTAGGCGGATGGGCGAGTAGGCTAACTGAATGAGGGTCGCCGACACCTCTTCAACAAGCACGCCACTAGCAATTGCTAGGGCGACACCGAACACGATGGTGGAATGGAAACTAGATAGGGGCGCACCTCAATAAGCACATATGAACTAAATGATTCCAAATAAAAGAAATAAACATTAAGCAATATTGTTCATAGCACACATCATCAAAATATAGAGGGAACTAGTTTATACAATCAACAACATAAGGAAGGAAAAAGAGAGTAAAGGAGTCGACCACATCCGAAGCCTTGCCGAAGATTTACGGTTGGAATCGCTGGGTTGTCAATCCGCGTCCAAGCTTCGGTCTTCAACTGCGTCCGAGGTAGAGGAGGGCTGTCACTTCCTCCCAATGGCTCATCTTCTTCGTGTCATGATCCAATCTCCTCCGATACACGATCTCCTTGCTCGATGTTGGCAATCTTTGGGCTAGAAACCTCTCCTTGGAGCTCAAGGATGATGGAGGAGGCCTAGGGGGGTGGAGAACCTGTGGAAAGGGCGAAAACGGCAGACTGAACGGAGTTCCTGATCGTCATCCCACCCTAATTCGCGAACAGGATAATATATAGGCGCTGGAATAAACAGCGCGCACGGTCATTGGCGCACGACCAGTGGTCGTGCGCACTAGCATCCTGTGATCGTGCGCCTGACTGGACGGAGCATGAAAGGTAAGAAAATTATAAAATACAATGTTCGCACGACCAGTGGCGCACGACCAGTGGTCGTGCGCACTATCGTCAATGGTCGTGCGATAAGCCAAACAGAACTCATAAAATGAGCGTTAAGTGTGCACGATCAATGGCGCACGACTAGTGGTCGTGCACGATAGAGCCAGTGATCGTGCGCAGTGTTCCTGTACAGAATTGTACCGGGAACACCTGCACGACTCCTGTTCCAGCATACAACACCAGTCAAGCCACTGAAGGTGGCACTTAACACTGCATGAAAACTAGTAACGAAGATGAACAAGAATTAACATCAAAACGGGCCTAGAAGTGCACTTAGCATGGAGTATTAAATAGGAATGAAAACATGTCTAAAGTGAAGTGCAAAGACTAGAAAATCGGCCCAGATGAGTCCATAAATGTGTATATAATTGGGACTCATCAGCAGGCCGCCCCTCCTCCTCTCGCCCCCCTTACTGGGGCGAGGGCGAGAGAGGGGCAGGACGCCCCTCCTCCTCTCGCCCCCTTGCTGGGGCGGGGGCGAGAGGGGGGCAGGCCGCCCCTCCTCCTCTCGGCCCCCTACTGGGGTGGAGGCGAGCGGGAGGCTCCCGCCTCCACCGCTCGGCTCCTGCACGAGCTGGGAGAGCGGGAGGACTCCGCCTCCACCGCTCACCCCCCTTTCTTCCTGCCCTGGACCGTGCTGGAAAATAATGTCTCGAAAGACCCCTTGGGTCCCGGGAGCCCACTCGGTGAATACAGGGTTGTACACAATCCCTGCTCTTTTCGAGCGGGGTACACGCTCAGAAAGAAAAGTCCAACCCTACATATTCGGTGTGTGGCGCTGAGGGAAAATGAGAAAACTCTTCATCATCTCGGGGAAAAACAGTTAGCCTCCCTGAGGGGTCTTCCGACCTCGCCAGCTAGCGAGAGCCCAGCTAGCGGAGCCACCTCAGGGAAAAAACACTTACCCTCCCTGGGAAGTCAACCTACCCTGCCGGCTAGAGAGAGCCCAGTCAGCGGAACCATCCGAGGAGAAAAATACTTAGCCTCCTTGGGAGGTGGACCTGCCCTGCCGGCTAGAGAGAGCCCGGTCAGCGGAACCATCCGAGGAGAAAAATACTTACCCTCCCTGGGAGGTCAACCTGCCCTGCCGGCTAGAGAGAGCCCGGTCAGCCGAACGATCAAAGGGGAAAAACACTTACCCTCCCTGGGAAGTAACCCTGCCCTGCCGGCTAAAGAGAGCTCGGTCAGTGGAACCATCCGAGGGGAAAACCACTTACCCTCCCTAGGAGGTCAACCTGCCCTGCCGGCTAGAGAAAGCTTGGCCAGCGGAACCATCCGAGGGGAAAAATCACTTACCCTCCCTGGGAGGTCAACCTGCCCTGCCGGCTAGAGAGAGCCCGGTCAGCGGAACCATCTGAGGGGAAAAACACATACCCTCCCTGGGAGGTCAACCTGCCCTGCCGGCTAGAGAGAGCCCCATCAGCGGAACCATATGAGGGGAAAAATACTTACCCTCCCTGGGAGGTAGACCTGCCCTGCCGTCTAGAGAGAGCCTGGTCATCAGAACCATCCGAGGGGAAAAATCACTTACCCTCCCTGGGAGGTCAACCTACCCTGCTGGCTAGAGAGAGGCCGGTCAGCGGAACCATCTGAGGGAAAAAACACTTACCCTCCCTGGGAGGTCAACCTGCCCTGCCGGCTAGAGAGAGCCCGGTCAGTGGAACCATCAGAGGGGAAAAAACACTTACCCTCCCTGGGAGGTCAACCTGCCCTGCTGGCTAGAGAAAGCCTTGTCAGCGGAACCATCCGAGGGGAAAAACACTTACCCTCCCTGGGAGGTCAAACTGCCCTGCCGGCTAGAGAGCGCCTGGTCAGCAGAATCATCCGAGGGGAAAAATCACTTAGCATAATACATTCTGGCGTAAACAGTCGGGGATAAAATTAATTTTTACTAAGAACTTGCCGATACAAGGTTCACTCAGAATGCTCACTCTTGGAGATTGTTCTATTCCTATCACTGCCATTGTTGACCTTTGGCCCTCATCTCCAGAAACTCTAGGCAGGCGGACGTCGCATGACCTTCCTCCTGATGGAAGTCACAGTAAGGTGACTCCACTCGGACGCCCCTCTTCCTCCTTCACGATTTCTTCTTCTTCTTTGGCCGATCGCCACGGCTTGCTGAGGCGGTGGAGGGGGTGTCCTCGGTCCTGGCCTCCACCTTGGGGAGTCGGGTCTTTGCCTTTGAAAGTTCCCCTCTCCTTGGTCAAACTCTCCTTCGGTGTCTCTCATGCCCCCTCCATGCTGCCTCGCCTCCTACTCACTCAGCTTGGCCAACCTTTTTGCGAACTCTGGGTTGGTCTCCTCCCCCTCAATTTCTTCTGCCGCCCTTTCCATCAATTCCTCAAAGGATAGCGGGCCTTCCGCTTTAAGCTCATCTTGAAGAACTCCTCCCGCATCCCCACTATGAAGGCGAGCTGGAGGGTGAACCCAGGCACCTCCTGGGTGAGGAGGATCGCATCCTGGAACTTGCCCATGTAACGAGCCAGCGACTCCCTTGGCTCTTGCTTAATCTTGAAGAGTGCTTTGGCATCCTTCTTTCTCTCCCTCAATGTTGAGAAGCGCAACAGAAAATCTCGACGCATATCCCCGAAGGCCCAGATAGACCCCACGACGAGTTGGTGGAACCAATCCCTTGCCTTTTCTTTCAGGGTGGTGGCAAAGAGCTGACACTGGAAGGCATCTGACATAGGCCTGATAGAGACCATGTCCTCGAACCACTACAGGTGCTGAACTGGGCCATCCTTGCCGGAGTAGTAAGACATCTCCGACCCCCTGAACCCCCTGGAACCGGGCCGATAGGATTAACTCACAAAAGGGACTTCCTCCCCCGGCTCGTCCACCAGCATTTGCTTGACCTCTTTTGGGGTGGGGCGAATAGGGGCCGGATTCCTCCCTGCTCGCCCCCCTTGGGGCTGGGTGAGTAGGGGAATGGCACCTCCCCACTCGCCTCCTAGGGGCTGGGCGAGTGGGGGAATGACAGCTCCCAACTCGCCTCCTAGAGGCTGGGCGAGTGGAGGAATGGCACCTCCCCACTCTCCTCCTAGGGGCTGGGCGAGTGGAGGAATGTCACCTCCCCACTCGCCTCCTAGGGGCTGGGTGAGTGGGGGAATGTCACCTTCCCACTCGCTCCCTCTTTGGAGGCCGTGAGTATTCTCGCCCATCCGCTGGGTCGGGACCTCCGGACCACCTCCTTCCTCGCATCCACCTCTCGTGGCAAAAACTAGCTGCAAGGTCTGCAGGACCTCCAGCTTGAAATCTTCAAACATCTCCAACGCCACTCCAGCCGCCGGGGGCTGCGAGAGGCCTGGGTCGGATCCTCCTCCACCTCTAGCCATGGAGCTCAGCTTGAGATTTTCTTATGTTGGTCACTCTCCTCGCTCACCGCACCATAATGTTGAAACCAATAACTTGGTCTCTGTGGAGTTTGGGCCCTCAACAAGGGAGAGCTCTAGGCTAAGGAACTAGGAATGAGACTAAGGTCTTAGCGAGGATGTCCCACCACACACCCGGAAGATCTTAGAGCGCTTCCCCTCCCAAGCCAATGCTAAGCTTGGGCACCTTTGGAGGCTCTCCTCACCCACTAGAGAAACTTGGGGAGAGAGTAGCCGAAAGAGAGAGATTGAGAGAAGTCCCTTCTAAATGGTGCCCCTTGGTCCTATTTATAGTTTTTTGGACTTGGTTTGCTAATAACAAAAAACTGGCCTGCGAGATTACCAAAATACCCTTGGATTTGGCCTGCAAACAGCCAAATCCAGCTGTTCTGAGGCGCTAAACGCAGACCCCCCTCTTGGGGCTGGGCGAGAGGGAGCAGGTTGCCACCCTTACTGGATCTGGGGTGAGAGGGGGTAGGCCGCCCCTCCTCCTCTCACCACCTTGCTGGGGCGGGGGAGAGAGGGGGGTAGGCCACCCCTCCTCCTCTCGCCCCTCTGCTGGGGCGGGGGCGAGAGGGGGGCAGGCTGCCCCTCCTCCTCTCGCCCCCTTGCTGGGGCGGGGGCGAGAGGGGGGCAGGCCGCCCCTCCTCCTCTCGCCCCCTTGCTGTGGCGGGGGCGAGAGGGGGGCAGGCCGCCCCTCCTCCTCTCGCCCCCTACTGGGCGGGGGCGAGAGGGGGGTAGGCCGCCCCTCCTGCTCTTGCCCCCCTGCTGGGGTGGGGGCGAGAGGAGGGCAGGCCTCCCCTCCTCCTCTCTCCCCAGGAGGGGGGAGAGAGGGGGGCAGGCCGCCCCTCCTCCTCTCACCCCCCTTACTGGGGCGGGGGCGAGAGGGGGGCAGCCAGCCCCTCCTCCTCTAGCCCCCCTTGATGGGGCGGGGGCGAGAGGGGGGCAGGCCGCTCCTCCTCCTCTCACCCCCCTTACCGGGGTGGGGCCGAGAGGGGGGCAGGCCTCCCCTCCTCCTCTCGCCCCCTTGCTGGGGCGGGGGAGAGAGGGGGGCAGGCCGCCCCTCACCATCTCACCACCTTACTGGGGTGGGGGCGAGATGGGGGCAGGCCACCCCTCCTCCTCTTGCCCCCTTGCTGGGGCGGGGGCGAGAGGGGGGGGGGGGGTGGGGCAGGCCGCCCCTCCTCCTCTCGCCCCCCTTGCTGGGGCGGGGGCAAGAGGGGGGCAGGCCGCCCCTCCTCCTCTCGCCCCCTGCTGGGGTGGGGGCGAGCAGGAGGCTCCCGCCTCCACCGCTCGCCTCCTACATGAGCTGGGCGAGCGGGAGGCCTTCGCCTCCACTGCTCGCCCCCCTCTCTTCCTGCCTTGGACCGTGCTGGAAAATATTGTCTCGAAAGACCCCTTTGGTCCCGGGAGCCCACTCAGCGAATACAGGGTTGTACAACGATGATGTCATCAACATTCCTGAATACTTTGACTTAAGTCTTCTTATCGTCGTGTGATACCGGTTGAAACAATGATACCGGACTTGATTGATTCTTCCTGTTCTTACGACGATATCATCGTGTGTACTTTGATGTCACAACGATATCATTGCATTGCCCATATTATCTCGACGATAACTGACATGAACCTTCTGCTTATTTCTGAGAGTTATCTTGACGATATATGTGTGCTTATTCCACGATATGTCCAGTCCTTCTCGATGATTTAAAACTAAGTGAGATTGGAGAAGTACTTGACACATAGTTATACTTTGTAGTATTCTTGGATTCCTCATGAGTCTTCTCAACGATGTTGCTAGACACTTCAACAATATCGTAGTGTGTATATTGTTAACACGACGATATTTGCCTTAGATGCTTTTACTTGAGCCTTATATGTTATACTTAGTGAATATGATATTCTGATATGTTCATGTCACAACAAATGCTCATCAAATTCAAATTGTACTTATCGTTGATTATAAGAACTTCTTCAAATCAAGAACATTGCTGGCCACTGTTCCCAACACTTAGTCCTCTCAAATTGAGTAAGTTCTTCTTACATGATAACAATCCAATATGGATCTTTTTTGCCTCTTCAAACTTTTTGGGCTCAACTTGAGAGAGAAAACATTGAAGCATCATCTCATTGGAGAATTTACTCCTAATTTGCTCACCTGCAAAGATATCCTCAATTATTTGTGAAGTGGGATGATCTCTCAGAGTGACCATCTCTAGTAATTTTAACTTTAGCTTGTTGAGGAGCAGATATGTCCAATTGGACATCTTTAGCTGCTTCGTTCTGATTTTCACCAAGTTTAAATGGTTGAGCATTAACTTGAGCAACAACTTCAAAAATTACATCATCCTCATATTCCAAATTAAGCTCAACAATCTTTGGAATTAATTCAGATTGAGAAGGAGAATTTAAAGAACTTGGGTTAGTTTGATCCACAGTCAATTCTTCCATCCGACTAGTTAATTCCATTACCTGCAAACTAGAGTTTGTGGAGGCACTATTTCCTTCATATGACATATTAGTTTCATCAAATACTACATTCATTGTTTCTTCAATTTTAAAAGTTCTTTTATTATAACATTTATAAGTCTTGCGAGATGTTGAGTATCCAATGAAGATTTCATTATCTATTTTCTTGTAAAATTTTGCAAGATGGCTTTTTCCACTATTATATATGTAGCAAGTGCACCCAAATATCTTAAAGTATGATATATTTGGAGTTTTACTGTAAGTTATGGGATAGTATAACCTTCACCTAAGGGGGAGGGGGGAGGGGGGTGGTGAATAGGTGATGTTTGTCTTTTTGAATTTATTGAGGAATTATTAAAGCAAGACCAACAATCACAGAAAATGCATAGCGCAAACACACAATAATTTATAATGGTTCCCCAAGACAATATGTCACTTGGTAGCCCACTCTCCCCCTTTGCCTATCTAGCAGTGTGCTAGCCTCGACCACTTCCACCAAAACTCAGATTCGCAGATCTTACAACTTAGAGACAAAGTATTCTACCTCAGAGGCTCTTGATGACCCCTAACCTCAGATCCACAACTGGAATCCTACATTCAGGCCACATATGACCCTACAACTTAGGCCACACAGGACCCTACAACTCAAGCCACTCATGATCCCTACAGCTTCGGCCACATAGGACCCTACAACTCAGGCCACATGGGACCTTACAACTCAGATTCCTCAAAGGAATCCTAAAGCTCAGATCTCAGAGAGATCCTACAGTTGTATAAGTTTTTAATACAAAACCTTTCTATATGCTCAGAATAATAAATCTTGATAAATTTGTAGTCTTCTTTAAGCCATAAGATGATTGGTTTCTTCTGATCTTCTTACAGAGTACTTGAGAGAATCTGCTTCTTAAAAACTGATTCCTCAGCACCTTTTGAAGATCTGCCTTCTTGCTGAGAGATGTTCAAACTTTTAAATCAGCAGGATGAATCGACCTTTCTTCTGGAGAATCAAGTGATTAGCTTCCAAGTATATCTTCTCCGATCTCGAGTTTTTTGATTGAATAGCAATATGACGATGGAAAACTTAAACGTATTTCCGTCGATTAGGGTTTGTTGTTCACGATGTTTTCTTTATATAAGACCAAGATCCTTAACGGTCAAATCTCGGGTTGAATTTATGTCAGAAATCTATTTCCTGAAAGGATAAGTCTTATTGGCCCAATCCGCGGCGTCAGTAAATGAGATAACGCCAAAACCTTGCTTTAATTTGAATTCAGGCCTTTCACGTAATTCAACTATATGTATGGTCGAATTCTTCTTGTTTAGTTGAATTCCTTCTTCATATTTCATTCTAGTCGAACAAAACACATCTAGTCAAATTCTTCTTGTTCAGTCGAATTACTTCTTCACAGCTCCTTCTAGTCGAATCATACACATATGGTCAAATCCGACTGTTCGTTCTTCTAGACAATGTGATCTGGTCGAATCTGCTTCATATTCAAACAAATTATGAACATCTAGTCGAATCTCTAGATGTTCAGTTGAATTGCTTCTTTCAAGATGACTTTCAGTTTTAAGGAATATCTGGTCGAATCGTCTTGACTCTTCTACACGATCATGTAGATGATCTAAATGATTTTGCACTTAACAGTTTTATGCATTCTTATCATCTAAATGAATCATCTTGATTCATATGCACGAACGGCTTGGCGTCTAGTCGAATTTGCTTACTCTTTGTATTCTGAGTTCATCAGCCCGAATCATCTTGATAATTCTGCACGATTGTTTTGATGTCTTGTCAAATATGTACTTATCATATTTTCTTACCTTTATGAGACATCTACTAGAATGGTTGTGACTTCTGCATGAATGATTAGATCATATAGTTGAATCTATGCTTAGGCATTTTCTAAATACTTTCACATAATTTTTCTTGATTCTTCTGCACATTTGGTTTGATTATCTAGTCGAATTTGTGTCTTAATAAAATTCTTGCGCTGTATTGATGTCTACATGATTTAACTTAATTGTTCTGTGCATTTGGTTAGACCATCTAACCGTTCGACTAGATGTCTAGTCGAATTATTACTTAGTCAATTCCTAACTTTTTATCCTTGACTCATTTGCATTACCCAACCATCTAGATCTTTCTTCTTATTGATTATGAGTGAGTGACAAGTCTAACATAGTATAGATCTTAGTTCGACATGGCGTCTTGCACAATGAGTGATTACATTAACAAAAGTATGTCTGATGACACTGGGTCTATCCCCATGCTAGGCTTGAACTATCTAATACCTGAAATCAACATTACTAAACACATACATCAAATACAAAGTGCGTTTATCCTTGACATGATGACTTCTTCAAATCAGGATCATTGAGGGCAAAGTTCCCAACGATCTCCCCTATTTGAAGAAGACAGAACCTCAACCAATGATAAATAACACAATAAATATATCAAAAATAATAATCATATTCTACAGACAAGGTTGTTCGGAGTACATCACTTTGTTACATTCTCCCCCTTTCTGACTTTTCAATTTCTTCTCCCCTTTCTGACTTTTCAATTTTTTCTGTTCTTTAGGATAAGAGTCTCTTGTAATATTCTTCCCCTTTTGACTTCTTAATAAGTTGATTGAAGAATATATCCTTGCACTTGATCAACTATGAGAGATGACTCTAGTCGAGCCTCCCCCTCAATAGATGCTAATACTTTCAGACATCTTCATGAATCTCCCCCTCAACTGCTGCTTAGACTGAGAGCTCATTATGAGTCTCCCCCTCAACTAAATCCATCTCATGTGCATCTTAATTTCCTTTCAAGCTGACTTCTACATTAGTGAATCTAAGACTTGCTCCCCCTTAATGTCTGCAGGAGGGGGAGAGAAATGATGGGCTTTGTAGATTTCTTCCCCTCAATATAAGCATGGGATTGTTCAAAGATAAGTCCTATAGATGTCCCCTTGTTCCAGTCATTTTCCTGGAACATTCTTTGTCCAAATGCCAGATAGGAATTTTAGTTGGCCTTTGGACTATCCTGCAAAATAGATTAGTTTACCTTAGGAACCCAAACAACTTTGGGTCCTTGGTTCTTATTTGTCATAATCATAGGATGCTTCACAATAAGACTACTGGCAAGCCTTATATTCTTTGACCTAGGCACTGTTGGATTGAACCAACAGTCTATGACAAAGTGGACAAACTTGCCACAACACCAGCATTCATGTCTATTGTACCTCCTCTTTTGAGTCACTTTCTGAATGGAGTGAGGATGTTGATGATTAGAAGAGCAGGGTGCAGCATTCTTAGCATTTCTTAGATAAATTTTGTGGCTGTGTACATGATGGAAGATGGGCTGCACAGTCACATGATTCATCTTAGGGATCTGCCTTTGAGGAATGACCTTTCCTTTTCTTTTGACTGTTGGTGCTGTAGAGCCAAACACAAATGATCCATGTTTTTTCATCTGGATTTACTCATGTGGTGCCTTGAGAGCACTCAGTCTAATGTCTGCTCTATTCTTTGAGTTCTGTGGTTTTGTTCTTCTGGTAGAGCACTCATTGGATAGAAATCCATAGGAGATATCATGATCATAGGTATTGGTAAGCAATATGACCATTTGAAAAATTGTCTGTTCTTTAGTAGCCTTGTCCTTCCTGCCTACTCAGTATATCATACACCACTTCTATATGGTGTAGAAAAACTGGCAATGATTGGCAACACAGTTTCTGGTTTAGAAAACCTAGTCACAAGCTTTCTCTCAATGAGGAGCTTCTGTGAAAATTTCTCGGACCTTGTGAGAGCAAGCAGGAATAACAACTAGAGATACTAGCCAAAGCAACCAGAAACAATCTTCAGGCAAATATGTGATCTTTATTGATAGCATAAAACTTCATTACAGGGCAAGACATGCTTGGCGAGACATGATTTCGCCAACACAAACACCAAACAAGGAAATACAAGGAAATGCAGATAACTGAGACCGCTCCAGACCGCGCGACCTCCCTGCGATCTCAGATAGTTGCAAGACCGCAACTCTCTGCCGACCACAGAACACCACCAGACCGCTGCACAGACCGCTCCCTTCTTCCGACCTCCTGATTCTCCCAAACTCCAGCACCACAACTCCAAGCCGCAGACCGCCCGAACACTTTCAGAGGAAGAGGTGATCGCTGCTGCCCACACTATCCACAGAAGCTGCACAAAAGGAATTCAATCAGCAGACCGCATGGTCAGAATAAGATAGACCGCAGGAACAAGCCGGACTCAGCTTACACTTGGTGTCTCTCTCATATGCTGCTACAGTGGCTCCTATTTATAGGCGCGGGACCGGATCCAGTCACCACCCTATGAGATAGGATCACCACCCTCCAGACTGCGCGACCAGACCGGTCAACCCGCGCGATCAGCAACAGGACTCCTGCTTCATTTTGGTGAACACGCCAGCTTCAACATCGACCATGAGAGACCGCCACTCTCACAGCAGACCGCGACTCTACAAAGAGCTCGCCAGACCGCCCGAAGCTGTTCACCACCTGTGTTCGCTTGAGACTGCGAACACAGCCAGTTCGCCATCAGATCGCGAACTCCTGTCCGCATGCCGATCTCCTTCTGAGACCGCGAACAGCAACCAGCTCGCATTCCAGCCTCCTCCTGAGACCGCGCACTGAGACCGCGCGACTAATTTCCTTAGTCCGCGAATACTACCAGAGAACCTGGACTACCCTGTGCGGTCACACCAGACCGCCACAGCCTAGAAGAGGACAACCCGCCACGCGGTCAGAGGCAGACCACGCGGCTCCACCTTGCCGCCTTGGACCAGATACCAGCAGTCATTCCAGGAGACCGCAGCTAGGCTGATACCAGCCAGACCACCCGGACAATCTCCCAGACCGCCCAGGTCCAAGAACCCTCTAACTTCCACTTCAACAATTTCAACACTCCCCCTTGAAGTGGGAAGTTGAAACCAGTCCAAGTAACTCCCTTAGCCGTGTGAATGGCCCCTTCGCTAGCGCCTTTGTGAAGATGTCTGCGACATTGTCCGCACTCCGCACATGCCCGACCAAAAGAGATCCCTCCAGCACCTTCTCCCGTATGAAGTGGTGCTCGATCTCGATATGCTTGGTCCTCGTGTGACAAATTGGATTGGTTACCAGTTTGAGAGCACTCTCGTTGTCACCGCGTAGCAGAGTCGGCTCTCGAACCTCCTTGTGGACATTTCCTACCAACCTCCTAAGCCAGATGTCTTCCTGAGCTGCCAAGGCCGAAGCCTTGTATTCCGCTTCTGTGGTGGAGACCGATACGGAATCCTGCTTCTTGCTGCACCATGATATAGCCGTAGGGCCCGCCATGAAGACGAATCCAGATGTCGACTTCCGATCATCCGAATCTCCCCCGTAATCAGCATCCATGTATCCATGCACCTCGAAGCCCGCATCCCTCCTGTACAGGAGACCCATGTCCGAGGTCGCCTTGACATACTTCAGAATGTTCTTGGCCGCTAGCAGATGAGGTACCCGTGGCTCCGCCATATACCGACTCACTCTGCCTACTGCATATGCAATATCCGGCCTTGTGATCGTCAGATAGATCAAGCTCCCAACCAGAGCTCGGAACACCAACGGATCTTGCATAATCCTCCCCTCATCCTTCCGAAGCTTCATAGCCTTCTCTAGAGGTGTGGAAGTGCACTTCCCTTCCTTCACACCGAATCGCTCCACGATCCGCTCCGCATATCCAGCCTGGGACACCAGCACTCCACTTTCCTTCCTCTGCACCTCGAGTCCAAGGAAATGGTGAAGCTCACCTAAGTCCTTCATCTCGAACCTGATAGCTAGCTCGGCCCTTAGCTGAGCTACTTCCTCCGTCGAGTTCCCCGTCACGATCATGTCGTCGACGTATAACAGCACGATGACTTGAAGCTCCCCGCTCTTCTTGATGAACAAGCTTGAGTCTGAGCCTGAAGCACAAAATCCACAGAATAGGAGATATTCTGCGATCTTCCCGTACCACGCCCTCGGCGCTTGCTTCAACACATACAGGGCCTTCTTCAGCTTGCAGACATGCTCCGGAAAATCTTCAGACACAAAGCCTGGTGGCTGGACCATGAAGATGTCCTTGTCAATCTCGCCGTACAAGAAGGCGTTCTTGACGTCGAGCTGCCAAATCTTCCATCCACTGAACGCCGCCAAGGCAATGATGAACCGAACTGAAGTCATTTTAGCCACCGGACTAAAAGTCTCCTCGTAGTCTTCACCGTATTGCTGCGAGAACCCCCGAGCTACAAGACGAGCCTTGTACCGCTCGATACTGCCGTCAGCTTTCTTCTTCAGCTTGAAGACCCACTTACATGTCACAGGAGTGGTGCCCTTGGGCTTGGGCACAAGAGACCAGGTCTCAGTCTTCTCGAGAGATGCCATCTCTTCTTGCATCGCAATGTCCCACTCCTTCACGTCTTTGGCCTTCTCAAAGCTCGACGGCTCCCTCTCATCCAAGGGACCAGCGAAGAAACATGAGACGAAGCTCACTGCGTTTCCTCCTGTATAGCGACCAGGGGCAACGATCGATCGCTTCGACCTCCTCAGCTCCTTCCCCTGAACCGCAATGTCTTCAGCTGCTTCTTCCCTAGCTCCCCTTCCAGACGTGCTAGGAGCATTGCTCCCCCTGATCCGTGAACCAGAAGCCCCCGTCTCAGAACTAGAAGGAGATGGACCACCTGGTGATACAGGTAGCTCCACCTGAAGATCTTCCACTGCTTGCTCCGGCTCCTCCACCCTGCTCTCTGGTAGTTCCACTCCAGAAGACCCCTTGTAAGATGTCACCTTATCAAATACAACGTCGCGAGATACAACAAATCTTCGCGTCTCCGGGTCCATGCACTTCCATCCTTTCTTCCGCTCATCGTATCCCACGAAGACTAGCTTCCTTGCTTTCGCATCTAGCTTTGTCCGAAGAGCATCTGGAACATGCACATAGCAGTGGAACCAAACACCCTAAGGTGTGCCACGCTTGGCTTCTCCTTGAACATCATCTCATGCGGAGTTAACATGTTGATGGGACTAAGAGGCATCCGGTTGATGATGTAAGCAGCACAAGACATTCCCTCCGCCCAGAAGGACTTTGGGATACTCTTGGCATGCAGCCAACACTTGCAGGTCTCCGTCAGATGACGGATCTTCCGCTCTGCAACTCCGTTCTGTTGTGGAGTATGAGCACAAGTGAGCTCCCTCCGGATGCCTGCCTTCCTGCAAAAGCTGGAGAACTCAGCAGAGGTGAACTCCCCTCCGTTGTCCGTCCTCAGCTTCTTGATCCGCAGATTTCTCCGACCCTCCACGAGCTCCTTGAACTCCACAAACTTGGCAAACGCCTCCGCCTTCTCCTTCAGAAAATAAACCCAGACATATCTGGTGCAATCATCGATTAACACCAGCATATACCTGCTGCCTCCGAGGCTTGGGGTAGCAGTTGGTCCCATCAAGTCACCGTGGATGCATTCCAACGGAACACTACTCCTCGTCTGCGACTTATCAAACGGCAGTCGATGAGACTTGCCGAACTGACATCCCTCGCAAACATGACCTTCACCGTAGGAAGATAGATTTGGCAGGCCCTTGACCAGACCTCTCACCACCATAGCTTTCAGCTTGTCCATCCCTACATGCCCCAACCTCTCATGCCATATCACGGCACCATCATTCGTTTTCATCTTGTCGACATAAGAAATTGTCGATAAAACGAACAAGTCCTTTGCCTGTCTCCCGACATGAACTACCTCGGCCTTCACGGCCTCAACATTACGTAGAAACTTCACTTCTGTTGGGCCGAACAGAACGTGATACCCATCGTCTATAGCGTTAGTCACGGAGAAGAGGTTTTTCTTCATTCCGGGCACATGATAGACACTCTTCAAAGTAAGTGGCCCTCTATCACTGCCCAAAGAAACAACCCCCACCTTCTCTACTGGATGCACAGTATTATCAGCAGTAATGATAGCATTGTTACCTGTGTAGGGCTGTGCAGAAGAAAGCTTGGTCCCATCTCCGGTGAGGTGATGACCACACCCCGAGTCCACGATCCAGTCCTCCAGATAGTTGATAGGAGCCGAAGCTCCAACAGAAGCCGAGAAGGCTCCTCCCCATCCTCCATCTATATGTCTGACCTCAGCTTCCTCCTTCTCCGCAGCATGCCCTGCTTGAGTGACCACTCTGCAATCTTTCCTGATGTGGCCAAACTTGCCACACTTGTAGCACTTCGGACCTTCTCCCTTCTTCTTCCCGTCAGCCTTGGGAGCATATCCCCTTTCCTGCTGCCCAGAAGTTGAAGGCCCAAAACCTCCGGTGGTCTTCTTCTTCTTATCCCACTTCTTCTTCTTCCCCGAGAAGAGAACTTCGCCATCTCCCCCAGTCACTGACAACCCCGCCATCTGTCTTGCAAAGATTTCTTGCGAAGCAAGCAAGTTCTCCAGCTCCAACAGAGACGGCTGATTTGCCCATCCCTGTACCGACGTAACAAAGGCAACATATTCCTTCCGCAGGCCGCGGATGATGTGCCTCTTCAGCTTCGCCTCAGGAATTGGCTCATCAGGATCCAGTGCTGATATCTCAGCGCAGAGGTTCTTCATCTTCAGAAAGAAGTTTGAGATAGAAAGATCACCCTGAGCCGACCTTGCCAGCTCATTTTCTAAGAACTGTAGCCTAGCTACATTCTTCTTGTTAAACAGCCCATCCAGGGCTCTCCAGATCTCGGCAGCTGATCCACACCCTAAGATGTGATCAAATAGATCAGGTGAAATGGCACGCTTCAAAGTGAACTCGGCCTTAGCATTGGTCTTTCTCCACGCCCTCACGGCCGGACCATTGTCACCCGCTTCTGTTGCCTTCGCCTCTTCAGTTGCATCTCCTCCAACAACCTCCCAGAGGTCCTCCCCTAGAAGATAGCTCTGCATACATGACCTCCACTTCTTAAAGTTAGTCGATGTAAGCATCTCAATCCCAAGACCTCTTGCAAATCCACCTTCCATTGTTTTTCCTCTGGTTCCTTCTTCACAAAGGCGATGGCTACACTAAGTTATTCACTGCTCTATCCACTCCAACCTGGCTCTGATACCATGTGAAAATTTCTCAGACCTTGTGAGAGCAAGCAGGAATAACAACTAGAGATATTAGCCAAAGCAACCAGAAACAATCTTCAGGCAAATATGTGATCTTTATTGATAGCATAAAACTTCATTACAGGGCAAGACATGCTTGGCGAGACATGATTTCGCCAACACAAACACCAAACAAGGAAATACAAGGAAATGCAGATAACTGAGACCGCTCCAGACTGCGCGACCTCCCTGCGATCTCAGATAGTTGCAAGACCGCAACTCTCTGCCGACCACAGAACACCACCAGGCCGCTGCACAGACCGCTCCCTTCTTCCGACCTCCTGATTCTCCCGAACTCCAGCACCACAACTCCAAGCCGCAGACCGCCCGAACACTTTCAGAGGAAGAGGTGATCGCTGCTGCCCACACTATCCGCAGAAGCTGCACAAAAGGAATTCAATCAGCAGACCGCACGGTCAGAATAAGACAGACCGCAGGAACAAGCCGGACTCAGCTTACACTTGGTGTCTCTCTCACATGCTGCTACAGTGGCTCCTATTTATAGGCGCGGGACTGGATCCAGTCACCACCATATGAGATAGGATCACCACCCTCCAGACCGCGCGACCAGACCGGTCAACCCGCGCGATCAGCAACAGGACTCCTACTTCATTTTGGTGAACACGCCAGCTTCAACATCGACCATGAGAGACCGCCACTCTCACAGCAGACCGTGACTCTACAAAGTGCTCGCCAGACCGCCCGAAGCTGTTCACCACCTGTGTTCGCTTGAGACTGCGAACACAGCCAGTTCGCCATCAGATCGCGAACTCCTGTCCGCATGCCGATCTCCTTCTGAGACCGCGAACAGCAACCAGCTCGCATTCCAGCCTCCTCCTGAGACCGCGCACTGAGACCGCGCGACTAATTTCCTTAGTCCGCGAATACTACCAGAGAACCTGGACTACCCTGTGCGGTCACACCAGACCGCCACAGCGTAGAAGAGGACAACCCGCCACGCGGTCAGAGGCAGACCGCGCGGCTCCACCTTGCCGCCTTGGACCAGATACCAGCAGTCATTCCAGGAGACTGCAGCTAGGCTGATACCAGCCAGACCGCCCGGACAATCTCCTAGACCGCCCATGTCCAAGAACCCTCTAACTTCCACTTCAACAATTTCAACAGCTTCTCCTCATGATTTTTGATGATCTTGTTCTTATGACTTAGTGTATCAATTTGGATCTTTGATATCCCTCTTAGCTTGTTGAGTTTATCACTCACTTGAGCTAGCTTCTCAGCTTTCTCAAGGAGTTCAGATTTAGCAATCTTGAGGGATTCAATCTCCTTAGCTTGTGTTTTGGCAAGCTTTTTGCTTCTTTTCAGAGCATCCAATAAGACACCAAACCGATCCATTAGATCATCTCCCTCTTCATGATCAGACTCAGATGAGGATGATCTTTTAGAATCTTGTAGACTCAGATGAGGACGATCTTTTAGAATCTGCTTTATCCTCTAGATGTTCAGTCGAATTTCTTCTTTCTTCAAGACGACTTTCAATTTTAAGGAATATCTGGCTGAATCGTCTTGAATCTTCTGCACGATCATGTAGATAATTTAAATGATTTTGCACTTAACAGTTTTATGCATTTTTATCATCTACACGAATTGTCTTGACTCAACTGCACGTATCATCTACACGAATTGTCTTGACTCATCTGCACGAATGGCTTGATGTCTAGTCGAATTTGCACACTCTTTACATTCTGAGTTCATCAGCCCGAATCATCTTAATAGTTCTGCACAATCATTTTGATGTCTCGTCGAAGCTGTACTTATATATTTTTTACCTTTATGAGACATCTACTCGAATGGTTGTGATTTCTGCACGAATGACTAGATCATCTAGTCAAATAGGTACTTAGGCATTTTTCTAAATCTTTTCACACGATTCTTCTTGATTCTTCTGCACATTCAGTTTGATTATCGAGTCAAATCAGTGTCTTAATAGAAATGTTGCGCTGTGTTGATTTCAATACTATTCGACTTAATTATTCTGTGCATTCGGTTAGACCATCTAACCGTTCGACTAGATGTCTTGTCGAATTATTACTTAGTCAATTCCTAACTTTTTATCCTTGACTCCTTTGCATTACCCAACCTTCTAGATTTTTCTTTATGTTGATTATTAGTGAGTGACAAGTCTAGCACAATCTAGATCTTAGTTCGACATGGTGTTTTGCTAAATGAGGTATTATATTGACAAAACTATGTGTGATTAAACTAAGTCTAGCCTTATGCTAGGCTTGCACTATCTAATACCTAAAATCAACATAACTAAACACATGCATCAAATATAATATGTGTTTATCCTTGACTTGAGGACTTCTTCAAATCAGGAAAATTACCGACTTCTTCAAATCAGGAACATTGAGTGCACCAAAATATCTTAAAGTTTGATATATTTGGAGTTTTATATTTCAACAACTCATAAGGAGTCTTACCCTCAGTAATATGAATGAGGCTTCTGTTGAGAACATAATTAGTTGTGTTAACTGACTCTGCCTAAAAATACATAGGGAAGTTAGCCTCAGCTAATAATGTTCTTCTTATTTCAACCAGGGTTCAATTTTTCTCTCAACAACTCTATTTTGTTGTGGAGTTCTAGGAGCAGAGAAGTTATGCCTGATCCCTCCATTTTCATAGAATTCCAACATTCCATGTGACTCAAACTGTTATGGTCATATGTTATCTGGAAGTAGTCAACGAGTTAGTCTCGCTGCCAACGTAGTATGAGCTTATGGGGTCGCACATAAAAACATATGAAAAATTAGACAAATAATCGTGTTGGCTTTACTCATATTGGACATTAGTGAAGAGCAAATTTGAATTGATTGGGAGAAGGTCCGTGTCTTCTAGAAGTCAAGATGACAAATGTTGTTAGTCGACTTGACTGTCTATCGACAAAGACTAAATATCGTCTAGACTATCTGTTGATATAGTGTATATCGACTAGACTATCTGCCGATATATTGTATGTCGACTAGACTGATTGTTGATATATTGATATCGAATAGACTTGACTAAATATCGGCTTGATGTCAAGCCATCATTTGGTCTATGTCAACTAGGCTGGTTGTTGATATATTAATATCGACTAGACTTGACTAAATATCGACTTGACTGTTAAGCTGACATTTGGTCCATATCATCGTGATCTCAAGATGATATAGTATATATCGATGAGATCTCGAGATGATATAGTGTATATTGTTGAGACCTTAAAATGATATAGTGTATATTGTCTTGACTGTTATAGGCTTGACTCTTAAGCCGACAATGAAATCTCTGATATCAGTTGAAAGTAATCTCTGATATCAAAGGAAAGGGAGGTTAGATCTTAGATTTACTCTAGAGGGGGGGGGGGGGGGGGGGGGGGGGGTGAATAGAGTATTAAAAAGTTTTTCACTTATTTTTATAGCGGAGTTAAAATAGTGATATATATATATATATGTGTGTATAACAGAGTGAGTTATAAAAACAAAACACAAAGAGATCACACAGCACAGTACCGAAAAATAAACACAAACACAGAAGACACAAGGATTTATAATAGTTCCCCAATAAACCTGGGTACATCTACTCTTCTACCACCGTTGGTAGGATTCCACTAGGTTTTTGATCAGGTGCCCTATCACCAATGGAGTTTTGATCAGGTGCCCAAACACCAACCACAGGTTTTTGATCAGGTGCCCTGCCACCAACCACAGGTTTTTGATCAGGTGCCCTGCCACCAAAGGGTTAACTTTTGAAGGGAGTTATAACCCTGTACAGAATGGGATAAAGAGTTTATGAGATTCTTCTCTGTCAACAATCTGAGAGAAGACTAGTGGATTTGTTGTTGTAAAGCTCCCCCTGTCTGATAGAAATGGTTGACAATTGAAGGATGGAGATTTCTCTTGAATGTAGAATATCTTCCTTGATAGCTGATGAATCTGAGAGACACAGGTTTCTCAGATTGTTGTTGCTCTTGAAGATTTAGAACTTGCAGCTGAAAACTGAGAGAATAATTTGTGTTGTTGTTCTCAGAGATTGAAAATGCTGCTGTAGAGGATGAAGATCTGGAAAACTTTTTCTTTTCTGCTTTATGTATTTCTCTCGACTGTTTCTTCTCTGTATTTTCTATCTTCTTGCTATACTGCTGTTATACTGTAATACTTCTTCTTTTCCTTTTTACTTTTTGAAATCTGACTGATGTGAAATCAAATCGTTTTAATTAAGGAAAAAAAAAATATTCCGAATAGATATTCTTGGAACTGCAAACTGATTCAACAAATCTTTAATTCCTTTTTCCTTTTTCCATAATTCCTTTTTCCATAAAAGGTATTTTTTTCCAATAAGCCAAACAACTACTTTCTCGAGAGAAGAGACTGAAAAGGAATAAACAAAAGGAAGGAACAAATCTTGACTTATCTAGAAATGAATAACTCCAAATAATAGAATAGATCCGCTGCTGATAGTCGATCTGAGTTCAAAGAATAGAATAAAACTGATCCTTCTGAAAATATGAAGCTGAGGAAAAATTTCGTCGATCTGAGAACTGAGTTCGTCGATCTGATGTTGATTTCGTCGAACTGAACTTCTGTTGCTGATTCGTCGAACGCAGACTGGAGTTCGTCGATCTCAAGTTGGAGTTCGTCGAACTGAAGAGATAAATCTGAATCTGGCTGGAAGATCTGAGTTCGTCGAGCTGAGAAGCTATTTCGTCGAACCTAGAAAGGAGTTCATCGAACTCAATGTGAAGTTCGTCGAACTGAGAAATAAACTTGATTCGTCGACCTGAAGCATGCCGTTCGTCGAACTCAGAAAGGAGTTCATCGAGCGCAGTTTGTAGTTCATCGAATGCAGAAACTTGATCTTTTCCTAAGTTCTAACATCCTAAAACCTTGACCCTTAGACTATACATTGGGGTCAACTTAGTCCTAGTCAACAGATAGTGATCCTAGCCCAAATCAGTAAAAGGGTTGTTCCAACAGACAATCTCTTTATCGACTTGACATCAAGATGATAAAAGTTGAAAGTGCACAGTGAGTCCTCAAGGTATTCTCTAGAGGGGGGGGGGGGGGGGGGTGAATAGAGTTTTAAAACTTTTCATCAAAATATGCACACAAAACTATAACAGTTCTAACAGCTATGAATTTAGAAATCCAACCAGAATAAAATAAACACAAAATAACAGAAATAAATAAGGGACATCACAGAAAATTTGCACAACACAAATGAGACAAGATGTATAGTGATTCTCCAAAATATGGGTACTCCACTCTTCTACCACCTTGGTAGGAATACACTATCTAGTGCCTGAGTATTTTGATAAGGAGACTCTTAGAACTAGGGTCTGAGTCTTTTGTTAAGGAGACTCCTAGAACAAAGTATAGATCTTTTGATAAGGATATATTGAACCAAAACTAGATTTTTTGATAAAGAGATCTTGATCTAGTCTAGATCTTTTGTTAAGAAGATCTTGAACCACTGAATTCTTTGAAGAGGGATTCTTAGGACTCTTTACTCAGTTTTATAGAAAGAGAAAATAGAGTAAAGAAGGAGAAGAAGTTGGAGATGGTTCTTCTGAATGAATCCTCCTGCAGTAGTTGTAAGACCCCATTATTTTCCTTCACTACCGGGTCTTATGCCCAGAACCGACGATTTTTGGTGACACAAACACTCGGGAAGGTGGCCACTACAAAATGCCGATCCTGCCAGCAATATCGATCATAAAAAATGAAGATTATAAGTGAACATAAAGAGTTCAAGTCCACATCACATGAAATATAAATCTCAGAATAACAGAGGTCCACATATAGTAACTGAATAAAAAGATAGCAATAATAAGGGCTCCTACCCAAGACATCATATCGTTACTATAAGATCTCTCGCGGAAGCAACTACTAAAAATTACTCACAGATCCTGAAATAGGTGCTCCTGTGCTAGACTATCCGGCCTCTGGTGCTGCTGTGTCTCCTCGATCCCCTAAAATGATAAGGTCCACCGACCGTTAGTCAAAAGACTAAGCCAATCCCCCACCCCTCCCATGGTGACTCCTAGGCATCGAGCGGGAGGAATGAAGCAGAGGACAGTAAGAGGTATAAATAAGTAGATGACGGTGAACCTAATCAACAGGAAATATCTACCACTACGCAGTATATATTATAGTGAGTAAAGTAGTAATAAGTAAAACAGTAATAAGTAAAATAGTAATAAGTAAAAGCAAATAAAGAAGAGTAACCTTGATTTATTGGGATGCCCATACAAACCTATAGACTAAGGGGTCGTTTAGGCATATCGTATAAAAAGTCCCATACCGATTTATACGATAGGGCTAGGGGTTGAAATGCAATGCTTATGCCATTACATGAAGAGTTATGCAATATAATGCTATGTTCACACAAGTGCAACTCACACACTTCGACTCTATGCGCACAGACCTTTAGTTCCCCCTTTTTGGAACTAGCAAAACTCCCAGGATACTCCCATAGTGGCAAACAAAAGCGGTGGGTTGGGCCTCGCCCACCTTTAGGTTGGTATCTGCACTCCCTAACCTAGACCTATCGTACGCCTCAATGCTAAGAACACAACAGCGGAGCTCCTGCGTACTCTTACTGGCTAGTCCACCAGACTTTTCTTTGGCAAGGTGTTAACCACACTTACCGAGCCAAAGTACCGACGTCGGTGTGATGGCCATCAATACTAAAGTCCCACCACCTTTATGCACATACATTTATGAATACTATATATATATATATATATTCGAGCCATAGGCTCCTCGGGCTAGCTAACCCGTCTATGAACCATTTTTGAGTCACAAGCTCACCCGACTAATTAGTCCGTTTCAACAACTACCGAGCTTACCGCTCAAAGGACCAAACCGATTAACCACCCGTAAAAATGGGGTGTGGGTAAGTGTATTATTAAGTTAATCTTGCACAATAACTTACTCCTATAATTTAGGGTTAATCTTGGACTTCCCGAGGTCTACCCTGTGAGGGGCTCGCAGCGGTACTAGGAGCTATGATGCGATGACACCCCAAAGCTCCCTTTCCAAGACACTTAATATTGTTGTTAACTACCCATAAGCATACCCCTCTTACTATTTCACTTGAGTTAACCCTAAGTGTTTTATTACTCTACAAGGGAAATGCGATCTATCGTCAATCCCGAGCACAACCTTGCCCCTTAGCTTATCGAGCACACTCAACACATAGGCTCCTATTGGTGACCTCAAATCATGTCAACCAGACTAGGTACACCATCTGCCTCCCATTCCCACCTAGTGGTCTACAAGTTACCCAAGTTTTACAGTTTTACTATACGCAGACCAAGTGAGCTATATGAGGTGCATGAGAGGAGGTACTCCAAATAATCATCCGAAAAATTCAAGAATATTATTGGGGGTGTGCTATGACATTTTAACACCCTCTCCATGAATTCATAATTTTCCTATTTTATTTGGTATTTATTATAATTTCTCCAAAATCAGGGAACCTATGATTTTGTACATAATGTATGGTTTTCTGATAAGTTATGACCTCACTAAAATTTGTACAACTATATAACAGTAAAATAACAGCCATATATGAATTTCACAAATTTCCAAAAAAGTTTTGACCTCCAATTAAAATATTAACTAATTAATCAAATTCAAGGATTTACAAAGAAAATACTAGAAATTCTTATTAAAAAATTACAAGAAAATTAGCTGGTGTTCAAGATGGTCAGAAAAGTTCACTGATGGAGTACCATAATTTTTTAAATAAATTTGACCACATAATTCCATTATTTAAACAAATCAGTCTAAGGCCACTTTTTGAAGGAGACCATGCATACATTACTCCAAAAATTATACTAAAATTAACAAATCAATTAATTGCCCTAAACAGTCCTCTAACCAAGTTTCATGATTTTTCAGTGAGTGTTAAACCCATAATTAATTTTTATATAACTAGGGCAAATATTGGGGGTTGTGAATGAAGTACAATATATAACACTTCAAAATTCTTAAAAAAATTATCAGAGGTTAATATCATCAATAACAATTCACTGACAAAGTTTCATAATCATCCTAGGTTATATGAGCATGTAATTCCTTCTAGTAAGGAAGTGCCCTAAATGACTCTTAATTAATTCATAGAGACTAAATGTCTCTAAAAATTCCAAATAAATTACCTAGGGCTTAAAACCACCATATGAACCTCTCTACCAAATTTCAAGTCAATCCAAGGCCATATGACCCTATGTCCTTTAATTAGTTCAAAATACAATCCTAAGGTTTGAACTAGGGCAAATCCACCCCAAATCACCCCAAATCTTTGGAGGTGGTGTATTATGTGATATTAAATCAGTGGCCAAGGTTTCATCACTTTTGGATTAGATTTGACCTCTTAACCCAACAAGTGCACTTTGTACCCAAGATCTCCTAGTTTGACCAATCTTGGGTTAATTAATTACCCAACCAAATCAATCCCAAATGGGATGAAATTTTTACCAAAGTCATTTCCTGACCCTAATGACCTCCCACCAAAATTTGGTGGTGTTTGGATATCACTAGACCTTATAATTATTTTATACATGAATTATTAAATGTTTGCAAAAACCTTTGAAAACGTTCCTCCAAAAATTCTAATTTTTGGATATGTCAAGGGTGTGGGTATATGTAGGCTTTGTTCGAAATTTCAAAACATTTGGATGGCTGGTTTAGTGGGGACACACAATTTAAGCTCTGGTCAACCCTTTGTATATGTTGCACCATTTTGAGTGCTGAGGTCGACCCAGTGGTCCAAATTTGATGAAACAAATTTTTAATAAAACTAGACTTCATGGCCTACAACTATCATGTAGACCATCTTCTAATTCAGAGGCTAAGTATTGTAAATATTTATTTCTAACCACAGAAATATGTGTGACAAAATACAAACATATATTAATTTACATTATTTGATTTCTGCACAAGGCCTGAAGCAAGATGAGCGACTCCTGCTCATCTTCTTCCTCCAGCCAACGGATGGGATAGCCCCGACCTGGGCTGTCTTCATCCTTGTTTTCCCAGCCACCTGAGCGCCGCCCTAGCAGGCTAATGCCACCACCACCTCCGTTGAGGTGGTTGCTGGCGAATGGGGGTGGTTAGCCGACCGGTGGTGTCCGGAACAGGGTTTTCTAGCGGGGGAAAAAGGCTTGAAAATGAGGCCTTTTGTGAGCTTGATTCGAGCCCGATTTGGATCGAATAAAGCCCCAAATTTGATAGAGATCTATCACTAGGGGAGGAGAAGAGTATCATACCTGAACTTGGGTAGATTGCCTTGTGGATCTTTGGTTCACTATGGGAGCTTGGGGAGCTTTTAGAGCCATGCCTATCCGAGCCTCCAATACAAAATTCTCTCTAGAGAAGGGTGGGGGGGGGGGGGGGGGGGGGGGGGGTCTCTTCTCTTGAAATAGGGAAGGTGATAAAGGCTTGAATTGAAGGCAAGAGGGGCGTTACACTTGGTGGCCATTAATGGCCATTGATGGAGGATTTCGGCCAAGCCCGATTCTTACCAAATTTAGCTCCCCTGGGCATGGAAACATCAGGATCTTCATGTAACTGAAGGAGGAGGTGAATGCCCATAAATTGGGGGAGGATTGAGGGGTCAATTGCATTCAATCACCATGAATGTTCTTCCTCTCTCTCTAATTTGGGGGAAACCTCCACTTTCTCTCCCCTAGTCACCATTTACTAAAATTTAGTGGCAAATTATGTAATTTTCAACACCATGGGTTAGTGTGCCACCTCAATTGGGTCTAGCTCTAGTGGATTGGGCATGATTAGGTTAAAAGAGGTCATTGTGACATAAATTTAGGGTGGAGTTGACTTTGGTCATTTTGACCATTTGGGTTGACCCCTGTTGGGAAAAACCCCTTTTGATTTAACTTAACAAATTATTTAAACGTGATTTTATCTCTTAGGATTAAATTACCCATTGTATAGTGAGGGTAATCTGGTCATTAGATGTCTCAGGATGTCACACTCAATATAGGGTGTCAGGACCAGATCAAGGGAAGCAAAATTGGGCTAAATTAACATTTGCGTCGAATAGAATTCGACGCAACATCGAGTCCATATCAACGCTACCCTGATTAGAAGTCCAAGTGGTTCAACCCTTCTATCGAAATAACTCAAGTCGACGTTACGTCAAATAAATATCGACGTAGTGGTCAGGGACTTGTCGGAGTAACTAGAGAAGTCGACGCAACTTCTACTTCAACTCGATACAGAAGATGTTTTCTATCGATGCCATCTAAAGTCGACGAAACGTCGACTTCATCTTGACGCAAAAGATGTAGTTCA
The DNA here is from genome assembly GCA_033032865.1 of Dactylorhiza incarnata. Taxonomy (NCBI): domain Eukaryota; kingdom Viridiplantae; phylum Streptophyta; class Magnoliopsida; order Asparagales; family Orchidaceae; genus Dactylorhiza; species Dactylorhiza incarnata. The sequence goes on from JAWHQI010000039.1 coordinate 13,281,705, forward strand.
GATCCAGGAAGATCAACTCGATGGACACGTTGATAAGATGTTGATGCAACGTCGACTCGCAGAGTACAATCAGAGCAGAGATAAAATCGAAGCTGCTTCTATAAGAACTCAAAGTTGCGTCGATAAGAGAAGAAATGAATTCGACACTACGTCAAATACAGTCTGTAAAAGTATATATTTTCAGCTATCTCTCTGATCCTTCTTCCATGGCCCACATCCTTCAAGACCGTTCCCCAACGGCTTAATAATTGCCTGAAATAGAAAGGAGCATTAAAGAAGGACACAAAGGGTTTCTTGGAACCATATTCCTTGTAGGTGAACGGGTCGAGAATTAAAGAGGAAAGAAAGAGAATGTCATTAGCAGATTACCTTTTCAGGGCATACTAGAAAGGGAAAGAAATTTTAAATCAAATAGAGAGAATAAAAGGAGAAGAGAAGACAGAAATATATACAACATTAATCACAATCATCCGTCTTCCTTCTTGCCAGGGCTTCCTCTTCTCCTCCCTCTCTCTCTCAGGAACCCTAACACAAAAAAGAGAAAAGAAAAGAAAGCTCTGTTGTTCTTCATCTAATAAAACAGAGGATCTGAATGCTGCTCCTCATCTCAATCTCTTAGCAACCAGATCTCAATCAGCAGAAGTAGAAAGGATCTGACATACAAAGCACCTACAATTCATCACTATCTAAAGCAGGGGTTAATCAAGAGCAGATCCTGTGGAACATATAATAGGCTGTTCATCATACAGTCTTCTCAAGAATTCTGAGAGCAGGATTCCGACAACATTCTTTCTTCTCCTTCATTCTCATTCTGTAAAAGAGTTTTATTAATCCCTCTTCAAAGGATTCAGTGGTTCAAGATCTCCTTACCAAAAGATCTGGTGGTTCAAGACCTCCTTATCAAAGATCTGGTGGTTCATGATCTCCTTGTAAAAAGATCAGTGGTTCTAAGAGACTCCTTACCAAAAGACTCAGGCATAGTTGTGCATCCCTACAAGGTGGTAGAAGAGGGGAGTACCCACATTTTGGGGAACCTCTATAAAAATTCTATGTCTTCTGGTTGCTAATTTTCTGTGCTGTCCCAATTACTTTTTATTCTGCACTTTATTTCGAGCACAATATTTATTCTGCTGGTGATCTTGTTGAGTATAAATCCTTAGTTAAGTTTATTGTTTTCACAGTTAGGATAGAAATAAATTTAAATCTCTATTCACCCCCCTCTAGAGAATTCTCAGAGGCACACTATGTACTTTCAATTGGTATTAAAGGGAGGTTGATCATTAAGAGGTTAACACCTTGATCAAAAAGACCTCCTACTCTTATTTCTTTTATATAAATATATTTTATAAAGAAAATGAGTACTAAGGATTATGCTTCCACAAGAGCCCTAGTGTGTAACCTGAATAAGTTCACACTCTGGAAGGCCAGAATAAAACTATATATGAATTCTATTGATGAGGAAATTTTCAATTTCATCCTCACAGGTCCTCCAACCCTAATAAGGAACGATTCCACTGGGAAGGTCATACAAACCTCAGTCCCCAGAGCAGAGTGGACTGAGGATGAGAAGAAGGTCAAGGCATGTGATGCCAAGGCCATGAACATACTGGTCTCAACTATGTCTGATGACATATTTCAGAAAGTTGCTGATTGCAACTCTACAAAAGAAATCTGGGAGTCTCTCTCCAGACTAGTTGAAGGAAGCTCTGATGAGAGGAAAAATAAAAAGGCTCTTCTCATATCTCAATATAAGAATTTCAAGATAAAGGCTGATGAAAGCATTACAGAAATGTATGAAAGATTCAGTGAAAGAATATAGGTATGCTAACTAATTCACCTAGAGGGGGCCGGGGGGTGAATAGGTCTTTTGAGTTTTACTTAATTATTATGGCCTGTTAAAATATTCTAATCAGAGAATCAAGCAACACAGAAAAAACACACAAGTGTTTATAGTTGTTCCCCAAGATAGGGTGTCTATGGGTAGTCCACTTCCCCCCTTCACCCTTCTAACAGTGTCTTAGACAGGGCCAACTCCTCCAAACTCGGCACAAAGAGCTTACAACACAAGTTCCTCAGAACTTCTGAGATCAAAGATGATCCTACCTCAGGACAATAGTCCCTACAACTCAGAGCTATCACCATCTCCTACCTCAGGCACAACTGCCCTACAAACTCATAGGAAAACACCTCCTACAGCTCAGACCACCTTTTGGTCTTACCTCAGGCAACAAGCCTTACAACTCAGAGCTATCACCAGCTCCTACAATCTCAGGCAAACCATCCTTACAAGCTCAGGTAAATAAACCCTACACACTCAGGCAAAAAGCCTTACAGAAAAAGATGGCTTAAAAATATTCTACAGCAGAAATACTCTCATGTAGATCCTGCACAGTCTATGCTTTCCTGTAGCTGAAGATGTTGATAACAGCTACCACTTGATCTTCCTCTTCAATAGAATGATGGAAGATCACCTTGCTCCTTCTGGTGGAGGAGCTATCTTCTTCTCTTAGTTTCTTCTTCTCTTTCAGTGAGCAGGAAGAAAGACGAGAGCAGCAGCCGTCAATGGCGAATCAAGATTTTGCACGCAACTGGCCGGGGGTTTAGAAAATACCCCAACTCTTTCTTTTATACTTCTTTTATCTTCAACGGCTCTAATTTGATCTCCCAAGAAGTATGGGAGACAATGGTGGTTCCCTGTAGCTTTTCTGCAACTTGCCCTAGCCGCAGGTCCCGCCGCCCTACTTGTCTGTAGAGACGGTCTGCGTTTGACAAACACACTAGACTCTGCGCTCGACGAACCCACTACATCCTGCGCTTGATGAACTTGCCACACTCTGCATTCGACAATCTATATTCTGCGTTTGACGAACACGCCCTTTGTGCCTTCTCAGCGGCTCCTTCTCTGGTCTCGTCTCAGCGGTCGACGAACTTGGTTCTGCATTTGACGAACGGCACTCTGCGTTCGACGAATCTTGTCAGCTAAGACAACTTCTTCTATCTACTTCGGAGAAGATTTCTCCTAACTTTAGGTCTTGATTAACCCTTTCTTGAGTCACTTAAGCCTGCTAACTTACATAAACAAAGCTTTATCAAATACAATATGTACTTAGTATTGGAAGTGATGCCTCTTCAAATCAAGGGAACATTGAGGGCAATATTCCCAACAATCTCCCCCTATTTGAAGAAGGCAGAACATACCCAATGCTAAGGTACATAGCCAACAAAAACATATCATGATACCACATGAAGGACATATTATTTAAATGTTCTATAATATAATCATGATAACATAGCTAACAACTCCATGATACAACATTGTTAGCCAGTGACCCTGCCTAGGAGACAACAACCAAAGGTCGATGCTTTTTGCTCACAGGCGTCGAGCGATGTGTGGTGGCTCGACGCTTGGTCGACGCTTTTTGGTCACAGGCGTCGAGCGATGTGTGGTGGCTCGACGCTTGGACCTTTATGAACTCATCTCCCCCTTATTAACTCAGATTGAGTAGCATATCATGATAACTAACTTAGAGGGCTAACACTACTTTGGTCTTAACAGCTAGCATTCCATCTCCTATTTGCATCTAGCAAGAACAAATTTGGTCTTAGCATTAGCCATCTCCCCCTTTCTGAATTCTTCAACCTCTTTCCCATTAGGGAATAGGATTCTTCAAACTCTACACTTATCTGGATACTTCTAACAAATCCTATGATAGATTAGAAGGCATTTTCCAAATCCTCTTTTAGGACAGCCTACATCCTTTCTGACCTACTGAGCATTAGCTATCTCCCCCTCAACTTATAGCCAACTCCTCCTCAACTTGAGCAGGAGCTTGCTCCCCCTTAATTGGAGCACCTGTATTTACCCAGACAATTCCCTGCTGATGAATAGAAAATGGAATTACAGCTGATCCAGATGTTTCTGATCCAGCTGATCCATGTAAACTATTATACATTTAACAACTTAGGGAGATTATCTACCATATCAGTGGATTATGCCTATTGAAGGAAGATCAATTCAGATATTAATTTATCATAACATTACATTTTCTGATAAATTGAACAGATATCAGCATAAGCAGTTTAGCACAGAATATATATTCAGAAATGTACTCATTCTAAATTCAACATGCCTAAGTCAATTTTAAAAGAATTAAACTTGGCCTCATCCAGTGGCTTAGTGAAGATATCAACTACTTGATTGTCTGTAGAGACATATTCAAGTTTGATATCTTCACACTCTACATACTCTCTAATAAAATGATACCTACTTTCTATGTGCTTGGTCCTGCTATGGGAGACAGGATTTTTAGCAATAGAAATTGCACTGGATGAGTCACACAGCAGAGGAGATTGTCTTACCTTGATGTTGTAATCTTCCAACTGATGTTGTATCCACAGAAGTTGAGCACAACAGCTACCTGCTGCAATGTACTCTGACTCAGCTGTAGACATTGCCACACTGGTTTGCTTTTTGCTGCTCCATGAGCCCAGCCTCCTCCCTAGGAATTGACAGGTGCCACTTGTGCTTTTCCTGTCCTCTTTGCATACTGCAAAATCTGCATCTGAGTAGCCTATCAGTTCAAAATCATTGTTCCTAGGGTACCAAAGGCCAAGATTCAGGCTTCCCTTGAGGTATCTCAAGATCCTCTTCACAGAGGTATAGTGAGATTCCTTAGGACAGGCCTGATACCTAGCACAAACACATGTAGAATACATAATGTCTGGCCTACTAGCAGTCAAGTATAATAGGGATCCAATGATACACCTGTACATGGACTCATCAAAGGCCTTCCCCTTTTCATCCTTGTCTAATGATACATTAGATCCCATGGGTGTTCTCATGGAGGAGGCAGACTCCATCCCAAATTTCTTGATGAGCTCCTTGGTGTACTTGGTCTGGGAGATGAAAATTCCATCATCAGACTGTTTCACTTGGAGCCCAAGGAAATATTTGAGCTCACCCATACTGCTCATCTCAAACTCCCCCTACATTAGATTAGCAAATCTCTTGCAGAGGTTGTCATCAGTAGACCCAAAAATTATGTCATCAACATAAATTTGGACTAAGAGACACTTGCCCCTTGTTTCCCTAAGAAACAATGTGCTATCAATCTTTCCCCTCATGAACTTGTTCTTGAGGAGAAAGCTGGACAAAGTCTCATACCAAGCTCTTGGAGCTTGCTTAAGACCATACAGGGCTTTCCTAAGAAAATAGACATGAGATTTAAGAGTAGGATATACAAAACCTGATGGCTGCTCTATATATACTTCCTCTTTTAGATTTCCATTCTGGAATGCTGATTTGACATCCATCTGGTAGACTTTGAAGCCCTTGTGAGCAACATATGCAAGGAATAGTCTTATGGCCTCCAACCTTGCAATTGGGGCAAAGGTTTGGTCAAAGTCTATTCCTTCCTCTTGCCTATATCCTTTTGCAACCAGCCTTGCTTTGTTTTTGATGATTGTCCCATTCTCATCTAACTTATTTTTGAATATCCATTTAGTGCCAATGATGTTGTGTCCTTCTGGTCTTGGCACCAACTTCCATACTTTGCATCTTTTGAATTGCAAAAGCTCTTCCTGCATAGCTTGAATCCAGAATGGATCCAAGTTGGCCTCTTCAAACCTTTTAGGCTCTACCTGTGACAAAAAACTGAGGAACAAGGCCTCATTGTGAACCCTGCTCCTAGTTGTCACACCTTGCTGAACATTCCCTATTATCTGCTCTATGGGGTGATCCCTTAGATGTCTGGTAGCTGCAGTCACTCTGTTCTCAGCTTGCTGTGCTGTTTCTGCAGGTTCAGCAGTTTCTTTATCAAGGTTGACTTCTTCCTCTTCAGGGATGGCAGCACCAGAAATAGTTTTGCTGCAGCTGCGAGAGTCCTGTATAGACATCCTTTCCAATTCCTGTTCATTTCCTTTCAAAACAAAAGATTTAGACCAGCCTTTATATATTAGGTTGGTCTCATCAAAAACAACATGCATAGACTCCTCTACAACATGAGTTTTCTTGTTGTATACTCTATAAGCTCTACTATGAGAGCTATAGCCAACAAGAACACCTACATTGCATTTCTCTGCAAACTTTGTTAATTAAGATTTTCCATTATTTAGAATGTAGTATTTGGAGCCAAAGATTCTAAAATATGAAATTATAGGTTGTTTGCCTTTCAGAATTTCATAGGGGGTTTTCCCATGAACCTTATTGATAGAAGCTCTATTGAGAACATGACAAGCTGTATTGACTGCCTCAGCCCAGAAATATTCTGGGAGTGAGGAGTCACTAAGCAGTGTTCTCCCAGCTTCTATCAAGGTCCTATTCCTCCTCTCAGCCACACCATTTTGTTGTGGATTCCTTGGGGAGGAGAACCCTTGGGTGATACCAAATTCTTGACAAAATCTTGTCATTGCATCAGATTAAAATTTTGTGCCATGGTCAGTCCTAGTCCTGACCACAACATATTGTTGATCATTCTGAATTGCCTTGACATGATTGATAAAGACATTTAAAGTATCAGATTTCTTCTTAAGGAAGAATACCCATGTATATTTTAAGTGATCATCAACAATCACCAAAGTATACAACTTCCCACCTAGGCTCTGAATTGGCAAAGGACCAAACAAGTCCATATGCAAGAGATAAAGACATCTTTTAGTGTCTTTGGAGCCAATAATTTTAAAGGTGGCCCTAGTTTGCTTACCCATTTGGCATGCATGACAGGGACCATCTTTAATACATTTTAAATTTGGACTATTCCTAACAAGATTTGTAGAGAAAAGTCTATACATTGTCTTGTAGTTAATATGAGCAAGTCTCTTGTGCCATTAAACACAAAGAGACTCATTCTCATTAGCTACAAGACAAACAGAAGTAAAAGAATTACTGCAAATGAAATCTAAGCAATAAACATTTCCACTCCTAGTGCCTGAGAGAATAGTCTCTAAGTCATTTGACTTTTTAATCAAGCACTTGTCATTGTGAAATTCAATGACATAGCCTAAGTCACATAGTTGACTTATGCTTACTAGGTTGTGTTGCAACCCTTCAATATAAGCTACCCTTGTGATTGTAACTATGCCATTGGAGATCATACCATAGCCTTTGGTGACTCCTGTTTCACCTCCCCCAAATATAACTTTGGGTCCATTCTTCACTGGCTTGTAATCCTGTAGAAGACTCCTAGTTCCTGTCATGTGCCTTGAGCACCCACTGTCCAAGTACCATATTTGGTTGAGACTGGTACTTGAACTACCCTGCAAAGAAAGATTTAGTTATCCTTAGGATCCCAAAAAGCTTTGGGTCCTAGGTGCCTGTTAGTTTGATGAGATACTCTCACACTAGCTACACTCCTAGCAGGAAAGCTCTTCTTTGAATTAGGTACATTGGGATTGTACCAACATTCTATGGCAAAGTGTCCCACCTTACCACAGCACCAACCATCATGAATATTGTATCTCCTTTTCTGAACATTTTTCTAAATTGGTACAACACTGTGCACATGTTCACCAGAAGAGACTGCAGCATTCTTCCTATTTCTTTCAGCAATAATCTGACTGAAGGATAATCTGTGGATAGTCTTGCTGCTCTTTGTCCTGATGGCCTCAGCTTGCTTTGGCTTGGTAGCCATACAAGATCTGATGGAATCAGACACTAGGCAGCAGGCTTTGTCAACAGATTTGACAGCAGTCTTGCTTTTTGCTGAAGCTGATTTGGAAGTGCTTGCTTCCTTGTTCTTGACTGAAGGTGCTGAGACACCAAACACAAATGGTCCAGATTGGGCCATTTGTATTTCCTCATGGGGAGCTTTAATTGCACTCAATCCCATGCCCTTTCTTTCACTATGAGAAGGAGTATTTTCCTTCCTATAGGACCTCCCATTCTTCTAGTGACTATAAATACTTTCATGGTCATACCTGTTGGAAGGAAGTAGCACCTTTTGAAAGGTGGTTTGAGGCTTAGCCTTCTCCTTGCTCTTTACTCCACTCCCTTCTCCTACTTCCATCTTATTGAATCCAAGTCCTCTCCTATTGGTTTGAGAGGAGAAGGTGTCAATAATGGGAAGCACAAATTTGGGCTTGGAGAATTAAGCCACCAGGCTCTTCACTTTCACCAGCTTCTCCTCAAGGTCCTTGATGACCTTATTCTTCAGGGAAATAGTGCTCAATTGAACACTTGTCATACCCTTTAAATGACTTATTTGTCTACTCATCTGGGCCACCAGGGAGGTAGGTCCAGTGTAGTCACCTTCAGTCTTCTTAAGGGAGGCCATTTCCTGGGCTTTCCTCTTGGCAAGCTTCTTGCTCTCTTTCAGAGCAATAACCAAGGCATCATATTTGTCAATCAATTGATTGACATCTACCTCAGCTTCTGAAACACTTCCATTATGTGATGGATGTGCTTCAGATTCTTGACATACATCATGATCAGAAATTGAAGTGGAATGGATTGATACCTGATCATTGTTAGACATATTCTGACTCCCTTCCTCATCAGTGAGGGCCATAAGGCCTAGCAGGACACAGTCTTCTTCATCCTCCTCTTCATCACTATCTGAGTGTGATAGAGGGGCCTTGATTCCTATCCTAGCAGCAGGATAGTCTTCATCCTCCTGAGCAGCAAACAGCCCTATGTAGGCTTTCTCTTCTTCATCTGAATCTGAAGATTCAGATTCAGATTCACTCCAGCTCTTGCTTTTCTTGGCTAGAAGGGATTTTTCTCCCTTCCTCTCCTTCTTGTGATGAGGCTTCTTTTCACCTCTTTCTTTCCTTTTGAATGGGCAGTCAGCAATGACATGCCCAGGCTTGTTGCAGCAATAGCAAACAATGTTATCTGAAGCATGTTTACTAGTTTTGAAATCATACCTGTCCCCTTTGGGGTGCTGCCTTTTAGATCTAAAGTGATCCTTCTTGGAGTGTGATGAGGAGGAGGGCTTGCTCTTCCATTGATTCCTCCTCATCATCTTCTTGAACTGCCTAGAGAAGGCAGCAAACTCTTCATCAGAAGAAGAGCAGTCTGGAGAGCAGCTCTCAAACTTCTCAGATTCAGCCTTTCTTCTTGGAGGTGACTGCAACCTGCTCTTGCTCTTCTTTGAGCTATCAGCTTTGAGAGCTATGGTTCTCTCCTTTGTGTGAGCCTTGGAGGAAGTGTCCTCCTCCTTTCTTGCAGTTAGTTGCATCTCATATGAGAGCAGTTTCCCAAACAATGTATGGGTAGGGGTCTCTCCAAGCCTTGCCCCTTCCCTGATTGCACATATTTTAGTGTCCCAATATCTAGTTAGAGATCTGAGGAACTTGTCATTCAGCTCATAATCAGTGAACACCCTCTCATAGGTTCTTAGTTCATTTACTATCCTAAAGAACCTTTCATAGCACATGGAGATGTTCTCCTGGCTCTGCTGTCTGAAGGCTTCATATTCCTGATTGAGGAGTGACTTTCTATCATCCCTCACTTCAGCTGTTCTTTCCATATATACAACCAATATGTCCCACATTTCCTTGGTAGTTGTGCAGTGTACCAAGTTCTGAAATGTAGTGTCATCAATTGCATTAACAATAATGTTCTGGGCCCTTTTGTCCATAGTGTATAGTGCAATTTCATCATTGGTCAGCTCAAAAAATATCTTGAGTACTTTTCTAGTAGGGTCAATAGTGGAGGCCTTCTCAAAGGTATAAGGAACATTTTTGACAGTTACATAGATCCTTGGGTCTGAGGCTTCCATGAACAGCCTCACTCTTTGCTTCCTTATGCCAAAGTTTTCTTTGGAGCATATGGCAACTTCATTGACCCCAACTCCTTCTTCATTCCACTGGAGGCCATTTGATTTTGAATCAACAATACCTATTTAGGAACTGGTCAGACTGTTAAGTCCTTCTTGACCAACCTAACTTTGATACCACTTGAAAGAATATAGGTATGCTAACTAATTCACCTAGAGGGGGTGGGGGGGGTGAATAGGTCTTTTGAATTTTACTTGATTATTATGGCCTGCTAAAATATTCTAATCAGAGAATCAAGCAACACAGAAAAACACACAAGTGTTTATAGTGGTTCCCCAAGACATGGTGTCTATGGGTAGTCCACTTCCCCCCTTCACCCTTCTAACAGTGTGTTAGACAGGGCCAACTCCTCCAAACTCGGCTCAAAGAGCTTACAACACAAGTTCCTCAGAACTTCTCAGATCAAAGATGATCCTACCTCAGGACAAAAGTCCCTACAACTCAGAGCTATCACCAGCTCCTACCTCAGGCATAACTGCCCTACAAACTTAGAGGAAAACACCTCCTATAGCTCAGACCACCTCCTGGTCTTACCTCAGGCAACAAGCCTTACAACTCAGAGCTATCACCAGTTCCTACAATCTCAGGCAAACCAGCCCTACAAGCTCAGGTAAACAAACCCTACACACTCAGGCAAAAAGCCTTACAGAAAAAGATGGTTTAGAAATATTCTATAGCAGAAATACTCTCCCGTAGATCCTGCACAGTCTGTGCTTTCCTGTAGCTGAAGATGTTGATAACATCTACCACTTGATCTTCCTCTTCAATAGAATGATGGAAGATCACCTTTCCCCTTCTGGTGGAGGAGCTATCTTCTTCTCTCAGTTTCTTCTTCTCTTTCAATGAGCAGGAAGAAAGACGAGAGCAGCAGCCGTCAATGGCGAATCGAGATTTTGCACGCAACTGGCCAGGGGTTTAGAAAATACCTTAACTCTTTCTTTTATACTTCTTTTATCTTCAACGGCTCTAATTTGAACTCCCAAGAAGTATGGGAGACAATGGTGGTCCCCTGTAGCTTTTCTGCAACTTGCCCTAGCCGCAGGTCCTGCCTCCCTACTTGTCTGTAGAGAAGGTCTGCGTTCGACGAATGCGGTACACTCTGCGCTCGACGAACCCACTGCATCCTGCGCTCGACGAACTTGTCACACTCTGCGTTCGATGATCTATATTCCGTGTTCGACGAATGGCTCTCTGCATTCGACGAACACGCCCTTTGTGCCTTCTCAGCGGCTCCTTCTCTGGTCTCATCTCAGCGGTTGATGAACTTGGTTCTGCGTTCGACGAACGGCACTCTGTGTTCGACGAATCTTATCAGCTGAGACAATTTCTTCTATCTACTTAGGAGAAAATTTCTCCTAACTTTAGGTCTTGATTAACCCTTTCTCTTGAGTCACTTAAGCCTGTTTAACTTACACAAACAAAGCTTTATCAAATACAATATGTACTTAGTATTGGAAGTGATGTCTCTTCAAATCAAGGGAACATTGAGTGCAATATTCCCAACATTCAGCCTTATTATAAATGAGCTGAGAGGGCTTGACAAGGAAATCTCTCTGATAGAGATTAATGACTAGCTCCTAATGTGCTTCCCTAGCACATGGGACTCGAGAATCTGGGCAATCAGAGATTCTAGATGTCTCAGGGAAATGTCAACTGACGCTCTCTTAGGAAAGCTCAAGTCCTATGAGTTCCTACTGAAAAGCAGGGCTGAGTCAGAAGCCCAAGAAAGGACACCTACTACTAAAGAGAGGACACTTGAATTAAAGACTACAGAAGCAGAGTCCTCCACCACTGAAGAGGAAATGTTTAATCTCTTGGCTAAGAGATTCAAAAAATGGGTCAGGACAGAGGATTCCAAGAGAAGAGAGAGGAGCTCAAGCAAGCCAAGGTATGATAAAACTCCTAAGCAGGAGATTATTTGTTTTCTTGCAGAAAGCCAGGTCATATTTCTACTGAATGTCCTGAGGAAGAAAAGAACAAGAAAAACAAGCAGAGGAAGGAGCACAGGAAGAAATCCTTCACGAGAAAGGATAAGAAAGGAGAGAGAGGCTTCATAGCTGAGACCTGTAGTGATTCAGATTCTGAGTCATGCTCCTCCTCATCTGATGATGAAGAAGATGGTGGGACAGAAGAAGCCTGCTTAATGGCTTTAGAAGACTCCACTAATGAAACTGAGGTAAACATCTTAGAAGGCTTTGACTTTTCTTCAAAAGACTTTAAAGGATGTTTTAAGGAATTTTGTCAAGATTACATCAACAACCAAAAAGAACTTGAAACAATCAAATCTGAAATAAATGCTCTTAGTAAAGATTCTTCATTCTCAGTCAACAATAATCTGAAATGTGAACTACTTGAGAAAGAAAAGGAAATAGATCTCATAAATAATGAGAATTCAAATCTAAGGAAAGAACTCTCAAAGGCAAAAGCCTTTGAAGACTGCCTCAATGGAAGGAGCCAAAAGATAAAAGATATCTCACAAAATCTCTCTAAGAGATTTGATCATCTTGATCAGGAATCACAATCACTCACTAGCAAACATGCTTGTGATAAACCGGTAGCATCCTTTAGGTCTAAACCTAATAATGTTTCAGACACATGTGAAGAACATGAGAAAGATAACCCTAATAAACTCACTACATTTAATAGGATAGATACTAGTGATGAACCAGGAATCCTAGACAAACAACACTTAGAATTTTTAGAGTAGAAAAATGAGTGTGCTACATGCAGAAGTTATCAAATTGAAATAGAAGAGATGGATGAAAGTTTTGATGAATATAGAAATGATTACCAAGCTCATATTGACTCTGTCATTTCAACTCTTAAAAATAGCACAAATGCCTACAATAAAGCTAGACATGATTTAATGATCAAGAATGATGAATTAAGATCAGAAATCAACATGCTTAAGGAAATGTTAAATTCTAATTCACAAACACTAAATGAGATGAACTATACGTCGAATAGAACTCTACGCAATATTAGGAATGCGTTGAATGCATCTCGACGGACTACAACATATGCATCGACATCACATCGAAGCAACTATGTGAGTGCATCGAATTACAATCAACGCAATCAATACCATACTTCGAATGATCATCGATGGGACTATGCAGGTATGTCGAATTTCACTCGCCGCAATTCTAAAACTGCGTCGATTTCTTCTCGATGCATGTTGTCTGCACAAAATCACCAAACATTAACACCCTCTTTTGCTTCTAGTCCAAGATGCTTTTGCTACTCAAAACTAGGACATACTACCAAACATTGCTGGCATAACAACGCATCACTTCTTCACCTAAGGGAGAACAATGGAAGACCATCTCACTCTTTCATATCACCATATGATGATAGAAGAAAGAGACCCCAGCATGAGAGGGTCTATACTAATGTTTAATTCAATGTGCAGAGAGATGGCTGTTCAACCACAAACCAGCAGTGGTATCTGCAAAGTGGCTGCTCCATGCATATGACTAGAGCAAAAGATTTGCTGGAAAATTTCAAGGTCAAGGAAGGGCCCAAGGTAACCTTTGGGAACTCCCACTTTGGTCAAACCAAAGGATATGGTTTGCTCAGAATTGGAGAAATCTCCTTTTCCAGAGTAGCTTATGTTGAAGGACTTCAACATAATCTAATTAGAATTAGCCAATTATGTGATTGTGAATACAAAGTTGTGTTCACTAAATCTCAGTGTCACATAGTCAGCACCAAGACTGATCAAATAGTATTGATTGGTCTCAGAAAGGGCAAGGTCTATGTTATAGATTTTGAATATACAAAGTCTGAGATCTGCTTATTCAATTCCCAAGTGGAGAATAGTGAGCCGTGGCATAGGAGACTTAGTCACCTAAACTGTAAGACTATTTCCAAACTCTCCAAACTTAACCTAGTCAGGGGTTTCCCAACTTGTAAATTCAATAAGGACCACTTCTATAGAGCCTGCCAGCTAGGAAAGCAGATCAAGGCATCATTCAAACCAATTGGTATTGATTCTTCTAGAATCCTTTTTATGTTGCACTTGGATCTATTTGGTCTTGTGTCCACTCAAAGCTTAGCAGGTAAGTCTTACACACTAGTCATTGTGGATGACTTTTCTAGATTTAGCTGGGTGTTCTTCCTGAAAGCCAAGCCATACACCTTCAAGATCCTCTCAAGATTCATTAGACAGATTCAATATGAATTCAACACCCAGGTTGCTGTGATCAAAAGTGATCATGGCACTGAGTTTGAAAATTAGTTAATGTGTAGATTCTGAGGATGAAGGGATCAGACAATGCTTCTCAGCTCCTAGAACTCCCCAACAAAATGGGGTAGCTGAAAGGAAAAATAGAACTCTAATCGAATCTGGTAGGACATTATTAACTGAATCCAATTTGCAAAAGTATTGTTGGGCTGAGGCTGTGAATACATCCAACTATGTTCTAAACAGAAGTCTCATCCACAAGACTAAACTAAAGACTCCCTATGAGTTATTGAAAGGAAAGACACCCATAGTCACTTACTTTAGAATCTTTGGGTGTGCTTGCTTTATCCTCAACAATGGGAAGAACCATCTTGCCAAATTTGACAAGAAGGCTGATGATGGATATTTTTGGGATATTCATCATCAATCACGACCTATAGATGCTATAATAAAAACTCTCTCAAAATTGAGGAGTCTGTGCATGTAGTCTTTGATGAAACTAACTTGTTTAATAAGGGGAAGGAAACTTCCACCAGTCCTATTCTACAGGAAGAAGACCAACTGGCAGAACAAATTGAAAGGATAAGCTTATTAGACCATCCTCCTGCATGTCAAGAAAAAGGTCAACAGGAGTCTGACACTAACTCAGGTGAAGATTATGCAGCAGAAGAAGAGAAAATTGCAGCACCTGAGATACCAGTCATAGACATCATTCAAGTGAATGAGGATGAAGCTCCGACTATCTCTGAGCAAATGGTAGCTCAGGAAGAAGATAGTCCCCTAGATCATCCAATAAGATCCAGGATGACTTAGAAAGATCATCCTCCAACCCAAGTAATAGGAAACTTGACAACATGAGTCAAGACAAGGAACCAACTCACAAGTGAGACTATGTTGCAGTGTTTTCTATCACAATATGAACCCAAGAAGTTTGAAGAAGCAGACAGTGAACATCACTAGATATCTGATATGCAAGAGGAACTGACCCAGTTTGAGAGGAACAAGGTGTGGACTCTGGTAGAAAGACCAAAGAACTACCCAGTAATTGGCACCAAGTGGGTGTTCAAGAATAAAATGGACTCAATAGGGGTCATTATCAGAAACAAGGCTAGGCTTGTGGGACAAGGGTATAGACAAGACGAAAGCATTGACTTCAATCAGACATTTGCCCCTGTAGCAAGGGTGGAGACAATCAGAATGTTCCTGGAATATGCTGCCCACATGAAGATAAAAGTCTACCAAATGGATGTTAAAAGTGCCTTCCTCAATGGAAAACTACAAGAAGAGGTGTATGTGGAACATCCACCAGGTTTTGTCAATCCAACCTTTCCCTCTTTTGTATTTTGGCTAGATAAAGCAATATATGGTCTCAAGCAAGCTCCAAGAGCTTGGTGTGAGACCTTATCCACCTTTCTTCTGGAACACAAATTTGAAAGGGGGAAAGTGGATAAAACCCTCTTCATAGCACACCAGAATAAGCTACTTCTTGCACAAATATATGTGGATGATATTATATTTGGGTCCACATATCAATCATTATGCAAAAAGTTTGCTTACCTAATGCAGTCAAGATTTGAAATGAGTAGCATGGGAAAGTTATCCTTTTTCCTTGGACTTCAGGTTAAACAAAGTCCAGATGACATTTTTATATCTCAATCCAAATATACCAGAGAACTCATTAAGAGGTTTGGGTGTTGGATCGGTAGGCGCCCTTAGAGGGGGGGGGGGGTGAATAAGGGTTTTATACTTTTCTTTATATTTTGAATATCTTAAAATAATAAGTGATTAAGATGATGAGAAAATAAAAAACACACTAAGTAAAATCAACTAGAGACATGTTTTATTAATATGAAATATGAGGTTTACAAAAGGTTTGCTTACCTAATGCAGTCAAGATTTGAAATGAGTAGCATGGGAGAGTTATCCTATTTCCTTGGACTTCAGGTTAAACAAAGTCCACATATCAATCATTATGCAAAAGGTTTGCTTACCTAATGCAGTCAAGATTTGAAATAAGTAGCATGGGAGAGTTATCCTATTTCCTTGGACTTCAGGTTAAACAAAGTCCAGATGACATTTTTATTTGGGTCCACATATCAATCATTATGCAAAAGGTTTGCTTACCTAATGCAGTCAAGATTTGAAATGAGTAGCATGGGAGAGTTATCCTATATCCTTGGACTTCAGGTTAAACAAAGTCCAGATGACATTTTTATATCTCAATCCAAATATACCAGAGAACTCATTAAGAGGTTTGGGTGTTGGATCGGTAGGCGCCCTTAGAGGGGGGGGGGTGAATAAGGGTTTTATACTTTTCTTTATATTTTGAATATCTTAAAATAATAAGTGATTAAGATGATGAGAAAATAAAAAACACACTAAGTAAAATCAACTAGAGACATGTTTTATTAATATGAAATATGAGGTTTACAAAAGCTGATTTCTATAACGCTAGAAATCAGTGGCGAATAATAAACTCCTTTTGTTTTCTATCCCGACTCGCATCCCTACGAACCGGTGGCCCTAGCCTATCCTTCCCCGGATTCGGCCTCAAGCCGCCCTAGCCAATCCAACCCCAAATATGCATGGCCTTGAGCACCCCCTAGACCTAACCTAGATTTAGTCGCCAACACAAGGCGAATTTCAACCTGAAGTCCTACCCAGACCTAGTCACCAACACGAGGCGAATTCTCTAACAGTTTACAAGGAATATGAAAAGATAATAATAAACACTCCATCTTGATGAACTTCTGAAGTTGGAGATGAAGATCCGCTGTAGAGTAAGCATTGTAGAAGTGGACGTCGTTTGGATCCGGCGTGAAGAGATTCTCCTTCAGAAATTCGTAGAGGTTTGGTATGAGATCAACCTTCAGCCAAGTCAGGCTCTAGAATTTTTGCACTCAACCTCTCTCTCTGATATATGTGCAAAATGAGAGAAGGGGGGTCCTATTTATAGCCTCAGCGCTAGCACTACTGCTGGCGTTATCCCAGATTAGGCATTATTCTGTGCGGGGGAATCTTCAATCCGAGGAAACATTTCCGTCTTGCCTCTTGTGCTCCGCGCTACCGCCTGCACTATCCTCTACCGCATGGCGCTAGCACCTTTTAAATGTACTCCCGGGATTGCGCTAATCATCGCTAGCACAGAGCGCTAGGTGCTACCGCCGGCGCTAGTGGGCATGTTGGAATTATTCGCTCAATTTTAATGGCAACCTTCTTATGTTATCCTTGAGTCATATGGACTTTGTTTCCTGCACACTTAAACAGACAAGATCAAATACACATAGGATTTGTTATTCTCAAACCTAGGAGATGCGGAAGACCATGTTCCAAAAAACTCCCCCTTTTGATAATAACAAATCCATTAATCAGAGCATTAATATATAAGCATGATGAAACCTGCTTGTGTGTGTGTGAGAGTGATGACTTAGGATAATTATCAATTTTAGTTTTTGTAATTGCTCCCCCTAAATACATGCTCCCCCTAAGTGAATGCTCCCCTTATTTGTAAGGTATCATCTTAATTAATCATGTTAGTTTATCATCTTGATAGCGGATTTTATTTATCATGTTAGATCTCCCCCTTTGTTATTAGTAAAAGTGGGTAAGGAAGCAAAACACATAAAAGTTTGGATTAGAATTTAAAGGCATGATCGAGCTTTGAGAGAGAAGACAATGATAAGGAGTTTTAGAATAATTTCCATAGAAGTAAATCAGAGTTTTTAGTATAAGTATGGTTATGGAAATAAATCAGAGTTTTTAGCTTTAAAAAGAATAATATAACATTTACCATGAAAGTCTACCAAAGAAAATTTAGAGTTGGAAAACTTGAGATAAGCATGAAAAGAATACAAGGTAAATGTAATGTTGCGGAAGACTTATATAAAAATACAACAAACATCTCTTTGTAAGACATGATGATTCATAAAATGAAAAAGATGTTTTATAAATCATTTTTCTTTGAAAAGATTATCATGAAGTAACCAAGCATGAAAGAGATGTATGAAATAAAGAGACTACTACAATGTTATTCCAATTCATAAATTCGAAACATACCAAATATTGTAGAGAGCAAGCTAGGTTATCTAGTGCATTTCATATATAAAGAGAGTATAGAATTTTAGCATTAGGATCCAATACTCATGAGAAGAAGTGTTATGGAAGATAATGATGTGCACATAAGTATATTTTGAAGAGAGTGAACAAATGATTTTATCAAAAATACAAGACAAATGTAGAGTAAAGTGCACAATAAAACACAAGTAATTTTACTTCCACACCCATTAAAGCGCATAGAAAAGAACAAGTGGTTTAAAGAAAAAGGTTTATGGTTTGCACAAGACACTTTACTATTCTTTCCAAGGTGCTCAACCTCACAATGCTTATGAAGACTTATGAGGAGGTTCAAGTAGTGCTTGGTGGAGTTATCTTTGTTAATTTACTTTATTCATTTTTTTGTTGTACAAAGTTCTCCGAATACACTTGTTTTGCAAACCAATGAAATTTTGAAAGCACATCCACTTGTCTTAATTTTAAGAGTGCAAATGAAAGTGGTGTAGGTAAGACATTTGTGCAATTTTAATTCATTGTACACTAACAATACACAAGCAAGCATTCTTAGATTAAAACACATGTAAACTATGCCAAAATAAGTGAGTGAATAAATATCATTATTAATCATAAAACATTTACTCATACTTAGAGGCATGCTAAGCTTAGTTCTACACACCACTTTTTAATACAGTTAATGCACATATTAATAGATATATCAAATCATGATAAGAACAATGTTCAAAGTAGTTTGACAAGATAAATTGTAACAATTTAGAAGTAACAATTTAGAAGTTCTAAATGATAGATTAAATTATGTTTGATTCTCACAATAAAGTCCATACAGGCTTTTTTGATAATTTGATGTTTTATATTTTTGTATTTGATTTTGCATTTAAAAGTTGAATTTAAACAAATGAAAAAAAATATTTTTTGTAATTTGGCTTTTGTAATTTTGTATTTGGATTTTTCAAAAATGAAATAAAGTCAGAAGTGCAAAAATAAATAGTACATATAGACTAATAGATGTTTAAGACTTTTTCAAAATTTTAAAAATACAGAAAAATAGATAGGTGCGCTAGCACCGACGTTAGCGCTAGCGGCGGGAAATAGTACACAATTTTTTATGATTTTGAAAATTTTAATTGTTGATCTTGATTAAGTTTCCCAATAGTAGTTTCATGCAAAAATTTCAGAATTTAAGGAGATGTTTTAGATTGTTAAAAATTGCATAATTGCGTTTATTAATGTGTTTTAACTAGAAAGATCTAGGACACCTAACTCAATTCGTAATAATCGAAATCCTGCATCGGCAAGAGGTTCAGTAAATATGTCAGCGAGTTGAGAGTCCGTACCAATGAAGCTTACTTTTACAGGCACTTTCTTAATGTGATACCTAATGAAATAATGGCGAACATCTATGTGTTTGGATCTAGAGTGGTGTACGAGATTATTGGTAAGGTCTATGGCACTTTTATTGTCACATTTAAGGTCAATGTTATTGAGATGAAATCCAAAATTCTCTAGAGTTTGCCTCATCCATAATGCATGTGCACAACAACTTCCAAGTGTGATGTATTCGGCCTCCGTGGTGGAGAGTGCAACCGAAGATTGTTTCCTACTAGACCAAGCAACTAATGAGGGTCCTAAAAAGTGACAAGTACCGCTAGTGCTTTTTCAATCTAGTAATTAGCCGGCATAATCCGAATCGGAATAGATATGAAGTGTAAATGAATCATTGTGTGGGTACCATAATACTAATTTAGATGACCCTAATAGATAACGAAAAATACGTTTTACCGCTTTTAAATGAGATTCTTTTGGATTGGCTTGAAAGCTAGCACATAGACATACGACAAACATTATATCTGGTCTAGACGCACTTAAGTAAAGAAGAGATCCTATCATTACTCTATATAAAGTTTGATCAATGGAAATTCCAGATTCATCTTTTCCTAGTTTTAAAGAAGCACTCATAGGAGTAGAAGCTTGTTTAAGATTTTCAAATCCAAATTGTTTAAGCATATCGTGAACATATTTTGTTTGGCAAATAAAGATACCATCCATTCGTTGTGAGATTTGAAAACCAAGAAAATATGATAGTTCTCCTACAAGACTCATTTCAAATTGATTTTTCATTACTAAGACTACTTCATTACACAACTCTTCATTAGTGGCTCCAAAAATGATATCATCAACATATATTTGTAAAATAATTAGATCGTTATTATTATGCTTAATGAAGAGTGTGTTGTTGGCACTTCCCATAACATAACCGTGCTTTAACAAAAATGATGTAAGTCTTTCATACCATGCATGGGGCATTTGTTTTAAACCATAAAGTGCTTTTTCTAATTTGTAAACATGATTTAGAATTTTTTCATTTTTAAAACCGGGAGGTTGTTTTACATAAACCTCTTCTTTTATAAACCTGTTTAAAAAAGCACTTTTAACATCCATTTGAAATAATTTCATTCTCTTAAAACTCACAAATGCCAAAAATATTCGTATAGATTCTAAGCGAGCAACGGGTTCAAAAGTTTCTTCAAAATCTACCCCCTCGATTTGAGAAAAACCTTGAGCAACTAAGCGTGCTTTATTTCTGATAATCCTAGATTCATCATCTAATTTATTTTTAAAGATCCATTTTACGCCAATAATAAGATGATTAGATGGTCTATCTACTAGATTCCAAACTTTATTTCTTTTAAATTGATCTAACTCTTCATTCATAGCCAAAAACCAAAATTCGTCATTTAAAGCGGTGGAAACTTTTTTAGGTTCGATTTCGTAAACAAAGCAAATATTTGAAAATGTTTCATGAAGAGAAGATCGAGTTCTTACCCCAGTAGAAGGTTCCCCAATGACTAGCTCCTTTGGATGATTTTTGGAGAAGTTCAAGATGCTTGGGGGCACATATTCATCTTCCTTGGCCTTCTCCTCCTCTTCTTTGGAAGGTTCCTCTTCGCCGTGCTCCAAAGATGGCACATGTTCAACATTTGTACCTGTAGGAAGTCTTTCTGCACACGGAATAAATTCATCAAATTTAACATTAATAGACTCTTCAACCATACTCGATCTTTTGTTAAATATTCTATAGGCTTTACTGGTTGAAGAGTATCCAAGAAATATTCCTTCATCACATTTTTCATCAAATTTTCCTAACGAATCTTTTGTATTAAGAATAAAACATTTACAACCAAATACTTTAAAATATGATATGTTAGGTTTATTTTGATAATATAGTTCATACAGTGTGAGATTTAGAGATGGGTGAAGCATGACTCTATTCATTATATAGCATGATGTGCTTACAGCTTCGGCCCAAAAAGACTTAGGTAATTTATATTCAGATAACATAGTACGTGCTAGTTCTTGGATTGTCCTATTCTTTCTTTCTACAACACCATTTTGTTGAGGTGTGCATGGAGCGGAGAACTCATGCTTAATACCTAACATTTCACAAAAGGATTTAAAAGTTTCATTTTCAAATTCTCCTCCATGATCTGAGCGAGTGCATTTTATTTTTAAATCTAGTTCATTTTGAATACGAGTACATTATTTTGAGAATTCGCAAAATGCATCAGATTTGAAAGAGAGAAATAAAGTCCAACAATATCTCCAGAAATCATCTATTAGAACGAAAGTATATATTCTACCACCAAGACTTGCGGTGCTGATGAGACCAAAGAGATCCATATGAATTATTTGCAATGGTTTTGAAGTAGAAATTTTGTTTTTGCTTTTAAAAGATGATTTTGTAAATTTTCCTTTTAGGCATGGAGAACATAGTGAAGATAAAATTCCATTCAATTTAGGCAATCCTCTAATCAATTCCTTTTTTTCTAGTTTTAAAATGAGCTTTGTACTAGAGTGACCTAAACGTCCATGCAATAGTTCTAATTCATCATTTTTGGTTATAAAACATTTTTTAGATGATTTGGAAAGATCATGAAACGAAACTATGTAAACATTGTGAATTCTAGGTGCAGTTAGTAACACATCTTTTGTTTTAGGATTAAATATTTTGCAAAGATTAGTGGATGATTCAAATAATACATCTAATCCTTTATCACACATTTGGCTTATAAATATTAAGTTATGTTTTAATCCTTTTACATAAAGAACATTTGAGATAAGAAAGGATTTGTTACCCACTGTACCTACTCCCATGATCCTTCCTTTACCGTTATCACCAAACGTTACGATCTCCTTTCTTCTTTTCTAGGATAAGGAACTTTGCTTTGTTGCCAGTCATGTGCTTGGAGCAGCCTGAGTCCAAGTACCACACATCCACCGTTTCCTTAGCCCTCTTGCAAATCTAGAAAGAAGATGAGAGTAAAGATCCGGATACCCAAGAGGTAGCACCCATAGAGTAAGTGGATTTCTTAGGTACCTAGATTTGTTTTATCGATTGTTGTTTTATATTCCTGCAAGAGCTAGTTGTGTGTCCAAACTTAAGACAATTAGCACATGAAATAAAGGGGGTTGAGACCCTTTTCTAAATGTCCACATTACTCTTGTTGGATGATGTTTGAATTTTAGAAAAAATAGGAGATTTTTTAACTGTTGAGCTATCGCCGACATTAATGGATAGCGCTGGGAGGTAGGGCTCATTTTGATATCCGAGCCCAAACTTTCCAGAACCATACATTGGTCTCCCAAAATCATATCCAGGGATTTTTTTCCTATCCCGAATTTTTTTATGGCCATATTGAGGTTATGATTTTGGTTTTTAAGAGATGTATTTTCTTGAACAATCATTACACATTTATTTTCAAACCCCTTTTTGTTATTTTCGATTTGTAAGAGAGAGGTTTTTAGTTTTCTTTCTAAGTCCCCTTTTTCTTTTGCGATAGTTTTGATTTGTGAGAGGGCCTTAGAAAGAGAAACTTCAAGTTCTTTTGTTTTACATATGGAGTGCTCACACTCTTGACATGAAACCTTTCTCTTTTCAAGGGAAATTAATTTTTTAGCAAGTTTATGATTTTCTTTAATGATTGATTCCTTTTCACGATTTAAAATAATATTATCTTCTACACTTTTATCATATGCTTTGCAAGTTTGAACAAATTCATCATAGAGTTTTTCGAAGGTGGGAGGAGTTACCTCAGTGTCGCTAAGAACACTGGAGTCGTCATCGTTGCTTTTTGCCATTAAACATAGGTTTGCTTCCTCCTCACTGTTTGATTCAGATTCGCTTGATTCTTCAGAGGAAGAATCATCCCAGGTGCGAATTTTAATACTTTCTTTTTCTCCTTGCTTTGTATTGTTCTTTTTTCTCCTTTTGATACTTCGGGCACTGGCTCCGAATGTGCCCAGTCTTTCTGTAGTGGTAGCACTCCAGTGGTGGTCTTTCTCCTTCGTCTTCGCTTCCTTTTTCTTTCTTTGATGAAGAGGAAGATCCTTTTCGTCGAGCATCCCTTTGGAAGTATTTTCGGAAGGTGTTGCTCCTCTCTGGATTCCTAATGAACTTCCTGAAGTTCTTCACCAGGAGACCTTCTTCATCTTCATCATCATCTTCATTGCTCTCCTTCTTTGATTTTAGTGCCAGCACCTTTTTCTTTAGCTCTTTGTTGTATTCATCGTGTTGAATCTGGAGTTCTACCTCATGGGTTTTGAGATTCCCAATAAGGTTCTCATTCTGGGGCGTTCTTAGGTTGTGCAACTACGAGATGGTCATCACCTTTGGATTGAATCTTGGAGGTAGAGAGCAAATAATTTTCCTGACCAAGTTCCCATCTGAGTAGATTTTTCTAAGTGCTTTTGAAGCGTTGACGATCGTTGTGAAGCGAGTGTACATCGAGTTTATGTCCTCTTCGGTATCCATCCTGAATTTTTCATATTCAGACTCCAGTTGGAATAGATTTGCATTCTTTACCTGCGATGTACCTTCATGAGTAACTTCTAATTGATTCCAAATATCATAAGCAGTTAAACATGCAGAAATTCTATTAAACTCAGTTCTATTTAAAGCGCAACATAAAGCGTTCATTGTCTTAGCATTATTTTTGCACCTTAGTTTATCGTTATCATCCCATTTATTCTTAGGTTTTAGTAACGTCGCCTCTCCCACTACAATTGTAGGAGGAGAATACCGAACTTCTACCATGTTCCATACTTCCACATCCATGGTCATAAGAAAACACATCATTTGATTTTTCCAGTAGTTGAAATCTGACCCAGAAAAAAGAGGTGGTCGACTAACACCCTGACCCTCCGGAAAAGTGAGATCATGAGACGCCATTATTCCTAGTCGTTAAGCCGAGTTGAATAAAACCTCGCTCTGATACCACTTGTTGGATCGGTAGGCGCCCTTAGAGGTGGGGGGGGGGGGGGGGGAGAGAATAAGGGTTTTAAACTTTTCTTTATATTTTGAATATCTTAAAATAATAAGTGATTAAGATGATGAGAAAATAAAAACACATTAAGTAAAATCAACTAGAGACATGTTTTATTAATATGAAATATGAGGTTTACAAAAGTTAATTTCTATAATGCTAGAAATCGGTGGCGAATAATAAACTCCTTTTGTTTTATATCCCGACTGGCATCCCCACAAACCGGTGGCCCTAGCCTATCCTTCCCCGGATTTGGCCTCAAGCCACTCTAGCCAATCCAACCCTGGATATGGCCTTGAGCACCCCCTAGACCTAACCTAGATCTAGTCGCCAACACGAGGCGAATTTCAGCCCTAAGTCCTACGCAGACCTAGTCGCCAACACGAGACGAATTCTCTAACAGTTTACAAGAAATATGAAAAGATAATAATAAAAACTCCCTCTTGAAGAACTTCTGAAGTTGGAGACGAAGATCTGCTGTAGAGTAAGCGTTGTAGAAGCGGATGTCGTTTGGATCTGGCGTGAAGAGATTCTCCTTCAGAAATTCACAGAGGTTTGGTATGAGATCAACCTTCAGCCAAATAAGGCTATGAAATTCTAGCACTCAACCTCTCCTATGATATATGTGCAAAATGAGAGAAGAGGGGTCCTATCTATAGCCTCAGCGCTAGCACCTGCGCTAGTGCTACCGTCGGCGCTATCCCGGATTAGGCATTATTCTGTGCGGGGGAATCTTCAATCAGAGGAAACATTTCCATCTTGCCTCTTGTGCTCCCTGCTACCGCCTGCGCTATCTGCTACCGCCTGCGCTATCTGCTACCGCCTGGCGCTAGCTCCTTCTAAATGTACTCCCGGGATTGCGCTAATCATCGGTATCACTGGGCGCTTGGTACTACCACCGGCGTTAGTGGGCATGTTGGAATTATTGGCTCAAATTTAGGGGTAACCTTCTTATGTTATCCTTGAGTCATATGGACTTTGTTTTCTGCACACTTAAACACACAAGATTAAATACATATAGGATTCATTATTCTCAAACCTAGGAGATGCAGAAGACCATGTTCCAACATTGGGATGGAGAATGCCTCTGTTATGAAAACCCCCATGGCTACTAATGATGTCTTAGATAGAGATGAACAAGGCAAGTCTTTTGATCAGAAGACTTACAGAGCATCCATTGGCTCACTTCTCTATCTAACAGCCAGCAGACCTGATATAATATTTGCTACCTGTATCTATGCAAGATTTCAGGTTGTCCCGAAGGAATCCCACATGAGTTATGTCAAAAGAATTCTTAGATATCTAAAAGGTACTCCTGAGCTTGGCTTATGGTATCCAGCTGAATTTGGGTTTGAATTGACAGGATATTCAGATGCAGACAATGCTGGATAAAAAAAGCACCTCAGGGACATGCCAGTTTCTGGGTGCTAGACTGATCTCATGGTTTAGCAAGAAGCAAACCACAGTCTCCACTTCTATAGCTGAAGCTGAGTACATAGCTGCACGAAGCTGTTGCTCACAAATTTTGTGGATGCAAAATCAATTGTTGGACTAAAACTTTACACTTGCCAATTCCACAATTTATTGTGACAGCTCCAGTGCTATCTCAATTGTTTCCAATCCTGTTCTCCACAGCAGAACTAAACACATAGACATAAGGCACCACTTTCTCAGAGACAATGTAGAGAAGGGTAAGATCAACCTTCAATACATATCTACTGACACTCAAAGGGCTGACATCTTCACTAAGCCTCTTGATGAAAGTAAGCACAAGTTCTTCGCCAATGCCTTGGGGATGCTTGATGGAGCTTTGTAGGTCCCCTTTATTATGTATAAAGATCTATTTTCTGTAGAAAATTATTGCTGGGAAAAACAACAAAAATCTTAAATAAAATCATAAATGTTTAATCAGAGCTGCATCGAATTCAAATCGACGTATCAATGGCTTCTATTCGACGTCAGCTTCAAGAGCTCTATGGGGAGGATCCTTCGAATAACACTCGACGTAACGTCAAATACTTATCGACGCTTATGTCGACATCATTATTAATGACTATATCTCGAAGCCACATCGACATCAACTCGATGCTCCGTCGACTTGGCGGATTGCGCGCTTTGACATATTTTGGCGCGCTGAATTCTGCTCCTCTCTCGACGTTGCTTCAAATAAAACCCTAAGTTATGATGATTCTTCTACTCAAAGCAACTTTCACGTTTAATCCTATTGTGCTATTCGAGTTCTCCCCTTCCTGCTCTCTTCCTTCTTCCCTCTCTTCATCTATTTCCTTGTTTCATTATAGGTTAGCGCAGTGTTTCAATGGCCTCTTCACCTAGTCATGAAGATATTATGGAGGCAGTCAATCTAGATCTTGAAAATGACTATCTAAGTTTGACTCGCTCTATCTGGACTTCTCCAGAGACTGTTATCGCAAATTACGTCGTCAACATAAAAGATTGCAAGACCTTACCTCTGACCTAGAGGCCTTTGACAGGGAAGTGAGATCGGCAGCTGTGCCTGCTGATGGATTTATATCCTTCTTCAATAATATAAAGCAGGGGGAGAGTAGTACCAGTAGACAGCAAGCTCATCAACAGCTGGTTCCTCAAGATTCTATCTATATGACATCAATCCCTCTCTCCCTCATCTTTGAAGGAGAGCATGCTGTCTCATCTAAATTATAGATGGATGCAGCCATCCAAGGGGAGTCATCCTCACCAAGAATCCTGCCCTTAATGCAGGGGAGTCTTCAATACAGGGGGAGAGTCATGTATGTTCAGATGATCAAATCCATGTCATGCACACTCAGGGATATACTGCTAATACAGAGATATCCATTCCTGATCCCCTTCAATTCAGGGTCTCTTCTGGTGACTCTACCACAAAACCTGCTTCTGTCAAGGTTTCTGATCAAGAATATGATTCAATTGAACTTGCCTCAAATCATCCCATCACAGATCAGCTGTCAATACCAGTTCAGCCTCCTCCTCCATCACCTGTCCCAAGACAAATAAATGAACCCTATCCTTCATACACCTGTCTTCAGAGGAAGAACTCCTTATCAAGGCAAAGAAAGAGGAAGACGGGGAATGGGAAGAATACCCATCTGGGAAATGTACACAAAGGAGCAGAGAAAATATTACAGAAGGGATAAATCTTATTACAAGAAGTATGAAAAGGTTGAAGTTCCAGAAAACACAATGAAGACCTATAATGATCCAGAAATGGATAAAATACTAGAAGACATTAGTGAAAGAGAGAGATATGAATATGAAGCAGCTCAAAAGGTGCTTCAAGAAAAGAAAAACAGATTCATGGATATTCTGAAAAGACGAAAAGAAGTTGTTGAAAAGGAAGAACTGACCAAGGCAATTCCAATCAAATCCACATTATTTGATCATACAATGTATGCTACAAAGAATCCTCATGCAAAAATACTAGAAGGAGTAGGGCAACTCCATAGAGGAGGGATTGGGTGCAATCCAAAGAATGAAGTACAGCTACCTCTGAAAAGAAAGAAAGGAGAGAAGTCACCTGAAGAGGAGATAGAGAAAAGAAAGATCATGTTTACAAAAGCCTCAACCTCTGGGAAGGAAAAAGCAACTGTTGAAAAATCAAAAGCAAGCTCTGCTGAATCCATATCAGAGAAAGATCCTGAATCAGCCGATCTGAATTTAGAAGTTATAACTCTGATGACAGCCAAGGTTTTGGGCTGGGCTTTACACTCAAGGATGTTCATCCTAACACAGAAATGGACCTGGAGAAGCTCTTCATAGGCCATGGAAAGATTCAGAAGAATCCTAAAAAATCCACTCCTGCAAATTTCAAATATGTGGAGAAAAAGCACAGGAGAGTATATGAAGACTTGTTCTCTTTTCTCAAAGAAAAGAAGTGATGCTCACTTTTGGTAAACTATGATAAACTTCTGAATATCTTTAATATGATACTTTGTATGTTATCAGCTCATCTAGTTTACTCATTTGATGCCTGTGAAATCTTATGTATAGAGCTTTATTTTATGCTATGAAATGTGTAAAATCACTTTGAACAAACTGTAAAATTTGTTAAGATAAATAAGGGGAGATTGTTGGGAAAAACCACTTTTGATTTAACTTAACAAATTATTTAAAAGTAATTTAATCTCTTAGGATTAAATTACCCATTGTATAGTGAGGGTAATCTGGTCATTAGATGTCTTAGGATGTCACACTCAACATAGGGTGTCAGGACCAGATAAAGGGAAGAAAAATTGGGCTAAGTTAACATTTGCGTCAAATAGAATTCGACGCAACATCGATTCCATATCGACGCTACTATGATTAGAAGTCCAAGTGGTTCAACCCTTCTGTCGAAATAACTCAAGTCGACGTTACGTCGAATAAATATTGACGTAGAGGTCAGGGAATTGTCAGAGTAACTAGAGAAGTCGACACAGTTTCTACTTCAACTCGACGCAGAAGAATTTTTCTGTCGAAGCCATCTAAAGTCGACGCAACGTCGACTTCATCTCGACGCAGAAGATGTAGTTTAGAGCTAGGCAGATCAACTCGATGGACATGTCGATAAGATGTCGATGCAACGTTGACTCACAGAGAACAATCAGAGCAGAGATAAAATCGAAGCTGCTTCTACAAGAACTCGAAGTTGCGTCGATAAGAGAAGAAATGAATTCGACGCTATGTCGAATACAGTCTGTAAAAGTATATCTTTTTAGCTGTCTCTCTGATCCTTCTTCCAAGGCCCACATCCTTCAAGACCATTCCCCAACGGCTTAATAATTTCCTTAAATAGAAAGGAGCATTAAAGAAGGACACAAAAGGTTTCTTGGAACCATATTCCTTGTACATGAATGCTGCGTCGATCTGAATGCTGCTCCTCATCTCAATCTCTTAACAGCCAGATCTCAATCATTAGAAGTAGAAAGGATCTGACATACAAAGCACCTACAATTCACCACTATCTAAAGTAGGGGTTAATCAAGAGCAGATCCCGTGGAACATCAAATAGGCTGTTCTTCATACAGACTTCTCAAGAATTCTGGGAACAGAATTCCTACAACATTCTTTCTTCTCCTTCTTTCTCATTCTGTAAAAGAGTTATATTAATCCCTATTCAAAGGATTCAGTGGTTCAAGATCTCCTTACCAAAAGATCTGGTGGTTCAAGATCTCCTTATCAAAAGATCTAGTGGTTCATGATCTCCTTGTCAAAAGATTAGTGGTTCTAAGAGTCTCCTTACCAAACGACTCAGGAACAGTTGTGCATCCCTACCAGGTAGTAGAAGAGGGGAATACCCACATTTTGGGGAACCTCTATAAAAATTCTATGTGTCTTCTGGTTGCTAATTTTCTGTGCTGTCCCAATTACTTTCTATTTTGCACTTTATTTATAGCACAATATTTATTCTGCCTGTGATCTTGATGAGTTTAAATCCTCTGTTAAGTTTATTGTTTTCACATTTAGGATAGAAATAAATTTATATCTCTATTCACCCCCCTCTAAAGGATTCTCAGAGGCACACTGTGCACTTTCAACCCCAATGGGTGGCTAGTGACTCATTGGACTCCTATAAGGGTTAGGAAATTCTAGGTAGGGTCAATTTGGGCAAGGTGAGTGCCAATTGACCCTTAATAAGCCATTATGACCAAAACATGACTAGAGTTGACTTAGGTCAAATTGGCCAAATTGGTGGCACCATGATGGCGATTTTTGGTCCATTGGGTTCCTAATATACCTGTTGGGGAAATGATTTATCTTAACCCCTAGAATTAAGAAGAATATAAATTCTAAGTATGAAAAATTAGGCTAAGTAAATATGCGTCGAATAGTATTCGACGCAACGTCGAAATATAGTCGACGTTTCTCTCAGAATGAGTCGAAGTAACTCTTAGAAGAACTCGACGTAATCATAGTCGACGTACCTCTGACTTCTAGTCGATGCATTTGATAAAGTCGACGCATCTTAGTCGACGCTCCTTCCTTATTCTCCTCTCGACGTTCAGCCAGGATGAATTCGACGCTTACGTCGAATAGTAATCGACGCACGTCGATATCTATAAGAAATTCAAAAACACGCCAGATCTCTTTCCTTCTTTCTGTAGATCTGATTTTTATGGAATGATATTATTCTTTTATAGCCGTTCTGAATCAGCCTTTCCTTCTATTTGATTCTTGGCTTATTTGATTAAGATTATTATGGATATTATTTGAAATCAGAATGAATTCTTTTCCTTATACAGAAATGTTGATTATGGAAACTCTAAATCTCTTCCCAATTCTTTGTCTGCTAATTGATTATTCTCCTTTAGCAATATCTTTTCAGCAGAGCTATAAATAAGAAGGAGGTTGGCAGAGAATGACAAGAAGTGATTCACCATATTCATTTTGAAAAAGAGGAAGAGCTCCCAAGTGAAAAGAGAGACATTTGAGAAATAGTGCTGCAGCAAAGATCAAGCTTTCTTCTCCTCATTCTGAAGCCATACTGCTGCAAACTCTGATAGCTCTCACTAAAAGAGAGAAAAGGCCTACAATCTCCTTCTCACTATAGAAGAGAGATTTCATTCACTACTTCTTGTGCTTCTAATCTTCTTGCTAGGAAGAAGATTCTTTCTTGTTTCAAATACTTTTTCTTCTCTTTCTAATTTCATTCTCAATTATTGTAAAAGAGTTTTTAGAATCTCTCTTCAAAAAAAAAATCAATTGTACTGGTTCTAAGAGTCTCCTTTTCAAAAGACTCAGGCTGGTTCTAAGAGTCTCCTTATCAAAAGACTCAGGCTGGTTCTAAGAGTCTCCTTGTCAAAAGACTCAGTGCAAGATAGTGAATTCCTACCAAAGGGGGTAGAAGAGTGGACTACCCAAAGTTTGGGGAACCACTATATTTCCTTGTGTTGTGCTGTGATTTTCTTCTAGTTATTTTTCTTCTTTACTTGCTTAATTCTTGTTGGTGTGTGGGAAGCTTAAATCTGTGATTATTACACATATATATATAATTGCACAAAGTATTTTTAATCTCTATTCACCCCCTCTAGAGAATTCTAGTGAGGTTAACTGTGCACTTTCAATTGGTATCAGAGATAGGATGATCTAAAAAGGTTAACTCCTTGACCAAAAAGATCCTACCTCTTTTATACTTATATATATATTTCTAAAAATATTTTTCACATGGCACAAATCAAAGATTATGCTTCCACTAGACCACCAATGTGCATTCTTGAAAAGTTTGCAGTTTGGAAAACAAGAATTAGGATTTATATGAATTCTATTGATGAAGAATTATTTAATGTTATCTTGACAGGTCCTCCCAAGCCTTATAGAAGAGACTGAAGTGGTGAAGTGACTCAAACACTTGTCCCAAAGGCTGAGTGGACAACTGAAGAGAAGAAGGCAGGAACATGTGATGCAAAAGCTGTGAACATTCTGGTCTCAACCCTCTCAGATGAAATATTTCAAAAGGTTGTTGAATGTGAATCAGCCAAAGAAATCTGGGAAGCTCTTACAAAGATGGTAGAAGGGAGTGTTGATGAAAGGAAAGATAGAAAGGCTCTATTGATCTCCCAATATGAGAAATTTCAAAAGAAGCAGGAAGAAAGCATATCTGAGATGTATGACAGATTCAGTCTGATCATCAATCAATTAAGGAACCTGGATAGAGAGATCTCTCTCACAGAAATCAATGACAAATTACTGATGAGTCTCCCAAGTTCATGGGACTCAAGAATATGGGCAATAAGAGATACAAGAGGACAAAGGGAAATTTCAATAGATGCTCTCTTAGGAAAACTCAAATCCTATGAGCAACTGCTGAAAACAAAAGAAGAGAAGAAAAGAAGAGAAAACACTCCAACCTCTTCAAAAGATAGGAACATTGCATTAAAAGCAACAGAAGAAAGAACCTCTGTCACTGAAGAAGAACTATTCAGTTTCTGGGCCAGAAAATTCAAGAAATGGGCCAGGACAGATGGATCTAGAAGGAGAGAGTCAAAACCAAGGTATGACAAAACTCCCACTAAAGAAATTGTGTGTTATTCTTGCAGGAAACCTGGACATATTGCCCCAGAATGTCCAGAAAATGCTGAGACAAAGAAAGATCTGAAAAAGAAAGATCTCAAGAAAAGGGGAAGAAGAAAGAAAGAGGCTTTATTGCAGAAGCCTGGAGTGAAACAGACTCTGAGGACAACTCCTCTTCTAAAAGTGACAATGAAGAGTCTAAGCAAGAAGACCTATGCTTAATGGCTCTTGAAGGCTCAAAGAAAGATGATGTTACTGAATCATGGAGTGAGACAGGATTAGAAGAAAGCATATCATCTGAAGATGAAAGAGAAAATAGCCTTATTCTCATAGATGAATCTGAGGATAAGGATGAGGTAACCATTTTTAATGAAATAGATTTTTCATGTGATGATTTCAAAAACAATTTTAGAGGATTATGTTTAGATCAACTAAAAGCTAAGTAAGAAATTAAGGATCTAAAAGAACAAATTAATATGGTTAAAACCAGAGGAATAGAGAGGTTACATGCTCTAAAAATTATGAATTAAGGGCCAACATCAGAGAAAAGGAAATAGAAAGGGCTAGAATAGAAAACCAGCTCCTTAAGGATAAGGTATCCCAGGCAAAAGATTTTGAAGAATCAATAAAAATGAGAAGCCAAACACTTAAAGAAATCACAGAAAAACAAACAAGAAGACACAAAAATCTTGGGCTAGGAGCTGATCCCTCAGTAAGTCTAATTCCATCCAACAAACCTGCTTGGATGAGCCCTGTTAAATTCACTAAACCCACTAAATCAATAAACCAAGAAGAAGACTCACAAAATAAGGAAGAAGACTCCCTCAATGAGATAAACCATTTTGATGAAACATCATACTATACAGAGGAAGACTCTCAAAATACTTCTAAGAAGGCAACTAAGCCAAAAGAAACAAGTTATAAAGAAACAAAACTCCAATCAGAAAAAGGGAAAAATAAAATTTGTGAAGACACAATTGCGTCGACTTCATATCGACGCATGAATGATAGTGCGTCGAATTCTACTCGACGCAATCTCTCAGATGCCTCGACCTTAACTCGACGCATGAATAAAAGTACGTCGACATCAAATCGACGCAACTTCTTCCATGCGTCGAAACCAGATCAATGCAATCTGGAGAAAGCGCCGAATATAAATCAACGTAACTATCAACATACGTCGAATAGATATCGACGCATAAAAACTCAGAGCAACTTAAATGCCTATCCTCCAAAAACCTTCCATCTTAACCCCAATTCAGGACCCTTTTATCCTGATCAAAATTTTCATCCTGATCAAAATTTTCATCCTAATCAAAAATTTTATCTTGATGAAAACTTCTATTCTAATCAAAAATCTTTTCATAATCAAAATTACTATCGTGATCAAAACTTTTATCCTAATCACCATCTCTATTCCTCCCTAAACTCAAATTTCCTTAGTCAAAAGAAAATTAGGTGTTATATTTGCAATAAAATATGCCACACTACTAAATAGTGTTGGCATAATCAATCAAATTGCTCATAAAATTAGTCCTAGGATAACTTAGAAAACTTTAGGAAGAAAGAATCCCTTAGGAAAACCCAGAATCTGTCAAATAAAGTCACGTCGACTACGAATCGATGCACCGTCGATAACTCAGTTCAATAAATAAAATCGACGCATGCATCGACTCCAATTGACGCATATGTCGATAGGAAACCCTATCATCCCAAACCAGACTATATTGACACTCACGTCGAATTCCACTCGACGTAACGTCGACTTCATGAAAATGAGCGGCAATACTAAAATATTTTCGGTCACATCCACTGTTGTACCGAATAAGCCTCGAATTGTGCCTCTTTTCGACGTTTCACCTGACTTAAATAGACTCTTCAGTTAGAAACCTTCACGACCTCTGCATCTTTCATCCTTCTTGCTACTCAGTCCAACCATTTCTTCGTCTCTCTCACTGACCTAAAATGGCTCCTAAGACCAACTCAGGCTTTGACATTGACCTCGAATCTTTCCAAGCCGCCGCCGAAAACTACAAGAGCATCATAGCTCTGTTTACTGAAGCTGGATTAGACAAGCTCATCTCCACAAGATGCAAGCTCCTGGAGACAGAACTCACAGAGCTCATAACTCATGTTCAGATATCTGAACAAGGAGAAATCCAAGGAACAATCCATGAGACACCTGTCTCAATCTCTGTTGAACATATTAGGAACACCTTTGATCTTCCATCAGGTACATTCCAATGTTATGTTTGTTCAACTCAAATAAGGAAAGAAAATCAGTTTCTAAAGAGTAACTAAATAAGTCTCCCTCACCATTCCCTTATCAGGTGATGAACCTATGGAACTCACACCTGATGAAATCAAGAATCTGCTAATCACTATGAAGTTTTCAAAAGATAAACCAATCCACCTGAAGAAAATTGACTTTTTGATGAATATAGATTACTGGCAGATATAGTAGGCAAAATTCTACTATGCAAGATCTCTGCCCATGATGCAGTACCCAAACAACAACTGAACATCATGGGGACCCTTGTGCTGAAGAAGAAGATAGACTGGGCCAGCCTCCTGCTCAAAATGATAGGCTACAAATACTCTCACAAAGAGAATGCCTGAAAGTGCATAGTTAACCTCACTAGAATTCTCTAGAGGGGGGGGGGGGGGGTGAATAGAGATTTAGAATATTTTTGTGCAAAGTTAATAATTATATATATATAGGTGTAGTGATCACAGATTAGAGCTTCCCACACACCAACAAGAATTAAACAAGTAAAGAAAATAAATGCAAGAAGAAAAATCACAGCACAACACAAAGAAAGATAGTGGTTCCCCAAACTTTGGGTAGTCCACTCTTCTACCCCCTTGGTAGGAAATTCACTATCTTGCACTGAGTCTTTTGATAAGGAGACTCTTAGAACCACCCTGAGTCTTTTGATAAGGAGACTCTTAGAACCAACTGAGTCTTTTGAAAAGGAGACTCTTAGAACCAGTACAACTGAATTTTTTGAAGAGAGATTCTAAAAATTCTTTTACAGTATTTGAAAGTGAAATAAAGGTAAAGAAGAAAGAGAGATAATAAAAAGACAAGAAGGAATCTTCTTCCTAGCAAGAAGATTGGAAGCACAAGAAATAGTGAATGAAATCTCTCTTCTATAGTGAGAAGGAGATTGTAGGCCTTTTCTCTCTTTTGTGAGAGCTATCAGAGTTTGCAGTAGTATGGCTTCTGAGTGAGAAGGAGAAGGAAGCTTGATCTTTGTTGCCGCACTATCTCTCAATTTTCTCTTTTCACTTGGGAGCTCTTCCTCTTTTTCAAATGTAAAAATGGTGGATCACTACACTTTGCTCTCTGCCGACCACCTTGTAATTTATAGCTCTGTTCATTAAAATAACACTATAGGAGAGTAATCAATTAGCAGGCAGAGTATTAGAAAGAAGGGGAAATTTCCATAACAATTATATCCATAGAAGGAAAGTATTCATTCTGATTTCAAATAGTGTCCATAATGGATTTAATCAAATTAGCCAAGAATTCATTAAAGGAAAAGAATAATTCAGAACGGCTATAAAGTATAATTTGATTCCATATAAATCAGATCTATGAAAGAAGGAAAGAGATCTGGCGATTTTTGAATTAATCATAGAAATCGACGTGCGTCGATTACTATTCGACGTAAGCGTCGAATTCGTCCTGGCTGGACGTCGAGAGAAGAATAAGGAAGGTGCGTCGACTAAGGTGCGTCGACTAGAAGTCAGAGCTACGTCGACATAGGATACGTCGAATTCTGCTTGGAGCTACTTCGACTCATTCTGATAGAAACGTCGACTTTATTTCGACGTTGCGTCGAATAATATTCGACGCATATTTACTTATCCTAATTCTTCATCTTTAGAATTTATATTTTACTCATTTCTAGGGGTTAAGAGAAATCATTTCCCCAACAATCTCCCCCTATTTGTCTTAACCCTATAGGAAAGAAAGCATATAATTAACACTTCACAGCATTTGTAAAGATAAGAAATATATTAAACAATCAGAAGAGAAATTAGAATAAGAAAGCATATGACAAGCATTTGTTTTTCACAAGAATTAAACCAGAAACTTCTTTCTGTACATGAAGTTGACAAAAGCAGAATAAAGTTTCCTAGATAAGTTTTCAATAGCATCAAAAATGTAGCCCCTGGCTCTATCTGGACGTTCCTGGACATTCCTGATGATTGTATGCAGTTTCTCCAAGAGTTTATCACCATCAGGGATAGTGTCATTTATGGAGTAGCCTTTGCTGATGATAATTGCTGCCTTTTCATCAATCATCTCAATTGTAATGTTTTGTGTTTTCTGTTGAGTAGGCTTGAGCTCAAGTGGTCCCTTGCTATCAACCTTGGGCCTATACTTTGTTTTCTTTTCTGATTCCTGTTTCTCAGGAATTTTAGTCATCTTTCCTTTCCCTTTCCATGGTTTGTCAAGCCATTTGTCTAACTTTGCAGGACCTGTAGGCTTCTTATAGGGAATGTAGGTATCTTCAGCACACCCTACACCCCTCTTGTGCTTTTGTCCCTTTTCTAGAATGACCCCTGCCTGAGGGTTTTTCTTTTGATAGGCTTCAATATCAAACAACTTATTTGGAATTTTGATAGAAGATTCAGCAAGAATTTGTTCCTTGGTCATTCCCCTGTTGATCTTTTCCATCCAGGCATTCCTTTTATCTTCTACTTCTTTCCTAGCTGCTTCATATTCATACAGCTCTCTTTCTCTTATCTCTTCATGCCTCTTTTCCATGTCAGGGTCATGATACTCCTTCACAGGGCTGTTAGGAGTGATAATAGGCATCTTTTCAAATCTTTTTATTTCCTCACATACTTTTCTATACTTCTTTTCCTTTGCATACTCTTTCCTTTCTTCTTTGGAGAAGTTTTGCGGGAATGACTTCTCTTTTCCTTTTCATTTGTCCTTCTGGACTTTGCCTAGTTAGGATCTGCTTAGTGAGTTTTGCTATTAGAGGAGGTAAAGGTAGCAGTGGAGGTAGAGAAGAAGGTTGAGGTGGAGGTAGAGGTAGCAGAGGAGAAGGAGTTTTCTCTTTAGGTGGAGAAGGGATTTGTTCAAGAGGGGGAGTTTGTTCTGTAGTGAAAGGCAGAATGACCTCTGGTAGAGTAATCTTTGCTGAGGGATGTTTGTCACCTCCAAGCTCTTCTGAAGGGATGTCCTCAAGTAGAGGTGTCTTCAGTTTGATGTAACTGGCAGAGAAGCCAGGAGAGTGATGCTGAGTTTCTTCCTCACATGGGATTGCTTCAATCCACACTTGTCCTCTCCAGTCATCAGAGTAGGCTGCTTCTTCCTCCCCCTGGACTTCTTCCTCCCCCTGGACTTCTGTGTTCTTTACCACAACAATCTCCCCCTGGGTATGTGGGGCATCTATTCTGAATGCTGAATCCATAACATGCTCTCCTTCAGTATGGTAGGAGGAGGTTTCTTCACAATTTTTATTGAAGGTGTAGTTAGAGTGATTGGAGAAGATTGGAGCCTATTGTAAGAAAAGAAGTTGGAGTAATACTTTAGAGCTAATAATATTTAGAGTTGAAGAGGAAATTAACCCTAAGCTTTTAAGAGAGATGGATAACCTGACAAGGGGGGTTTCTGGAGCAACTCTCCCCTGGTTTATATCCTGCATACAGGATTTAAACCTTTCTGGCGACAGAGGCCGTTCTTGAATGAGAGCATTAAGCTCAGGAAGAGAAGAAGAGAGGGTTGCCAGTTTGGCTGCACAGGTGTTGATCATGGCAGCACATTCGTTGGCGAAGTGATGCAGGCGATTCTGGAAATCATTTACTAGGTGTTCGAGAGCATCGTTCATCATTTTGATGAGGGCCGATTGATCAGGAGTTGGTGCCATTGTTGCAGAGAGAGAGAGAGAGAGAGGTAGAAGACGAAGTTTTGGCGGGTTTTAGGAGAGTATATGTTATGAAATATGAGGTATTATTTAAAGGAGGTGAAACGTCGAGAAAGGAAACAAAAATCAAGGTATATCAGGTAATCCAATCGTCAAAATAGGAAGTAAGGATTTGATTCTAATTGTAACCAGATGTCGACATTACGTCGAATTGATGTCGACATATGCGTCGATATAAAGTCGACGCTCCGTGGAGATTTGCGTCGATATCAATTCGACGGTGCGTCGATAAGTTATCGATGTAACTTTGCCGGGAAGAAATCAACGCCAGCGTCGAGTCCTTCTCGACGGTGCGTCGATATGTATTCGACGCATCTTCAAATACTTTCTTAGATTTCCTGATTTCTTTTAGATTTCCCAACAATGGTGGTTACAGACTACCATCAAGCATTCCTAAGGTGTTGATGAAATAATTATGCTTAGTTTCATCTAAGGGTTTTGTGAAGATGTCTGCTCTTTGATTGTCTATGGGAATATATTCTAAGGTTATCTTACCCTTTTCAACATTGTCTCTAAGAAAGTGATGTCTGATCTCTATATGTTTGGTCCTACTATGAAGAACTAGGTTAGATGCTATAGATATGGCACTAGAGCTATCAAAATAGATCTTAGAGTTATTAACTTCCAATTTGTAGTCAAGAAGTTGATTTTGCATCCATAGTATTTGTGAACAACAGCTCCCTGCAGCTATATATTCAGCTTCAGCTGTTGAGGTTGAGACCGAAGTTTGTTTCTTACTGAACCATGAGATTAATCTGTCACCTAGGAATTGGCAAGTGCCAGATGTGCTTTTTCTATCAACCCTACATCCAACATAATCTGCATCTGAAAACCCTATTAATTCAAAGTTGGTTTCTGCTGAGTACCATAGACCTAGTTCAGGGGTTCCCTTTAGGTATCTAAGAATCCTTTTTACAGAGGCGAGATGGGATTCCTTAGGATCAACCTAAAATCTAGCACATATGCAAGTGGCAAACATAATGTCAGGTCTGCTAGCTGTTAGATATAGAAGGGATCCTATGATGACCCTATATGTCTTTTGATCTACTGATTTTCCTTTATCATCTTTTTCTATAATGGCATTGGTTGCCATGGGTGTTTTCATGGTAGATGCTGATTCCATACCAAACTTTTTGATTAGCTCTTTAGTATATTTGGATTGTGAGATGAAGATTCCCTCACTACTTTGTTTTACTTGTAATCCTAAGAAATATGAGAGTTCTCCCATACTACTCATTTCAAATTTAGATTGCATTAGATTAGCAAATCTCTTACACAGTTTAGGATGAGTTGAGCTAAAGATGATGTCATCTACATATATTTGAACAAGGAGGAGTTGGTTTCTATGGGTTCTAGTAAAGAGTGTCTTGTCTACTTTTCCTCTTTCAAAGGAATTTTCTAAAAGGAAGTTAGAGAGAGTTTCATACCAAGCTCTAGGTGCTTGCTTAAGACCATATATTGCTTTGTTAAGTCTATAAACAAAGTTAGGAGAAGATGGATTTACAAAACCTGGTGGTTGCTCCACATATACCTCTTCTTGAAGGTCACCATTCAAAAAAGCACTCTTGACATCCATTTGGTAGACTTTCATCTTCATGAAGGCTGCATAGGCAAGAAAGAGCCTGATTGCCTCCAATCTGGCTACTGGAGCAAAGGTCTGGTTGTAGTCTATCCCTTCTTCTTGTCTATATCCTTGTGCTACAAATCTTGCCTTGTTCCTGACAATTACTCCAGTGGAATCTAGTTTGTTCCTGTATACCCATTTTGTACCAATCACAGGGTAGTTTCTTGGTCTTTCAACTAGGTTCCACACTTTGTTTCTCTCAAATTGGCCTAGTTCTTCTTGCATTGCCATAATCCAGTGAGGATCACAGTTTGCTTCCTCAAACTTCTTTGGTTCAACTTGGGATAGGAAGCATTGGAGCATCATCCCATTGGAGACCTGGTGTCCTGTTCTTACTCCTGTATTCGGGTCTCCAATTACTTGAGTTTCTGGATGATCTTTCAAATTGATCCTTGTCCTGCCTGGACTTGTCAGATGTTCTTCTTCCTCATTGGTGATAGGATCATTGTCCACCTAGCCTTCCTGAACCATGTTCTCTTGTGGGAGTTGGTTTTGAATGTTCTTTTCTGAATCTTCTTCATGTTCTTGTTCAGATTCCTCACTTGATTCCTCTATCTGGTTTTCTTTTCCATTATCTGTGTTCTCTAGAACCAGTTTCTCAAGCTGTGTTTCTATGCTGCTGCTTTCCTGTGGAAAAGAGCTGGTGGGAGTTCCCTCCCCCTTAAACAGTATGTTAGTTTCATCAAATATAATGTGCATAGACTCTTCAATTTTAAGATTTCTCTTGTTATAGCACCTATAGGCTTTACTAGATGCTGAGTATCCCAGAAATATTCCATCATCAGATTTCTTGTCAAACTTGGCAAGATGATTTTTTCCATTATTTAGGATAAAACAAGCACATCCAAAGATTTTAAAATATTTAACTATGGGTGTTTTTTCTTTCAGGAGCTCATATGGAGTTTTTGATTTAGTTTTGTGTATTAGGCTTCTATTTAGGACATAGTTGGCAGTGTTGACTGCTTCAGCCCAGAAAGTTTTTGGTAAACCTGATTCTGCAAGTAAGGTCCTTCCTGATTCAATTAAAGTTCTATTCTTTCTCTCAGAAACTCCATTTTGTTGAGGGGTTCTAGGGGCTGAAAAACTTTGTTTGATACCTATATCTTCACAGAAACTACTCATGAACTGATTTTCAAATTCAGTCCCATTCTCACTTCTGATTATTGAAACCTGACTATTGAGTTGAGATTGAATTTGTTTTATGAATCTTGAGAGAGTCTTGTGGGTTTCAGACTTAGCCCTTAGAAAGAATACCCAGCTGAATCTAGAATAGTCATACACAATTACTAGGGTATAGGATTTTCCACCTAAGCTCTGAGTGGATATGGGACCAAAGAGATCCATGTGTAGTAAGTAAAGGACCCTGGGAGAGTCATCCTTACCAATTGGTTTGAAGGATGATTTGGTTTGTTTTCCTAGTTGGCAAGGTCTGCATGGAGAATCCTTAGAGTACCTACCCTTTGGTAAGCCTCTAACTAGGTTATTCTTTGCTAGTTTACTAATGGTTTTGTAGTTTAGATGACCTAGTCTTCTATGCCATAATTCACTTTTATCAATAATATTGTTGAATAAACAGACTTCTGTAGGTGAGGAGCTAAAGTCCACTACATATACTTTTCCTTTTCTAATTCCATTGAGTATTGTGGCACCAGTCTTGATATCAATAATATGGCAGAATAGTGTGGTGAATTTTACCTCATACTTACCATTTTCACATATCTGACTTATACTTATCAGATTGCGCTTCAGTCCTTTAACTACTGCCACATTCTTGAAGGTGACTTTCCCTTCTTTGAAGTCTCCAAAGCCCCTGGTTTGGCCACAGTTAGAGTCTCCAATGGTCACTGATGGTCCAAGTCTATCCTCAAAGTTGATCAATAGATTTTTGCATCCTGTCATGTGCATGGAGCATCCACTGTCCAAGTACCACACCAGCCTGGAGATGTGATACATCTGCACATAAAGTTTTACACATTAGTTTGGACCCTGCTGAGCTGGGGTCCCTTCCTCCCATCAGTGAAAGATTTAATGATAGAATAAGTAGGTTTTTCTGAATATCCTTCCTCCTTTAGGGGTATTGGTTTATCATACAAATTTTCTTTGGTGATGTTACAGAAATAGTGGTCACAGTAAAAGGAAATGGATTGAGAGAGCTGTTTGGAAGAGGAGAAATTTCTGTCTGATTGGTTGCGTCGATATGGATTTGACGTAGGTTTATGGTTGCGTCGATATGAAGTCGACGCTTTCTCCATTCTGTGTTTATTTTCAGTCGAAGCATGAGAGAGGTTGCGTCAGGTAGGAGTCGACGCACTTTGGTGCAAGCGTCGATTAGAAATTGATGTGCGTTGATAAGAATTCGACGCATGTTTGACTCTTTTCTAAGGATATTTTCCTAGGATTCCTTCATATGTAATGGGATTAGTTTTATTAAAGACAGTGGTTGTTTCTGGATTTTCCTGTGATCTTTCTCCTGTCAAATGACCTTCCCTAGTGAAGTGAATGGGATGTCTCCAAACAGATTTTCTTGGTGATTGAGTTTTTGGTTCTAAGTTAGTATTATCTTCTAGTTGTCTAAGTCTTTCAGTAAGATTTCTAGAGATGTTCTTGAGCTTCTGACTTCTCCCATTTAGAGAGTCTTCAAAGACCTTTGCCTTTGCTAGCTCATTTTTCAGTGTTAGATTTTCTGTATAGATTTTGTCTAATTCCTTTAGACTAAGCTCATAGTTATTATACTGTGTATTTACTTGTTTGAGATTGTTTAATTCATTTCTTAGTTTGTTAATTTCTTTTTCAGATTTGATTAGATTTAAACAGAAGTCTTTGAAATTGTTTTTGAAATCAGTGGAAGAGAAATCAATATCATCAAGCATATTTACCATAGATGTATCATCAGTCTTCTCAGTGGCCATCAAACAGGTTTCCTCCAGCTTGGCCTCTTCTTGATCATTGTCAGATGAGGTGCTTTCTTCAGATTCTGAATCACTCCATGATTGAGCAATGAGACCTTTCTCTTTCTTCTTTTTCTTCTGTAGATCTGTTCTTTTCAGATCTTTCTTTTTGCTGATCTCCTTAGGACATTCAGGTGCAATATGACCAGGTTTCCTGCAAGAGTAACATATACTCTCTTTAGTAGGTGTTTTATTATACCTGGTTTTTGAGTCTCTTCCTCTGGATCCTTCTGTTTTGATCCACTTCTTGAACCTTTTGGCCAGTAGGCTGATCAGCTCCTCATCACTTGTAGAGGGTTCACCTTCAACAGCCTTCAATGAAATACTCTTTTCTTTTAAGAGTGAAGGAGTCTTTTCTTTCTCTTCTTTCTCAGCTCTTGTTTTCAACAGATGTTCATAAGATTTTAATTTGCCCAACAGGACATCTGTTGAGATTTCTCTTTGACTTCTGGAGTCTCTAATTGGCCAGATTCTTGAATCCCAAGAGCTAGGGAAGCAAGTTAGCAGTTTGTCATTTATCTCAGTGAGAGATATGTCCTTTTCAAGTGTTCTCAACTCATTCACTATGATGCTGAATCTGGCATACATGTCA
Source organism: Dactylorhiza incarnata (assembly GCA_033032865.1). Classification (NCBI taxonomy): domain Eukaryota; kingdom Viridiplantae; phylum Streptophyta; class Magnoliopsida; order Asparagales; family Orchidaceae; genus Dactylorhiza; species Dactylorhiza incarnata. The sequence goes on from JAWHQI010000039.1 coordinate 13,325,175, forward strand.
GCAACACTTTCACCTTCTTTCTTCTGAAAGTTTTCATATTGAGAGATGAGTAGTGCTTTTCTATCCTTTTTCTCATCAGCACTTCCCTCTACCATTTTGGTGAGAGCTTCCCATACTTCCTTAGCTGACTCAAAATCAGCAATCTTTTGGAAGATTTCATCTGAGAGGGTTGAGACTAGGATATTCATAGCCTTGGCATCATATCCTTGGGCTTTCTTTTCTTCCTCTGTCCACTCAGCTTTTGGAGCAAGTGTTTCAGTCACTTTTCCAATTGAGTCCTTTCTGAATGGCTTGGGGGGACCTGTCAAGATAACATTAAACAATTCATCATCAATAGAGTTTAAATAAATTCTAATTCTTGTTTTCCAAAGTACAAACTTTTCAAGGTTGCAAATTGGTGGTCTGGTGGAAGCATAATCTTTGATTTGTGCCATGTGAAATATAATTGTTAGAAAAATATATATATATAAATAAGAGGTAGGATCTTTTTGATCAAGGAGTTAACCTTTTTAGATTAACCTGGCTCTGATACCAATTGAAAGTGCACAGTTAACCTCACTAGAATTCTCTAGAGGGGGGGGGGGGGAGGGGGGGGGGGGGGGGGGGGGGGGTGAACAGAGATTTAACATATTTTTGTGCAAAGTTAATAATTATATATATATATTTATATAGGTGTAGTGATCACAGATTAGAGCTTCCCACACACCAACAAGAATTAAACAAGTAAAGAAAATAAATACAAGAAGAAAAATCACAGCACAACACAAAGAAATATAGTGGTTCCCCAAACTTTGGGTAGTCCACTCTTCTACCCCCTTGGTAGGAAATTCACTATCTTGCACTGAGTCTTTTGATAAGGAGACTCTTAGAACCACCCTGAGTCTTTTGATAAGGAGACTCTTAGAACCAACTGACTCTTTTGAAAAGGAGACTCTTAGAACCAGTACAACTGAATTTTTTGAAGAGAGATTCTAAAAACTCTTTTACAGTATTTGAAAGTGAAATAAAGGTAAAGAAGAAAGAGAGATAATAAAAAGACAAGAAGGAATCTTCTTCCTAGCAAGAAGATTGGAAGCACAAGAAGTAGTGAATGAAATCTCTCTTCTATAGTGAGAAGGAGATTGTAGGCCTTTTCTCTCTTTTGTGAGAGCTATTAGAGTTTGCAGCAGTATGACTTCAGAGTGAGAAGGAGAAGGAAGCTTGATCTTTGCTGCAGCACTATCTCTTAATTTTCTCTTTTCACTTGGGAGCTCTTCCTCTTTTTCAAATGTAAAAATGGTGGATCACTACACTTTGCTCTCTGCCGACCACCTTGTTATTTATAGCTCTGTTCATTAAAATAACACTATAGGAGAGTAATCAATTAGCAGGCAGAGTATTAGAAAGAAGGGGAAATTTTCATAACAATTATATCCATAGAAGGAAAGTATTCATTCTGATTTCAAATAGTGTCCATAATGGATTTAATCAAATTAGCCAAGAATTCATTAGAGGAAAAGAATAATTCAGAACGGCTATAAAGTATAATTTGATTCCATATAAATCAGATCTATGAAAGAAGGAAAGAGATCTGGCGATTTTTGAATTAATCATAGAAATCGACGTGCGTCGATTACTATTCGACGTAAGCGTCGAATTCATCCTGGCTGGACGTCGAGAGAAGAATAAGGAAGGTGCGTCGACTAAGGTGCGTCGACTTCTCAAGATGCGTCGACTAGAAGTCAGAGCTACGTCGACATAGGATACGTCGAATTCTGCTTGGAGCTACTTCGACTCATTCTGATAGAAACGTCGACTTTATTTCGACGTTGCGTCGAATACTATTCGACGCATATTTACTTATCCTAATTCTTCATCTTTAGAATTTATATTTTACTCGTTTCTAGGGGTTAAGAGAAATCATTTCCCCAACAATGCCTATATGAGAATCATGAGTCAAGTACTCTTCCACTCTTTCCCTGACCTATGTAGGTCAAAAGGAATCCCTATCCCTCCAGGAAAAAGGATGTCAATAGCCCTCTTCTCTAAATGGACCAGGCAAATTCCCAAGCCTGGTTCCATTCCTGAAAGGACTCCATCTCCTCCTATTTCTCCTGCTCATCCATCTTCACCTCTCCCTCCTCCTACTCATACAGACATCTCTTCTGTACCATCATCATCCAAACCTTCACAAATACCAACTCAGTCATCTGCTCAACCCTCCTTTATTCCTCCTCTTCCTCCATCAAATATATCTCATCACAATGATACAGTCCCCTCTCCACCTTCATCACATTCACCTCCTCCATTATCTCCTCCTCCACCGCCACACTTTGAACCATCCCCATCCACTGAAAACCTCATCACTCAGTGCATCCAATCCACAGCCCAAAGATTCCAAGCAATGCTGGATTGGCACTACTCCAAGATTCATTCCTCCATCTTACCCATGCAGACCCAAATAGATGGGGTTAGTGCCTCTGTGCAAAGCCTGAAGACCTCTATCTCTTCCTCTAAAGTCACCAGATCTTTCTTAACCTCCTTGGCTAAGAAGGTCAAGAAGGGGGAGAAGCTAGATGAAGAGCAGCTCTCCAGCCACAAAACTCCCTCTCACAAAACCCCTCATTCTTCAAAATCTGACAGTTTAGCTCTACTCAAGACCATTGGGAATGAAGTAGTACCAGAGCTACATACTGAAGAGCAGATATCAAATGTACTGATTATAACAAGAGAAGCTGCACAACAAGTGGATCTATTGCAAGGGGAGGCTAGTAGAGCAGAGAATGAAGCTGAAGAGGAAGCTGAAGCTCAGGGGGAGCCAGATGCTGTTATACCTGAAAATGGAGATAAGAAAGAAACTGAAAAAGAAGTAGAAGGCTCAAAAGAAGTTCCATCCCAAGGGGAGCAACCTGCTGTAACTCAGGGGGAGTTGAGTGAACTACCTACTACTGAGAAAGGGCAACCCACCTCTCCAAAAATAGTAGTATTCACTAGGAAAAGAAAAACTCCTCCTACCCCTCCTGAATGATGTGTTGAACAATATTTCTTTTCATGCTTAAATTATGAAGACTGTTTATATGATTTCTCCCTTCTTCTGATTACTTAGCATATTTCTTCTCTATACAAATGCTTTGCTTTGTTAACTAAAAGCTGATACAATTTCTCTCTATATAGGGTTAAGACAAATAGGGGAGATTGTTGGGGAAATGATTTATCTTAACCCCTAGAATTAAGAAGAATATAAATTCTAAGTATGAAAAATTAGGCTAAGTAAATATGCGTCGAATAGTATTCGACGCAACGTCGAAATATAGTCGACGTTTCTCTCAGAATGAGTCGAAGTAACTCTTAGAAGAACTCGACGTAATCATAGTCGACGTACCTCTGACTTCTAGTCGACGCATTTGATAAAGTCGACGCATCTTAGTCGACGCTCCTTCCTTATTCTCCTCTCGACGTTCAGCCAGGATGAATTCGACGCTTACGTCGAATAGTAATCGACGCACGTCGATATCTATAAGAAATTCAAAAACACGCCAGATCTCTTTCCTTCTTTCTGTAGATCTGATTTTTATGGAATGATATTATTCTTTTATAGCCGTTCTGAATCAGCCTTTCCTTCTATTTGATTCTTGGCTTATTTGATTAAGATTATTATGGATATTATTTGAAATCAGAATGAATTCTTTTACTTCTACAGAAATGTTGATTATGGAAACTCTCAATCTCTTCCCAATTCTTTGTCTGCTAATGGATTATTCTCCTTTAGCAATATCTTTTCAGCAGAGCTATAAATAAGAAGGAGGTCGGCAGAGAATGATAAGAAGTGATTCACCATATTCATTTTGAAAAAGAGGAAGAGCTCCCAAGTGAAAAGAGAGATAATTGAGAAATAGTGCTGCAGCAAAGATCAAGCTTTCTTCTCCTCATTCTGAAGCCATACTGCTACAAACTCTGATAGCTCTCACTAAAAGAGAGAAAAGGCCTACAATCTCCTTCTCACTATAGAAGAGAGATTTCATTCACTACTTCTTGTGCTTCTAATCTTCTTGCTAGGAAGAAGATTCTTTCTTGTTTCAAATACTTCTTCTTCTCTTTCTAATTTCATTCTCAAATATTGTAAAAGAGTTTTTAGAATCTCTCTTCAAAAAAAAAATTTCAGTTGTACTGGTTCTAAGAGTCTCCTTTTCAAAAGACTCAGGCTGGTTCTAAGAGTCTCCTTATCAAAAGACTCAGGCTGCTTCTAAGAGTCTCCTTGTCAAAATACTCCGTGCAAGATAGTGAATTCCCACCAAAGGGGGTAGAAGAGTGGACTACCCAAAGTTTGGGGAACCACTATATTTCCTTGTGTTGTGCTGTGATTTTCTTCTAGTTATTTTTCTTTTTTACATGCTTAATTCTTGTTGGTGTGTGGGAAGCTTAAATCTGTGATTATTACACATATATATAATTGCACAAAGTATATTTAATCTCTATTCACCCCCCTCTAGAGAATTCTAGTGAGGTTAACTGTGCACTTTCAATACCTATAAGAGTAGGGGCAAGGTCAATTTGCCATGGTGAAAGCCAATTGACCCTATTTAGGCTACTTTGACCATTTTAGGGCTAGGGTTGACTTTAGTCAACTTGGTCTCTTTGGTTGACCCCAATGGGTCATTGGTGCTCTAAGGGACCCCTAATGGGCTAAGGATGTTATGGTGGGGGTCAAAAGATCAAGGTGAGGCCCTAAAGTCCAACCCTAGGCTTGGTAGCTAGAATTGCTATTTTCAGACCACTGTGGTTTTCCTCCTTTTTGCCTAAGCTCACATGGTCTTTAGTGCTTCCTATGGTTTTGTCATGACCTAGTCATGAAAAAACCATCTTAGGGGTCTAGTTTTTTGAGGGATGTTACAGTAGTCAATGAGGATTAAGGTACTTAGTGTTTTTTAGATCTTTTATTCAGTGAATGAATCCTTGCTTGATAGAGAAAGAGAGATGCAAGGATTATGTATACCAGATCTAGTTGATAATCTCTGTATAATCTATATGCTTCTTGCGGAGAGAAGAAGAAGCCTTGTATTTTTCTGTACAAAGATCTATCCAGTATATTTTCTGTAGAAGTGAAAGCTGGAGAGAAAGAAGAATAATTGTTCATGTCTTTTTTAAATTTTGTATACTTATTCTTCTATCGAATAGAGATGAATGACTATCCTCTTCTATTGTTTCTCTAGTTGGAATATCCAGGAGATATTAAGGATCTCTTTCTATTAGTGTTCTCTGTCCATCAAATCTTTTTGTATAACTTCCAAATATATCTCTAGAGTTCTTCTTTCCCTTCTTATTCATGAATGACCCGTTAGAATTCAAATAACTTCCATATATATATATATCATCTGAATAAACATCAGAATCGATTCCAGGAAGTATTCAAAAACTAGGTCTGTATTCGACATTGAGTCGAATAACTTTGCCTTCTTATTGACGTATCTCTGAGTTCTAATAGAAGCTGCTTCAAAATCTTCCTCAGCTTTGAGTTGAATCTGATATCGACTTTGCGACGATTCCTTATCGGCATGTCCGTCGAGATGAAGACATTGAACTCTAACTTATACATCGAATATAATTCGGAGTTGCATTGACTTCAAGTGTTACTTTGACTGAATCCGCCATCTGTGTCGAATATACTTCAATTGATGCATCGACTTCCAGTCTGAGTTATCCTTATTTCTATTTGAAGTTACTTCAACTTTCAATCGAAGCTGCGTCAACTACTATTCGACATAGAATTAACTCAACTGAATTTTGCACTCTTTTTGACTGGTCTTTGACACTCTAATGAGAGTGTGACATCCTAGGTTATCTAATGACCATATTACCCTCACTATACATCATGGGTATTGAATCCTAGATGATGAAATCACTTTTACATAATATGTAAGATAAATCAAGAGGATGTTTTTCCCAACAATCTCCCCATATTTATCTTAACAAATTTTACAAAAATTTTAAGTGTTTTTAATCATATTGAAAAATAAAGCAGAGTACATAAAAATATATTATAACAGAATGTCAACATGAACTAAAACTTCTAATTAATTGAAATGAGTGTTCATCAGAATTATTTACCCAAAGAAGTATTCTACCTTTTCTTTCTGAGAAATGTAGATAGAGCTTCAGAGATCTTCCTGAACTTTATTTCTACATATTTGAAGTTAGTTGATTTGGCCTTCTCTGGATTCTTCTGAATTCTATCATACCCTTTGAATAGTTTCTCCAAGGAAGCTTCTGCATCATGGTAGACATCATTTATTTTGAATCAGTTAATTTTTTTCAATCAGATCAAGCTCTTCTGAATCTGGATCTGGCACTATGAATGTTGACTGTGTGACACTAGGAGATGGATCTTTCTTGAAAACATTTTTTTCTTCTTTTTGTATGGCTGATCTTCTATATCTCGATTACATCCAAGACCCCTTTAATCAAGTTGTCCTTTATCTTTCAGGACTTTTGCTTGAGGGTTCTTGGCATCATATTTTGAAGAGTCAAATAGTATTCTTGGAATTTGGATTGTTTCTTTTATTTGCTCTTCTTCCACTGAATCTTTCCCTTCCTCGAGTCTTTCAATAAATTTCCTTCTCTTTTCCTCAATTTCTCTTTGAGAGGCATCATATTCATACTACTCTCTTTCTCTTATTTCTTCAAAGACTTTGTCAAGAACTGGGTTAGTACACACCTTCATCTTATTTTCAGTTATTTGAACTTTCTCGTAAGTTTCATTATATGACCTATCCTTTTTGAACTATTTTCTCTATTGCTTTGTATACCTCTCTTAGATAGGTATGTTTATCCCATTTTGCCTTCCTATGAATGTGTTTCTTCATCTGAATGTGTTTCATCCTCTGAATGTGTTCCTTTGTCTGGGATCTGATCCTGGAACTAGTAGAATAGGGATAAGAGGAAGCAGAGCAAGAGTACGAGCAAGGGAGGATAAGATAGGATCAGAAGCAGAGGTAGGTACAGCAGGTGAAAATGTTATAGATTATTCAGAAGCAGGCTTGATTTCTGTGTTATTTGAAATGGGTGAATCAACCCATACTGAAAACTCCTTCAAACTTGCCCAATAATCCTCATCATTTGAGAACAGATCTGACTCTCCCTGGATTGCAGGAAAGAATTTGTGTGGAGAAGATGGTGTAGGAGCCAGAAGAAAATGATAAGTGATTGCTGGTTCTCCTTCATAAACATAAGAAGACTATTGATATTGATGCTCAATTGCAGTATACACTGAATCAGGAGGGGGCCTGTTGTCACCCTTCTTCCCCTTCTTTATATCATTGAATAAAGATATAAAGATCTCAGCAGGCAACACCGATGATCTCAATTCCTTTTTGATGGCTGTCGTCTGGGCAGTGAGATTTCTTAACCTGTGATGTTGTGCAGATAACTTGCGATAAAAGTCTTCTGAGAAGTCCAGGTACAAAGATGAGAACAAAGACAACAATGTCTCTAAGGCCAAATCAATTGCGTCAAGAATATCTCTATGTTATACCATTTATTTCCGTCGTGTACCTGCAAATAAGAAAGAAGACATAAATATAGAGGCATAACTTAGGGTTACTCAGAGTAATGTCGAAATGGAGTACATGCAGCGCGCTAAAACATGTCGAAGTAGCTTCCAAAAGCAAGGTCTGCGCACGCTTGAAAATTCGACGTTATGTCGAGTGAAAATTAATGTGGCTTCGTATAAAAGCAGCAACTATTAAGTCGGCACATGCGTTGATAAGAATTTGACACTACGTCGAGTGCTATTCGAATGAACTATCCTAGTCAGCTCTCGAAGATTGCATCGACTAGAAATCGATGGTGCGCCGATTTGTATTCGATGTAGCTCTGAATAAACATTATATTTTTCTCAAACATTTTGTGGTTTTTCCCAACAATAACTTTCTATTAAAAATTGGTTTAGTACATAATAAAAGTGACCTAAAGAGCTCCATCAAGCATTCCCAGTGCATTAATGAAGAAATTATGCTTGCTTTCATCAAATGGCTAAGTGAACATGTCAGCCCTTTGATTATCAGTGTAAATATATTGAAGATTGATCTTATCATTCTCTACATTATCCCTGATAAAATGGTGTCATATCACTATGTGCTTAGTTCTATAGTGGAGAGCAGGATTGGAAGCTATAGAAATAACACTTGAACTATTTCAGAATATTGTGTAGTTTTCAAGAGTAAAGTTGTAATCTAACAATCGATTATGCATCCATAATATTTGTGAGCAGCATCTTCCTGCAGTTATGTAACGGCCCGACGCCAACATACCACCTCATGGACCACACCTCCAGCTCCTTTACCGGGCCGACGCTAGCACCTATCGAGTGGGCCACACTTCCTGAATCATTGACAAGTGCTACAGCCCGGTGCCACCCCAACCCGTCACTGAGCCTGTTTCTCAGCTATAGTAGGTTGTTGATGGCGGGTCTCGATCCCCCGCCACCCTTGATAAGGTACCTTCAACAGTCCTCATCACCAATGGAGCTGCGGCTCAGTTGGTAATGAGGACTGCTGAAGGTGCCTTATCAAGGGTGGTGGGGGATCGAGACCTGCCATCAATAACCTACTGTAGCTGAGAAACAGGCTCAGTGATGGGTTGGGGTGGCACCGAGCTGCAGCCCTTGTCAATGGTTCCGAAAGGGCGACCCACTATATAGGTGCTGGAGCTAGCCCATTAAAGGGGCTGGAGGTGCGGTCCACGAGGTGGGATGTTGGCGTCGGGGCGTTACAATTTTTTTTTTGTAACGGCCCGACGCCAACATTCCACCTCGTGGCCCGCACCTCTGTCCCCATTACCGGGCCGGCACGAGCACCTATCGAGTGGGTTGCCCTTCCAAAACTGTTGACAAGGGCTGTAGCCCGGTGCCACCCCAACCTGTCACTCAGCTTGTTTCTCAGCTACAGTAGGTTGTTTATGGCGGGTCTCGATCCTATTCCACCCTTGAGAAGGCACCTTCAGCAGTCCTCATCACCAACTGAGCTGCAGCTCAGTTGGTGATGAGGACTGCTGAAGGTGCCTTCTCAAGGGTGGCGGGGGATCGAGACCCGCCATCAACAGCCTACTATAGCTGAGAAATAGGCTCAGTGACAGGTTAGGGTGGCACTAGGCTGCAACCCTTGTCAACAGTTTCGGAAGGACAGCCCTCTCGATAGGTGCCGGTGCTAGCCCGGTAAAGGGGCCTGAGGTACTGGCCACGAGGTGGGATGTTGGCGCCGGGCCATTACAAAAAGTTATCCCACCACGTGGCCCGCACCTCCGGCCCCTTTACCGGGTCGGCGTCAGCACCTATCGAGTGGGCCGCCCTTCCAGAACCATTGACAAGGGCTGCAACCCGGTGCCACCCCAACCCATCACCGAGCCTATTTCTCAGCTACAGAAGGTTGTTGATGGTGAGCCTGTTTCTTAGCTCAGTTGGCGATGAGGACTGCTGAAGGTGCCTTATCAAGGGTGGCGGGTGATCGAGACCCGCCATTAACAACCTATTGTAGCTGAGAAACAAGATCAGTGATGGGTTGGGGTGGCATAGGGCTGCAGCCCTTGTCAACAGTTACGAAAGGGTGGCCCACTCGATAGGTGTTGGAGCCAGCCCGGTAAAGGGGCCGAAGGTGCGGGCCACGAGGTGGTGTTGGCCTCGGGCCGTTACAAAAAAGAGCACTTTTTTGTAACGACCCGACGCCAACATCCCACCTCGTGGCCCGCATCTCCGGCCCCTTTACCGGGCCGACTCCAGCACCTATCGAGTGGGCCGCCCTTCCAGAACTGTTGACAAGGTCTGCAACTCGGTGCCACCCCAACCCATCACTGAGCCTGTTTCTCAGCTACAGTAGATTGTTGATGGTAGCTCTTGCAGCTCAGTTGTTGATGAGGACTGCTGAAGGTACCATATCAAGGGTGGCGGGGGATCGAGACTCGCCATCAACAACCTATTGTAGATGAGAAACATGCTCAGTGATGGGTTGGGGTGGCACCGGGCTGCATCCCTTATCAACGGTTCTGGAAGGGAGACCCACTCGATAGGTGCTGGCACCGGCCCGGTAAAGGGGATGGAGGTGCGGGCCACAAGGTGGGATGTTGGCGCCGGGACATTACAAGTTTATATACTCAGCTTCAGCTATAGAAGTGGAGATTAAGGTTTTCTTTTGCTAAACCAGGAAATCAGTCTAGCACCCAGGAAATGACAAGTTCCAGAGGTGCTCTTTCTATCAAGCCTGCATCCAGCATAATCTACATATGAGTAGCCTACTAGATTAAATCCAGATTTTGTGGGATGCCATAAGCCAAGTTCAGGTGTACCCTTTAGATATCTGAGTATTCTTTTTATAGAACTCAAGTGGGATTCCTTGGGGTCAACATGAAATCTAGTACATACACAAGTAGTAAATATGATATCTGTCCTGCTAGCTGTAAGATAGAGGAGTGAGCCAATGGATGCTCTATAAGTCTTCTGATCAAATGACTTACCATTTTCATCTCTATCAAGTACAATATTGGTAGCCATGGGGTTTTCATGACAGAGGCATTTTCCATCCCAAATCTCTTGATGAGCTCTTTGGTGTACTTGGATTGTGATATGAAAATGTGATCATATGCACTTTGCTTTACTTAGAGGCCAAGAAATAAGGATAGTTCTCCTATGTTACTCATCTCAAACTTAGACTGCATTAGGTCAGCAAACCTTTTGCAAAGTCTTTAGTCTGTTGAGACAAATATTATATCATATACATATATTTGTACTAAAAGTAGCTAATTTTTCTGTGCTCTAGTGAAAAGTATTTTATCCACTTTACCTCTTACAAAAGAGTCTTCTAGAAGAAAGTTGAATATAGTCTCATACAAAGGAGTGTTCTAGAAGAAAGTGACGCCTTATATAATCTATTAACAAAGGAGGGATGAGATGGATTGACAAAAAATGGGGCTTGCTCCACATATACTTCTTCTTGAAGAGTTCCATTTAAGAATGCACTCTTCACATCCATCTGATATACATTTATCTTCATATGTGCAACATAAGCAAGAAACATCTGATTGCTTCCAGTCTATCCACTAGAGCAAAGGTCTGATTGTAGTCAATTCTCTCTTCTTGCCTATATCCTTGAGCCACAAGTCTAGCCTTATTTCTTACTATTACTCTATTTGAGTCTATCTTATTTTTGTATAGCCATTTTGTTCCAATAATTGGGTAATTTCTTGGTCTTTCAACTAGAGTCCAGACATTGTTTCTTGTAAACTATGTAAGCTCCTCTTATATGATAACTATCCAGCGAGGATCACTGTCTGCCTCTTCAAACATTTTTGGTTCATATTGAGAGAGGAAGCACTATATCATGGTCTCATTTATGATCTGATTTCTGGTCTTCACTCCCACTATCATATCTCCTATAACATAAGATGGAGGGTGATCCTTTAGGGTTAACCTAGTTCTTGCTGAACTGTTAAGTGGATTCACATCCTCATGGATTTCTTCTTCATTGGCTGTAGGAACACTATTTTCTTCATGTTAAATAATTTCAGTTTCTGGTAGACCAAGTGTCTTGATGACATCATCATCTTCAATAGAATCTTCATCTTATGCATTTTCAGTTTGTTGTTTTCCTTTATCATGACAACCTATTGAGTGATTCATGATACTCAGCCTTTCAACTTAATCTGCAAGTTAATCTTCTTCCTGCATAGTAACATTGGTGGAACATTCCTTCCTCTTAGAGAACATGTTAGTCTCATCAAACACCACATGCATTGACTCATCAATTTTTAGAGAGCTCTTATTAGAACACCTATAAACCTTGCTTGATGAGGAGTATCCCAAGAATATCCCATCATCATCCTTCTTATCAAATTTGGCAAGTTGGCTTCATTCTATTGTTCAGAATGAAGCAAGTACACCCAAAAATCCTAAAGTATGTGACTATATGTGACTTTCCTTTCAATAGCTCATGAGTATTTAACTTTGATTTGTGGATGTGACTCCTATTCAGAACATAGTTGGATGTATTCACTGCCTCATTCTAGAAAGACTTTGGCAAATTGGACTCAGCCAGTAATGTACTTCCTGATTCAATTGTGGTTCTATTTTTCCATTCAGCAACCCCATTTTGTGTGTGTGTGTGGGGGGGGGGGGGGGGGGGGAGGGGGGTGGTCTAGGAGCTGAAAATCTTTGTCTTATACCTTCATCCTCACAGAATCTACAAATTAACTTTTTCTCAAACTCCGTACCATGAGAAATCCTGATCATAGCACCCTGAGTATTGACTTCAGATTATATTTGTGTAATAAATCTTGAGAGGATCTTGAAAGTTCCTGACTTAGCTTTTAGAAAGAACACCCAGATGAATCTTGAAAAGTCATTTACAATAACTAATGTATAAGACTTGTCTGTTAAGCTTTAAGTGGAGATAGAACCAAAGATATCCATATGCAACAAATATTGGATTCTAGGAGAACCATTCTTACCAATTGGTTTGAATGAAGATTTGGTTTGTTTTCCTAGTTGGCAGGCTCTACAATGATGGTATTTCTTAAACTTACAATTTGATAAGCCTCTTATTAAGTTATGCTTGGATAGTTTAACAATTGTTTTAAAATTTAAATGATTAAGTCTTCTATGCCTTAATTCAATATTTTCTATGTTAGAATTAAATAAACAAACTTCTGATTTACAGTAATCAAAATCTACTACATACACCTTACCTTTTCTAAGGCTAGTTAATACTATTTGATTAATTACTGAGCTAATAATAGATATAAAGACTTTGTGGATACAACTTTGTATTCAACATCATATAATTGACTAATACTGATTAGGTTATGTTGAAGACCTTCAACATAAGTTATCTTAGAGAAGGAGATTTCTGCAACTCTGAGCATGCCATATCCTCTGGTCTGACTAGAGTTGGAGTTGTTGGAACATGATCTTTTGCATCTCCTAAGTTTGAGAATAACAAATCCTATGTGTATCTGATCTTGTGTGTTTAAGTGTGCAGGAAATAATGCCATATGACTAAAGGATAACATAAGAAGGTTGAGCCCAAGTTTGAAGCCAAAACTCTAGCATGACCACTAGCGCCGACGGTAGCCTCTAGCGCAGGTGCTAGACATGATTAGAGCAATTCCAGGAAGCAGTTATAAAAGGAGCTAGCGTAGGCAAGTAGCGGCTAGCACAGGCGGTAGCTTGACGCACAAGAGGAATTTTGGCATGGTTTCCTTGGAATGAAAGATACGCACTCAAAGAATATTTCCTAAATAAACCTAGCGCCGGTGGTAGAGATAGCGCAGGCGCTAGCTCGCTCTCCTATAAAAGTTGCCCTCTTCTCTCGTTTTCAACACACATGCTTGAGAGAGGTTGAGTGCCTAAATTCCAGAGCCCTATTCTGTCTAGAGTTGATCTCCCACTAAAAGTTCTGTGAGTTTCAGAAGGAGGATTTATTAACACTGCATCCGACCGACGATCGCTTCAACCACGTGTATTCTACAATGATCTCTCATCTCTAACTTCAGAAGTTCTTTAGAGGGAGTGTTTCATATTTTTGTTATTCATTTCATATCTTATTTCTTGTAATCGTGTAGTGAATTCGCCTCGTATTGGTGGCTAAGTCTGGGTAGGACTTAGGGAGGAATTCACCTCGTATTGACGACTAGATCTAGAGTTGGTCTAGGGGGTTTACGAGGCCATATCCGAGGGAGGAGTGACTAGAGCGGCTTGAGGCCGTATCCGGGGGGAGTTTAGGTTAAAGCCACCGGTTCATGGGAATACGAGTCGGGATAGAAAATAAAATGACTTTTTACTATTTGCCTTCGATTTCTAGCGTCATAAGAAATCAAGTTTTGTAATCTTATATTTCAATTTAATAAACTCATGTCTCTATTTTATTTCACTTGATTTGTTTGGTTTTCTCTATTTTGATCTCTTAGGTTTTCAAGTAATTCAAAATATAATAAAAGTTTTTAAAACCCTTATTCACCCCCTCTAAGGGCGCCTACAGATCCAACAAGTGGTATCAGAGCTAGGTTATTCCAAACGGTCTAATAACCTGGAATAAATGGCATCTTATGATCTTCCTTTTCTAGAGGGTCAGGGTGTTAGTAGACCTCCTCTTTTTACTGGGACAGATTTCAACTAATAGAAATCTAGGATTATGTGTTTTCTTATGACCATGGATGTAGAAGTATGGAACATTGTAGAGGTTCAGTACTCTCATCCTACAATTGTAGTAGGAGAGGCTACCTTAGAAAAACCTAAGGATAGATGGGACAATAACGATAAACTCAAGTGCAAAAATAATGCTAAGGTAATGAATGCTTTATATTGTGCATTAAATAGAACGGAATTTAATAGAATTTCTACATGTTTAACTGCTTATGATATTTGGAACCAATTGGAAGTTCCTCATGAAGGTACATCGCAGGTGAAAGATGCAAAACTATTCCAACTAGAGTCAGAATATGAAAAGTTTTGGATGGATGTTGAAGAAGACATCAAATCCATGTACACATGATTCACAAAGATCATCAACGCATCAAAAGCTCTTGGAAAGATCTACTCCGATGGTGACTTGGTCAGAAAGATTCTTCGCTCTCTACCTTCGAGGTTCAATCCAAAGGTGACGGCCATCTCAGAGTCACACAACCTTAGAACGCTCCAGATTGAGAACCTCATTGGAAATATCAAAAACCATGAGGTAGAACTCCAGATTCAACTCGATGAATACAACAAGGAGCCAAAGAAAAAGGCGTTGGCACTGAAGTCAAAGAAGGAGAGCAACATAGATGATGATGAAGATGAAGAAGGTCTACTGGTTAAGAACTTCAGAAAATTCATTAGAAATCCAGAAAGAAGGAACACCTTCAGAAAATACTTCCAGAAGGATGCTCGACGAAAAGTGTCTTCCTCTTCTTCAAAGAAAGAAAAGTAATGTGACGATGAAGAAGAAATACCACCACTGGAGTGCTTTCACTGTAGGAAGACCGAGCACATTCGGAGCCAGGGCCCGAAGTATCAAAAGGAGCAAAAAGAAAAATGATACAAAGGGAAGGAGAAAAAGATGGTGTTGAAAGCCGCAACATGGGATGATTCTTTCTCTGAAGAATCAAGCAGATTTGAGTCAAGAATCGAGGAGGAATCAAACATATGCTTCATGGAAAAAGGAAATGATGACGACACCAGTGTTCTTAGTGACACTGAGGTAACTCCTCCCACCTTCGAAGAACTTTATGATGAATTTGTTCAAACCTATAAAGCCTATGATAAAAGTATAGAAGATAGTATTATTTTAAATCATGAAAATGAATCTCTTATCAAAGAAAATCATAAGCTTACCAAAAAATTAATTTCTTTAGAAAAGAGAAAGGTTTCATGCCAAGAGTGTGAACACTCTTTATGTAAGGCAAAAGACCTTGAAGTTTCTCTTTCTAAGGCCCTCTCTCAAATCAAAGCACTTACAAGAGAAAATGGGGACTTAGAAAGAAAACTAAAAACCTCTCTCTTAAAAATTAAAAATAACAAAAATAGTTTTGAAAATAAATGTGCCATTCTTGTAAAAGAAAACTCATCTCTTGAAAAACAAACTCATGACCTCAATATGGCCATCAAAAAATTTGGAATTGGTCAAAAATCTCTGGACATGATTTTAGGGAACCGATGTTATGGTTCTGGAAAATCTGGACTATGGATATTAAAGTGATAGCTACCGCCCGACGCTAGCCACTAACGCTGGCGGTAGCCCCTCATATAAAGAATCTCTTGTTTATTCCAAAAAACAAATTTCTTCCAGTAAGAGCAATGAAAAATTCCAGAAAAGGGTCTCAACCCCTTTTATATCGTGTGCAAACTGTCATAAGTTTGGACACACGTCTAGCTCTTGCAGAATATCAAAACAAGGATCTCCAAAGCAAATCTGGGTACCTAAGGCATCCACTTATTCTATGGGTGGTACGTCTTGGGTATCCAAATCTTTTCTCTCATCTTCTTTCTAGATTTGCAGGCAGGCTAAGGACAAGGAGGACATATGGTACTTGGACTCGGGCTGCTCCAAGCACATGATGGGCAACAAATCAAAGTTCCTTAGCCTAGAAAAGAAGAAGGGATGGATCGTTACTTTTGGAGATAACGGTAAAGCAAGGATCACAGGAGTCGGTACAGTGGGTAACGAATCCTTTACTATTTCTAATGTTTTTTATGTAAAAGGTTTAAAACATAACTTAATATATATTAGTCAATTATGTGATAAAGGATTAAATGTTTTATATAAGTCATATACAAAAACACAACCGTTTCATGAATTTTTCTACTATCTAGACATCTCCAAACTTTTGAAAAATTCTTCATGAAACTAATCTTTGGACACTTAATCAATATCAAAAAACAAAATTTTCAAAATCCCAAGATTTTGCTCAATATTTGCCGCGCTAGCGCTAGCGCTGGCGCTAGCTCGACTCTCTGAATTTTTGCGTTTTTAAAATTTTGGAAAATTACTAAAAATATGTTCTTGCATAGGTACTACTTATTTTTGCATTTCTGCCATTGGTTGATTTTTGAAAAATTAAAATAAGCAAAAAAATTACAAAAACAAAATTGCAAAAACTATTTTATTCTCTTTTCTTCGCTTATTTTTTTGATGTCTACCTCGATATGCAGAAAATCAAATACAAAATTATAAAATAAAAATCTTACCAAAAAATTATTTTTTGAATTTAACTTTTTCTATTTACATGTATCTTGCAAAAAGGAGATTTGGGATGTCACCCCATCACATCTCCTAGTACCGGTGCGAACCCCTCACAAGGTAGACCTCGGGAAGTACAAGATCAATTATAAGAGTTCAAATTTTAAAATAAAATTTTCTTACAAAATATCAAACAAAAATTGCATGGAATTTCTTGTTAATATCAAGTATGGTTTAAACTATCATTTAGTCCTTCTACAATGTTGAAATTCATCTTTTCAAACTACTTCGAACATTATTTTTCTTCCTATCATGCTTTGATATATCTAAACACATGTGCATCAATTGTATTGTAAAAGTTGTGTAGAACCAAGTTAGCATGCCTCTAAGTATGAGTAAATGTTTTATGATTGATAATGACACTTCTTCACTCACTTATTTTGGCAACTCTACATGTGTTTTTAATCTAAGAATGCTTGCTTGTGTATTGTAATTGTACAATGAATTAAATTGCACAAGTATCTTACCTACACTACATTTATTTGCACTCTTAACAATTAAGAAAAGTGGTTGTGCTTTCAAATTTCTTTGGTTTGCAAAACAAGTGTATTCAGAGATCTTTGTACAAAACAAAAAAAATCATGAAATAAATTGGCAAAGATAACTCCACCAAGCACTACTTGAACCTCCTGATAAGCCTTAAAAAGCATTGTGAGGTTGAGTACTTGGTAAGAGTAAAGTGTCTTGTGCAAACCTTAGTTTTTTTTACACCACTTATTCTTAAGTACACCGGATCACAAAAATATCAATCTTGAAAAATAAAGTGTGTGATCCCCCAAGCACTACTTTGTGTTCGAACATGGTCTTCCGCACGTCCTAGGTTTGAGAATAACAAATCCTATGTGTATTTGATCTTGTGTGTTTAAGTGTGCAGGAAAACAAGTCCACATGACTCAAGGATATGATAAGAATGTTGCGCCCAAGTTTGGAGCCAAAACTCAAAACTGGCCGCTAGATCAGGCGGTAGCTCATGCGGTAGCTCCAGCCATAGCTGTTAGAGTAGGCGGTAACTGCTAAAGTAGGCGGTAGCTGTTAGCGCAGGCGCTAGCGCTTGAAAGCGCAAAAGTGAAATTCAAGCTGGCGGGATGCATATATAAAAAGCAAATAGCGCCGGCGGTAGCTGATAGCGCCGACGGTAGCGCAAAGCAATAGAGCAAGGCGGCCGGCTTGCTTAAAATGAAGGATTCTCATGCGGAGAATATTTCCTAATCCGGGATAGGGCCGGCGGTAGCGTTAGCGCAGGCGCTAGCTCCTGTTGGAGTTACCATTGTGATCTAGAAGTGGTCAAACATGTAATGTCACTGCCAACGCGATATGAGCCTGCAGGGTCGCACATAAGAGCATGTGGAGAAGATGGAAGATTGAATGTGTTGGTAAAGGTTACCAATAATCATAATAGAATGGGGAAGTCCAGCAATTGTTGCTGTCTGGATTCGTCGGATTCGTCGGATCATCCTGTGGAATCTCGACGAATTGTCACAGAGATCCTTCACTCGGTAAATGTTGCCGTCTGATTGGATTCGTCGGAATTTGTCGGATTGTCCCGTGTAAACTCGACGAATTGTCACAGAGGTCCTTCACTCGGCAAATGCTGCCGTCTGATTGGATTCGTCGAATTCGTCGGATCATCCCGTGGAATCTCGACGAATTGTCACAGAGATCCTTCACTCGGCAAATGTTGCCGTCTGATTGGATTCGTCGAAATTCATCGGATTATCCCGTGTAAACTCGACGAATGCTGATTCGTGAAATCCCGACGAATTGTAACAGAAGCCCCTATTCTGCTGTGTGGTCTGCGGATAGCGATTCTTCATGAAGCTGTTTATCCTTTGGGTATAAATAGGACTTCTTTTTAGGGTTCTCAGAACTTACGACAAGTTGAGCCGACGGAAAGAGTTTCGTCTCTCGCCCTAGCCGACGGAAGAGTTCCGCCGTCTGAATCGCCTCCGCCGACCTCCTCTCTGGCGATCGTCGTTGGGATTGTTCTTCCTGGAGAGAACCTAGCAGTTCGTGGAAGTGCAAGGTGTAGTCGTTCTTCTCCCAGCTCGTGTGGATTGCTGTAGAGACGTAGACAATATTCTACGTGAGAACTCTTGCAAAGCCGACGAAGGCAATCTTCTTCTTGGAGCATCTAGGTTGGATTTGATCCAATCCCGTCAAGGTAATTTCATACCTAGCATTTTGATTAACTTCTTGATTCAATATTCATGGTCGATCCGAATCTTTTGGGTTGTTTCTCTTCATTTCCGCTGCGCCTACATTTGATGTATGGTTCTAGAAAAACCCAACAGCTCCAAGGCTATAAAAAGGACCCCTTAGATCTGTCTTCCTCATCCTCTTGAGATCCTAAATTCCAGAGCTTCGTGCCACAGCATATAGAGGAAGGTTTAGAGAGATACTCCCACAAATCCATAAAGGCTTAAGGAGATCCGTGGAGAAGATCTCAACACGCGTCATCATTGTGACGAAAGACCGCATCGACTACAATCATACTCTGCGGGTCTTCGTCTACTTCTCCAAGAGATCCACATAGAGGGAGTTTTTATATTATTGTCTTTCTATTTCACATCTTCTCTTTTAAATTGTGTAGTAAATTCGCCTCGTATTGGCGACTAGGTCTGGGTAGGACTTAGGGCAGAAATTCGCCTCGTGTTGGCGACTAGGCCTCGGGTGTAGGTCTAGGGGGTGCTTGAGGCCATATCCGGGGAAGGGTTTGCTAGAGCGGCTTGAGGCTGTATCTGGGGAAGGAAAGGCTAAAGCCAACCGGTTCGTGGGGATACGAGTCGGTATAGAAAACAAAAAGAGTCTTTCATATTTCGCTTTGATTTCTAGCGTCATTGAAATCAAAATTTTGTAATCAATTTTATTAATAATAATCATGTCTCTCTTTGTGTAATAAAATTGATTTTTTCTTCATTTCTCTAAATTGTTTATTATCCTCTCCTTTATTATAAAACAATTTAGATCTTTAAACAAAAGCACTATTTTGATTTCTTATCATAAGCAAGTATTTCAAAATATAATATAAGTTTTTAAAACCCTTATTCACCCCCCCCCCCCCCCCTCTAAGGGCGCCTACCGATCCAACAAGTGGTATCAGAGCTAGGTTATTCCAAACAGCTTAACAACTAGGAATAATGGCATCTCATGATCTCGCTTCTATTAGTGGGGCAAATTTTTATGAAGAAGAAAAATCACCAGCACCACCTTTATTTATAGGGAGAAATTATAAAGGGTGGAAAATTTTAATGGAAAAGTTTATTTAAACTTTAGATATTGAAGCATGGAATCTAGCAATAGTAAGACCAGCGGATGAATCAAATAAAAGGAACGTCATCTAAATGCAAAAGCCAAACACTATTTATTTTGTGGTCTATCAAATGAAGTCTTCAAATTAATATATTGTTTTTCTAGTGCATACAAAGTATGGAAATTTCTTGAAGAAATGTATGATCTTCCTCTTGCAGGGATGGAACAAACACAGGAGGAGAAGGACATACAAGCATCCACCAATATTCAAGAAGATCTCTCTTGTAGCAAAGCCATGGAGATCATGGAAATTAACTTAGAAAAGGAGAGCAATACATCAAGAGAAAAAGAAGATGAAAATTCATCTATGATGGAGGAAGGCCTAAAAGATGACGAAGGAACTTCATGTTCACATTTTGCCTGTTCCAAAAGCACTGTAAGGAAATCAAATCATCTTATTGTTTGCAACTCTATTTCTACTTTACAATGGCTACAAATTACAAAGCGCAAAATTAAGAAATTGAAAAATGCAAATTGCAAATTGCGCTTAGAAAATAAAAGTTTAAAAGCAAAAGTAGAATCAAATGCTAATTCATGTAGTCTTACCCATGTCTCTTTGAATGAAACTATTACACCTTGTTTAGAATTTAATAATTTAAAATAAAAATACAATGGACTTGAAAAGGAACTTCTTATTGTAAAAGAACACAATGAAAAATTGTCTTTAGAAAATTCAACTTTAAAAAATGATTGTGCTATGTGTACAAGTTATAAAATTAAAATTAAAGAGATGGATGAAACATTTGATGAATATAGAAATAACTATCAAAATCATATTGATTCAATTATTTCCATTCTTAAAAATAGCACAACCGCTTATAATAAAGTTAGACATAATTTAAAAATTATAATAATGAATTAAAAACTAAAATCAACTTGCTTAAGGAAATCATAAAGAAAAATTCTCAAAACATACATTCTCAATATAATGTAAAATCTGAAAGCAAGTTGAATATGATTTCTCAAAAGTTGAATAAGTCAAACAATGGAAATAAAAAAGTTCAAGAGATTGAAAATGAAATTCCAAAATACAATCATTACTATCGTTTACAACATCAATCTTCTCCCAACGTAAAATTAAATGTTCATAAATTTCCTATGAAAAATACTTTCAATAATCATTACAATTATAATCTTAAAGATAAAGATAATCACACTGAAAATTTGATACATAAAAATAATATTAAACAAGGTTTGAATGGAGACCCAAAGTTAAAAATGAAACACAAACTTCACTCAAAAGGGCTCATTCACTTCCATCTCCCCAAAAGCAAACACGATGTATTTGTGTACCCAAAGGAACTGTCATACCCGGTCCTCTTTGGATACCTAAATCTCTCATTCATTAGTATCTAATCATTTGCATGAAGTAGAAATCAACAAAAAATAAAATATCAATTATTCTACTTTATGATATGCTTTAATGTCTGTCTATTTTGTGTTTTTTTTAAGCTATCATGTTATGGTCATCTTATATATTATCGGAAATATGATCTTATCTCTTAAAACTTAATGAGTTTATAAATCAAATTAATCAAAATTCAAAATCATATTTTATTTTGATGACCAATCTATTTCTATTTAAATCATTGCCTATAATTATCATATAGCATTCATATAAATTGAACTATAAATTTGCTATAAGATATTTCAAATTAAATCCAGTTATTAGACTATTAAGCTTTTTAGCCTTCACCAATAAGTGGTTTAGAGAAATAACTTGATCTAAAAGAAAGTTCAAGATCTAAATAAAAGCTCAACTTTCAATATGGTTGTCTTTGTTCACAACAAAAAATTATATTGTGTTCACTCCTTGATGTCAAACATGATCTAAACCATCACTATTATTCACCTATCAAAAATCACATATATATATTCAAAATTCATAATTAAAAGAAAATCACTAAAATGTATTGAAAGAATTTACCTTCATAATGAATATTGAATTCACAAGCACCACCAAGATCTATTGATGTCCTTTGCTAAAATTCTCTAACATCATATATCATAAGTCTTATCAAAAGTCTTCTAAAAACAATTATTTCTATCACAATAATGTGAATTATAATTGATATAATAATTGATGACAATTGATATTATAATTACATACCATGGTTGGTGTATTATGTGTGTATTGTGATTTATTTCAAGTTTAGACCTTTGAATCATCTTGATATCAAATCAAATTAAATCATCACTTCTTTCTAGGTCTCTAAGTTGAAGCACAATCAAACCTTGATATAACATTAATCTCAAACTTATCATACTAACATTATCACCTAGAGAATATTTGTGTCTATGTTAGGCTTTATATGTTTACCAAGATATACATGCTGGGTATTCTCATCTCGGGCTTATCCATGAAATTCTTATGCATGAACATTATTTTTAATCACTAAAATCATGCATATTTGATTTGTTCATTCATGTCTTCTCATGCTTACATTTCCTATCATTTTCAAACTACACTATATTGATAAATATAAGCCTTAAAAAAATTAAAATGGAGATATAATAAAATATATCTCATGCAAAGTTTATTTGGTAAAGTCATATACAAAATCCCTAATGTTTCATGCAATTTGCACTATCTAGACATCTCCTAAAATTCTGAAATTTCTGCATGAAATTACTATTAGGACACTTAATCAAGATCAACAATTAAAAATTTCAAAATCATCAAAAATCGTGTACTGTTTCCCGCGCTAGTGCTAACGTCGGCGCTAGCGCACCTATTTGTTTTTCTGTATTTTTAAAATTTTGAAAAATTCTTACAAATATATTAATCTATATGTACTATTTATTTTTGCACTTCTGATTATATTTCACTTTTGAAAAATCAAATATAAAAATACAAAAGCCAAATTACAAAATATATGTTTTGCCTTTTTGTTCCTTGTCATTTGTTTAAAGTCTATTTTTTATGCAAAAATCAAATACAAAAATATAAAACATTAAAACTATAAAAAAAACTGTATGGATTTTCCTGTGAAAATCAAGCATGATTTAATCTATTATTTAGAACTTCTTTAATGTTGCAATTTATCTTTTCAAACTACTTTGAACATTGTTTTCATCATGCTTTGATATATCTATTAATATATGCATCAATTATATTGTAGAAGTTGTGTAGAACCATGCTTAACATGCCTCTAAGTATGAGTAAATGTTTTATGTTTGATAATGATCGCTATTCACTCACTTATTTTGGCATTGTCTACTTATGTGTTCAATCTAAGAATGCTTGTGTATGTTTTGTTTTAGTACAATGAATTAAAATTGCACAAGTATCTTACCTACACTACCTTTATTTGCACTTTTATAAAGGTAAGAAAAATGGTTATGTTTTCATAAATTATATTGGTTTGCAAAACAAGTGTATTCGGAGAACTTTGTACAAAAAAAACATAAAATAACGTGACAAAGATAACTCCACCAAGCACTACTTGAACCTCCTGATAAGTCTTAATAAGCGTTGTGAGGTTGAGCACCTTGAAAAGAATAGTAAAGTATCTTGTGCAAACCTTATCTTTCTTTCAAAATAAAAACCACTTACTCTTAAGTACACCGGATCACAAAAACAAATCAATATTGAAGAATAAAATTGTGTGATCCCCCAAGCACTACTTTGCACCCTGATAAGTCTTAATGAGCATTGTGTGTGCAAAGCACCTTGGTAGTTGTAAATTTTTTTGTGCATTGAAGTTTGTGGAAGTAAAACTATTTGTGTTTTATTGTGCTCTTTACTTTACATATTTCTTGTATTTGTGATTAAAACATTTGTTTACTCTATTCAAAATACACTTATGTGCACATCATTATCTTCCATAACACTTCTTCTCATGAATATTGGATCCTAATGCAAATTCTATACTACTCTTTATTTATGAAATGCACTAGATAACCTAGCATGCTTTCTACAATGTTTGGTATGTTTTGAAATTGTGAATTAAAATAACATTGTAGTAATCTCTTTTTGATAACATTATTTCATGCTTGGTTACTTTATTGTTAGACTTAAAGATTTCAATTGAACAATGATTTACAAAAACATCTTCTTTATGAAATTTAACTCATATATCTTTTTATGGATCATCATTGAGCAATTTTGGGAAGCAGTTATAGAAGGAGCTAGCGCAGACGGTAGCTCGATGCACAAGATGAATTTCGACAGGGTTTCCTTGGAATGAAAGATACGCACGCGAAGAATATTTCCTAAATCAACCCAGTGCCAGCGCATGCACTAGCTCGTTCTCATATAAAAGGAGCCCTCTTCTCTCGTTTTCAACACACATGCTTGAGAGAGGATGAGTGTTGAATCCGACAACCTGTCTCTTGAGTTCAGACCCACTGGGGGGTGTAACCAGCGCCTACTTATCCCTCACTTACGCTCTTGACTGTAGATGAAGAACTAGGAACAGACCCAAGGCTGTAGCGAGGAGGTTCCGCCACACTCTCGGAAGATCTTAAAGAGCTTCCCCTCCCAAACCAATGCTCAGTAGGGCACCTTAGAGGCACTAGAAGCCAACCAAAACATGCCTAGGAGGAGAGATCCTAATAGACCGGGTCTCCTCCAAGGTGCCCTTAAGGGTCTATTTATAGATTCTCTAGTGTGAACTACAAATAGCATGAATCTGCCTTTTAGTTTTACTAACCGCACCCCAAATTGGTCTGCCAATAGCCTAACTCCGCTGTTCTGAAGGGCTATTGGCAACCCATGAAGGTTAACTAGGTAATTTCCCCCTTAAAACGTTCTGGGCTAGTGGTCCGTGAAGGCACCACTTTCTAGGCTTCTCGCACACTAGATTCCACTGGGCGATTGGTCCGTGGAGGCACCACTCGCCTAATCACCTGGCCTGCTTGGCGAGTTGGACTCCGCTCCTACTTGGCTAGTCTCTCGCGCACTCACCCATCTGAACGGGCGAGTGCCTTGCGAATGGGACTCGCACTAGCCCGGAGGTTCTCCTGCCTCTTCTGGCCTGGCCGAGTGCTCTGCCTGACATGGATCTTGCTTCTTGACCCCCTTTGGATCTGGCGGGCCCATTCGGCGAATACGAGGTTGTACACAATCCCCGCTCTTTGCGAGTGAGTTACGCTTAGAAAGAAGAGTCCAACCCCCAGTATTCAGCGAGTGCTTTGCTGACCTGTAGGGAATCTTTTTGGTGGGACCCTCCATTTTGCTATAAATACTTCCCAGGTTGTTGCTTTCAAAATGTCTGTCCTCCAGTCACTGTTCCCATTTTTCTCCTCAAAGTTCTCGCAACTCTAATGTCGTTCATAAGGCCGATGCCGAGGAAGCTCTCGCAAGGGTTGTTGGATCGCCTTGCCACCGCGCACGGAGAGGATCCTTCCAAGTCCACCCGCTACGCCCCCTGGCTCTCGCAAATGAGAGATCCTTCCAAGCCCTACCGGCTGAAGAAATCCTGGGTGGTCCGGCGAGATCTCTCGATGAAGGAGTCTGCGCCCGAGACCCCCCTCTCTCCAACATTCATCCCGACAATACTGCCAGAGGTAATACAATCCATCTCGCCTTTGAAGCTAACCATGGCGATGCTAAACCTTGACAATTTCAACCACTCACGGAACCTACAGGTGATGGAAGATGGCCCTGGGATCAACTAGGAGGATGCCGCCATTCCCCCACCTGTTCTCGGAGGCGTTCAACCGGCCTAGGAGCCCGTTCTCACAACTACTCCTGGCGGAAGCCGGCCCACACCTGGTGAGTACTTCATTGACTTCTCACCCGCCTTTTGTTTTTTGCCCTATTTTTGACCCTGGTCTCCGCAGCTCTTACCTTTGGGACCACGGGGTTACCCCCTTCCTCGCGCAACTCTCCTGCCCCCGAGACCACTGTCAACTCCCCAGCTCTGGAGCGGGAATGTTCAGCGGATAAAGGCCCCGAGAATAACTCTCCCGCCGCTGATTTGGGCACCACCTCTGGTGTCTCCGACCAGGTTCTTCGACCTGGGAAGGGGAAATTGCTCAACCACCCCAGCCAACCATTCATAGGACAAGCCGACACCTATCACCAATCCCTCGTCGAGCCTTATGTACCTGGTTAGTTGTCCTCACATTATACTCGAGACTTGTATGACAGGGAAAGGCTAACTTTCGCTCTCGCAGGCTTCCACCTGGTCCCGTCGGTGGATCCTCAAGAGGAGGAGGGGTTGATCTCGCCACCTCCCTCACTCTAAGACATCTTAGATTTTCTCGACGACTACGAAGATGCCAGGGGCCTGAAGGAGCGGATGACAGTGCTTTTCTGCAAGCTGATCTGGATGCAGCAGGATCTGGCGAATCAAACGGATGAGCACTGGGCGGCCTTTGAGCGTCGGATAGGCATCCTCGAATGAGACTACACTCATCTTATCGGGGAAATGGAGCACCAGGGAGGCGGGTGTGAGGAGACCTCGCCTGGGAGACATATCACGCGGGCTAGGGACCAAATGCGCTTGGTTAACCAAGAGTTGATAGCAGTTAGTGCATTCCACTACCCGCGAGTGCCTCCGAGGACAGGGAGGCGAGGCCGGGGTCGATGACAGTGGGTACAGTATTAAGCCTACCGGCTCTCACCCCTTGTATGCTCCTGCACCCTTATTATTTCTCCTCCTTTTATGCGCTGAACCAAGACGAGACCTGTTATGTCTCGCGAACAATTTTTGTCTATATTATTTATTCTGTCTTTTTATTGCTTTTACGAGTGCTTTCCTTCACGTTGTACTTTTTCCTTCGCCTGAAGATTCTCGCGCGTCGCTTTCGCCTTCTACCAGCAACCGGGCTGGCTCGAACTCTGAGGTATCAGGATAGCGCGGCCACTATCCGCAACCCACGCTTAAAGAATCCACAGTTTTTCAATAAATAGCAAGCCCATCTACCGCCTTTATTACGCTTTCATCTCTCTCTCTCTCTCTCTCTTCTTGCTCTCGTGATACCACTCGCCTTTTTCTCTAGGATCCTCGCGAGACCTTCCCTTTCTCCAGCGATGAAGAAAGAGGCCGATGACAGGGCAAATTGCGCTCAAGCATTCGCCAACTGCGATTTTGAGACCTGCAACCTCTCGGAAGATGACTTTACCCAGGCCATCGCTGACTATGTTCCACTGGGATTTATCGTGCGCTGCCCTGGGAACCGAGATTGCATAAACTAGTTTTTGCCTGATACACTCACGATCCCCCTCGAATATTTCGAGGTAGGACTCCGCCTCCCGATGTGGCCAGAGGTGCGCCAGAACCTGCGCTACTTCAGAGTTGACCCCGCACAACTCAATCCAAATTCCATCGCCATGCTGGTAGCATTCGCCTGCTACCTGCGCGAGGAGGGGATTGAGTTCTCGCACTCGGTGTTCTGCAAGCTCTTCAACTTCAGGGTTACCCGTGGAGTGGCGTTCTTCTCTGGGCAGTCACAGGAAACTTCGGCGGTTTGTCTTCGTCACAGGAAAATTCGGCAATGTGCCTCTCACTCCTGTGCAGGAGGATGAGTCGCCCTTCCGGCCTCCAGTGCTGGGTGGTTACGAGGCCAAGCTCCGTGTCTTCATCCATAAGCATAGAATGGATGTGGTGCATCTGCGGAAGCACGTCGGCTCGCTATCGCTGGTTCCGTCGGGAGAGGGTAAGCTAAACTATTTCGACCCTAGCTCCCGCTCCTCTCACACTTGCTTCCCTTCTTTTAACCCTTTCCTTGATATAGGAGTTCGAAGCCTTCTCCTCCACTCGCCGAATGCGATCGTGGAGGTCGCTCCCGATGACGCCCTTGTTCTCGCGCGGTCCGCTGCCGCGGCTTGTCGCAAGGATCCGCCTCTCGCAAAGTCTAGCGGCCAAAAGCAGAAGCCCGACATGGCCACCCGCTCCCCCCCCCCCCCCCCAAGCGGGCGAAACCTTCCGCAACTTCTAAGGGGAAGGTGGTCGTGGATGAGACCCCCGGCACGAGTGCTCCTGCTGTGGAGGAATCAGCTGTTCAGATCGTTGTTGCGCCGACGGAGCCCTCCTCAAGGCCGGTGCCGAGAGGGCATCGAAACTTCCCACTCAGCGAGAGGTGTTGGAGTTACCATTGTGATCTAGAAGTGGTCAAACATGTAATCTCACTGCCAACGCGATTTGAGCCTGCAGGGTCGCACATAAGAGCATGTAGAGAAGTTGGTAGATTGACTGTGTTGGTAAATGTTACCAATCACCAAATATAGAATGGGGGAAGTCCAGCAAATGTTGCTGTCTGAATTCGTCGGGTTTACACGGATAGAATTCGTCGGGATTCGTCGGATTCGTCAGGATTCGTCGGATTGTCCCGTGAACACTCGACGAATTGTTACAGAGATCATTTTCTCGGCAAACGTTGTCGTCTGATCGGATTCGTCGGGATTCGTCGGATTGTCCCGTGAACACTCGACGAATTGTTACAGAGATCATTTTCTCGGCAAACGTTGTCGTCTGATCGGATTCGTCGGGATTCGTCGGATTGTCCCGTGAACACTCGACGAATCGTAACAGAAACCCCAATTCTGATGTGTGGTCTGCGGATAGCGATTATTTTAGGTCTGTTTATACTTCGGCTATAAATAGAACTTAATCTTAAGGGTTCAATAGACACGCGAATAGAAGATTTAGCCGACGGAAGAGTTCCGTTCTCGCTCGAACCCTAACCGACGGAAGCGTTCCGCCGTCTTGTTCGCCTCCGCCGACCTCCTCTCCGGCGATCGTCGTCAGGATTGTTCTTCCTGGAGCGAACCTAGCAGTTCGTGGAAGTACAAGGTGCAGTCGTTCTTCCTTCCTAGTTGTGTGCGATGTGATTTGGTGTTCTCCCGGCTCGTGTGGACTTCTGTAGAGACGTAGACATTATTCTACGTGAGAACTCTCCATCCCGCAAAGGAATCAACTCGTGGAGCATCTAGGTTGGATTTGATCCAATCCCGCAAAGGTAATTTCATACCTAGCATTTTGGTTAACTTCTTGATTCAATGTTCATGGCCGATCCAAGTCTTTTTGGGTTGTTTCTCTCTTCATTTCCGCTGCGCCTACATTTGATGTATGGTTCTAGAAAAACCCAACAGTGGTATCAGAGCTAGGTTCTGGTCATGAATGTTGTTTCAGAAGTTAGGTTATTCCAGTACGTGCAAATCTAGGTATTTGGAAGCGTTCTAAATGTCAAGATTTCTTCTTGGAATATCACATTTGATGTGATTTTGTGTGGTTTCTGGTGGTGGGATTTCAAAAAATTTGGTCGGGGCTCTGCCCCGCACCCCGCAAGGGCGCTGCCCCTTGGACCCCGTTAGGGGCTCTGCCCCTAAGACCCCGCCAGGGGCGCGACCCCTTGGAACCCCGCCAGGAACGTCTGGGATTTCGTGGTTATTTCTAATTGTTAGAAATTGTTGTCTCCTTAGCAGTAACCGTCCCTCAATTGGTTAATAAACCCTTGTATTGTTTTGGATTTTGAATCCAACAATGAGAGACGAGCTTGTCTACTGCTTTAAGTCAAGTTGTCTTTGCCTTTGTCCAATGCATGTAAATCTGAAGATTTGGAAGAGTTCTAAATGTCCAGATTTAGCCATTTCGTCTATCAAAGGTTGATAGTCTTATGTTGTGCACATAAGGGATGCATGTGGATTTTAGAAAGCTTGTTTTTCTGTTGATGTGCACTTGATCAAATGTTGATCATGGTTAAGTGTTAACTTATTATTAAAAATTAAAATCCCTTCATAAAATATTAAGTGTTCGGATGCCTTCCGATGGATGACACTCTTCCTGCCTCGATCGATGAAGTGTGGGCTTGCCAAAGCAAGGTGCATTAATCTATCTTGGTAAGGGTGCGAGCAGATAATTGTGATATCCCACTGTCGACATCGGGTCTAGCTTAACTAGGTGACCTCAAAGGTTGAGTGCCTAGAGGCATAGGGTTGGCATGCACCATATGATGGATGCGAATAAGGAGTTATTCACCAGCCATACAAGAGTTGCATGAGGATGCAATTGGCAAGCGTTGCCTACCTAAATAACCGCATTATGAGAGGAACGCCAAAGCGGACTCGTGGTGTTGGTGAAATACGGATCTTGTCCACTAAGAGAGTAGCTCGCATGGACTCTCCGAATTGATAGTGAGGGTTATCAATTTGAATAAAATAGTGGGAGTATTTATTGAAGTCCAAATTAAAATAAATTGTATTTTGAAATTAAGGTACAGATTAAATTCTGCATGAATTCCTGTAGAATTCCATGGCAAGTGGTTCACATTCCACCTTGTCCCTGAGAGCTATCCTTGAGAAGGACAAGCTTAGTGGGACGAACTATATGGACTGGTATAG
This sequence comes from Dactylorhiza incarnata, assembly GCA_033032865.1. Classification (NCBI taxonomy): domain Eukaryota; kingdom Viridiplantae; phylum Streptophyta; class Magnoliopsida; order Asparagales; family Orchidaceae; genus Dactylorhiza; species Dactylorhiza incarnata. The sequence continues at coordinate 13,355,511 of JAWHQI010000039.1, forward strand.
GAACCTGAGAATTGTTCTCAGGCAAGAGCGAAAGCTCTACGTCTTAGAAGAAGAAGCCCCCGTGGTGCCGACCGGGAACTCGTCCCGTGTTGATAAGGATGCTTATAAGAAGTATACCGTTGACGCCTTAGACGTCGAGTGCCTTATGCTTGCCACCATGAACTCTGAGCTTCAGAAGCAACACGAGAACATGGGGTGCAAGGAGATTGACGAGCACCTAAAGAAAATGTTTCAAGGGCAAGCTCGTCAAGAGAGGTTCGATGTCACGAAGGCCTTATTTCAGTGCAAAATGGGAGCTCGAGACTCAGTTAGTACTCACGTACTCAAGATGATTGGGTATATAGAGAACCTGGAGAGACTGGGTTTTCCTCTGGGTCAAGAGTTGGCCACAGATCTTATCCTGCAATCGTTGCTGGATAGTTATGAGCAGTTTGTCTTGAACTACAACATGAATGAAATAGACAAGACACTGCCCGAGCTCCTAGGCATGTTGCGATCTGCCGAGATAAACATGAAGAAGGCCAAGCCTGATAGTCCCATTTTGATGGTACATAAAGGCAAGGGTAAGGCCAAGGGCTTCAAGAAGACGAAGGTGGGACCTAATTCACATCTTGAGCCCAAATCTTCTGCGCTGAAAAAGAAGAGCACCGTGAAGGAAGGGAAATGCCACCACTGTGGCAAGGCTGGTCATTGGAGGAGGAATTGTCCTTCGTACATTGACGGTCTGCGGAAAATGAAGGGAGGTATGACTTCCGCTTCGAATATTTACGTTATAGAGATAAACCTTTCTGCTCCTTCATCTTGGGTATTGGATACCGGATGTGGTTCTCACATTTGTACAAATGTGCAGGAACTGGGAAGGAGGAGATTGCTGAGTAAAGGAGAGGTGGACCTGCGCGTCGGCAATGGAGCAAGAGTTGCTGCTGTAGCCGTAGGGGTTTACCGTCTTTCTTTGCCCAGTGGGCTTGTAATAGAACTTAATAATTGTTATTATGTTCCGGCCATAACTAGAAACATTATATCCATTTCATGCTTAGACATGATTGGATTTTCTTTTATAATTAAGAACAATTGTTGTTCTATATTTAAGAATGATGTTTGTTATGCTGTAGCTCAATTGTTTAATGGTCTTTATGTTTTGAACCTAGATCATCCGATCTATAATGTAGATAATAATAAAAGACTAAGAACAAATGACTCAAATCCTACATATCTCTGGCATTGTCGTTTGGGCCATATAAATGAGAAACGCATATCCAAGCTCCATAAAGATGGACTATTGGACTCATTTGATTATGAATCATTTGAGCGATGCGAGTCTTGTTTGTTAGGCAAGATGACTAAAGCCCCTTTCACTGGTTATACTGAGAGGGCTGAGGACCTCTTGGGTGTTGTACATAGTGATGTATGCGGGCCCATGAGTTCTATGGCTAGAGGTGGGTATTTCTACTTCGTTACATTTACTGATGATTTCAGTAGATACAGATACGTGTATCTTATGAAGTGCAAATCCGAAACTTTTGAAAAGTTCGAAGAGTTTAAAAATGAAGTGGAGAACCAATTGGGTAAAAAGGTTAAAGCACTCTGATCTGATCGAGGTGGCGAATACCTGAGTCATGAGTTCTGTGATCATCTGAAAGAGTGTGGTATTGTATCACAGCTCACTCCACCTAGGACACCACAGCATAATGGTGTGTCTGAGAGGAGAAATCATACTCTGTTAGACATGGTACGGTCGATGATGAGTCATGCAGACTTGCCTGTTTCCTTTTGGGGTTTTGCTTTAGAGACTGCTGCAATAACACTGAATCGCGCTCCAACGAAAACGGTTCTAAAGACACCATATGAGATATGGACTGGGAAGCGTCCTAGTATGTCATTCATTAAAATTTGGGGTTGTGAGGCATACGTACGACGTCAAATGCCTGACAAGCTGGAACCCAAATCAGATAAGTGTTATCTGGTGGGATATCCTAAGGAAACGAAAGGATATTACTTTTACCTACCGTCTGAGGGCAAAGTGTTTGTCGCAAGGACGGGTATCTTCTTGGAGAAAGAGTTCTTGTCAAGAAAGACGCAAAAGGTAGAACTTGAAGAAGTTCAAGAACCACAAGTAGTGAATGAACCAGAGTTGGATTCTGAGCCAGGACTACAAGATGTTGTAGCTGGAGTACCTGCTCAAGAGACACAAGTCCTACGTAGATCTGGTAGACCAAGATTTGAGCCTGAGAGATATGGATTTCTCGTGTCTCAAATAGGTAATGTGTTGCCTATGGATCATGATGATGAACCAGCGACCTACCAAGAGGCTATGAATGGACCGGACTCCGACAAATGGCTTGAGGCTATGAAATCCGAAATGGACTCCATGTATACAAACCAAGTTTGGAACTTGGTGGAACCACCTGAAGGGGTACGACCCATAGGGTGCAAGTGGGTCTTCAAGAAGAAGACCGACATGGATGGGAATGTACAGACATTCAAAGGGCGACTGGTGGCTAAGGGTTTCAAGAAAATTCATGGTGTTGACTATGATGAGACTTTTTCCCCTGTTGCCATGGTAAAGTCCATTAGGATATTGCTTGCTATTGCTGCGTATTATGACTACGAGATCTGGCAGATGGATGTCAAAACGGCTTTCCTAAATGGAAACCTCCTTGAGGAAGTGTACATGACACAACCCGAGGGTTTTGTATCCCCAAATGAAGCCACTAAAATATGCAAGCTGAATAGGTCCATCTATGGATTGAAACAAGCCTCTAGAAGTTGGAATCTTCGTTTTGATGAGAAGATCAAAGAGTTTGGTTTTGTCAAGAATGAAGATGAACCGTGTGTTTACAAGCGAATCAGTGGGAGCATTGTTGTCTTCCTGATATTGTATGTAGATGACATACTGTTGATCGGGAATGACATACCTACCCTGAAAGTTGTTAAGAACAACCTAGGGAACTTCTTTTCTATGAAGGACTTGGGTGAAGCGACTTACATACTCGGTATTAAGATCTATAGAGATAGATCGAAGAAGTTGCTGGGTTTGACCCAGAGTACGTACATTGAAAAGGTGTTGAAGCGGTTCAACATGCTTGAGTCCAAGAAAGGATTTTTGCCCATGTCTCATGGTGTGAATCTCTCTAAGGACCAGTGTCCAAAATCTTGTGAAGATAAGGACCACATGAAGTTGATTCCATATGCTTCGGCAATTGGGTCAATCATGTATGCAATGTTATGTACTCGACCCGATGTCTCTTTTGCTTTGAGCATGACTAGCAGGTATCAGTCTGATCCCGGTGAATGTCACTGGATAGCCGTAAAGAATATCCTGAAGTACTTGAGAAGGACTAAGGAAGAGCTCGTTGTAAGTGGTTACACGGATGCCAGCTTCCAAACTGATAGGGATGATTCGAAGTCTCAGTCAGGGTTTGTGTTTTTCCTGAATGGAGGAGCTGTGAGCTGGAAGAGTTCCAAGCAAGAGACAGTTGCTGATTCTACAACTGAGGCCGAGTATATCGCTGCGGCAAACGCAGCGAAGGAGGCTGTATGGATTAGGAAATTCATCGGCGAGCTTGATGTAGTTCCTAGCATTGTTGGTCCCGTAGTTCTCTACTGTGATAACAATGGTGCAATTGCACAATCTAAGGAACCTAGATCCCATCAGCGCTCCAAGCACATACTTCGGCGGTTCCATCTTATTCGTGAGATTGTCGAACGAGGAGATGTGAACATTTGCAGAGTGCCGACTGCGGAGAATATTGCAGATCCACTGACAAAGCCTCTCGCGCAGAGAAAGCATGATGGTCATACTAGATCAATGGGTATACGATACCTGAGTGATCAACTCTAGTGGGAGTCTTGTGGGTTGCATGTAAAATAAATATTCTGTTGGCTGTTTAATATTTATTCATATGATGAATTGTGTACCAATGATTTCCTTTTACAATTAATGGCAAATTCTTTTATTACGATATACTGTTTCTATATGATAGAATAAAATTCGTGATAAATACCCTTAGAATGTTCGCTTCCATAGGACATCAAGTACGTGACTTGAATGTGAGAGCCTATGATTTCGAAGCTTCATTCTTAAAAGGTCCCTAGTCGAGGTATCATCGTAGAAGCTAAGGGTGATGATGATACATTAAGACTAGCATGTGTGTTGACTGATGACCGGTTCTCACAGGTCATGATATTGTGATATCAAGTCATCACGTGGGTACTTGTTAGTGAACAAGTTGTACTGGACAGACCCAACCTGAGACTACTTTGTGGATTGTTACTTAAAAGTGTCACAAGTAGGTTTCATTTGACAATGGTGTTGTGGTCCTTTGACCTGAAGTCACAACATTCATCGAGTGAGGAAGAGCGTGCTTTGATGTCATCTAAAGTCTTCCTTGAAGAAGGTTGATGATAAGGGTGGTCGTTGGGTACGTTACGAATCATTTGGGTGTTTGAGTGTGAGTAGATATGGGATTTGTCCTCCTATATAACAGGAGTTGCATCCATGGGCCCTTTGGTGGAATTGGACTGAGAAATGCATGGCCATGCTTGGTTGAGTCAATATGTGATATTGAGCTCACCATTCTCTGGAAGTCCGTTCTAGATCAAGAAACTTGGATGGAGCTATTAAGAGGGTGACACGGTCCATGCCTCTAGTTCTTTCCGGATGTAAGGGACAAAGGGACAAAGACAACGCTGGAACATTGGTCATAAAGGCTTATGAGTTATGAACTCTTATTGCTTGGGTAGCAATGATGCATTGCTAGATGCCGCTCATTGTTTGTGATGTTTTTGGTTTGATACTTTCAAGATCAAGTGGGAGACTGTTGGAGTTACCATTGTGATCTAGAAGTGGTCAAACATGTAATCTCACTGCCAACGCGATATAAGCCTGCAGGGTCGCACATAAGAGCATGTGGAGAAGTTGGTAGATTGACTGTGTTGGTAAATGTTACCAATCACCAAATATAGAATGGGGGAAGTCTAGCAAATGTTGCTGTCTGAATTCGTCGGGTTTACACGGATAGAATTCGTCAGGATTCGTCAGGATTCGTCGGATTGTCCCGTGAACACTCGACGAATTGTTACAGAGATCATTTACTCGGCAAACGTTGTCGTCTGATCGGATTCGTCGGGATTCGTCGGATTGTCCTGTGAACACTCGACGAATTGTTACAGAGATCATTTTCTCGGCAAACGTTGTCGTCTGATCGGATTCGTCAGGATTCGTCGGATTGTCCCGTGAACACTCGACAAATCGTAACAGAAACCCCAATTCTGATGTGTGGTCTGTGGATAGCGATTATTTTAGGTCTGTTTATACTTTGGCTATAAATAGAACTTAATCTTAAGGGTTCAATAGACACGCGAATAGAAGATTCAGCCGACGGAAGAGTTCCGTTCTCGCTCGAACCCTAGCCGACGGAAGCGTTCCGCCGTCTTGTTCGCCTCCGCCGACCTCCTCTCCGGCGATCGTCGTCGGGATTGTTCTTCCTGGAGCGAACCTAGCAGTTCGTGGAAGTACAAGGTGCAGTCATTTTTCCTTCCTAGTTGCGTGCGACGTGATTTGGTGTTCTCCCGGCTCGTGTGGACTTCTGTAGAGACGTAGACATTATTCTACTTGAGAACTCTCCATCCCGCAAAGGAATCAACTCGTGGAGCATCTAGGTTGGATTTGATCCAATCCCGCAAAGGTAATTTCATACCTAGCATTTTGGTTAACTTCTTGATTCAATGTTCATGGCCGATCCAAGTCTTTTTGGGTTGTTTCTCTCTTCATTTCCGCTGCGCCTACATTTGATGTATGGTTCTAGAAAAACCCAACAAGAGGTTGATGAGTCCCATTTATATACACTTTTATGGACTCATCTGGGCTAGTTTTCCTGCTTTTTCACTTCAATTTCAGTTCTTAATTGCTTATATTTTACTTGTTCGCGCTTTCACTTTAAGTGCTCATTTAGACCCGTTGTGGTGTGCAAGTGCGCACTATTTTGTTGGGGGCAAGCACATTGTGCTCCCCATTCTTTTTCTATTATTGTACTTGTGCTGGAGGTGTGTTCCCAGCGTGTGGTTTCATTGTGCAGGTGGTCAGATCATCCATATTGTCCAGAATTCATCCTGTATGAATTGCATGGTCGTGCGTTTTCTTGACGCACGGTCGGTTGCGATCGTGCGTTATGATCGGCTGGGCAATATGGTGATCTTCCCCGCTCGTGTGTTTTCTTCACGCACGGTTGGCCTCAACCGTGCGCGAACAAAACGCACGACCTCCTAAATGTTGTCGGTTTTCGAGTTTTCTGAATTTACCCGTGCATTCTTTACGCACGGTCGGCTTCGACCGTGCATGAGTAAAACGCATGGGCGCACCTGCTTCGTCTTCCTGGCCTTTATGTTTGTTAAATATCGCACGGTCCACTCACGGTCGTGCGTTCGACCGTGCGTGACCAATTTCTAACCAGTTTTCTATAAAAGCGCAGATTTCGGCCCTAATGAGGATGGATCTTCTTTCCCGCGTCCAAGAGCTCTAGTTCCGTGCCATTTTCGCTGCTCCATCGCCGCCCACCATTTGGAGGTGCTCCGGGCATATTCTTCATGCCAATCTTGAGCTCGAGTATCCTCTCAGCCTCCTCCATCATTCAGAAGCTTCCAAGCTCCATTTCAACGGATTTTGCACTATATCCTTGGAGTTCTCCGGCAAGATCGTGGCTGAAGGCTATTGACGAAGAAGACGGGTCCATTGGGAGGTAGTGACAGCCCTCTTCTACCCCGGATGGCAGTTGAAGACCGAGCCCGGACGAGGATTGACAACCCTAGATTCTCGCCGTGAATCTCCGACGAGTCTTCGTGCTTCGGTTGTAATCTTACCTCCTCCTTGTTATTTTTGCTGATTCTATTTAATGTGTGAGGTTGTATGTTTCTATATGAATGTTGTCCATAAACCCTAAATATTATTAGTGTAATTTTCCATGGTTTTGTGGTTATGTTTGTGGTTTATGTGATTTGAGGAGCGCCCATTCCATCCTCCATCCCACTGTCATGTTCGTGTGCCGCACTAGCACTTGCTAGTGGCATTCTTGTCGACGAGGTGCTTGCGACCCTCATTCCATTTTCCTACTCATCCATCCGCCTAGTGAAGCGTGGCATAGCGGCCCGTGTAATCCATTCGCCTAACGAAGCAGTGCGCTCAAGGCATGCACATTTTGATTCCGCTAGCCTACTTGTCCATCCGCCCTTGCGAAGCAGCGCGCTCAAGGCCGTCCTAGTCTCCATCCCGCCAAGCGAAGCATTGCATAGCGACATTGCATATGAGTAGTTGTAGTATTTTCTCTTTATTTCCACAAACCAAAACCCCCCGTTTCCGCAACCCATCTGACTTAAGGACTTCAATCTCAAGTCCGTTCTCAATAGTAAATGATAAGTAGAAATTATACCTATTTTTAGTATATAATTTAGTTTAAAATTTAATATAAATTAATATTAAATTATGTATTTTTTCATTATAAATCTTTATTTTATATTTTGTCCACTAATTTATCTTTTAATTCTATTTTGTAGGAATAATGTTGCGCCCGTCCTCCTAAGTTGGAGAATGATGTATTTGCTTGAGTTGCCACGTTAGCCGCGCCCGTTCGAGCCGCATAAGTCTAAATAATTTCATGTCGCCGCAACGTCCGCTTCGCCGCGATCTTCCAAGCTACACCAGTCCAAGAAATTAACTCCGCTTCGCCGCGCCATCTTCGCCAATCCATGCAACATGGTCGCGCGCCTAGTCAAAGCTGCACTCGCCGCGACGCCAACTTCGCCAACTCCGCAAGCTCATGCCGAACAAGTCCAAGTTGTACAGCGCCATCGCCGCCATTTTGCATGTCGCTGCCACCTTTGCATGTCACTGCCACCTTTGCATGTCGCCGCCACCTTTTAATTTCCACCACACTCCCATATTTATTTCCAAGAGCCCGTACAACTCCTCTTCATGCATGCATAACCGGCCTCCCTCATTAATGTACCGTTCATTTCTTTTCCTCCCATATAAAATAACCGGTTATTATTATAATTCATTATGCAGTAGCCTATAATTATTATTAAAAAAAACCCACTTCAACTCCTCTTTATGCAGCGGTTTCTCATCCAATTTAAATCAAGGCAGCCAATTTATATCAATTCAGTCGGTCCACATTTGCTAAATTAAATACTGTCTTTCATCTCCCTCCATGTGTGTTGTCATTTCATCTTCCCCCTCCTTCATCTATAAAAGGAGAATGACTTCAAGATACCGGAGGATGTGAAGTATCAAGAGAGTGGAGATAAAAAGTTAGGAGTTTTGAGAGGCACTTTTCCCCTGCCCATTTGGGCAGGTTTGCTCTTCTATTTTCTGTATTTTTATTTCAAGTTAGTTTTATTTCATATTATTTTATCTTAAGCAATGCTCGTATTTCATGTATTCTCTTTTTCATCATGAAATGATAACTTAGTTTAATTTCCCGCAATGTCTCGTTCTTATTTCTTTTTATTTCTCATACCCTTTTAATTTCATAGCAAGTAGTTATAATATTAATTTAGTCTTGATCATTGCGAACATTGAGTGAAATTATCTTTCTCTTTATAATCGTTCTTTTCCATCTACGATTTATTTGTGATTAATATCGGGTTCATATGTCGATGTATGGACTTTCGTATTTGATTTTGTATTCTAGTTAGCCGAGAGGCTCATGCGTACGAATTGATCGCTCACGAATAAAAAGAGTTGATCGCAACCCTCGAGAGAGGATGACGAAAATCTTCTGGATAGGAGTCAAATCCTATAGCGGGATTCACCTCGTTAAAGCGAGTTTTGGGGGTTTTGATTGAAGAATGAGAGTTCAGTCGATCAACCTAATCTCAGTTGGGCGCATTCCTCGAGAGAGGTGCGTTCATAAATCGGGAATCTCCACGGTCAAGGATCGGATTAGACGATTATAAATTATTATGTTTTATTTCATTTCAAGGGTTGTTCTGATCAAGTTAGTTTGTTCTATTTTCGTATTTTCATCACTCTTATAATTTCTCATAAAATTTTCGTCCGATAAAATAATAGTTGTTTTCTCAAAGTAGAAGTACTCGACAGACCCGAGTTTTAATAGGTCCTTGATATTCTTTATATCCTATACTATATTTCGATAGGTACACTTGCCTTAATCGAGTATAGATTGGAGAACATAAATCTCTCTATCAAGTTCTTGGCGCCGTTGCCGAGAAATTCTTTTTTGTCGATATTTTGAAAAGAGAAGACGTTATTACTTTTATCTTTTTATTTTCTTTTTTCTTTTCTCCTTAAATCAAAAAACTTATGTTATAATTAAAATCTTGGAAAGAGAGATTTGGGCTTTCATCCCATCGCATCTCCTAGTACCTTGCGAGCCCTTCACCGGGTAGACCTTGGGAAGTCTAAGACTAATTAAAACAAAAAAAATATCTTTTTTATCTTTCTTTTTGTTCTTACATTAAAAAAAACATTTAAAATTCCCAAAAAAAATTATAAAACATATTAAAAAAAATTTGACCAAAAATATTTTATTTTGTTTTTTTCTGGCTTTATTCTAACTTGTTTTGCAGATGTTCGTGTGGCCTCTCCATCTCCAAATCAGGGACGTGTTCTTTTCCCTCTTTCTCGTTCTTTTTTTCCTTTGCGCTCATGTTCTCTTTTTTTTTGTTTATTTCTTCATACTTAGTTTTCAACATTGGGGACAATGTTGAATTTTAAGTATGGGGGGAGTGTTTTCCCTTTCCTTTTAAATATTCCAAAAATTCCAAAAAAATTATAAAAATACAAAATATCAAAAAAAAAAATATATAAATCCAGAAATTTGCTTTTATTTTCTTTTTTTAGCCCTTTAAAATCACAAAAAAATTAGAAAACTCCTAAATGCAAAAAAAAAAATTAGTATCATACCTTTTTATTCTATTTTCTTATCTAGTATTTGTAGCTTATAAAAAATTTCCCAACAAAAAAGATCATATTCAAAATTCCAAAAAAAATATGAAAAACCTTAAAAAACCAAAAATATAATAAACTCTTGCTTAGTTTCTTTGTTAATTTCAGAAATTTAGTTTGAGTTTATTTATAAACATTTTTACTATTTTTGGTTGGCTAATCTTTTATTTCAACATAGTTTGTTAGATTTAATTTTTAGGTGATTTAGTTTTAAGAAATATCTTATGTTTTTAATTAGATTAGAGTAATTTATTTAGCAACTTTTTCTCTTATATTTCAAGTAGACTCATTTTGTAGTAGTTTTGCTTAACATCTTTGGATTTTAATTATGTCTACCTCGTGCTTTTAGATTCTTAGGAAATTTTAAGCTACTATAGTTGCTCTCTAAATATTTTGGTTTATAATCTATCATTTGTTTAGCCTTTTTAACCCCTTAGCCTTCCCTTATATTTTTTTTAATTTTATTGTTAGATCATATGTCATGGGAATAAAGAGATGTTAGTTTCTTATTTCTTGGTAAACTTATGCAACCCCAAAAAAATAGATGAAGAAAAAAAAGTTCTTATATGTCGTGGAAAATGATATGATAATAGTCTATCATTTTTTTGGTAAACATATAAAAATTAAAAAAGAAAAAAAAAAGAGTGGGGTGAGAGGATAAAATTCATCACCTCCAATCAAAGACCTCTTCATATCCCTTGTCTCCCCCAAAACTTTTTAGCCAATATTATTGTCTTAGATTTAAATTAAAATATTGGGAGAGCATTGGTAGTAGGTTGCATTTTTCCTTAAGTTTCTTTAAAGTTATGGTTTTATAATTTTAATCTAACCTTGTTTGCTAATTACTCAATCTTGTTGGCTAGTTAAATATTTTGAGAAATTTTTGGCTAAATATTTTTCTCTTTTCATGTTAATTTCATAATTTAGGACTTATCTTTTAAATCCCTAAGTTTTATTTTTAACTTTCTTTTGATTTAATAAATTTTTAGTTTAATTGAAAATTTTATTTATGTCTTATAAATATTTCTCATTCTTTTGCTCTGGAATAACAAAAACTCAAGTATGGGGGTATTTGATAAGTAGAAATTATGCCTATTTTTAGTATATAATTTAGTTTAATATTTAATATAAATTAATATTAAATTATGTATTTTTTCATTATAAATCCTTTATTTTATATTTTGTCCACTAATTTATCTTTTAATTCTATTTTGTAGGAATAATGTTGCGGCCGTCCTCCTATGTTTTAGAATGATATATTTGCTTGAGTTGCCACGTTAGCCGCGCCCGTTCGAGCCGCATAAGTCTAAATAATTTCATGTCGCCGCAACGTCCGCTTCGCCGCGCCATCTTCCAAGCTACACCAGTCCAAGAAATTAACTCCGCTTCGCCGCGCCATCTTCCAAGCTACACCAGTCCAAGAAATTAACTCCGCTTCGCCGCGCCATCTTCGCCAATCCATGCAACATGGTCGCGCGCCTAGTCAAAGCCACACTCGCCGCGACGCCATCTTCGCCAACTCCGCAAGCTCATGCCGAACAAGTCCAAGTTGTACAGCGCCATCGCCGCCACTTTGCATGTCGCCGCCACCTTTGCATGTCACCGCCACCTTTGCATGTCGCCGCCACCTTTTAATTTCCACCACACTCCCATATTTATTTCCAAGAGCCCGCACAACTCCTCTTCATGCATGCATAACCGACCTCCCTCATTAATGTACCGTTCATATCTTTTCCTCCCATATAAAATAACCGGTTATTATTATAATTCATTATGACAGTAGCCTATAATTATTATTAAAAAAAACCCACTTCAACTCCTCTTTATGCAGCGGTTTCTAATCCAATTTAAATCAAGGCAGCCAATTTATATCAATTCAGCCGGTCCACATTTGCTGAATTAAATACTGTCTTTCATCTCCCTCCATGTGTGTTGTCATTTCATCTTCCCCCTCCTTCATCTATAAAAGGAGAATGACTTCAAGATACCGGAGGATGTGATGTATCAAGAGAGTGGAGATAAAAAGTTAGAAGTTTTGAGAGGCACTTTTCCCCTGCCCATTTGGGCAGGTTTGCTCTTCTATTTTCTGTATTTTTATTTCAAGTTAGTTTTATTTCATATTATTTTATCTTAAGCAATGCTCATATTTCATGTATTCTCTTTTTCATTATGAAATGATAATTTAGTTTAATTTCCCGCAATGTCTCATTCTTATTTCTTTTTATTTCTCATACCCTTTTAATTTCATAGCAAGTAGTTATAATATTAATTTAGTCTTGATCATTGCGAACATTGAGTGAAATTATCTTTCTCTTTATAATCGTTCTTTTCCACCTACGATTTATTTGTTATTAGTATCGGGTTCATATGTCGATGTATGGACTTTCGTATTTGATTTTGTATTCTAGTTAGCCGAGAGGCTCATGCGTACGAATTGATCGCTCACGAATAAAAAGAGTTGATCGCAACCCTCGAGAGAGGATGACGAAAATCTTCTGGATAGGAGTCAAATCCTATAGCGGGATTCACCTCGTTAAAGCGAGTTTTAGGGGTTTCGATTGAAGAACGAGAGTTCGGTCGATCAACCTAATCTCAGTTGGGCGTATTCCTCGACAGAGGTGCGTTCATACATCGGGAATCTCCACGGTCAAGGATCGGATTAGACGATTATAAATTATTATGTTTTATTTCATTTCAAGGGTTGTTCTGATCAAGTTAGTTTGTTCAATTTTCGTATTTTCATCACTCTTATAATTTCTCATAAAATTTTCGTCCGATAAAATAATAGTTGTTTTCTCAAAGTAGAAGTATTCGACAGACCCGAGTTTTAATACGACCTTGATATTCTTTATATCCTATGCTATATTTCGATAGGTACACTTGCCTTAATCGAGTATAGATTGGAGAACATAAATCTCTCTATCAGTAAACTCCACCTTACTGTGTTCCTTCGAGATCGATACTTGGGGATTCACTCCCACATTTTATATTACTTGAACGATCGGTACACTGCTGTTTCGTGCCGCAGTCTTGCTACCGCCTATAGCGGTGTGCTAAGATTTGCGCTTCAGAGGTATGTGGATGAGGCTGGCGAGCCTCTGCTTCAGTGGGACCGGCGGGCCAACCGGGTCTCCATCTCCAGCCTCCTTCCATCCTGGATGGAGAAGGAAACCACCAGTGGCCAAGCTTATGGCCTTTCCTATGCGCTCTACAGCCGCGAGGGCGCATCCGTCTACGATATCGAGTCCACCCAGACTCTCACGCACCAGGCTGCACGAGCCATGATGCGTGCTCTCGAGTGAACTCATATGTCTTCTCACCGTAGCATGACCATTGCGCGGAACATTGTTGAGGTCAAGAAGACCTGCACCGGCATCTCCTATGAGCTTTTATCCATGAAGCAGCAACTGGCGACCGCCGAGGCCCTTCTTGCCAGCCGCCCAGCCCGAAAGGTGAGCACGACTCCTTACAGTTACTCAAGTTCTCGCGCTTCCCTTCTTTCTCGCGTTAATCTTCTTCTTTTTCTTGCAGGACATAGAAAACTATGATACCCCACTCGTGCGGGCGTGCATCCAGGAGGTGCGAGTAAAGGAGTTAGAGGCCGAGAACCAAAGGCTGAGAGATGCCGCTGCTCAGCCACCTCCTGCGGAGCGAGACATTCGACACCTCTACTCTAACGCCGAGTTAGAGAGGCTGAAGTAGAGGTACTCCCAAGGATTAGTGAAGCATATGCTAAAGGTGCTGTGATGGGCTGGCCTCTTAAAGGAAGAGGGCGAGAGGATTCTTGCCCACCACGTGCTTCCCGAGCTCTTTGCCCGGGTGTATCCGGCGAACGAAGCTGTTGATGGATGGGAGCTCGTCGACCTCGCCTCTCCGAGCGAGAGCAGCGGGTATTTTGACAAGGAAGCCGACGACCCCTGAAGGCTCCTCTTTCTTTTTCATTTTGATGTAATGTGAGAGTCAATTCCTTTGTAATTTTCCATAATGAAATGAAATGAAATACATTTGCTTCCGTTTGCTATTGCTGTTCTTATTGTGTATTTTTCCTGCATCTCTCGCATTTATCAGCCGGTAGTTCTCACGCTCGTACGCTATCTTGCATGCTTTCCCATTTTCGCTCATGTGCTCGTATATCGCTTGCGCACCCTTAGCGTCGAGTGGGACACCAGTCTAGGTCGTGACCAACATACTCTCTCCGCAATGCGGTTGCGACCCTTTCGCACTCGCCTCAGCCTTAATAAGACTTGGACGATTTTGTTGATTTCTGGCGGGAACGGAACTGCGCTGAGAACCCACCTCATCCTGCTAAATTCTCGTAGCCCGTGGGTCTGACCAATGTTCCACTGCGCACTCGCCGGGTGGGTGTATTTCTCGAGCGATATCATTCCCCGACGAGTAACCCTCATGATGGGCACCATTCGCCGACCTTATGCTGGGACTTACCCTGTGTTATTTCTTCTCCTTGGGTTTCTCCCTTACTTTTCCTTCCTCAGGGGTCCCCACCAAGTGAGCCTACGACCCTGCCATCTAGATGAGATCCTGTTCAGCGGGTCTGCTCGGGGCCAACCTTTGAACCTGCCACTGAGTGAGCCTACGACCCTGCCTGCTAGATGAGAGCCTGGTCAACGGGTGTGCTCGGGTATAACCATTGAACCTTTCAAACCTGCCACCGAGTGAGCCTACGACCCTGCCAGCTAGATGAGAGCCTGTGGGTCTGCTCGGGGCCAACCTTTGAACCTTTCGAACCTGCCACCGAGTGAGCCTACGTCCCTGCCAGCTAGATGAGAGCCTGGTCAGCGGGTCTGCTCAAGGCACACCTTTGAACCTTTCAAACCTGCCACCGAGTGAGCGTACGACCCTGCCAACTAGATGAGAGCCTGTTCAGCGGGTCTGCTCGGGGACCACCTATGAACCTTTTGAACCTGCTATCGAGTGAGCCTACGACCCTGCCTGCTTGATGAGAGCCTGGTCAGCGGGTCTGCTCGGGGCCAACCTTTGAACCTTTCGAACCTGCCATCGAGTGAGCCTATGGCCCTGCCAGCTAGATGAGAGCCTGGTCAGCGGGTCTGCTCGGGGACAAGCTTTGAACCTTTCGAACCTGCCACCGAGTGAGCCTACGACCCTGCCAGCTAAATGAGAGCCTGGTTAGCGGGTTTGCTTGGGGACAACCTTTGAACCTTTCTAACCTGCCACAGAGTGAGCCTACGACCCTGCCAGCTACATGAGAGCCTAGTAAGTGGGTCTGCTCAGGGCCAACCTTTGAACCTTTCAAACCTGCCACCGAGTGAGCCTACGGCCATGCCAACTAGATGAGAGCCTGGTCATCGGGTCTGCTCTGGGCCAACCTTTGAACCATTCGAATCTGCCACCGAGTGAGCCTACGGCCCTCCCAGCTAGATGAGAGCCTGGTCAGCGGGTCTGCTCGGGGCCAACCTTTGAAACTTTTGAACCTGCCATCGAATGAGCCTACGACCCTGCCAGCTGGATGACTGCCTGGTCAGCGGGTCTGCTCGGGGCCAACCTTTGAACCTTTCGAATCCACCACCGAGTGGGCCTATGACCCTGCCAGCTAGATGAGAGACTGGTCAGCGGGTCTACTCGGGGCCAACCTTTGAACCTTTCAAACTTGCCATCGAGTGAGCCTATGACCCTGCCAACTAGATGAAAGCTTGGTCAGCGGGTCTGCTCTAGGCCATCTTTTGAACCTTTCGAACCTGCCACCGAGTGTGCCTATGGCTCTGCATGCTAGATGAGAGCTTGGTCAGTGGGTCTGCTCAGGGCGAACCTTTGAACCTTTCAAACCTGCCACCGAGTGAGCCTACGGCCCTGCCAGCTAGATGAGAGCCTGGTCAGCGGGTCTGCTCGGGGTCAACCTTTGAACCTTTCGAACCTGCCACCGAGTGAGCCTATGTCCCTTCCAGATAGATGAGAGCCTGGTCAGCGGGTCTGCTCGAGGCCCACCTTTGAACCTTTCGAACCTGCCACCGAGTGAGCCTATGGCCCTGCCAGCTAGATGAGAGCCTGTTTAGCGGGTCTGCTCGGGGCCCACCTTTGAACCTTTCGAACCTGCCACCGAGTGAGCCTTTGACCCTGTCTGCTAGATGAGAGCCTGGTCAGTGGGTCTGCTCGAGGCCAACCTTTGAACCTTTCGAACCTTCCATCGAGTGAGCCTATGGCCCTGCTAGCTAGATGAGAGCCTGGTCAGCGAGTCTGCTCAGGGACAACCTTTGAACCTTTGAAACCTACCACCGAGTGAGCCTATGACCCTGCCATCTAAATGAGAGCCTGGTCAGCGGGTTTGCTCGGGGACAACCTTTGAACCTTTCGAACCTGCCACAGAGTGAGCCTACGACCCTGCCAGCTAAATGAGACCCTAGTCAGTGGGTCTGCTCAGGGCCAACCTTTGAACCTTTTAAACATGCCACTGAGTGAGCCTACGGCCCTGCCAACTAGATGAGAGCCTGGTCATCGGGTCTGCTCGGGGCCAACCTTTGAACCATTCGAACCTGCCATCGAGTGAGCCTACGACCCTGCCAGCTAGATGAGAGCCTGGTCAGCGGGTCTGCTCGGGGCCAACCTTTGAACCTTTCGAACCTGCCACCGAGTGAGCCTATGACCCTGCAAGCTGGATGACTGCCTGGTCAGCAGGTCTGCTCGGGGCCAACCTTTGAACCTTTCGAACCTGCCACCGAGTGAGCTTATGACCCTGCCAGCTAGATGAGAGACTGGTCAGCGGGTCTGCTCGGAGCCAACCTTTGATCCTTTCAAACTTGCCATCGAGTGAGCCTACGACCCTGCCAGCTAGATGAGAGCTTGGTCAGCGGGTCTGCTCTAGGCCAACTTTTGAACCTTTCGAACCTGCCACCGAGTGAGCCTATGGCCCTGCCTGCTAGATGAGAGCTTGGTCAGCGGGTCTGCTCAGGGCCAACCTTTGAACCTTTCGAACCTGCCACCGAGTGAGCCTACGGCCCTGCCAGCTAGATGAGAGCCTAGTCAGCGGGTCTGCTTGGGGCCAACCTTTGAATCTTTCGAACATCACCTGTCAGGCTATTATACACGGATACATAAGTGGAATGAAGTTTAAAGAGTTAATCATTTTAATCATATGAACTTAAGGATAAAAGCGTTTCAGGTCATCGCCACTCCACGTATGGCCTATGGACTCGCCTTCCACATTCTAGAGGCAGTATCCCCCTAACTTCAAAGCTTCTTCCACGACATAGGGGCCCTCCCAATTAGGATTGAGCTTTCCTACCGCGGCAGACATTCCGGCCGTGTCGAACTTTTTTAACACGAGGTCCCGCTTGTCAAATTGCTTGATTCTGACATGCTTATCAATGTACTTAGCCATCCGCCGCTTGACTTCCTATTGTTGAATGGCTGCGAGATCCTGGACCTCCTCGATCAGATCCAGGGAGAGGCACAGCTCCTCCTCTTTCCATCCTCTCCATTCTTCACACTCTCCCCGGTGACCCATACCTGCGGTGTCTTGACCTCAAACTCCATGGGGATAACAACCTCACAACTGTGGGAGAGCTTGAAGGGGGTCTCTCCAGTGGCGGTGTTGGGCGTAGTCCTTAGGGCCCATAGGACCGAAGGTAGTTCCTCTACCCAACTCCCCTTCAAGTTCTCCACTTTCTTTTTGAGTAGGTTCACTATGACCTTATTTGCCGCTTCCACCTACCCATTGCTCCTGGGATGATGGACGGATACGATCCTGTGGTCTATCCCCAAATGACTGCAAAAGCTGATGAACTCTTCACTGGTGAATTGCGGACCATTATTTGTGACTATGGCTTGTGGGAGCCCATGTCGGCAGATGATCTCCCACGACATGAAGTTGCGGATTACTTGGGAGGTGACCTTGGCCAAAACTTCAACTTCCAACCACTTAGAGAAGCAGTCAAGCATAACTAAGAGAAACCTTCTTTGCCCACTTTCCTAGGGGAAAGGCCCTACCAGATCCATCCCCCATATGGCGAACAGCCATGGCGCCGTGATGCTCCTTAGCCTCTGAGCCGACAAAAGTTGAAGCGGGGCAAACAACTGGCATTTTTGGCATTTCTTGGCGAACTTCGCTGAGTCCTTGCTCAAGGTCGGCCAGAAGTCCCCCTGCCTCATTATCCTTGCCTCCAATGTCCCGCTCCTCAAATGACTACCACATTCTCCAGAGTGAACCTCCTCCAGGACCCTCGGGACTTCCTCCTCAGATATGCATCGCACTAGGAGTCCCGAGAGATTCTTTTGATACAAGTCCCCTTCGTGAAGCACATAGTAGGCGGACTTGTTCTGAAAGCGCCTTTGGTCTGGAACCTCTTCCAGAAATTTGCCCATTGTTAGGAAGGTCACGAAAGGGTCCTTCCACGAGGGCCGCTGCTCTATATCCATGAGTTCCCCTTCCTCAATCGATGGGAGGAACAGATCCATCAAGGTCCCTCCGGCCTGAGGACCGAACTTGGCCAGCCGATCCGCTGGGGTACTCTCCTCCATTGGTATGTACCTAATGGAGAAAGTTTTGAAAGTTCCGATGAGACCCCTCACTTTGGCTAGATACCTCATGAGTGTGGGCTCCCTTGCCTCGAACTCTCCCTTGATCTGTGAGGCTATTACCATTGAATCAGTAAGGACCTCCACATCCTGAACCCCCAATTCCTGGGCCCGACACAGGCTAGCGATCACTGCTTCATACTCTGCTTGGTTGTTGGTAAGGGGGAAATGTATCACTAGCGCTTGCTTAATTTTCATTCCGTGGGGGCTTTCCAACACCACTCTCCCTCCTAGAGAGTTCTTTCCTGAGGCCCCGTGGACCAACAACTTCCAGGGTACATGACAAAGGGCTTGCTCCTCTTCCATCTTGATCACATAGTCTGCCATGAAATCTGCCACAACTTGAGCCTTCATCGACAGCCGTGGGATGAAGGTGATGTCAAATTCAATCAGCTCCACCGACCACTTTATGAGTCTCCCTGAATGCTCTACCCCTTCGAAGATTTTGCATAGGGGGTGGTCGGTCACCACTTGGATCGAATGAGCTTGGAAATATGGCCTGATCTTCCCGGCCGAGATGACCAGGGCGAAGGCCATCTTCTCCAAAATTGGGTATCAGAGCTCTGCCTTCTTCAAAACCTTGCTCATGTAGTAAATAGGCAGCTGCTTCTTACCATCTTCCTAGACCAAGGCGGAGCTCACGGCCTTGGCCCCGAATCCGAGATACAAAGCTAGATGCTCCCCCTAGCTCCTTAGGGCCCTGGAGTAGCGGAGCCTTAGTGAGTTGATTCTTTAGGGCTTGGAAGGCCTCCTCACATTCCCTCCTCCATTCAAACTTTTGGTTGCCTCTCAACACTTTTAAATAGGGGGAGCATTTCTCTCCCGCCCGGGAGAGAAACCTACTCAGCCCCACGAGCTTTACAGTCAGGTGCTGGACTTCCATGGCATTTTGTGGCGACCCCAATTCCATTATGGCTTTCACTTTGTCCGGGTTAGGCTCTACCCCGGCCGGTGTAAGGAGGTGACCCAGATACTTCCCCTTGCCAGCCCCAAAGATGCATTTTGAAGGGTTCAGCCTTATCTTGAACCTTCACAGGGTGGCAAAGATCTCTTCGAGGTCCTTGAGGTGGGAGCTCACATCCTTGCTCTTCAGCATAAGGTCATCTACGTATACATCCCAGTTCCACCCCCTTTGTTCCCGGAAGACTCGATCCATCATCCTCTGGTACATTGCCCCTGCATTTTTCAGTCCAAACGACATCATTTTACATAAGTAGCACCCTTCCCTCGTGATGAAAGAGACATCGTTGACGTCTGGAGGGTGCATCCTGATCTGATGATAACCTGAAAAAAGAATCTAAAAAACTCATCACAGAAAAACCGACGACTGAGTCAACCAGCGTGTTGATCCAAGGCAAAGGATAACAATCCTTAGGGCAGGCTTTGTTTAAAAGAGAAAAATCAATACACATCCTCTAGCAGCCATCACCCTTCTTTACCATGACGACATTGGAGACCCATCCTGGATACTGGATCTCCGATACAAAACCTGCTTTGAGGAGCTTTTCCACTTCCTCGCCGATCGGTTCCTCCAGCTTGCAGGCAATGGCCCTCCTCTTCTGTCGGATGGGGCGAGTTCCTGGCTCGAGGTTGAGTCAGTGGCAAGACATGTTCGAACCGATGCTCGACATGTCTGCCGTGCTCTATGCGAAGATGTCCACGCTCCTTTGGATGCACTCCAACATCTTCCTCCTGTCCTCCGGGCCAAGACCCCCGCTGACCTGCACCTTCTCTACTTTTCCCTCCTGGGCGGTGACCTACATCTCGACTACGTCTTCTATCGTCTCAAGCCGGGATGGCTCCTCCCATCTTCCCCCTGCCTTCCTCCCTTCGGCAGGGTCTCCTTTTCCTCCCCAGCCTCCTCCTCTAATGGCTCGGCCTGCTCCCCCTGAGCTTCCTCCATTTCCTCTTCTCGTATGCTGCCCTCTCCTTCTTCTCCAGCCTTCTTTTCTTCTTCCGGCCCTTCCAGCCCCATCATCTCTCTATCCACCTTCTCAGCCTCCGCCATCCAGGAGATGGTGTTGACAGCAGTCACATAGCACTGCCTTGCTACCTTTGCATCCCCCCGGATTCGGACCTGGACTCCTCCGCTATGGTTCAAGCACTAATGGAAGGATGAGGGAATGCACCAGAAGGTGCTGATGAGAGGGCATCCGAAAATCGCATTATAGCTGCTCGGAGCATTGACAATGACGAACCGACAGTTCCTCGGGACCCCTCCCATCATCACCTGGAGGACGACTCCTCCCTCGACCTCCTTCCTCTCCCCTGAGAATCCAAAGAATAGCCCATCCGATTCCTGCACTCTCTTCACCTCCACCTCCATGGCGTCGAAGGTCTTCTTGAAGATTACATTCACGGAGCTCAAATTGTTGACCAAGATCCGGGAGACCGTGAAGTTCTCGATTGTCGTTTGAATCACCAAGGCATCACAGAACGGGTCTTCAAAGTCTGACATGTCCTCTGATGAGAAGGTGAGCTTCTCCGAGGGGGGTGGGGTTTGGGAGGTCAACGCGATGGTCCTCCGGAACATCGCTTGGAAGCTTCTCTTGCGAGTGGCTTCTATTCCAACCCCACCATGGATCACTCCGATCCGTCCCCTGGCTCCTACGTTTGCCCTGTCTTCACACCTATCTTCCCTGTCTTCGGGTAGCACTTCTTCAATCCTTACAGGTCGCTGCTGCTGATGACCTCTTGCCCGCACCACCAAAAACTCTGGGCAAGTGGCCGTCGCGTGACCTTCCTCTAGGTAGAAGTCATAATAGGGCAATGCCACCATTCCCCCTCTTCCTCCTCTTCCTCTTCCACCTCTTCCTCCTCTTTCTCGGCTTACTGCCATGGCTTGCTCCTGAGGGGGGTGAGGGGGTCTGGAACCTTGCCTCCATCCCAGGTGATTGACCCTCCCTTCCCCCTTCCCTGCTAACCTCTTTCCTGACCTCGCGCCGGCCCTTCCTGTGGTCTCCAGGCCAGCCGGTTATTGGGCTCCTGATGCACCCAATCTCGCTGATGTTCCCGAAACCCCTTACCTATGTGCTCATCCCTTCTTCTTCCCTCCTGCTGTCTCACCTTCGGCTCGCTCAGCCTCGCCAACCTCTTCATAAACTCTGGGTTGGCAGCCTCCCCTTTGATCTGTTCCGCCGCCCTCTCCATCAATTCCTCGAAGGATAGAGGGGCCTTCTGCTTTAGGTCCATTTTGAAGAACCCCTCATGCAGCCCCACTATGAAGGCAAGCTAGAGGGGGAACCCTGACACCTCCTGGACTTGCAGGACCTCTTCCTGGAACCTATCCACATAATGGGCCTGTGACTCCCCTGACCCTTGCTTGATTTTGAAGAGTGCCTCTGCGTCCTTCTTCCTCTTCTTTGATATTGAGAAGCGCAATCAGAAGCCCCAACGCAGATCCTCGAACGCATAGATAGAGCCCATGGGGAGCTGGTGGAACTAGTCCCTCACCTTCTCCTTCAAAGTGGTGGCAAAGAGCCAGCACTGGAAGACATCCGACATTGGGAGGATTGAGACCATGTCCTCAAACCACTGCAGGTGCAGGACCGAGTCATCCTTGCCGGTGTAGTAGGACATCTCCGTCCCTCTGAACCCCTCCGAAACTGGGGCCGAGAGGATCAACTTTCAAAAGGGGCTACCTTCCCCGGCTCGGCGATTGGTCCTCTCGCACGGAGTCAGCTCACATACTTCCGCACTCGCTGGGCTACTGAAAAGCTGCCGCCTGGGAGATCTTCCACATTCGCCTTCGCTGCCACTTCCTTCCCAGGCCACTGGCTGGGTGCGTTCTCGCCTATCTACTGGGGAGGAACCACTGGAACGGCGGGTATCTCACACTCGCTCCTTATTCCGAAACCTAGCTGCAAGGTAAGCAGGATCTCCCGCCTGAGGCCTTCGAACATTTCCATCGTCACCTCTTTCGCGGGTGGCTGCGAGTGGCCCTGGTCCGATCCTTCTCCTCCATCTCCAGCCATGGAGCTTAGCTTGAGATTTTCTTGCATAGGCTATGGTCCACGCTCACCGCACCAAAAATGTTGAATCTTGCAACCGGTCTCTTGAGTTCGGACCCACTGGGGGTGTAACCCGCGCCTACTTCTCCCTCACTTACGCTCTTGAATATAGACGAAGAACTAGGAACAAACCCAATACTGTAGCGAGGATGTGCCACCACACTCCCAAAAGATCTTAGAGAGCTTCCCCTCCCAAACCAATGCTCAGCCGGGCACCTTAGAGGGCACTAACAGCCAACCAAAACTTGCCTAGGAGGAGAGAGCCTAAAAGATTGGGTCTCCTCCAAGGTGCCCTTAAGGGTCTATTTATAGATTCTCTAGTCTAGACTGCAAATAACATGAATCCGCCTTTTAGTTTTACTAACTGCACCCCAAATTGGTCTACCAACAGCATAACTCCGTTGTTCTGAAGGGCTATTGGCAACCCATGAAGGGTAACTAGGTAATTTCCCCCTCAAAACCTTCTGGGTGAGTGGTCTATGAAGGCACCACTCACCAGGCTTCTCGTACACTAGATTCCACTAGGCGAGTGGTCCGTGGAGGCACCACTCGCCTAATCACATGGCCTGCTTGGTGAGTGGGACTCCTCCCCTACTTGGTTGGTCTCCCACACACTCACCCCTCTGAACGGGCGAGTGCCTTGCGAATGGGACTTGCACTTGGCCGGAGAATCTCCTGCCTCTTCTGGCCTAGCCGAGTGCTCTGCCTGACATGGATCTTGCTTCTTGACCCCCTTTGGATCTGGGGGGCCGACTCGGTGAATACGCGGTTGTATATTGAGTGCCTAAATTCCAGAGCCCTATTCTGCCGAGATTTGATCTCCCACCAAAAGTTCTGTGAGTTTCTGAAGGAGGATTTCTTCACGCCGCATCCAATCGACGATCGCTTCAACCACGCATATTCTACAGCGATCTCTCATCTCCAATTTCAAAAGTTCTTTGGAGGGAGTTTTTCATATTGTTGTTATTCATTTCATCTCTTATTTCTTGTAATCGTGTATTGAATTTGCCTCATATTGGCGACTAGGTCTAGGTAGGACTTAGGGAGGAATTTGTCTCGTGATGGCGACTAGATCTAGAGTTAGTTTAGGGGGTGCTCGAAGCGGTATCCGAGGGAGTATTGGCTAGAGCGGCTTGAGGCCGTATCCGGGGGAGGATAGGCTAAGACCACCAGTTCGTGGGGATACGAGTCGGGATAGAAAACAAAAAGACTTTTTACTATTCACCTTCGATTTCTAGCGTCATAAAAAAAATCAAGTTTTGTAATCTTATATTTCAAGTTAATAAAATCATGTCTCTATTGTATTTCATTCGAGTTGTTTGGTTTTTCTCTATTTTGATCTCTTAGCTTTTCAAGTAATTTAAAATATAATAAAAGTTTTTAAAACCCCTTTTCACCCCCTCTAAGGGCGCCTACAGATCCAACAGGAGTTACCAAAGATTACCTTAGGGCCTTCCTTAGCCTTGTAGTTTTATAGCACATCTTTTGCTCCAATCATATGCATGAAGCATCCACTGTCCAAGTACCACTACGGGTTTGTGGTAGAACAATCTCCTTTTTGGATATAAAGTTAAACATTAGTATGAACCCTCACTTGCTGGTGTCCCTTTCTTCTACCATCATAAGAAGTTTTGAAAGAATAAGTGGGTCTTTCAGGATACCTCCTAAGCTGAAGAAGTGCTGGTTTATTATGTCAGCAATTTTGGCATTGTATCCAATCTTAGTGCAATAAAAGCATTTAGAGTTGTAGTGGGAAATGAGAGAGGGAGGTCTAGATGTGTTAAAAACTTTTGCTGGAAACATGCGTCGAGAAGAAGTTGATGCATCTTGCGTCAAATGTAATTCGACGTGTCTGCAGAGCTGCGCCAACAATATGTCGATGCAGAATATTGGTTGCGTCGAGTGTAATTCAATGCACCTTCATACCTGCTTCGAGTATGGGTCAAACCATATGCAAAACTCCGTTGAGTTGCATTCGATGCGTATTTGAAATTACGTCGAATTCTATTCGACGCATAATTCTTTTTATTAATAATCTGACGATTATTGATTGAATTTTCTAAGGGATGCTTGCCTAGTATTCGTTTTTGATTAAAATGTTTACCCTAATGAATACAGTGATCTTATTTGGGTTGTTATTCAATTCTTCATAAGATTCTATTTTATCATTTGATTGATTTTCACTAGGTCTAATGAACACTATAGGATTTTCTTAGGCAAGGTTGCTAGAGGTTACTGTGCTGGTGGATGGATCTGCTCATAAACCAAGATATCTACATCTCATAGAGAGATTCTGTGTGATATCCTTGAGATTTTGACTCTTTCCATTGAGTGAGTCTTCAAAGGATTGTGCCTTTGTAAGGTCTTATTTTAATGTTACATTTTCATTAGTTAATTTAGTTATCTCTCTTTTCCTTTTATATATCTGATTTCTTAATTCATAGTTAACAAAGTACATATTTTCTTTCTTAAGATCTTCTAGTTTCTCCCTAACTATTTTAAGTTCTTTTTGAATTTTAAGATAATCTTGACAAAATCCTTTACAACAATTTTTAAAGACTTCTGAAGTAAAATCAAAATCATTAAATAAGGATACCTGATCTTCTTCAGTTGAATCTTCTAAAGCCATTAGATAGGCTTCATCAACAACAATTTCTTCATCACTGTCAGATGAAGAGCTTGACTCAAATTCTGAGTCAATTCTAGGTTTTAGCTATGAAACCTCTTCCCTTCTTCTTGTCCTTCCTCCTGAAGGACTTTTTCTTATGCTCTTTCTTGCTGTTGCTTTTGTCCTTTTTCTATTCAGGACATTTAGGGGCAACGTTCCCTCATTTTCTACATGCAAAGCAGATTATTTCCTGCTTTGGAGTCTTATAAAACCTTGGTGTGTTTGAGCTCCTTTATTTCCTTCTAGAGTCTTCAGACATGACCCATCTTCTAAATCTTCTGGCCAAAGGATTGAACATCTCTTCTTCCGAAGTAGAAGGCTCTCCTTCAGCTGCCTTCAAAGCTATAGTCCTTTCTTTTGGAGTCGATACTTTCTCCTTGGCTTCAGTCTCAGCCTTGCTCTTCAGTAATAGCTCAGAGGACTTGATCTTGCCTAATAGTGCATCAGTGGAGATTTATCTACGACATATGTACTCTCTTATGACCCAAATCTTTGAGTCTCAAGTGCTTGGGAAGCACACGAGAAGCTTGTCATTGATCTCAGTTAGTGAGATCTCCTTATCCGGTCCCTTAAGCTCATTAATAATGATGTTGAATCTCTCATACATTTCAACAACATTTTCTTCAGATTTATTTTGAAAGTTCTCATATTGGGATATGAGAAGGGACTTCCTGTCCTTTCTTTCATTTGAGCTCCCTTCAACCAATTTGGATAATGACACCCAGATATCCTTTGCTGAGTTACAGTCAGCCACCTTTTGGAATATGTCATTTGACATAGTTGACACCAAAATATTCATGGCCTTTGCATCACAGGCTTTCACCTTCTTTTCAGCATCAGTCCTTTCAGCTCTAGAGATAAGTTCCCATGTCATAGTTCCACTTGCATCTTTTCTGTATGGAATAGGAGGGCCTGACAAAATAACATAAAAGATGTCCTCATCAATAGAGTTCATATACAGTTTTATTCTGGCCTTGCAGTGTAAAATTATTTAGATTGCATACTGGTGGTCTTGTGGATGCATAGTCTTTAGAACTCATTTTCTGAAAATAGTTTTTAGAATATAAAAATTTGAGTGAGGGGATCTTTTGATCAAAGTGTTAACCTTTTTCTGATCAACCTAACTTTGATACCAATTGAAAGTGCATAGTGATTCCTCTGAGTATTTTCTAGAGGGGGGGTGGGGGGTGAATAAAGTTTTTAAACTTTTCTCAAAAAATATATGCACGGAATAATAACAGTTCTAACAACTATCATTCAGAATCTAACCGGAATAAAATAAACACAAAATAACATAAATAAATAAGGGTCAACACAGAAAATTTGCTCAACACAGATGAGACAAGATCTATAGTGGTTCCCCAAAATATGGGTACTCCACTCTTCTACCACCTTGGTAGGAATATACTATATAGTTCCTGAGTCTTTTGATAAGGAGATTCTTAGAACGAGGGTCTGAGTATTTTATTAAGGAGACTCTTGGAACCAAGACTAGATATTTTGATAAGGAGATCTTAAACCAAAACTAGATCTTTTCATAAGGAGATCTTAAACCAATCTAGATCTTTTGTTAAGGAGATCTTGAATCACTGAATCCTTTGAAGAGTGTTTCTTAGGAATCTTTACTCAATTTTACAGAAAGAGAAAATAGGGCAAAGAAGGAGAATAAGTTGAATATCGTTCTTCTGAATGAATCCTCATGTAGCAGTCAATGAGGATTAAGGCACTTAGTGTTTTCTGGATCTTTTCTTCAGTGAATGAATCCTTGCTTGATAGAGAGAGAGATGCAATGATTATGTAAACCCAAATCCAGTTGATGATCTTTGTATAATCTATATGCTTCCTGCAGAGAGAGGAAGAAGACGAATCCTTGTATTTTTTTTATACAATGATATATTGAGTATGTTTTATGTAGAAGTGAAAGCTGGAGAGATAGAAGAATAATTGTTCTTGTATCTTTTGAATTATGCATACTTATTCTTTTGTCGAATAGAGATGGATGACTTTCCTCTTCTGTTGTTTCTCTTGTTAGAATATCTTAAGGATATTAATGTTCTCTTTCTATTAGTGTTCTCTGCCCTTCAAATCCTTTTGTATAACTTCCAAAAAAAATTTATGGAGTTCTTCTTTCCCTTATTATTCATGAATGACCCATTAGAATTCAAACAACTTATACATATATATATATATATATATCATCTAAATAAATGTCAGAATTGATTCCAAGAAGTATTCCAAAACTAGGTCTGTATTTGACGTTGCGTCGAATAATTTTGTCTTCTTATCGACGCACCTCTGTGTTCTAATAGAAGCTGCTTCAAAATCTTTCTCAGCTTTGAGTTGAATCTGATATCAACTTTGCATTGTTTCCTTAACGAAGTGTCCGTCGAGATGAATACATTGACATTGAACTCTAACTTCTGCGTCGAATATAATTCGGAGTTGCATCGACTTCAAGTGTTTCTTTGACTGACTCTGCCTTCTGCGTAGAATACACTTCGATGTTGCGTTGACTTCAATTGATGCATCAACTACCAGTCTGAGTTATCCTTACTTCTATTCAAAGTAACTTCAACTTTCAATCAAAGCTGCGTCGACTACTATTCGACGCAAAATTAACTCAACTGAATTTTGCACTCCTTTTGAGAGGTCTTTGACACTCTAATGAGAGTGTGACATCCTAGGACATCTAATAAACATATTACCCTCACTATACATTATGGGTAATGAATCTTAAATGATGAAATCACTTTTATATAATTTGTAAGATAAATCAAGAGGATGTTTTCCCAACAAAAGTGTTTATTGGCCCGCCTTCATTAGACGATTGGCATGGTGTTCTCGTCATTAGTGTGGATGCCCATAAAGACGTAGATCAATTTCTGGCTGCATTCATAGAACTCAAGCAACTGCTAGTCGGTGATTTCGAATCAGCCGAAGATCGAGGAAGATGAACACATAATAGGATTCCGCTTCAAGCAAGGCATTTCCTGGAGCAAATCTTGAGGACCGATCCAGTCGTGAACCTGCATTCTGGCATAGGTACTTTTGCACTTGCTGCATTTATTTCTTGATTGATGGTTATCGCAAGATCTGTATGCTTGTCTTTTGGTTTTCTTGAATCATTTCCGTTGTGCACATATGATGTGTAACCCCATAGAAAACCCAGCAGTGGTTTCAGAGGGAGGTTTCTGTGATTTTCATGTTTTTGAAATGTTTTCCATTGCAGGTCTTTCTTTATGTTGTTTATGAAATAAAAACATAGAAGGCGAGCTTGTCTACCGAAAGCCCGCGATCTTGTCTTTACAGCGCAATTTTGCGGTCTAAGCGGTCTCCAATATTTATGATCGCCCAGATCGCCAGCCTTCAGCCTGGTCTAATTTTCTAAGTTCTAAGCAACCAAACCGCTCGAGATCGCCAGTCTAAGCGGTCTGGGACTTTTTCTTTGTTTTTACTATCTGTACCCCATTTCGCTGCCCCAGCTCTCCTGTACCCCGGGCAGCCCATAGTTTTTCAGTTCTGCCCGTTTGGGCAGCCCCCTCGTCTATAAATAGAGGGGTAGGGGTACCTGAAAAAGGACTTTTGGCTCCGAGGCTCCAGCTTACAACCTGTGTAAGCGGTCTCATTTTTTCGTGATCGCCTTTTTTGTGATCGTTTTCCCTCTCTTCCAGCATCTTCTGTCTTAGTAACCTGCACTTCACAGTTTTCTCCCATCCCCTTGTTAGTGTGAATTTTGGAGGTACCATTTTTGGCACCAACAGAACGAACACGCGACCTTCAGATTCGAAGTGTCAGGTGAAATTCTTAGACATTCAAGATGGCTGATCGCCGTAGGGGTCGTCCTTTGCGATCTCCCAGTGCTCCCCCTTCCGATCACAACCCGTTAGAAGCGATGGAGCGCCGCTTTGAGCTTCGCGTGGAGCAAGCTCTCCGCGAGGCCGCCCGAGCCAGGCAAGACGCCGCTGCTGTTCAGCAGGAGATCGCGCGGTCTCAGCAAGAGGCCGCTCGAGATTGGCAAGAAGTCGTCTGGACTCAGCAGGAGTCCGCGAAGCAGATTGAGGCTATGAGCCAGGTTCTAGGCGCGATCTCCCAGAAGATCCTTCCTCAAACCTCTCAGGTCGCTACTCCTGACCGCACGGCAGGCGGTCACCCGAGCGATCACCCCGTCTTCCAGCCCGCAGCTCCTCAGCAATCTCAGCATGAGGAGTTCGCCGCCCGTCGTAATTCTTTTCGAGCCGCAGCCCAGGGGCCTCCGGCTCAGACCCTGAATTTTGAAGAAGGGTTTGCTTACCCTCAAGATCCTCCTGCTCCTTTTCTTCCTCCTTCAGGACCTTCTTCTTTCGGGGAGCCTTCCCCCTTTACTGATGAGATTCGTCGGGATCCAATTCCTCATGGATTCAGAGAGCCCCGTCTCCCTGTGTATACAGGAGAGACCGACCCGATGTGTCATCTTCAAGCCTTCGAGTCTGTTGTTGCCCTCAGGTCCATTTCAGATGGAGTGAGGTGTAAGTTGATGGTCATCTCCTTTGATGGGTCGGCCATGGAATGGTTCTATAAGCTGCCCTGTCAATCAATCTCGAGCTTTGCTGCCCTGAGGCAAGAGCTCCTTCTAAGGTTTGCCACCGCAAAGAAAAGGAAGAGTGGTCCTGCAACCCTCTTCAATATTAACCAAGGCGACAACGAAACCGTGGCGCATTTCGTTGACCGTTTTCAGAAAGAGATCTTGGGAGTTAGAGATATGGATCCCGAGCTCTATATGGTAGCTTTGATCAGTGGTCTGCAGGAGGGTCTTCTGAAGTTCAAAGTCACAACCAAGGAGCCTGGCTCCTATCAGGAGCTGATCAGCATTGCCAATCGCTGCATAGAAGGGGAGATCAACAACCCTACCTATGTGAGCAATTTGACAAACAGGGCCACTCAGAAAGGCTCTGCGGGATTTTATCCGGCTCCGTCTTCCTCAAAACCTCGACCAGAGCTCCCACCTCCAGCTCCGAGAGGTAAGAATTATCGCAACAACCGCTTCAATCGAGGTAACCATTCTTTCCCGCCTCAAGGTTCATTTCTTCAAACCCCCGCTACTCCTGCTCCGCAAGTCACCCCGGTCCACCAGATCCAGTATTCCCAACCTCCTCTTCTGCCCATTTCTTCACTCTACAATGAATCCCAAGAGTCCTTCACAGACTTTGGTGTTTCTATGAGTGAAGTGCTTCAAATCCTTCAAAAGCAGCCCTTTTTCAAGAAGCCAGCTCCGCTAAACTCAGATCCGAAGACCAGAAATCCCACTCTCTACTGTGAGTACCATAGAGATAGGGGACATTTGACAGAGGATTGTAGAGCTCTCCGCCTGTTCTTAGAAAAGCTTCTGAAGGAGGGTAAGCTCCGAGATCTCATTCAGAAGAATGATTATGCCAAAGCCTCAACCTCCAAGGCTAAGGAAGTAGTGGAAGTCCATTGGGCATGCGAAGAAGTGGACGATATTGGCCATCTCGGCAATATCGGCTTTCCCAATGAATGCGTGGATGCTGATGACGAAGGCGCCTTGGGCAATCTCTTCTGCATCCACGGAGGTGCAGGTCCGGAATCTTCAAGGAAGGCAAGTCTGAAGAGGGTTTATCAATCAGAGGTTGCTGCCACCTCTTCAGCCCCGGTCCGGGGAACGGTCACTTTCGGTGATGAAGACCTTCCTCAGACCGCGAATCCCTTTGACGACGCGGTCGTCATTAAAGCTGTAATTGAAATTATACAGTATAGAAGATTCTGATAGACACGGGAAGTTCAGTCAATGTGCTCTTCAAACCCGCCTTCGAGGCGTTGAAGACAGGTAAAACCCTCCTTTCAACTGAAGGCCCCCTCTATGGTTTTTCAGGAGAGAAGAAAGAAGTAGAAGGGCTCGTCACTCTTTCTGTGATTCTGGGAGGGATAGTGAAGCTGGTCAAATTTATAGTCGTTGATGCTCCCAGTAGCTACAACGCCATCTTTGGAAGACCCTTCTTGAATGCATATCAAGCCATTATCTCCACCTATCATCAGGCGGTGAAGTTCGCCTTGAACGGCAAACAACACCGAATCAGGAGCGACCCAAGGAAAGCTAGGGAATGCTACGTAAATACGGTCAACATGATCGTGTCCCCTTCTCCCCCAAGAAGTCATGATGGCTGAATCAATTGAAGTTCCTGAGCAAATCCAAACTGCAGAGGAAATTGAGGAAGGTGCAAGAGATGGAGTTCGCTTGGAACCTGCCCAAGCAACTCAAGAGGTTCGGATCAGCGAGGAAGATGAGAGCAAGAGCCTCTCCATCAACGCTGAATTATCCGAAGCTGACAAGAGTCAGCTCATCTCTTGCCTTCTGCAAAATCTAGATATCTTTGCTTGGTCGGCAGATGATATGCCTGGAGTGGATCCGAATGTTGCTTGCCACCATCTCAATCTTGACCCAAACTTCATCCCGATCCAGCAGAAGAAGAGGTCTGTCGCAACTACTCTAGCACAGCCCATCCGTGAAGAAGTAGGGAAGCTCCTGAAGGCAAAGTTCATCCAACCAATCCAATACCCAGAATGGGTGTCAAACGTTGTAATGGTAAAGAAGTCAGGTGAGAAGTGGAGGATGTGTGTCGACTTTACTAAACTCAATAAAGCTTGCCCCAAAGATTGCTACCCCTTGCCTCGGATAGATTCTTTAGTAGATTCTGCGGTAGGTTATTCTTTTATGAGTTTTTTAGATGCTTTTTCAGGTTACCATCAAATCAGAATGCATAAACCAGATATACCTCATACTTCATTTATCACAAATGATGGTTGCTTCTGTTATCTCGTAATGCGTTTCGGGCTAAAGAATGCTGGAGCAACCTATCAGAAAATGATGGATACAGTTTTCAGGAGTCAAAAAGGAAGAAACCTTGAGGTATACGTTGATGACCTCTTGGTAAAAAGCAAATTATTCTCTTCTCATCTTAGAGACCTCTCGGAAACTTTCGCAACCCTTCGAACTTTTAATATGAGGTTGAATCCGTTGAAGTGTTTTTCAGGGCAAGTAAAGGAAAATTCCTGGGTCACCTCCTTACTCCAGAAGGGCTGGAACCCAATCCTGACAAAGTAAGAGCTATACTGGAAATGCCACCTCCCAAGTCCCCAAAAGAAATTCAGCAGCTGGGAGGGAGGATGGCAGGCTTAAGTCGCTTTATCTCCCGGTCAGGGGATAAGAGTGCACCTTTCTTTAAAACCCTCCGGGGAGGGAGTAGGTTCGAGTGGACGAAGGAATGTGATGATGCTTTCACTCAGCTTAAGAAGCAATTGACATCAACCCCTTTGCTCCAAAGCCCGCGAGAGGGAGAAAATCTTTTTCTGTATATGGGAGTCGGAGCTGATGCCATAAGCTCTGTTTTGGTCCGAGAAGAGAAAAAGAAGCAATTCCTAGTCTTTTACGTGAGTCGAATCCTGAAGAATGCAGAGACTCGTTATCCTATTCTCGAAAAGTTGGCTTTAATGCTTATAACTTCAGCAAGAAGATTAAGACCATATTTTCAAGCTCAATCGATTTTAGTCGTTACTGATCTTCCATTGAAGAGTGTCTTGGAGAAGCCAGAGCATTCAGGCAGGTTGGCAAAGTGGGCAATAGAGCTCAGTGAGTTTGACATATCCTATGTTCAAGGATGGCAATCAAAGCTCAAGTCTTAGCAGACTTCATGGTGGATTCCAAAGAAGTTGAGTCGCAGAAGGGGGTTGGAGTGCCCTTTGCCTGGAAAATCTTCGTGGATGGAGCCTCAGGGAAAAATTCTTCCGGAGCAGGAGTTGTCTTAATCAACCCAAATGGAGTAAGGCTGGATCAAGCGCTGAAGTTCTATTTTCAAGTAACAAACAATCAGGCGGAATATGAGGCATTGTTAGCTGGTCTTAAGTTTGCTAGAGAGCTGGGGATTGATGATGTCAAAGTCTTCACAAATTCTTTAGTGATGGCTTCTCAAGTAAATGGAACTTTCGAAACTCGAGATAGTATTTTAAAGCGGTATCTAACTCTGGTAAAAATCGAGGTAGGGAAGTTCAAAAGCTTTACCATCGACCATATTCCAAGAGGTGAGAACGTGGAAGCAGATGAGTTGGCAAAATTTGGACTTCTCTCGGGAGGAACAACTTCGAAATTGTTTCGCCCGGCAATTGAAGAAGGAGAGGTCATGGAGATTGATCAACATCCGTCTTGGATGGATCCGTTTGTTCTATATCTTTCAACTGGAGAGCTCCATTCATCAATAAAGGATAGGAAAAGGTTTAAACGGAAAACGGCTAACTATTATCTTGTTGCAGGAGTGCTTTATAGAAGAACTTTCCTTTCGCCATTAGCGCGGTGTGTTTCGGAGGAGGAAATTCCAACGGTCATTCAGGAGGTCCATTCTGGAGAATGTGGAAGTCACTCTGGAGCTAGAACTTTGGAAAAAAGAATTCTAAGGCAAGGCTATTTTTGGCCTCAAATGAGGAAAGATGCGGAAAAATTTGCTAAGAAATGTGTAAAGTGCCAGAAGTTTGCTCCTCTCCAAAATCAGCCGGCTCAACAACTCAAGTCGATAGCAACTCCATGGCCGTTTGTAGTTTGGGGAATGGATTTGATTGGGCCTTTCCCTATGGCAAGTGGGCAGCGTCGATATGTTATAGTCATGATTGACTATTTCAGCAAATGGATAGAGGCAAAAGCATTGGCCAAAATTACGACTCAAGCCGTGAAAAATTTTATTTGGGGAGAGATAGTATGTCGGCACGGAATTCCAATGGCAATCATCACGGATAACGGTTCTCAATTCAATAATTCAACTCTTGTTAACTTCTGTAAGCAAATTGGCGTTGAGCTACGTTTCGCTTCTGTACATCATCCAAGAAGCAATGGGCAGGTAGAGGCCGCCAACAAACTCATCATAAATCTCTTGAAAAAGAAGGTAGAAAATGTCAGGGGTAACTGGGCAGAACAACTACCTTCCGTCCTATGGGCCTTGAGGACAACTCCAAGTTCTGCTACTGGAGAGACTCCATTCAAATTGTCACACGGGTCCGAAGCCCTTATTCCGGTGGAATTTGAAGTAAAAAGTCTAAGAGTATTATTGGCACAACAGAATCAAATCGATTGGATGGAAGGAAATGATGAAGAGCTAAAATGCAGCCTTGATTTAATTGAGGAGTTGAGAGATACGGCGATCATCAGACAAGAAGAGGTGAAAAGAAGAATGGCGAGGCTATTCAATAAAAATGTAAGAACCAAAGAATTCGCTGCTGGGGATCTAGTCTTGAAAAAAGTAGATATAGCAGCAAGAGCCGGTTCAGTTGGAAAGCTTAACCCAAATTGGGCGGGACCGTTCGTGGTGAAGAGCGTGCTTAAAATGGTGCTTACCATCTCCAAACTTATGAAGGAGAAGAATTACCTCATTCATGGAGCGGAGATGATCTCAAGCTCTTCTTTTCCTAAAAAGTTCATATCTGATTCATTCATTCTTTTTTCCACTTTTCTTTTCTCAAACATCACGCAGGTATTGTCAAAACATTCGCAATACAAGTGATGGACGACGAGTTTTTAAAAAAAAAAGTTGTTTTTTGGAAAGCCAAAAACCTGTCAAATGAGACATCGACGGATCCTACTATCTTCCCCCTCGACTTGTTAGCTCGACGTGTAATTCTGCCGGGACCACAGATGTCGGGGAAATTTCGAATCTGTGTAGCAGTAGCTCGCCAAGCTCGAGTGGTGGAAGTTTAGGATATCGGGTCCTTGCTGACATCTGGCACACCTCAGCATTTCAAGGGGGTCTAGGTGGCTGGCTCAGCTCTGTCATGCATTGGGAAGGACATTGTTACAATCTTAATGATCTTTCAGGGAAAGCAATGTCGGTGTAGCCTCCGCGGCATAACCACACCTGCCCTACCGATCATTTTAGTCGGTAACTCTCGAATACTCGTTGAAGCGTGGTTAGGTAAGGGGCGGTCAGAAACATCCATAACCGTCGCCTGAACCTTAGATTGGCATGTTTGCAGCAAACTCGGTAATCCTTTGGGAAAATCAATGTCGGTGTAGCCTCATCGGCATGACCACACCTGCCCTGTGGATCATTTAGGAATTCACCTTCTCTCCTCTTCCCTCTTCTCTTTTCTACAAGGGCCCCTTTTCACTTAAAACTAAGATCGAGCGGTCAGAGTTTTTAAGACCGCAGGTCTCCTCTCTTCAAAGGGTGATTTACATTATTCATGATTAATGGCTTGATCTTCTCCAGGACCTGGATAAAAGTGATCGCCAATATTGATTCTTTGAAGGAAGTAAGGATCGGCCTTGGTTTGTTGTGATCGCCAGGCGTGGTTTTTCTAATAGAGAGAAATTTGAACTTCTTGTGATCGCCAGACATAATTTTCTACAGAGCCTTTGGTTTTCAGAAATTATTGGAAGAAGTCTGAGTTATTTGTGATCGCCGGCTTCATCTTCTCTAGGACTTGGGAAGAATTGATCGACGTACAAGTCTTTCAAAGATAATTGAAATTGCTTTTCAGGAATCTTGTTGGTTTGATAGTGATCGGTTTGATCTAATGGGATCGGAATCTAGATCTCTTATTATTCAAAATTATATGAGAATGTTCTTAATCCTTCATTTCCCATCAAGTGATAGTTGGGTTTTCTTCAAAATGGCGTTCTGAATATATTTTGAACGCCAGATCAATATTCGTGAAGATTTCTTATCAAGAAAATCTGACCAAGTGTTTTAAATTTTTTAAGCGGTCTAATTATGTTGAGATCGCAGAATTGTCTTTCTTATACGAAGTTCCGGATTTCTGTCAAGTTTTCAATGTCCTCATAAATCAGAGATCGACGAAACCTAAAGCATTGAGATTGAATGCTAAATTTATTACGCTGTGATCGCATACGATGGAAGCCGTGATCGATTAATGTGAACAATATAGCAAAAAATTAACACAAAAGAATCATTCATGAACAAAAATAATTTTCTATTCATTTCAAAAAATTACAATGATTGGTGCGGTCAACGACCGAAGATTACATCATTTTTCTAAAAAACTATTTCTTCTGCTTCTTTTTTCGGGGAGATCGCTCCTCTGACGAAGAAGTTGATCCTTCTGAAGATTCACTACTATCAGATTCACCTTTTCCAGAATCTGAGACCGCCTCCGAGATCGTCTCCTCACCCTGGATAGAAGAAGCGGGATCATCTTTATCTGGACTTCCCGTGATCTCGATAGACTCATCTTCGGTAGCCTCCTCGGTTCCTGACTCCTTGGCCTTTTTCTTCTCCTCTGCCTCCTCGATCATCTCCGCAACCTCAGGAAAGAGATCGGAAAAAGTGGTATCCTGGAAATCAGCGGTGAGACCGCCTCTTTCACGGATGATGGCAATGGTTTTGTTTGATGCATCTCTAACATGAGTGTACAGAGATTTGAGGTAGTCAGGATTGTGGATGTCAAATGCGGTCTTCTTGAAGTTCTGAGGAAAGAAAACGGGTCAGATCACCAGCGGTCAAGGTAAAGCAGATTTTTAAGATTACATTTTTTACTTACATCGAAGCGATCTTGCAGGCATTCTGCATGCTCCAAGGATGCGCGGAGAGATCGCCCCATGTGATGATTGAGGACTAAACTTCGGATAGCCGCTTGCGAGCATATATCGGGCAGACGGTCGGTCTCATGACTTAATGCCTCATTGGCATTCTTCTTTCCATAAAGGGCGGCAGTGACCGCGAAGGCATGATTAGTCAGCCTACCTCCCCAGAAGGGGAGATCGGTAGACACCTTCAGAGAGTCACCGGTCTCACTCCATCTCAGGAGTGGTCTCCCTTTGTTATCTTTTAATTTCTTCCCAAAGCCCACTAAGGCAAAGGCCCCTTCTTCCAGATCGCCCTCTTCAGCGATCTCCTTCGCCTTTCTTTGGCGATCTTGACGTAAGCTTTTTTCCCTCTGAGTGAGGACCTCTCCCTTAGGAGTCACAGGGTCAACATCCGGGATGGCGAAAGAAGCTGTAGAACGAACAGTTGATAAAGGAAAAAGGATAAAGATATTCAGAAGCTACAGGAGACCGCGGAAATTAACAACTTACTCTCTTCAGGTGTGACCGCAGCAACATCTGGCCAGATCGCCAGGTAATGAATCAGATCAAAACGCTTGCCTGCAAGCCACTTCAAGATCGCCAGCTCCTCCTGGGAAATGAGCTTCTCTTTTCTAAAGATTCGCTCTGCTCGAGGGGAAGGCCGGCTGGGGAGACCGCCGAGATTGCCCTCAAACACCAGATACCTCTCAGTCCAAAGAGGAACCTTGTTAGGCAGATTTAAAACTTTTATACCATTGCAGCTGAAGTACATCAATCCTTTAAATTATTCTTTCTTCTGACCCTCTTTTAATATTTTAGCAGAGAAAGTTCCTTGGAAGACCGCCATGGTGAACCTTATCTTAGCCGATCTCAGATAATTAATGAAAACATTCATCAGACCGATTGAGTTCGGTGGAAGCTGAGCCAGTACGAGACCATAATATTCCAATACTTCAAGAATCTCCCAAGGAACGGGGATTTGAAGACCATAATAGAAGTGATCGATCGGGATGATGCACCCGCCTTCATCCCCTGAGTTCAAGTCCTCGCCCTCGAACGGAATTCTGATCGCGATCTTTTCATCGATCTTATGTCTCTCAATAAACAAAGAGTATTCTTCCTCCGGGATTAGCCCGTACTCATGCTCAGAGTCTAGGAAGATTTCAGCAGCCCTGGAGCGCGCGGACACCATTTTCTGAGATCGCAAAAATCAACAATCTAAAGAAAATTCGAGAAGAATGGAGTAATGGTCCGCGAAATCAACTATTTATAGAAAGAAGAAGATGATTTTGCAATGATTACACTTCTTGGGATCGCCCTGCAGATGGGTCAGACCGCCAAAAGCTATATAGGCTCGAAAATGACAGGCATGAATTGAATTTTCATCAGATAGAGATCATAACAGCCCGCATGAAGATCGCAACACACAATTCACAATACAAACACTATTTAATAAGATCGCATTCATGAAAGCCAGAGATCGCAAAGTGAATGTCAACATTAAAGTTAAGCACCATGAAACAAAATCAAATATATCTTACAGACCAGAAATCAACTAAGCATTGTTTCTAAAAGAGATCGCTAAATGAAAGAAGAAGGGCTGCGATCTCATCTCCTCTGATCCTTTCTCCTCCCAACAAATGCCGCCACGTCCTACATCTCGTTGACCACAGTCCATGCAGATGCTAGGCTGTGATTGGCAACCATGGCAGCCCTATGGATTTTAGACATTTCGCGGTCTACTTGCTCCATAGGGATTACCACGATTTCCGACGATCTCTTTTCAGCGAGACCGCTGGAAGAACCTACCTTCATCGATATTTGAGGGCCCCCCCGGAGGGTGGCGATCTCAGCAGCAAGTGCTGCGGCCTTCCCTCTGTAATAATCTGCATCCTTTTCGGCTTTCCGAAGTTTTTCTTCAAACTCGCCTCGAGCCTGCTTTTCTTTGACCTCGAAGTTTGCAAGAATTCGCTTCTCCTTAGCTTCGAAATTCGCGGTCTGAATACGGAGGCGGTCTTCTAGCATCCGCTCCCGATCTCGCATGACCCTCATATCTTCAAGCATAGGCTTAAGGAGATCAGTGAACTCTGGAGGAATTGAGACTTTTCTTGGTATCTCACCTTCTTCGGAAGCTGAGCTCATGCTTTCACCTACAACCAGGAGAAAAACGGTCAAAAATAATCAGAAATTGATATAAAAAGAGTAAGGATTGTGTAAAATACTTGACAGAGTAACAAGACCGCAGTGAAGTAAGTTCTTTTCAACATCTTTTGCGACTGCATCATTGGCAGTCAACAAAAGGCGGTCAGATCCCCTTAGACATTCTAAATTGATTTTCTCTAGATGTCTTTTTTGTGACCGTTCTCCTTCTTTTCTTCTCCTTTTTAACTCGGCATTACTAACAAGGATATCATCAGTTTCTATAAGAACGATCTCAGGCCTCTTCACTGGGGATGAGGGTCGGAAAGCAAGTACGGGAAGAGAATCAATCGATCTCACGACCATCCTCGCCTTACCAGTCTTAATAGCTTCCAACGCGGTTGCGCGGTCTGCCTCTCCAGAATCCGGGTTCTCGCCCAATTCAACAAGGGTATCGCCGTGATCGCTAGATGTCACGATCTCGTTTTTCTCATTTTTCTTTGAGACCGCCCCTTCGGCGATCTTCTTCTTCCTCTTATTCTTCTTCCTCTCTTTCTTATCCTTTTTTCTCTCAGCGGCTAGGGCCCCCTCCTTTTCTCTTTCCTTTTTCTCTATCTCCGCTGCCAAGGAGATCGCTTCCTTCTCTTTTCTCTCCTCTTCCCTGGCAACCTCCTGCCTTTTCTTCTCTTCTTCTTCCCTCTTTCTTTCACCCTCATCGACCGCCGCAAGCCTGGCGGTCTCCTTTTCTTTGTCTTCTTTCTCTCTTCTCTCTGCAGCTTCTCGCTCTTTCTTCTTTTCTTCTTCCTTCCTTTTCCTCTCACCTTCAGCAACCGCCGCAAGCCTGGTGGACTCCTTTTCTGCTTCTTGCTCCTTTTTCTTTCTTTCTTCTTTCCTTTTTTCTTCTTCAGCAGCTTTTTCCTCGGCGATCATTCGAAGTTGTTCAACTTCAAAGGGGTCCCTTGACTGATAATTGAGAAAGATTAAATAGGAAAAATCGATCTTAAAACAAATACATAATAATTTAATCACTTACATCTATTACGTGATCAGCCGGATGGTCTTCTGAAAGATAATCCTGAAGACTAATGTCATCGGCGATCATAGCTTGCCCATTATCAGTTTTTGTCCTCTTAGCAGTCTGATCAAGAGAGCTCACTTCTTTTCTTTTCAAATCTCTAACGGCTTTTCCTTTATCAGGGATCTGGCTCCTTAGATTCTCGGCTGAAGCCTTCCCCTGCAGCATAGCAGCCTTGATCGACTCTACCAAAGCGGTCTCCCCAGGACGATCAGCAGACTGGTTGACCATTTCCAGGGGGGTCTTAACGGCAGTTTCTGGGACCGTCAGATCAACTATGGCCTTCAAAGCGGAATTTTCCTTTTCCTTTGAACTTCTGACCAATTTTTCTTTACTAGAATCAGCGATCTTTTTCGAAATAACTTTTTTCGTTTTCGATGCAGACCGTGGAGATTTTCGAGATTGTGCCGACACCTTCATCATGTCAAGAGCATCCATCTCGGGAAAAGGCTTTTTCACGATCTCAATAAACAGTGACCGCTCAAAGGCCAAGATTTCAAAGTATCTGGAAGATTGAAGATCTGAAGCGGTATTTATAGCCCAAGCCGCATTTATGACAGTCGCGGTCTCAGCGGTCAAAGTTTACATTTTCGAAGTTCCAGCATAACTTAAAAATGTGCGGGGATTATGTTTGCCCGGAAAGCCCGCGATCTTGTCTTTACAGCGCAATTTGGTGGTCTAAGCGGTCTCCAATATTTATGATTGCCCAGATCGCCAGCCTTCAGCCTGGTCTAATTTTCTAAGTTCTAAGCAACCAAACCGCTCGAGATCGCCAGTCTAAGCGGTCTGGGATTTTTTCTTTGTTTTTACTATCTG
The DNA here is from genome assembly GCA_033032865.1 of Dactylorhiza incarnata. Taxonomy (NCBI): domain Eukaryota; kingdom Viridiplantae; phylum Streptophyta; class Magnoliopsida; order Asparagales; family Orchidaceae; genus Dactylorhiza; species Dactylorhiza incarnata. The sequence continues at coordinate 13,396,287 of JAWHQI010000039.1, forward strand.
TACCCCATTTCGCTGCCCCGGCTCTCCTGTACCCTGGGCAGCCCGTAGTTTTTCAGTTCTGCCCGTTTGGGTAGCCCCCTCCCCTCGTCTATAAATAGAGGGGTAGGGGTACCTGAAAAAGGACTTTTGGCTCCGAGGCTCCAGCTTACAACCTGTGTAAGCGGTCTCATTTTTTCGTGATCGCCTTTTTTGTGATCATTTTCCCTCTCTTCCAGCATCTTCTGTCTTAGTAACCTGCACTTCGCAGTTTTCTCTCATCCCCTTGTTAGTGTGAATTTTGGAGGTACCATTTTTGGCACCAACAATAAGGAAGAATGTTTTTTTGCTTGTGTCCAGTACATGTAAATATAAAGATGTAGAAACATTCTGAATGTTCAAATTTAGTCAAAAATGTCAATTGTTGATGGTTTTAATTAATGTACATCTGGAATGTATATGGATTGTGAATATCGTATTTATTTTCATGAAAATGTGTGCACAGTGATTAAGTGTTAGTTGATGCGCTAATCTTGCACACCGCTATAGGCGGGAGCGAGACTATGGCATGACACGACAGTGTACTGATCATTCAAGTAGTATAAAATGGGAGAGTAAATCCCCAAGTATCGATCTCAAGGAATGCAAATTGGGGTGTGTGATTTTATCGCTAGGAAACTAATTATAAGGATTTCAACTAAGTAAAAAGCGGGTTATGGTTGCTTGCGAGAAACACAAATCAATAAAACTAAATTAACTAATGCGGGACGACTGCACTGCTTCGCATGGGGGGTGGATGAGTAGGCTTGCGAATGAACGAGAAGGCTTGCAGATGGATGATTCGTAACCGACGGAGTGAGGGTCGTAAGCACCTCGTCACTAAGTACGCAACTAGCATTTGCTAGTGCAGCACACAACACGATGGCGAGATGGAATGGCAGAAGGGTGCGCTCCTCAACTCATAAAAACCACTAAGGATTTCACAAATATGAAATCAACATTAACAATATCAAAGGTTTATGAAAATCGTTCTACAAAAAATACGCATCCACAAGAAATAACTGTAACAATACAAGGAGGAAAGAGTAAACCCAAGCTCAAAGAATCTTTGAAGGTTCACAACCAGAATCGTAGGTTTGTCACGCCTCGTCCAAGCTCGGTCTTCAGTTGTCATCCGGGGTTAAGAGGATCTATCACCTTCCTCCACTTTACCCATCTTCTTTGGAGTATAGCTCAAGCTAGCTCTGGCCTGAGTATCCTTGAATGCAACAGCAAATCTCTTGGAACGGAGCTCTTAAGCTCACGAACGATGGAGGAAGCCAAGGAGGGAGATCAAGCTCTTAATCTTGAAGGAAATGGTGTCTGGAGCTCCTCCTCAGAGTGGGTTGTGGTGGAGCGGTGAAAAAGTGTGAAACTGGAGTGGAAATGGCGGGCTCCATCTTCTCTTTTCAGAATAGGGCGAATCCTATGACTTTTATTGTAAACTATCAAAAAAATGGTCACACACGGTCTAATACACGACCGTGCATGGACTATGCATTATTAAATACACAAGAAGCCCAGGAAGACAAACTAGAGCACCCATACGATTTTACTCACGCACGGTCGAAATCGACCATGCGTGCAAACGCACGAACGAATTCCGAAAGCCTGAATTTTAGCTAATCAGCAGGCAATCTTGTGTTTCCTTCCCGCAGGGTTGAGTACAACCGTGCTTGAAGCAAATGCATGGGAAATAACAACTATACTGATTTGGACAACAAGAGGAGCCCATGCGATTTTACTAACGCACGTGCAAACTGCCTGTGCGCGAACAAATCGCATGAGCTGGGACAAAACACCATTTGAGCAGCAGATGAGTGCGCACAGTCGGAGCAATCGTGCATCAAGGTAACGCACGACCGTGCAATTCATATAGACATGAAATCTGGGTAAAATGGATAATCCACCCACATGCACAACAGTCTAAACAACAAACACACAGCTGGGAATAACCTTGCAGCTTAATCCAAATGCATAAAAAAAGGGTTGGGGAGCACCATGTGCTTACCCCCAACAACATGGAGCACAAACACACACCAAAATAGGCTTATACAGTGCACATAGCGTGAAAGAAAATACAAGTGAAATACAAGCGATTATGGCTTGAAAGTGTAGTGCACACAAGTGAAAACTAGCCCGAATGAGTCCATAAAATAGTGTAAATATCGGACTCATCACACCCCCAGACTTAACCATTTGCTCGTCCCAAGTAAACTATCCCTCATGTGGATGAGAAAAATGCTAGTTGGCTTAGTAATTGCAGAAGGGAAGTACAATGCGAAGTTGCATACTCACGCGCATAGAAATACAATAGAAGAAATTTTTAGTTATACAAAATAGTTTATAAATATCTAAGCGCGTATTGATATATTATTTCTACTCAAAAGTTGAATCACGGTGAATCGTCTGGTCAGGCATAGGAAAAAAGTAGACTGCTCACTGAGGTGAGTATTGCCCAAGATTGGCGCTCAGAATAATCTCCATTGAAATCCATCAATGTCGGTGGCCATAAGTGTTGGACATGTGTGTCACATCACTTTGTTTGAGAATAACAAATCCCAAATTGTATTTGATCTTGCTTGTCATGTGTTTATAGTGTGCAGGAACTATAGGTGCAATACTCCATAGGTAGAAAGCAGCTTGGAACCAATAAATGGAGCTTAAGCACTACCGCCAGTGCTAGTTGTTGCCGCGGGAGCTAGCGCTACCGCCTGACGGTAGCTCAAGTTCGTGCACAGCGCCACGCCGCCGAAGGTTTCGCAACCGCTCTACACGAACGATAGCGCAGGTGCTAGGTGCTACCGCAGGAGCTAGCTTGGAGTTCTATAAAATGGAGTTCTCTTTCTCATTTTTGATTGATTATCCCAGAGAGAGTCCCTTGCTAAATTCCTGAGCTGTTACTCTGCCGAATTCTCATCTCCCACTCAAAGTCAAAGAAGAATTCTGGAGAAGGAGGCCATCACGTTGCATCTGAAGAACGATCGCATCAACCTCGCTTGAGCCACAACGGTCCTTCATCATCAACTCCAAAAAATCTCATAGAGGGAGTCTTTATTTGTATTATTTCACTCCATTGTATTTTTGTAGTAAAATCGCCTTGTATTTGGCGACTAGGTCTGGGTAGGACTTAGGGAGAAATTCTCCTGTGTTGGCGACTAGGTCTAGGTGGTTAGATCTAGGGGGTGCTCGAGGCCATATCTGGGGGAGGATTGGCTAGAACGGCTTGAGGTCATATCCGGGGAAGGATAGGCTAAAGCCAACCGGTTCGTGGGGATACGAGTTGGTATAGAAAAGGAAAAATTGTTTTTACTTTGTACGCCTCCGATTTCTAGCGATATTGAAATCAAATTTTTTTCAACACCTTTTTTATATAATATAATCATGTCTCTATTTGTGTTTACTTGATTTCTCTCTTTTGGGGTAAATTATAAAATTGCAAATTACAATTGTTTCTTATTTTAAGCTAAATTGTTATTTCATTTACAATTACTTAAAACAATTTAGTAATTTTACTAAACTTTCAAATAGAATTTTATTCCTTTATTCACCCCCCCCCCCCCCTCTAAGGGCGCCTATCGATCCAACAAGTGGTATGTAACGACCCAGCTTTGGCGTTCGAGCGGGACCCAGTCCACGATTTGTCCTCAGCTGGCATTGCTACCGGGCTGCAGCCCAAGCACCCCAACCCTTCTCCTCCCACTGGCGGGTTGCTGGTGGCCACAGCCTCCCTTTTGATGAGCTAAACTCGATAGTCATGCATGCACCACGGGGACTTCCCAGGAGGTCACCCATCCCAGTACTACTCCAACCCGAGCACGCTTAACTATGGAGTTCTTTCACTTCTCATCACCAATTGACCTGCACTTTTTATGTAACGACCCTGGCCCGACCTGACCGAAGTCCTAGGCTTTAACAGGACCCCACAGGCATCGCTACCGGGCTGCAGCCCAAGCACCCCAACCCTTCTCCGCCCACTGGCGGGTTGTTGGTGGCCACAACCTCCCTTTTGATGAGCTAAACTCGATAGTCAAGCATGCACCACGGGGACTTCCCAGGAGGTCACCCATCCCAGTACTACTCCAACCCGAGCACGCTTAACTATGGAGTTCTCTCACTTCTCATCACCAATTGAGCTGCAGCTCAATTGGTGATGAGAAGTGAGAGAACTCCATAGTTAAGAGTGCTCGGGCTGGAGTAGTACTGGGATGGGTGACCTCCTGGGAAGTCCCCGTGGTGCATGCTTGACTATCGAGTTTAGCTCATCAAAAGGGAGGCTGTGGCCACCAACAACCCGCCAGTGGGCGGAGAAGGGTTGGGGTGCTTGGGCTGCAGCTCGGTAGCGATGCCAGCTGAGGACAGATCGTGGACTGGGTCCCGCTCGAACGCCAAAGCTGGGTCGTTACATAAAAAGTGCACTTTTTTTGTAACGACCGGACAGAACAACCCGACCGCTTTTCCGCGTGGCAATCCTGGTCGCACCGGGCTGCAGCCCAAGCACCCCAAAGCCTCTCCGCGTCACTATTTCTCAGCAACGGCGCATTGTTGAGGCCGGGTCTTGAACCCGCAACCTCCTTGATAAGGAGTTTTCAAACCACTCCTTATCAAGGAGGTTGCGGGTTCAAGACCCGGCCTCAACAATGCGCCGTTGCTGAGAAATAGTGACGCGGAGAGGCTTTGGGGTGCTTGGGCTGCAGCCCGGTGCGACCAGGATTGCCACGCTGAAAAGCGGTCGGGTTGTTCTGTCCGGTCGTTACATGGTATCAGAGGATAGGTTATTCCAAACGGTTTAAAAACCAGGAATAATGGCGTCTTATGATCTCGCTTTTTTAGAGGGTCATGGAATTATTAGACCTCCTATATTTACTGGGTCAGATTATAACTATTGGAAAAATAGTATGAGATGTTTTCTTATGACCCTAGATATTGAGGTTTGGAATATGGTAGAAGAGGAATACTCTCCTCCAACAGTTGTAGTTGGAGAAGTAACATTAGAAAAACCTAAGGATAAATGAGATGATAGGGATAAACTCAAATGAAAAAATAACGCAAAAGCCATGAATGCTCTTATTTTGTGCGTTAGATAGAAATGAATTTAATAGAATTTCTGCATGTACTACTGCTTATGATATTTGGAATCATTTGGAAAATACTCATGAAGGTACATCGCATGTTAAAGATTCAAAGCTTTTCCAATTGGAGTCGGAATATGAAAAGTTCTAGATGGATGAAAGTGAAGATGTTGATGCCATTTACACGCGCTTCACCATGATCGGCAATGCCTCCAAAGATCTTGGAAAGACCTTCTCAAATGGCGACTTGGTCCAAAGGTTCCTTCGTTCTCTTCCTCCAAAATTCAACCCGAAGGTGACGACCATTTCAGAATCACACAATCTAAGAACGCTCCAAGTCGAGAGCCTCATTGGGAATCTCAAAACCCATGAGTTAGAACTCAAAATCCAATATGATGAATACAACAAGGAGCCAAAGAAGAAGGCGTTGGTACTAAAGTCAAAAAAGGAGTGCCAAGAGGATGAGGATGAAGATGAAGAAAACCTTTTGGTGAAGAACTTTCGAAAGTTCATGCGAAATCCGGAAAGGAGAAACACTTTCCGGAAAATTTTCCAAAAAGATGCAAGATGGAAAGGATCATCTTCAAAGAAGGAAAAGGAGAGCGACGATGAAGAAGAAAGACCTCCACCGGAATGCTTTCATTGTAGGAAGACCGGGCATATTCAGAGCCAATGCCCAAAGTTCTTGAAGGAGAAGAAGGACAAGCAGCACAAAGGGAAGGAGAAGAGGAAGGTGCTAAAAGCTAGAACATGGGATGACTCCTCCTCTTCCGAAGGATCAAGCGGGTCTTCATCAAGCGAAGATGAGGAAGCAAACATGTGCCTCATGGGACATGGAAAAGACGGCGACGACACCAGTGTTCTTAACAACACTGAGGTAACTCCTTCCACTTATGATGAACTCTTGAATGAATTTCTTGAAACTTGCAAAGCTTTTGATAAAAATATGAAAGATAATATTTTATTGAATCGTGAAAATGAATCTCTTATTAAAGAAAATCAAAAGCTTTCCAAAAAAACTAATTATTTTAGAAAAGAGAAAGGTTTCTTGCGAAGAGTGTGATCATTCCACTAAAATGGCAAAAGATATTGAATAGTCTCTTTCTAAAGCCCTCTTTCATGCCAAATTTCTTACAAAAGAGAAGGGGGAATTAGAAAGAAAATTTGAAGCCTCTCTTGTGCAAAGTAAAAATAATAAGAAAGGTATTGAAAATAGGTGTGTCATGCTTGTGAAAGAAAATTCATCACTTAAAGCACAAGTTAATGATCTCACCATGGCCATTAAAAAATTTGGAATGGGCCAAAAATCTCTGGATATGATTTTAGGGAACCAGTGCTATGATTCTGGAAAATTTGGGCTCGGATATCGAGGTGAGGGCTACCGCCCGGCGCTAGCCACTAACGCCAGTGCTAACACCTCATACAAGAAGCCTGAATTTTCTTTTACGAAATGTTGTTGTTTTGAAAATCTAATTCTTTCCAGCAAGAAAAAAATTCCAGAAAAGGGTCTCAACCCCCTTTATTACGTGTGCAAACTTTTATAGGTTTGGTCACACATCTAGTTCTTGCAGGAAATCAAAACAAACTACTTTAAAGCAAATCTGGGTACCTAAGGCTTCCTCTTATTCTATGGGTGGTACCACTTGGGTATCCAGATCTTTAATCTCATCTTCTTTCTAGATGTGCAGGCAGTCTAAGGAAAATGAAGACATGTGGTACTTGGATTCTGGATGCTCCAAGCACTTGACGGGCAATAAAGAAAAGTTCCTTAGCCTAGAAAAGATGAAAGGAGGGGTCATGACGTTTGGTGACAACAGAAAAGGAAGGATCATGGGAATTGGTATAGTTGGTAACGAATCCTTTACTATATCTAATGTTCTTTATGTGAAAGGATCAAGACACAATTAAATTTCTATTAGTCAATTATGTGATAAAGGATTAGATGTGTTATTTGAATCTTCCACTAATCTATGCAAAATATTTAATCCTACTACAAAAGATATTTTACTAATTGCACCAAGAATACATAATGTCTATATAGTTTCTTTTCATGATCTTTCTAAATCATCTATAAAATGTTTTATCACTAAAAATGATGAATTAGAACTTGGGCATAGAAGGCTAGGGCATGCTAGCACAAAGCTCATTGTAAAACTTGCTAAAAGTGATCTAATTAGAGGATTGCCTAGGTTAAATGGAACTTTACCTTCACTTTGTTCACCATGTCAAAAAGGTAAATTTTCTAGATCCTCTTTCAAAAGTAAAAATTTCATTTCTACTACAAGACCCTTGCAAATAATTCATATGGATCTTTTTGGTCCCGTTAGCACTGCAAGTCTTGGTGGTAGATTATATACATATGTTTTAATAGATGATTTTTCAAGATATTATTTGACATTATTTCTCTCTTCCAAATCTGATGCGTTTTGCGAATTTGCAAAATTATGTACTCGTATTCAAAATAAAAGTGATTTAAAAATAAAAGTGCTTTAAAAATTAAATGAACTTTATTTTCAAAAGAAGCCTAATGTATCTTATTTCAATGTTTTTGGTTGTAAATGTTTTATTTTGAATACAAAAGATAGCTTAGGAAAGTTTGATGAAAAATGTGATGAAGGAACTTTTCTTGGGTACTCTTCAACTAGTAAAGCTTATAGAATTTTTAATAAAAGAACTAGTAGAGTTGAAGAGTCGATAAATGTGAAATTTGCTGAGTTTGTTCCTTGTGTAGAAAAACTTTTCGCAGGCAACGAGGATGATCTCTTACAACCTTTGGAGCATGGTCATGAGGAACCTTCCAAAGAAGAAAAAGAGGAGGCCAAGGAAGATATCTATGTGCCTCCAAGAACCTTGCAATTTACAAAGGATCACCCACGAGAACTTATAATTGGTGAACCATCAATTGGGGTAAGAACTCGCTCTTCTCTTCGTGAATCTTATTCAAATATTTGTTTTGTTTCCGAAATTGAACCAAAAACTATTTCTACAACTTTAAATGATGATTTTTGGTTTTTGGCTATGAATGAAGAGTTATAACAATTTGAGCGACATAATGTTTGGAAATTTGTGGAAAGACCATCTAGTCACCCGGTTGTAGGTGTAAAATGGATCTTTAAAAATAAATTAGATGGTGAGTCTAGAATCACTAGGAATAAGGCACACTTAGTAGCACAAGGATATTCACAAATCGAGGGGATAGATTTTGATGAAACTTTTGCACCCGTTGCTAGGTTGGAATCCATTAGAATTTTTCTAGCATTTGCAACCTTAAAAGAATAAAACTATTTTAAATGGATGTAAAAAGTGCTTTTCTTAACGGTTTTGTTAAAGAAGAAGTTTATGTTGAACAACCCCCTGATTTTATTAATGAAAAATTTCCCAATCATGTTTATAAATTAGAAAAGGCGCTTTATGGTTTAAAACTAGCGCCACGTGCATGGTATGAAAGACTCACATCATTTTATTAAAGCACAGTTATATTATGGGAAGTGCCGATAATACTCTCTTCATTAAGCATAATAATGATGATTTAATTATTTTGCAAATAAATGTTGATGATATAATCTTTGGATCTACTAATGAAGAGTTATGTAATGAAGTTATTAAAGTGATGAAAAATGAATTTGAAATGAGTCTAGTAGGAGAACTTTTTTATTTTCTTGGTTTTCAAATATCACAAAGAAATGATGGTATTTTTATATGTCAAACCAAATATCTCTATGATATGCTTAAACGCTTTGGATTTGAAAACCTTAAACATGCTTCTACACCAATGAGTGCATCACTTAAATTAGGAAAAGATCAATCAAGAATTTTAGTTAATCAAACCTTATATAGAGGTATGATAGGATCCCTACTTTATCTTAGTGCAACTATACCTGATATTATGTTTGCCGTATGTTTATTTGCTCGATTTCAAGCCAATCCAAAAGAATCTCACTTAAAAGCGGTAAAACAAATTTTTAGATATCTAATTGGATCATCTAGATTAGGATTATGTTACCCGCACAATAATTCATTCAAACTTCACGGCTATTCCGATTCGGACTATGCCAGATGCTCACTTGATAGAAAAAGCACTAGCGGTACTTGCCACTTTCTAGGATCTTCATTAGTTGCATGGTCCAGTAGGAAACAAAATTCGGTTGCACTCTCCACCACGGAGGCCGAATACATTGCACTAGGGAGTTGTTGTGCACAAGCACTATAGATGAGCCAAACTTTAGAGGACTTTGGTTTTTCATCTAAAACATATAGAATTAAAATGTGACAACAAGAGTGCCATTGATCTTACAAATAATCCAGTACACCATTCCAGATCCAAAGATATAGATGTACATCATTTCATAAGGGATCACATTAAGAAAGAAAATGTTAGAATAAGTTTAATTGGTACGGACTCTCAACTTGTTGATATATTCACTAAACCTATTCCCGATGCATGGTTTCAAATGTTAAGTTTGGAATTAGGAGTCTTAGACATCTTAGGATGAATAACATGTAAAACGCTAATGTGTTATGCATTTTGAGCAATCAAGACATCTCTAAAAATTACAAAATTTCTGCATAAAACTACTCTTAAGACCCATAATCAATATCAAAAAACAGAATTTTAAAATCTTCAATATTTCACTTACTGTTTCCAGTGCTAGCGCTAGCGCCGGCGCTAGCGTGAGTGTTTGAATTTTGTGTTTTTCAAAATTTCTAAAAATCTACAAAAATATTTTAGTTCATATTTACTATAATTTTGTACTTCTGACTTTTGTTATTTTTGTTTTATTTATTTTATGAAAAATCAACTACAAAACTTCAAAATTCAAAAATACAAAAATATGTTTTTGTGTTTTTTCTGTTTTTCTTTCATTAAAATTTTTCAAAACAATAAAAATACTGTATGATCTTTATTGTCAATATCAAGCATGTATGAATTCCATTATTTAGAATTATCTACAATGTTAAAACTTGTTTCTTCATATTACTATGAACATTGTGTTGTTTATCATGCTTTGATATATCTATTTAAAGTGCATCAATTGTATTTAAAAATATGTGTAGAACCAAGCTTAGCATGCCTCTAAGTATGAGTAAATGTATTGTGATTGATAATGATACTTTTACACTCACTTATGTTTGGTAATGTACATGTGTGTTTAAATCTAAAAATGCTTGCTAGTGTATTGTAATTGTACAATGAATTAAAATTTGCATAAGTTTATTATCTACACTACATTTGAATTGCACTTAAAAATTAAGAAAAGTGGTTTTAAATAAATTTATGTTGGGTTTGCAAAACAAATGTATTCGGAGAATGTTGTCTCACAAAAGTGAACAAAAAAATAGACAAATATAACTCCACCAAGCACTACTTGAATCTCCTGATAAGTCTTCATAAGCATTGTGAGGTTGAGCACATTGGAAAGAATAGTAAAGTGTCTTGTGCAAACCATGGTTAGTACACCACATTTTTTTAAAAAATAATGTGTATTAAAAGTGTGTGAAAGTTAATATACTTGTGTTTTATTGTGCACTTTACTTTACACATGTCATATATTTTGTGATTTAAATCATTTGTTAACATTACTCAAAATACACTTATGTGCACACCATTATCTTTCACAACACTTCTTCTCATGAGTATTGGATTCTAATGCTTTATCTATACTACTCTTTATATAAGAAATGCACTAGATAACCTAGCATGATCTCTACAATGTTTTGTATCTCTTAAACTTGAAATTAAGTAACATTGTAGTATAATCTCTCTTTGATATGTTCATTCCATTCTTAGTATCATTATGAAAAACTTTGAGATTTCAAAAAGATTAAAACATCCATACATTTTGAACTTAAAGTCATATTTTTAATTATGCTTTTCATGCTTACAAAAGGATGTCTCTTATAATCTTCAACTTGCCTACACTCTTATTTTATTTTACTTGAAATCTCTTATATATACTAAGCTTAAAATCATTATCTATATTACAAAAGCTCGATCATGCTTTATCATTTATAATGAGTGCTTCCTTACTACCCTCACCCACCTTATTTTGATAATACCAAAAGGGGGAGATTAATTGAAGAAATCTAGAGGAGAAATCTAGAAGATTAATGGGAGAGTAATTCTTGTAATTTAGGGGGAGTAAAACATAAATTGCATTTATGTAGGGGAGCATTAAGATAGGAGGAGTATGCATATTCTCATGCTTATCATATACTATAGTTGCACTTTTATCTCGCTTATCATATACCATAAACACCTTTGTTGATTTCTTGCTAAGAGGATTTGTTATTATCAAAAGGGAAAGATTGTTGGACATGTGTGTCACATCCCTTTGTTTGAGAATAACAAATCCCAAATTGTATTTGATCTTGCTTGTCGTGTGTTTATAGTGTGCATGAACTATATGTGCAATACTCCACAGGTAGAAAGCAGCTTGGAACCAATAAACTAAGCTTAAGCACTACCGCCAGCGCTAGTAGTTACTGTAGGCGCTAGCAATACCGCCAGCGCTAGCGCTACCGCCTAGCGCTAGCTCAAGTTCGTGCACAACGCCACGCCTTCGACGGTTTCACAACCGCTCTACACGAACGATAGCGCAGGTGCTAGGTGCTATCGTAGACGCTATCTCAGAGTTCAATAAAATGGAGTTCACTTTCTCGTTTTTGATTGATTATCCCAGAGAGAGTCCCTTGCTAAATTCCTGATCTATTACTCTTCTGAATTCTCATCTCCCACTCAAAGTCAAAGAAGAAATCTAGAGAAGGAAGCCATCACGCTGCATTCGAAGAATGATCGCGTCAACCTCGCTTGAGCCACATCGGTCCTTCATCATCCACTCCAGAAAATCTCATAGAGTGAGTCTTTATTTGTATTATTTCATTCCATTTTATTTTTGTTGTGAAATCACCTTGTATTTGGCCACTAGGTCTGGGTAGGACTTAGGGAGAAATTTGCCTTGTGTTGGCGACTAGGTCTAGGTGATTAGATCTAGGGGGGTGCTCGAGGCCATATCCGGTGGAGGATTGGCTAGAGCGGCTTGAGGCCATATCCGAGGAAGGATAGGCTAAAGCCAACCGGTTCGTAGGGATATGAGTCGGAATAGAAATAAAAAATTGTTTTTACTTTGTACGCCTCTGATTTCTAGCGATATTGAAATCAAATTTTTGTAAACACCTTTTTTATATAATATAATCATGTCTCTATTTGTGTTTACTTGATTTCTCTCTTTGGGGTAAATTATAAAATTACAAATTACAATTGTTTCTTCCTTTAAGCTAAATTGTTATTTCATTTACATTTACTTAAAATAATTTAGTAATTTTACTAAACTTTCAAAAAGAATTTTACTCCCTTATTCACCCCCCTCTAAGGCCGCCTATCGATCCAACAATAAGCTCACCCGTTCACAATCTCTCCACAACACTCGTTTGTTTCACTGCGTGAGACAGTAGGACTTTAGGGTAGAGATGGGGATTAGGTTTCGGTGGGGTATACAATGATAAACATGAAGGCTTTCGCACTAAATCCAAATTAAGCTAATACAATAAATCTAATCAAGTGGCCACTAAAAGAGCGGGTGCACCACACCCCCAGACTTGAACTTGGCAGCATGGGTGTGTGCATCGCCTACTCCCAAAATGAATCTCAAAAAGATTTTCAATTAAGCTCTTCTTTTACTTATTCTTTTCTTTTTCTCTTTTCTTTTTCTTATTTTCTCTTTCATTTATTTTCAGCAATTTTTGAAATGAAGCACATCCACAGTTTTTTCAAAATAAATCATTTCATCAACACTGCATAAACTGAAATTGATAGAACAATAAAACTTGGGTTTGGGTGTGCGATTAGGATTAGCTTTTGGCTTTGGTGAAATGTAAGTGGAAATGAATCAAAGGGAAGGTAAGCATAAAGGGATAGCAAGGATCATATGATTGGATTGGTATGAAAAGCTCAAACTGGCCAAAATGATGGCCTACTGAACTCACACACTGAACTAACATATGCTAATGCTTCAAGAGTCGCCTGGGGCAAGTTCTTAGCCACCGATAAAGATAATCCTTCCTCTTGACTCAAACAATACAAGCTTAACAAATGTCTACACACATTCGGACACTGCCGTCGGATTCACATCAGATTCACCACTTTTGAGTAGAATAAACAATTTTTACGCACATTGAAAAATACAAAACTATAAGTATAAATAAAAATTTATTCTACTCGAATTTGTATGAGAGAAACGAAAACTGGACTAGAGCACTATGGGAGTCAACATTTTACTCAGTCTCACAATCCTAGGCCAACACAATGATTTTTCTAATCACACCCAAGAAATGCGTTAGACTCGGTACGCTCTAACAGCTAAGTGCCACTGAAGTGGGTGTTGTGGTGTGCGATGAAAATGAACAAATATTAAAAATAAGGGAAATGAAATTTAATTCTAGTATGCACTATAGAATGAACGTGCACAGTGGGTGACTAAAATCCATTCTCCCCCAGACTTAAATCTAAGCATCACAAACTGTAATACTAAATAATATAATAGGGGAAAGGAACAGAAATTACACCATGCTCAGAAATGAGCATACCAGAAGATTGGCATTTTTAAACTGAGGATCAGCTCCAAATCCACCACCGGAATTGCCATACCTGCAAGAATTGCTCTCCATCAGAAGAAATAATAACTACTAGAAGATAATACAAACAGAAGAATAGAAATTGGGTCGTCTCCCATAAGCCCTTTTGTTTACCATCCTTAAGGTGAACCAAATACCTATATTAGCATATAAATAACATAGAGTTCTTGAAATTGTCTACTAAATTACCACAAACAAACATCCAAAAAGAGTTTAGCTAAAAAGACATAAACCAAAACAGCGGCACCAAAAGCCAGACACCCCATCACAAATCAGCTATATGCTGACTTGTGGTGGTTCTCCCCAGCCACACAAGATGTAAAGGAGGTGATGGCTTTAGGTCTCAAAGGAGATGTCTCTCCCTTGCCCTTAACCTCTTCATTCTCACGCTGGAGGGAGGAAAAATGCAACATTCTTTCCTTTTTGTTTTTCTCCACCGTGGGAGAGCTTCATCGAGCACAAAGCACTCGATCAAAGTCATTGCCCAGCAGTCTTGGGGCAACCAGGGGCTTCATTTCTTCAACCACTACGGGTGATAGATCTGCCCAACGAACCTGTTTTAATTGTTTACAAACCGAATCAGGGTTAACATAATTGTTTATGAAACTTTTGGCTATGCTAGCCGCAACGACTTCCAACTTCGCGGCCTTGCCGCCTTCGTTCTCTTCCTTATCTTCATCCAACATAACCTTGTTTACCATCTCAGCTTCTTCTTCTTCTTCTGACTCAACATTTGGTTTAACTCCCCATTTCTCCATACTCACAGTCAACACATGATCATCGAATCTGCATTCTACCACACTAACAACTTTATGAGAAATGATAGGTAAGAGACTGAGATCATCGGTTGATGTAGATGGAAGAGTGTGGTTTGTCACTTTGGGTGGCAAAGTGACACAACCATTAGCTATGTGAAGAGTGGCGCCAATCTACTTTAAGAATGGGACACCCAAAATAGGCATGGAATTATTTTCCATGGGGACCAAAACTTGAAAGTTTGTGACAAGAGATGTTCCATCTAAAATAACAATGACCTCCGTGATCTCTCCTTCTGTTTCCACCACCGTCCCATTTGCGAGGACAAGAGATGTCCGATCATCAACATTGATTTTTAGGTTTAGTTTTTCAATGTCTTGTAGTGCAAAATGTTGCGTGATGATCCAGTGTTGCAAAGAGGGGTGGTTTCAACATTATTGATCACGCACTTCACTATTAGATGGCACCCGTGGAAACCATTCGTATCGACTAGGCTCTTTCCCTACTCATGAGGATTCTTTTTCGTCGTGCTGGGGAGAGCGCCTTAAGCTAGCTTAGAGAGCACTTGAGCCAATTGGCCCAATTGCATCTCCAGGTTTCTCATCTAGGAGGTTTGGTTGGCCATGTTGGACTGGGCCACATCAACAAATTTCTCCATCATTTCTTCAAATGCAATTTTTCTTTGCACCGGTGCACCTTGATTATAACCCGGATGCGGCGGCCTTGGTTGTCTTCCGGATGCTTGAGCATCATATTAATGTTGGCCCGATTGCCATGGTTGGCCTACAGGATTTTGGTTCTAAGAGAAGTTTGGGTGATTCCTCACACCTGGGTTGTATGTGTTTTAGAAAGGTGCCAAATGATTTTGATTATTAACAAAAATTACACTCTCCTCAACATTTAAATTAGACAAATCCGAAGCATGCACACCAGACGGGCACTCTTAGTTATGGTGCCCAGGGTTCCCACACCCTTGGCATACTATAGCCATCACTAGAGCAGCAGAAGAGGCGGGCCTTTTCAGCAAGGCCATATTTTCATACGTTGAGGGTGTTGCCTCAGTTGGTGCTCCCAAATTCCTCACTTCAAAAAGTCCTCTAGTGTTCCTTGGAGTGTTGCTTCCTGCAGTCTAGAATGAGCTATGCATAGCGGTGTCCTGCAGGATCCGCAATGCTTCGTCAGGGGTGTGGTTCAATAGGGTTCCACCGGTAGGAGCATCGATCATGGATGTGTAGTTGGGCTCAATCGCAAGGTAGAAGTACTCCACTAGGTTCGAAGGTTGTAACTCATGGTGCGGGTAGTTCCATAGGAGTTCCATAAACCTTTACCAAGCTTCTGCAAGGGTCTCTTGATTATGTTGGTGAAAGGTTGCAATCTCCCACCTCACGTTGACAATTTTGTCCACTGTGTGGAACTTTGCCAGGAATTTGGATGAGAGCACCTCCCATGTAGTAGCTGTGCCTGGAGGGATAGTGTGGAGCCACGCCTTTGCTTTGTCGCGAAGAGAGAACGGGAACAGTCTTAGCTTCACCGTGTCATCAAATATGTCGACATACCAGAATGTTCCGCAGATTTCCGAGAATTCAGCCAAGTGAAGATGGGGATCTACACTAGACAATCCATATAATTAAGCATTATTGCGGATGATGTTCAGGATGGCTGGCTTGATCTCGAACTGGTTGTTGGTGATAGCCGGGCCAAAACCAGGATACACACTCCCAACATTGGGAGTGGTGTAATCACGTATAGTTCTGGGCCTTGGCTGTGCCACCTCATTTTCCCCGCAGCCTGAACATTAACAGGCACAGGCTCACCCCCAGGGTTTACCTCATTATGTCTGTTAAGATCCATGATGGCAGCATCACGACGGTGCACGTACAACGTCTTATCAATCTCTGGGTCGTTGTCCACTAGCCCACCAGGGCCATGCCCTGCATAAACTTACACAAAAAAACAACAACAAAAACCTTTATAACAGCTTCCTGGAAGAAAAACTCACATAACACTTGCACTCCTCGGCAATGGCGCCAAAAACTTGATGCACTAATCTTGCACACCACTATAGCTGGGAGCGAGACTGCGGCACGACACCGCAGTGTACCGATCGTTTAAGTAATATAAAATGGGAGAGTAAATCCCCAAGTATCGATCTCAAGGAATGCTAGTTGGGGTGTGTGATTTTTTCGCTAGGATACTAATTATATATACTTCTACTAAGTAAAAAGGGGGTTATGGTTGGTTGCGAGAAACAAAAATAAAGAAAACTAAAGTAACTAATGCGGGTATTCTGCACCGCTTTGCTTGGGTGGTAGATGAGTAGGCTTGCGAATGAACGAGAAGGCTTGCAGATGGATGATTTGTAACCGGTGGAGTGAGGGTCTTAGGCACCTCATCACTAAGCACGCATCCAACAATTACTAGCGTGACACACAACACGATGGCGGGATGGAAAGGTGAAAGGGGACGCTCTTCAACTCATACAAAATACAAAGGATTTCACAAATATGAAATCAACATTAACAATAGCAAAGGTTTATGAGTATCGTTCTACAAAAAATACACATCCACAAGAAATAACTGTAACAATACAAGGAGGAAAGAGTAAACCCAAGCTCGAAGACTCGCTGAAGGTTCGTGGCTAGAATCGTAGGTTTGTCACGCCTCATCCAAGCTCGGTCTTCAGTTGTCATCCGGGGTTCATAGGAGTTGTCACCTTCCTCCAAGTTACCCATCTTCTTCGGAGCATAGCTCAAGCTATCTCTCGCCGGAGTATCCTTGAATGCAGGAGCACATCTCTTGAAACAGAGATCTTGAGCTTATGAACCAGGGAGGAGACCAAGGAGGGAGCACAAGCTCTTGATCTTGAAGGAAATGGTGTCCGGAGATCCTACTCAGAGTGGGTGGTGGTGGAGTGACAAAAAAGGGCGAAACTGGAGTGGAAATGGTGGGCTCCAGCTTCTCTTTTCGGAATAGGGTGAATCCTGCTGCTTTTATAGTAAACAATCAAAAAAATGGTCACGCACAGTCGAACACATGACTGTGAGTGGACCATGTGTTATTAATCACACAAGAAGCCCAGGAAGACGACCCAGAGAGCCCGTACAATTTTACTCATTCACGGTCGAAACCGACCGTGCGTGCAAACGCGCAGACAAATTCCGAAAGACAGAATTTTAGCTAATCAGCAGGCAATCATGCGTTTCCTTCACGCACGATTGAGTCTAACAGTGCGTGAAGCAAACGCACGGGCAATAAGAACTATACTGATTTGGACAACAAGAGGAGCCCGTGAGATTTTACTCACGCACGGGCAAACTGCCCATGCACGAACAAATCGCACGAGCTGGGACATAACACCATTTTGATCAACAGATGAGTGCGCACGGTCGGAGCGATCATGCGTGAAGGAAACACACGACCATGCGATTCATAAGAACATGAAATCTGGGCAAAACAGATAATCCACTGATGAGTCCCAAATATATACACATTTATGGACTTATCTGGGCCGATTTTCTAGTCTATGCACTACACTTTAGGCATGTTTTCGCTCATATTTGTTATTCCATGCTATGTGCACTTCTAGGCCCGTTTTGGTGTTATTTCTTGTTTATCTTCATTTCTAGTTTTCATGCATGGTTAAGTGTCACTTTCAGTGGTTTGATTAGTGTTGTATGCTGGAGCAGGTGTCGTGCAGGTGTTTCCAGTACAATTCTGTACAGGAACACAACGCACGATCACTTGCTCTATTGCGCACGACCACTGGTCGTGCGCCACTAATCGTGCGCACTTAACCCCTGAAAACTGAGTTCTGTCTCCCCTTATCGCACGACCATTTACGATAGTGCGCACGACCACTGGTCGTGCGCCACTGGTCGTGCGAACATTGTGTTTTATAATTTTCTCCCCCTGCAGGCTCCGTCCAGGCAGGCGCACGATCACAGGATGATAGTGCGCACGACCACTGGTCGTGCGCCAACGACCATGCGCGCTGTTCAATCCAGCACCTATATATAATCCTGCTCGCGAATTAGGTCAGATCCTCGCCGTTTTTCTCGGCCAGCTCCGCTGTTCCGCCCATTTCCGCAGGTTTTCGCCACCTAGGCCTCCTCCATCATCCAAGGGCTTCAAGGAAGAGATTCTACACTCATCTTCATCGCCAAGGAAGGAGTTCCTCGCATCGGACGTGGCCGGATTGTAAAACGCTGGAGAAGACGGGTCCATTGGGAGGTGTGACAGCCCTCCTCTACCCCGGACGCAGTTGGGACCGAGCTAGGACGTGGATTGACAACCCGACGATTCCTACCGTGAATCTACAACAAGACTCCAGATTCGGTCGTATCTCTTGCCTCTTTCTTCTACTTGTGTGGTTGTATTTGTTTGTAATCTCTATATTTAGATGATGACTATGAATCTTGTTTATTAATGTTTATTTCATGTTTATGGAATCATATTATTCATATGTGTGAATGAGGTGCGCCGCCATCCATTTCTCACTCCACCACCGTGTTCGTTCCCGCACTAGCAATTGCTAGTGGCGTGCTTGTCGAAGAGGTGCCGGCGACCCTCATTCCGTTATCCTACTCGCCCATCCGCCTACCGAAGCGTGGCATAGCGGCCCGTGTATCCCATCCCGCCTAACGAAGCAGCGCGCTCTAGGCCTGCATAGTTTGATCTGTTAGCCTACTCATCCATCCGCCCTTGCGACGCAGCGTGTTCAAGGCCTGCCTAGTCTCCATTCCGCCAAGCGAAGCATTGCATAGCGGCATTGCATAGGAGTAGTTGTAATATTTTAATTTATTGTTCGCAAACCAAATCCCCCATTTCCGCAACCATCCGCTCGAAAGGACTTCAATCTCAAGTCCTTCCTCGATAATAAACTCCACCTTACTGTGTTCCTTTGAGATTCGATACTTGGGGATTACTCCTCATTTTTTATTACTTGAACGATCGGTACACTGCCGTTTCATGTCGCAGTCGAGCTACCGCCTATAGCGGTGTGTGAGATTTGCGCCATCAAGTTTTTGGCGCCGTTGCCGGGGAACACAGACGTGTGAGTTTTCTGGAGAGGGAGATCCTGAGAGAGAAGCCCTTCCTTTTGTAATTGCATTTTTTTGTTTTATTTCTTTTATTCCATTTTCCTGTTTTAATTAGGTTGCTTTAGTAATTTTTGTTAGGTGTGGTATTTCGCACAATAGTGTTTTTTTATTTGAATCGTTTTATCTTCGCACTATGTGGGCACATCTTAATTTCCGTTGCCATTGGTGTGGAGCTACCTCCCACTCTAGTGATGAATGCCCTACGGAGAATAGTAGGCATAATTCTTATAGCCCAGCATATGGAGCACCGACTTCGTCTGATACTTCATATGGTGCGCGTAAGTCTTATGGCTACTCTGCTGAGCCTTTACCGTCTTACTTCTTTTCGGCTTCAGCCCCCGCTGTGCCAAAGAAGCCCGCAAGGCAGTGCTGGTTTTGTCGGAGCACTGATCATGTCTTGAAGGACTGTGCCGAGTATCTTCGCCAATTGGACGAGGACGACGAGCCGGATATCCGGATCGTCCCAACTCCTAACTCTGGCGGCACACCTTCAACATCCGGTTATGTGTCTTTGTCACCTTCGCATCTTGAAGGGTATGGCATGGACACGGTCACCGGATGTGCGGTTGATCTATGCACCGACATTGCTGAGCCTATTCTCCCAGTGCATCCACCACCCCTAGTGGATTCGATTCTTTGTGAGGAATCGGTGCTCGACTTTTATCCGAGCACTATTCCTCCCCCTGTTGTGCATACTATACTCATCTCCGACGACATTGTTGATGATGTGTCGCAGGATGAGGTGGGTGATCTGAGTGTTGTGCCTATTCCTATGGAGGAGGACAACCTTCTAGGTGAAGAGGAGTTTTCTTCAGCACCGGTGGAGGAAGTCCAAATCCTAAGCCTGGCCACCTTTGATCCCGCCGAATCTTGTAGCATTGATGACAATGCAAACATTATTTTACTTCCCCAACCTGATGGGAGTGAGACCGGGATCACTCCCCCGATTGATGTTTATTTATGTTCTTCGTCTTCTTTATTTCTTGATCCCCTTCCTTCATCTGAGTCTGTGCAGGTTGAATCTTCACAGGTACTTCAGGAGGACTTGGAGCTTTGTGCTCAAGTCAATGATGAGTGTGTCCTTTTATGCGAGGAGGTTGATCCCTCCTCCATTAAGGAAGCCTCATTCATTGCCTTCTCCTCCTGCAGACCTGCTGTGGACGATACCTTGCTGGGCAAGGATAGTTTTGGTGAGATGAGTGAGGACCAGGCCTCCTCCTCTTCTTACTTTCTTTTCCCTCTACCTGTGATGGGCAGGTTTTATTTATATTCGGGTAGAGGTGTGATTGTTCTTTCTCCGTATAGGTACCCGCTACCGACACGGATATTGGGCCAGTTACCTGTCCACTTCTCCTTCCATACTCCCATTAGCTAGATATTATAAAGTTTTGAATAAGTCGTGCTGGGATGACAATAACCCCAGTAGTTATCTTTCTTTTCTGCATTTTCATTTCATCTAATCATGTTTAGTTAGCTGTAGTTTATTTTAGTTTGTCTTTTTCTGTTATTTTTGCGGAGCTGACCCCTGCAGGTACTTCTTCTGGATGGCGGATGCTGCAGCTTAGTCTTGGTTTAAACGCCAATCTTCTGGTATGCTCACTTGCTGAGCATTGGGTACTCTCTTCCCCTAGCCCTATTTTGATTTTCCTATCATATATTATGCGGATTGTTTAGTTTAAGTCTGGGGGAGAGTAGTTTTGTTTACCCGCTCACGTGCACTATTGCACTGCATACTAGAAGATTTCATTTAAAATGTATTGTTCATTTTCATTGCACACCACAGCACCCACTTTAGCGCGTACTCATCTGGTTGCCTGCCCTGCTGTGAATTTAATTCTCCTGCTTATTTGGGAAAGTCTAGGTGATGGCTTAGGACTATGTAGCAGAGTAAAATGTTAACTCCAGTAGTGCTCCTAGTCGAGTGCTCGGTTGCATAGGAATTTGTGTAGATTAGACCTCTTTTTATACTTATGGTTTTATATTTTTTTCTATTAGTGTAAATGTTGTTTACTCTACTCAAATGGTGAATCCGGTGGAATCAAACGGTAGCGTAGGGATGTGTGTAAGTGATCGCTAGACTCGTATTGCTTGAGTCGCGAGAAAGGAGAATCTTTCTCGGTGGCTAGAACTTGCCCCAAGCGATTCTTGAAGCATCGGCATAGGATAGTTCTAGTGCGTGAGAATGACGTAGGCCATTATTTTGGCCCGGTTGAGCTTTTTATTTCATGCCTATCATCTACCCTTACTAGCCCCTTTGTGCCTACCCCTTCCTCTTGATTCAGCCCCACTTTTATATCAACAAAAGCTTAAAAGCCTAACCTAGTTGCACACCCAAATCTGAGCTTTAATCATAGTTATATTTACATTTTGGGGAGTGTTGATGTGGTAAATTTTATAGTGGAAATTGTGGGTGTATTCATTGATATTTTTGCTGAAAAAAAATAGAAAAGAAAGAAAAAGAAGAATGAAGTAGAGAAAGAAAAGAAAAAAAAGGGGTTTGTTATGAAAAAAAGTTGAATTGAAATTTTTTGAAATTTTGGTATTGGGAGCGGGCGGTGCACACACCTATGTTGCAAAAGTCCAAGTCTGGGGGTGTGGTGCATTTGTTTATTATCGTCGTGCAGGTAGCTCTATCTTATGCTCATGTTGGGTTAGGTGTGCTTAGCCTCCATGTTTATCTTTGTTTACCTCACTGTAACCCAAGCCCCATCTCTAGCCTAAAGTCCTACCGACTCACGCTATGAACCAATCTAGTGTCGTGGAGAGAATGTGACCGGGCGAGCCTATGGTCACCGACACCGATGGATTTCAGTGGAGTTTGTCCGGCACCCCAATCTTGAGCAATGCTCATCTCAGCGCTTAGTTTACTTTCTCCGTATGCATGACCGGATGATTCACCGTAGCTCACCATTTTGAGTAGTTGTGATATGCTTTTACTCTTTTAGAAATATATAAACTGTTTATATAATCAGAAATCTTCTCTACTATTTTTCTTATACACGTGAGCATGCGACTTCGCATGATACTCTGTATTGTAATTTTAAGCCATCTACTTTTCTTTCCCCGTTCGCGTAGAATTTGTTTGCTCGGGACGCGCAAACAGGCAAGTCTGGGGGTGTGATGAGTCCCAAATATATACACAATTATGGACTCATCTGGGCCGATTTTCTAGTCTATGCACTACACTTTAGGCATGTTTTCGCTCATATTTGTTATTCCATGCTATGTGCACTTCTAGGCCCGTTTTGGTGTTATTTCTTGTTTATCTTCATTTGTAGTTTTCATGCATGGTTCAGTGTCACTTTTAGTGGTTTGATTAGTGTTGTATGCTGGAGCAGGTGTCGTGCAGGTGTTTCCAGTACAATTCTGTACAGGAACACAACACACGATCACTGGCTCTATTGCGCACGACCACTGGTCGTGCGCCACTAATCGTGCGCACTTAACCCCTGAAAACTGAGTTCTGTCTCCCCTTATCGCACGACCATTTACGATAGTGCGCACGACCACTGGTCGTGCGCCACTGGTCGTGCGAACATTGTGTTTTATAATTTTCTCCCCCTGCAGGCTCCGTCCAGGCAGGTGCACGATCACAGGATGATAGTGCGCACGACCACTGGTCGTGCGCCAACGACCGTGCGCGCTGTTCAATCCAGCGCCTATATATAATCCTGCTCGCGAATTAGGTCGGATCCTCGCCGTTTTTCTCGCCCAGCTCCGCCGTTCCGCCCATTTCCGCAGGTTTTCGCCCCCTAGGCCTCCTCCATCATCCAAGGGCTTCAAGGAAGAGATTCTACACTCATCTTCATCGCCAAGGAAGGAGTTCCTCGCATCGGACGTGGCCGGATTGTAAAATGCTGGAGAAGACGGGTCCATTGGGAGGTGTGACAGCCCTCCTCTACCCCGGACGCAGTTGGGACCGAGCTAGGACGTGGATTGACAACCCGACGATTCCTACCGTGAATCTACAACAAGACTCCGGATTCGGTCGTATCTCTTGCCTCTTTCTTCTACTTGTGTGGTTGTATTTGTTTGTAATCTCTATATTTAGATGATGACACTATGAATCTTGTTTATTAATGTTTATTTCATGTTTAGGGAATCATATTATTCATATGTGTGAATGAGGTGCGCCGCCATCCATTTCTCACTCCACCACCGTGTCCGTTGCCGCACTAGCAATTGCTAGTGGCGTGCTTGTCGAAGAGGTGTCGGCGACCCTCATTCCGTTAGCCTACTCGCCCATCCGCCTACCGAAGCGTGGCATAGCGGCCCGTGTATCCCATCCCGCCTAACGAAGCAGCGCGCTCAAGGCCTGCATAGTTTGATCCGTTAGCCTACTCGTCCATCCGCCCTTGCGACGCAGCGCGTTCAAGGCCTGCCTAGTCTCCATTCCGCCAAGCGAAGCATTGCATAGCGGCATTGCATAGGAGTAGTTGTAATATTTTATTTTATTGTTCGCAAACCAAATCCCCCATTTTCGCAACCATCCGCTCGAAAGGACTTCAATCTCAAGTCCTTCCTCGATAATAAACTCCACCTTACTGTGTTCCTATGAGATTCGATACTCGGGGATTACTCCTCGTTTTTTATTACTTGAACGATCGGTACACTGCTGTTTTGTGTCGCAGTCGAGCTACCGCCTATAGCGGTGTGTGAGATTTGCGCCATCATCCACCCAATGCACAATAGTCCAAACATCAAACACACAGCTGGGAGTACCCTTCCAGCTCAATCCAAATCCATAACAAAATGGATGGGGAGCACCATGTGCTTACCCCAACAACATGGAGCACAAATGCACACCAAAACTGGCATAAATAGTGCACATAACATGAAAGTGAATACAAGTGAAATACAAGTGGTTATGGCTTGAAAGTGTAGTGCACACAAGTGAAAACTAGCCCGGCTGAGTCCATAAAATAGTGTAAATATCGGGCTCATCATTAGTCACTATTAAATGTTAATCAAATATCTTGAAAAATCCCTTAAATATTATATTAAGTATACAGATGCCTTCCAATGGATGCCACTATTTCTTCCTTTATCGATGAAGTGTGGGCTTGCCAAAGAAAGGTTCATTAATCTATCATGGTATGCGTGTGAGTGATAATTATGATATCCCGCTGTCGACATCAGGTCTAACTTAACTAGGTGACCTCAATGGTTGAGTGCCTAGAGGCATTTGGTTGGCATGAATCATATGATGGATTCGAATAAATGTTATTCACCAAACACACAAGAGTTGCATGGTGATGCAATTGGCAAAGGTTGTCTACCTAAATAGCCACATTATGGTTGATCATCCAAAGCTAACTTATGATGGGGAGAAATACGGACCTTGTCCACTAGAAAGTAGCTCGCATAAACTATCCGAATTGATATTAAGGGTTATCAATTTGAAGAAAATAGTGGGAGTATTTAATAGAAGTCAATATTAAATAAAAATGTATTTTGAAATATAGTATTAATATACTTTGCAAATTTCTTGTAGAATTTTCATGGCAAGTGGTTCACACTCCACCTTGTCCTTGAGAGCCATCCTTGATAAGGAGAAGCTTAATGGGACTAACTTCTTTATCTACTAAAATCATCATTATCTACTTAGTGGAACCTGAGGATTGTCCTCAGGCAAGAAAGCAAGCTCCATATCTTGGAAGAGGACCCCCCTGAGGAGCCAGCCTCATCTGCCTCCCAAGTAGATAAAGAAAATTTTAAAAAGTATCAAGATGAATCCCTGGATGTTGAATGCCTCATGCTTGCTACCATGATCTCTGAGCTTCATAAATAATACGAGTGCATGTATTTTTATGAGATAATCGATCACCTCAAGAAAATGTTCGAGGGGAAAGCTTGACAAGAGAGGTTTGATATATCTAAGGTGTTATTTCAGTGCAAGATGGGATCCCAAGGGCCAGTGGAGACTCATGTACTCAGGATGATTAAATCTTGAGAGACTAGGTTTTCCCTTAGGCCATGAGGTGTCCACTGATCTGATCATGCAAATGTTGCCAGATAGTTATGAGTAGTTCATCATGAACTACAACATGAATGAGATTGACATGACACTACCTGAGCTCCTAGGCATGTTAAGAAATATCAGGAATAACATGAATAAGTCCAAGCCTGCTATCCCCATATTGATGGTGCATGAAGGCTAGGGCAATGCCAAGGGATCTAAGAAGACTAAGATAGGATCTAGATTATATCTTAATCCCAAGTCTTCAGCACTGAAGAAGGGACTGGTCAAGGAAGGAAATTATCACCGCTGCGGTAAGGCAGGGCACTGGAGGAGGAATTGTCTCCTCTATGTTAAGGATCTATAGAAGAAGAAGGGAAGTGTGACTTCTGCTTTAGGTATTTATGTTATAGAGATAAACCATCCTGCTCCTTCATCTTGGGTATTGGATACCGCATGTAGTTCTCAATTTTATATAAATATGCAAGAACTGGGAAGGAGAAGAATGTTGGGTAAAGGAGAGATGAACCTATGTGTTGGAAATGGAACAAGAGTTGATGTCGTTGCCATATGAGTTTATCTTCTTTCTTTGGCGGTTGGGCTTGTAATTGAAATTGATAATTGTTATTATGTTCCATACATAACTAGAAACATTATATCCATTTCATATTTTGACATGGAATATTTTCATTTATAATTAAGAACAATTGTTGTTCAATTTTTATGAATGATATTTGTTATGGTGTAGCTTAATTTTTTAATGGTGAATATGTTTTGAACTTAGACCAACCTATCTATAGCATAGAAAATACTAAGAAGCTAAAAACAAATGACTCAAATCTGACATACCTTTGGCATTGTCGTTTAGGCCATATAAACGAGAAGCACAAATCCAAGCTCTATAAAGATGGACTACTAGACTCGTTTGATTATGAATCATTTGAGAGATATGAGTCTTGCTTATTAGGAAAAAAGACTAAAGCCCCTTTCATTAGTCATGCTGAAAGGGTTGATGATCTTTTTGGTGTCATACAAAGTGATATATGTAGACACATGAGTTCTATGGCTAGAGGTGGGTTCCACTACTTCATTACATTTAATGATGATTTTAGTAGTTACGTATATATGTATCTTACGAAGTACAAATCTTAATCCTTTGTAAAGTTCAAGGAGTTCTAAGATGAAGTACATAACCAACTAGCAAAATCAATTAAAGAACTCCAATCTGATCAATGTGGTGAATATTTGAGTCAGGAGTTTTGTTATCATCTATTAGAGTGTTGTATTGTATCACAACTCACTACAGTAGAACAACACAGCATAATGGTGTGTCCGAGAGGAGAAATCATACTTTATTAGACATGGTATGGTTGATGATGAGTCATGCAGATCTGCTCGTTTCCTTTTGGGGACATGCTCTAAAAATAGTTGCTTTCACACTAAACGTGTTCCAAATAAAATGGTTCAAAAGACACCATATGAGATATGGACTTGGAAGCTTCCTAGTATGTCTTTTCATTAAGATTTGGGGTTGTGAGGCATACATGCAACGTCAAATGCCTGAAAAACTTGAGGCCAAATTAGTTGAGTGTTTTCTAGTGGGGCATCCTAAGAAAACTAAAAGATACTATTTCTATAGTCAGTCTGAGGGAAAAGTGATAGTCGCAAGAATTGATATCTGTCTTGAGAAAGTTTTTATCTAGAAAGACTGCTAAAATAGAACTTGAAGAGGTTAAAGAACCACAAACAATGAATAAACCTAAATTGGAACCTGAGAAAGGGCTACAAGTTGTTGTAGCTGGAGAGCTTGCTTAAGAAACATAAATCCTATGTAGATCTAGTATACCTAGAGTTGAGCCTGAGAGATATGGATTTCTCATATCTCAAATAGGTAATGTGTTACTTATAAATCATGATGATGAGCTTGCAACCTACCAAGTGGCTATGAATGGACCAAACTCCGAGAAGTGGCTTGAGGCCATAAAATCTGAAATGGACTCCATGTATGTAAACAAAGTTTGTTCTTGGTAGAACCACCTAAAGGGCTACGACCCATAGGGTGCAAGTGGGTACTCCAGAAAAACACAGACATGGTTTGGGATGTACATGCATTAAAAGGATGATTAGTGGCTAAAGGTTTCAAGCAAATTCATGGTGTTGACTATGATGAGACTTTTTCCCTAGTTTCCATGGTAAAGTCCATCGCAATTCTACTTGCTATTGCTGTGCATTATGACTATGAGATCTGACAAATAGATGTCAAAACAACTTTACTTAATGGAAACCTCCTTGAGGAAGTGTATATGACACAACCAGAGGATTTTGTTTCTCCATATAAAGCCACTAAAATATGCAAGTTGTTGAAATTCATTTATGGATTGAAGCAAGCTTCTCAAAGTTGGAATCTACATTTTAATGAGAAAATCAAAGAGTTTGGTTTCATCAAGACCGAAGATGAGCCTTGTGTTTACAAAAGGATTAGTGTGAGCACAATTGTATTTTTGATATTGTATATATATGACATACTACTGATTGAGAATGACATTCCGACCCTACAAGTTGTTCATAATAGGCTAGGGGACTGCTCTTCTATGAAAGACTTAGGTGAAGCAATTTATATACTAGGTATTAAGATCTATAGAGATTGATCGAAGAAGTTGATGGGTTTGACCCAAAGTACATACATTGAGAAGGTTTTGAAGCAGTTCAACATGCTTGAGTCCAAGAAGGGATTCTTAACCATATCACATGGTGTGAGTCTCTCTAAGGACCAGCGTCCTAAATATTTGGATGATAAATATCGTATGAAGTTGATTTCATATGCTTCTGCAATTAGACCAATCATGTATGCAATGTTATGTACTAGACCCGATGTCTCGTATACTTTGATCATGACTATTAGGTATCCGTCTGATCTTGATGATGGTCGCTGGAGAACTATCAAGAATATCCTGAAGTACTTAAGCAGGACTAATGATGTATTCTTGGTATTTGGTACAGAGGAAGAGGTTATTGTAAAGGATGTTAGCTTCCAAACTAATAGGGATGATTCAAAGCCTCAGTTAGGTTTTGTGTTTTACCTTAATGGAGGGGTTGTGAGCTGGAAGAGTTCAAAGTAAGAGACAGTTGCCGATTCAACAACAGAGGCTGAGTATATCGCTTCTGCAAATGCGAAGCGAAGGAAGCTGTATGGATTAGGAAATTCATCGGCGAGCATAATGTTGCAAGCACATACTTCAGCAATGACATCATTGCACATGCCAAGGAAGCTAGATCTCATCAATGTTGCAAGCACATACTTCAACGGTTCCATCTTATTCGAGAGATTGCCGATCGAGGAGATGTGAGCACATGCAGAGTACCGACTGAAGAGAATATAGAGGATTTGCTAACAAAGCCTCTTATGCAAAGGAAGCATGATGGTCATGCTAGAACAATGTGTATGAGATACCAGAATGATTACCTCTAGTGAGAGGGTTGTGGATTTTATATTTGTTGATTGTTTATTTATGTGATGAATAGTACCATGTATTTCAATTTACATTTATGACAACTTCTTTGGTTGTCTAATTTGCTTCTATATTTGATATAATAATTAACATAATAAATATCCTTAGAATGTTTGCTTCCATAGGAATTCAAGAGTGTGACTTGAATATGAGGGCCTATGTTTATAAGAAGCATTATTCTTAAATGGTCCATGGTCGAGGTATCATCTTAGAAATTAGGGCAATGATGATACATTAAGACTAGTATGTGGGTGAATGATGACCGGTTCTCACAGGTTGTGATATTAGATTTCAAGACAACACATAAGTACTTGTTAAGAACAAGTTGTACTGGACAGACCCACCCTGAGAATACTTTGTGGATTTTTATACGAATGTTTCACAAGTAGGGCTCAAGTGATAATGGTGTTTGTGGTTCTTTGACCTGAAGTCACAACATTTATCAAGTGAGGAAGAGCATGCTTTGATGCCATCTAAAGTCTTCCTTGAGGAAGGTTGATAATAATGGTGGTTATTGGGTACGTTATGAATCATTTGGGTGTTTGTGTGTGGACAGAGATGAGATTTTTCCTCCTACATGATAGGAGTTTCATGGGCCCCTTGATGGAATGAGATTGAGAAATACATGGCCATGCTGGGTTGAGTTAATATGTGATATTGAGCTTACCAATCTCAAAAGTTCTATTCTAGATCAAGAAATTAAGATTGAATTATTAAGAGGGTGACACGATCCATGCCTCACGTTCAATCTAGATGTAAGGGATAAAGGAAAATGAAAGCACTGAAACATTAGTCACAATAGGTTCATTGAGTTTCAAACTCGTGTATTACTTGGGTAGTAGTGATGCATTGTTAAATGTCGTTCATTACTTTGGAAAATATAGTTGATACATTCTAGATCAAGTGGGACATTGTTAGGGTCTTAGGCGATCTAGAAGTAGTCAATGAGTTAATGTCACTGCCAACGTTGATGAGCTTATGGGGTCGCACATAATCACGTACAAAAAAATTGGACAAATGTTTGTGTTGTCTTTACTCATATTGGATATGAGTGAAGAGAAAAATTTGAACTGATTGGGAGAAGGTATTTATTTTCTAGAAGTCAAGATGACAAATGATGTGTGTCGACTAGACTGTCTATCGACCAAGACTATATATCGTCTAAACTATCTATCAATATAATGTATATAGACTTGACTGTCTACCGATATTTAGTATGTCGACTAGACTGATTGTTGATATATTGATATCGACTAGACTTGACTAAATATCAGCTTGATATCAAGCCGACATTTAGTCTATGTCGACTAGACTGATATATTAATATCGACTAGACTTGACTAAATATCGACATGACTATAAGGATGACATTTGGTCCATATCGTTGAGATCTTAAGACAATATAATCCATATCGACAAGATCTCGAGATGATATAATGTATATCGTCGAGACCTCAAAACAATAGAGTGTATATCATCTTGACTATTATAGGCTTGACTGTCAAGCCGACAATCTCTTTATCAATTTGACATCAAGACGATAAAAATGTTCATCAGCTTGATGTTTTCTGAATGTTGATTTGAGTGTCTATACCGTTTCTCCTTATACACTAAAACTAAACCTGATTCACCGATATATATATTAATATCGGGTCTAGGGTTACGGTAATTGATCCTTTTGCGAGAGTAGAAAAGTTCTTCCCGATGACTGCGACGATTCCTTTTAGAGAACTGGAATCAGAGCATTACCTCCTCTCCTGAAAATGAATCTAAAATTTTATGGAGATGAAGTACTCGATCATTCTCCATCCCGCCTTCGTTGGATGATTGGCATGATGTTCTCGGCATTAGTAAGGATGCCCATAAAGTCTTAGCTCTATTTTTGTGTTCACGGAACTCAAGCAATCGCCAGTTTGTGATTTCGAATCAGCCGAAGATCGAGGAAGACAAACACGAAGTAGAATTCCGATTCAAGCAATGCATTTCCTAGAGCAATTTTTGATGATCGATACAGTCATGAATCTGCATTTTGACACATGTACTTTTGCACTTGCTGCCTTTATTTCTTGATTCATGGTCATCGCAAGAACCGTATGTTTCTCTTTTGGGTTTTTCTTGAATCGTTTTCGTTGCGCACATATGATGTGTAACCTCATAGAAAACCAACACAAATTCATTCCCATGATCACTTCTGATCATTAAAATTATAGTATTCCATTCTTTTTGAATTTGTTTGATGAAGCTTGAGAGAATCTTGAAGGTATCAGATTTAGTTCTCAGAAAGAACACTCAAGTGAATCTAGAAATATTATCCACATTAACTAATGAGTATGCCATCTAAGCTATGAACAACAATGAGTCCAAATAGATCCATATGTAAAATATATCGGATCCTAGAAGTGTCATCTTTATTTGCTCTTTTAAATGAAGCCCTAGTTTAATTTCTAATTGGCAAGCTCTATAAGGCTTTTCCTTAACATATCTACCTTGTGGAAGACCTCTAACATGATTATACTTGCAGTGTTTACACACTATTTTTAGATTTAAATGCCCTAATCTTTTATGTCAAAATTCTGCATTGTTTATTAGAATTAAATAAGCAAATTTTATTTTGATTTGAAGAAAAATCAACTATATAGACATTTCCTTTCATGTTGCCAGTAAGGGGGCTATATTACCTATTATTGATGAGACTACTTAACATTAAGTGTGATTGAATACAAATTATTATTCTTTATCACACAGTTGACTTATGCTAATTAGGTTGTGCTTCAACCCTTCAACATGAGCAACTTTGTAAAAAGTAATTGACCCAACCCTGATCATCTCATAACCTTATGTGTGAACACAACTGGAGTCACCAAATATTACCTTTGGTCCTTGCTTAATCCATAGTTTTTCTGCATTTGCTTATCTCCAACCATGTGTCTGGGGTAGTCACTGTCTAAGAACCACAGCTGGTTTGTGACTGGATGGTTCCTTCCATCATTATTTTCTTTAAGAAGATCATCTTCCTTTTTAATGAGCTATAGAACCATCATGCAAACTTCTTCTGCTTTACTCTCATCCTCATCAGAGCAAAGAGTTGTCTTTAGTCACACTCGAAGTATCTACAATGAATACTTTGCCCTTCTTTTTATTCATTTTCTTAGGATCGTAACTCTTCTTGTGATCCTTGTCCTTATTCTAGACTTTGTCCTAGATTTGATCATGACACACTGGTATAATATGTCCACTGTTGAAACCAAGACATGAGAACAGGACTTAGTCTCTGTGGAGTTCGGGCCCTCAACAAGTTGAGGGGTGACCAACACTTACTCCCCCCAAGGGAGAGCTCTAGGCTAAGGGGCTAAGGAACTATGAACAAGGTCAGGGCTTAGCGAGGAGGTCCCACCACACACCTAGAAGATCTTAGAGTGTTTCCCCTCCCAAGCCAATGCTAAGCTTGGGCACCATTGGAGGCTCTCTCCACCCAACAAAGGAACTAAGGGAGAGAGAATGCCAAAAGAGAGAACTCCTCCAAATGGTGCCCCTTGGTCCTATTTATAGGATTTTGAACTTGGTCTGCAAATAACCATAATCTGACCTGCGAGATTACGGAAATACCCCCAGATTTTGCCTGCGAATAACCAAATCCCGCTGTTCTGAGGCGCTAAACGCAGTCCTAAACACCCTCCTGGGGCCGGCGAGAGGGGGCTGACCTCCTCCCTGTCTCGCCCCCTGCTTGAAATGGGGGCGAGAGGGGGGTCGACCCCCTCCTGCTCTCGCCCCTCTGCTTGAAATGGGGGCGAGAGGGGCGTCGGCCCCCTCCTCCACTCGCCCCTCTTCTTGAGATGGGGACGAGAGGGGGGTCGCCCCCTCCTCCTCTCGCCCCTCTGCTTGAAATGGGGGCGAGAGGGGGGGTCAGCCCCTTCCTCCTCTCGCCCCTTTGCTTGAGATGGGGCGAGAGGGGGGTCGTCCCCCTCCTCCTCTCGCCCCTCTGCTTGAAATGAGGGCGAGAGGGGGGTCGGCCCCCTCCTCCTCTCTCCCCTCTGCTTGAGATGGGGGAGAGAGGGGGGGTCAGCCCCCTCCTCCTTTCGCACCCCCTATTTAGTTGGGCGAGCAGGAGTCTCCCGCCTCCATCGCTCGCATCCTCTCTTCCTCTCCTGAATCGTGCAGGAAAACCATGCCTTAAAAGATCCCTTGGGCCGGGGGGCCCACTCGGCGGATATAGGGTTGTACACAATCCCCTCTCTTTTCGAGCGAGGTACACACTTGGAAAGAAAAGTCCAACCCTGCATATTCGGCGAGTGGTGCTGAACACCCGTCTAGCGGAGCCATCTTGGGGGAAAAATACTTAGCCTCCCTGGGAGGTCAACCTGCCCTACCGGCTAGAGAGAGCCAGGTCAGCGGAAATATCCGAGGGAAAAATACTTAGCCGCCCTGAGAGGTCAACCTGCCCTGCCGGCTATAGAGCCCGGTCAGTGGAACCATCCGAGGGGAAAAATACTTGCCCTCCCTGGGAGGTCAACCTGCCCTGCCAGCTAGAGAGTGCCCGGTCAGCGGAACCATCCGAGGGAAAAAAACTTAGCCTCCCTGGGAGGTCAACCTACCCCGCCGGCTATAGAGAGCCCGGTCAGCAGAACCATCAGAGCGGAAAAGTACTTAGCCTCCCTGGGAGGTCAACCTGCCCTGCCTGCTAGAGAGAGCCCGGTCATCAAAACCATCCGAGGGGAAAAATACTTACCCTCCCTGGGAGGTCAACCTGCCCTGCCGGCTAGAGAGAGCCCGATCATCGGAACCATCCGAGGGGAAAAATCCTTTGCCTCCCTGGGAGGTAAACCTGCCCTGCCGACTAGAGAGAGCCCAGTCAGCGGAACCATCCGAGGGGAAAAGTACTTAGCCTCCCTGGGAGGTCAACCTACCCTGCCGGCTAGAGAGAGCCCGGTCAGTGGAACCATCCGAGGGGAAAAATACTTAGCCCCTGGGAGGTCAACCTTCCCTGCCGGCTAGAGAGAGCCCGGTCAGCGGAACCATCCGAGGGGAAAAATACTTACCCTCCCTGGGAGGTCAACCTGACCTGACGGCTAGAGAGAGCCCGATCAGCGAAACCATTCGAGGGGTAAAATACTTAGCCTCCCTGGGAGGTCAACCTACCCTGCCGGTTGGAGAGAGCTCGGTCAGCGGAACCATCCGAGGGGAAAAGTACTTAGCCTCCCTGGGAGGTCAACCCGCCCTGCCGGCTATAGAGCCCGGTCAGTGGAACCATCCGAGGGGAAAAATACTTGCCCTCCCTGGGAGGTCAACCTGCCCTGCCAGCTAGAGAGTGCTCGGTCAGCGGAACCATCTGAGGGAAAAAAAATTTAGCCTCCCTGGGAGGTCAACCTACCCTGCCGGCTAGAGAGAGCCCGGTCAGCAGAACCATCCGAGGGGAAAAGTACTTAGCCTCCCTGGGAGGTCAACCTGCCCTGCCTGCTAGAGAGAGCCCGGTCAGCAAAACCATCCGAGGGGAAAAATACTTACCCTCCCTGGGAGGTCAACCTGCCCTGCCGGCTAGAGAGAGCCCGATCATCGGAACCATCCGAGGGGAAAAATCCTTAGCCTCCCTGGGAGGTCAACCTGCCTTGCCGGCTAGAGAGAGCCCAGTCAGCAGAACCATCAGAGGGGAAAAGTACTTAGCCTCCCTGGGAGGTCAACCTACCCTGCCGGCTAGAGAGAGCTCGGTCAGCGGAACCATCCGAGGGGAAAAATACTTAGCCCCCCTTGGAGGTCAACCCTCCCTGCCGGCTAGAGAGAGCCCGGTCAGTGGAACCATCCGAGGGGAAAAATACATACCCTCCCTGGGAGGTCAACCTGACCTGACGGCTAGAGAGAGCCCGATCAGCGAAACTATCCGACGGGAAAAATACTTAGCCTCCCTGGGAGGTCAACCTACCCTGCCGGTTGGAGAGAGCTCAGTCAGCGGAACCATCCGAGGGGAAAAGTACTTAGCCTCCCTGGGAGGTCAACCCGCCCTGCCGGCTAGAGAGAGCCCGGTCAGCATAACCATCCGAAAGGATAAATACTTAGCCCCCCTGGGAGGTCAACCTGCCCTGCCAGCTAGAGAGAGCCCGGTCAGCGGAACCATCTGAGGGGAAAAATACTTACCCTCCCTGGGAGGTCAAACTACCCTGCCGGGTAGAGAGAGCCTGGTCAGCGGAACTATCCAAGGGGAAAAATACTTATTACTCATCCGGTTACATGCAAGAAAAACTAAGTAGGGAAATAAACCATCATACTAAATGGATTTAAAGAAAAAGCTAAGCACGGAGACCGGGACTCGGGCTTCTACTCCCAAGAATTGTAATAGCCCTGGCCCGAACCACTACAGGGATTCACCGGAACCCTTCAGGAACTGTTAGACGCCTGGCCACCATTGTCCAGGACACCCGGGCTGCAGCCCGCTTAGCACACCCCAACCAATCCTTGAGCCTATTTCTCAGCTACAGTAGGGTGTTGATGGAAGGTCTCGATCCCCCGCCACCCTTGATGAGAAACCTTCAACACTTCTCATCACCAACTGAGCTGCAGCTCAGTTGGTGATGAGAACTGTTGAAGGTTTCTCATCAAGGGTGGCGGGGGATCGAGACCTTCCATCAACACCCTACTGTAGCTGAGAAACAGGCTCAAGGATTGGTTGGGGTGTGCTAACCGGGCTGCAGCCCGGGCGTCCTGGACAATGGTGGTCAGGCGTCTAACAGTTCCTGAAGGGTTCCGGTGAATCCCTGTAGTGGTTCGGGCCAGGGCTGTTACAAAATTGCACTTTTTTGTAACAGCTCTGGCCCGAACCACTACAGGGATTCACCGGAACCCTTAAGGAACTGTTAGACGCCTGGCCACCATTGACCAGGACACCCGGGCAGCAGCCCGCTTAGCACACCCCAACCAATCCCTGAGCCTGTTTCTCAGCTATAGTAGGGTGTTGATGGCGGGTCTCGATCCCCCGCCACCTGCCCGGGCATCCTGGTCAATGGTGGCCAGGCGTCTAACAGTTCCTGAAGGGTTCCGATGAATCCCTGTAGTGGTTTGGGCTAGGGCTGTTACAGGCATGGTCCTCCTCGACCTCCTCTGGTTGCTGACATTGCGACTTCGGACCCCTCCCCTCCCTCATTTCCAAGAATTCAGGGCAGGTGGATGTCGCGTGACCCTCCTCATCGTGGAAGTCTTAGTAAGGTAACTCCACCCGGACGCCCCCTCTTCCTCCCATATGATTTCTCCTTCTTCTGTGGCCGATCACCATGGTTTGCTGGGGTGGTGGAGAGGGTGCCTTCGGTCCCTGCCTCCACCCTGGGGGGTCGGTCCCCTCTCCTAGGAAGTTGTCCTCCTCTTGGTCGAACTTCCTCTTGGGAGCCCCTACCCTCTCCCCTGCTCCCTTGCCTCTGGCTCACTCAGCTTGGCCAACCTTCTCGCGAACTCTGGGTTGGGCTCCTCACTCTCAACTTCTTCCGCCACCCTTTCCATCAAATCCTCAAAAGATGAAGGAGCTCTCCTCTTGAGGCCCATCTTGAAGAATCCCCCTGCATCCCCACGATGAAAGCGAGCTGGAGGGTGTAGCCTAACACCTCTTGGGTGAGGAGAATCTCCTCCTGGAACCGATCAACATTGTGAGCCAGTGACTCCCCTGGCTCTTGCTTGATCTTGAAAAGTGCTTCGGCATCTTTCCTCATCTTTCTTGATGTCGAGAAGCGTAGAAGGAAAACTCGACGCAAGTCTTTGAAGGCATAGATGGATCCCGCAGGGAGCTGGTGGAACCAATCTCTAGCCTTCTCCTTCAAAGTTATCGCGAAGAGTCGACACTTGAAAGCGTCTGACATGGGCCTGATGGAGACCATGTCCTCAAACCACTACAGGTGCATGATGGGGTCATCCTTGCCAGAGTAGTGAGACATCTCCAGCCTTCCGGACCCTCTGGGACCGGGGCCGAGAGGTTCAGCTAACACAAAGGACTTCCTATGCTCGCCCCCCTTTGGGGCCGTGCGAGTGGGTGCTGGCTGCCTCCCCACTCGCCCCTTGGGGCTGAGCGAGTGGGGGTATGGGATCTCCCCACACGCCTCTCCTAGGGGGTTGGGCGAGTGGGGGCCGAATGCCTCCCCACTCCCCCCGACTGGCGCCTCCTTCCTTGATTGCTGGCCGAGAGTGCTCTTGCCCACCTGCTGAGGCGAGAACTCCAGACCACTTCCTCTCCTGCCTTCGCCTATTGCGGCGAAAGTTAGCTGCAAGGTCTGCAGGACCTCCTGCTTGAAATTTTCAAA
Organism: Dactylorhiza incarnata; assembly: GCA_033032865.1. Classification (NCBI taxonomy): domain Eukaryota; kingdom Viridiplantae; phylum Streptophyta; class Magnoliopsida; order Asparagales; family Orchidaceae; genus Dactylorhiza; species Dactylorhiza incarnata. The sequence continues at coordinate 13,433,598 of JAWHQI010000039.1, forward strand.
CATCTCCAACGTCACTCCAGCCACCGGGGGGTGCGAGTGGCCTGGGTCAGATCCTCCACTTCCAACCATGGAGCTCATCTTGAGAGTTTCTTGAGTTGGTCACTCTCCACGCTCACCGCACCATAAATGTTGAAACTAAGACTTGAGAACAAGACTTAGTCTCTGTGGAGTTCGGGACCTCAACAAGTTGAGGGGTGACCAGCAATTACTCCCCCCAAGGGAGAGCTCTAGGCTAAGGGGCTAAGGAACTAGGAACTAGGACAAGGGCTTAGCGAGGAGGTCCCACCACACACCCGGAAGATCTTAGAGTGCTTCCCCTCCCAAGCCAATGCTATGCTTGGGCACCATTGGAGGCTCTCTCCACCCAACAAAGGAACTAAGGGAGAGAGAAGGCCAAAAGAGAGAACTCCTCCAAATGGTGCCCCCTTGTTCCTATTTATAGTATTTTAAACTTGGTCTGCAAATAACCACAATCTGACCTACGAGATTACGAAAATACCCCCGGATTTGGCCTGTGAATAACAAAATCCCACTGTTCTGAGGCGCTAAACACAGTCCAGAACACCCTCCCGGGGTCGGGCAAGAGGGGGCTGACCTCCTCCCTGTCTCGCCCCCTGCTTGAAATGGGGGAGAGAGGGGGGTCGACCCCCTCCTCCTCTCGCCCCTCTGCTTGAGATGGGGGCGAGAGGGGGATCGGCCCCCTCCTCCTCTCGCCCCTCTGCTTGAAATGGGGGCGAGAGGTGGGTCGACCCCCTCCTCCTCTCGCCCCTCTGCTTGAGATGGGGGCGAGAGGGTGGTCGGCCCCCTCCTCCTCTCGCCTCCTACTTGGTTGGGAGAGCAGGAGGCTCCCGCCTCCACCGCTCGCCTCCTCTCTTCCTCTCCTGAATCGTGCAGGAAAACCATGACTTAAAAGATCCCTTGGGCCTGGGGGCCCACTCGGCGGATACAGGGTTGTACATCCATGTTTCCTGCATGAGAAACATATAATTTCTTTAGAAGCAGTTTTATCATACTTTGGCTTTGTGTTATTCCTTTCCTTCCTTCTGAAGTCTTCATCTTTGATCCATTTCTTAAATCATTTTGCTAGAAGACTCATCATCCACAGTCTGGCTTTCTTCATCAACAACCTTAAGTGCTATGGATCCCTCTTTGGAGATAGATGGAGTTTTCTCCTTTGCCTCACGTTCTGCTCGTGCCATAAGAAGAAACTTATATGATTTGAGCTTGCTAAGAAGAGCATCTGTGGTGATCTCCTTTTGACATATGGCCTCTCTTATGGCCCAAATCTTTGCATCCCAAGAGCTTGGGAAGCACATCAGGAGTTTGTCATTTATCTCACTTACAAAGATTTACTTCTTCAATCCCTTTAGTTCGTTGACTATAATGCTGAACCTAGAGTACATGTCAGTCAGCTATTCTTAAGAATTATTCTTGAAGTTCTCATATTGTGAGATCAATGAGGTCTTCATGTCCTTCCTCTCATCAGAACTTCCTTTAACCAAACTTGATAGTGAATCCCTTATATTTTTTGCTGATTGACAATCAATAACCTTCTAGAATATGTCGTTTGACATTATTTACACTAGAATATTCATGGCTTTGACATCACTTACCCTAGCCTTCTTCTGGTCTTCTATCATTTCAGCTTTTGTTATATACACAAGTTTTCCATCATCACTGATCATTGTAAGACTAACTGGACCTCCAATAATTGATTCAAAGATATCTTCATCAATTGAATTCATGTATAACTTTATGCTAGACTTCCATAAAGTAAAATTTTCTAAATTACAGTTAGGAGGTCTGGTGATTGTATAATATTTATTCTGTGTTGAGCTCATGATTAAAATTAGAAATTACACAAGTAATTCCTAATATACTTCAATCTTTATCAAGGTGTTAGCCTTTTTTATAATCAACATACCTCTGATACGAATTGCATGGTAGGGTAGGATGCTAAGAATTACTCTTGAGGGGATGAATAGGATATTTAAAATTTCTTTTCAGTTTAGTCAATTACATCAAATGCATAGATTATTTTGTTTGACACTTTATATGGAGCAGAAAGTATAGAGTAAAATAAAAGAAATAAACAAAACTACACAGAACTATGCAATTCAGATGACAAAAAGATTTTATAGAAGTTCCCCAAATTTGGGTTTGCCCCCACTTCCTCCCCTTGGTAGGATATCCACAATATAGTTCTGAGACTTTTGATACAGAGACTCTTATAACCGATTACAACTGAATCTTTTGATAAGGAGATTCAAAGAACCAAAAGAGATTTTGATAATGTCTCTCAAACCAACAACTTGTTGATAAGGTGGCTAAGAACCAGCAGCCTTTTGATAAGGTGGCTAAGACCAAACGATGATCCTTTTGATAAGGAGGATCAAAACCACTCTCAAATCCTTTTGATAAGGAGTATCAAAAACCACTGAATCTATTGAAGAGTGATTCTCAAAACTCTGTCAGAAAGTTGATGTAGAAAGATAGTATATGTAAGAAATTTGTCTCCATAATTGTTGTCCACTTCAACAATCTCTGAGGTGTTGGTTCTTTCATAGAATTGTGTGGAGTGTTTCGCCAGAGATTAAACTTTCAGTTAATTTTTCTTTAGAGATCAGATTTAATAGAGAAGATTTGAATATATTGAGGAATTATATCAGATGAAGCTCTCAGGTATCCAGTCTTTTGATCTAGAGAAGATGATATTTTTGATGATTGTTCTTCTTCTTCTTAAAACTTGCACAGAAGAAGGAATAAGAAGAAGAATTAGATCGGGGAGTGAGAGATCTAACTAGCTTTAGCACAATAGCTTTCTTATATTATATTCTTGTTTTGTGAATAGGAAAGTCTATATATACATATATAAAAACAAATTGTTGATAATGATCTCTTGCCAGATATGCTTCACTGAGAATAATAACCTTCCATAATCAAATCCCAACGACTATAATCAAACCTAATTTATTACCTCAATCTGTTCACGCTCAATTCGAATTTGCTCTGCATGGATGTCGACTCAAGACTTCTTGAACTCTGACTTGGAAGTTAGAGTTTATTGGGATGGAGTAGAGAAGAGAATATCGCAATATATACTTGTGCTCTGACTTCTACAGAACTTGAGATTTCTCAATGTACATTGATGTCTTTCTTTATCACTTATCAACGTAAGCTGACATATTCTCGTAGTAAACTTCTTTACTTAGCCATACTTTGAGATCTCTGGAAACTTTAGTTCACTTTTTGGCCATCATAAATGACTCTGAATTCCAGACTATATGAAATATATCATCTATACAACAATGACATTTTCTTATATCACTTTGATAATCTGATATATCAAATTACAAAGGAATTTTCCCAATAGTATCTATAATAATGGTTATGGGTGAGCCAGTATCCCTAGAATGAAATGTGATGTATAATGGTACATAGTTTGATCACTAACATTATGCTTTTCTGACCATTAAGCTAGTTAGATGAAACATAAAAAAGTTAAGCATGAAACATAAATCAATCTGGGGATTTGAGTTTCTCTGATTTGAGGGTTTACTCCAACAATTACTAAAGTAGTGTTTGTGTCAATTTCAACTACTTCATTGCTCTTTTAATATTCTATAATTAAATTATATAGTCAAAGGTGAGTCGGTGGACTCACTGCCTATAAAATTTCCTTTTAGGCATTCCATGTAAGCACTACCACAGGCCAAGTATATACATATTTTATGAGCAATCTAAATTGTAACTAGAATACTATAAATTATGTTTAAATGAAATTAAAATTTGTTTTGTGCAATATTTTTTTACAAATTTTAGAATGTGTAAAAGATCCTTTTCCACATCCCATGCACCACCTCGCGGACCGGGGTGTGATATGCTGGATCCATCAGCCATGGCTCAAAGAGGTAAAATCATCGCACATGAAAACTCAATTGAATCAACTAAGTTTTTTGTGACATTGGTGTCATCGGTGTTGAACCCCGATCAATCTGCAATAAGAGAATAACTAGTTTTTATTCACTAGGGTTAGATGATTAGTAGCTTGTATGCATATGTGTACCAATAATGTTTTGATAAAGTATATAAGAGCAATAATCAAGACACATGAGATATATAATGAAATAAATACAACATCATCAAAATACAAAGTAAAATTACTTCTGCTTAGTTAGATGCACAACAAGAAATTGTACAATTACCAAGGTGCTCCGCACACACAATGCTCATTAAGACTTATCAAGGAGAGAAGTAGTGCTTGGGGATCACATAACATTAATTTATATTTCATTTTTGTGATCCTGTGTACATAAGAGAAGTAAGTCTATGTGGTATTTTTTGTAATTTGTTTGCACAAGACACTTTACACTTCTTTCCAAGGCGCTCAACCACATAATGCTTATGAAGATTTATCTGGAGGAGAATTAGTGATTGGTGGAATTTTTCTTTTCATTTATTATTTGATTTGATTTTAGTGACCAAGGACTCTAAATTCACTTGTTTAACAAACATTCAATTTTCTTTTGCAATCACACAACTCTAATGTCGAGTGCATGAATATCCATGAATTGCAATATATCATTTCAATGGTGTGTAGGTAATTTATCCATGCATTTAAGTAGCTATAAAATTACACTATATATACATGCATAAACAAGATTTGCAAATGTAGGAATCAAAAAGTGTGTGAGAAATCATTATCTAACATAAAGCATCACTCATACTTAGAGGCATACTAAGTAAATTTACACAAGTTTCCTACATTCATTTTCATGGTACACCAAAAGATAGTATGCAAGGCATAAATAATCAAGTCAGTGTTTAAGAAGGTTCAAAATGAAATCATACATTGCAATGAATCTTTAATGTTATATCTATTCATCATTGACTTAACATGAAAATTAAGAAATTATTATGATTTTGTTTTTATAAAAATGGAAAGAAATGGAATTAGAAAAATCATAGAAAAGCATATTTTTGTGATTTTATATTGTTTTGTTATTTTCTATTTTATTGTTGGATTTTCAAAAATAGGAAGACATAAGAAATAACAAGCATTTTTACTGAAACATGAAAGTATTTTTTTAAACAAATCAATAGAGTAATCTTCCATGCCAACAAAAAGAAAAAGATGGAGTAAAAAAATAAGAAAATAAAAAGGGCTACCGCCGGCGTTAATAATTACCACTTGGCGACATCACATGAAGTTTTGTATTTTTGTGAAAAAATCATGTTTTTAAAAATTTGTTTTTTCTAGTTTTTATGGATTTTGGGTGTTCACTATAAGGAGCACCTAATGCACAAAGAAATTAGAGAAATAATCAAAAAGTTACAGATTTAAAAATTTAGCCTAAGGAGTTCAACAAAAGGTTCATGTGTTTTCCATCATCATAAATGCTCAAAGAGATGAATCGGTACGAATGATAAAATATGCATGAAATAAATAATCATAAAGAATGCATGCAATACTCATACTATAGGTATGCTCATGACCAAACTACCTCAAATACACATCTACATAGTAGCCCCATACTAAGTGAAGGATGTGTATGAGGAGTTGTATACATGTTGTAGGTTGGGATGTGAGCCACATATTCATCCATAAAAGGTTGCTCCACCTAACACTATTTCCCTCTCAGTGCCTCCCTAGGCCTGCTGGAACCATCCCCAGTCAATGACAAAATATTACTTATAGGTCAAAACCTCTAATGCACACACACCTATGCCCTCACTATTGTGAGACACTTAATATGTGTAGATGATCATAAGCATACTACACTTTAACCAATTTTTTATTCATAAATTATGGCTTTGTTGCAAGATGAATTTTAGAAATAGTGTTATATTGGAGATAGTTTATGTTAATGCCATTTTACAAGTTGCTCATTCATGTTTGGTAGAGTAAAGTGGTGTTGTTATGTCAAACTACTAATAGTTGTTTCACTTGATAGGAATGAGTTCCCAAGATTTTTCAAGTTGGAATCATACTAGGCTTAATGTGTTTAAGTGATTAGGCCTCTGTGAAGTGTCATCATGCATCAAGTATCACTTTTAATCAAATTTTAGTGCACACACATTTTCCAAAAATTTGATGTTCATTTTCCATTAATTAAAGATACCATGCCATGTTACCGTAAACACACCGAGACAATGTCCGTTAATTTTAAAAATCCCCAACCTAGTTTTAGTAAATTTCTAAAGCTTTTGGTGTGGATGAATAATTCTTGCGTCGCGCGATACATCGAGGTAAGCATGTTTTCTTCTCAAAAATCTCCAGTTCTTGCTTAGATTGATGTTTGAGTGATATCCTAGTTAATATGCATAGTGTACTTAGTAGATTTCATGTGCATATTTGTGATATTTTGAGTTTGAGTTGGGTTAGGATTTTTTTATTTGAATTTTAAGCAAAAAACTTCAAAACTCACATGAAAGTGATGTAGTGTGATAATATAAGCTCTTCTCATGATAATGTGGTGTATTAGTGTGATTTTCATGAGGAATATGGGGGAAGATGATGTCTTCCTGTTGGCTACCATGCCACGTTAATTTGGCAGAGCTTGGATTTTGTTATGATTTCACTATTTGTTTTTACAGATAATGGTTGAGCGTACATCATGTTTTTTCCCTTATTCGAGTAGACATTTCATTTGATTTCCCTTATTCGAACAGACATTTCTTGGCATAGTAATGCAATAATTGGGGATTTGTATAATGTGTACTTGGTTAGGCAAACAATCCCTTATATTTACTCTTTGTTTGAGCATGTTGGTCTATTGACCCTGATGAGTGATATAGAGCCTTTCTCATCTGTGCTAGTACGTCAGTTCTCTAATAATATTGAGGAATTGTTAAGAGACCATCCTAATTTGATGGTTTATTCAATCATTCAATGAACTCATGTTTTCATTTCTCAAGAGGATATTCAATCTCTTTTTAGATTAGCAGTGAAAGATATTATAGTGAACATGGTAGAGGGATTTCGGGAAGCCCAAGATTGGGGACCTAAAAACAAGGTTCTTCACAACAAGCCCAATTCCAAAGATTTAATTTCTTCTATTTCAACACTTTGCTCGGACTCATGAGTTATTCAAGATGTTCTGTGTTGAAACAATATGTTAAAATAATGTGAGATAGAAGATATATCAACTCAGCTTAATTTGATTACATATCATATTATGGAGTGTCTTCCTTTCGATGTTTTAGACCTACTCCTTTCAGTAATACATCATACATTTAGATTAAAATATCCCTCACATGATCCACTCAACATTCTCCCTTTGGGTTGGGTTATTTAGCAAGTGCTATTCTACAAGTATCCTCACTTGGTCGAGAGGAGCTATCATATGGATTGTTCTTCTACAGATTTCCTTCCATCGTTTTATCCAGCAGTTGAATGGCATGAGTATTCCTCTCTAATGTCTTGTCCTCCAGTACATCATGTTATTTCTATACGTAAGACATTTGGGAAAAACGCCCTTGTGATTTATCTTACAAATTATCTACAAGTGATTTTATAATCTAAGATGTATTACCCATGTTATATAGAAAGGGTAATTTGGTTATCAGATGTCCTAGGATATTACACTCACATTAGAGTGTCAAGGCCAGTCCAAATCAAGCACAAAAATTTAGTTGAGTTAAACTTACGTCGAATAGGAGTCGACGCAACTTCAACTAAAAGTCGAAGTAACTTTGAATACAAGTAGAAGTATCTCAGACTGAAGTCGAAGTATAGTTGAAGTTGATGCAATGTCAAGATATACTCGACGCAGAAGATAGAGCTAGTCAAAGTAGTATTAGAAGTCGATGCAACTTCGACTTGAATTCGACGTAGAAGATGAAGTTCAAAGTCCAAGTCTTCAACTCAACGGATACATTGATAAAGAATCAATGCAACCAAGATATCTGAGTTTATCTAATGCTGAGATGGAATTCAAAGCAGCTTCTTTTAGAACTCAGAGGTGCGTCGATTTGAAGGAAATAGAATCCGACGCTGTGTAGAATTCAACCAGAAATAGAACATTTTCTGTTGTCCTTTTCTGATGTTTTTTTAGAAGGTATCCAAAGATGTAATTCAAATTCTAATGGTTTGTATATTGCCAAGAATGGAATGGAGCACTCCAGAGAGATAACAAAGACATTCTTTGAAGTTATTCAAATTCAGATTGACAAGTCGTGAACAGGAATAGAAAGAAACATTCATTATCCAATGGACATTCTTTCTAAGTACATAACAGAAGAGGAAACAAAATCAATCACCATTCGACAGAGAATAAGAAGACTGTGGAAGAAAGACAACATAACAATTGAAGCTACTCAGTCATCTTCCTGTCAAGCTCTCTCTCTAAGAAAAGAACAAGGAGAATATCTCTGTGCAAAAAAAAAACAAAATGGCTCTGCTTCTTCTTCACTTATAGCTGGAAGCCATCAAGTGTACAGGGAGATCATCAGGATCACAAGCTCATAACCTTTGCATTCATTACTACATCAAGCAAGGGTTCATCAAAACAGATCCTGAAGAACACCAATAGAAGAAACATCTTTACATCTTCTTCTTCTTCTTCTTCTTCTTCTTCTTCTTCTTTTCTCCCTGTCATATTCTGTAACTTGAGTAAAGAGTTCTTAGAATCCGTCTCTAAGGGATTCAGTTGTTCAAGATCTCCTTATCAAAAGATCTAGATTGGTTTTAAGAGTCTCCTTATCAAAAGTCTCAGTACTTGGTTCTAAGATTCTCCTATCAAAAGACTTCGTAGTTAGTTCTAAGAGTCTTCTTACCAAAAGACTCAGTGGCTCTAAGAGTCTCCTTATAAAAATACTCAGACACTGTTTAGTGTATTCCTACAAAGGTGGTAGAAGAGTGGATGTACCCAAATTTTGGGGAACCAATATAGCTTTTGTCTTAAGCTATAAATTTTTGTGATGTCCCTTTACTTGTTTTCATTTCGGTAATCTGTGTTTATTTTATTTTGAGCTGGTATTCTAACTGCATAATCATTAGAAGTTTTTATTGTGTGTGCATATTTAATGTAAAAGTTTTAAATCTTTATTCACCCCTTTTAGATAATACTCAGAGGTTACACTATGCACTTTCAATTGGTATCATAGATAGGTTGATCATAAAAAGGCTAACACCTTGATCAAAAGTTCTCCTCACTCATATTTCTAATTATAAAACTTTTTTCAGAAAAAATGAATTCTAAGGACTATGCATCTACAAGACCACCAGTGTGTAATCTTAATAAATTTAAACTCTGGAAGGCTAGAATAAACTTGTATATGAACTTTATTTATGAAGACATCTTTGATGTCATTATTTCAGGTTCCCCAGCACCAGTCTAAAAGGACGCCATTGGATCTGTAAATCAGCAAACCGTGCCTAGAGTTGAATGGACAGATGCTGAAAAAGAAGCAGAAGGCATGTGATGCCAAGGCCATGAACATTCTGGTCTCTACAATAATGTCTGATGACATTTTCCAAAATGTGGCAGACTGCAACTCAGCCAAAGAAATCTGGGAATCCCTTTCCAGATTGGTTGAGGGAAGTTTTAATGAAAGAAAGGACAGAAAGTCCTTTCTCATATCCCAATATGAGATCTTTCAGAAGAAGGCAGAAGAAAGTGTTGCTTAAATGCATGAGAGATTCAGCATTATTATCAATGAGCCAAAAAGTCTGGATAAGGAGATTTCTCTGATAGCAATTATTAATAAGCTTCTCTGCTTCCCAAGCTCATGTGACTCAGGGATCTGGGCCATCAGAGAGTCCAAATGTCATAAAGAGATCTCCACTGATGCTTTGCTTGGAATGCTCAAATCCTATGAGCTACTACTGAAGAGCAGGGCTGAGACATATGCTAAGGAGATAATCTCAACTCCCAACCAAATGAGTATTACTCTGAAGGCTTTTAAAGGAGAGCGTTCCACTCTTGAAGAAGAGATGTTCAATCTCTTGGCCAGAAGATTCAGGAAATGGGTCAAGACAGAAGACTCAAGAAGAAAGGAGTGGAGCTCAAGCAAACCCAGGTTTGATAAGACTCCAAAATAGGAAGTGATTTGCTTTGCCTGCAGAAAACTAGGGCACATAGCTCCTAACTGTCCTGAAGAGCAAAGGGACAGGAGCAATAATAACAAGGAACACAAAAAGAAGATGTCCTTCAAGAAAAAGGACAAGAAGAAGGTATAGGGTTTCACTGCTGAAACCTGGAGGGACATAGTATCTGTTTCAAGCTCACTTCATCAGAGAGTGATGAAGAAACTGCTGCTGAAGCTGCCTTCCTGATGGCCTTGGAGGCATCCTCAGGTGATGAAGAAGATGAGGTAAGTCTTTTTGATGACTTTAATTTTGATTCAGAAGAATTTAAAAATTGTTTTAAGGAATTTTGTAATGATTACCTTAATGTTCAAAAAGAAATAGAAACAGTTAGGGAAGAGTTAGAAGACTTTAAGAAAGATGATTTATATTCAGTGAATTATGATTTGAGAAATTAAATTTATAAAAAAGAAATATTAATAACTAATCTAACCAATGAAAACTCAAAACTAAAAGAAGAGCTTACAAAGGCAAAAGCCTTTGAAGACTCACTCAATGAGAGGAGTCAAAAGCTCAAGGACATTACTCAAAATCTCTTTGTAAGATTTAAGCACCTTGTTTTAGGAGCAGACCCAACTACCAACTCAAAAGTCCCTAGTAGACCTGCCTGGAAAAATCCAGTCACCATTGTTAGACCTAGTGATTTTCAAATAACTGAGACCAAACCTTTAATTCAAATTCTAGATAACAATAACCTTGAAAAACTCAGTGTATTTAATAAAGTAAATCCTAATAGTGAGAAGAGACCTCCAGGGAAAAAACAATTTAGAGAAATCAATGAATCCAAATCAAAAGAATAAAGTCAAACGTAGAATTCTTAGACATTTTACAGATTTACTATATCAAGACACATTTATGCCAATTTCTAATATCAAGATAACAAATCTAGACTGGATAAGCTAATCTTCTTCCATCCAAAAGGATATAATAATAGACTAACTTATTCCTTTATATCATCCTATAATGGTAAAAGCAAAGGACCTAAGGTAACCTGGGTACCTTCTAATGTTTAAATTACTTGTGCAGGTAAATGTAGGGTTCTTCCTTTAGAAATAATGAAGGGAAAGGAAGAATTAAATCTTCAATAAAGAACTGCAAATATTCAAAGGGAGTGATCTCTTCCCTAAAACACTATGATGTTTATACAGTTCATAAAAATAATCTTATAAATGCTAATTTCAATAAACACCATTGCTGGGAAATCTATAGAATTTTTCTAAAGAATTACAACTATATATTTCGAGTTGCGTCGGTTGAGTTCTACTCGATGCCATCTTCGAGAGACACCTGTAATAGATTATTCGAATATCATTCAACGTAGCGTTGAATTCAAATCAATGCATGCGTCTACTTAATAGTTGCTGAAAAAAATTCAATGTCACGTCAATTACAAATTGACGTAACATCGACATGTCAAGCGCACACAGTTTTGCTTCTAGAAGATGGTTTGACATGTTTTGGCACGCTGAATATTAATCCTTGTCGATGTAACTTCGAATACAACCCTAAGTTGCGACGAATCATTTTCTCTTAAGCAACTTAGACGTTGAAGTTATTACGCTTTCAAATTTTCTCTCTCTTGCTCTCATGGTGTCTTGCTTTCCAGTTCGCTCGTGTTTTTTCTCTCACCTTTTTCTCTCTCTCTCTCTCTCTCTCCTTCATGATTTTTCATTGTAGGTAAGATTCAATGGCACCCCTAAAGTCAACTCTGGATTTGATGTGGATATCAAATCCTTCAATGCGAGATCTGAAAATTTCATGGCCATTCTCGGGCTCTTCCAAACTACTGGGTTGACAAAGTTGATTTCAACAAGATGGAAGATCTATAATATCGAGTTGACAGAGCTTAAAGATAACATTCAAATTGGAGATGATGGATCACTCCATGAAAGAATTTCTGGGAATGATATCAACATCACAGAGGAAATGTTATGCCAAACCTTTGATCTACCTACTGGTAGTGATTCAGATGAACTTACAGTGGCAGAGACAACCAGTGCATTATAGATAATGAAATTCAGCAAGAAGAAGACCATCAATCTGAAGAAGAATGATGTGTCCGAAGAATATAAGTTCTTGGCAGACATTGTGGGAAAAGTGTTGTTATACTAAATCTCAGCACATGATGCCATCCCTAAGCAATAGCTGTAGATAATGGGAATTCTAGTGCTTAACAAAAGAATACATTGGGGGAGATGCCTCCTGAAGCTGATTGGCCACAACTACTCTCATAAGAGAATGCCTATATGAGATTAATGAGTTAAGTGTTGTCCTATCATTATCTAATGGTGTGCAAGTCAAAATGAGTGCATATTCCTCCTAGTAAGAGAATGACATTGGCATTTTTTCTAAATAGACCAGGCAAATTCTGAAGCCTGGTCAAGCAGTCCCTCTCCTCTTCTTTCTCCTTCTCCTCAAGATAATGAGGCAGTTCTAACAGACCTTCCAAGAGATGTTCTTACTCAAGACCCCCAGTTCACTCTACTTGATACATTACTAGAGACTGCACCTCAGACTCTCACCCCACAAATACAACAACCATATATCACCCCATCTACTGAAAATCTCCCAGACCTTCATGAAGATAATTAAGGACATCCCCCTTTCAACCAAAATTTCCAGACATCCATCCTACTCTCCCACTACAATCTCATTCTCAATCACCCCCTACAGTTATCATATCCACACCCCCAATTGACACACCTCATGCTTCTACCTCTCATTACATACATCCATTTGTTGTTGATCAAATAATCTCTAAAGCAGTGGGGCTGGCCACTGGACATTTGTTGATTTGCCGGTGACTCAAGCCAAAAAATTCAACAAAAAATATTCTCAAATGGAGATTGAGTTACAAGAATCAAAGGAGTCTCTTCTGGCACTCAAAACCCTTGTGTCCTCCACAATGGTAACAAAATCTTTCTTAACCTCCATTGTTAGTAAGGTTCATAAGGGGGGAGAATATTTATGAGGAAGTAGATGATCAAGAAAAGGAGAGTGGCCAGGAGAAGGATAAGAATGCTAAAATTCCTGCTCTAGAAAGGAAGTCTCTGCTGACCCCAATAAAATCATAGTATTCCAGATAGGAATAGTCCAGGGGGAGCTCCCTGCACAAACTCAGGGGGAGATGCTCGATGGAACCCAGGGAGAGATCTTAGAAGAGGATTAGCTCTTAGAAGAGGTTTAAAAATGGCTAAAGAGGCTGCTCAAACTGCTGAAAAGGAAGCACAAACTCAGGGGGAGCCTCCCAAAGAAGATGGCAGTCATCAAGAAGACAACATGACTATTGAAGAGGAGGATGAGCATCTGGTTTTTGCACAAAGAGAGGTGTCACCCTTGGTGTTCTCAAGAAAGAGGAAAACCCCTCCAAAGGAATAGAATAACACAAGTGAACAATTTCTATAATAACTTCTCAGTAAACATATTTGAAGTTATATAATTATGGAAGACAATCTGGTTAATTGGAAGTTTATCATGTTGATCTATGCTTCTGTGCAATGATGTCATTCTGTCTATGTTATATGTGTTTGTATTTTGTTCTTTATTTTACAACATGTTTGAAATCACTTAAATAATTTATAAAATTTGTTAAGATAAATAGGGGGAGATTATTGTTGGGAAAAACAACTGTTGGGGAAATGATTTCTCTTAACCCCTAGAAATGAGTTAAAGAAGAATTCTAAGAATGAAAAATAAGGCTAAGTAAATATGCGTCGAATAGTATTCGACGCAACGTCGAGATAAAGTCGACGTTTCTATCAGAATGAGTCGAAGTAGCTCCAAGTAGAAGTCGACGTATCCTCTGTCGACGTAGCTCTGACTTTTAGTCGACGTATCTTGAGAAGTCGACGCACCCTAGTCGACACACCTTCCTTATTCTCCTCTCGACGTCCAGACAGGATGTATTCGACGCTTGCGTCGAATAGTAATCGACGCACGTCGATCTTTATGACAGAATTAAAAATCGCCAGATCTCTTTCCTTATCTAATAGATCTGATTTATATGGAATCAATTTATGTCTTATAGTCGTTCTGAGTCTTTCTTTTCCTCTATTAGATTCTTGGCTAATTTGATAAAATTCATTATGGACATTATTTGAAATTGGAATGAATTCTTTCCTTCTATTGGTATGCTAACTATGGAAATGTTTCTATCCTTCTAATTCTCTATCTGATAATTAATTTTCCTCCTATGAGTATTATTTGAATAAACAGAGCTATATATATATGAAGGAGGTCGATAGAAAATCGAAGGAGGGATCCACCATTTTACTCATTGAAAAAGAGGAAAAGCTCCCAAGTGATAAAGAGAGAATTGGGAAATAGCCCTGCAGCAATATTCAAGCATTCTTCTTCTCCTGCTTCTGAAGTCACTCTGCTGCAAATTCTGATAGCTCTCACATAAGAGAGAAAAACTACAAATCTTCTTCTCTATATAGAAGAAAGATTTAATTCACTACTTCTTGTGCTTCCAATCTTCTTGCTAGGAAGAAGATTCATTTTTGTTTTAAATACTTCTTTTCCTTTTCTTATTTTCATTCTCACATACTGTAAAAGAGTTTTTAGAATCAATCTTCAACAAATTCAGTTGTACTGTTTCTAAGAGTCTCCTTGTCAAAAGACTCAGTTGGTTCTAAGAGTCTCCTTATCAAAAGACTCAGGGTGGTTCTAAGAGTCTCCTTATCAAAAGACTCAGTGCAAGATAGTGAATTCCTACCAAGGGGGTAGAAGAGTGGACTACCCAAAGTTTGGGGAACCACTATATTTTCTTGTGTTGTGCAGTGATTTCTTTTCTTGCATTTACTTTCTTTTTAATTCTTGTTGGTGTGTGTGGGAAGCTCTAATCTGTGATCATACACATATATATATTTACTTTGCACAAAATATTTTAAATCTCTATTCACCCCCCCCCCCCCCCCCTCTAGAGAATTCTAGTGAGGTTAACTGTGCACTTTCAATTGGTATCAGAGGTAGGTTGATCTAAAAAGGTTAACTCCTTGATCAAAAAGATCCTACCTGTTATTTATAAATATATATTTCTCTAACAATTATTTTTCACATGGCACAAATCAAAGATAATGCTTCCACCAGACCACCAATGTGCAATCTTGAAAAGTTTGCAGTTTGGAAATAAGAATTAGAATTTATATGAATTCTATTGATGATAACTTGTTTAATATTACTGTGATAGGTCCCCCAAAGCCTTATAGAAAGGATGCAAATGGCAATGTCACACAAACACTTGTTCCAAGATCTGAATGGACAGAAGATGAGAAGAAGGTAAGAACATGTGATCTAAAGGCCATGAACATACTTGTCTCAACCCTCTCAGATGACATCTTTCAAAGGGTTGTTGACTTTGAATCAGCCAAAGAAATTTAGGATGCTCTTACAAAGATGGTGGAAGGAAGTGCTAATGAAAAGAAAGATAAGAAGGCTCTATTGATCTCACAATATGAGAACTTCCAAAAGAAAAATGAAGAGAGTATCTCTGAGATGTATGACAGATTCAGTCTAATCATCAATCAATTGAAAAACTTGGATAGAGAGATCTCTCTCACTGAGATTAATGACAAATTGCTAATGAGTCTCCCTAGTTCATGGGACTCAAGAACATGGGCCATAAGAGACACAAGAGGACAAAAGGAAATCTCAACAGATGCTCTCTTAGGAAAACTCAAATCCTATGAGCAACTGCTGAAAACTATAGAAGAGAAGAAGAGAAGAGAAAACACTCCAATCTCCTTAAAAGACAGGAACATTGCATTAAAAGCAACAGAGGAAGGAGGCTCTATCACTGAAGAAGAACTATTCAGTTTCCTGGCCAGAAAATTCAAGAAATGGGTCAGGACAGATGGATCAAGAAGGAGAGAGTTAAAACCAAGGTATGAAAAAACTCCTACTAAAGAAATTATTTGTTATTCTTGCAGGAAACCTGGACATATTGCCCCAAAATGTCCAGAATATGCTGGACAAAGAAAGATCTCAAGAAAAAGGGGAAGAAGAAATAAAGAGGCTTTATAGCAGAAGCTTGGAGTGATACAGACTCTGAGGACAGCTCCTCTTCCAAGAGTGACAATGAAGAACCTAAGCAAGAAGATCTATGCTTGATGGCCCTTGAAGGATCAAAAAATAATGATAGTGCTAAATCTTGGAGTGAGACAGGATCAGAAGAAAGCATATCTTCTGAAGATGAAAAAGAAGATAGCCTTATTCTCATAGAGGAATCTGAGGATAAGGATGAGGTAAGCATGTTTGATGAAATAAATTTTCAAAATGATAACTTCAGAAATGATTTTATGGGAATGTGTCTAGATCAACTAAAAGCAACACAGGAAATTAAAGATCTAAAAGAACAAATCAATGTAGCTAAAAACCAGAGAAATAGAGAAGTTAAATGCTCTAAAGATTATGAATTAATGGCTAACATCATAGAAAAGGAGATAGAAAAGGCTAAGATAGAAAATCAGTTCCTTAAGGATAAGGTGTCCCAGGCAAAGGCCTTTGAAGAATCAATAAACATGAGAAGCCAAACTCTTAAGGAAATCACTGAAAAACAAACAATGAGACACAAAAATCTTGGGCTAGGAGCTGATCCATCAACCAGCTTAAATCCATCCAGCAAACCTGCTTGGATGAGCCCTGTAAAATTCACTAAACCTGTCAAATGGACAAACCAAGAAAAAGACCCACAAGATAAGGAAGAAAACTCCTTCAAAGAAATAAAGGAATTTGATGAGACATCATATTATTCAGCTGATGACTCACAAACTTCATCTGAAGAAACAACTAATCCAAGAAAAACAACACATAAAGGAGTAAAAACAGAAAAAGGTAAAATGAAAATTGAAGATACAATTGCGTCGACTTCATATCGACGCATAAATGATAGTGCATCGACTTATACTCAACGCAACCTCTCAGATGCCTCGACCTCTTCTAGACGCTTGAACAAAAGCACGTCGACTTCCAATCGACGCAACTTTCTCTATGCGTTGAAATCAGATCGACGCCATCTGGAGAAAGCGCCGAATACAAATCGATGCGACTATCAACATGCGTTGAATAGATATCGACGCACAAAAGTTCAGAGCAACTTAAATACCTTTCCTCCAAAAGCCTTTCATCCTAATCAACACCTCTATCCTAATCAACACCTCTATCCTAACCAAAATTTCTACCCTAAACATGGTAACCAAAATTCCTATTTTAACCAAAATTTCTATCCTAACCAAAATTCCTATCATAATCAAACCTTCTATTCTAATCAACCCTTCTATTCTTCTCCAAACTTAAATTATCATAATAATAAGATAATCAAGTGACATATATGTAACAAAACTGGCCACCTTGCCAAATAATGATGGTACAACCAATCAAACTATCTGTAAAAATTAGTCCAAGACTGGCTTAGAACTAGGTAGAGATAAACACCTAGAATTCTTTAGGAAAATTAAAAGTCACGTCGACTTCTAATCAACGCACCGTCGATAACTCAACTCAATAAGTGAAATCGACGCATGCGTCGACTCCACTCGACGCATACGTCGATAGGAAACCCTATCATCCCAAATCAGACTATATCGACGCTCATGTCGAATTCCACTCGACGTAATGTCGACTTCATGAAAACGAGCGGCAATACCAAAATATTTTCGGTCACATCCACGGAAGTACCGAATAAGCCTCGACTTGAGTCCAGTTTCGACGCTTCACCTGACTTAAATAGTCTCTTCAGTTAGAAGCCTTCACTACTCTGCATCTTTCATCCTTCTTGCTCCTCAGACCAGCCGATTTTTCCCCTTGATCAACTCATGATAGAGCAAGTGGATCCTCAATCATTCTTTGATGAAAAGGATCAGAAGAATCAGAGTTGAGACCTATGGACTCATCCCAGATTTAAGCTGCTACAACAGTTGTTCAGCAACTGAAGACCAAGGCTTGACCTCCTCTATCTTTTAATTGTAATCATCTATTATTACTTCTCTAGGAACTTAACATTTCTGAGATTGTAGGGCATCTTTGCCTGAGGGTTCAGGGTTGTTTGGCCTGAGTTGTAGAGTTGAGAGGTCTACTTGAGTGTAGGATCTTTGTGAGATCTGAGGTAGGGCTGTTGATCCTGAGTAGTAGAGCTGAGAGGTCAGCTTGAGTGTAAGATCTTTGTGAGATCTGAGGTAGGGCTGTTGAGCCTGAGTTAGGGCTGTTTGACCTGAGTAGTAGAGCTGAGAGGTCAGCTTGAGTGTAGGATCTTTATGAGATCTAAGGTAGGGCTATTGAGCCTGAGGTAGGGTTGTTGAGCCTGAGGTAGGGTTTGGGAAAACCTAAGGGTTGGGAAAATGACCCTCAACGTTCCCTTGATTTGAAGAGGCCTCACACTCAATGCTAATTACAAGTTGTATTTGATAAACCCTATTTCTATCACATGGCAATGCAGGACTAGAGCATACCAAGGTGTGATGAATGATCAGTTGGTGTACTGTCAAAACCGCTGAGACAAGCTCTCAATCTTAGCTGAATCGCTGAGATAAGGCTAGGAGCCACTGAGAAGGTGTCTGGGCCAACTGAGCTGCAGATAGAAGAAAACCACTGAGACAACTGTCTATCTCAGCGGATCCGCTGGGACGGGACAGAAGCAACCACTGAGATGGCTGGCTATCTCAGCCCAACCACTGAGACAGATTCAAAAGTGATCTACGGGTTCTGCTTTTGGCGCAAGCTGCAGAAAGGCTTCTTGGGGTCCACCAATCACTCACATACCTATCAGAAGGACAGCTAAGAGTCGTTGAAGATCAGTGGAGTATAAAGGAATCAGTTAGGGTTGAGCAAACAACTTTTGCTTTTGATCTTACTCTCCAGCACACAAGAAAGAAGAACTTTACTATTTCATTGTCGGCAACCAAGAACTGATTACACAAGGTTGCAAGGAGAGAAGAGATTGCTCATATTGATTCA
The DNA here is from genome assembly GCA_033032865.1 of Dactylorhiza incarnata. NCBI lineage: Eukaryota > Viridiplantae > Streptophyta > Magnoliopsida > Asparagales > Orchidaceae > Dactylorhiza > Dactylorhiza incarnata. The sequence goes on from JAWHQI010000039.1 coordinate 13,452,640, forward strand.
TCTCAAGAAAGAGCAAGTTGATCCAGTCCATCATCTGAAGGGCTGATCAAGAAGAATCAAGTTGGAGCAACACTTCTCCTGCCTGGTTCAAGTCTGTAACGACAGCTGTTAAGAAGAAGAAGACCAAGGCTTGACCTCTTCTTCCTTCTATTTGTAATCCTTTATTATATCATTTGTAGGAGCTTGGGGTTCTGAGACTGTAGGGCTTTATTGCCTGAGTGTGTAAGGCTGATTGGCCTGAGCTGTAGAGCTGAGATGTCAGCTTGAGAGTAGGATCATTGTGTGATCTGAGGTAGGGCTATTATGCCTGAGGTAGGGCTGTTGTGCCTGAGGTAGGGTTTGGGAAAATCTGAGAGATCCTGTGGGATCTGTGTTGTAGGCTCTTGGAGCTGAGTTTGGAGAAGTTGGCATTATCTAACTCATTGTTAGAAAGGTGACGGGAGAAGAGGACTACTCAATGCACCCTGTCTTGAGGAACCTCTATAAATCTCTTTGTGTTTTCTGTGCTTGATATTTTACTAACCTAAATTCAGAAAACACTAAGCCTAAAACAAAAGAAAGTTATTCACCTCCCTCTAGGTGACTTAGACTATATCCTAAATAAACTATCAAGTGGTATCAGAGGGAGGTTGGTCGAGAAGGACATAACTGTCTGACTAGATCCTATAAAGGAATAGTCTTATCAATCTAATGGCTTCCTCTGGATTGCAGAAGGCGATGGGATCCATAAAGTTGCACATATGCAACAAAGAAAATTTAGGCATATGGAAGCAAAGGGTTAGATTGTTTATGGAAGCATCTGATCCAAGGATCTACATAACTGTAAAGCAAGGGGCCTTTCACCTTTCAAACTAACTCCACCATTGATCCAATAAGATGAGTCCCCAAGACATTCAATGACTTAACCAAGGATGAACTTGCAATGTTCACTATGGATAAAAGGGCACAAAACATAATTGTCAATGCTATTGATGACTCTACATTTCAGAACTTGGTATACTGCACAACTGCCAAGGAAATGTGGGACACATTAGTAGTATATATATAAGGAACAACTAAGGTGAGGGTTGATAGAAAGTCACTCTTCAATCAAGAATATGAAGCCTTCAGGCAGCTGAGCCAGGAGAGCATTTCCATGTGCTATGAAAGGTTCTTTAGGATAGTAAATGAACTAAGAACCTATGAGAGAGTGTTCACTAATTAAGAGATGAATGATAAGTTCCTTAGATCTCTAACAAGGGATTGGGACACAAAAATTTGTGCTATCAGGGAAGTGGCTAGGCTTGGTGAGACCCCTACTCATACATTGTTTGGAAAGCTGCTCTCTTATGAGATGCAGTTGTCTGCAAGAAAGGAAGAGGACACCTCAACAAGGGCTCATGCAAGGGAGAAATCTGTGGCTCTCAAGGTAGACAGCTCCAAGAAAAGCAAAGGCAGGATGGTGTCTCCTCCAAGGAGGAGTGCTGAATCTGAAAAACCTGAAATCAGCACCTCAGAAAGCTCTTCTTCTGTTGAAGAGTTTGTTGCCTTTTCAAGGTAGTTCAAGAAGATGAGGAGGAGGAAGCAATGAGAGAACAAGCCCTACTCCTCATCACACTCCAAGAAATACCATAGGAAATCTGAAAGACAGTACCCAAAGGGTGACAGGTATGATTCCAAATCTTGTAAACATGTTTCAAATAATATAATTTACTATTACTGCAGCAAGCCTGGACATGTCATTGCTGACTGCCCAGTCAAAAGGAAAGAAAGAGGTGAGAAGAAGCCTCATCACCAGAAGGATAGGAAGGTGGAAAAATCCTTCCTAGCAAAGAAAGGAAGAAGCTGGAGTGAATCTGAATGCTCAACTTCAGATTCAGAGAATGAAGAAGAAGCCTACATAGGGATGTTTGCAGCAGAAGAAGATGGAGATTATCATGCTGCCAAGGTGGAGTCAGGGCCCCTCTATCACATTCTGATAGTGACATAGAGTAGGATAATGACTATAAAGATCAGTTAGGTCTTATGGCCTTCACTGATGAGGAACACAGACAGAATAATTATGAAAATGAGAAGGTATTGACTCATCCCACTTCATGTTCTGATCATGATGCATGCCCAGAATCATAGGCACTTTCACCACTTGGTAAAAGTGACTCAGAATCTGAGGAAGATGTCAATCAACTGATTGACAGATATGGTGCTCTCTTGGTAGCTCTGAAAAAGAGCAAGAAGCTGGCCAAGAGGCAAGCGAAGGAAATTGCTTCCCTTAAGATGGCTAAAAATGAGTGCACTGAGTCAAACACCTTGGTGGCACATATGAGTAGACAGATAATCCACTTAAAGGGAATAACAATTGTGCATTTAAGCACCATATCCCTGAGGAACAAGGTCATCAAGGACCTTGAGGAGAATCTTGTAAAAGAAAGAAGCCTAATGGCTCAATTCTTCAAACCAAAATATGTGCTCCCTATTAGTGATTCCTTTTCTTCTCAATCCAATAGGAGAGGACTAGGATTCAATAAAATGGAAGTAGGAGAAGGGAGAGGAGAAAAGAGCAGGGGTAAGGCTAAGCCTCAAACCACCTTTCAAAAGGTATTACTCCCATCCAACAGGTATGACCAAGAAAGCATGCATGATCACTGGAAGAATGGAAGTACCTATAGGAAAGAAAACACTTCTTCCTATAGTGGAAGAAAGGGCATGGGATTGAGTGCTATAAAGGCTCCCTATGTGGAAATTCAAATGGACCAACCTGGACCTTTTGTATTTGGTACTTCAGCCCCTCCATTCAAGAATAAGGAAGCAAGCTCTTCCAAATTTAATTCAGCAAAGAACATGACTGCTGTCAATTCAGTAGACAAGTCTTATTGCTCGGTGTCTAATGCCATCAAATCTTGCCTTGCTCAAAAGCTAAAGCAAGTTAATGTTATTAAAACAAATACCACCAAGACTGTCCAAAGATTGACTTTCAGCCAAATCCTTGCTGAAAGAAATAAGAGAAATGATGTTGTCTCTCCTCCTGAGCACATGCACAGTGTTGCACTCCCTTCAAGAAATGGTCAGAAGAGGAGATACAACATTCATGAATGTTGGTGCTGTGGTAAACTGGGACACTTGGCCATAGACTGTTGGCACAATCCTAATGTGCCATGTGCAAAGATGAGCCTTCCTACAAAGGGTGCAGCTAGTGTGAAGCCATTTCATCATGCTAACAAGGACCTAGGACCCAAAGCTGTTTGTGGTCCTAAGAGTAACTAAGCTCCTTCTTATAGGATAGTTCAAGTACCAGCCTCAACCAAATTTGGTATTTGGACAGAGGGTGCTCAAGGCACATGATAGGAACAAGAAATCTTCTACAGGACTACAAGGCTGTGAAGAATGGACCCAAAGTTATCTTTGGGGGATCTGAAAAAGGAATCACAAAAGGATATGTTCTGATCTCCAATGGCATAGTCTCAATCACAAGGGTAGCTTATGTTGAAGGGTTACAACACAACCTAGTAAGCATAAGTCAACTGTGTGATCTAGGCTATGTCATTGAATTCCACAACGACAAGTGCTTGATCAAAAAGTCTAATGACTTAGAGACCATTCTCTCAGGTACTAGGAGTGGGAATATTTATTGCTTAAACTTTATTTGCAGTAATTCTGTTACATCTGTTTGTCTTATTGCTAATGAGAATGAGTCTATTTGTATTCAATGGCACTAGAGACTTGCTCACATTAACTACAAGACAATGTATCGACTATTCTCTAAAAACCTTGTTAGGAATAGTCCCCATTTAAAATGTTTTAAAAGTGGTCCCTGTCATGCTTGCCAAATGGGTAAGCAAACAAATGCCACCTTTAAAAGTATTGGCTCCAAAGACACTGAAAGATGTCTTTATCTCTTGCATATGGACTTGTTTGGTCCTTTGCCAATTCAGAGCCTAGGTGGGAAGTTGTATACTTTGGTGATTGTTGATGATCACTCAAAATATACATGGGTATTCTTCCTAAAGAAGAAGTCTGATACTTTAAATGTCTTTATAACTCATGTCGAAGCAATCCAGAATGACTTGCAATGTGCTGTGGTCAGAACTAGGGCTGACCATGGCACAGAGTTTCAATTTGATGCAATGACAAGGTTTTGTCAAGAATATGGTATCACCCAAGAATTCTCCTCCCCAAGGACTCCACAACAAAATGGTATGGCTGAGAGGAGGAATAGAACCTTGATAGAAGCTGGTAGAACACTACTTAGTGACTACTCACTCCCAGAATACTTCTAGGCTAAGGCAGTCAATACTACATGTTATGTTCTCAACAGAGCTTCCATCAATAATGTTCATAGAATAACCCCCTATGAGATTTTGAAAGGCAAACAACCTATAACTTCATACTTTAGAATCTTTGGCTCCATATGCTACATTTTATACAATGGAAAATCTCAATTAACAATGTTTGCAGAGAAATGCAATATGGGGGTTCTTGTGGGCTATAACTCACATAGTAGAGCTTATAGAGTGTATAATAAGAAAACTCATGTTGTAGAGGAGTCTATGCATGTAGTATTTGATGAGACCAGCCTAATATATAAGGGCTGGTCTAGTTCTTCTGTCTTGACAGGAAATGAAAAGGACTTGGAAAGGATGTCTATACAAGACACACCCAGCAGTAACAAAGCGTATTCTGATGCTGCCATCCCTGAAGAGGAAGAAGTCCATGCTGATGAAGACACTGCTAAACCAGTAGAAACAGCACAGCAAGCTGATGATAGGCTGCCTACAGCTGTAAGACATCTAAGGGATCATCCAAGAGAACAGATAATTAGAGATCAGAATCAAGGTGTACTAACCAGAAGCAGGGCTCATAATGAGGCCCTATTCTTGAGCTTCCTATCACAAATGGAGCCCAAGAAGTGAAGAAGCCAACCAAGACACATTTTGGATTCAAGCTATGCAAGAAGAATTCCTACAATATAAGAGATGCAAGGTATGAAAGTTGGTGCCAAAACCTCAAGGACACAATATCATTGGCACCAAATGGATTTACATGAACAAGTTAGATGAAAATGGTACAATCATAATGAATAAGGCAAGGTTAGTTGCCAAGGGATATAGACAGGAAGAAGGGATAGACTTTGATCAAACCTTTGCCCCAGTTGCAAGTTTGAAGCAATTAGGCTATTTCTTGCCTATGCTGCCCACAAGGGGTTCTTCAGCCCAAGCACGCTTAACTATGGAGTTCTTCCACTTGATTTGAAGAGGCCTCGCACTCAATACTAAGTACAAGTTGTATTTGATAAACCCTATTTCTATCTCATGGCAATGCAGGACTAGGGCATACCAAGGTGTGATGAATGATTAGTTGGTTTACTGTCAAAACCGCTGAGACAAGATCTCAGTCTCAGCTGAATCGCTGAGACAAGGTCAGGAGCCGCTGAGAAGGTGTCTGGGCCAGCTGATCTACAGATAGAAGAAAACCGCTGAGACAACTGTCTATCTCAGCGGATCCGCTGGGACGGGACAGAAGCAACCGATGAGATGGCTGGCTATCTCAGCCCAACTGCTGAGACAGATTCAAAAGTGATCTGGCGGGTTCTGCTTTTGGCACAAGCTGCAGAAAGGCTTCTTGAGGTCCACCAATCACTCCCATACCTATCAGAAGGACATCTAAGAGACGTTGAAGATTAGTGGAGTGTAAAAGCAATAAGTTTGGGTTGAGCAAACAACTTTTGCTTTTGATCTTACTCTCCAGCACACAAGAAAGAAGAACTTTACTGTTTCATTTTCGGCAGCCAAGAAATGATTACACAAGGCTGCAAGGAGAGAAGAGATTGCTCATCTTAATTCATATCAAGAAAGAGCAAGTTGAAATAGACAGAGGCTGAAAAGAAGGTCAAGGCATGTGATGCCAGGGCCATGAATATTCTAGTTTCAACAATGTCAGATGACATTTTCCAGAAGGTTGCTGAATGCCAATCAGCAAAAGAGATTTGGGATTCCCTCACCACAATGGTTGAAGGAAGTGCTGATGAAAGGAAGGACAAAAAGTCCCTTCTCATATGCTAGTATGAGAACTTTCAAAAGAAAGCTGAAGAATCTGTTGCTAATATGTATGACAGATTCAGCATTATCATTAATGAGCTCAGAGGCTTGGCCAAGGAGATATCCTTGACTGAAATTAATGATAAAATCCTCATGTGCTTCCCTAGCTCATGGGAATCAAGAATCTGGGCAATCATCAAATCCAGATGCCATAGAGAGATCTCCACTGAAGCTTTGCTAGGAAAGCTTAAGTCCTATGAGATGTTACTGAAGACTAGGGCTGAGTCAGAAGAGAGGGAAACTACTCTAGCTCCTGTCCAAAGGAACTTAGCTCTGAAAGCTACTGAAGGAGAGCTCTCTACTAGCTCAAAAGCAGTGGGTCAAGACTGAAGACTCAAGAAGTGGGTCAAGACTGAAGACTCAAGGAGAAGAGAAAGAGACTAAAGGTCTAGGTATGATAAGACTCAAAGGAAGGTGATTATATGCTTTACTTGCAATAAGCCAGGGCACAATGCTCCTGAGTGCCCTGAAGAGCAAAGGAACAGGAACAACACTAAAGAGGAGAAGAAGAAGAAGAAGAAGAAGAAGTCTTTCAGAGGGAATAACAGGAAGAAAGAAAAGGGTTTCATTGCTGAGACCTGGAGTGATTCAGAAGTGGATGAGAGCTCATCATCATCTGAGAGTGATAATGAACAAGAAGAAGTAGCAGCCTGCATGATGGCTCTTGGGATGTTATAAGATGATGAAGAAGAACATGTATCCACTTTTGATGAATTTTATTTCAATTCAGAAGATTTTAAAACCTGCTTTAGAGATTTCTGCATTGAACATCTTAGGGTAGAAAAGGAATTAGACACAGCTAGGACTGAACTAGAAAACCTTAAGAAAGATGAAATCTACATAAGAAATCAGAATCTAACAAATGAAATCAATAATAAAGAGTTAGAACTAATTGAACTTAGGAAAGAGAACATACAATTAAAAGAAGAGCTAGCAAAGGAAAAGGCTTTTGAGGACTCACTCAATGGGAGGAGTCAGAAGCTCAAAGACATCACTGAAAATCTCTCTATGAGATTTAATCACTTAGGGTTAGGAGAAGAGCCCTCCACTAGCTCAAAAGCACCTAGGAAACCTGCCTGGAAAAATCCAGTTTCCTTTGTAAGACCTAGTGATCATCAACCTAGTGAGAAGAGTGCATCAATTAAGAGTAAGGCTGTAAATTATTCAGATAGGTTAGATAAACCAAACAAAATACATCTGAATAAGAAAGAAAAACCTTTAGGAAAGAAAAATGTAGAGAAGTCAAATAACAATCACCTAAAAGTAAAAGCAAAATCTAAGATAATAAGACACTCTGCTGATCTATTACATTTAGATATATTCTATACTCATCTAAAGCATCAAAACAAGAGGTTTGGGAAAACCATTCCTTATCATCCCAAAGGGTATCATGAAATACCTTTCTATTCTTTCATTGAACCCTACAATGGTAAAAGCAAAGGGCCCAAGATAACCTGGGTTCCTTCTAATGTTTGAATTACCTGTGTAGGATGAGGTAGGGTCCCACTCAGGAGAAAATGGAGTGGGAAGAAAGATGTATAATTTGATTAAGGAATAAGACTTATTCAAGGGAGTAATTTTTACCTTGAATCCTCATTAAATATTTATTACATTATATCATGATCTATTTTTCAATAAGTACAATTGCTAAAAAAAACAGCAAGAATTTTCTAAAGAAATAGATCTGCTTACTAAGAGATGCGTCGAATAGAAGTCAACGTACCATCGACGTCTACTCGACGCCAGTGGCAAGAAGCTCTCAGAGTAGACAATTTGAATATAATTCGATGCAACATCAAGTACATATCGACGTAACGTCGACTTATTAAACACGGACTAAATTCGAAGTTACGTTGATTGGAAATCGACGTAATGTCGACTGGACTACGCCGACTTAGAATTTCTAAATAGTCTCGAAGCTACGTCGAGTACTAGTCGACGCAACGTCGATATATCAGCATGCGCAGAATTGCTTCAAGAAGCAATCTCGACGCAACTTTGCGCGCCAAATAATAAGTGTTATCGACGGTGCGTCGACCTAAACCATTAGTAGCGGCGATTCATCTACTTTTAAACAATTACTGCGTCGAAATATTTACGCTTTCGAATTCTCTTCCTCATGCTCTCTTGCTCTCCTGTTCTCCATCTTTCCCGTGCACCTCTCTCTCTCTCTCTCTCTCGCTCTCTCTCTCTCTCTCTCTCTCCCTTTGACTTTGCAGGAAAATCCAAACAGATGGCTCCTCCCAAAGTCAACTCAGGGTTTGATGTGGATGTGGACTCCTTCAGTGCAGCGACAGAAAGTTTCAAAGCCATTCTTGGTTGGTTTCAAGAGGCTGGTCTGACCAAGCTTATCTCCATGAGATGCAAAATCCTGGATATCGAATTGACTGAATTTACAGACAGTGTTCAGAGGGAGAGGATGGTTCCCTCAAAGGGAAAATATATGACATAGATGTATTGATAACAGAGGAATTGCTAAACTAAACATATGATCTTCAGATAGGGGATGAGTCAGATGAACTGACAGGGGATGAGATTAAAAGGTCCTTGGAACTGATGAAATTTAAGAAGGATAAGCCCATAAATCTGAAGAAAATGGATCTTGGAGAAGAATACCAATTCCTGGCAGATATAGTAGGAAAGGTATTGTTTTGTAAGATCTCTACACATGATGTTGTTCCAAAGCAACAACTGCAAATTATGGGATCTCTTGTTCTGAAGAAGAAGATCAATTGGGGAACATGCCTACTAAAGATGATTGGGCATAAGTACTCCCACAAGGAGAATGCTTATATGAGAATAATGAGCCAAGTGCTCTTCAAACACTATCCAGATATCTGCAAATCAAAAGGAGTGCCCAGTCCTCCTAGAAAAAGATTACAATTGGAATCTTTTCCAAATGGACCAGTCAAATCTCAAAGCCTAGTCAAGCTCAAATTTCTCCTCCTCCATCTCCTTCTCCACTAGACTCAGAAAGGGAAGGTACAGATCACCCTCAGGAAGATGTCCCATCTCAACAACAATAGCAGTTCCAATCCACTTCATCACCTGAGCCATCTCCTCTGCAAACCCATCTAACACCATACATCTAAATTCGAGATCATCAGCTTGCTCCACCTCCACCACCATCATTTCACTACTCTCCTCATGTTTACCATCCTCTCACCCCTATTCAAGAAGAGCTCCCTCCATCACCTCCTCTATCTCATCCACCCATAATTGATCTTGAGCAGATCATTTCCAAGGCTGTGGCCATTGCCTCCTCCACATTTGCAGATCAAGTGGCCTCTCAGGCTAGAAATTTTGACAGAAAATTCTCACAGATGGAGGTTGAGTTATTAAGATTTCAAAGATCCTTTCAGAGCCTCAAAGATTTTATATCTTTCTCTATGGTTTCCAAAGAGTTCTTAACCTCTCTGGACAGCAAGGTCAAGAAGGGGGAGAATATCTTAGAGGAAGAGAGACCTGTCCTTGACTTGAGTGGACAGGATCAAGGCAATGCTGATAATGAGCCTGCTTCTGACAAGGTGATCACCTGTTATGATGCACTGATTCAGGGGGAGCCTACAGTTCAGGGGGAGCCTGCTTATGATATTCAGAAGAATCTAGATATAGAAATGGAAGCTGTAGCTACAACAGCTGTCCAAGATGTGCCTCCAAGTGAAGATCTACTAAATCAGGGGGAGCCTGCTTCTGATATTCAGAAGAATCTTGATATAGAAATGGAAGCTGTAGCTACAACAGTTGTCCAAGATGTGCCTCCAAGAGAAGATCTACTTAATCAGGTTGCACAGATTGCGCAGGAAGCTGCCCAGGAGGCTGAGCAGAATGCACAAGCACAGGGGGAGCTTCTTAAGGATAAAACTAATGCTGAAGATCCCAAAGATGATGAAGATGAACCATTGAGAATGATCAAGAGGTATACAACTCCAAAAGTCTTCTCCAGGAAGAGAAGAACTCCTGAGAAGGACTTCTGAACTTCAGGTATCAGATGAATTATTGGTTTTTGTTGGAATTAATTTGGTGGAAAAACAATGCTACACAATTTCTTGATATGGAAATCTGTTGTCTATAATTTCAGTTGTTTCCTCTCAGTGTCTATCCAATCTTACATGTATGTTTGATTATGCAGAGAAATGTATAAAATCACTTTACTCAAATCTGTAAAATTTGTTAAGATAAATAGGGGGAGATTGTCGGGAAAACCCTGTAATTTAACTTAATAAATTATATGAAAGTGATTTTATCTATTAGGATTGAATTACCCATTGTATAGTGAGGGTAATCTGGTCATTAGATATCTTAGGATGTCACACTCAACATAGGGTGTCAGGACCAGATCAAGGGAACCAAAATTGGGCTAAGTTAGCATTTGCGTCAAATAGAATTCAACGCAACATCGAGTCCATATCGACGATACTCTAATTAGAAGTCCAAGTGGTTCAACCCTTCTGTCTAAATAACTCAAGTCGACATTACGTCAAATAAATATCGATGTAGAGGTCAGGGACTTGTCGGAGTAACTAGAGAAGTCGACGCAGCTTCTACTTCAACTCGACACAGAATAAGTTTTCTATCAAAGCCATCTAAAGTCGATGCAACGTCGACTTCATCTCGACGCAGAAGTTATAGTTCAGAGTCAGGCAGATCAACTCAACGGACACGTCAATAAGATGTTGATGAAATGTCGACTCGCAGAGTACAATCAGAGTAGAGATAAAATCGAAGCTTCTTCTAAAAGAACTCGAAGTTGCGTCGATAAGAGAAGAAGAAATGAATTCGACGCTACGTCGAATACAGTCTGTAAAAGTATAACTTTTCAGCTGTCTCTCTGATCCTTCTTCCATGGCCCACATCCTTCAAGACCATTCCCCAACGGCTTAATAATTGCCTGAAATAGAAAGGAGCATTAAAGAAGGACACAAAAGTTTTCTTGGATCCATATTCCTTGTAGGTGAACGACCCGAGAATTAAATAGGAAAGAAAGAGAATGTCATTAGCAGATTACCTTTTCAGGGCATACCAGAAAGGGAAAGAAATTTGAAATCGAATAGAGAGAATGAAAGGAGAAGAGAAGACAAAACCATATATGGCATTAATCACAATAAGCCATCTTCCTTCTTGCTAGGGCTTCCTCTTCTCCTCCCTCTCTCTTCCAGGAACCCTAACATAGAAAAGAGAAAAGAAAAGAAAGCTTTGTTGTTCTTCATCTAATAGAACAGAGGTTCTGAATGCTGCTCCTCATCTCAATCTCTTAGCAGCCAGATCTCAATTAGCAGAAGTAGAAAGGATCTGACATACAAAGCACCTGCAATTCATCACTATCTAAATTAGGGGTTAATCAAGAGCAGATCCTGTGGAACATCTAATAGGTTGTTATTCATACAGTCTTCTCAAGAATTCTGAGAACAGAATTCCTACAACATTCTTTCTTCTCCTTCTTTCTCATTCTGTAAAAGAGTTTTATTAATCCCTCTTCAAAGGATTAAGTGGTTCAAGATCTCCTTACCAAAATATCTGGTGGTTTAAGATCTCCTTATCAAAAAGATCTGGTTGTTCATGATCTCCTTGTCAAAAGATAAGTGGTTCTAAGAGTCTCCTTACCAAAAGACTCAGGCACAGTGGCGCATCCCTACCAGGTGGTAGAAGAGGGGAGTACCCACATTTTGGAGAACCTCTATAAAAATTTTGTGTGTCTTCTGGTTGCTAATTTTCTGTGCTGTCCCAATTACTTTCTATTCTGCACTTTATTTCTAGCACAATATTTATTCTGCCTGTGATCTTGTTGAGTATAAATCCTTAGTTAAGTTTATTGTTTTCACTGTTAGGAAAGAAATAAATTTAAATCTCTACTCACCCCCCTCTAGAGGATTCTGAGAGGCACACTGTGTGTTGGAACAACCCTATTTGTGATTTGGGCTAGGATCACTATATGTTGACTAAGGACAAGTTGACCCCAATGTATACTTTATGGGTCAAGAGTTTAGGAAGAGTTTAGGCTGTTATATCTAGAGAATTCATTCAGATTCTGCGTTCGACGAATGGCTAGCTGCGTTCGATGAATGGCTATTGTCGTTCGACAAACAACAAGCTTTCTGCGTTCGACGAACAGACTTGTTCTCAACGGTCGACGAATCCGTCTCAGCGGTCGAAGAATTTATCTAAGTGCAGCGCTCGACGTTCTTACTCCAGCTCGGCGCTCAACGTTCAGCGCTCGACGATTTTATCCAGGCTCAGCGGTCAACGAATCTTTTCGTTCGTCGAATTCCAGTCTGCGTTCGACAAATTTTGTGCAGATCAAATATTTTCTATTTTAGCACAGAAATTTCAGCAGAATTATGTTCACCTTATTCTCTGAACTCAGATCGACGAAAGCAACGGCTCTTTCCAATCAACTCAAGTAAGGAGAATATATTTCCTTTATTATTTAAGTTATAGCCGTTGAATCTTCCAGCAGAAAAGGATAAATTATGAAAAAGGAATGAAATTTCGGCGTATCAGTTACAGTTCCTGATAAGTAATAAAATATATGTATTTTTAGTATAATTATTAGTATAGTTTTAATTAATATTGTGAATTTTCTATGAAAATAATGAATAAATTGCTTCTTTATTATTTCTGGTTTCTAACTTAGTTTTATTTTTGTTTTTGCATTTTTTTGCAAAATTTTCACAGGTCACGCCCTCGGTCACGCCCGTGACCCAGGGCGTGTAATTTTAAAGATCAAATATCAACAGGACGGCTCAATTCAGATCAAATCCCGACAAATCGCTCAAGTCACGCCCTCGGTCACGCCCGTGACCAAGGGCGTGTAAATTTAAAGCTCTACGCCCGACGAATTCCTTTCCAGCTCACTCTAGTTGACCAAGTCACGCCCGTGACACTACAAGTCATGCCCGTGTTCCAGCAGAGTCACGCCCGTGAGCCTCCAGCGCGTCACTTCTCGAAGCCGCGCCCATGATGCCGACATCAGCCACCCATAGTCACGCCCGTGAATCACAAAGTCACTCCCGTGATATACCAAGTCACGTCCGTGTGCAGCCATGTTTGACGGCCAGACCTTCCAGAAGGCGGCGAATACAGCCGAGCAAATGTCACGCTCTAAGTCACGGCCGTGACATTCAAGTCACGCCCGTGACCTAGGGCGTGTAAAACTCAAATTTTCCCTATAAATAGAGGGGCTCGGCTGAAGTATTTTTCATCCAAATTTTGAGTAGTTCTTGTGGTATTGTGAGTTCTTTTGTGTGATTGTGAGCTTCTCTTATGCAATTCAGTTTAAGTTCGTTTGTAGTTTTTTTTTTCGTCTTCCTAGTCTAGTTGTAATGCTGATTTCAGAAATAAAATGATGTTTTTCTCATTTGGATCATCTTCTTTTTATTAATGTTAGCGTGTGTGCGTGTATGAGTTTAGCTTTATTGCTTTCATAATTTAGTTTTATTGCTTTTATAGTTAGGTTTATTGCTTTCATAATCTAGGTTTACTGTTTTCATAGCATAGATTTACAAGCTTTCATAAAATAGTTTTATCGTTTTCTTTTTCGCCTTATTTTATCGCTTTCATTTTAAACGCTTTCTTTTCAGTTTTTTTAAGAGTGTGTGCGTTTATGAGATTATATTTTTCTTTTTTGTAACTTAGTTTTATTTCAGTCTTTATATGACTGCGATATACCACCCCCATCTTGAATAAGAGGCTAATTTACTTTAGCATTTATTTAAGTCGGTTGGGACGGATATTATTTCTGCACCTTTATAAGTCTTTTCATTTCTATACCACCCCCTTCTTGAATAAGAGGCTAAGAACTTTGTAGCGCTTGTTTAAGGTGGTTGGGACGGATACTATTACTGTTTTTATATAAGTCTTTTTATTTCCTTTTTATCCTCTTATATACGCTTTAATTATTAAACATGTAATTTTCAACCGATAATGCCGTCTCCATTCCGATGAGTGGCTAATTTTCCTTTAGCACACGACGTCGAAGAGCATTGGGACACAAAAATAGTTTTTCTATAAAATTAAAACATCTCTTTCTAAAATAATTAACGCTTAATGTTTACCCGAGAATCACGTTGAGTGGAGCCACATAATCAATGTGTGGTTTTCATTTCCGTTTTCGTACCTAGTTAGTCGAGAGGCTCGTGCGTACGGATTGATCGCTCACGGGTAAAGAGAACTGCGCTCTACCCTCGAGAGAGGACGAAGTAATTCTCCCGAATTGGAAATAAAAACCCAATAGCGGGGTTCACAACATAAAGCGAGTATTAAGAAGATTCGATTGTAGAACGAGAGTTCGGTCGAATATTCATAATCTCAGGTGGGCGTACCCTCGAGAGAGGAGCGTTCATAATTATGGAACCTCCACGGCCAAGTCATTTTAATATTTTGAAAAGTCATCACTTTTAATTCTACGAAAAAATCTATTTTCGTCTCAAGGTAATTCGACGTCGCGCGCTATCTTTCTCATCGCTTAGAACTCTAGTTAATCGCTTATTATCATCTTTCGCATTTTATCACTTAGAACTCTAGTTAAACCAACTAAAAATATTATTCCGATAAAATAATAGTTCGTTCCTCGAAGTAGCATAATCAACACGACCCGCGGAAATATACGATCCCGATATTTTCAAAAAAAAAATCCTGTATTACTTGCGATAAGGTATACTTGCATTTATCAAATGATTAATTTGGACTAAGAATTCAAACACAGCTTTCCAAACTCATTTAGTGCAAAACTCTCCTTTTCTACTTTTCAATTCAATAGAATTCGGCGTTGTAGCCGAGGCGTAATTGTCAATATTCCGAAAGAAGAAAAAGACCGTTACTTCTATCCTTCAATAGGATAACGGTTAATTTCTCAAAGTAGGAGTACTTGCGGGACTTTTCGAAAACATCCGCCAATTCTAAACTCTTAATATAAAGGTTATCTTTTATTTATAAAACAAAAGAAGAAGTCCAAACAAAATCACCAAGTTTTTGGCGCCGTTGCCGGAGACCTTTGTGTTGTTATTTGAAAGTAGGAACTGCTATTAATTTTATTCCTTATCTATATATTTTTACTAAAAAACAAAAAAATACAAAAAAGTAATATAAAAAATATATATATAAACTTATATTTAATAAAAAATTAATAATAATAAGAAAACAAAAAAATTCCAAAAAAAAAATTTGTTTTTAGTATATGACCCGAGGAAGCTCGTCGGAATTCCTTTTGACCCCGAAATCGAGCGCACTCTTCGTGAGCGTATCCGATCTCGTGATCAAAACTTACTCGAAACCCCCGAAGAGTCAATCGGAGATACTGCAAATATGGGCGATCCAATTCCAAATGCGGCCCCGGCCTGGACCATGGCATATTATGCCCGGCCGAATTTGGACAATACAGGATCAAGTATTACTCGCCCAACAGTTAATAATAATAATTTCGAAATAAAATCCAGCATAATTCAAATGGTACAACAGTCGATTCAGTTCGACGGTTTGCCAGAGGAGGACCCAAATCAGCACCTTTCAAACTTTTTAGAAATATGCGACACCTTTAAAATTAATGGCGTCACTGATAACGCCATTCGTTTATGCTTATTTCCATTTTCGCTACGATTAAAAGCCAAATCGTGGTTGATTTCTCTTCCGAGAGGGTCCATAACCACGTGGGCCCAATTGACAGAATTTTTCTTAACTAAGTATTTTCCTCCGTCAAAAACCGCAAAACTACGCACGAATATCACATCCTTTGTGCAATTCGATTCCGAGTCTCTTTATGAGACTTGGGAGCGTTTTAAAGAATATTTGCGTAGGTGTCCTCATCACGCGCTACCAACTTTGCTACAGGTCCAGACATTTTATAATGGTTTAAATTTTTCTACGCGGCAGATGATTGATGCGGCCTCTGGGGGAACGTTAAACAACAAAACCCCGGAGACCGCTCAAGCTCTGATCGACGAAATGGCCATGAACGCGTACCAATGGAACGTGCCAAGGTCGCGTCCTAATAAACCGGCTGGTCTTTTTGAAGTGGACGCCACTACTTTCTAAGCCTCACAGGTAGAGCGGCTAAGTAAGCAGGTGGCGGAGATGACTGTTTCCTCCTCCACTCCCACTTGGACTAATAATAATAATAATAACGTAATCGAAGAATCAGTGGATTACCTCGGAAATTCGGTTAGGCCCCCCTTCAACCCTAATAACAACCCGTATGGTAATAATTATAATCAGGGTTGGAGGACCCACCCTAATTTCTCCTGGAGCAATCCTAACAATGCTCAGAGGCCCCCAAATATGAATCCCCAAGGATTTCCGCAAGGATTTCCACAGGGATTCCAGCCTCCTCCTCCAAAACCTTCGCCGCTCGAAGATGTTTTGTCTAAATACATCGCGTCCAACGATTCAAATATCCGGAATCTTACCGGATCGATTAAAAACTTGGAAAACCAGGTTGGACAACTTGCAAAGATGGTCTCCGAGCAGCCATACGGAGCTCTACCAGGTAATACGGAGCCGAACCCCAGGGAAAATGCCAACGCTATAACCCTTCGAAGCGGCAAGGAGGTCGTCTCCCCATTGCGGGTTGAGCCTAAGGTATGCATTTCGCCTCCGACCCCTCCACCCTCTTCTTCGATTCTAATTGCTCCGGATTCTCCGGTTGCGCCGAATGTTTCGAGTCCTCGAATTCCTTACCCGCCTAAAATTAATAAAGAGAAGGAGGACGAAAATTATCAAAAAATTTTGCGTATTTTAAAACAAATTCAAATAAACGTCCCCTTCTGCGAGGCACTCTCCCAAATGCCGAAATATGCAAAATATCTTAAGGAGTTGCTTTCTAATAAAAAGCGACTCGAGGATGTTTCGCGTGTTTCCCTTAACGCGGAATGTTCGGCTGTTCTCCTTAACAAATTGCCGCCAAAACTGAACGACCATGGACGGTTCTCCATCCTGTGTCTCTTTGGCAATATGTTAACAAAGTACGCTCTTGCGGACTTAGGCGCCAGCATCAATTTGATGCCTTTTTCTCTTTTCAAAAAACTCGATTTAGGCGTCCCAAGTCCAACAAAAATGAGCATCCAACTCGCGGATCGCTCGGTAAAGTACCCAATAGGGGTAGCGGAGGATGTTCTGGTCAAGGTCGACAAGTTTATCTTCCCGGTAGACTTTGTCATCCTGGACATAGAGGAGGACGTCGAGGTACCCATCATCCTCGGTCGCCCCTTCCTCGCAACCTCCCGTGCGTTAATCGATGTCAGTAACGGTCGCCTCCTCCTTCGAGTTAGAGACGACGAAATTACTTTGCATATCAACCCCTCCATGCGGAACTAACTATCGAATGATGATTCATGTTTCAATTTGGAATCCGCGTTTATGGACGAGTGTTCTTCTATTTCAGAATTGTTATCTTTAATGATAGACGATTCAGATCTGGCGAATCAACCTCCTTTAGACGAATTACCGCCAAATTCGCCTTTCGAACCTTTTGATACGAAAGATTGAAAAATCTCCACTTCCTATGAAGAACCTCCGGTCTTGGAGCTTAAGCAACTCCCCGACCATTTAAAATATGTTTTTCTAGCCGCGAACTTAAAACTTCCGGTTATAATATCGTCTACTTTAACCGATTCGGAAACATCCGAATGGTTGAAGTTTTATCTAAACATCGCTGTGCAATTGCATGAAAAATTTCCGATATTAGGGGAATTAACCCCTCATTCTGCTCCCACAAAATTTTTCTCGAAGAAAACCCCCGCAAAACAATTCAGCCTTAACGACGACTTAACCCGAACATGCGGGAAGTCGTTAAGACTGAAATTATTAAACTCCTCGACGCGGGGATTATCTATCCTATTTCCAACAGTACGTGGGTAAGCCCCGTACAAGTCATCCAAAAAAAGGGTGGTATAACGGTCGTGGCAAACACGAATAATGAATTAATCCCAACTCGTACTGTTACGGGTTGGAGGGTGTGTATCGACTACAAAAAACTAAATGATGCCACCAGAAAAGACCACTTTCCATTACCGTTTATTGATCAAATCTTAGAACGTCTCTCCCGTCATCCTTTTTATTGCTTCCTTGATGGTCTCTCGGGATTTTTCCAAATCCCTATTTCACCCGAAGACCAAGAAAAAACGACTTTTACTTGCCCTTTCGGCACCTTCGCATATCGAAGGATGCCGTTTGGCCTCTGTAATGCGCTAGCTACATTCCAAAGATGTATGCTGGCAATATTTGGCGAGCTAGTAGAAGACATAATGGAAGTCTTCATGGATGACTTCTCCGTCTTTGGAGACTCTTTTAAAAATTGTCTACAAAATTTAGATAGAGTCCTCCAACGGTGCGAGGAGACGAACTTAGTCTTGAACTGGGAGAAATGCAACTTCATGGTCTGAGAGGGTTTAGTCCTCGGCCATAAAATTTCTTCCAAGGGGATGGAGGTCGATAGGGCCAAAGTTGCTATTATTGAACAACTTCATGTTCCTTCGAACGTTAAATCAATTAGAAGTTTTCTTGGCCACGCAGGTTTTTATCGGCGGTTTATTCAAGATTTTTCAAAAATAACCAAACCGCTAACTCACCTCCTGGAAAAGGATTCCCCATTCATTTTTGACACAGCCTGTGTAGAGGCATTTGATTTTATAAAAAAGCAACTTATCAATTCTCCAATTCTGGTGGCGCCAGATTGGTCCCTTCCGTTCGAGATTATGTGCGACGCGAGCGATATCGCGGTAGGAGCTGTCTTAGGCCAACGCGTAAGTAAATATTTTCATCCAATATATTACGCTTCTCGCACACTCAATGCCGCACAGGCTAACTACACAACGACGGAAAAGGAACTTCTTGCCGTCATCTTTGCTTTTAATAAATTCAGGCCTTACGTAACACTTTCACACGTGATCGTTTTCACTGATCACTCCGCCCTAAAATATCTTTTGGCCAAAGTTGATGCCAAGCCTCGCTTACTTCGATGGATCCTCCTTTTACAGGAATTTGACTTAGAGATCCGGGATAAGAAGGGGGCTTAAAATTTAGCAGCCGACCACCTCTCACGTTTAGAACACCCCGTCGCAGAAGCGCTCGTCGAACCAGAAATAGACGATCGATTTCCTGAGGAGCGCCTTTTAATCATAAATAATACAAAAACTTCTTCTACCCCTTGGTTCGCAGATTACGCGAACTATTTAGTCGCGCGGGTCCTTCCAAAAGATTTTTCGACTCAACAGAAGAAGAAATTCTTCTCTGACTTGAAAAACTACTTTTGGGAGGACCCCTTTCTCTTTCGCGTCTGCGCAGACCAAGTAATACGAAGATGTGTTTCAAGCAAGGAGGGTACGCAAATATTGCGACACTGCCATGAGGGGACAACTGGAGGGCATTATCAAGCCAACCAGACCGCGCGGAAAGCATTAGAGTCAGGCTTTTATTGGCCCACTTTCTTTAAGGATGCTCACACTTTTGTGAGTATATGCGATAGCTGCCAACGGTCGGGTAACATCTCTCGTCGTGATGAGATGCCCCAAAACTTTTATTTAGAATGCGAAATCTTCAATTTGTGGGGCATAGACTTTGTAGGCCCCCTACCTCCTTCTTTTAATAATCGTTATATTTTAGTGGCGGTCGACTACGTATCTAGGTGGGCGGAAGCGCAAGCTCTGCCCACCAATGATGCGCGAGTCGTCGTCCATTTTCTAAAAAAATTATTTTCTCGCTTCGGCACGCCCCGTGCAATAGTTAGTGATTGGGCACGCACTTCTGCAACGCCCAGTTTTCAAAAATTTTATCTAAGTACGGCGTCACGCATAAGCTCGCCACTGCCTATCACCCCCAAACGAGCGGCCAAGTAGAGGTAGTGAATCGCGAGATAAAACGCATTCTGGAAAAAACCGTCTCTTTAAATAGGTAGGATTGGTCCTCAAAACTCGACGACGCATTGTGGGCGTATCGTACGGCATACAAGACCGCTATCGGTTGTACGCCCTATCGATTAGTCTACGACAAAGCGTGCCATTTACCGGTAGAGTTAGAACACCGCGCTTTTTGGGCCTTAAAATTTTTAAATCTCGATTCGAACTTAGCCTCCGAGAATAAAAAATTCCAACTAAATGAACTCGATGAATGGCGTGCGAACGCTTATGAGAGTAATAAATTTTATAAGGAGCGTTCTAAGTTCTACCACGATCGAAAAATTAAATTTCCAAAAACTTTCGCGTCGGGCGATCTTGTCTTTCTTTATAATTCACGTCTTCGTCTTTTTTCGGGTAAGCTCAAATCTCGCTGGTCTGGCCCCTTTGAAGTCAAAGAGGTTTGGTCGTATGGGACCGTTCTTATCTCTCACCCCGAAAAAGGCGATTTTAAAGTCAACCGCCACCATTTAAAACTATATCTTGCGGGCGATCCGGTGGACGGACATACGGAATCTTTAACCCTCCCCAATTTATAATCTCACCACGCCAAATGCGTCAAGCTACGCGACGGTAAACAAAGCGCTCGTGGGAGGCACCCCATATTTATCTAATATTTTTATTATGCTTTTTATCTCTTTTTGCAGGGTTTCTTACGACCCCGCCAGCTTTAATTTAGGGAAGCCTTTTTGCTTCCTTTTTCCTTTTGTATATATTGCAATGTTATTTTATCTTCTTCATACTTACATTACAACATTGGGGACAATGTTGGGTTTTAAGTATGGGGTGTATTTACCGTTTTCATTTAAAAAAAAGGCTTCTTTTTACAAAAAATAAAAAAAATTACACTGTCATAATACAAAAAAAAACAAAAAACAAAAAACAAAAAAATTTTATTACAAAAAAATATATGTATTTTGTTTACTTTGTCATAATACAAAAAAAATTCCAATAACCAAAATAAAAAAAAAAAATAGCAAAACCCCAAAACCCCAAAAAAGTTCCAAAATAATATACCCTACTTTACTTTTATTCTTAAAGCATTTAGTTTCGAGAGTATATGTTTGTGGATTTTCATAATCGCTAGTTTTACTATTTGTTTGTTTATCTAAGATCGATAGATTTAAACGTTCGGGGTTAAGTTTTAAAGAATATCTTGTGTTTTTAATTTAAATAGAGGCTTTGTTATCGAGCACTACTTCTACTAGCTAAAATAGAGACATGTGTATTATGTTGGCAAAACAACTTTAGACTGCAATTATCCCTACTTTATGTCTTCAGGAATCTAGGAATATTCAACTTACTAAGGTTGCTCTCAAAACTTTTTTTTATTATTCTAGAATTTCTCTTGAAAACCCCTTGTATACACCAATTTAGCATGGCAAAAATAAAAGAAGAAAACAAAAAGATCTTATGTCAATGAGAATACAAAAATTACGTAAACATAGGCACACAATATTTGTTAAAAGAGATCCTATGTCAATGAGAATTGAAAATTCCGTAAACATAGGCATTGGGTTAATTAAAAAGATCAATTTTCCCTCGTACACCAACGATGGGAGTCAAAGGAAACTATTTAAGAGGGGTGAAAAAAATAAAATTCTTCACCCCTAATTCAAGTACTTTTCAATTTGTCATGACTTTTTACCCGCTTTTCCCTTAACCACATTATTGTTTCTAGTTTTAATTCAAAAAATCATTTGAGAGCATAATTAGTAACTTATATTTTTCCTTCATGTTTCTTTAAACAAAGGTTATTATAATTTCGATCTAATCTCGTTTACTAATGATTGCAATTTTGTTTGCTATTTGGTTAATTAAGAAGTCTTTTGGCTAGGACATTTCTTTCTACTTAAATCATTTGCATAATTTAGGACTTAACTCTTATTACTCCGAATTTTTATTTTTCAGTCTCTTATGATTAAAATAAAACGATAGCCAAAAATTAGAACTTATGTTAATCCCGTATAGATCTCTCTTACTTTTGCTCTGTAATAGCAAAAGCTTAAGTATGGGGGTATTTGATAAGTAATAAAATATATGTATTTTTAGTATAATTATTAGTATAGTTTTAATTAATATTGTGAATTTTCTATGTAAATTAATGAATAAATTGCTTCTTTATTATTTCTGGTTTCTAACTTAGTTTTATTTTTGTTTTTACATTTTTTTGCAAAAATTTCACAGGTCAAGCCTTCGGTCACGCCGGTGACCAAGGGCGTGTAATTTTAAAGATCAAATATCAACGGGACGGCTCAATTCAGATCAAATCCCGACAAATCGCTCAAGTCACGCCCTCGGTCACGCCCGTGACCAAGGGCGTGTAAATTTAAAGCTCTGCGCCCGACGAATTCCTTTCCAGCTCACTCAAGTTGACCAAGTCATGCCCGTGACACTACAAGTCATGCCTGTGTTCCAGCAGAGTCACGCCCGTGAGCCGCCAGCGCGTCACGTCGTGAAGCCGCGCCCATGCTGCCGACATCAGCCACTCATAGTCACGCCCGTGACTCACAAAGTCACGCCCGTGACATACCAAGCCACGCCCGTGTGCAGCCATGTTTGACGTTCAGACCTTCTAGAAGGCGGCGAATACAGCCGAGCAAATGTCACGCCCAAAGTCACGGCCGTGACATTCAAGTCACGCCCGTGACCTAGGGTGTGTAAAACTCAAATTTTCCCTATAAATAGAGGGGCTCGGCTGAAGTATTTTTCATCAAATTTTGAGTAGTTCTTGTGGTATTGTGAGTTCTTTTCAGTGATTGTGAGCTTCTCTTATGCAATTCAATTTAAGTTCGTTTGTAGTTTTTTTTTCCGTCTTTCTAGTCTAGTTGTAATGGTGATTTCAGAAATAAAATGATGTTTTTCTCATTTGGATCATCTTCTTTTTATTAATGTTAGCTTGTGTGCGTGTATGAGTTTAGCTTTATTGCTTTCATAATTTAGTTTTATTGCTTTTATAGTTAGGTTTATTGCTTTCATAATTTACTATTTTCATAGCTTAGATTTACAAGCTTTCATAAAATAGTTTTATCGTTTTCTTTTTCACCTTATTTTATCGCTTTCATTTTAAACGCTTTCTTTTCAGTTTTTTTTTAGAGTGTGTGCGTGTATGAGATTATATTTTTCTTTTTTTTAACTTAGTTTTATTTCAGTCTTTATATAACTGCGATATAACACCCCCATCTTGAATAAGAGGCTAATTTACTTTAGCATTTATTTAAGTCGGTTGGGACGGATATTATTTCTGCACCTTTATAAGTCTTTTCATTTCTATACCACCCCCTTCTTGAATAAGAGGCTAAGAACTTTTTAGCGCTTGTTTAAGGTGGTTGGGACGGATACTATTACTGTTTTTATATAAGTCTTTTTATTTCCTTTTTATCCGCTTATATCCGCTTTAATTATTAAACATGTATTTTTCAACCGATAATGCCGTCTCCATTCCGATGAGTGGCTAATTTCTTTTAGCACACGACGTCGAAGAGCATTGGGACACAAAAATAGTTTTTCTATAAAATTAAAACATCTCTTTCTAAAATAATTAACGCTTAAGGTTTACCCGAGAATCACTTTGAGTGGAGCCACATAATCGATGTGTGGTTTTCATTTCCATTTTCGTACCTAGTTAGCCGAGAGGCTCGTATGGATTGATCGCTCACGGGTAAAGAGAACTGCGCTCTACCCTCGAGAGAGGACGAAGTAATTCTCCCGAATTGGAAATAAAAACTCAATAGCGGGGTTCACAACATAAAACGAGTATTAAGAAGATTCGATTGTAGAATGAGAGTTCGGTCGAATATTCATAATCTCAGGTGGGCGTACCCTCGAGAGAGGAGCGTTCATAATTATGGAACCTCCACGGCCAAGTCATTTTAATATTTTGAAAAGTCTCAAGGTAATTCGACGTCGCGCGCTATCTTTCTCATCGCTTAGAACTCTAGTTAATCGCTTATTATCGTCTTTCACATTTTATCACTTAGAACTCTAGTTAAACCAACTAAAAATATTATTCCGATAAAATAATAGTTCGTTCCTCGAAGTAGCATAATCAACACGACCCGCGGAAATATACGATCCCGATATTTTTAAAAAAAATATCCTGTATTACTTGCGATAAGGTATACTTGCCTTTATCAAATGATTAATTTGGACTAAGAATTCAAACACAGCTTTCCAAACTCATTTAGTGCAAAACTCTCCTTTTCTACTTTTCAATTCAATAGAATTCGGCGTTGTAGCCGAGGCGTAATTGTCAATATTCTGAAAGAAGAAAAAGACCGTTACTTCTATCCTTCAATAGGATAAAGGTTAATTTCTCAAAGTAGGAGTACTTGCGAGACTCTTCGAAAACATCCGCCAATTCTAAACTCTTAATATAAAGGTTATCTTTTATTTATAAAACAAAAGAAGAAGTCCAACCCAAAAAACAAAATCATCATCAGTTCCCAGAAATATGCTTTCAGAATAATATATCCCTTAATATAAGGGATCTGCATTTAATAGTTGTCAGATATTTTGAAAAGGCAGAAGATATACAGCAGATTATACTCAAAGCTTACACGATAGATCAAATATAATAGCATACTTTACATATTTGCTGTACAGGAAATCGACAGAAAGGAAGAGAGAGATTTACAGGAAGAATAGAAGAATAAAATAACAGATCTTCGTCGTCTTCCTTCACAGCATCATTCAGAGAACAGAACTTTCATCTTCTTCCTCCTTCTCGAGCAGCAGCAGTTTTCTGAGAACAACTTCAACACCTTCTCTCAGTCTTTTGCTGCAAACACAGATCTTCAACAGAGCAACTATAATCTGAAGAAATACTTCTCTCAGATTAATTAGCTACAGGAGGATCAAGTTTTACAAAGAGAAAGCTCCAGCAATTTCAACTGTCAAACAACTTCAATCAGACAGAGGAGTCTTTCTTCAATAACAAATCCACTAGAGTCTTCTCTATACATCTTGACAGAGAAGAACATATAAACCCCTCTCCATTCCATTCTGTACAGGGTTAAAACTCCCTTCAAAAGTGTAACCCACTGGTGGCAAGACACCTTATCAAAAAATCCTTGTGTGGTTTTTAAGCACCTTATCAAAAGCTTATCGGTGATTTGGGCACCTGATCAAACTCCCATTGGTGTGTGGACACCTTATCAAAAATCCCTTGGTGTGAGGGCACCTTATCAAAAATCCTAGTGGATTCCTACCAAGGGTGGTAGAAGAGTAGACGTACCAAGATTTTTTGGGGAACTACTATAGCTCCTTGCGTCTTCTTTGTTTGATTTCTTTTCTGTGTTGTGTTGTGCTGATTTTCTTTACTTAGTTTTTATTACTCACTCTCACATACACATATATATAACACTATTTTTTAATTCCGCAAATAAAACTAAGGGAAAAAGTTTTAAACTCTATTTACCCCCTCTAGAGTTAATTTAAGATCTAACCTCCACTTTCACTGTGCACTTTCATTAGTTCTCCTCCAAGCTATCACCAGATGAGCATTTTCACCCGCAGCAACCACTTCTTGAGTTTCTTCTCCACCAACAATCTCCCAGAGGTCCTCGACCAAAAGATTGCTCTCCATGCAAGACTTCCACTTCTTAAAGTTAGTCTGCGTTAGGAGCTCAATACCAAGACCTTTTGCTATTCCTCCTTCCATTGCTATACCACTGATAACTGTGCTTCCAGAAATCCAAGCAAGATAACTACGGCTGAATTACTCCTCAAACCTCTGTACCCTCTGATACCATGTTCAAATTTTGAATAAGTAGAAAATGGGAACCAGGTCGCATGAACACTCCAACCATACCAAGCACCAGAAACCAGAAACAATGAAGGAACAAGAGAAATCTTGAATCAACTATCTTTTATACATTTCGAGACATGCATTGTGAGACATGATTTATCAGTACACAAAATGATGAGGAGAGAAGAAAATCAACTACAAGAAGTTGGCGATTACAACATGAACTCGCCAAACCGCGCGACTAACAAAGGTTGTCCGCACAAACCGCCAAGTCGCCAAGCTGACCGCGCGACTAATCGCGAAATCACCAACCCGTAACTCAACACGCAGACTACCCATTATTCCAATGCTCACTATGTTCGCCCAAGCAAGGCCGCCTGACCGCAATCACTTGGCTTCTCCTAACTGTGAACAAGCTGCTGAAGAACTGAACAGATGTAATAGACCGGCAATGGCAAACCGCATAATCGCCGTGGTCTGAACTTTATTGAAAGCTACAAATGAGCTGAAGAGAACCTACCTTGTCGCTAACCACGACCTCCTACTGCTACCCATCGCTGACTGCTATCGGCTAATCAGCTACGGTCTCCTCTGATCAAATCAGAACCACAAGCAAGCCGCACAACTATTCAAGTTATTTATGACGAGCCAGGGGGTCCTATTTATAGTAGAGGTGAGGACTGTGGTCACCGCCTACACGATAGAATAACCGCCCATATCAGTAGTGGGTAGCAAACAAATCACGCGGCTTGCTGAGTTAACCCTGCAGAATAGTTCGCCGACTTAAGAACAAGTCGCGCGGACTACTCGCAAAACTCCAGCAAAACCAACAGACACCTGACAGCCTGCGAGCAAATAACCGGCCAGAATGCAACATCTAGAAGTAACCGTGGATCTTAACTGCACGGTTACAAACAGATAGCTCACCCCAGGTGGTTTGAGAACCAAGGCCATCTGCCACTGGCTATCTGATTGTCCACTATGGAAAGACAACCTGCGCGGTCTTCATATCAGACCGCTTGACCTCTACGGTATTACCAGACCGCCCAGTCTGATGCTCAGACCGCCCGACCTCCACTTACACTTCATAATTCAACACCTGGAAGTAAGGCCTTAACCTTCGTGCTGAAACCACAAGCATTAAGCCAACTTTTCATGGATCGGATACCGAGCTTCCGCATCCTTCAAAATTTTACTCACATAATAAACTGGATATTGCTTCTTCTTTTCTTCCCTTACTAGCACAGAGAAGATAGCATCAGAACCAACTCCCAGATACAAAAAAAGATCTTCTCCCTCTCTCGGGCTTTGGTGTAAAGGGGTGGACGTTAGTTGCTTTTTTAGAAGATCAAACACATCATCACACTCCTTCGTCCATTCAAACTTAGCTCATCCACAGAGTGTTTTAAAGAAAGGAGCTCTCTTATCCCCTGAACGAGAGATGAAATGGTTCAAGCCTGTCATCCTCCCACCCAGCTGTTAAACTTCCTTAGGGGTCTTGGGAGGTGACATTTCCAAAATTGCCTTCACTTTATCGGGATTTGGCTCTTATCCTTGCGGTGTAAGGAGATGGCTGAGAAATTTCTCTTTGCTAGCTCCAAAGACGCATTTCAAAGGGTTTAATCTCATATTGAAGGCTCAGAGCATTGCAAAAGTTTCATTCAAGTCGTTAAGGTGAGCTGAGAAATGCTTGCTTTTTATTAGTAGATCATCAACGTAAACTTCTAAATTTCTCCCTTTTGAGTTTTAAAGACGGTGTCCATCATTTTCTGATAAGTAGCACCAACATTCTTTAGCCCGAAAGGAATTACGAGATAGTAGAAACAACCGTCATTCGTGATGAATGAGGTGTGAGGGATATCGGGCTTATGCATTCTTATTTGGTGATAACCAGAGAATGCATCTAAAAAACTCATTCAAGATTACCCTACCGCAGAATTAACTAAAGAATCTATCCGAGACAAGGGGTAGCAATCTTTGGAGCAAGCTTTATTGAGTTTAGTGAAATCCACACACATTCTCCATTTTCCACCAACTTTTTTCACCATTACAACATTCGAGACCAACTCTGGGTATTGAATTTCCCTAACAAAGTTAGCTTTGAGATGCTTTTCCACCTCCTCCCGAATTGGTTGAGCCAAGGTGATCACAACCGCTCTTTTCTTTGGTTTAACTGAGTAAAAGTTGGATCAATGTTAAGATGGTGGCAAGCGACGTCTGGTTCAACTCCTGACATATCATCCGCTGACCAAGCAAATATATCCAAATTTTGCAGTAGGCAAGAGATGAGCTGATTCTTTTCAGCTTCAAATAATTCAGCATTGATTGAGAGCCTCTTGCTTACTTCTTCATAACCTATGGGCATAACTTGAGTTGCTTGGGAAGGTTCCAAGCAAACTCCATCTCTTAACTCTTCTTCCACGACCTCTTCTTCAGCTTCAGTAGGATTGTGGACTTGAGGAGCTGAAGAGGTCTCAACTACCTGAGGGGGAAAATATTCAATCATATTAACTAATTTGACGTAGCATTCCCAAGCTTTTCTCGGATCGCTCCTGACCCGGTAATGTTTGCCATTTAGAGAAAACTTCACTGCGAGGTGGTAGGTGGAAACCACTGCTTGATACTCATTCAGGATGGGTCTCCCAAAAATTGCATTGTAGCTACTCGGAGATTCAACGACTATGAATTTGACTAACTTTATGAGGCATCCAAGCGTCATTGAGAGCGTGACATTTCCTTCCACTTCTTTCTTCTCTCCGTAGAAAGCATAGAGTGACCCTTCGGTGGAAAGAAGAGTCTTCCCGGTCTTAAGGGCATCAAAAGCTGGTTTAAAGAGAAGATTTACCGAACTCCCGGTATCGATCAGAATATTCTCAACTGTATAATTCTCTATGACTGCCTTTAT
Organism: Dactylorhiza incarnata; assembly: GCA_033032865.1. NCBI lineage: Eukaryota > Viridiplantae > Streptophyta > Magnoliopsida > Asparagales > Orchidaceae > Dactylorhiza > Dactylorhiza incarnata. The sequence goes on from JAWHQI010000039.1 coordinate 13,481,248, forward strand.
AACGACTGCATTGTTGAAAGGATTGGTAGTAGTAGGAAGATCTTCTTGCCCCAAAGTAACTGTTCCTCGGACTAGAGCATAGGAGGAGGTAGCAGCAACCTATGATCTGAAAACTCTGGCCATGCTGGCCATCTTTAAAGATTATAGGCTTGCACCCCCACAAATGAAAAAAAGATAATCCAAAGTACTTTCATCATTTGCATCCACACATTCACCAGGATAACCGACTTTGCCGAGATGGCCAACATTGTCAACCTCTTCACATTCCCAATGGACTTTTACCACTTCTTTGCTCTTGGAGGTGGAGGCTTTAGAAGGATCAGCTTTTTGCAACAGCCCTTGCAGCTTCCCTTCCTTCATAATCTTCTCTACTAACATTCTGAGGGCTCTGCAATTCTCTGTCAGATGACCTTTCTCTCTATGATGGTCACAATAGAAAGAAGGGTTCCTGAATTTGGGGTCGAATTGCATGGGGGCTAGCCTTTTATAAAAAGGTTACTTCTGGAGAATCTGAATCACTTTACTCATTGGGATGTTGAGTTTGGTGAATGATTCTTGAGAGTCATTATAGGAATGCTGAGGGAGTGGGAGAGGAGGCTGAACAAAGTGAATCTGTTGAATTGGAGTTTGCTGAAGAGCTGGAGTGACTGGAGCAGGCAATAAGGGCACTTGAGGCTGAAACTGTTGATGCCCTTGGTAAGGATGATGGTGATGAAAATTCCTTCCTCTTTGAGCTGGAGGTTGGAATTCTTGATGCGGTGGATTTGACGACGGAGGGGCTGGAGGAAAACCTGTGGAGCCTTTCTGAACTGCCTTGCATATTAAATTGGAAACATAAACAGGATTATTTACTTCCCCTTCTATGAACCTATTCGTGATGCTGATTATTTTCTTGTAAGAACTCGGCTCTTTGTTGTGACTTTGAACTTCAGAGGTCCCTCCTGCAGACCATTTATTAAGGCGACTATATATAACAAGGGATCAACATCCCTTATTCCTAGAATCTCTCCCTAAAAATGGTTGATGAAGCGAGCTATAGTCTCTCCTTCATTCCGCTTGATTTTGAAGAGGGCCACAGGACCACTCTTCCTATTCTTTGAGGTGGCAAGACCCTGAAGAAGCTCCTGCTTTAGAACTGTGAATCTAGAGATGGACTTGGGACATAAATTGTACAACCACTCCCTTGTCTGCCCACCTAGAGAGGTGATCAAGAATTTGCACCTCATCACGTCTGAGAGAGTTCTCAAAGTGACTGCAGACTCAAAAGCTTGAAGATGGGAACTGGGATCACTATCTACAGTAAACATAGGCATTCTTGGCTCTATGAAACTATGGGGAGTTGGCTCCTAATGGATCATGTCGGAAAAAGGAGAGGGATCTTCTGCCCCATAGACACCAGAAGGAACAAAAGGGGCAACATCGGGGGCTGGAGGATAAACATAATACTCTTGGAAATTCAGGGCTTGAGCTAGAGATCCCTGGGCTGCTTCCCTAAAAAAGGCCTCACAGGCGGCGAACTCCTCATTCTGAGACCGCAAGGGAGCAGCAGGCTGAAGGGTCACGCGGTCTAGTGGCTGATTGGTGGCCAGCCGATCAGGGGTCGCGACCTGATCGGCTTGAGGCATAAACTTCTTGGAGAGCTCGGACGGCAATTGTTTCATTGATTCAATCTGCCGAGCGGTGTCCTAGTGGGCTTGAACGGCCTCCCGACGGGCATGAGCAAGGTGAAGCTCCATTCGAAGATCAAGAGCTTCAAAAGAGGTCGCACTCACAGAAGAGGGGAGATTGCTAGCGAACTGACTGGTCTGACCTTCGCGGTCTGACATCTCAAGAAGTCTACAAATTTTGCTTGAACACTTCAAATCTAAAGGTCACGTGTTCGTCCCGTTGGCACAAAAAATGTACCTGCAAAACTCACACTAGAGAAGGGATGGAGAAAACTGTGAAGTGCAGTTTACTTGAGACAAAAAGATGCCAGAGGAGAGACCTCTGACGAGAAAAACTGTTTCAATTAATCTCAAGAGAGGTTACAAGATGAAAGTCCAGAACAGACTAGTGGAAGAGATAAAAAGTGACAGAATTCGAGAACGCTTGCACAGGTTGTAAGCTGGAGCCTCGAAGCCAAATGTCCCCTTTTCAGGTACCCATACACCCTATTTATAGATACAGAGGCTACCCAAACAGGCAGATCCCAAAAATATGGGTGTACAACCCTCATATTTTCCGAGCCGGTGTGACCCGACGTGAGTAGGGTCGTTGGTTTACCCATCATTCGTCAAGACCAAGTCAGAAGTTAAGGTGATTGAGAGAAGCGGGTCGACCTATCAGAGGCGACCAAGACCGAGCAAAGCTAGGGAATGACCCGAGCGAGGGAAAATGACTTAGCAAGGCAAGTGGGGGAAGTTCTCCCACTCGCGCCATCTTTTGGGCAAGTGGGGCAGCCCCCCACTCGCCCGTCCCCTCCTTATGGGGGCGAGTGGGGGCATCCCCCCACTTGCCCGTCCCCTCCTTAGAGGGGGCGAGTGGGTGCAGCCCCCCACTCGCCCGTCCCCTCCTTAGAGGGGGCGAGTGGGGCTAGCCCCCCACTCGTCTGTCCCCTCCTTAGGGGCGCGAGTGGGGGCAGCCCCCCACTCGCTCGTCCCCTCTTTAGAGGGGGCGAGTGGGGGCAGCCCCCCACTCGCCCGTCCCCTCCTTAGAGGGGGTGAGTGGGGGCATCCCCCCACTCGTCCGTCCCCTCCTTAGAGGGGGCGAATGGGGGCAGCCCCCCACTCGCCCGTCCCCTCCTTAGATGGGGCGAGTGGGGGCAGCCACCCACTCGCCCGGCCCCTCCTTAGAGGGGGCGAGTGGGGGCTGCCCCCCACTCACCCGTCCCCTCCTTAGGGGGCGAGTGGGGGTAGCCGCCCACTCGCCCGTCCCCTCCTTAGAGGGGGCGAGTGGGGGCAGCCCCCCACTCGCCCGTGCCCTCCTTAGAGGGGGCGAGTGGGGGCATCCCCCACTCGCCCGTACCCTCCTTAGAGGGGGCGAGTGGGGGCATCCCCCCACTCACCCGTCCCATCCTTAGAGGGGGCGAGTGGGGGCATCCCCCCACTCGCCCGTCCCATCCTTAGAGGGGGCGAGTGGGGGCATCCCCCCACTCACCCTTCCCCTCCTTAGAGGGGGCGAGTGGGGGCAGCCCCCCACTCGCCCGTCCCCTCTCTTTTGGGGGATCGAGTGGGGATAGCCCCCCTCTACTCTCTAGACCCCCGGCAAGGGGAGGAGTGGGCACCTCGAGTCCCACTCGCCCACGCCCCCCCCCCCCCCCCTCCTGTGTTGTCCGATCGCAATCAGGTTCAGGCTGCGGATAACAGGATTTTGTCTATCCGAGTGCGATTTTGTCTATTCGCAGTCCATTTTTGGGAAAGTATATAAATAGACCCCCATGGGCACCTTGGGAAGGGTTGGTTCCTACCCACTCCCTCGCATGTGAGCAAGCACTACCCTTCCCCTCCTCCTGTCATTGAAGGTGGACGGTGAGGTGTTCCTTAGTGCCCTCCAAGGTGCCCAGGCTCAGCATTGGCTTGGGAGGGGAAGTTCCTTGTGAGCTTCCGCGTATGTGGTGGGACTCCACGCTACAGCTTAAGGGGTCCGTTTGTGGACTTAGGTGTTCTCTAAGGGCAAGGTTCATTGGTTCTCAGTGACTGGTCAAGGGTCTCGCTTATGTCAGGTAAGGGCTAGCTGCATCCCCCTTGCGAATGTTGAGACCAGTTCTCTGGTTTCAACATTATGGTGCGGTGAGCGTGGACGCAGCTAGTTCGGAAAGCTCTGGGTAAGTCTCATGGCTGGAAGCAATGAGTTGGGGGACTCACCCCCTATCAGCGAGTACATGAAGAAAGGTGATTTTGACGAGTTCATGAAGTCGATCCTGGAGCTCTTGCGGGTCGCACTCCTCCCTCGCGGCGAGTGCTCGACACCACCCGCACCCGTGTTCACCTCGCAATCTCCGATGGAGGCGGAGCAAGCACATCAGCAAGGGAGAAGAAGGAGGAAGCGAGAAGTAAGGGGGACCGGGGACCCCCCCCCCCCCCCCCCCCCCCCACCCCCCGTTGGGCAGGAGCAAGGTTGGGGGTTTCAACCACCAGTTGCCCTACCGACCTGGAGGCCGCCAGGAGGACCCCCTCATGGCCAAGGAAGAAGCCATTTCAAAGGGAGAGGAAACTTTCAGGGGGAGTAGGGACGGTCCAACCCAGCATGGTGGCAGCCGGACACAAGGCCATTGCAACCCCACCCCCTGCAAACCATGACGATTGGCCGAAAAAGAGGAAATAAGAAGAGGGGTCGCGCAGGGAAGGAAGTAAGGATGATGACATTGCCGTACTATGACTTCCATCAGCATAAGGGCCACGCGACAGCCACATGCCCAGAGTTTCTGGAGGTAAGGGAAGGAAGAAGAACCCATGCAGAGAGGAGACAGCTTTACCCGGAAGGACCAGGAGGAAGCTGAGAAATTGGAGGAAGTGGGGAATGAGATGGCCAAGGTGCATGTGGCCGAGTAAGCACAAGGAAGCGCATTGTAATGGTATGTAATCTATTTATAATGTATCAAAAGTAGTTAAAGATAGCATCTAGGCCGAGTCCTCGACTGGAGACCACTCGCCCGGGCTTGTTGATGCCGGTCGCTGGGTGGCTCATCGGGTGGATTCGTTTCAAGTCAAGTCCTCGACTGGAGACCACTCGCCCGGGCTTGTTGATGTCGGTCGCTGGGTGGCTCGTCAGGTGGATTTGGTTTTAGTCGATACCTCGACTGGAGACCACTCGCCCGGGCTTGTTGATGCTGGTCGCTGGGTGGCTCATCGGGTGGATTCATTTCAAGTCCAGTCCTCGACTGGAGACCACTCGCCCGGGCTTGTTGATGCCGGTCGCTGGGGGCTCGTCGGGTGGATTCATTTTAGGTCGAGTCCTCGACTGGAGACCACTCGCCCGGGCTTGTTGATGTCGGTCGCTGGGTGGCTCGTCGGGTGGATTTGTTTCAAGTCGAGTCCTCGACTGGAGACCACTCGCCCGGGCTTGTTGATGCTGGTCGCTGGGTGGCTCGTCGCGTGGATTCGTTTTAAGTCATGTCCTCGACTGAACACCACTCGCCCGGGCTTGTTGATGCTGGTCGCTGGGTGGCTCGTCGGCTGGATTCGTTTCAAGTTGAGTCCTCGACTGGAGACCACTCGCCCGGGCTTGTTGACGCCAGTCGCTGGGTGGCTCGTCAGGTGGATTCGTTTTAAGTCGAGTCCTCAACTGGAGACCACTCGCCCAGGCTTGTTGATGTCGGTCGCTGGGTGGTTCGTCGGGTGGATTCGTTTTAAGTCGAGTCCTCGACTGGAGACCACTCGCCCGGGCTTGTTGATGCCAGTCGCTGGGTGGCTCGTCAGGTGGATTCGTTTTAAGTCGAGTCCTCGACTGGAGACCACTCGCCCATGCTTGTTGATGCCGGTTGATGGGTGGCTCGTCGGATGGATTCGTTGATGTAGAGGTATCGTGACGACGTGGATGTTACGCTAACGGAAACATATTCATCACCAAAAAGTAAACAACATAGGAGGGCTCCGACCAAGAGCGAACGAAAAGGGGTCGGTTGGCTCCCAAATCCGATAGAAAAATTAATATGCGGGACTCGATACAACGTCCTTAAGACCTACCTCTCCAACAAGCACACAACTCACCGTTAGCCGGACTCGATACAACGTCCTTAAGACCTACCTCTCCAACAAGCACACAACTCACCGCACCTACACAAGCATCTATTCCATCAATCGATTTCTTTACAAAACGCAGCGGCAATATTTTGGAGCGGCGGTGAACATTCAAGCGACGATTAAGCCCTAGTTGAGATTAACTCCCTTGTTAACGCTAAGTGCGCCAATCTTGGAGAGCAAACCAAGGCTAGGCCGAGTTTCGCTCCCGCACCGGATCTACCCGATCCGAACAACAAGAGATTCAATAACAACACTATTATTTCAGATCTTGCAAGCGAAAAGATTTAAGATCGCGGATAAAACGATTCGACAAAACCTCCAGAAAATAATCGTAGAAAGAATCTCAAAGGGGGAGAGGTTACCCAACCAAGAAAATGATCACACAAGATAGATGTGGGAGAATCGTTCTCTCCACGATTCCACCAGCGTCGCACCGAATGGAGAAGCACCCTTTCTTCCTTGGAGTCGCACCGCGGAAGTCTCGCCGGAGTCGCACCGAAGAGGATGGAGGGAGGCGGTCTTGGAGTCACACCAAGGAGAGAGGGGGCGGCAAGGAGAAGACTCCTCCTTGTGGCCGAAATCTCTAAGGGGGGGGGGAAAGTTTAGGGTTTTCTTTTTGACTCTTCAATAATCCTCATTCCAACATAAGACCCCTTTAAATAGGAGTTTACAAAACATCTTAACCATTCATGATGGAGATGAAATCTCATCCACCCGAATGGTTAAATACACACCAAAATGAAAATAAGAGTTCAAAATTAAAATTACAATCACTTTAATAAATATAAAATTATCATCTATTATGAATTAATTTTATATTTATTAATATAAAATAAAAGTGCATGAAATAAAAGTCTAATTCTTCATGGCGGTTTTGGCACGCCGTGGGCGGAGATTATAACGCGGTCGTCCATCAGCATCATCACGGCACCTCAGATCTTTATGGCGCAGCGCCTCGGCAGCGAGGTCATCATCATCAAGGAGTGTCGGAGGGGACGCGCCATCAATCCTCCCCCACTCAAAATCAAGCATCTCCGATGCGTGGTCCGAAATGTAGCGGCGGAGAAGATCAGCATCCAGTCGTTGAAGCTCTGTCGCGAGGACCCAAGAATCGTCTGAAGGAGGGCGATCACGCCAACGGATGAGGAAGCAGTATGTAGCACCCTCCGAGGTAGTAAGTGGCTCCGCAGACAGTATCATGTCCGGAGTGAGAAACGTCTTCGGAAACCTGGGAAACATATCAGCAGTAGGAATAAAAGTATGCGACTTACCATCCGGTGAAATACCTGTGGGAACCGATAGAGAGAGGTCATCCGTACTACCACTCCCCAACCCATAAGAAGATTTGGTGGAAGGAGAAGACGTCAAAGAGCTCAACTCATGTGGAGGCGATACGAACATCGTTAAATCCGAGACGTTAAAAATAGGGGAGATTCCCCATTCGGCAGGCAAATCCAAAACAAAAGCGTTGTCACCTATTTTCTTGATGATCCGAAAAGGGCCGGCGCGCTTAGGTGCTAACTTTCTAACGGTGCCAGATGGCAATCGTTCGGGAACTAATTGTACTAAGACCAAATCGCCAACCTTGAAGTGTGACACTCTCCGATTTATATTGGCGTGTGCCTGATAAGAATCATACTGAGCAGTCAAGGTAGCTCGTATACGTGCATGAAGGTCGTGAAGATGTTGGGCGAAGGATTGTGCAAATTGACTTGCCTTGTATGTTGGGGGCAAGGGAACCAAGTCAAGAGGCACAGGGGCCTTGTACCCGTGGACAATCTCATTTGGCGACAAACCGGTGGACCGATTTTTGGAATTGTTATAGGCTAACTGAGCGTGGGGAAGAATAAGATCCCATGTGCCTTTATGATCATTCACGAGACATCTAAGAAGGTTCCCTAGGCTCCGGTTAACCACCTCAGTTTGCCCATCGGTTTGAGGATGATAGGCGGAGGAAAACAACAGTTTGGTACCCATTAGGATCCAAAGTGTCTTCCAGAAGTAGCTCGTATACTTAACATCCCTATCCGAGACAATTGTCTTCGGCACTCCTCGGTGACTAACAACTTCCTTAAAATAAAGCTTTGCGATATGAGATGCGTCGTCGGTTCTAGTACACGGTATAAAATAGGCCATTTTAGAGAACCTATCCACAACTACGAAGATAGAATCGTGACGACGAAAAGTGGTGGGTAGGCCTAAGACAAGGTCCATGCTCACATCCTCCCAAGGTACGGAAGGTATAGGCAATGGAGTATATAACCCAACGTTGGTTTTGGTACCCTTGGAAACTTGGCAAGTACGGCAACTACTCACTACCCACCCTACCATTGCCTTCAACTTTGGCCAATAAAACTTTTCCTCAACCAGGGTAATAGTCTTATCTCTACCGAAATGGCCACTCAACCCGCCACTATGTAGTTCCCAGATGATATGGAGACGTAGGGATGACTGCGGAATACATAATTTCCCATGCCTAAAGAGATAACCATCCTTGATAACGAAGGCAGTAATAGTGGTGGGGGAACTATCCTGGGCAGATAGGTAAGACTCCTGAAAATCCGGGCATGAAGCGTATTCATCCTTGATTCGCTCGAACCCGACAACGTTAACTTCCATAGTGGTGACTAAGAGGGCTAGTCGACTAAGAGCGTCCGCAACCCGATTGTCCGCTCCCTTAAGATGTTTAAGATTAAAAGTGTAACCCTGTAGGAAGGATACCCACTTAGCGTGACGCGGGCTAATTTTATGTTGGCCATTGATAAATCGTAAAGCTTCGTGATCGGAGAGGATCACGAACTCCTTAGAGAGGAGATAATGCCGCCAGTGGTGCAAGCATCTAATGACCGCATAAAATTCCCTATCATAGTTGGAATAATTCAATTTAGCGCCCGCCAGCTTTTCACTAAAGAAACTCACAGGGTGCCCTTCCTGACTCAAGACACCTCCTATTCCCACGCCCGAAGCGTCACAAGTAAGCTCAAAGACTTTCGAGAAGTCAGGTAGACGTAAGACGGGTGCCTCAGTCATAAGCTCTTTGATGCGTTGGAAAGCGAAGGTGGCGGACTTCGTCCAAGTAAACTCACCCTTTTTCATGCAGTCGCTAATGGGGGCCATGATACTGCTAAAGTCTTTGATGAAACGACGGTAGAAAGTGGCTAATCCATGGAAGCTCCTCACCTCACGTATCGTGGTCGGCTCGGGCCAGTCCTTAATCACCTTAACCTTGCTGGGGTCAACTCTAATGCCCTCCGCTCCCACGATGTAGCCTAAAAACTCCACTTCCGAAACATGGAACGTGCATTTCTTGAGATTCAGAAATAAAGTTTCCTTCCGTAGGGTGGAAAGAACCACTTTCAAGTGGGAGACGTGCTCGGTGGTCGAAGTGCTGTATACCAAAATGTCATCGAAGTAGACGACTACGAACTTCCCTATGAATGGCTGAAAGACATGCGTCATCATTCGGGAGAATGTGCTGGGGGCATTGGATAGCCCGAAGGGCATCACAAGCCACTCGTATAACCCGTCCTTAGACTTAAACGCCATCTTCCACTCATCTCCCTCGCGGATTCTTATCTGGTGGTATCCGCTTCGTAAATCTAATTTAGAAAATATAGTGGCGCCCGATAAGACATCTAGAAGGTCATCTAAGCGCGGTATAGGAAATCGATACTTGATAGTGATCTTGTTGATAGCGCGGCTATCAACACACATCCGCCACGTACCATCCTTCTTGGGGGCAAGAAGGGTTGGCACCGCACAAGGACTCATGCTAGTCCTGATGAATCCTTTCTTCATCAAATCCTCGATCTGAGTCTGCAGCTCTTTGTGGGCCGCGGGGTGAAGCCTATAGTGGGGTTGGTTCGGCAGGGACGAACCCGGGATGAGATCTATCGCATGCTGTATATTCCTCAATGGAGGTAACACAGAAGGCAACTCGTCTGGGTACACGTCCTTATATTCGTCCAAAAGGGCTCGTAACTCCCTAGGCAACTCATTCAACGCGTCCGATTCACCCTTCGCACTCATAAGAACTAGAGCGTACATAACTCCTTCAAGAAAAGGATCTCTCACAAACTCTCTCCTACCAACTAGGCTCAAAGCCTTCCTCTCGGCCGGGACAGTAGTGTCTTTAGCCAAAGCTACCGGCTCCTTTGGAACGGTCGGTCTCAATGTGATGGTCTTACCGTTGAATTTGAATTCATAAGTATTGGCTCGACCAAAATGTGTGACGTCACGGTCATAAAGCCAAGGGCGGCCTAATAACACGTGGCACGCGTCCATGGGGAGGACTTCACACCAGACCTCATCCGTGTAAGATTTAAAGGTAAGAGGGACCAGGCAACGCTTGCTAACCGGGACGGTAACCTTGCTAATCCAAGCTACTTGGTAGGGTGTGGGGTGTGGTTCCGTGGTTAGATTCATATGTTTAACAGCGTTCTCAGAGATAACGTTCACACAGCTACCGCTATCTATAATGAGCTTGCACAGCTTGTCACCACTCTTAAAGATCAGCGAAAAGATACTCGTCCTCTTCCAGTCATCTAGCGGACGTGGAGTGGTCAGAATACAATGCATCACCATGAGGGGGGGAGTTGAAATTATTGAAGTGGAAGTGGAGGAGGCTTTTGGACCTGGGCGATCTGGGAGGAGACCGGGCAGTCTGGCGTGACCGCACGGTCTGGCGGTCTGACAATGGCGATCTGTTCTATTGGTCAGCTGCGGCTTCCAGGGTTGACCGCTGGTCTGGTCCAAGGGCTGCTGGAGGCGGAGGTCGTGTGGTCTGGCTGTGACCGCATGACGGGTGATCTTCCTCAGGGTCGCGCGGTCTGTCTCTGACCGCGTGACAAGTTGTTCTCTTCAAGGACGTGCCGGTCTGGCGTGACCGCACGGGTTGGCTCTTGAATCCGGTCTGGTGGCTTTCCAGAGGGTTCTGAAGGAGTTCGCGGACTAAGTATTCTTAGTCGCGCGGTCTCAGTTCGCGGTCTCAGGAGGAGACCAGGAGGGCGAGCTGGCTGTGTTTGCGGTCTCAGGCGAACATAGGTGGTGGGTGACTTCTAGGCGGTCTGGCGATCTCCGTGTGGAGTCGTGTTCAGACCAAGGGAGTAGCGATCTCCCGCGGTCTGGAGTGAAGTCGGCGCTCACCAAAATGAAGCAGGAGGGTTGCAGTGATCGCGCGGGTTGACCGGTAAGGTCGCACGGTCTGATGGGTGGTGACTCTATCTCATAGGGTGGTGACTGGATCAGGTCTCACGCCTATAAATAGGGAGCCACTGTTGCAGCAAAAGAAGAACACACCAAGTGTAAGCCGAGTTCGCCTAGTTCCTGCGGTCTTGTTTATCTGACCGAGCGGTCTCTGATTGAATTCTTCTTTGTGCAGCTTCTGCGGATAGTGCAGGCAGCAGCGATCACCTCTTCCTCTGAAAGTGTTCGGGCGGTTTGTGGCTTGGAGTTGTGGTGTTGGAGTTCGAGAATCAGGAGGTCGGCAAAGGAGCGGTCTGGTGCAGCGGCCTGGTGGTGTTTCGAGATCGGGAGCGGTTGCGGTCTGGCAGCAGCGGTCTGGCGAGCTGCTGAGTTCGGCAAGAGACCGTGCGGTCTCAGTTATCTTCAGTTTCTGTTCTTTCTCCTTGAAGTTTTTTTTGTTCTGACGAAATCATGTCTCGTCGAGCATGTCTTGCCCTGTAATTGAAGTGTTGCTATCAATAAAGATCGTTTTGTTTGCCTAAGATTGTCTCTGGTTGTTTGGCTTGCATCTCTAGTTGTTATTCCTGCTTGCTCTCACAAGGTCCTTAGAAAAAATTTCACATGGTATCAGAGCTAGGTTGGAGTTGAAAGAGCAGTGAATAACTTAGAGTAGCCATCGCCTTTGTGAAGAAGGAACCAGAGGAAGAGCAATGGAAGGTGGTTTTGCAAGAGGTCTTGGTATTGAGATGCTTACATCGACTAACTTCAAGAAGTGGAAGTCGTGTATGCAGAGCTATCTTCTGGGTGAGGACCTCTGGGAGGTGGTAGGAGGAGATGAAACAGAAGAGGTGAAAGCAGTAGAAGGAGGTGATAATGGACCGGCCGTGAGGGCATGGAGGAAGACCAACGCCAAGGCCGAGTTCACCTTGAAGCGTGCCATTTCACCTGATCTCTTTGATCACATCTTGGGGTGTGGATCAGCTGCTGAGATCTGGAGAGCCCTGGATGGGCTTTTTAACAAAAAGAATATAGCAAGGCTACAGTTCTTAGAGAATGAGCTGGCGAGGTCAGCTCAAGGTGATCTTTCTATCTCGAACTTCTTTTTGAAGATGAAGAATCTCTGCGCTGAGATATCAGCACTGGATCCTGATGAGCCAATTTCTGAGGCGAAGCTGAACAGGCACATCATCCGCGGCTTGCGGAAGGAATATGTGGCCTTTGTGACATCGGTACAGGGATGGGCAAATCAGCCGTCTCTGCTCGAGCTGGAGAATCTGCTAGCTTCGCAGGAAAGTCTGGCAAGGCAGATGGCGGGGGTGTCAGTGACTGGGGGAGATGGCGAGGTTCTCTTCTCAGGGAATAAGAAGTGGGAGAAGAAGAAGAAGACCACGGAAGGCTATGGGCCTTCAACTTCTGGGCGAGCTGAGGAGGTCGAAGCGAGCGATCATCGCCCCTGATCGCTATACAGGAGGAAACGCAGTGAGCTTTGTCTCATGTTTCTTTGCTGGTCCCTTGGATGAGAGGGAGCCGTCTAGCTTTGAGAAGGCCCAAGGCGTGAAGGAGTGGGATGTTGCGATGCAAGAAGAGATGTCAGCTCTTGAGAAGAATGAGACCTGGTCTCTTGTGCCCAAGCCTAAGGGCACCACTCTTGTTACATGCAAGTGGGTCTACAAGCTGAAGAAGAAGGCTGACGGTAGTATCGAGCGGTACAAGGCTCGCCTTGTAGCTCGGGGGTTCTCGCAGCAATACGGTGAAGATTACGAGGAGACTTTCAGTCCGGTGGCAAAAATGACTTCAGTTCGTTTTACTATTGCCTTGGCGGCGTTCAGTGGATGGAAGATTTGGCAGCTCGACGTCAAGAACGCCTTCTTGTACGGTGAGATTGACAAGGATATCTTCATGGTCCAGCCTCCAGGCTTTGTGTCTGAAGATTTTCCAGAGCATGTCTGCAAGTTGAAGAAGGCCCTGTATGGGTTGAAGCAAGCGCCGAGGGCGTGGTATGGGAAGATCGCAGAATATCTCTTATTCTGTGGATTTGGGGCTTCAGACTCAGACTCAAGCTTGTTCGCAAGAAGAGCGGGGAGCTTCAAGTCATCGTGCTGTTATACGTCGACGATATGATCGTGACGGGGAACTCGAAGGAGGAGGTAGCGCAGCTTCGGGCCGAGCTGTCTATCAGGTTCGAGATGAAGGACTTAGGTGAGCTTCACCATTTCCTTGGACTCGAGGTGCAGAGGAAGGAAGGTGGAGTGTTGGTGACCCAAGCCGGATATGCGGAGCGGATCGTAGAGCGATTCGGCATGAAGGAAGGGAAGTGCACTTCCACACCTCTGGAGAAGGCTATGAAGCTTCGGAAGGATGAGGGAAGGATCATGCAAGATCCGTTGGTGTTCCGAGCTCTAGTTGGGAGCTTGATTTATCTGACGATCACAAGGCCAGATATTGCATATGCAGTAGGCAGGGTGAGTCGGTTTATGGCGGAACCACGAGTACCTCATCTGCTAGCGGCCAAGAACATTCTGAAGTATGTCAAGGCGACCTCGGACATGGGTCTCCTATACAGGAGGGATGCGGGCTTCGAGGTGCATGGATACATGGATGCTGATTACGGGGGAGATTCGGATGATCGGAGGTCGACATCTGGATACGTCTTCATGGCGGGCCCTACGGCTATATCATGGTGCAGCAAGAAGCAGGATTCCGTGTCAGTCTCTACCACGGAAGCGGAATACAAGGCTTCGGCCTTGGCAGCTCAGGAAGCCATCTGGCTTAGGAGGATGGTAGGAGACGTCCACAAGGAGGTTCGGGAGCCGACTCTGCTACGCGGTGATAACGAGAGTGCTCTCAAACTGGTGACCAATCCAGTTTGTCACGCGAGGACCAAGCATATCGAGATCGAGCATCACTTCATACGGGAGAATGTGCTGGAGGGATCTCTTTCGGTCGAGCATGTGCGGAGTGCGGACAATGTCGCAGACATCTTCACAAAGGCGCTGGCAAAGGGGCCGTTCACACGGCTAAGGGAGCTACTTGGGCTAGTTTCCACTTCCCACTTCAAGGGGGAGTGTTGAAATTATTGAAGTGGAAGTGGAGGAGGCTTTTGGACCTGGGCGATCTGCGAGGAGACCGGGCGGTCTGGCGTGACCGCACGGTCTGGCGGTCTGACAATGGCGATCTGTTCTATTGGTCAGCTGCGGCTTCCAGGGTTGACCGCTGGTCTGGTCCAAGGGCTGCTGGAGGCGGAGGTCGTGTGGTCTGGCTGTGATCGCATGACGGGTGATCTTCCTCAGGGTCGCGCGGTCTGTCTCTGACCGCGTGACAAGTTGTTCTCTTCAAGGACGTGCCGGTCTGGCGTGACCGCACGGGTTGGCTCTTGAATCCGGTCTGGTGGCTTTCCAGAGGGTTCTGAAGGAGTTCGCGGACTAAGTATTCTTAGTCGCGCGGTCTCAGTTCGCGGTCTCAGGAGGAGACCAGGAGGGCGAGCTGGCTGTGTTTGCGGTCTCAGGCGAACACAGGTGGTGGGTGACTTCTAGGCGGTCTGGCGATCTCCGTGTGGAGTCGTGTTCAGACCAAGGGAGTAGCGATCTCCCGCGGTCTGGAGTGAAGTCGGCGCTCACCAAAATGAAGCAGGAGGGTTGCAGTGATCGCGCGGGTTGACCGGTAAGGTCGCACGGTCTGATGGGTGGTGACTCTATCTCATAGGGTGGTGACTGGATCAGGTCTCACGCCTATAAATAGGGAGCCACTGTTGCAGCAAAAGAAGAACACACCAAGTGTAAGCCGAGTTCGCCTAGTTCCTGTGGTCTTGTTTATCTGACCGAGCGGTCTCCTATTGAATTCTTCTTTGTGCAGCTTCTGCGGATAGTGCAGGCAGCAGCGATCACCTCTTCCTCTGAAAGTGTTCGGGCGGTTTGTGGCTTGGAGTTGTGGTGTTGGAGTTCGGGAATCAGGAGGTCGGCAAAGGAGCGGTCTGGTGCAGCGGTCTGGTGGTGTTTCGAGATCGGGAGCGGTTGCGGTCTGGCAGCAGCGGTCTGGCGAGCTGCTGAGTTCGGCAAGAGACCGTGCGGTCTCAGTTATCTTCAGTTTCTGTTCTTTCTCCTTGAAGTTTTTTTTGTTCTGACGAAATCATGTCTCGTCGAGCATGTCTTGCCCTGTAATTGAAGTGTTGCTATCAATAAAGATCGTTTTGTTTGCCTAAGATTGTCTCTGGTTGTTTGGCTTGCATCTCTAGTTGTTATTCCTGCTTGCTCTCACAAGGTCCTTAGAAAAAATTTCACAGGGATCGTCTTCCAAATCGCTTGGGACCCCATCGGGGTCGCTCTCCTCGGCGGCCTCATATACATAATCAGTAGAGTCGGCGGCCATGTCTAAGAGGGCAACGGCCTTAGTCTTAGTTGGGCATTCAAAGGCATAGTGGCCTTGAACACCGCAAGAATAGCAGGTGGTATTGGCCTTGCTAACCTTCCCAATGGGAACACGCTCACTCGTGGGATTCCTAGTGTTCCTAGCGGTGATCACGACGGACTTAGACTCGGTGGTTCTAGACTTCCCCCTGTCCGGATAGGTGGAAGAAGATGTTCCAACGGTGGTCTTATTCTTCGAGTGGGAATAACGGGCATGAGCCTTGGCGGCTAAGTGTTTTTCAATGTCCAGGGCGGCATTGAATGTCGTGTTCAGATCAGTGTGCCCATAACGCAAGAGCTTTCGCTGGATGTCGGGTTGAAGCCCCTTACGAAACCTGGATAATGTGACCTCTGGAGGTTCCCTAAGCTCGCAACGCACCATGCGGTCTTTCAAATCTCCCATATACTCGGCCACCGACTTTGAACCTTGCCGCAGGGTGGCTAGTTCATCGAACATTTGGGTTCGGTGGTAGAGGTATCGTGACGACGTGGACGTTACGCTAACGGAAACATATTCATCACCAAAAAGTAAACAACATAGGAGGGCTCCGACCAAGAGCGAACGAAAAGGGGTCGGTTGGCTCCCAAATCCGATAGAAAAATTAATATGCGGGACTCGATACAACGTCCTTAAGACCTACCTCTCCAACAAGCACACAACTCACCGTTAGCCGGACTCGATACAACGTCCTTAAGACCTACCTCTCCAACAAGCACACAACTCACCGCACCTACACAAGCATCTATTCCATCAATCGATTTCTTTACAAAACGCAGCGGCAATATTTTGGAGCGGCGGTGAACATTCAAGCGGCGATTAAGCCCTAGTTGAGATTAACTCCCTTGTTAACGCTAAGTGCGCCAATCTTGGAGAGCAAACCAAGGCTAGGCCGAGTTTCGCTCCCCCACCGGATCTACCCGATCCGAACAACAAGAGATTCAATAACAACACTATTATTTCAGATCTTGCAAGCGAAAAGATTTAAGATCGCGGATAAAATGATTCGACAAAACCTCCACAAAATAATCGTAGAAAGAATCTCAAAGGGGGAGAGGTTACCCAACCAAGAAAATGATCACACAAGATAGATGTGGGAGAATCGCTCTCTCCACGATTCCACCGGCGTCGCACCGAATGGAGAAGCACCCTTTCTTCCTTGGAGTCGCACCGCGGAAGTCTCGCCGGAGTCGCACCGAAGAGGATGGAGGGAGGCGGTCTTGGAGTCACACCAAGGAGAGAGGGGGCGGCAAGGAGAAGACTCCTCCTTGTGGCCGAAATCTCTAAGGGGGGGAAAGTTTAGGGTTTTCTTTTTGACTCTTCAATAATCCTCATTCCAACATAAGACCCCTTTAAATAGGAGTTTACAAAACATCTTAACCATCCATGATGGAGATGAAATCTCATCCACCCAAATGGTTAAATACACACCAAAATGAAAATAAGAGTTCAAAATTAAAATTACAATCACTTTAATAAATATAAAATTATCATCTATTATGAATTAATTTTATATTTATTAATATAAAATAAAAGTGCATGAAATAAAAGTCTAATTCTTCATGGCGGTTTTGGCACGCCGTGGGCGGAGATTATAACGCGGTCGTCCATTAGCATCATCACGGCAACTTAGATCTTTATGGCGCAGCGCCTCGGCAGCCGGGTCATCATCATCAAGGAGTGTCGGAGGGGACGCGCCATCATTCGTTTTAAGTCGAGTCCTCGACTGGAGACCACTCGCCCAGGCTTGTTTATGCCGGTTGCTGGGTGGCTCGTCAGGTGGATTCGTTTCAAGTTGAGTCCTCGACTGGAGACCACTCGCCCGGGCTTGTTGATGTCGGCTGCTGGGTGGCTCGTTGGGTAGATTCGTTAGGGTTCATAAGGCTCCAAGAAGTGAAGCCGGTCTGAGAATGTGTTGAGTTCCTCCACCTCCAGGTGAGCTCGTCTCTCTATTAGGTGTTGAGTTCCTCCACCTCCAGGTGAGCTCGGCTCCTGGGTAGGTGTGGAGTTTCCTCCACCTCCAGGTGAGCTCGACTCTCTGCTAGGTGTGGGTTTCCTCCACCTCCAAGTGAGCTCGGCTCCTTACTAGGTGTTGAGTTCCTCCACCTCCAGGTGAGCTCGGCTCCCTATTAGGTGTGGTGTTTCCTCCACCTCCAGGTGAGCTCGGCTCCCTACTAGGTGTTAAGTTCCTCTACCTACAGGTGAGCTCGGCTCCCTAGTAGGTGTGGAATTCCCTCCTCCTCCAAGTGAGCTCGGCTCCCCGGTAGGTGTCTAGTGGAGAAAGGTCCGTTCCTCATCTCATGTCAAGTTCAGCTCGACTAGAGGTGTTGAGTCTCCCTCCACCTTCGGTCGAGTTTAGCTCAACCTAAAGGTGTTGAGCTTTCTCCACCTCCTGTTGAGCTCGGCTCACAGGAGGGGTGTCTAGTGGAGAAAGGTCCGTTCCTCACCTCATGTCAAGTTCAGCTTGACTAGAGGTGTTGAGTCTCCCTCCACCTTCGGTCGAGTTTAGCTCGACCTAAAGGCGTTGAGCTTTCTCCACCTCCTGTTGAGCTCGGCTCACAGGAAAGGTGTCTAGTGGAGAAAGGTCCGTTCCTCACCTCATGTCAAGTTCAGCTCGACTAGAGGTGTTGAGTCTCCCTCCACCTTCGGTCGAGTTTATCTCGACCTAAAGGTGTTGAACTTTCTCCACATCCTGTTGAGCTCGGCTCACAGGAGGGGTGTCTAGTGGAGAAAGGTCCGTTCCTCACCTCATGTCAAGTTCAACTCGACTAGAGGTGTTGAGTCTCCCTCCACCTTCGGTCGAGTTTAGCTCGACCTAAAGGTGTTGAGCTTTCTCCACCTCCTGTTGCGCTCGGCTCACAGGAGGGGTGTCTAGTGGAGAAAGGTCCGTTCCTCACCTCATGTCAAGTTCAGCTCGACTAGAGGTGTTGAGTCTCCCTCCACCTTCAGTCGAGTTTAGCTCGACCTAAAGGTGTTGAGCTTTCTCCACCTCCTGTTGCGCGCAGCTCACAGGAGGGGTGTCTAGTGGAGAAAGGTTCATTCCTCACCTCAGGTCAAGTTTAGCTCGACTAGAGGTGTTGAGTCTCCCTCCACCTTCGGTCAAGTTTAGCTCGACCTAAAGGTGTTGAGCTTTCTCCACCTCCTGTTGAACTTGGCTCAGGAGGGGTGTCTACTGGAGAATGGTCCATTCCTCACCTCATGTCAAGTTCAGCTCGACTAGAGGTGTTGAGTCTCCCTCCACCTTCGGTCGAGTTTATTTCGACCTAAAGGTGTTGAGCTTTCTCCACCTCCTGTTGCGCTCGGCTCACAGGAGGTGTGTTTAGTGGAGAAAGGTTCGCCTTCCGCCTCAAGTCAGGTTCAGCCGAAGGACTCGGTAGGGGTATCCCGTTGGCAGGTCCCTTCGTGGATCCCCCTCATGTCCCACCTACTCGTCAAATAGGTGGGTTGGACCTTCTTTCCGAGCTTGAGACAAGCTCAAAAAGAGCGGGGATTGTGTACAACCCTCATATTTTCCGTGCCGGTGTGACCCGATGTGAGTAGGGTCGTTCGTTTACCCGTAATTCGTCAAGACCAAGTCGGAAGTTAAGGTGACCGAGAGAAGCGGGTCGACCTCTCAGAGGCGACCAAGACCGAGCAAAGCTAGGGAATGACCCGAGGGAGGGAAAATGACTTAGCAAGGCAAGTGGGGGATGTTCCCCCACTCGCGCCATCTTTTGAGTGAGTGGGCGCAGCCCCCCACTCGCCCGTCACCTCCTTAGGGGGGCGAGTGGGGGCAGCCCCCCACTCGCCCATCCCCTCCTTAGAGGGGGGGGGGAGTGGGGGCAGCCCCCCACTCGCCCGTCCCCTCCTTAGAGTGGACGAGTGGGGGTAGCCCCCCACACGCCCGTCCCCTCATTAGAGAGGGCGAGTGGGGGCAGCCCCCAACTCGCCCATCCCCTCCTTAGAGGGGGAGAGTGGGGGCAGCCCCCCACTTGCCTGTCCCTTCCTTAGGGGGCGAGTGGGGGCAGCCCCCCACTCACCCGTCCCCTCCATAGAGGGGGAGAGTGGGGGCAGCCCCCCACTCGCCCGTCCCCTCCTTAGAGGGGGCGAGTGGGGGAAGCCCCCCACTCGCCCGTCCCCTCCTTAGAGGGGGCGAGTGGGGGCAGCCCCCACTTGCCCATCCCCTCTTTAGGGGGGCGAGTGGGGGCGCCCGTCCCCTCCTTAGAGGGGGCGAGTGGGGGCAGCCCCCCACTCGCCTGTCCCCTCTCTTTTGGGGGAACGAGTGGGGATAGCCCCCCCTCTAATCTCTCGACCCCCGGCAAGGGGAGGAGTGGGAACCTCAAGTCCCACTCGCCTTCTCTCCTGTGTTGTCCGATCGCAATCAGGTTCAGGCTGCGGATAGCAGGATTTTGGCTATCCGCAGTCTGATTTTGGCTATTCGCAGTCCAATTTTGGGAAAGTCTATAAATAGACCCCCATGGGCACCTTGGGAAGGGTTGGTTCCTACCCCCTCCTTCGAGTGTGAGCAAGCACTACCCCTCCCCTCCCCCTGTCTTTGAAGGTGGACGATGAGGTGATCCTTAGTGCCCTCCAAGGTGCCCAGGCTCAGCATTGGCTTGGGAGGGGATGTTCCTTGTGAGCTTCCGGGTATGTCGTGGGACCTCCACGCTGCAGCTTAAAGGGTCCATTTGTGGACTTAGGTGTTCTCTAAGGGCAAGGTTCTTTGGTTCTCAGTGACTGGTCAAGGGTCTCGCTCAGGTCAAGTAAGGGCTAGCTGCATCCCCTTTGCGTAGTCAAGACCAGTTCTCTGGTTTCAACAATGGTCTTCCCGAGATACAGGAGAGCCAGGGCAGAGATAAGAGAAAAAAAGGAAACAGACCGCCCGGTCTGGAGGTCTCCAAGATCTTGACCGCTGAGCCTTAGACGAGAAATCCGAAGGGGAGGCTGGCGATCTGGGCGGTCTCCAAAATCCGAGACCGTGCAGAAGGGTCCTTCTGGCAGGAGAGGGGAGGTCGTGGACTTTCGGATAAACACTATGGACACCTTCCAAGGTGGACTTGGTGTGACCAATTTAGGGTCATTTGACCTAATTAAATCAAATTGGGCAAAGTGGGCCCAGTGGTGATTTTGGCATAATCCATGGACTTGGTTTGACCCAATGAGTTATTAGTGCCCCCATTGACCTCCCTTAGGGATTAGGAAGGCTTGGGTGAGGTCACATTGGCCATTTGATAGTTAATTGACTCTAATTAGAGAGGCTTGACCTATTTAGGGCTAGGGTTGACTTTGGTCAACTTGACCATTTTGATTGAACTCAATTAGTTGATTTGGGTCCATTGACCTCCTTTTAAGGGTTAGGAGAGTTTGGGTGAGGTAAATTCAGTAATATAAGAGCTTATTGGCCATAATTAGAGAGGTTTGTCCCATTTAGGGTTAGGGTTGACTTTGGTCAACTATGCCAATTTGGTTGACCACAATGGGTCTATAGTGACCTATTGGTCTCCATGAAGGGTTTTGAGGGTCAAGTTGATGTTATATTGACATATTGAAGGTCTTTTGGTTAACCCTAGGCTAGGTGACCTAAAATTGTTAAATGCAGACCAAGGTGTTCTCATCTGATCACTTAGACTTCTAAGGCCATTTTGGGTAAACCTGGCAAAGAGGTATTTAATTAATCCTACGTATGTTTTTTGCTTTTTCTTTCAGGTCTTAAGCCTAGAACTGCTGCCTTGCGGTGACACCACCACACGGGTTGGTCGCCACTATAAGACGCTGATCATGCCGACATTTCAAACTTCCAGGCCAACTGTGAATCACAGAGTAATAGAAGAAAAATAAAGATTATGTCCACAAAATCACACAGGACACACACACACACACACACACACACATATATATATATATATATAAAGAAAATGATAATCCACAGATGAGATAAATCAGAGTACGGATAAATAAAAGGGCTTAAGCCCGGTACATCAAATCCTCACTACAAATGCTCGTGGAAGTAAAGCTAAAATCATTACACACTCACTACGACGGCTGCTGCTGTAGGTGTTGGCCGGGAGTGGATCACCTCATCATGCTCATCCCTCCTGGTGTGCTAGTTTTGCTGCTGCTGGTGCTTCTGTTTATTATGCCACATCAGACCATTAGTTAAAAACAATAAGCGATTCCCCCAACCCCTCCCCCGGTGACTCCTAGGCACCGAGCCGGAGGATGGATAAAAGAAGGACATCAAGAAGAATGTAATCAAGCAGGTGACAGTGGCCTTAGCTAGCAGGTAATATGTATATGTTTGCAAGTAGTAAATAAAGCAGCATATAAATAACTTAACTTATACAAATGCCCATACAAATATATAAGTTAAGGATTGTTTTAACATAATAAACCGATCATATAAAAGAGCTCATACTAGTTTATACGATGATGGTTTTGTTGTATGCAATGATGCATATGCTATGCGGTGCAATGATTATGCTATGAATTCACACACATGCAACTCACACACTCGAATATGTACATACAGCCTTTACAATTCCCACTTTTTGGAGGTAGCTAACCTCTCAGGCACCTACCGTCATGGTCAAACGGTGGCAGAGCAGTGGGCGTCTCCTCACCTACGTTGGTATAACACACTACCATACCTAGACCCTAACGTACGCTATGACACATATCCTCGGTACTCATGAGCTCAGATGTACTCTTGCTGGATCCTTCATAACCAATCCTTGTATAAGGTTAAGTGTAGGGTCATTTGGGAATGTGACCTTCCGGTCATGCAGTAAAATAGTTCTGGCACTCTGAATACCTATGACTTGTCGAGTCATCATACTTCCGTCGATGTGTCAACTGGGCAAGTCCCGAAGACCCGCCACATCTTATGCACAATCATTTATGTATCATCTATATCATTCAAGCCTCCAGCTCGTCGGACTAACCAGCCACTTCTACTTAATCACCAAGTCTATTACTCACAGGACCAACCCGTCCTTCATGAACACCGAGCTTACAACAAGAAGGAATGACTTTCCCTTCAACTCTAAAAACTATTATTCATCAAATGTGTGTGTGTACATAGGACTCATTTGCTTTCCCTAATCAATCTATTCTTCATACTCTTTAGTTTAACTTAATTGTTTAGGGTGAATCTTGGACTTCTCGAGCTCTACTCGGTGATGGGCTCGCAACGATACTAGGTGTTAGATCTGGTGGCCAACCTTAGAGGGGGGGGGGGGGGTGAATAAGGCTTGCAATCAACTACTGGAGATTTAAATAAATAACTGCAGGAATGCGCGCACTATTAATAGCACTGGGCGGTAACCCTACCGCGTGTCGTTATCTAAGGAAACAACACACTTACTGCAAGATAATGTTTTGGGAATCACACTAAACAAACCAATGCACCATCAAAAAAATCACTTCAGTTTAGAATAAAGTGCAGAAACATGATAACATTTAATGATAAAAAATTGTTTACATAAATAGACATAGATCCTTATGACGCCGGAGATCGAAGGCCAAAAATATAAAACTCTTGTGGTTTATATACCGATCTTCTCCCAGAATACCGATTGGCTCTCTCCCTTTCCTGCCCGGAAAAGTCTTCGAGCTTGCTCCTCACCTTAAATCCTAAGAAGGGTCTTAGAGCCGCAGTATATCTCCCTAGTCTAGACGTCCTCCCAGGAAGATTTCCCACGGAATCCTTCACGAATTCCGACGACCTCACATGTCAATTTTCCTTCACACAAAACAAATAGAAAAGTAAAAAACAATGAAGAAGAAATAGATAGAAACTATTGCTCCCTTAAAAACAATATCCTCCATAGAGCGGTGAGCGATCGGTGATTCTGAATATCATTCCTCTTGCACTCGATCAGCAATAGATGGTCATTATATACTTTGCTCTTCGAAGATCTTCACACTCGAGCGGGAGGGATATAGTTCTCCTTTCCTTGCTTGGAGACGTTATTTCTCTGCAACAGAGGCGACTGCGGAATCCTATTCCCGTAAGTGTGTGTCTCTCTATTTCAGGAAACGAATCGAGAACTTTTATAGCTGATTTTTTTAAGTTACCATCGGGGTAGAGTTACCGCAATGCGGTAGCGTCATTACGCATTTTTGCCAGCTGTCCAACAACAAATCAGGAGGGTTTCGGAAAACATTCTCTTTTTGTCTTTGGATAGCGCATCATGGTTGCAAGCGCGTCGCGGTAGAGCATCACGTTTATTTCCTCTCGACAATAGCAGATCATCTAGTCGACAAGATATTTTGGTCGACAAAGCTACCGTGCGGCGTTAGGCAAGCGCCCACTGTAACAATCCCAACGCTATCATCTCGACACTTTCATCTTGTCAACATAAGTTCCAATTGACGCATCCTTCACATTTACATAAGCCATCTCATCAATAGGGCTAGCGCCTGCGATAAGTTTAGCGCGCGGCGGTAAGCTTCTCGATGACATCATCTTGACTGCATAATTCTTCTCGTCAATATTTGCCTTTGCTTTGAAGCTAGTCACATCAATATGGCTATCGTCGGTGGTAGTACTAGCGCCCGACGGTAGTAACAATGAATGATATTTTTGACATCTTCACACCTTTAAACCTGCACACTATACCTAAGACATGTATAATCAAATACAATATGAGATTTGATATTGTCAAACTAAAGAGATGCAAAACACATGTTCTAACAAACTCTCCCTTTTGATCAAATCCCATTCATGAGCTATAAATCATTAAGAGCATGGTATAGTGTAATCCACAATAATCGTGAAACATGAACAGGTTTATATATCAAGATAAAACATAAAGTGTGAACTTTCCCAAAAGTAGTATGACTTCCTCTACATATGTGCCCCCTATCGATGTGCACTCTGTAAGAGTATATCTCCTTATAAGTGATCTTCCCTAGAAGACTAGCACATGACTAGCTCATTGAGCGTTCTCTATTCTCCCCATTTAATGTTAGCAAAAGAGGTTGTCTCGATCAAAATAACATAAAGATATCAGAGATGCAACAGATTTGAAGAATAATGCACACATATAAAGTAAATCATGATAGGAATAAGGGTTGACCGAAAGATAATCAGAGAATTGAAAAAGGACATTGGTCAAAACGCACGGGGAAATCAAAATACCACTTTAAGATTAAACTGTTTTGTATTTAAAAACTTGGTATAAATTATATGAATCAGACACATGACACAAGACTGAATACACATGAGTTTGCACACAATGTCAAAAGATTTTAGAAAACTAATTCAAAGGAACATCGTATATGTCATGAATGGCAATCGTGTATTAGTGCATACGTGCAAGAGATAGATAATGCAGTTCAAGTACAATTCTTATGCTTGGAAGTGTTAGACTAAACAATGAGAAGTGTTCATGTAGCATCAATGGAAATAACATCAAGTAAAATCAATATTAATACAAGCTAGATTTTAATAATTCTATATGCTAACACAAGAGTAATGAAGTGATAAATCATGTCATGTTTGTCTGTCTTACACGAATACCAAGTATAGAACTAGGGCACTAATTTATTTTTCAGGTTTGCACAAGATCATTATGATTCTTTTAACCAAGGTGCTCATCCTCACAATTCTCATGAGGTCTTATCAGGAGGAATGGGTAGTGCTTGGGGGAAATCCTTGTCAACAAGATTGATAGTCTATAATTTTCATTATTTGTAGTACTATAAAGTTTATCATTTTATTTTTCTTTCTTTTAGACAAGGTTCCCGAATCGAATGAAATCTACCCACATAAATAGATACACTTTCACTTGTATACACAACCCATTTGTCAATATAATATTTGCCCAAAGTTCTATGCCCTATATAGCGAAGGCGAGTATCGTGATTTTGATTTAACAAGTCATGCCTACAGTGTTAGTCACAATATCACGAGTTATGGCAAGTACGCATTTGGATTTCTACTTGAGTGCATTCTCTAAGGATGCCTGGAGGTGTAATATCATTGTCTAACCTAAATTCTCACACATACCTAGAGGCATATGAAACCTACATTTCTAATTTATTAGCACTAAGTAGTAGCTAACTATAGATTAGGACATATCATGACGACGACATACAATGTACACACGAATTAGAAATCAGATATCAAACAATGTATGTAATCATGAAGCTTCAATTATACGTCATGTATGCCCCCTTTTAGCATGAAAATCAACAAAAAATTTTTAGTTTTATTTCACTACAGAACAAACAACAACAAACATAAACAGAAAGCCAAAGTTAAACATGTTTTTGTGATTTTGAGGTTTTTAAATTTTTATGTGATTCCGGTTGATAAAAAAATTTGGGAAGAAACTAACAACAGACATAAGTATAGGAGAAATAAATAAAGTAAAATCAGAAGAGAAATCGGAGAATACATGAAGAGCATCTACAATCGGCGGTATGTTTAACGCACGGTAGTAGAATATAGAGCCATGATTTGTCGGGAATACAATCCGGATTTTGACAGTTTTTGCTTCTTTTGACGTTTGAGTATGATTATGAAGTGCAAGACCTATCTAATGCAGTAAAAACACTGGAAAAAACCCACACCAGTTGCGGTACATGATAATTAATCTGTGAGATCCAAAACCCCCAATTCTAAGCGAAGTAGAGGACATCGAGCTTCAGGAAGGGGTTTGGTAAATATATCCGCAAGTTGATCGTCAGTCCCAACAAAGGTTAATCTCACGTTCTCCTACTTAATATGATCGCGAATAAAGTGGTGACGTACATCAATATGTTTAGAATGAGATTGGTGAACCAGATTGTTCGTTAAGTCTATGGCACTCTTGTTGTCGCACCTAAGTTCAACGTTCTTAAAGGTTAGACCAAAGTCTTCTAATGTTTGTGACATCCAAAGTGCTTCTGCGCAACAACTTCCTATGACAATATACTCGACCTCGGTAGTGGAGAGGGCAACAAAATTCTATTTCCTACTCGAACATGAAACTAATGCCGAACCTAGGAAGTGACAAGTACCACTTGGGCTTTTACGATTAAGGGTTACCAATGACCAAGATTTTGGGTGCCTATAAGAAACCTAAAGATATGTTTAGCAGCTTTCAGATGAGATTCTTTAGGATTAACTTAATATTTAGCACAAAGACACACAACAAATATAATATCGAGTCTAGACAAACTTAGATATAAGGGTGATCTGATCATACCTCTAAAGATTATTTGATCCCCCGAAATGCCACTTTCATCCTTTCCTAGTTTGAGTGATGCAATCATTGAAGTTTGTGATGTTTCAGATTTTCAAAGCCGAATCGCTTAAGCATATCTTGAAAGGAGAGTTTAATTTTTATTATATGTTAAAACTCTTGTTTAAGTTTTATTTTCAAAATAAATGATATATATAAATTTATATGAGTGCTGATTGATGTAAGAGTAATAAACACAAACAGTAAGAGTGCAAAGTAATAAACAATACAAATACAGAAATAAAATAAAACAAACAAGCACATCCAGATGACACAAAGAAATATAGTAGTTCCCCAAAACCCGAGTACATCTACTCTTCTACCCACTGGTAAGAATCCACTAGGAGAGTTGATCAGGTGCCCTCACACCAAGTTGTTTTTGATCAGGTGTCCACACACCAATGGAGGTTTGATCAGGTGCCCAATTCACCTATAAGTTTTTGACCAGGTGCTTATAAACCAACTAGATTTTTTGATCAGGTGTCTTGCCACCAACAGGTAAACTTTAGAAGGGAGTTTTAACCCTGTACAAGATGGGGAAGGAGAAAGGGAAAAGATTTATTGTTCTTCTCTTTATGCTGAGAAGACTCTTGATGAAGATCCTGATTGGTAGTTGTGTTTGGATCTTGATGATGATGTTGAAGAGCTCCCCCTGTCTGATATAATTGTTGACAGTTTATGGAGGCCTCTTCTCTTGATTGTACAAACTCCTTTCTTCTTATGCAGTAATGATCCTGAGCAAATGATTGTGATTGGTGTCTCAGGATGAATGTGATCTACAAGAAGGAGTTAGCAAAAAGAAGATAAATAATTGAAGATCTGCTTCTTCTTTTTGCTCCTGTATTTCTCTTCCTGTTCTTTTCCTGTACAACAATATTAATACCTATTCTGTTCTATTCTTCCTTGCTATTCTGTCGAGAGATAACAGCTATATATATATTCTGATATATATTGTCTGATGTAATATATTCTGTTTGAATTCTTGCCTTGTTTGACTTGCTGCAACGACTCTATTAATTAATGCTTTTGCCAAACGGCTACAACATTAAGTGCTTGCACGCTGTAATGTCGGAACAACAAAGTACATAACAATATATAAAATAGAATAAATAAAATATTGCTTTAATAAAGTCTGACAGCATATTAGAATAAGACATATAATATTTAGTCGAGCAAATAATATAAAATATTCCTGTTAGAAATTTGTCGAGCGGAGCTCTACGTTCGTCGAGCTCATCATTTCATTGTCGACCAGATCATTAAATTTACAGTTTCTGAACATCTGTTGGACTTCGTCGACCGCTGTTCGCCATTATTCGTCGACCGCTGTTCCACGTTCGTCGACCGCAGCTTTCCTTGCTAAATTGTTTGCCGATCGTCGTCCGACGAATGCCGAGTGCCGTTTGACGTTTGTCGAACGGAACTAATATATGAAATATATTCATTTATATTATCTTATATTAATTTCTCTTATAATATTTTCTCTTATAATATTTTCTCTTATATTATTTTCTCTTATATTAATTAGACTATTATTATATATATATATATATATATTTTTCTTAGTATATTATATATATATATATTATTTTCAGCCTTTTATTTATATGTCTATTTGCAGCCTTCTTTCTTAATGATAATTAATCTAAGTTATAATATATATTATGATATATACTTAGATGCTAAAGGTGGATCCTAACTCAAATCAAAACTAAGGTTCCAACAATCTCCCCTTATTTGACTTGGGATCCTAATCCAAATTAACTAGGTTCTAACAATCTACCCCTATTTGTTTTAGGATTCCTGAGCATGAAAAGTCTTTAAAAGCTTAAGGGTTAGAGATTATTTATTTTTCTTTTATCTCTAAGCAATTTCTGATTTCCTAGATTTTGATTTAAATAGGAATTTTAATAAGATGAATTGCTCGCTGTTAACAGATTCTAAGAATTTTTATAATCAGAAAGACAATATCTGATAGCTTCTTTCTATAGAATCCCCTTAATCAAAAGAGACTCACACTCAGAGCTCTGATCATTTCTGATCCATGCTACTTGAGTAGAATGCTCAAACTGATTTTGGAGAAAAAAAATCTGTAAGAGAGTGAAGTTATCTGATATTGCTTTTAAAATAGAAAAATTCAACAGAATCATATAATTGTTATTTAATTTAATTATACATGTTTTAAAATAGGCAAAAGCAAATGCTTAATCAATAGATATATTGGCCTCTTTATTTCATTAAAATATAAATTTGAAAATTTTCTTTGATGTTGCTGAACAAACATAATTTCTTTTTCTTTAAAAGTCTATTTAAACTTATTAGCCTTAATTAACTTATTTTCTAAACAAATAAATTGTCCGGCTGTTATTTTAAAATCTTCTTTAATTTTAATAGAAATTAATTTGTTTATTAATAGCTTTTTACTGATTCTGTTTTCAGACATTTTTAAACCTGCACAAGGTAAATTGAAAACAGATCTGAAATTTTCAGAGGTAAAATTAGGAAATGTGTTACCTCTTTTACTTTTTCTTCATCAGATTCAGCATCTGATTTGTAATCTGAACCATATATAGCCATCATATAGAATTTTATGGCTTTTTGTTCTTCTTTTTCTTCTTCTTCAGTTAAACTGAATGATGGTTCTGCATCAAAAATGATGTTAGTGGAAGAAGTAGGAATTGATTTATTTACCATCCTAGAGAAGGAGTGCCAGATGGCCTTTGCTGAAGTGCAATCAGCCACTTTTTGAAGAATGTCATTTGACATTGATTTAGCCAATATCTCCATGGCTATGGCATCAGCATTGATCAACTTTTCTTGATAATCTATTGAAGAAGAGGAAGATGAAGTTCCTGTCAAAATAGATTTATATATATCTTCATCTATGGCATTCATAAATAATTTAATTCTAATTTGCCATAAATCAAAACTATCACCCAAATTACATAAAGGTGGATCTGAAATTAAAAAATCTGCTAGTGCCATTTGGAAAAGTCTTTTTAAAAACAAAATAAGAACTAAGGTGATCTTTGTGATTTCAGGTGTTAGCCTGTGTGAAAAATCAACTTCCTCTGATACCAATTGAAAGGGGTTCAATTGAGTATCAGGTGCAAAAAATTGAAAAAATAAAATCAGCCTTCTCTGATACCAATTGAAAGGGACAATTGATATCCTCTGATGAGGGTGATTGATAAAATCAACCTGCTTTGATACTAATTGAACGGAGAGTTTTAGTTCTTATTCTTATTATTAAAACTCTTCTTTAACTTTGTTTTAAAATAAATGATATATATAAATATATAAGTGTGTTTGCTGATTGAGTAATAAACACAAACAGTGAAAGTGCAAAGTAATAAACAATACAAATAAAACAATAAAACAATGCACACATCCAGACGACACAAGATATATAGTAGTTCCCCAAAATAGGCGTACATCTACTCTTCTACCCACTGGTAGGAATCCACTAGGAGAGGTGATCAGGTGCCCTCACACCAAGGTGATTTTGATCAGGTGTCCACACACCATAGAGCTTTTGATCTGGTGCTCAAAACCAACTAGATTTTTTGATCAGGTGTCTTGCCACCAACATGTAAACTTTTGAAGGGAGTTTTAACCCTGTACAAGATGGGGAAGGAGAAAGGGAAAAGATTTATTGTTCTTCTCTTTGTGCTGAGAAGACTCTTGATGAAGATCCTGATTGGTAGTTGTGTTTGAATCTTGATGATGATGTTGAAGAGCTCCCCCTGTCTGATATAATTGTTGATAGTTTGTGGAGGCCTCTTCTCTTGATTGTACAAACTCCTTTCTTCTTATGCAGTAATGATCCTGAGCAAATGATTGTGATTGGTGTCTCAGGATGAATGTGATCTGCAAGAAGGAGTTAGCAAAAAGAAGATAAATAATAGAAGATCTGCTTCTTCTTTTTGCTCCTGTATTTCTCTTCCCGTTCTTTTCCTGTACAGCAATATTAATATCTATTCTGTTATATTCTTGATGCGATAATTTCGGCAAGTGCATCGGTCGCGCAAGTAATAATATTGGGGAAAATCCCCGAGTGTCGGTCTCTCAAGGAACACAGTAAGGTGGAGTTTGGTTTTGAGGAAGGACTTGAGATCGAAGTCCTTGGTCGGGGTTACAATGGATGGTTGGTTTGGTTTGCGAATAATAAAATAAAATATTACAACTACTCCTATGCAATGCTGCTATGCAATGCTTCGCTTGGCGGGATGGAAAACTACGTAGGCCTTGAACGCACTACTTCGTTGGGCGGATGGGCGAGTAGGCTAGCGGAATCGAACTATGCAGGCCTTGAGCGCGCTGCTTTGTTAGGCGGGATGTATTACACGGGCCGTGATGTCACGCTTCGGTAGGCGGATGGGCGAGTAGGCTAACGGAGTGAGGGTCGCAAGCACCTCTTCGACAAGCACGCCACTAGCAATTGCTAGGGCGACACCGAACACGATGGTGGAATGGAAATTAGATGGGGGCGCACCTCAATAAGCACATATAAACTAAATGATTCCAAATAAATGAAATAAACATTAAGCAATATTGTTCATAGCACACATCATCAAAATATAGAGGGAACTAGTTTATACAATCAACAACATAAGGAAGGAAAAAGAGAGTAAAGGAGTCGACCACATCCGAAGCCTTGCCGAAGATTCACAGTTGGAATCGCTGGGTTGTCAATCCGCGTCCAAGCTCGGTCTTCAACTGCGTCCGAGGTAGAGGAGGGCTGTCACTTCCTCCCAATGGCTCATCTTCTTCGTGTCACGATCCAATCTCCTCCAATACACGATCTCCTTGCTCGATGTTGGCGATCTTTGGGCTAGAAACCTCTCCTTGGAGCTCAAGGATGATGGAGGAGGCCTAGAGGGGCGGAGAACCTGCGGAAGGGGCGAAAACGGCGGACTGGACAGAGGAAATGCGGAGCTCTCGACCTAATTCGCGAGCAGGAGTATTTATAGGCGCTGGAATAAACAGTGCGCACGGTCATTGGCGCACGACCAGTGGTCGTGCGCACTAGCATCCTGTGATCGTGCGCCTGCCTGGACGGAGCCTGCAAGGTAAGAAAATTATAAAATACAATGTTCGCATGACCAGTGGCGCACGACCAGTGGTCGTGCGTGCTATCTTAAGTGGTCGTGCGATAAGGAAGACAGAACTCAAATTTCAGGGGCTAAGTGCACACGATCAGTGGCGCACGACCAGTGGTCGTGCGCAATAGAACCAGTGATCGTGCGCCGTGTTCCTGTACAGAATTGTACCGAAAAAACCTGCACGACACCTGTTCCAGCACAACCACAAATCCAGCCACTGAAAGTGGCACTTAACAATGCATAGCAACTACTAAAGGAGAATAACACGAAATAACACAAAAAATGGGCCTAAAAGTGCACTTAGCATGGAGGATCAAATATAAGTGAAAACGTATCTAAAGTGAAGTGCATAGACAAGAAAATCGGCCCAAATGAGTCCATAAATGTGTATATAATTGGGACTCATCACACCCCCAGACTTACCTGTTTGCGCGTCCCGAGCAAACAAATCCCTCAAGCGGCTGAGAAAAATACACAGCTGGCATAGAAATTGTAAAGCGGGGTATCATGCGAAGTCGCATGCTCATGGGCGTAGAAATACAGTAGACAAAATTCCTAATTATGCATATTAGTTTATAATTTCCTAGGAGCGTATTTATATATTATATTTACTCAAAAATTGAATCACGGTGAATCATAAGGTCGCACATAGGAAGAAAGTAAACTGAACGCTGAGGCGAGCATTGCCAAAGGTCGGGGCTCGGGACAACTCCATTGAAATCCATCAATGTCGGTGACCATAAGCTTGCCCGTTCGCACTCTCTCCACGACACTGGTATGACTCAAATGCGTGAATCAATAGGACTTTAGGTTTTAGATGAGGCTTGGGTTTAGGTGAGGATAAACAAAGATAAAAACGACGGCTCAAGCACTAAACCCAAATAAGCTTATGCAGAAAGTATTCTCGTTCACCACACAAACACGCAGGTACATCACACCCCCAGACTTGGACTTAACAACATGGGTGTGTGCACCGCCTACTCCCAAACATATATTAATACACAGACTTTTCATTAAAGCTCATATCTTTTTTTTTTCTTTTTTTTTCACTTCTTTTCTTTCTCTCATTTTCTTCTTTTCTTTTCTTATCATTTTCAGCAACTGAACAATAAAACACATCCACATCTTCACAAACATATCACCAAATCAACAACCCAACTCAAGAAAATGATAAACAGCTAAAGCTCAGATTTGGGTGTGCGACTAGGATTGGCATTTAGGCTTTGGTGAGACAACAGTGGGGCTGAATCAAAGAAAGGGTAGGCACAACTGGGCTAACGAGGATAAAGCGATAGGAGTGGGCACAAAGGCTCAACCGGGCCAAAATGATGGCCTATATCACATTCACGCAATTGATTAACTGTATACCCATGCTTCAAGAATCGCTTGGGGCAAGTTCTAGCCACCGAGAAAGATAATCCTTTCTCCCGACTCGGGCAATACGAGGCTAACGAGCATCTACACACATTCCTATGCTACCGTTTGATTCACACCGGATTCACCAATTGAGTAGAGTAAACAATATTTACGCTAATAGAAAAAAAATATAAACTAAAAGCATAAAAAGAAATTGAATCTACACGATTTTCTAAACGAGACATGAGCACTCGACTAGGAGCACTACCGGAGTCAACATTTTACTCCGCCTCATAATCCTAAGCCAGCACAGTGATTTTCCAAATCACACGAAAAGAGAGTTCGGCTCAAGACGTGCCAACAGCTAAGTGCACGCTCGAGTGGGTGTAGTGGTGTGCAATGCAATTGTACATAACTAAATAATTGAAATTAAAATACTCCTAGTATGCAAATGCAATAGTGCACGTGCGTGGGCACACAGAACTACTCTCCCCCAGACTTAAACTAGATAATACACACAATATATATCTATGAAATTCAGAAAAGAGCTAGGGGAAGAGAGTACCCAAATGCTCAGAAATGAGCATACCAGAAGATTGGCGTGTAAGCTAAAATGAAGCTACAACATCCGCCATCCAGAAGAAGGATACCTGCAGGGGTCAGCTCTGCAAAAACAAAAGAATATAGAAAACTGAAATAAAGTGCAATTAACTAAATAAAATTAGAAAAGAAATGAAAATACAGGAAAAATTAAGATAACTACTAGGGTTATTGTCATCCCAGCACGAATTATTCAAAAATTTATAATATCTAGCTAATGGGAGTATGGAAGGAGAAGTGGACAGGTAACTGGCCCAATATCCATGTCGGTAGCAGGTACCTATACGGAGAAAGAACAGTCACGCCTCTACCCGAATATAAATAAAACCTGCCCATCACAGGTAGAGTGAAAAGAAAGTAAGAGGAGGAGGAGGCCTGGTCCTCACTCATCTCACCAAAACTATCCTTGCCCAGCAAGGTATCGTCCACAGGGAGGCAGCAGGAGGCGAAGGCAATGAGTGGAGCTTCCTCTACCGTGGGGGAATAAACCTCCTCACATGAGAGGATGCTCTCATCATTGACTTGAGCAAAAAGCTCCAAGTCCTCCTGAAGTAGCTGTGAAGATTCAACCTGCACAGACTCAGATGAAGGAAGGGGATCAATAAATAAAGAAGACGAAGAACATAAATAAACATCAATCGGGGGAGTGATCCCGGTCTCACTCCCATCAGGTTGGGGAAGTAAAATAATGTTGGCATTGTCATCAATGCCGCAAGGTTCAGCGGGATCGACAGTGGCCATGCCCAAGATTTGGACTTCCTCCACCGGTGTTGAGAAAAGCTCCTCTTCACCTAGAAGGTTGTCCTCCTCCATAGGAGCAGGCATAACACATAAATCGCCAGCCTCATCCCGCGACACATCCTCAATAATGTCGTCAGAGACGAAAGTAGTATGCACAATAGGGGGAGGAATAGTGCTTGGATAAATGTCAAGCACTGATTCCTCACAAAGAATCGAATCCACTAGGGGTGGTGGATGCACATGGAGAATAGGCTCAGCAATGTTGGTGCATAGATCAGCCGCACATCCGGTGACCGTATCCATGCCATTCCCTTCAGGATGTGAAGGTGACAAAGACACATAACCGGATGTTGAAGGTGTGCCTCCAGAGTTAGGAGTTGGGACGATCCGGATATCCGGCTCGTCATCCTCATCCAATTGGCGAAGATACTCGGAACAGTCGTTCAAGACATGATAAGTGCTCCGACAAAACCGGCACTGCCTTGCGGGCTTCTTTGGCACAGCGGGGGCTGAAGCCGAAAAGAAGTATGATGGTAAAGGCTCAGCAGAGTAGCCATAAGACTTACGCGCACCATATGGAGTATCAGACGAAGTCGGTGCTCAATATACTGGGCTATAAGAATTATGCCTACTATTCTCCGTAGGGCATTCATCACTAGAGTGGGAGGTAGCTCCACACCAACGGCAACGGAAATTAAGATGTGCACACATAGTGTGAAGATAATACGATTCCAAATAAAAATGTTATTGTGCAAAATACTACACCTAACAAAAATTACTAAAGCAACCTAATTAAAACAGGAAAATGGAATAAAAAGAAATAAAACAAAGAAATGCAATTTACAAATGGAAGGGCTTCTCTCTCAGGTTCTCCCTCTCCAGAAAACTCACACGACTGTGTTCCCCGGCAACGGCGCCAAAAACTTGATACGATAATTTCTGCAAGTGCACCGGTCGTGCAAGTAATAATATTGGGGAAAATCCCCGAGTGTCGGTCTCTCAAGGAACACAGTAAGGTGGAGTTAGGTTTTGAGGAAGGACTTGAGATCGAAGTCCTTGGTCGGGGTTACAATGGATGGTTGGTTTGGTTTGCGAATAATAAAATAAAATATTACAACTACTCCTATGCAATGCTGCTATGCAATGCTTCGCTTGGTGGGATGGAAAACTACGTAGGCCTTGAATGCACTACTTCGTTGGGCGGATGGGCGAGTAGACTAGCGGAATCGAACTATACAGGCCTTGAGCGCGCTGCTTCGTTAGGAGGGATGGATTACACGG
Organism: Dactylorhiza incarnata; assembly: GCA_033032865.1. NCBI lineage: Eukaryota > Viridiplantae > Streptophyta > Magnoliopsida > Asparagales > Orchidaceae > Dactylorhiza > Dactylorhiza incarnata. Next base: position 13,516,849 of record JAWHQI010000039.1, read on the forward strand.
GCCGCGATGCCACGCTTCGGTAGGCGGATGGGCGAGTAGGCTAACAGAGTGAGGGTCGCAAGCACCTCTTCGACAAGCACGCCACTAGCAATTGCTAGGGCGACACCGAACACGATGGTGGAATGGAAATTAGATGGGGGCGCACCTCAATAAGCACATATGAACTAAATGATTCCAAATAAATGAAATAAACATTAAGAAATATTGTTCATAGCACACATCATCAAAATATAGAGGGAACTAGTTTATACAATCAACAACATAAGGAAGGAAAAAGAGAGTAAAGGAGTCGACCACATCCGAAGCCTTGCCGAAGATTCACGGTTGGAATCGCTGGGTTGTCAATCCGCATCCAAGCTCGGTCTTCAACTGCGTCCGAGGTAGAGGAGGGCTGTCACTTCCTCCCAATGGCTCATCTTCTTCGTGTCACGATCCAATCTCCTCCGATACACGATCTCCTTGCTCGATGTTGGCGATCTTTGGGCTAGAAACCTCTCCTTGGAGCTCAAGGATGATGGAGGAGGCCTAGAGGGGCGGAGAACCTGCGGAAGGGGCGAAAACGGCGGACTGGACGGAGGAAATGCGGAGCTCTCGACCTAATTCGCGAGCAGGAGTATTTATAGGCGCTGGAATAAATAGTGCGCACGGTCATTGGCGCATGACCAGTGGTCGTGCACACTAGCATCCTGTGATCGTGCGCCTGCCTGGACGGAGCCTGCAAGGTAAGAAAATTATAAAATACAATGTTCGCACGACCAGTGGCGCACGACCAGTGGTCGTGCGCGCTATCTTAACTGGTCGTGCACGCTATCTTAAGTGGTCATGCGATAAGGAAGACAGAACTCAGATTTCAGGGGGTAAGTGCACACGATCAGTGGCGCACGACCAATGGTCGTGCGCAATAGAACCAGTGATCGTGCGCTGTGTTCCTTTACAGAATTGTACCGGAAACACCTGCACGACACCTGTTCCAGCACAACGACGAATCCAGCCACTGAAAGTGGCACTTAATAATGCATAGCAACTACTAAAGGAGAATAACACGAAATAACACCAAAAATGGGCCTAAAAGTGCACTTAGCATGTAGGATCAAATATAAGTGAAAACGTGTCTAAAGTGAAGTGCATAGGCTAGAAAATCGGCCCAGATGAGTCCATAAATGTGTATATAATTGGGAATCATCAATTCTTCCTTGCTATTCTGTCGAGAGATAACAGGTATATATATATTCTGATATATATTGTCTGCTGTAATATATTCTGTTTGAATTCTTGCCTTGTTTGACTTGCTGCAACGGCTCTATTTATTAATGCTTTTGCTAAACGTCTACAACATTAAATGCTTGCACGCTGTAATGTCAGAACAACAAAGTATATAGCAATATATAAAATAGAATAAATAAAATATTGCTTTAATAAAGTCTGACAGCATATTAAAATAAGACATATAATATTTAGTCGAGCAAATAATATAAAATATTCCTGTCAGAAATTCGTCGAGCAGAGCTCTACGTTCCTCGAGCTCATCATTTCATTCATCGACCAGATCATTAAATTTACTGTTTCTGAATATCTGATGGAATTCGTCGACCGTTGTTCGTCATTCATCGACCGATGTTCCACGTTCGTCGACCGCAGCTTTCATTGCTAAATTGTCGAGCGCTGCTGTAATACAATCTTTTCACCGATCGCCGTCCGACGAATGCTGAGCGTCGTTCGACGTTTGTCGAACGCAACTAATATATGAAATATATTCATTTATATTATCTTATATTAATTTCTCTTATAATATTTTCTCATATAATATTCTCTTATATTATTTCTCTTATATTAATTAGCCTATTATTATATATATTTTTCTTAGTATATTATATATATATATATATATATTATTTTCAGCCTTTTATTTATATGTCTATTTGGAGCCTTCTTTCTTAATGATAATTAATCTAAGTTATAATATATATTATGATATATACTTAGATGCTAAAGGTGGATCCTAACTCAAATCAAAACTAAGGTTCCAACATATCTTTTATGTATTTTGATTAGCATATAAAAATTCCGTCATTCTTTTGAGAAATTTAAAATCCTAAAAAATACATAAATTCTCCTACTAAACTCATTTCAAATTCAGTTTGCATCACTTGAACAATTTCATTACATAAACTGTCATTGGTGGCACCAAAGATTATATCATCGACATGAATTTGTAATATAATTAGATCGGAATCACTATGCTTTACAAAGAGTGTTGTATCTGCACTACCCATCCTAAAACCATGTTTTAAAAGAAAGTCTGTAAGTCTATCATACCAAGCTTGGGGGGTGCTTGCTTTAGACCGTATAAGGCTTTCACTAGTTTGTAAACATGATTTGGGTGATCACAGTCCTTAAAACTAGGTGGTTGCTCAACATACACCTCCTCTTTAATATATCCATTTAGGAACACACTCTTGACGTCCATATGATATAATTTTATTTGTTTAAAACTTACAATTGCTAGAAACATCCTAATGGACTCAAGACGTGCAACTTGTGCAAAGGACTCTTGAAAGCCAATGCCTTTGATTTGTGAGTAACCTTGAGCAACCAACCATGCCTTATTTCTCATTATCCTAGACTCACCATCAAGTTTATTCTTATAGATCCACTTCAAGCATATTACCAGATGGTTACTAGGACGCTCCACCAACATCCAAACTTTGTTTCGCTCAAACTAATTCAATTCCTCGTTCATGGACAAGAACCAAGATTCATCATTTAAAGCTTCTGAAATGTTCTTGGGCTCTATTTCAGATATAAAACATAAATTCGAGAAAGTATCATGCAAAGCTGAGTGAGTCCTAACCCCATCTGAAGGCTTTCCAATCACTAGTTCTCGTGGATGTTGTTTTGAAAATTTTGGAGTGTTTGGAGGCTTATATCCTTCACCATGAGTTGGATCATCTTCTACTTCATCTTTCTCTACATTCCCAACTTCCAAATGTACACCATCGTCATTATCATCTTCATTTGATATTTATTCATTATTTGGTGTATTTTCATTAAAATGTACATGAATCGATTCTTCGACAACCGAGGTTCTTTTATTGTAGACCCTATAGGCATGACTCATGGTAGAGTATCCTAAAAAGATGGCTTGGTCAGATTTTTCTTCGAATTTTCCTACAAGATCCTTGGAGTTTACAATGAAACATGGGCAACCAAAGACTCTAAAGTATGCGACATTCAACATTTTATCATAATACAACTCATATGGATTGTGTTTTAAGATAGTGCGAAGCATGGTCTGGTTCATCACATAGCATGCAGTGTTGATCGCTTCAGCCCAAAATATCTAGGGAAGCTTTACTCGGATAACATTGTGCGAGCCAATTCTTCTAGTGTCTGGTTTTTCCTTTCCACTACTCCATTTTGCTGTGGAGTGCGTGGAGCAGAAAACTCATGCCGAATTCCTAAGTTATTGCAAAAATTTGTAAATTTTTCATTCTCAAATTCCCCCCATGGTCTGACCTTATGCATTTTATTTTTAATTCCATTTCATTTTGTAATCTAACGCACAGGGTAGAGAATTCAAAGAGTGCATCGGATTTGGAAGATAAGAAGTCAGTCTAAGATAATCAAGAATAATTATCTATCATCACAAATGTATACCGTTTACCTCCTAGACTACATGTACTAATTGGACCGAAAAATCCATGTGAATTAATTGTAGTGGTCTAGAAGTTGTAATGTCGGGTTTGCTTTTGAAGGATGATCTAGAGAACTTGCCTTTTTGGCATGGAGTGCATAAAGAAGTCAAACTACCAGTTAGTTGTGAAAGACCACAGATTAGTTTTTCTTTTGATATTTTGACTTTTAATTTACTCCTGGAATGTCTGAGCCTCTAATGCCAAAGTACTAGCTCCTCATTTTTTGCTACTAAGCATCTTAAATTAGATGAGGATAAATCCTCAAACTTAATGGTATAAACATTATGGTTTCTAGGTACTGTGAGAAACAAGGTATTCATTTTAGTGTCTAGAATTTTACATGAGTTTGTAGTGGTTTCAAACAAAATGTTCAAGCCCTTATCACATAATTGAATAATAGAAATCAAATTATGCTTTAGACCATCTACAAACAATACATTTGAAATAAAAAAATGCTTTGTTATCTATGGTGTTGACACCTAGAATACGTCATTTATTGTTGTCCCCAAAGGTCACCATTCCTCCTTTCTTCTTCTCCAAGCTAAGGAATTTGTCTTCATATCCCATCATGTGCTTGGAGAAACCAGAGTCCAAGTACCACACATTCTCCTTATCCTTCGCCTGTCAACATACGTAGAAAGAAGATGCGTATAAAGATCTGGTTACCCAAGTTGTTCTACCCATATTATAGGTAGACGGCTTCGACACGTAGATTTCTGTTGTTTAATTTAGACCTTTCCTCAAGAATGAGTCGGAAGTGTGGCCTAACTTTTTTACATTTGGCACGCAAGGTGTAAGCGGTGGTTGCCACCTTTTTTTGTTTTTGTAGAGCTCATACTGGAAGAAGGTGAAGAGATTCCAGAACCGGCAATTATATTTTTGTTATTGTCAAACAGATTTCAGTTCTTTGCTGGAGATTGCTTACCATTGGCGCTAGTACTAGCGCTTGGCGGTAGCACTGTGTTTACGTATCCTAGTCCATACTTTCCAAATCCGAGGCATTGTGCTCCCAGCAACATATTCAGAGATTTCTTACCTATCCTGAATTTTTGGGCAACACAGTTTAAATCATGAATCCTCGCTTTCAAGGCTGTGTTTTTCGTGACAAGCATCACACACCGATTAGCGAACTACCTTTTATTTTCATCAACTTGCATCATAGAAATGTGAAGCCTTTTCTCCAGAACCTTCTTCTCGTTAGTAAGACTTTCTACTTTCGAGGAAGTCTTGTAGAGACTTTCTTTTAGTTCATTAATCGTTGTCGTTGAGTGAGAGCACTCCTGACACTCGACTTTCTCTTGACCACATTTGGTGAGTTCATTGTTCAAATTCCTCAAGCCTTCCATCATTTTCTTATTTTCAGTCTTAGTGGAATTTTTCTCAAGCAGTACCTTATCAAGTTTATTACATAATAGCTCATAGGTTCCATACAATTCATCGTAGGAGGGAGGGGTTGCCTCTGTCTCACTCTGAACACTGGATTCGTCGTGAGATTCAATGTCATGCTTCCCTATGAGGCATATATTTGCCTCATCCTCACTACTTGAACCGAAAGTACTTGACTCGTCAGAACTGACATCGTCCCATGTTGACACTTTAAGCACTTTCTTCCTTACTTTATCCCGACTTCTTCTCTACTTTTCTTCCTTTTGTAGCTTTGGGCATTCTCTTTTCATGTGCCCAGATCTATGACAGTATAAGCATTCTAGAACCGATTTTTCTTTGTCACTCTCCATCCCTTTTGATAGTTTGTTCCAGCTCCTCTTATATTGAGCACCTTTCTTCAGAAATTTCTTGAACTTCCCTTGCCTCTTGGAATATTTCATAAATCTTCTAAATTCCCGAACATAGAGGCTTTCTACCTCTTCATATTCTTCAGCTTCCTCCTTTCCCTTATCCTCCTTGAGTGTTAAAGCTTTCTTCTTCGACTCCCTTAGATATTCCTCGCTTTGAATCTTCAGCTCCAACTCATGGGTTTTAAGATTCCCAATAAGGCTTTCAAATTCCAGGGTGCTGATGTTTTGAGATTCAGCAATGACGGTCACCTTTGGGTTGAACCGTGGAGGAAGAGCTCGCAGGATTTTTTGCACTAAGTCTCCATTGGAGAAGGTCTTTCTGAGTGATCGAGCGGCATTCACAATCTTCGTGAAGCGAGTGTATATGTTGTCCACCTCCTCATCGATCTCCATCCAGAATTGTTCATATTCAGATTCAAGTCGAAACAACTTCGACTCTTTCACCTGCAATGTACCTTCATGCGTTAGCTCAAGCAATCGCCAAATATCATAAGCGCTTTCGCAATTGCATATTATATTAAATTCTGTTTTATCTAATGCTCAAAAAAGAGAATTTATTTCTTTCACATTGTTGGTGCAGTTTAGTTTATTCATGTCGTCCCATTTATCACGTGGTTTGTCCAATACTTGTTCTCCTACGGTGATAATATGTGCAGTATATTTTGTCTAAACCATTGCCTAAATGTCCATGTTTTGAATCATCAAGAATATTTTCATTCGAGTTCTCCAGTGGTTGTAGTCACTCACCAGGAACAATGGTGGTCTACTCACACCTTGACCCTCATGGAAAGCATGATTTATGTTGGCCATCTTACTTCAGGAGTTTATCCCTTTTTGAAGTAAAACCGCTCTAATACCACTTGTTGTATCTTGTGGCCAACCTTAGAGGGGGTGAATAAGGTTTGCAATCAACTACTAGAGATTTAAATAAATAACTGCAAGAAAGCAAGCATTATTACTAGCGCAGGGCGGTAACCTTACCGCGGGGCGGTAACCCTACCACGTAGAATTGGCTAAGGAAACAACACACTTACTACAGGATAACATTTCAGGAATCACACTACACCAACCAATACACCATCAAAAAAATCACATCAGTTTAGAATAAAGAGCAGAAGCATGGTAACATTTAAGGATAAAAAATATTTTCACAAATAGACTTAGATCTCCATGACGCAAGAGATCGGATGCGATGAATGTAAAACTCTTATGGTTTATATATAGATATTCTCCCAGAATACATGTTGGCTCTCTTCCCTTTTCTCCACGGAAAAGTTTTCGAGCCTGCTTCTCACCTTCCTCCCAGGAAGGGTCTTAGAGCCCCACTAGATCTCCCAGATCTAGATGTCCTCCTAGGATGATTTCCCATAGAATCCTTCTCAAATTTCGACGACCTCTCAGGTCGATTTTCCTTCATATAAAACAAAGAGAAAAGTGGAAAATAGTGAAGAAGAAAAAGATATAAACTTTTGCTCCATCAAAACAATATCCTCTGTAGAGAGGTAATCGATTGGTGCTTCTGAATATCATTTCTCTACACTCAATCAACAATAGATGGTCGTTGTAGACTTGGCTCTTCGAAGATCTTCACACTCGAGCGGATAGGAGATAGTTCTCTTTTCATTGCTTGGAGATGTTGGTTCTCTGCAACAGAGGCGCCTGCAAAACCCTATTCCGATAAATATGTGTCTCTCTATTTTAGGAAACTAATCGAGAACTTTTATAGCTGATTCTTTTAAGTTACCACCGACGGTAGAGTTACCACGCGGCGGTAGCGTCTTTACGCAGTTTTGCCAACTGTCCAGCACCAAATTAGGAGGGTGTCAGAAAGCATTCTCTTTCGATCTTTGGATAGCGTGGTCGACAAATCTATCGCACGATGTTAGGCTAGAGCCCGCGGTAACAATCTTGATGATTTAATCTCGATGCTTTCATCTCATCGACATAAGTTCCTGTTGACGGATCCTTCATGTCAATGTAATCCATCACGTCAACAGAGCTAGCGCCTGCGGTAAGTCTAGCACATGGCAGTAGGATTCTCGACGTCATCATCTCTACTACATAAGTCTTCTCGTCAATATTTGGCTTTGTGTTGAAGAACTAGCGCCCGAAGGTAGTAACACTGAATGTAATTCTCGACATCTTCACACCTGTAAACCTGCACACTATGCCTAAGACATGTATAATCAAATACAATATTGGATTTGATATTTTCAAACTAAATAGATGCATAATGCATGTTCCAACACTAGGCGGTGATGGGATGACATCCCAAACCTTTCTTTCTCAATATAATTTACTTTTATTGGTGGCTACCCATTTATTCGATCCCACACTCTCTAGTTACTGTAGAATCCTAAGGTGGATTATAATTTATAGGAAGAGAAAGTGTTGACTTTCAATTGAACTGTACAACCCCGATATTCGCCAGGCAAGGAAACGGAGCTCGCCTCCAGTGCGAGCGAGAAGGATCGCCGAGACAGGCGTTCAGCGGAATCATCTGAGGTCGACAAAGAGATATGCTCGTTGAAGCCAAAGGGACGGTCTCGCAACAGGAATTGCGAGATCCAGACCTCACCGAGATTGGCCTCCAGCAGACAAGACCTCGGCAGATACCGCCAAAATGGGCCAGCGAGGCCCTCGCGAGGCGATCGCCTAGAAGAGGCGTCGCGAGCAGGGTCCGCGAGAAGGCCCGCGAGAGCTCCGACAGTAAGGTTCTCGCAGTCTCTTATCCATAAGCCAATAGGGCCAATTTACCGTTTCACCCTTGATGGTCTGCTTTTAGCCTCTCCAAACAGCGGAGTTTGGCTGTTTGCAGACCCATTTGGGGTGCGGATAGAAAAATCAAAAGGCAGAATCCTGCTATTTGCAGGCCAGATCAGAAAATCTATAAATAGGACCTCAAGGGCACCTTTGGAGAGGAGTTCACTTCAGCTTCCCTCTCCTTAGGCTTTCTTTGGTTGGCATTTCCAGAGCTCTCCAAGGTGCCCGAGTCTCAGCTTTGGCTTGGGAGGGGAACCGCTCAACGATCTTCCGGGTTAGTGGAGGGACCTCCTCGCTAAGACTAGGGTCTTTGTTCTTTGTCCGAATTCTCTGCCCACCTCTTCCGAGGGACCAGTAAGGGTTAGCTGCCCCTCAACTCGTTGAGGGCCCTGAGCTCCACAAGAGACCGAGAAATCGGTTTCAATATTTTGGTGCAGTGAGCGTGGAGCGTGGCTGGTTCAAGAAAGTTCCAGAGAAGGGTTATGGTGGGAGATGAAGAGCAAGGCGAGGAGTTCGGCGAGACACCTCAGGTGGCGATGGCCAGGATGCTCGCAGATTTCAGAAAGGAGGTGCTCGACACCTTGGGGCTTACGGTCACAGCTCTGTGAAGCGAGTTTGCGACCCCAGCACCTCAGGTGACCCCTCCCCCAACGACGGTCAGTGAGAATGCCCCGGGGGGAAGGGCTGGAAAGGAAGTTGCCGTTGGATCAGGGCAGGACAGGGAGGGGCGAGTGTTGTTCGCCTGTCCGGCGAGCCCGATGCCGGCGAGCTCCGTGCCGGCGAGCTCAGTGCCGACAAGCTCTGTCCCGGCGAGCACGGAGCAGGCGAGCGCGCGCCAGGAGGATGCGGCGATGGTCGCGGTGGTTCAGGCGAGCGTCACCCTCGCGAGCGCAGTCTCGGCGAGCTCAAGTTTGGCGAGGGAGCTTGGGGGGCGAGTGGAGCCAGAAAGGGTGGCAGGAAGGGGAAGACCCTTTTGCGAGCTAGTGCTTTCCGCACCCGTCCCCGGGGGGTTCGGGGAGTGGGACCGGGTATACTACAACGGTAGGGTTGGCCCTGTCCAGCACCTGCAGTGTTTCGAAGACTCGGTCTCCATCAGGCCGATGTCAGATACCTTCAAGTGTCGGCTCTTTGCCGTCACCCTCAAGGAGAAGGCCAGGGACTGGTTCCATCAGCTCCCTGCAGGATCAATCTACGCGTTCGAGGACTTGCGCCGAAATTTTTTGCTGAGGTTCTCGACCTCAAAAAGGAGGAAGAAGGACGCTGATTCTCTCTTCAAAGTGAAGCAGGAGCCCAGGGAGTCGTTGGCTCAGTATGCGGATCGGTTCCAGGAGGAAGTGCAGCTTACTCAGGAGATGCCGGGGTTTGCACTCCAACTCGCCTTCACGGTTGGGTTGAAAGAGAGTTTCTTCAAGATGGCGTTGAAGAGGAAGGCCCTAGTCTCCTATGAAGAGCTGATGGAGAGGGTGGCGGAGGAAGTCGCGAGTGAAGAAGCCAACCCAGAGCTCACCAAGAGGCTAGCAAAGCTCAGTGAGCCGGAGGTGAGGCAGCAGGAGGTCAGGAGAAGGGAAGAGCCCCGGGCCCCGGAGGGGGGATGGAGGCCGCACGGCGGAAGAATGCAAGGGCAGGGAAGGGGTTACGACCCAGGAAGGGGTAACCATTTCGGAGGTCAAGGGAGACCCCACCAGTTAGGCTGGAGGCAGGGTCCGATGCAGATGCCTCCCCCACCTCAATAGGCCATGGCAATTGGCCGAGGAAGAGGAAGAGGAAGGAGAGGCGAGGTGGAAACAGTAGTCGCTAGGAGGAGAAGGAATAGGATGGCGGAGACCGAGGCGGGGGAGGTGACGTTGTCGTATTGTATCTTCCATGATGAGGAAGGTCACTCAACGGACACCTGCCCGGAGTTCCTGGAGGTGAAAAGGGGCCGAGCCCCCGCGCCAAGGCAACAAGTGAGAATTGAGGAGGTCGATCCTCGAGGGGAGGAGGAAGAAAGGTGTGAAGACAGAGTGGATGTGGGAAGTAGAGGAGGGATCGGGGTGATCCATGGGGTGGTAGGGGTGGAGGCAACCCGCAAGGCTAGCCTTCATACCATCTATCGGCGGAGCGTGGCCTCAACATCAACGGCTCCACCCCCGGAGGAGAGAATCACTTTCTCCCAGAAGGACATGCCGAGCTACGAGGACCCGTTCTGCGATGCGCTGGTTATCCAGACCGCCATTGAGAACTTCACCGCCTCGCCGATTCTAGTCGATAACGGTAGCTCGGTCAACGTCTTCTTCAAGAAGGCGTTTGATGAGATGAAGGTAGAATCCAAGAGGGTGTTGGCCTCGGATGGCCCCCTATTCGGTTTTTCAGGAGAAAGGAAGGAAGTAGAAGGTGGAGTTGGGCTCCATGTGACCCTCGGAGAGCAGTCCCGGAACTGCCGCTTCGTGATAGTGGATGCCCCGAGCAGCTACAGCGCCATCTTCGGACGGCCTCTCATCAGCGCATTTAGTTGCGTCCCGTCCACCTTCCACCAGTGTCTCAAGTTCAACACGGGTGGAGTCCAGGTCCGGGTCTGAGGAGACTCCAAGATGGCGAGACAGTGCTATGTGACGGCTGTCAATACCATCACCTGGATGGGAGAAGCGGAGGAATGGGATAAAGTGATAGAGGGGGGCGGCCGAAGTCGGAGGTGAGGGGGAAGTCAAGGAGCAGGTGGAAGAAGAAGAAGTCCATGCCCAGGAGGGGGTTGCTGAGGGACCCCGGGCGGAGGAAGGAGAGGAAGAGGAAAAAGGAGAGAAGACCCCGGTAGGAGGGGCAAAGGAGCTGATGGTGATAAGGGAGGAGGTAGAGGAAGGAACCCAGGAGCTCGCTTGTGGTGGAGAGGAGGAGAGGGCTTGGGGGGAGCAATCCCGGCTGGAGGCCGTGGATGAGATCGTGGAGCTTGAGGTCACCACCCAGCTAGGGGTGGTGGAGAAGGTCCGGGTCAGCAGAGAACTCAATCCAGAAGAGCAGGCGGAGATCCTGGCCTGCGTGCAGGAGAATATGGACGTCTTCGCTTGTAGCGCCGCGGAGATGCCTGGGATCGATGCAGATGTGGCTTGCCACCGCCTCAACCTCGACCCCGGCACCCGCCCCATCCGCCAGAAGAGGAGTGCCATCGCCGACAAGCTGGAAGGGCCCATCCGCGAGGAGGTGGGCAAGCTCCTATAGGCAGGCTTTGTATCGGAGATCCAGTATCCAGGCTGGGTCTCCAACGTCGTTATGGTGAAAAAGGGAGGAGGTAAATGGAGGATGTGTATCGACTTTTCGTTACTTAATAAATCATGCCCTAAGGATTGTTACCCCCTACCTATGATCGACGCGCTGGTTGACTCTGCCGTCGGTTTTCCTGTGATGTCTTTCTTAGATGCTTTTTCAGGTTACCATCAAATCCGCATGCACCCCCCGGACATCAAAGATGTCTCCTTCATCACGGGGGATGGATGCTACTGTTATAAGATGATGTCGTTCGGGCTCAAGAATGCAGGTGCCACATACCAAAGGATGATGGACAGAATCTTCCGTGAGCAGAAGGGAAGAAACTTGGAGGTTTATGTTGATGACCTCATGGTAAAAAGCCGAGACCTTGGGTCTCACCGCCGAGACCTTGAGGAGATGTTCGGGACACTGCGGCGGTACAAGATGAAACTCAATCCCTTGACGTGTGTCTTCGGGGCAAGCCGAGGGAAGTTCCTAGGCCACTTGCTCACCCCCGCGGGGGTGGAGCCTAACCCGGACAAGGTTAAGGCGGTAATGGAGTTGGGGTCGCCGAGGAATCCGAAGGAGGTTCAGAGCCTTACAGGGAAGTTGGCTGGGCTTAGCAGGTTCCTCTCCAAGGCGGGAGAAAAGTGTGCGCCTTTCTTCAAGGTGCTACGGGGCAACAAGAAGTTTGAATGGACCCCGGAGTGCGAGGAGGCCTTCCAGGCTCTGAAAGAACAACTCAGCCAGACCCCTCTGCTCCAGGGGCCGAGGCCAGGAGAAGACCTATCCTTGTACCTAGGGGTAGGGTCCAAAGCAGTAAGTTCCGTGTTGATCCGAGAGGAGGGGAAGAAACAGTTCCCTATCTACTACGTCAGCCGAGTGCTGAGGAAGGCGGAGCTCCGGTACCCGATTCTGGAAAAGTTAGCCTTCGCATTTGTGGTGTCGTCCCGGAGGCTCCGGCCTTACTTCCAAGCCCATTCAATCAAGGTAGTGACGGACCAACCGCTCCGTAAAATCATGGAAGGGGTGGAGCACTCAGGAAGGTTGGCAAAGTGGTCCGTGGAGTTAAGTGAATTCAACGTCACGTTCGTGCCCAGGACGTCCATCAGGGATCAGGCGGTGGCAGAATTCATGGCCGACTATGCGACCGAGGTGGGGGAGCACGAGCCACCTCCCCCAGAGGCATGGAAGATGTTGGTGGATGGAGCATCGGGAAAGTACTCCTATGGAGGGGGGATAGTCCTGGTGAGTCCCCAGGGGACCCGTATTGAGTAAGCCTTAAACATCCATTTCCCAATTACCAACAACCAGGCTGAGTATGAGGCAGTGATAGCGGGCCTTCGGCTGGCCCGGGAACTAGGGGTGCAGGACGTGGAGGTCTCAACAGACTCCATGGTGGTAGCATGCCAAATCAAGGGAGAGTTTGAAGCGAAGGACCCGACCCTCCTGCTATACCTGGAGAAGGTCAAGGGGGTCATCGGGCAGTTCCGCACCTTCTCCATCAAGCACGTGTCGAGGGAGGAGAGCACCCAGGAGGACCTCTTAGCCAAGTTCGGTCCCCGAGCGGGAGGGACGGCTTCGGAACTCTTCCGGCCCTCCATCGAGGAAGGAGAGTTGATGGAGGTGGATCAACGAGCCTCTTGGATGGATCCATTCATCATCTTCCTATCCTCGGGGAAGTTCCCTGGAGAGGAGGTGGACAAGAGGCGCTTCAGGTATAAGTCCGCCTATTACTCCTTGCATGCAGGAGGGCTATATAGGAAGACTCTCTCGGGACTCTTGGCCCGTTGTGTTTCCGAGGAGGAGGTTCCGAGAGTCCTGGAAGAAATCCACTCCGGGGAGTGCGGCAGTCACTCCGGGAGCCCGACCCTGGAGGGGAGGGTGTTGAGGCAAGGCTACTTCTGGCCCACTCTCAGCAAGGACGCGGCGGAGTTCGCGAGGAAGTGTCCGAAGTGCCATCTCTATGCTCTGCTCCAACTCCTCCCAGCTCAAAGGCTCCGGACCATCACGGCTCCCTGGCCCTTCGCCATATGGGGGTTGGACCCGGTCGGTCCCTTCCCCCAAGCCAGCGGCCAGAGGAAGTTCCTGCTGGTCATGATCGACTACTTCTCCAAGTGGGTAAAAGTGAAAGCACTCGCTAAGGTAACCTCTCAGGTTGTAAGGAATTTTGTGTGGGGGGATATAATTTGCAGGTACGGGCTCCCTCTAGCTATAGTGATGGACAATGGGCCGCAGTTTGCTAGTGAAGAGTTTGTTGGCTTCTGCACTTAGCTCGGCATTGACCTCAGGTTCGCATCGGTCCACCACCCAAGGAGCAATGGGCAGGTAGAGGCGGCAAACAAAATAATCGTTAACCTATTAAAAAAGAAAGTGGAGAACCTTTAGGGGAACTGGGTGGAACAACTACCCTCCGTCCTCTGGGCCATGAGGACTACTCCGAATACCGCCACCGGGGAGACTCCGTTCAAGCTCTCTCACGGGTCCGAGGCCGTTCTCCCCATAGAGTTTGAGGTAAAGACCCCCGGGTGATCGCTGCGAGCGAGGGGGATGAAGAGTGGCTAGAAGATAACAATGCAGAGCAGAAGCTGTCTTTGGACCTGGTGGAAGAACTCCGGGACTTGGCCACCATCAGGCAGGAAGAGGTCAAGCGGCGGATGGCTCGATACTTTGATAAACATATCCGGATAAAGCACTTTCAGAAAGGAGACCTAGTCCTGAAGAAGGTCGATGGGGCCGGCAGAGGAGCCACGGTGGGTAAGCTTAACCCCAACTGGGAGGGTCCGTATATTATAAGCAAGGTGCTCAAGTCGGGGGGGGGGGGGGGGTATCACCTCCAGGATGTGGAAGGGGTGCCCCTCGACCGAGCCAGGAGTGGGGATGATTTGAAACAATTTTACCCTTGAAAGCTTTATTATGTTGTTTACTGAATGTCTTACTCCTTTTTGTGATGCTTATAATTACTGCCATGTCGGGAGAGGCTGGCAAGGTTGGATATGTTGGTGCTGGAATGCCCCAGATCGATTCCGCTCCCGGGCTCTCACCTAGACGGGGGGTTCAGGTTGATCTCTGGAGAGGCTGGCAAGGTTGGAAATGTTTGTGCTGGAATGCCCCAGATCGATTCCGCTCCCGGGCTCTCACCTAGATGGGGGGTTCAGGTTGATATCTGGAGAGGCTGGCAAGGTTGGAAATGTTGGTGCTGGAATGCCCCAGATCGATTCCGCTCCCGGGCTCTCACCTAGACGGGGGGTTCAGGTTGATCTCTAGAGAGGCTGGCAAGGTTGGATATGTTGGTGCTGGAATGCCCCAGATCGATTCCACTCCCGGGCTCTCACATAGACGGGGTTTTCAGGTTGATATCTGGAGAGGCTGGCAAGGTTGGATATGTTGGTGCTGGAATGCCCCAGATCGATTCCTCTCCTGGGCTCTCACCTAGACGGGGGGTTCAGGTTGATCTCTGGAGAGGCTGGCAAGGTGATAAGTTTTACGCTGGAATGCCCCAGATCGATTCCGCTCCCGGGCTCTCACTAGACGGGGGGTTCAGGTTGATCTCTAGAGAGGCTGGCAAGGTGACAAGTTTTATGCTGGAATGCCCCAGATCGATTCCGCTCCCGGGCTCTCACTAGATGGGGGGTTCTGGTTGATCTCTGGAGAGGCTGACAAGGATGATAGGTCTTTATGCTGGAATGCTCCGTCTCGCTCGGCGGGTCGGCTCGCTCGGCAAAGAGAGATTTTGCACGATACTATGCGAGTGGCGAGAATCAATCTTATGCGATTCAGAACATCCAGTCCTCGGCAGAAAGGTTGCCAGCTTCGGGTAAGAGGCGAGTTCTCGCCAAGAGGAAAAATGCCCTGCGAAACCTAGAGAAAATACGCGCAACTAAAAGGATAGTAATCCTGAGGCAAACGGCAAAATACCTGAGCAGCCAAAGTATCCTACACCTACCTATGCAACGACGTAAGGTGCGAGAACAATCATCGCGAGAATAACCTCCGCGAAGGCAGATATCGAGATAAGCGAGAATGAGACATCCAACACAGAGCAAAACCGGAAAGGGAAAACACAATGAACAAAATAGAATTTGCATTCATTTCAAGGTTTGATTACAATTCATGGCGATCTCGTCGATCAAAAGTTATAAAAAGAAAAAAGAGGGGGGAGGGGGCGGTGAGCTTCGGGAGTCGCTCGCGAACCCCTCCTCGTCGTCGTCGCTACTCTTCACTGGCGGAAGCGGGAGGAAGAGCTCGGTGACGATGTCTTTCAAAGTCAGATCGGACGCGTCGACGATTAGGAGTCCGGACCCCTTCATCATCTGGAAGATGTAGCGAGCCGAGTCCGTGGACTCTATGCGGACTTCTTCATCTCACGCTCGCTTCTCTTCCTTCAAACGGCGAGGTGATGTGGGAACGACGGCATGGACGAGCTCACAGTTTAAGGCCTTCAGCCCGGCCACCTCACCCTCCAAACCCTTGATGCGAGCGTCGACTCTCCCGGCGGCCTCGACATCCATCAAGTAGGTCCAATTAAAAAAGCAAAACGGCCAAATAAAAGGAAGATGAGGAAGTCAAGTAACTCACCACACTACTCTCCGCGGCGAGCTGCTTCTCTTTCAGCTGTGCGTTCTCGGCAAGAACCCCATGGTAGGCCCTCGCGAGCTCCACATTCTGAAGCTCCAGCTGTAAGCAGTGCCTCCCCGACATGTGGGAAAGCTCGGCGGAGCGCAGCTGGGACCTCGCACTCTCGTAAGCAAGGGTCCTCGCGGTCTCATCCTTATAAGATCCCGCGTCCTCGCGACCATAAAGAGCAAACGTGAGGTCGAAGGCGTGACCGCTGACGGTCTCCTTCTCCACCCAGGACGGGAGGATGGAGGAGATATCCACCCTGTTGGTCTCCGGCTTCCAAGTGACGAGGGGCTCGCCAGTCTCGTCCTGACGCCTCTGGCCGAGGCCGAAGTTGTAGTGGTTCACCGGGATGGGGAGGGCGGAGGTTCGGACCGCCTCCTGGCAGGGCTCTTCGTCCTCACCCCCCGCAGAGAGGCCGGTGAGGTCGAACTCGTCAAAGGAAGCCTCGCGGGGCTCCTTACCCTTCGAGGGAGCGAGCGAGACCCCGCTCTTCTTGCTCTTCTTCTTTGGCAGAGATTTGGAGGGAGCTGCATGACCGCCAGAAGCCCCCAGTCTCTTGCGAGAAGAGGGCTCAGCTGGAGCGATGGTGCCTCGGCAAGCTTCCGCCACCATGGTCGCGAGGGCCAGGGTAGCATCGGTTGTTCGGTTGCTGGCATAGGGAGGATGGAGGGGAAGATCTCGCTCGCCTGGAAATAAAACATTGAAATCTTGATAAGCAAGGTGTGGCAGGGAATAGTCGCAAATGCTAAGCGAGATCCTTACCTTCCCCGGCGAGAACCGGAGGCAGCGAATCGAGATTGCGGCGAAGATAAACGACCTCGAAGTTCTTCTTATAGAAGACCTGATGGAGGAGGGCGTCGTGGCCGCCAAGGGCGGTAGGCCGGTAGGTGGTCTCGCTGTGTAGAACCGGCGAGAGGGGGATATTGCCGAAGTTCCCCTTGACGACGAGGAACTTATGGTCCCAGAAGTGGGCCTTGTTGACGGTCTCGACAACCTTCCGACCTGTGCCCACGAAGTAGGCCGTCCCGTCCTTGAAGGCGCGGAACGAGAACAGCTTCCGGAAGACCGGGAGGCTGAACTCGATGCGTTCCTCGCGAAGATAACAAGCGAACGCCATAATCACCGCCATGGCATTAGGTGTGAGCTGGCCCGGAATGACGCCATAATGCTTGAGCACCTGGCGAGCAGCGAGAACAAGATTAGTCCATATGACGAGCGAGACTTGAACAACAGAACATAGGAAGCAAGCGAGAGCGATTATTACCTGGCGAACTTCCGGCCACAGGGGAAGGCGCAGACTGACCGCAAAATGGGCAGTGGGAATGGCCAACTCGTCGACCAGCGGGTCGTTGATCACGTCATCATCGCTAGGACGGCGTGCCTCGAAGGGAGGGGTGACATAATCGGCGACCGCGCTGAGATACTCCTCGTCGGTCAAGTTGCAGTGGTAGAAGGTGTGCTCGGCGAAAGCCTTCGCAATCTTTCGCCGACCTTCTGACTCATTAGCGTCACCGCCCATCTTAGTAACCTGCGAGAAAGGGAGAGAAGCGAGAACGAGAAGGAGCGAGAGCTCTGAAGCAGAGGAAGAAGAAGGACGAGAGTAAATGCGGTGGTTGACTCAGTTATGACCGCCTATTTATAGCCAAAGCAAAAGGGTGGGAAGAAGTCCAAGCGTCGGCGAGCACGAGTATCAACAAAACATCACATCACATATGCGGGCGAGGGAGACCTGCGGGGTTAGTGCAAACAACATTTCGGCAGGACACGTTCAGCGAGAACAGAGGGTCCTCGCGAGCACAATATAACAAAAGTAAAATGGATCTATTGACAACGAGCGAGAAAGCATAAAAGATAATGATACTTATTGTCGAGAGAAATAAAAGCCAGCGTGAGTGGCGAATACGCGAGTCACGAAACGTAGCGAGATTGTTCAAAAGCGACGACAACTGTTACAAATAATTTCACGATATAACCGCTAGCGAGAATCATGGGGTAGCCATTTCCACCGGCCCCCACCCCGCGACCCGGACCTCGGCGGCACCCTAGAGTTATAATATTCCTCGGCCAAGCGGCCCTCCCGGTCCATGAGCTATGCGTAGTCTCTCATCCTAGCTATATGCACCTCCGGCGTCGTAGCGTTCTCTTCCCGATCACACTGTCTCGCCTGCCAGAGCCTCGCACATTCTTCCATCAGGACCGCGTGTCTGTCCTCGGCGGCTTCTCTATCCCGTCTCGCCTGCTCGTTGAGATCCATCAGCATCCGCCCATGTTTCCTCAGCAACTGCGCGGCTCGTTGTTTCATCATGTCAGGATCTCGCGGATCCCCTAAAAAGTCCTCCACCTGGTCAGGTAGAGGGGACATCTCGTCGTCGCCCAATTCGGAATCAGTGGGAGGAATTTCATTAGTCTCTGCGAAACATCGTGAAAAAGTTAGGCGGCGAGCTTGAGCCCGCGCAAGGCTTCAGCGAGGTCAGAATGCCTACCAAGCGGGGGGCGAGAAGTCGAGGGACGGCCCTCGAACACGTTGCCGTAGTGAGGGTAGAGAGATTTGCCCAGGCCGGCAGGGTAGGCTGCGCTGTTGATAGGAGGGACCTTTGGCGGCACAGAACCACCGGTCTCCTCGCTCGTCAAGAGCTGGAACTCGGGTTTATCTATGATTTTGTCTGAAGGAGGCGGAGGTGGAGACGGCGGCCGCGATGTCTGGCAGGCCGGAGACTTCACGTTCGAGACTGTAAGAAGTAAGGAACGACGGTCAGTTGACGAAAACCATTCTGGCGCGCGAGGTTCAGATCATACCGGTGGTGTTTTTCCCGGCGAGGTTCGTATCCGTCTGCGGACTTTTTCGAGACCCCTCAACGAGTTCTCCAACGTTCTCGCTCGGCAAAGCATCCTGCGAGCGGAAATGAATAAACAAATTTATTGACGTGAACAGGAATAGCTCGTACCTTCTTGTGACGACGATCATCCGGCGAGGAGTCCAGCAGCACGGAGTCTTCCCCGGTGTGACGAGCCGCTTTTGCCTTCTTGACTTTCGGCGACTGAGCAGGTGACGGGCAATTCATCCAGGCAGGGACCCTGGTCGTGGTGGGTAGCCCGCCGACTCTCATCGCCTTCAGGCGAGCCTCGGCTTCTTCGGAAAGAGGCATCTCCAGGCAGCTACAGTATCAGACAAAGGGAAAGGAAGAGAAGTAACGGCGCACGCCACCGGAGGCTCGGGACGATATTTATAGCCTACAGGGTGGGTCCCACCAAAGATTTCTGACAGGTCATCAAGGAGCGGGCGAATACCAGGGGTTGGATGATTCTTCGCGAGCACAAATGTCCTCACAAAGAGGGGGATTGTGTACAACCCCGATATTCGCCAGGAAAGGAAACGGAGCTCGCCTCCAGGGCGAGCGAGAAGGGTCGGCGAGACAGGCGTTCGGCGGAATCATCTGAGATCGACGAAGAGATATGCTCGTTGAAGCCAAAGGGACGGTCTCGCAACAGGAATTGCGAGATCCAGACCACGCCGAGATTGGCCCCCAGCAGACAAGACCTCGACAGATACCGCCAAAATGGGCCAGCGAGGCCCTCGCTAGGCGATCGCCTAGAAGAGGCGTCGCGAGCAGGGTCCGCGGGAAGGCCCGCGAGAGCTCCGGCAGTAAGGTTCTCGCAGTCCCTTATCCATAAGCCAATAGGGCCAATTTACCCTTTCACCCTTGATGGTCTGCTTTTAGCCTCTCCAAACAGCGGAGTTTGGCTGTTCGCAGACCCATTTGGGGTGTGGATAGAAAAATCAAAAGGCAGAATCCTGCTATTTGCAGGCCAGATTAGAAAATCTATAAATAGGACATCAAGGGTACCTTTGGAGAGGAGTTCACTTCAGCTTCCCTCTCCTTAGGCTTTCTTTGGTTGGCATTTCCAGAGCTCTCCAAGGTGCCCGAGTCTCAGCTTTGGCTTGGGAGGGGAAGAGCTCAACGATCTTCCGGGTTAGTGGAGGGACCTCCTCGCTAAGACTAGGGTCTTTGTTCTTTGTCCGAGTTATCTGCCCACCTCTTCCGAGGGACCGGTAAGGGCTAGCTGCCCCTCAACTCGTTGAGGGCCCCGAGCTCCAAAAGAGACCGAGAAATCGGTTTCAACATGAACTTTAACACTACTCGCCTTGGGGACTTAGTACAAACTCACTTTTAACCTTGCCCTAAGGTTCCAATTCCAGATATTTAACATACTTTTATCATTCCTTTGACTCATCATAATGTCTTCTACCCAACTTTAGCCTTACCAAGCCTTTTACTAAACACAGCCCAATCCTATACTCAAGTATTGACACCCAATTGAAATGTCCTCCAATTAACCCAATATTGTTCAATAATGATCCCCATATACAGGGTGTCTATGAGATGATCTGTTGGAGTAGAAATTCTTTAGATTTATGTTTGGCTATTCGCAGACCAATATTGATTCTGATTATAACCTTATTTCAATCATGAAGTACCTAGCCATTTCTCAAGTCCAATTGACCTAAAGTTAAATCCATAGGTTCTATATGACATATGACATAATTTCATTCTGATTTGACCATTTTTGATTATGGGGCCTAATTATTTACCATTAAGTAAATTCCAAATTACACATGAAGTATAATTTTCTGCTGTCTAAACTATTTACAAAAAAAATTCAGAGATTTTCTAAGGTCTAAAATGTACTTTTACAGAGATTTACAATTTTCCATTTCCATTTAGCCATAATAAATAATATTTCATCAATTTGGGATTTTTCAACATTCACAAAGGATCTATATGGTTTCATCTTCTAAAAATTATAGAAAATTTTTGAGAGGACATATTTGATCCAACAAGTGTTCTAATTAATTTTCAAGTTTTCTAGACAGATTTATGCACTTTAATTAAATTTACTAAAAATAGTAATAAGACATAAATGTACTGAAACTAAACAATTTCATCATCAATAATATTTTAATAATTCTCCAGTGGTTCTACATGAAAGTGCTCTGATATCAGTTGAAATCTCTGATATCAAAGGAAAGGGAGGTTAGATCTTAAAGTCACTCTAGAGGGGTGTGAATAGAGTATTAAAAAGTTTTTCTCTTATTTTTATAGTGAAATTAAAATAGTGATATATATATATATATATGTGTGTACTGAGTGAGTTATAAAGACAAATAAGAACACACAGCACAATACAGAAAATCACACAAACACAGAGGACACACGGATTTTATAGTAGTTCCCCAATAAACCTGGTTACGTCTACTCTTCTACCACCCTTGGTAGGATTCTACTAGGTTTTTGATCAGGTGCCCTATCACCAATGGGGTTTTGATCAGGAGCCCAAAACACAAACTGAGCTTTTGATCAGGTGCTCAAACCAAACTTTCAGGTTTTTGTTCAGGTGCCCTGCCATCAAGGGGTTAAATTTTGAAGGGAGTTATAACCCTGTACAGAATGGGATAAAGAGGGCTTAGATGTTCTTCTCTGTCAATAATCTGAGAGAAGACTAGTGGAATGTGTTGATGTTGTAAAGCTCCCCATGTCTGATTGAAATTCTTGATAGTTTGAGGATGGAACTTTCACTTGAAACATATATCTTCCTTGATAGCTGATGAATCTGAGAGACAGAAGTTTCTCAGATTTGTTGTTGCTCTTGAAGATCTGATCTAGCAGCAGAAACTGAGAGAAGGTGTTGATGTTCTCAGAGAATGAAAGGTGCTGCTTGAGGAAGATGAAGATGATCTGTTAATGCTTTCTTTCTTTCTTTTCTTCCTGTTACTTTTCTCTCGACTGTATCCTTCCTCTCTATTACTATCTTACTTTACTGATGTTCTGTGTAATACTATTTCTTCCTTTTTCTTTTTAGAATATATCTCTGATTTTGAAATTCAAATCCTCTGAATAAGGAATAGAATAATCAGGAGGATAATTTCTTGGAACTGCAAGTAAGACTTTAATTTCTTTTCCTTTTCCAGTATGCCAAACGGCTATATTCTCGGGAGAAGACAATGGAAAGGAATAAATAAATGGAAGGATATAATCCTTGACTTATCTGGAATAATAGAGCCGTTGCTGAGAGAACTGAGTTCGTCGAACTGAATGTTTATTTTCATCGACCTGAACTTCTGCTGCTAATTCGTCGAACGTAGACTGGAATTTGTCGAACTCAAGTTGGTGTTCGTCGAACTGAAAGATAAGCTGCTAACTCTGGCTGGAAGAATTAAATTAGTCAAGCAGTGAATGAATTTTGTCGACCGCTGACACTTGGAAAATTTGTCGACCGCTGAGACAGAGCAGGTTCGTCGACCGCTGAGACTGGGCAAGATCGTCGACCACTGAGACTGGGCAAGATCGTCTACCGCTGAGACTGGGCAGGTTCGTCGACCGCTGTGACAGAGCCAATTCATCGACCGCTGAGACAGAGCCAATTCGTCGACCGCTGAGACGGCCTCAATTCGTTGAACACTGAGATAGCCTCAATTCGTCGACCTGGAGAAAGACGTTCATCGAACGCAGTATGCATTTCGTCGAACCCAGATAGCATTTCGTCGAACGCAGAACCTTAGCTTTTCCTTAAGTTCTATCTAACTTAACAGCCTAATACCTTGACCCTTAGACTATACAATGGGGGTCAACATAGTCCTAGTCAACAGATAGTGATCCTAGCCTAAATCAGTAATAGGGTTGTTCCAACAATCTACCCCTATTTGGGTTAGGACACTATTTGACAAAAAATGAATAATAAAATAAACAACAAAACAACATAGCATATATATCTGACAGATTTTAAACATTTCAGCAGATATAAAATATGATACTCTGAGTTTTGAAATTTTACAATGAAAATAGAAATAAAAACAAATAATCAGAACCTTTTGCTTTCTGAATTCTGACATTGCCTTCAGCTTTCTGAATTTGATTATCTGAGCTGTATTTGCTATATCAAACAATATTTCTGAATCTGCATTTGCATCTTTTGCTTTGCTTAGAAATCCTTGCCTTCAGCATTTTTCTTTGTTTATCTGAACTGAATCTTGCTTTGCTACCAATCTGCATTTGAATCTGTCATATCTGAATTTCTGAATCAAAACTGCTATGAGCTTCTTCATCAAGAACTGATTTTTTTTCATACAGCATCTCCCCTTGAAACTTGAGCATCTTCAAAAACATCTCCCCCTATCATAAAGGAGCTTCTTCAAAACATCTCTCCCTATCAAACAGAGCTTCTTCATGAAACTTCTCCCCCTGCCTAGTTTCAGGAAGGCCTGAAGCTAGGCCCCTAGAAGAAGGGACATTTGAAGAGGAGGAAGGGAAGGATGCAATCTGATTTCCAGAAATTTGTTCTGATAATGTTGTTGCATTCTTTGTCTTAAGGATGTGTACCCATTTTGATTCTGACACCAATTGAAAGTCCTGGTTTTCTGATATTGAACTTGCAATTTCATTTGCATTCTCTGTCTTGAGAGTGTAAACCCATTCTTTTATTTCTGTAACTGATAATTATCTTCCCAATTGAGAGTCCTCTGATATCAGTTGAGGTCTCTGATATCAAAAGAAAAATGAGTTTGATCTTGGTGGTCAATGACTTCTTAAGTTGTTATTCTTCAAACAATTGAAGAATATCATGGAAGAAATGACTACTTGAGATAGTGATCCTGTACCAGCAAAATGTCTCTGGTAGAGGTGGTGTTCCTCTCCTTATTTAATATGTTAGTTGTTCTTGACCCAGACTACTTTGGGTCCTTTTGTTTTTCCACAAAAATCTGAAATATAAGATATCTTAGGCTGATCCTTATAGCCTTATGGATGATATTTCCTAGGAGGAATTATCCACTCAGTAAAAGGATTCTTAGTATATAGAGAATAGAATTCTTCAGATTTTCTGTATATTTTTCGTTCGATGAATTTGGGTGAATTCGTCGATCGCCGTTCGACGAATGGACATGATTTCGTCGAGCGCCGTTCGATGGATAAATATACTGGAATTCTGTGCTCAGCTTTCGTCGATCTCGGTTCGACGAAATGAATTGATTTCATCGAGCTCCGTTCGACGAATTCTGTTGAATTCCTCTATTCTTAATATTCTTGCTTGTGAAATTTTTATCTACTTCTATTACCTCTTTATTCTTAGCAGAAATTAATTTTACTGGTGTAGAAAGAATGTTCTTCTTAAGGAGGTGTGGCTCACTTGATGATGCACCCAAGCCTAGTTTGCCACTTAGTCTGGCATTCACTGTGCTTGTGATGTCCATCAGTTTGATACTTCTCCCATTGAGGGATTCTTCAAACTTCTTAGCTTCAGACAACTTGTTCTCAATGAGAACAATGTGTTCTCTGGAGGCAGCCAAATCTTTCTTAAAATTGACATTTTCTTCACTTAGTTGGTTCATTTCAGCCAACTTACCTCTGAGAGAGGTTATCTCTTTCTCAGATTTAATTAAATCAATACAAAGAGCTCTGAATTCATCTTTGAATTCATCTAAACTAAAATCAAAAGTAGATATTACCTGATCACTGTCATTTTTTGATTCTGATTCTTCTGAATTACTTCCCGAGGCATTGATAGCCATCATGTAGAAGTTTCTTTCTTCTTCATCATCTCTGGAGCTGGATGATGATGCATATTCTGAATCACTGTTTGAGTCATATATTTCCATCAAACATTGGTCCTTGTCATTTGATTTTTCTTCATCTTCAGATGAGTTGGATGAAGATTATGATTCTGTTTCACTCTAAGAATCAGCTACAAAGCCTCTTCCTTTATACTTGTGTTTGTGGGAGGAAGGCTTGCTGGAGTGCCTTTTCTCTTCTTTCTCTTTTCTCTTTTCTTTCTTTTGGTTTTCTGGACACTCAGGTAGAATGTGTCTAGGTTTCCTGCAGCCAAAACAAATTACTTCTTTAGAATTAGATTTGTCATACCTTGGCTTTTCTCTGGATCTTGAATCCTTCTTCTTGAAGTCTTTTCTAGCCATCTTGTAGAATCTCTTGGCTAGAAGACTCATGAACTCCACCTCTCTTGGAGCTTTATCTTCCTCTTCAGTTGCTTGGAAAGCAATGCTCTTTTCCTTCTTAGATGCTGGTGAGGAAGTAGATTGTTCAGCTTCTCTGGACTTGATAGGTTGCTCATAGGATTTGAGTTTGCCTAACAAGCTCTCAGTGGAGATCTCATTAAGGCTTCTGGCTTCCTTGATTGGCCAGATCCTAGAGTCCTATGTGATGGGGAAGCACATAAGGATCTTATCATTCACTTCTATGATAGGGATCACTTTGTCTAAAGATTTCAGCTCATTGATTATGAGGCTGAGTCTGTTGTACATATCAGCCACTGTCTCAGTTTCTCCTTTCTTGAAGTTTTCATACTCAGAAATAAGGTGGGATATTCTATCTATTCTTTCATCTGCTGATCCTCCAACCATGTTGTTGAGTGAGATCCAGATTTCCCTTGCTGAAGTGCATTCCACAACTTTTTGGAAAATGTCATCTGACATTGTTTGTGCCAAAATATTCATTGCCTTGGCATCTGCACTTCTCTGCTTCGTTTGAGCATCTGTCCACTCAGGAGGTGGAAAAGCATTATTTGTTGTTATGGTTTCAGCACTTGTTGTTGCTGTAGGTGTAGGAGGTCCTGTCAAAATAACATTAAAAATATCCTCATCAATAGAATTCATATATAATTTGATCCTTGCCTTCCATAGTGCAAACTTATTAAATTGCACATAGGAGGTCTTGTGCTTGAGTATTCTTTGTTCCGTGCCATGAGTGTTTTTAGAGAAATAAAACTCTAAAAAAACTTAAGATCTAATTGATCTTTTGATTTAGGCGTTAGCCAGTAAAGAATCAACCAAACTCTGATACCAATTGAAAGTGCTCTGATATCAGTTGAAATCAATGATATCAAAGGAAAGGGAGGTTAGATCTTAAGGTCACTCTAGAGGGGGGGGGGGTGAATAGAGTATTAAAAAGTTTTTCTCTTATTTTTATAGCGGAATTAAAATAGTGATATATATGTGTGTATTGAGTGAGTTATAAAAACAAATAAGAACACACAGCACAATACAGAAAATCACACAAACACAGAGGACACAAGGATTTTATAGTAGTTCCCCAATAAACCTGGGTATGTATACTCTTCTACCACCCTTGGTAGGATTCCACTAGGTTTTTGATCTGGTGCCCTATCATCAATGGGGTTTTGATCAGGTGCCCAAAACACCAACTGAGCTTTTGATCAGGTGCTCAAACCAAACTACAGGTTTTTGTTCAGGTGCCCTGCCACCAAGGGGTTAACTTTTGAAGGGAGTTATAACCCTGTACATAATGGGATAAAGAGGGTTTAGATGTTCTTCTCTGTTAATAATCTGAGAGAAGACTAAAGGAATGTGTTGATGTTGTAAAGCTCCCCCTGTCTGATTGAAATTCTTGACAGTTTGAGGATGGAGCTTTCACTTGAAACAGATATCTTCCTTGATAGCTGATGAATCTGAGAGACAGAAGTTTCTCAGATTTGTTGTTGCTCTTGAAGATCTGATCTAGCAGCAGAAACTGAGAAAATGTGTTGATGTTCTTAGAGAATAAAAGGTGCTGCTTGAGGAAGATGAAGATGACTTGTGAATGCTTTCTTTCTTTCATGTCTTCCTGTTACTTTTCTCTCAACTGTATCCTTCCTCTCTATTGCTATCTTACTTTACTACTGTTCTGTGTAATACTATTTCTTCCTTTTACTTTTTAGGATATATCTCTAATTTTGAAATTCAAATCCTCTGAATAAGGAATAGAATAATCAGGAGGATAATTTCTGTGAACTAGAAGCAAGACTTTAATTCCTTTTCCTTTTCCAGTATGCCAAACGGCTATATTCTCGTGAGAAGACAATGGAAAGAAATAAATAAATGGAAGGATATAATCCTTGACTTATCTGAAATAATAGAGCTGTTGCTGAGAGAACTGATTTCGTCAAACTGAATGTTGATTTTCGTCAACCTGAACTTCTGTTACTGATTCGTCGAACGCAGACTGGAATTCGTCGAACTCAAGTTGGAGTTCATCGAACTGAAAGATAAGCTGCTAACTCTGGTTGGAAGAATTGAATTAGTCGAGCTGTGAATGAATTTCGTCGGCCGCTAAGACTTGGCAAATTTGTCGATTACTGAGGCAGAGCAGGTTCGTCGACTGCTGAGACTGGGCAAGATCGTCGACCACTGAGACTGAGCAAGATCGTCGACCGCTGAGACTGGGCAGGTTTGTCGACCGCTGAGATAGAGCCAATTCGTCGACCGCTGAGACTGAGCTAATTCGTTGACCGCTGAGACAGCCTCAATTCGTCGAACGCTGAGATAGCCTCAATTCATCAACCTAGAGCAAGATATTCGTCGAACGCAGTATGCATTTTGTCGAATGCAGATAGCATTTTGTCGAATGCAGATAGCATTTCATCGAACGCAGAACCTTAGCTTTTCCTTAAGTTCTAGCTAACTTAACATCCTAAAACCTTTACCCTTAGACTATACAATGGGGGTCAACTTAGTCCTTGTCAACAGATAGTGATCCTAGCCCAAAATCAGTAATAGGGTTGTTCCAACACTACATGTCTAATATGTGTTGTAATAGAGATTTGTATCTTTCTAATATTAATTTCCACCAATAATAAATATTTCTCCAAAATTTTAAATTTCAATATTGTAAAGAACTACTAAATATCAACAACCAATAATTATGATAAATTTTCCAGAGGTTCAAAATGTTCTAATAAGAGTCTATCCAGGGATCTAGAATTTTCCAAATAATATAGACCACAAATATTGCAATAATACAAAAGTGTGACAAATGAGATTTTGATATTTTCAAAGTAAATGACTCCCAAAAATTCTAATAATTAGAATTTTCTTAAGTTATTTGTTCTCTTTCATTTAATTAATTTAATTGTGTGACATAATCATAATTTATTAAATACATAGGATTTTTAACTCCAAAAATCCTAAATTTTCTAGGTATGATTTTGCTTATCATATTACTTGCATGCCACAAATTTCATGGGCATATATAGGGAATATTGTGAGATTCATACAAGCATAAAATTTGCTGCATGCGCACCATTCCCTAACATTTACCAAAGTTGCATGTGAGATATCTCAGCATGCACTAGTCCACAAGGTCCAAAATTTTGTCCAGGGACTTGTCTTGACCAAATATTCCATCCATAAAAGAGTTGAGTAGATGTGACTTCATTAAACCCTAGATCCATCACCTGCATGAATTTTTAAATTATTTCTAAAACTATAGAAAGTATGCTTCCAAAAATTCTGATTTTTTGATAGCATGTGAATCCCACAATATTACATGCTGTTGGGAATCTTGCCCACATGATTCCTGATTTGAAGAAGTCACCAAGTCAAGAAAACTTCACTTTGTATTTGATTATTTCTCTAGCTTATGATCTCAGGAAGTTAAAGAAATGTCGTCGAAAAGAACAGGAAATATCGTCGACAAAGTTTGCACATCGTCATAATGATGAACAGAGCAAACGCTGAGACAGGATAGAAGAATGAAGTTTGTCGAACTCAGAATGAAGAAAGAAGAATGTTGTTCATCACTCAGAAGGAAGTTCGTCGAACGCTGAGACGGGATAGAACAATATAGCTCGTCGATCGCAGATTGTCATTCGTCGAACTCAGAAGGAAGATCGACGACCGCTGAGACTTGGCGGGTTTGTCGAACGCAGAAGCTAGATCGTTGAACGCAGAGAAGACGCGGTATCGTCGACTTCACCGAAGTGCCCTTGTCGTCGAGAAAGAACAAACATCATCGTAAAGAAGGCATGTCGTCTGAAGAAAGACAAGATGAAGACTAACAGCTGCTGAAGCATCGATATAACATCACTCATGTCGTCGAGAGAACAACATGATTACGACGACAGATAGCAAGAAAGAAGATCTCAACAACATAGTCAGAGAAAGCTTATCGTCGTATATACAGAAGAGAAAGAATATCTCGTATCGTCGAGATACCATCATGAGAGGCAGAAGCAAGAATAACTGAAGATCTATCAAAGTTCAATACTTCGACAAATTCCTGTCAATGAGATATTGTCCATATCGTCGAGATACTATCGGTATCAGCTTGAAGGTGGAAATATCATCGAGACAGAATTCAAATGTTGCGAACGCGCTGTCGGCATTTAATGTCACCGCCCAATTGTCCAATCAGTGTGTATTCTAAAGATATGGGCATCTGAAATTAAAAGATACGACTTATGACCGTTATGCTGCTCATCTGTCCTATAAAAGGGGAACAATGATGCCCTAGAAAAGCAGTCTTCATAAAGAAAGAGAAAAATAAAGAATCCCGCCGCTCTTCAATAGAACATTATATTCAGCGGAGAAGAAGAACGAGAACAAGATTCAAGAGTTCTCAGAAGAATCAGTCATCTTCATCGACTGAAAAGTGAAGCCGATCTTCATCAGGCAAAGGGTAGAGATTGAAGAAGAACTGCGTTGTCAAGGATCTGAATCAGAAAAATCTTCTTCAATCGTAAGAAGTTGATCTTCATCAGGCTAAAGTTATCAATCTTCATCTGGCAGAAGTAACAGTCTTATTACTGTAATCTCTTGTAAAGGCTTGCGGGCCTATTTGTCTAGCTTGAGGGTTACAGAGTTGTGAGGCTTGAGGGCCAAGGAAGTGGACTTGCGGGTCCGACACCGTCTAGCTTACGGGCTGGAGAGCCGTGAGGCTTGAGGGCCAGGGCAGTGGACTTGCAGGTCCGGCGCCGTCTAGCTTGCGGGCTGGAGAGCTGTGAGGCTTGAGGGCCAGGGAAGTGCACTTGCGGGTGCTATTTGTCGAGCTTGCGGGCTCGGGGTAGTAGGGGCTTGCGGGCCTAGGCTGTTGGGACTTGCGGGTCCATAATGTAGGGCTTGAGGGCTTGAGTGTCGAGCTTGCGGGCTCGGGGGCAGTAGGGGCTTGCGGGCCTAGGAAGTTGGGACTTGCGGGTCCGTGTTGTAAGGCTTGAGGGCCTGAAGTTTTTGGCGGAGTTTGTCGATCCTAACACACTGCTGGGTAGGCACAGAGGGACAAAGGACTACTCAAGACACCCGGTCTTGAGGAACCTCTATAGATCTTTTGTGTGCTTTCTGTGGTTTGCTCTTTACTTTATAGATCTACTAACCAGAAATCAAGAACACATAAAAGGGGATAATATAATTTGAAAAACCTATTCACCCCCCCCCCCCTCTAGGTGATAAAGTAGACACCCTATAAAAAACAAGTGGTATCAGAGCTAGGTTGTTCAAATAAAGCTTAGCAGCTTGAACAGATCTGCCAGTGGGTGTCTAAGCATTATAAGTATGGAATCAAGAATAGCTACCTGTTCTAGAGAGAACTTTGCCCTTTGGAAAGTTAGAACAAGAATCTTCATGGAGGCCATGGATCCCAGGATGTTTCAAGTTACTCAAGAAGGACCATATGCCCCCAAGTCCATATCCAAGACAATGACTGAGGATGAGATCATCCTAGCTAACTTGGACAAGAAAGCCAGAGACATTATAGCTGATGCAGTTGATACCCTTATACTCCAGAAATGGATCCACTGTACAACAACTAAGGAGATATGGAACTCTCTAGCATTCCTCATGGAAGGATCCCCAGAAGTTAGAAGTACTGCAGCTGAAGGGAAGATCAAAACCCTGAGTGATAGTGACTCAAGCAATTCAGATACAGAGGAGGAAGCTTAGTTTGGACTAACTGTCCTATCTGAATCTGAGGAAGAAATACAGGATGAGTCAACACCAGAACAGGTAATCATAAGGGCTCCCTTATCTAATACTGATTCAGAATCTGAAGTAAGTATCACAGAAAACTATGAGGATCTTCTAGAAGAACTCAGAAGGAGCAAGGAGCTCTGCAAGAAGCAAGCTGATGAGATCTCAACTCTTCAAGCCAGAAACTCCGATCTCTTGGAAAAGGCTGATAGGCTGACTATGGAGAATGCAGATTTCTGCCAACTCAAAAGATACTATAATGCTAGCTCAAACATGGATCTAATAACCAAGTTTGGGAAAACCATGAAAGCTCTGGTTAACAGTAGAGAACTATGTTGCTCTCTAACCAAAGAAATTGTTCTTCTAAAGAAGGATAGGTATCAGGCAGGACCGCCGAAATCCAGGGTTAATAGGGTTAGTGGCATGAAGAACAAATCCCCCACAAAAGGAAGGACAGGGGACAAATCCTCTAAACCATAGACGACTCCTCCACTAGTTAATGGCGGCAGTTTCACTCAAGGAAGGGAGCAAAGATACTTCAGAGAAAATAGTTCAGACCAACTCTGTGAGACAAAGGCTAACCTGAGGAAGGTCACCTCACCCTTCAATAAGGGCATGGAGAGACCGTTTCCTGGGTATCATATGGATGGAACTTCCACAGGAGAGAGAAAGAAGTTACCTAACACCTCCAAAGTATATCATGAAAGAAGGATCACAAGGGAGCAGGAGCTCAGTAGGTCCAGGAGCATGAAGGAACCCTTACAAAGGAATGTCTTCAAGAAAAGAATTGTGAACAGGAAGAGTCATATCTCTAACCAATATAATTTTATCTCCTATAGGTACTCTTCCAACTGTCCACAGAAGAATCATACACCTACCAGCAGCAAGAGGACAAGATACAACAAGTTTGATTGTCGGTGCTGTGGCAAAACAGGCCACTTTGCAGTTGATTGTTGGTACAATCCAACTGCTCCAAGGGTAACGAATGCTAAACCTTCAAATCGCCTTGCTCATTATTACTGCGCTTATCCGAAAGTAATTAAATCCAGTATGCCTTCTAAAGACAATAATGTGCTAGGACCCAAAACTACTTGGGTTCCTAAGGGTCTGTAATCTCAATTCACAGATAGTCCAAGTGCCCATAAATCTGGGCCTTGGACAAGGTAGCTGTTCTAGCCCATAGGTTGGAACAGCAAAATTAGCTCACTAACCATCTTAGTGCAGGTTTGATACCAAAGGGTAACTCCCAAGCGGGGTGGAAGAATGCCTTAGGCAGACATGTAAGGAAGAATTGTATAATCGATACAATGAGATGTCATTACGACAAACGAACTAGACAAGAAGGATGCATATCCTAGATCTGCTTTAACGGCAAAAGTATCGTCAGAACAGCGCTTAAATATTTTAAATATTGTTAAATTCGAAAAATCAGAGCCGCTCGATGTGGTAGTCATCGATTCCTCGATAAACTCAAAAAGGTACGCACCTCTTCACCTACTCCCACTATAAATAGAGTGAATGTCTAGGATTGACTCCCATTTGCCCTAAGACATTCCTTCAACAAACCACTTCTTTGTCTCCAACCCTTCGTCCTCCTAGAAAAAATGTCAACAGAAATAGGAACCGGTGAGATGCCCCCCATTGTGACGCTCACCGTCCTGTGGGAGCGAATAGAAACCCTCGTAGAAAAGGCCATAAACAAAATGAAAGATGAGATGAAGGATGAGGTGAAGTCAATAAAGGATGACATCTCTCAACTTCAAGCTCTACATGCGCAGTCCATAGCTCTCATCCTGAACAGAATCGCCACCCAGGAGCAAACCCTAGACGCTCACCTGCAGGAAGAAAGAAAAGTCACAGAAGTCGGAGATCAGGAAATTCTGGAGCAGGTATTTGAACTAAAGGAGTCAGTAAAAGAAGTAATCCAAGACGGGGAAAGGATAATTGAAGAAGAAATCTGGGAAGAGATCAAGGGAAGCGTAGCTGCATGCTCGCATCAAGCGAAATGGGTAAGTAATAAAGTAAAGCAAGCAATTCAAGTAACCCCCTCTGAATACATACCCACTGAACCCTCCATCAGCTCCGACTCTGAAACCGAATCGGGTGAATCCGCAACAACTAAAAAGAAAAGGAAAACCTCCTGCGAAAAGTACAGGAACAAAAGAGTAAATGAGGTCCAACAGGACCCAGAATCTAGCCGGTGGAGTCCTCGTTCGAACGAAATCATCACTGAATCTTGGATAGCATTTGGACACGGTCAGAAGACCATGAGAGAGTGTACTCCTCTATCGAATGGAATCGTCACGTGAAAAATATGGAAGAAAGAACAAGACATAAAATGGATTTTCCCCACGGTTCTCCTCCTCCTCCAAAGAAAATCCCAAAGCCAATGAAATTCTATCGACGAAAGAAAAAGAAGGAAGTGAAGGAAGCCAGCTCCAGCAAGGCTCAAGAAGACGTCCTGTTTAAAAATGATTGAAAGACATTTATTTCTTAAGTTCATATTACGTTAAGAACAATTGGTCCAGTTATATGACTAATC
This sequence comes from Dactylorhiza incarnata, assembly GCA_033032865.1. NCBI lineage: Eukaryota > Viridiplantae > Streptophyta > Magnoliopsida > Asparagales > Orchidaceae > Dactylorhiza > Dactylorhiza incarnata. Next base: position 13,550,230 of record JAWHQI010000039.1, read on the forward strand.
TTATATATGAACAATTCTAGTATAAGAACATCTATATATGAATACTTATAAGGCATATGTCTGTGATGTTATTGCGGCATGGTATTCATAAAAATGAAATTACTACTATATCTAGTTATTGCCTGCTGATAACGTGCCCTGCACCTTGTGTGCTTTGCCAGCAAAATGCAGTACAATCATACATGGGCCTATGCTAGAAATCAGATGCAGGTTATGCTTGTCATCAGATGCAGGGTGCAAGGAAGACAGGAAAAGTATATCAGGGACATGTCAATTTCTTGGTGGAAGACTGATCTCTTAGAGCAGTAAGAAGCAGACAAGTGTGGCAATCTCAACAGCAGAATCAGAATATATCTCGGCTGGAAGCTGCTGTGCCCAACTGCTATGGATCAAACATCAACTTGAAGATTACAACCTAAAGATGACCAAAACACCCTTGTTTTGTGACTCTTCAAGTGCAATCTCAATTGCTAAGAATCTTGTCTCTCACAGTAGGACTAAGCATATTGAGATCAGGTATCACTTCATCAGGGAGCATGTGGAAAATGAAGATATCACCCTTGAGTTTGTCCCAACAGACAAACAAGTGGCTGATTAATTACAAAGCCCCTAGATGAAGCTAAGTTCAACTTCTTCAAATTCCAACTAGGAATGTTGAACTTAAGGTAATCCTCTACTCAGTTCTCACTAATCCCTTTCTAGATGATTGATTAGACAACCTTTCAGGATCTGGATGAACTGTAACCGAGAAAGGGGGAGCCTTGGACTATTGTCTCCTAAGAGAAGAGCTCCAGAAAAGAAGTCAGAAAGGGGGAGAAAGGGCATCAAATGTTCAAGACAAGATGCTCAAGAAGACGACCTCAAAGATAGGGGGAGCAAAGAAGTAGGGGGAGCCATAAAGAAGAGACATCAAATCAAAGGGGAGCCACAGACTTGATGTACTCAGAAGAGAAGCAAAAGATAAGTAAAAATCTGTCATTAAAGATTTTAACATTTATTGCCAAGTGAAAGTTGTCTTGAGTTGAGATTCTGACTTCTTCAAATAGGGGGAGATTGTTGGAAAACTTGCCCACATGATTCCTGATATGAAGAAGTCACCAAGTCAAGAAAACTTCACTTTGTATTTGATTATTTCTCTAGCTTATGATCTCAGGAAGTCAAAGAAATGTCGTCGAAAAGAATAGGAAATATCGTCGACAAAGTTTGCACATCGTCATAATGATGAACAGAGCAAACGCTGAGACGGGATAGAAGAATGAAGTTCATCGAAATCAGAATGAAGAAAGAAGAATGATGTTCATCACTCAGAAGGAAGTTCGTCGAACGCTGAGACGGGATAGAAGAATGTAGCTCGTCGATCGCAGATTGTCGTTCGTCGAACACAGAAGGAAGATCGACGACCTCCGAGACTTGGCAGGTTTGTCGAACGTAGAAGCAAGATCGTCGAACGCAGAGAAGATGCGGTATCGTCGACTTCACCGAAGTGGCCTTGTCGTCGAGAAAGAATAAACACCGTCGTAAAGAAGGCATGTCGCCTGAAGAAAGACAAGCTGAAGACTAGCAGCTGCTGATGCGTCGATATAACATCACTCATGTCATTGAGAGAACAACATGATTACGATGACAGATAGTAAGAAAGAAGATCTCAACGACACAGTCAGAGAAAGCTTATCATCGTATATACAGAAGAGCAAGAATATCTCGTATCGTCGAGATACCAGCATGAGAGGCAGAAGCAAGAATAACTGAAGTTCTATCAAAGTTCAAGACTTCGACAAAGTCCTGTCATCGAGATATTGTCCATATCATCAAGATACTGTCGGTATCAGCTTGAAGGTGGAAGTATCATCGAGACAGAATTCAAATGTTGCAGACGCGCTGTCGGCATTTAATGTCGCCGCCCAATTGTCCAATCAGCGTGTATTCTAAAGATATGGGCATCTGACATTAAAAGATATGACTTATGACCGTTATGCGGCTCATCTGTCCTATAAAAGGGGAACAATGATGCCCTAGAAAAGAAATCTTCAAAAAGAAAGAGAAAAAGAAAGAATCCCGTCGCTCTTCAATAAAACAGTATATTCAGCGCAGAAGAAGAACGAGAACAAGATTCAAGAGTTCTCAGAAGAATCAATCATCTTCATCGACTGAAAAGTGAAGTCGATCTTCATCAGGCAAAGAGTAGAGATTGAAGAAGAACTGCGCTGTCAAAGATCTGAATCAAAAAAATCTTCATCAATCGTAAGAAGCCGATCTTCATCAGGCTAAAGTTGTCAATCTTCATCCGACAGAAGTAACAGTCTTATTACTGTAATCTCTTGTAAAGGCTTGCGGGCCTATTTGTCTAGCTTGAGGGTTGGAGAGCTGTGAGGCTTGAGGGCTAGGGCAGTGGACTTGCAGGTCTGACACGGTCTAGCTTGCGGGCTGGAGAGCTGTGAGGCTTGAGGGCCAGGGCAGTGGACTTGCGGTTCTGACACCGTCTAGCTTGCGGGCTGGAGAGCTGTGAGGCTTTGGGGCTAGGGTAGTGCATTTGCGGGTGCTATTTGTCGAGCTTGCGGGCTAAGGGGCAGTAGGGGGTTTCAGTCCTAGGCTGTTGGGACTTGCGGGTCCGTATTGTAGGGCTTGAGGGCCTGAGTGTCGAGCTTGCGGGCTCGGGGGCAGTAGGGGCTTGCGGGCTTAGGCTGTTGGGACTTGCGGGTCCGTATTGTAAGGCTTGAGGGCCTGAAGTTTTTGGCGGAGTTTGTCGATCCTAGCACACTGCTGGGTAGGCGCAGAGGGACAGAGGACTACTCAAGACACCCGGTCTTTAGGAACCTCTATAGATCTTTTGTGTGTTTTCTGTTGTTTGCTCATTACTTTACAAATCTACTAACCAGAAATCAAGAACACCTAAAAGGGGATAATATAATTTGAAAAACCTATTCACCCCCCCCTCTAGGTGATAAAGTAGACACCCTAGAAACAACACATGCATGGTAAAATTTCTAGCTAATTTGGTTGAGTCAAAATATAGGGGCAAACCGATTTGTGTCTAGGGTTCACTTTAAACACCTTGCACCAAAATAGGTGCCTAGTAAGTTGTGGTGCACGAAATTACATGAAACAAATTCTTATGTTTAGTTAAGACATAGATCTACATTTTTCATGTTGAAGACTTTTCCTAGTTCAGGCTCTAAGGTGCCTAAATAATTCTTTGAACCTACTGTATGAAGTGTGACAATAACACACAAATTTGCTAAATACACACCAACTCCCCATACACCATTATTGCATGCAAGTGGAATATAACAACATGCAGAGGTCCAAATGACCTCATATTTTTATCAGTGACTGAACATGATCTAATGAACATACCACCCGTGATTTGGGTCAATTTGACCTTGTCTAGCCTCATTAATTTCAAAGATATGAAAAATCACATTTCTTACAAAACTATAGAAAAATGGTGCCCACAAATTCTCCTTTTTGGGCAGGGGGTGTGAATATGGTATATACTTGCATGGACAAATTTTTAGTCCCATCCAATCACCCATGTGAAGTATATTCACATTTTAAAGATTGACCCTCCCTTAGGACACAACTCAGTAAATTGCCTTTTGTGGGCGTTGTAGAGCTCCAAATAGTGTGATTTAAAATCCTATAGTCAATAGACACTAAGGATTACTATGTCTGTCTCTGGTACTTTTTCCTAAATTAGCATTTAGGTGGCCTAAATATATAGTTTAAATCACTACAAAATCTGTGACATAAAGATAATAAACATTTCATTTCATTAAGCCTGGCCTGCAGATATCCATCAACCCAAGATACAATGGCTATCAACTGGTATTTATGCTCTAGCCAAGGGACAGGATTGTCCCATCCTAGGCCACCTTCAGAGGGGATTTCCCGGCCATCTGAGCACTCTCCCGGTCGGTTGCCACCACCACCTACGCCGATGTTGTGGATGTCGTTGGGTGGTAGCTTGCCAGTCGGTGGTGGCCGAAATAGGGAGTTAGATGAGGGGCTAATTGGATTAAAACCGAGCCAATTTTTTCCTTGAACCATGCTCGATTGAGCTCGAATTAAGCCTAAATGTTTCTAGATCTAGCACAGAGGGAGGGAGCAAGGAAGCCTGCCTGATTTGAGTCCTTGTTCCTGGTGATTCACTTGGGTGCCATTGCCTAAATCCTTGTTTGAGCTCCAATGGTGATCCCTCACTCCAGTGGCTAATTCATTCTCCAAGGATGGGGTTTCTTCCTCTCTCGACTCACTAAAGGTGATGGAAGATCCAAATGGGGATGGGGAGGGCTACGTCTCAGATTTCCATTAAGGCACCTCTCGGCCACCCAATGAATAGCCTTACCCCACTCCAACTGGCCTCCTTTCCATGCTATTTTGGCTAGAATTTACTGTGGTAGCTGAGAGAAGCCACGGGGAAGAGGAATTGAAGGACATATGGAAGCCATTCCAAAAAATCATGGTTTCTCTCTCTCTTCAAATTGGGGATTTCTCCAAAATGCCCCATGCATGGCACTTCTTTTGAATTTCAGGGGTAAGCCATGGTAAATAGACACTTAGGTTGTAGAATGAGCCATCAAATGAGGCCTTAGCCCACTTGAACTTGGTTTGGGTGCACTTGACCCAAATGGGTCAATTTGGGTTAAGTGCACTTGAGTTGACCCTAGGTTAAATTGGACAATATGGATGAGCTACATTGATGATCATGAGTCTATGGACACCTTCCAAGGTGAAGCATGGCTTGGTGTGACCAATTTAGGGTCATTTGACCTAATTAGGTCAAATTGGGCAAAGTGGGCCCAATGGTGATTTTGGCCTGATCCATGGACTTAGTTTGACCCAATGAGTTATTAGTGACCCATTGATCTCCCTTAGGGTTTAGGAAGGCTTGGGTGAGGTCACATTAGCCATTTGAAATCTAATTGATCCTAATTAGAGATGTTTGACCTATTTAGGGCTAGGGTTGACTGGTCAACTTGACCATTTTGATTGAACTCAATGAGTTGATTTCACTCCATTAAGCTCCCTTAAGGGTTAAGAGAGTTTGGGTGAGGCCAATTTGGCCATATATGAGCTTATTGACCCTAATTAGAGAGGTTTGACCCATTTAGGGTTAGGGTTGTCTTTGATCAACTTGGCCAATTTGGTTGACCCCAATGGGTACATAGTGACCTATTGGTCTCCTTGAAGATGAGGGTCAAGGTGATATTATATTTACATATTGAAGCTCATTTGGTTAACCCTATGCTAGGTGACCTAAAATTGTTAAATGCAGACCAAGTTGTTCTTATGTGATCACTTAGACTTCTAAGACCATTTTAGGTAAACCTAGCCTTATGTCATGACACTTGTCATGACAAAATCCTCTCGGGGGCCTAGTTGTTCTAGGAATGTTACAATTCCTTATACATAAAGAAAAAAATTTGTCCTGGAAAATTAGTTTGGGCCTCATGGTTCTCACTTGTGGTAAATGAAAGAAAAATTTCAGGGGGGTTAGGTTATACCTGATGCGAAGAGTCCTGGGTAATGTTTTTACATGAGGTCCTGGGGCTCCCATATATGCTCCTCCTTCCCATGATTCGAGATTTTCCCGGACTGGAGCTTCCATCTAGGCTATTTCCCGACCACCTCCACTCTTCCACGGCCTACCACCACCACCTCCATTGAGGTTGGGGCTACCAGAGGGTGGTTATTTGACGGGCATATGTGGCCGGAATAATGATATTGGGGACGGGCATTTCGCCATGGATTTCTTGCTCGATATCCATGGATTCGAGCTCAAATGTGCTCAGATTTCTTCCTAAATGATCTAATAATCATTAGATAAAAAAGTCAACTAAACATTGGGTCACCCCGCTCGAGCATTAGTTTGTGGACAAACTATGCAGCGGAAGCAATGGTGTGCCCATGTGTGAAATCACATGTATAGTCCATTTAAGCAATCAGTTAGGCCATTTCTAATAATGATTCCTTACATTTGTGTAGCCCCCAAGGAACACTAACATGCATGACATCGTCCCTCCCCCTCCGACATCCACTTCCTTCTATCAGTCAGAGTGGGACAGACATGGACAACTATCCTTGATGCCTTCAGAACCCAACTAACATTACTTTTCACAGCCGACTGTAGTCTGGCCAAGATCATCAAGACAGTAAAAATGCTAGAAGTAAACCACCACAGGGTACGGAAGAAGGGGAAGAGGCTGGTAGATGGGATGAATTTTATTGAGAGCAGCAGAGACCTGCAGCGGGGCAGGATCACGAGGCACAAGAAAGGCAGAGCACATCCTCGTCCTAATTTTAGGCAGGAGCAGCGTCCTCCTACAGTACTAACTACACCACCTCTACGGATCCAGGAGCCACACATATAGGTAGACGGGGGATACCCTCCACCGGTGTGTTACTAGTGCCACCATCCAGGTCACATACAAGCTCATTGCCCCCAGAGATAGAGAAATCCTCCATCACCACCTGCTGCCCCACCTGCACAGCAGTTCAGAGGCCATGGTCGAGGATGAGGTCGGGGTTGAGGATGTCATGGTGGAGGCCGATGGCCAGTGCAAATGTACGCCTTGGATCTGGCTGAACTAAGGAACCCCGAGGAGGCCATTACAAGTAGTTTATGTTTGAATTTATTACTTAGTACCTTGCAATCCTCTAGTTAAATGACAAGAATTGAGAAATCCTTGCAAGTCTAAGCGGGACTTAGACTATAAAGTAGTACGACTATTTATAACTTCTCACGCCTTATAGTTAAGAATCTGTTAACCATTCCATGGGAGGTGTAGAGTCAAAGATCCATCTTCTTCTTATGTCTTGAGACGATGATTCGTAATATCACTGGGGCAAATTGCTAAACATCACCTATCGAACAAATATTAATTTTGGAATCATAGATTCACCTCCTCATTCCAGAGATGATGATCTATAATATTATCGGGACAAACTGCTTAACATCATTGGTCGAACAAATACTTGAATTCAGTCAAATTATTAGAAACATAGGCTTGTTAAGTTAGTTGCTCGGGACAAATATATCACATCATGGGATACGTGGATTGGAATTAGGTTCCTACAAGTTAGAATTAGAGTTGAAATTTCTCGCATTTCATGGCATTCAAAGGTGATTTACATATGGTTTATTTTATCAACAATTAAGTCCTTTCAAATTTGAATAATTTTGTTACAATCGTTATCCTTATACCTTAGAAGATAGTGATGCATAACTTGAGATCTTAGAAAGATGTCTGCTTGGGATTGGAGTATCAAGATAAAGTTTACTAGAGGTTAATATAAACGCAAAAGATAATACGCCTCAAGAAGAGTGGTTATACTCTTCCCTAATGATTAATAAGAATCGTCTAGGATGAATGTACTATAGTAACATCAAAGAAACTTAGCCCAAAATGTATGTGGGCTTATCCTTTTGTTTTTTGGGCTAATATGTAGTAATATGGAGGTTTGGTGTGTTCAAATGTTACTCGGGTGATGACGAGATTGAGCCACGACAAATCTTAGGGGTTTTGGAAATGAATTGTTCCTAAGTCTATATTCCTAAAAATATAGCTTCTTTCGAGCTAAAATCAATATGGAATCGATTGGAAACTCAATTATGAACGTGTTAATCCCATGTGTATAATGATTTTGGCGATTATTAACTCACGTTTACTTATCGGTGTGTGATAATCTATATGTACAGGAGTAGGGAAGATCTCTACATACACACATAAGTTGAATTTTCCTCATAGGTGAAACACATGCTTATCGCAAGAATCCGGAGGCATGTGTAAACTTAGACATACAAAATTATATGGGCAATGATGACTTACATTGGAAGAATCAATATGATATTAGCTATACGCATGTGTGATCATAGAAGAGGAGTCAAAGTTTTGTATGAACAATTTTACATATAAGAGTGTTAACTCTCACGTATATGGTTATCATTGGTCATAAGAGACTCCAGATACAATATGGGATTAAGGTTTAATTTGTATAATAATATGTCTGAAGACTTGATAACATACCCACATAATTTTGATTATAAGCATAATGAAGTATAACGAAAACATAATTGGAAGAGACGGTTACATTTAATCGAGTTTTCCTACAACAACAACAACAACCATGCAAGCATTGGTATGACACCTGATGAGTCCTGATCATATACACTTTTATGGACTCATCTGGGCCATCTATTTAGTCTTTTCACTGCACTTTAGCCCTATTTTAGCTCATATTGGTCATTCTATGCTAGGTGCACTTATAGGCCCATTTTGGTGTGATTTCATGCTTATCTTCATTAGAAGTTTTCATGTACTGTTAGGTGTCACTTTCAGTGGCTAGATTCGTGGTTGTGCTGGATTAGGAGTCGTGCAGGTGTTCCCGGTGCAATTCTGCACAGGAACACTGCGCACGATCACCGGTTCTATTGCGCACGACCACTGGTCGTGCGCCACTGATCGTGTGCACTTAACCCTTTTTCACGAGTTCTGTTTGGTGCAGTGCGCACGACCACCAACGCCAGTGCGCACGACCACCTGTCGTGCGCCACTGCTCGTGCGCACTTACCATTTAATTTCCGAGTTCTGTTTGCTGTAGTGCGCACGACCATCAACTCCAGTGCGCACGACCACCGGTCGTGCGCCACTGGTCGTGCGAACATGTTATTTCATAATTTCTGTCTTTGCAGGTTCCGTCCAGGCAGAGCGCACGATCATCGAATTCTAGTGCGCACGACCACTGGTCGTGCGCCACTGACCGTGCGCAATGTTTAATTCCAGCGCCTATAAATTCCGCTGCTCGCGATTTAGGTCAGATCCCGATTTCTTCCGCCGTTTCCTGCTCCGTTCCGCCCGATTTCGCCCCTCCATCGCCGCCCACCATCGGGGGATGCTCCGGGTTTGTTATTCACGCCGATCTTGAGCTGGAGTTTCCTCTCGGCCGCCTCCTTCATCCAAGAGCTTCAAAGGTAGACCTAGCCGCCATTACCATCAAGCAAGAGGAAGTTTGCAACCTCTACCGGATCGTGACACGAAGAAGACGGGTCCATTGGAGAGTAGTGACAGCTCTCTCTACCCCGGACGTAGTTGTGGACCGAGCTTGGACGCGGATTGACAACCCGGCGATTCCAACCGTGAATCTACAACGAGCATTCGGATTCGGTCGATTTCTTGCTCTATTCTTGTCTTATTGATGTTTATGTAGTTAGATCTAACATTATGATGAAGCGTGCTTGATTATTAGCATTTATACTTGATTATGTCTATGTGATTTGAGTATTCTTGCTTATTATTTTGAGGTGTGCCTTGTGGTGTGGATTGTTGGTTGTCCGGTGCCGCACTAGCAATTGCTAGTGGCGTGCTTGTCGAAGAGGTGCTTGCGACCCTCATTCCGCTTGCCTTCTCGTCCACCCGCCTACCGAAGCGTGGCATCGCGGCCCGTATTCCATCCCGCCTAACGAAGCAGCGCGCTCAAGGCCTGCATAGTTCGATCCGTTTGCCTACTCGTCCATCCGCCCTTGCGACGCAGCGCGCTCAAGGCCTGCCTAGTCTCCATCCCACCAAGCGAAGCATTGCATAGCGGCATTGCATAGGAGTAGTTGATAGCTTTTATTTTATTTTCCAAAAGCCAACCCAACTCCCCCGCATTCCATCCGACGTTAAGGACTTCAATCTCAAGTCCTACCTCGAACGTTAACTCCACCTTACTGTGTTCCTTGAGAGAATCGATACTCGGGGATTACTCCTCGTTTTATATTACTTGAACGATCGGTACACTGCCGTTTCGTGTCGCATTCGAGCTACCGCCTATAGCGGTGTGTGAGATTTGCGCCATCAACACCTTATGGGGATCATTATGGGAGGAAGTGTCAGAAGGTGATATCTTGCGTCCAGGATGAGTATCTGAGGGTACTTTGTGTTGGATATATAGGCGCCCTTAGAGGGGGGGGGGGGGGGGGGGGGGGGGGGGGGGGGGGCGGAGGGTGAATAAGGGTTTTAAGAACTTTTGAACTTAATTGATTTTATTCAAATGGGTTGATAGTGTTCATAAGAAAATATCTTAGTTTAAATACTGCAGTAGGCTTAGTATGAAAGTGGGTTGTATTTGGCATTACAGAAGTGAACTCTGTTGCTAGCGCCTGCGGTAGCGTTACCGCGCTGGGTTAGTGACAAAGATTCCCTTTTTCATTGAGATTTCAACGATCAGAAATTGCAAGAAAATATTAGAGAAATACAGATAATATTATTGCTTGAAAAATATTACAAAAACTTATCCCAATGACGCTTGAGATTGAGGCGAATGCATAAAAACCTTTTTGTTTTTATATACAGACCCTTCTCCCAAGGACCGATTGGCTCTAGCCTATCTCTCCCAAAATGAGGCCTCAAGGCCCTAGTCGCTAACCACGCGGCGAATTTCTCTACTGATAAAAATATAAAGGTTACAAATAAAAAAACTAAACATCAAAGAAACTCCCTCAAAGGATGGACCTGAAGATGAAGTTGGCGTGATTGATCTTTCTTCAAGGCCTTAGCGTTCACGAACGTTGACAGAGTTCTCTTATCTTGCAAAGAGGATGCTTCTCACGAATTCAGGAATTATGGCTTCAATATCTTCTAAAATTAGCAAATCAAAATGGAGGCGGACCGCTCTTTAAATCAACTTGGATCCTAGAGCCAGCGGTACTGCTACAATCAGGCTGTAGCCTCTTTTGGTAACAGGTTGGCACGCTGATTGAGTCATTTTTGGTAACATTCTGGCTCCAAAATTGGTATCCCCTCCAATCGCACCGCGGTAATGCTAACACACCGTGTTAGTATATATCATTCCTAACCGTCAGATCTCCTTCCTTTTCTTCTTTTCAATCAGCATTGCGATCGCGGGACTACCTTAAGTAACCGCCGGGTGTTAGCCTTAACGCTCCACAGTAAGAGTTTCCATATTCAGTCTCGACAACCTTCCTTTCTCGACGAATATTTCCTTTTCGACGAAGTTTCCAAATCTGCACTCGCTACCGCCAGCAGTAGCATTAGCACGCCACGCTAGCACCAGAGCTTTGACCTGATAGGGAATTCTTTGTCTTTCTTTCTCATTGTCATAGAGGCTTGAAAGTAGAAGTTCCTGCACACTATAAACACATGACAAGTATAATAAAATACAATGAGATTTGTTATTCTCAAACCAAGAGATGTGGAAAGTGTTGGGTTTTCTATACCCCTTCATAAGGGATGACATATCAAATATGCGCAGCGGAAATGACAAGAACAACCCAAAAAAGAGATCAACGGATCTTGCGGTTTTCATGATTCAAGAGAATATGCAAATCAAATTGAAATACAATATACCTTCGCGGGATTGAGTCAATACTCAACCAAGATGCTCCACGAAGAATCTGAAATCTGCCTTTGAGTTCTTCAAGGATTGAAATAGATCGGTCCCTCTACAAAAGTCCACACAAGGGATGAAGAACCCTAGCTTCTTGTCGTACAAGAACTAGGTCAGAGAAGGAAGCTCTCAACGTCCTCACGGACTGCTAGGTCCGATCCAGAGGAGGCGGCGACCGGCGACTAGCGGCGGCAGAACGACGATCGGCAGACGGAATGAGAATAGCCGGAACACTTCCGTCGTCTGTTCTCTCGTGAAAAGGATCGAACCAAAAACTGTCTTTATCGAAGCCCTAATCACGTGCTTTTATACGCAAGGCATAAAATCGACTATCCGCAGACCAGAGGGAAAAACAGAAAATCTGTCCAGATTTACATTCGCCGAATTCGACTAATCACATTAACCGAATTCGACTAATCACAATAACCGAATTCGGCGAAACCATTTTGACGAATTCGACTATATATAAATTCGGCTAAATAAATTCGGCGAAACCCTTTTGTCGAATTTGCCATTAGCCGAATTCGTCTAAACCCTTTAGCCAAATTCGGTTAATCCCATTAGCCGAATTTGTCTAAACCATTTAGTCGAATTCGGTTAATGCCTTTAGCCGAATTACCTAGTGTAAATCCGTTCGTTTAAACACTTTAAACGATTTCCCTTTTGAGACATTCTCAACTTGATTCCAAGCAGTCACAGGATTGGTCATTCACTCATATCGAACATGAGTAAGACCAACACAATCCTTTCTCCAATTTCTCCAAACGCTTTTATGTGCGACCCTATAGGCTCATATTGCGTTGGCAGCAAGACTAACTGTTGATTGCTTTGAGATCATCTCAGAAACTCCAACAGAAAGCATGTTACAACACTTGGGTCAGAGTATATTGACGATACAGATACGCTAATTCGGATGATGCGTAATCGGATGCTGGAGGTCCATAGTAGACAGGCCAAGTATTCTGATGTTAGGCTTCGGAAGGTGGAGTTCTAGGTTGGAGACCGGATCTTCTTGCAAATATGTTCAGTGCATGGTGTCTCGTGAGTGTGGAGATAAAAGAAGCTTAGCCCTCAATTTATGGGGCCTTATATGATCAGCGATCGAATCAACCCCTTTGCTTATAGGCTGGAGCTGGCACTGGAGTTGGCAAACCGACATGACGTCTTCCACGTCTCCTCACTTCGGAGAGCCTTACTTCGGCCGTAGAAGCATGTTACATATACATCAGGCCTGATAGCATCCAACAAGTCAGTTTGTTTGAAGCCAGTCCGGATCGATGACACATCCTCCTGAGTCCTGCGGAAGAAGAAGGTCCCCTTGGTCAAGGTATTGTGGTCCAATCATGGATGAGAGGAGCACACATGGGAGCTGATGGATCTCATGTAGCAACCATACCCGGAACTCTTCACATCAAGTACAGTCTAAACCACTCTGAATTTTTTTTTCATTGTGCGTGAAACCCCGTAGATCCGAACTTGAATTTCTGGGATGATTTTTTTTGTTTATTGGGATTTGTAATATACCTATCCCTTCTAGTCAAACTTAGGTCAACATAGCCCAATTCAACCCAAATTGACTCAATTAGACTTCATATCGACAAATTGACCCCACTAGTACATGGCAAACCCTTTAAGAGGTTCAAGTGACCAGAAGCCCCATCAATTGGTCAATCAATTGACCCAATTTGACCAAAGTCAAACTTAGCCCAATTTTGGTCAAAATCATACCTTATGGCTCAATTAGCCCAATTGGGGCCCCACCATGGCCCAATGAACATTGAGGGTAATCAAGGGACTCATGATCATCAAGTGGGTCCAGTCCACTCATCAATTTCACCAAGTCAACCTCAAAGTCAACCTTGGTCAATATTAGACCTAAAGAAGAAAATGTGAGCACAACTAATTTTCCTATGGGCCAAGGCCTCAACCCAAGCTAATCCGGCAACCATAATCCAAGAGAACATCAATACCCTCTGACTTTGAGTGGGGGATGACATGCAAGGGAAAATTTGGGAAAATCCCTAATTTGAATGCGACAAAAGAGAGGAATATGTGGAACTCCCTCCACATGTTACTCCTCTCCCCTTCCCAAGCCTTCATCTGACCTCCCAGTCAAGTTCTCAGTCAGATTCCAGCTCTGCTACATACAACTTGGCAGCTAGAAGGAGCAACCAAGGGAAAACATAGAGCCCCTTAATGACATCACTGGTTTAAGGCCTCCTCATCCCCAGTAAACCCTCTAGTTAGCTTCAAAATATGGAGATCAGTTAAAATCTTGCTTTGGATCAAAGGAATCGGTGGAGAATTGAGAAATTGGGCAAGCTCACCAAAGGAAGCAAAATCCATGGCCTGACCAAGGAATACCCATCGCCAAGCACATTTAGAGATCTATTTCTCCTTCTCTTCCTCTGTGCTAGATCCTTAGATCAACTAGGAAGAGGATCGAGCTCAATTGAACTTGGTTTCATTTAAATCAATGGATAAATTTCAAATTTGAAATCTCACCAAAAAACACCACTCCGACCACCCCATGTCGCCGGACCACTAACCATTGATGGCCATTTCCGAGAGGAAGGAGGTAGTGGAGTATATTGGTCATGTAATTTGAAAGGAGGGTCTAGTTCTTATTTATCTTAAGAGATCTTATTTAAGTTTTTCTTTAAAGTAATGTTATATAGATATGTATGCTGGGTGAGGAATAAAATCAAGCATTAACAGTGCATAAGAAAAATCACAGCACAACAGACAAAAGTGAAGTAAAAAAACAAACAAAACCAGATGACAAAGGATGTATAGTAGTTCCCCTCAACTGGGTACATCTACTCTTCTACCCACTGGTAGGAATCCACTATGAGGTTGTTGATAAGGTGCCCTCACACCAGGTGAGCTATTGATAAGGTGCTCTAACCAAACTGCAGGTTTTTGCTAAGGTGCCCTGTCACCGAGAGTTAACTTTTGAAGGGAGTTATAACCCTGTACAGGATGGGGTAAAGAAAGGAAAAAATAAAAGCAGAAATTATATTGTTCTTCTCTGTATAAGAAGACTCTTGAAGATCCTGGTTTGAAGTTGAATGGATCTGAGTGTGATGTTGAAGAAGGCTCCCCCTGTCTAATTAGAATTGATGACAGCTTGTGGATAGAGCTTCTCCTTTTAACTGCTTCTTCCTTCTCTTGCAGTGATGATCCTGAGCAAGTAATTGTGGTTTGTGTCTCAGGATATTTTGAATCTGCAGGAAGATGTTAGTACTGAAGAACAACAAAATAAGTTTTCTCTTTTCTGTCGTGTGTGTTCTGTATTGTGTGTACTGCTCTGTTTCTTTATAATCTGAGAGTCTTTGCTCTTAATTTGAATTCTTCTCCTGGGAAGAAGGAAAGAGCTGAGGTCTCCATCAATGCTTTGACTCCTCGAGAGGATAACCTGCCGTTTCTTTTCATTAAAGCAATTGCTACGGCTAATGCCATTGATTGATGTGCCACGTCTAAGAGACAGTAAAAAGAATATTAAAACTATTCAGAAAGGAATTCGTCGATCCCTGTTCTACATTTGTCAGGCTGGGCCCGCCATCTGATGTGCTGAGCAATTCTCTCTATCTTAGAATTCATAGACCGCTGAGATTTTTCTGACTGAATTCGTCGAGCGCATTTTGCCATTTGTCGAACGCTGTTCTTATGAGGATTTGCCGAGCGTTGGCTGTCTTGTTATTTGTCGAGCTCTGGCTGTTTGGCTATTTGTCGAGCTCTGGCTGTCTGGCTATTTGTCGAGCTCTGGCTGTCTGGTTATTTGTCGAGCTCTGGCTGTCTGGCTATTTGTCGAGCGCCGTTAGTCATTCGTCGAGCGCAGAGAACTTTTATTATGCTTAAGTATATTCTCTGATTCGATCACATCATATTTAATTTATGTTTACTTAGATTTCTTAATTGACCTAAATTATTAGATGACTTATTAATATAAGGATGGATTCTAACTCAAATAAAAAAGCTAAGGTTCCAACAATCTCCCCATATTTGAGTTGGGATCCTTAATCCAGATCAAAACTAGTGGACTGGTAATCTTAAAACAGCTTTTAAAATTTTCAATTGCAGCAGCTTATTTCTTGAAGTTAAAATTTTCAAATGCAGCAATCTTTGTATTTAGAGAGATTAAAATTTTTTTATACCAGTTGAAAGGGGTTTTGAGCTTCTCATTTTCTCTCTCACTTGGTTAATTTTATTATTCTAGAAGGATTTTAATATATGAGTTACTGCAGCTGTTAATGAATTGGAATGGAGTTTAATGGTGAGAAACTTATTAGTAATTAATTAGGAAGTTTCTTTAAATTTTACTAGAGCTGAAAGGTTTAGCATTTGAAATATATTAGTCTTTTTATTTCATTAAAATAAAAATTTGAAGGTTTTTGTTGATCATGATTAATTATTTTTCTTTAGAAATTTGTTCAAACTTTTTGGCCTGCATTTTGAGATTTCTCCCATTGGTTGTGCTTGCCATAGAAAATTTGTTTTTAAGAAAAATAGTCTGTTCTTCTGATGATTTCAAATTTTCTTGAAGTTTATTATTCTCAGGAGTTAGAAAATTTATATTTGTTAACTCTTTTAAAGGTTTATTTTCATATTTTATTAAGTCTGTAAATGTTAATTTATGATTAGTTTTATCTTGAGTAGAGGTAAAATTATAAGTTGGAGTTGCCTCAGTTACCTCAAGCTTTTCCGATTCAATTTCTGCATCTGGAATTTGAGATGAGCCTCCATATATGGCCATCATGCAGAAAGCTCTAGCTCTAAGTTCTTCTTCCTGTTCTTCTTCACTTAGATTTGTTGATGGTTCTGCATCAAAAATATAGTTAGTTGAAGAGATGGAAGGAGGTTCACGTTTTATTTCGACAGCTTTCTTTGAAGAGGATATATCAGCGCCAACATAAATAGGCCCTTTCATTGCTCTCGAAGGGGACTTGAGACCCATGGAGCTAGGTAATGCAGGTGTAACTGCCTTTGATGATATTAGGGGAGGTCCTGTCAAAATAAATTTGTAAGTTTCTTCATCTGTGGCATTTGCATATATCTTAATTCTATCTTGCCATAAAGTAGATCTATCTAGATTACAAACAAGTGGATCTGAAGATAAAAGGTCTTGTGTCATTTTTGAAAAACCCAAAAAAAAAATATAAGAACTAGGTGATCTTTGTGATTTCAGGTGTTAACCTGTGTGACAAATCAACCTTGCTTTGATACCAATTGAAAGGAGGGTCTAGTTCTTATTTATCTTAAAAGGTCTTATTTAAGTTTTTCTTTAAAGTAATGTTATATAGATATGTATGCTGGGTGAGGAATAAAATTAAGCATTAACAGTGCATAAGAAAAATCACAGCACAACAGACAAAAGTAAAGTAAAAAAGCAAACAAAACCAGATGACAAAGGATGTATAGTAGTTCCCCTCAACTGGGTACATCTACTCTTCTACCCACTGGTAGGAATCCACTATGAGGTTGTTGATAAGGTGCCCTCACACCAAGTGAGCTGTTGATAAGGTGCTCTAACCAAACTGCAGGTTTTTGCTAAGGTGCCCTGTCACCGAGAGTTAACTTTTGAAGGGAGTTATAACCCTGTACTGGATAGGGTAAAGAAAGGAAAAAATAAAAGCAGAAATTATATTGTTCTTCTCTGTATAAGAAGACTCTTGATGATCCTGGTTTGAAGTTGAATGGATCTGAGTGTGATGTTGAAGAAGGCTCCCCTTGTCTAATTAGAATTGATGACAGCTTGTGGATAGAGCTTCTCCTTTTAACTACTTCTTCCTTCTCTTGCAGTGATGATCCTGAGCAAGTAATTATGGTTTGTGTCTCAGGATATTTTGAATCTGCACGAAGATGTTAGTACTGAAGAACAACAAAATAAGTTTTCTCTTTTCTGTCGTGTGTGTTCTGTATTGTGTGTACTGCTCTGTTTTTGTATAATCTGAGAGCCTTTGCTCTTAATTTGAATTCTTCTCTTGGGAAGAAGGAAAGAGCTGAGGTCTCCAACAATGCTTTGACTCCTCGAGAGGATAACCTGCCGTTTCTTTTCATTAAAGCAATTGCAATGGCTAATGCCATTGATTGATGTGCAACAGCTAAGAGACAGTAAAAAGAATATTAAAACTATTCAGAAAGGAATTCGTCGATCCCTGCTCTACATTTGTTAGGCTGGGCTCGCCATCTGATGTGCTGAGCAATTCTCTCTATCTTAGAATTCATAGACCGCTGAGATTTTTCTGACTGAATTCGTCGAGCGTATTTTGCCATTTGTCGAACGCTGTTCTTATGAGGATTTGCCGAGCGCTGGCTGTCTTGTTATTTGTCGAGTTCTGGCTGTCTGGCTATTTGTCGTGCTATGGCTGTCTGGCTATTTGTCGAGCTCTGGCTGTCTGGCTATTTGTCGAGCGCTGTTAGTCATTCATCGAGCGCAGAGAACTTTTATTATGCTTAAGTATATTCTCTGATTCGATCGCATCATATTTAATTTATGTTTACTTAGATTTCTTAATTGACCTAAATTATTAGATGACTTATTAATATAAGGATGGATTCTAACTCAAATCAAAAAGCTAAGGTTCCAACATAATTGCTTAGGTTTCTAGAGGGAGTCCAAAATAGGAACTCCAGGTCAGGAAATCATAGCTAATGGCTGGAGTTTCAAGATGACATAATCATAATTGCCTCCACATGCCACTTGGCAGCTAGGATTTAGGGTTTAAAAAAATAAGAAATTAAAAAAAACATTAAAAAAAATAAATTAATAAAATGAAAGTGACAAATGACTTAGGAAAATTCTAATTTTCTGTCACATGATTAATTAGGTTATATTACACTTGTGGTAATTTTAATTGAATTTTTGAGAGTCATTTACCTTGGAAACTATCAAAATATTTCATTTGATGTGCATTTAGTAAAACTTGTGTATTTTATGAATTTAGCACAATTGGCATGAAACCTGTTAATGATACTTTGGCCATGCACACATTATGATGAAAATGATATGCCCTAGAAAAATTGGGATTTTTGGAGTTAAAAATCCTAGGTATATATATAATTAATTATGATTGTAGAACATAATTAAGTTAATAAAATAAAAGTGACCAAATGATTTAGCAAAATTCAATTTTATTGTCACATGATGTTTTAGGTTATGTTAAACCTCTCGCAATTTTATTAGTATTTTTGGGAGTCATTTACTTTGGAAAATATCAAATATTTGATTTGTCACACTTTTGTATTCTTGAAATGTTTGTGGCCTATATTATTTGGAAAATTCTAAATCTCTGGCTAGATTCTTACTAGAACATTACAAACCTATGGAAATTTCCTTAGTATTTCTGGATGCTTTATTTAAGTACATCATGTGTAATGTGATACTTTGGAATTAATATTTATTTTGTGGAAATTAGATATAGTATTTATGAAAAATCATGAAACTCTTTCAGTTGCCATATTTTATTAATTTATACCTCTACAAATTTATATGGAACATTTGATCATTTGGAACTAGTACGTCATGTGTAATGTGATGCTTTGGAATTAATATTTATTTATGGAAATTCTGGATTAGTATTTATGAAAAATCATGAAACTCTGTCAGGCAACATATTATATCAATTTGTACCTCTGGTAATTTATTTGGAACATTTGATCATCTGGAACTAGTATATCTTGTGTAATGTGACACTTTGGAATTAATATTTATTTGTGAAAATTATGGACCTTGTATTTATGAAAAATCATGAAACTCTGTCAAACACTATATTTTATCAATTTGTACCTCTGGTAATTTATTTGGATCATTTGATCATCTAGAACTAGTACTTCTTGTGTAATGTGACACTTTGGAATTAATATTTATTTGTGGAAATTATGGACCTAGTATTTATGAAAAATCTTGAAACTCTGTCAGGAACCATATTTTATCAATTTGTACATCTGGTAATTTATTTGGAACATTGGATCATCTCAAGGGCGGACCCAGGTGTGGACACGCTCGGGAACTTGGCCGAGCGTAAATATCGCGGAAATAGCATTAGGCACAGTGCCTTTTTCGCGATTTTCTGCTTGGCTAGGTCTGGCGATTTGGGATCGGCGAGGGCGGGCGATCAGCGTCGGGCGGGCGATCGGCGTCGGCATTGCAGGTTTGGGATCCGCTCTTCTTCTTCTTCTTCTTCTTCTTCCAACAGATTGTGCCTAAATCTAATTTCGCCTTGAATGTGCCTAAATCTGATTTTGCCTTGATTTAATTGTGCCTAAATCTGATTTCGCCTTGATTTAGTTGTGCCTAAATCTTTATCACCTTTTCACTCTTGATTTAATTGTTGCTATAACCATGTGCAGTGCATATGATTTATCTATTATGTGTTTTAGGTACACACTATTGTGTTGCTGTAATCCACTGTGAAGGGTCGATTTGGAGCTCCAATCGTCGAAGGAAACACGCGTCAAGGGTAACGACTCTTGTTTCCGGGTTTTCTATTTTACTTTGCTTAGGAGGGCCACCCACCTTCAATTGGAAGGGGTGTGTGTTTCCCTCGGTTCATTGCGAACCTTCCGGTCGATTGTGTTCGTCCCCGGCATATTTTTTGCATTAGTAATCCGACGTGCGATTCCGGATTTAGGCATGCTGTGTGAAGCCTACCCGTGGCGGTAAGCCTGGATCGGTGATATTTTTGATGTGCATATCGATTAGCTATAGGTTTTAGGCATGCTGTGTGAAGCCTACCCGTGGCGGTAAATGTCGTGATTATATTAGAGCATTAGAAATTGATCGAGTTGCTAAAGAGCTGGGTTGCGGGGAATTAGAAAGTGGCCGAGGGGCAAATCAACCCCTCGAATTAAAAAGACCAGGAGACACACGATGGAGTTCACACTTCAGAATAATTTTAAATATTATATGGATGTTCTCATCTATTATTGAAGCACTCGAGTTTATCAAAGTAGACGGATCAGATGGAAATCAAAGAGGAATGGCTAACAATCTAATTAAAAGTCTCTTGACTTTTAATTTTATATTCCTCTTGCATTTAATGAAAAATATTGTAGTCAAAACGCATGAGTTATCACAGGCATTATAGAGGAAAGATCAAGACATTGTTAATGCAATGAAATTTGTAAAGTTTTTAAAACAATTACTGATTAATTTGAGAAATGATGATTGTGAATGGATCACCTTTATGAGTGAAGTATCATCTTTTTGCAAAAAACATTGCATAGAAGTACCAAATATGGATGAAAAATATATTCAAACAGGAAGATCAAGACGTAATGCAAGAGAGATTACAAATTATCATCATTTTCGGGTTGAAATCTTCAATACAGTGCTCGATTGGACATTGAACGAGTTAAATGACCGTTTTAATGAAGTGAATACTGAACTGCTACTATGTGTTCATTGTCTTGACCCATGTGATCAATTTGCTTCATTTGATAAACAAAAGTGGATTCTTCTTGCACAATTATATCAGTCAGATTTTACACCACTTGAACTGCAAATACTGGAAGGACAACATTATATAGACATCATGGACATGCGGACTATGTCAATCGATACATTATCTAATTGTAAAGGAATCAATTTACATTTACAAGCATTAGTAGAGTTGAAAAAACAAGACCACTATCAATTGGTTTTCAGGCTTTTGAAATTGACATGCCTTCTGCCGGTTGCGACTGCCAGTGTTGAAAGAATATTCTCTGCCATGAAAATTATAAAGAATCATTTACGGAATAGAATGGGAGATGAATTGATGAATGACTGTATGATTGTTTATACTGAAAAAGATGTTGCTGATACTATTAGTAATGAGACTCTCATTACACAATTTCAAAATATGTGTCCACGAAAAGTGGCTTGTTGAGAGGTATGAAAATCTTACTTTAATTTAATAGTTTTATTCATTTTTTTTAATACTGTAATATTTTAATTCAAGTTAATATCATTTTCGCTAATTTTTGCAGGTCAAGCATATTTTACATATTATGACTTTGGAGCCTTTTATTTTCAATGTTTACGAACAAGGTATTATAATTTTATGTATTTTTGATAAAGGTTGCTCTTTATTTATGCTCAATATTTTGCTTACATAAGTATGTATGGGAAAAAAAATTTTGGGGGCGCAGCCCCCGAACCCCCGTTCAGGGGCCACTACCCCCCCCGAACCCCCCCCCCCCCCCCCCCCCCGAATATATATTAATTAAATTGTGCCCGTGCACCTTCAAAATCCTAGTTCCGCCCCTGGATCATCTGGAACTAGTACTTCATGTGTGAAACGACATGTAACACATATTTGGAGAATTTTTAATTATGGCCAATTTAATAAAAAAATTATGAATTTATGATCATTCCTTATTTGTGTCATGATAATCCTCTGGTATTAATTTTAAATCATTCAGCCAAGAAATAGTGATATTTACATCCTTGATAACATAACCAGTTCATTTTTTGTATTGGTCTACGATTAGCAAAATATCGAGGTAATGAACAGACCATTAAGAACACCTAGGAATTGAATGAAACATGGAACATATCTGTAGGACCATTTATATCAGCCCCTAAAATTTTTAGAATTTTTGGAGATCTTTTATCATATAGTTTGAACATTAATTTAGAATCATGTCGCATATTAAATGAATGAAATATTTGAGGTTTTCCCACCTTAGGAGATTATCAGAACAATTTATGGTGTTATTATGACCATTATGCATCACTAGAATAAATCTTGGGGCATATAGATAAACATTTTTAGGGTTTGCACCTCACATTGTGTATTGGAGATTAATGGTCAGCATCGTTCAAAAGAACATTTGCTTAAGGGGTAGACATTGGAAGTGACTATAAGAGTTGAACCTATCTAACTTAGTGCCAATTGGAGTTTCATGGACTTCTGGTTGAAGTCTCCGGGTAAGTCCTCAAGTGCTGCCAAGTGTGAGTATTTATGGACACTAAGGGGAGTCATTAGTATTGGAGTCCGACAAAAGACTGTCACTCCCCTAAAGTATCACAAGTCATCTTAGGATACTTCAAGAGTAATAATGAGAGTGGCCTTAGTAATGTGTAGTCACCAATACAAAGTTAATATCCTAGAAAGGGAGATTTGGGCTTCAGTTCATTGTATTTCCTAGTACCGATGCGAGCCCTTCACCGGGTAGCCCTTGGGAAGTCTAGGATTCACCATAAACTTATACGAACAACTAAACAATAGACAAGAGTAGTCTAAGTAGGTGAATATATGATTATGGATAATGTTTTGGTAACGCCATCCCGAGGTGAACGCTGGTATTGTTAAGTCGTTCTGAGGTGAACAAAGAAATGTCATCCCAAGGTGAACATAGGGATGTGGTTTGGTATTGGTAAGTCATTCCGAGGTGAACAAAGGAACGCCATCCCGAGGTGAATATAGGGATGTGGTTTGGTATTGGTAAGTTGTTCCAAGGTGAACAAAGTAACGCCATCCCGAGGTGAACGTATGGACGTGGTTTGGTATTGGTAAGTCATTCCGAGGTGAACAAGGGAACGCAATCCCAAGGTGAACATAGGGATGTGGTTTGGTAATGGTAAGATGTTCCAAGGTGAACAAAGGAACGTCGTCCCGAGGTGAACATAGGGGTGCGAATTGGTATTGGTACGACGTCCCGAGGTGAACAAATGGATGCCATCCCGAGGTGAACAAAGTGATGAAGGAAAGGTTTGTGCACACAGAGTCGTGTGTTAGTTACACTTGCATGAAGCATTACATATATATAACATTTGTAACATAACATTCATAATTGCAAATCATCATCATATAAATTAGTATGAGCTCTTTTATATGATGACTTATACTTCTGGAAACCTTAACTTATAAGTTTGTATGGGAATTCATATAAGTTAAGGTATGTTTCTGTGATGGTAAAATAGAACTTACTTTAATTTACTTGTGCCGCTTTTACCTTACTGTTTTACTTTGCTGCTTTACTCTACTACTTATTGTACCTCATTTTGGACATGTACTAGGCATAAGACCTTGCACTCTTTCTTTGTCCTCATTGTGGACTATCATTTTGCATTATAAAAATGATGTGATTGTGGACTCATACTTCTTTCAGTTTACTTCTTTTCACATAAATTGGCTTGTGATATGATCGTATTAGCTAGAAGGATCGACGTCAAGCGGTGGCGCTAACCCGTGAGTTGGTGTCACCATAAGGCGGCGGTTCTGGGAAAATGACACGGGTAACTCTCTTGTAAGAAGGAGGGGGGGGGGGGGGGGGGGGTCTTAAAAACTCACGTGTTAGTGGCTACCCTCACATGGTAAAAAATTATGTTACCAGTTTGTATGGGGAGTCATTTACTTTGAATATTAAACAACACCAATGTCTACAAGGTTTGTCTCTGACACTTTTTCCTAATTCTGCCTCTAGGTGGCGTAAATTTAATTTAAATCACTGCAAAATCGGCGACATAAAGGTAATAAACATTTCATTTCATTCTTCCTGGCCTGCAGGGAGACATCAATCTCTAGCCAAGAGACGAGATTGTCCCATCTTGGGCCATCTTCAGAGGGGATTTCCCAGCCACCTGAGCACTCTACCGGCCAGCTGCCACCACCACCTGCGCTAATGTGGTAGCTATCATTGGGTGGTGGTATGCCGACTGGTGGTGGCCAGAATATGGAGTAAGGGGAGGGGCTAATTGGCGCAAAACCGAGCTGATTTCTTCCTTGAGCCATGCTCGATTGAGCTTGATTCAAGCCTAAATGTTTCTAGATCTAGCACAGAGGGAGGGAGCAAGGAAGCCTGCCTGATTTGAAGCCATGTTCCTGGTGATTCTCTTGGGTTCCATTGCTTAAATCCTTTCTTGAGCTCCAATGGTGATCCCTCTCTCCAGTGGCTAATTCCTTCTCCAAGGATGGGGTTTCTTCCACTCTCGACTCACTAAAGGTGATGAAAGATCCAAATGGGGATGGGGAGTGCTACGTCTTAGATTGCCATTATGGCACCTCTCATCCACCTAATGAACAACCTTACCCCACTCCATCTATCCTCCTTTCCATGCTATTTGGGCTAGAATTTACTATGGCAGCTGAGAGAAGCCATGGGGAAGAGGAATTGGAGTACATGTGGAAGCTATTCCACAAAATCATGGTTTCTCTCTCTCAAATTGGAAATTTCTCCGAAATGCCCCCATGCATGGTACTTCTTTTGAATTTCAGGGGTGAGCCATGGTAAATAGCCACTTGGGGTGAATATTGGTCCATGAAATGATGTTTAGCCCATTTGAACTTGTTTGGGTGCACTTGACCCAAGGGGGTCAATTTGGGTTAAGTGCACTTGAGTTGACCCTAGGTCAAATTGTACCATGTGGCTGAGCCACATTGATGATCATGAGTCTATGGACACCTTCCAAGGTGAATCATGGCTTGTTGTGACCAATTTAGGGTCATTTGACCTAATTCGTTCAAATTGGGCAAACGGGGCCCAATAGTGATTTTGGCCTAATTCATGGACTTGGTTTGACCCAATGAGTTATTGGTGACCCATTGACCTCCCTTAGTGGTTAGGATGGCTTGGGTGAGGTCATATTGGCCATTTGAAAGCTAATTGACCCTAATTAGAGAGGTTTGACTTATTTAAGGCTAGGGTTGACTTTGGTCAACTTGTCCATTTTGATTGAACTCAATGAGTTGATTTGGGTCCATTGAACTCCCTTAAGAGTTGGGAGAGTTTGGGTGAGGCCAATTTGGTCATATATGAGCTTATTGACCATAATTTGAGAGGTTTGACCCATTTAGGGTTAGGGTTGACTTTGGTCAACTTGGCCAATTTGGTTAACCCCAGTGGGTCCATAGTGACCTATTGTTCTCCTTGAAGGTTCATGAGGGTCAAGGTGATATTATATTGACATATTGAAGCTCAATTGGTTAACCATAGGCTAGGGACCTAAAATTGTTAAATGCAGATCAAGGTGTTCTCATCAGATCACTTAAACTTCTAAGGCCATTTTGGGTAAACCTAGCCTTATGTCGTGACACTTATCATGACAAAATCCTCTTGCGGGCCTATAATTCCCAATAGATAAAGACAAAATTGCATCCCCAAAATTATGTTTGGGCCTACGGGGTTCTCACTTGTGGTAAACGAAAGTAAAAACTTCAGGCGGGTTAAGGTATACCTGATGTGTAGAGTCCTGGGTAATATTATTGCATGAGGTCCACGGACTCCCATGTATGCTCCTCCTGACTATGATTCGACCATAGGACCTTCACCAGCGGGAACTTCTTCCGCCGTAGAACTCGAACGTCTGTGTCATCGATCCAAATTGGCTATAAGCAGAACTAACGGTCGGATGCTACTAGTTCAAATGTATAAGTAATCTGCTGCTTTGGCTGAGGTAGAGCCCTCCTCAGTGAATAGACGTAGAAGACATCGTGTAGGTTTGCCAGCTCCTGTGGCAACTCTAGTCGGTAAGCCAGGGGGCCGATCCGCTCCAGGATCCTATAAGGATCCATATATAAAGGACTGAGCTTATTAAGTGTCTGCACCCGTGTGAGACCACGCACTAGATGTATCTTTAAGAAAACTATGTCTCCCACCCGGAACTATACCTTATGGTGATGCGCAACGTAATACTTGACCTGTCTTCTTTGAGCCTCCAGCATCCGCTCATGTATCATCCATACCTGAGCATCTGTATCCTCCGCTTATTCTGATCCCAGCGCTTTCAGATCCTCATCCTGGACCCAAGATAGCGGGGTCCTGCACCTTCGGCTGTATAATGCTTCATAGGGAGCCATATCGGTACTGGATTGATGGTTGTTGTTGTAAGAGAACTCGATAAGCAGCAACAATCTCTCCCACGGCTCCCCACTATCCAGGATGCAGAGTTATAGAAAAACATCCATCATCCTGATGGTACGCTCCGTCTGGCCATCCACCTGAGGATAGAAAGTGATGATGAAGGTCAATCGAGATCCCACATAAGCCTAGACTGCTCTCCATTCCCTAGATGTGAATCGGCTGTCCCGATCTGTCACGATCGATCTAGGAACTCCATAGTATCTCATGAACTGCTTCACAAGTAACCGCACCAAGGTACCAAACAGAGCGTCCTTCCTGATGAGAATGAACCTAGCAACCTTTGTCATCCTATCCACGATCACCCATATAGAATCATGTCCGGAGCGGGAGCGAGGTAACCTATGTACGAAGTCCATAGAGATGTCCTTGAACATCCAATCCGGCCCTGACACTGGCTGTAATAATCTTCTTGGTCTCTTGCACTCGGATTTCACCCGCTGTCAGGTTTCATAGTGCATGACAAAGTGTGCAATCTCCTTCTTCATGTCGGGCCAGTACATCATTCTCCTCAAATCCGCTGTCATCCTGGAGATCCCCGGGTGCATTGAATATCTGCTACAATGTGCTTCTGCCATGATGTCCTCCCGGATCCTATCCCCCGCTGGTATATATATTCGTCATCGAAAGTAAACGAGATCATCACGCAAAGAAATGTCTCCTGAAGAGCCTGTCTCCACGGCCTAAAACACCAGCTCCAATGTTGCTTCCTGCCTTTGCCCAAACGCGATGTGGCCCCCTATATCACAAACCATGTTCATCAAAGCCATGTACTCCGCATATAACTCAGGGCCAGCCTTGGACACCAGAGTGATATGTATGTCCTTCAGCACCTGCACCTGCTCCATGGACATTAGTCGGGGCTCCGGATCGGATGTGCTTGCTCTCCTGCTAAGTGTGTATGACACGGAGTTTTCCTTTCTATTGTGGTAGTGCATGATGTACTCATAGTCACAAAGAAACTCCACCCACTACATCTGCCTGAGATTCTGGTCCTTCTGCGTATCCACATACTTTAAATTCTTGTGATCAGAGAAGATATCGTAGTGAACACCATACAAGTAGTGCCTTTAGACCTTCAACGCAAATATCACCGCTCCCAGCTCAAGGTCATGCACCGTAATTCAGCTCGTGCTTCTTCAGCTGGCGGGAAGCATAAGCAATGGCATGGTTATGCTGCATCAGCACGACACCCATCCACTGGTATGATGCATTGGTGTAGACTAAAAATCCTTCCTTCCTAGATGAAAGAGCAAGGATTGGTGCAGTAGTAAGTCTGTCCTTCATCTCTTGGAAGTCTGTTTCACACCGTAGCGTCCACACAAATGGCATGTCCTTCATCATCAGAGATGTAAGTGGGAGGGCAATCCTGGAAAATCCTTCCACGAACTTCTGGTAATAATGGCAAGTCCTACAAAACTCCATACATCAAAAGTTGTCTTTAGTTGAGGTCAATACCGCACCGGATTAATCTTCACCGGGTCCACTGATAATCCTGCTTTGCTGATAACGTGGCCCAGAAATGCAACCTCCTTTATCCAGAACTGGCACTTGGAAAAATTAACAAAAAGTTGATGCTGCCTCAACATCCCCAATAATAGTGCTAGATGGCAGGCATGCTCCTCCCTGGTCCTCGAATAAATCAAGATATCATCGATGAATACTATACTGAAGACATCCAAGTAGGCCTCGAATACGCAGTTCATCAAATTCATGAACGCAGAAGGGGCATTCGTGAGTCCAAATGGCATCACTGTGAACTCGTTCAGGCCATACCTAGAAATATCCTGATCAAATTTAGTTTAGAAAACCAGTGCGCTCCTTCCAATTGATCGAACAACTCATCAATCCAGCAAGGGATAAGTGTTCCGCACTGTCATTCGGTTGAGCTCCTTATAGTCGATGCACAACTAGATAGTCCCATCCTTCTTCTTTACGAATAACACCGGGGCTCCCCATGGTGATGAGCTCGGTCGGACGAACCCTGAGTCTAGCAGCTCCTGCAACTGGGTATGGAACTCCTCTAGCTCCTTTGGGACCATACATTATGGTGCTTTGGATACTAGTCTCACTCTCGGTACCAATTGGATATGGATGTCAGTGTTCCTGTGCGGGGGTAGTCCCAACAATTTCTCTGGAAATACATCAGGGAAATCTCAGGACACTAGATGTAAGCTAGGGAGGCCTCCGCCTCCACCGTCTCAAAGCAAATCAGATATACATTGTCTCCCTACAAATGGGCCTTAATGGCTCGAACGAATGAGAGTAAAGCACAAGAAATAGGTGTAATACCTTCAAAGACCACCTCTGTGTCTCCGCATCTCAGATTGATCCACCTTGTCGGACAGCCAATCTGGGTATGATGCCAGTGGAGACAACTCATCCACAAGATCAAGTTAAAATCTGGCATCCTTAGAATCATGGTCGGGGTCTCGAAGGGTCTATCTCCAATGACTAGCTTCTTGTTGCACTTGGTGGAGGATACCATCTCGGATCCGTCGGGAAGTCGCACTCCCCTGGTGATTCCTAGGAAATGTTGAATGCCATCTAGGTCCTCCACAAAGTTCTCAGAGATGAACGAGTGCAACGCCCCTATGTTAAATACAGTGTGGGTGGGTTTGCAGAAGATAAACACTATGCATGAAGAGTTGTATAATTTGGGTAGCTAAATTCTCTACCTCTAGCAACTCAATATCAAATATATAGTTTAGGAGTTGAAATTGAAATTTACTAGAGTACCTGCAATGACCTCCTCAGGGTTCCTAGGCTAAGCAAGATCCAGAGCGTAGAACTGATCCCTAGTTGGTCGGCAATCTCCTCCATGAAATCCTCAGCCTCGACCACGTCCTCGGCCACGGCCTCTGAACTGCTGTGTAGGTGGGGTAGCAGGTGGTGGTGGAGGATTCTCAATCTCTGGGGGAAATGGGCCCACATGTGGCCTGGCTGGTGGCACTGGATATACACTGGTGGAAGGTGTGCCCCATTGGCCTGCCTGTGTGGCTCTTAGATCTGCATTGGATGAGGAGCAAGTATAGTTGGGGGCCTCTGCTCCTATCTGAAATCCAAACGAGGTAGTCCTCCACCTCTACGGTGCTTCACAAATTTGCCCCACTGCTGAGGGTGTCCTCTGCCTCTATTCCCACCCCTGATCACCATATCATATGCTTGTCTCTTAACCCTGCTCCAAACAATGAGGTGGTACGCCTCCAACTTCTTTGTCGTCTCAATGATCCATGCTAAGCTGGAATCTGCCAAAAATAAGAGGGCTTTTCTTAGGTCATCATGGAGGCATCTGTAGAATCTCTTGGCGTAACCAGCATCATCCGGCTGGTAAGAATCAGCAAAGCGGGAAAGATGGGAGAACTCCCGCTGGTACTCCAGAACTATCTGGGTTCCCTGCTTCAGCTACAGGAACCGCTCCTCCAACTCATCTCTCACATTTTGAGGTACAAAATGCTCTAGCAGTGCCTCCTCAAACTCCTTCCATGTAATATCAGAATACTCATACCCCACATAGGTGGTGTCCATGATGGATTTCCACCAACTCTTCGCATGTTACTCTGGGGAAGAAATAGCTAAGGATACTTCCATGTTAACTGGGTAGTGTATCCCAGCTAACATCTCGTGGATGGTGTCCAACCACTCATTGGTCCATAATACAGACTCTGTCTCGGTGAAAGAGGATAGGGAGAGGCCTCAGAAAGCACTCAACTAGTTTGACTCAGGATTCGGCTCCTGGGTCGGGGCCTACATCCAGAAAGCCTGAAGGATGGCTATCAATGTCTGCCCCAACTCTGACTACTGAAATGGAGTGGGAGATGGATGGGGAAAGAATGACAGCCTGAACAGGAGGTAATGCATCCTGTGGGGCAGGGTTTTTTGTAGGCTACATAAGAAAACAATATTATGTCAAAAGGTTAGCCAAAATATCTCATCACTAGTGGACAATTTAGTGTGATTTCTCGTATGGTAATGCGCAAATCTTAGCACACCGCTATAGGCGGTAGTAAGACTGCGGCACGAAACGGCAGTGTACCGATCGTTCAAGTAATATAAAATGGGAATGAATCCCCAAGTGTCGATCTCAAAGGAACACAGTAAGGTGGAATTTATTATCGAGGAAGGGCTTGAGATTGAAGTCCTTTCGAGCGGATGGATGCGGAAATGGGGGATTTGGTTTGTGGAAAATAAAGAAAACAACTTAAACTACTCCTATGCAATGCCGCTATGCAATGCTTCGCTTGGCGGGATGGAGACTAGGCAGGCCTTGAGCGTGCTGCGTCGCAAGGGCGGATGGACGAGTAGGCAAGCGGAATCGAACTGTGCAGGCCTTGAGCGCACTGCTTCGTAGGGCGAATGGATTACATGGGCCGCTATGCCACGCTTCGCTAGACGGATGGAAGAGTAGGCATACGAATGGAATGGAGAGAACGGCGAAATGAGGGTCGCAAGCACCTCTTCGCAAAGCACACCACTAATAATTGTTAGGGCGGCACAACACAACCAACAATACACACCACAAGGCACACCTCAAAATGATAAGCAAGAATACCCAAATCACATAGACATAATCAAGTATAAATGCTAATAATCAAAACACACTTCATCAAACATATAAGAAATCCAACTAAGCTATCACTACAAGGGGAGGTGAGTGTGCGAAATCGATCGACTCCGAAGTCTTGTTGAGGGTTCACGGAAGTAATCGTCGGGTTGTCAATCCGCGTCCAAGCTCAGTCCTCAACTGCGTCCGGGGTAGAGAGAGCTGTCACTACTCTCCAATGGACCCGTCTTCTTCGTGTCACGAACCGGTGGAATGATCGCACAAGCTGCTCCGATCTTGAAGAAGAAGGCTAAGTTGATTCCCTTCTTGAAGCTCTTGGATGAAGGAGATGGCCGAGAGGAAGCTCCGGCGAGGATTTGGTGTTGAAAGTTTGCCCGGAGCTCCTCCCTAAGGTGGGCAGTGAAGAAGGAGGCGAAACCCTGCAAAAAGGGCGGAAAACGGCGGAGCTGGGCGGAAGAAATGCGGGATCCTGACCTAATTCGCGAGCAGGTCAATTTATAGGCGTTGGAATAAACAGTGCGCACGGTCATTGGCGCACGACCAGTGGTCATGCGCGCTGGAATTTGGTGATCGTGCGCCTGCCTGGGCGGAGCCTGCAATGTAAGAAATTTATAAAATACCATGTTCGCACGACCAGTGGCGCACGACTAGCGGTCGTGCGCATTATCGTAAGTGGTCGTGCGCATTGGTCAAGACAGAACTCATAAAATGGGGGTTAAGTGCGCACGATCAATGGTGCACGACCAGTGGTCGTGCGCAATAGAACCAGTGATCGTGCGCAGTGTTCCTGTACAGAATTGTACCGGGAACACCTGCACGACTCATGTTCCGGCATACAACACCAATCAAGCCACTGAAGGTGGCACTTAACAATGCATGAAAACTAATAACGAAGATAAACAAGAAATAACACCAAAACGGGCCTAGAAGTGCACATAGCATGGAATAACAAATATGAGCGAAAACATGCCTAAAATGTAGTGCATAGACTAGAAAATCGGCCCAGATGAGTCCATATATGTGTATATAATTGGGACTCATCACACCCCCAGACTTACCTGTTTGCGCGTCCCGAGCAAACAAATTCTTAGCGAACGGGGAAAGAAAAGTAGATGGCTTAAAATTACAATACAGAGTACCATGCGAAGTCGCATGCTCACGTGTATGAGAAAATAGTAGAGAAGATTTTTGATTATATAAACAGTTTATATATTTCTAAAAGAGTAAAAGCCTATTACAACTACTCAAAATGGTGAACAACGGTGAATCATTTGGTCAAGCATACGGAGAAAGTAAACTAAGCGCTGAGACGAGCATTGCTCAAGATCGGGATGCGGGACAAACTCCACTGAAATCCATCAGTGTCGGTGACCATAAGCTTGCCCGGTCACATTCTCCCCACGACACTAGATTGGTTCAAGGCGTGAGTCAGTAGGACTTTCAGGTTTTAATTGAGGCCTGGGTTACGGTGAGGTAAACAATGATAAACAAAATGGCTTATAACACATAACCCAAATGAGCTTTAAAAGTAACTACCCGCGCACCAAATCGAATGCAAATGAACCACACCCCCAAACTTGGACTTTTGCAACATAGGTGTGTGCACCGCCTACTCCCAATACATAATTTTTTCTACATGATATTTCAATAAAACTCATTTTTCTTTTTTTCTCTTTTCCTTTTCATTTTTTTTCTATCTTCTTTTTCTTGTCTTTTTTCTTTCAGCAAAATTTTCAAATGAGCATATCCACAGATTCACATAATAAACACCACAATCAACACCCCCCACAATGTAAATAAAACTACAACTAAAGCTCAGATTTGGGTGTGCGACTAGGTTAGGCTTTTAGGCTTTGGTGAGATATATGTGGAGCTGAATCAAGAAAAGGGTAGGCACAAAGGGGATAGCAAGGGTAGACTAAAGGCGTGAAATAAAGGTTCAACCGGGCCAAAATAATGGCCTACGTCATTCTCACGCACTAGAACTATCATATGCCAATGCTTCAAGAATCGCTTGGGGCAAGTTCTAGCCACTGAGAAAGATTCTCCTTTCTCCCAACTCAAGCAATACGAGTCTAGCGATCGTTTACACACATCCCTATGCTACCGTTTGATTCCACCGGATTCACCATTTGAGTAGAGTAAACAACATTTACACTAATAGAAAAAAATATAAAACCATAAGTATAAAGAGAAGTCTAATCTACACAAATTTCTATGCAACCGAGCACTCGACTAGGAGCACTACTGGAGTCAACATTTTACTCTGCTACATAGTCCTAAGCCATCACCTAGACTTTCCCACATAAGCAGAAGAATTAAATTCACTATAGAGCACGCATACAGACGAGTACGCGCTCAAGTGGGTGTTGTGGTGTGCAATGAAAATGAACAACAATTTCCAATAAGCTAAAATAAAAGTACTTCTAGCATGCTATGCAAGAGTGCACGTGAGTGGGTACAAAAACTGCTCTCCCTCAGACTTAAACTAAACAATCCACAAAATATATGACATGAATATCAGAAAAGGCTAGGGAAAGAGAGTACCCAGTGCTCAGAAATGAGCACACGAGAAGATTGGCGTGTAAGCTAAAATGAGCCGCAGCATCCGCCATCCAGAAAAGATACCTGTAGGGGTCAGCTCCGCAAAAACAAAAGAAGAAGATAAACTAAAATAAACTACAGCTAACTAAGCAGGATTGAATAAAATGAAA
Source organism: Dactylorhiza incarnata (assembly GCA_033032865.1). Lineage (NCBI taxonomy): Eukaryota > Viridiplantae > Streptophyta > Magnoliopsida > Asparagales > Orchidaceae > Dactylorhiza > Dactylorhiza incarnata. The sequence goes on from JAWHQI010000039.1 coordinate 13,583,743, forward strand.
TGCATGAGAAAGTAAGATAACTACTGGGGTTATTGTCATCCCAGCACGACTTATTCAAAAACTAAAGGTTCTAGCTAATGGGCGTATGGAAGAAGAAGGGGACAGGTAACTGGCCTAATATCCGTGTCGGTAGCGGGTACCGATACGGTGATAGAACAGTCACTCCCTACCTAAATAAAAATACCTGTTCTTCACAGGTAGGGAAAGCAGAAAGTAAGAAGTGGAGGAGGAGTCCTCCTCACTATTCTCACCAAAACATCCTTGCCTAGCAAGGTGTCGTCAACAGGGAGATGGCGGGAGGAAAAGGCAATGAGTGGAGCTTCCTCTACGGAGGGGGAATCAACCTCCTCACATAAGAGGATGCTCTTATCATTGACTTGGGCAATATGCACCAAATCCTCCTGGGGTACCTGTGAAGACTCAACCTGCACAGGCTCGGATGAAGAGGAGGGATCGAGAAATAAACAAGACGAAGAACATAAATAATCAAAAATCGGGGGAGTGGTCCCGGTATCACTCCCATCAGGTTGGGGAAGTACAATAATGTTTGCATTGTCATCAATGCTACAAGATTCAGCGGGATCAACAGTGGCCAAGCTAGAGATTTGGACTTCCTCCACCGGTGCTGAGGAAAACTCCTCTTCACCTGGAAGGTTGTCCTCCTCCATAGGAACAGGCATGACACTAAAGTCACCAGCCTCCTCTTGCGACACATCATCAACAATGTCGTCAGAGACGAGTGTAGTATGCACAATAGGGAGAGGAATAGTGCTCGGATAAAAGTCGAGCACCGATTCCTCACAAAGAATCGAATCCACTAGGGGTGGTGGATGCACTGGGAGAATAGGCTCAGCAATGTCGGTGCATAGATCAGCCACACATCTGGTGACTGTGTCAACACCATACCCTTCAAGATGTGAAGGTGGCAAAGACACAAAATCGGATGTTGAAGGTGTGCCGCCAGAGATAGGATTCGGGACGATCCAGATATCTGGCTCATCATCCTCGTCCAATTGGCGAAGATACTCGGCACAGTCCTTCAAGACATGATCAGTGCTCCAACAAAACCGGCATTGCCTAGCGGGCTTCTTTGGCACAGCGGGTGCTGAAGCCAAAAAGAAGTAAGACGGTAAAGGCTCAGCAGAGTAGCCATAAGACTTACGCGCACCATATGGAGTACCCGATGAAGTCGGTGCTCTATATGCTGGGCGAGAAGAATTATGCCCACCATTCTCCGTAGGGCATTCATCACTAGAGTGGGAGGTAGCTCTACACCAACGGCAACAGATATTAAGATGTGCCCACATAGTGTGAAGATAATACGATTCAAAATAAAAATGCTATTGTGCAAAATACTACACCTAACAAAAATTACTAAAGCAACCTAATATAAAATAGGAAACATAATACGAGGAAATAAAACAAAGGAATGCAATTTACAAAAGGACGGGCTTCTCTCTCAGATTCTCTCTCTCCAGAAAGCTCACACGACTGTGTTCCCCGGCAACGGCGCCAAAAACTTGATGGCGCAAATCTTAGCACACCGCTATAGGCGGTAGTAAGACTGCGGCACGAAACGGCAGTGTACCGATTGTTCAAGTAATATAAAATGGGAATGAATCCCCAAGTGTCGATCTCAAAGGAACACAGTAAGGTGGAATTTATTATCGAGGAAGGGCTTGAGATTGAAGTCCTTTCGAGCGGATGGATGCGGAAATGGGGGATTTGGTTTGTGGAAAATAAATGAAAACAACTTAAACTACTCCTATGCAATGCCGCTATGCAATGCTTCGCTTGGCGGGATGGAGACTAGGCAGGCCTTGAGCATGCTGCGTCGCAAGGGCAGATGGACGTGTAGGCAAGCGGAATCGAACTGTGCAGGCCTTGAGCGCACTGCTTCGTAGGGCGAATAGATTACATGGGCCGCTATGCCACGCTTCGCTAGGCGGATGGAAGAGTAGGCATACGAATGGAATGGAGAGAACGGCGAAATGAGGGTCGCAAGCACCTCTTCGCAAAGCACACCACTAACAATTGTTAGGGCGGCACAACACAACCAACAATCCACACCACAAGGCACACCACAAAATGATAAGCAAGAATACCCAAATCACATAGACATAATCAAGTATAAATGCTAATAATCAAAACACACTTCATCAAACATATAAGAAATCCAACTAAGCTATCACTACAAGGGGAGGTGAGTGTGCGAAATCGACCGACTCCGAAGTCTTGTTGAGGGTTCACGGAAGGAATCGTCAGGTTGTCAATCCACGTCCAAGGTCGGTCCTCAACTGCGTCTGGGGTAGAGAGAGCTGTCACTACTCTCCAATGGACCCGTCTTCTTCGTGTCACGAACCGGTGGAATGATCGCACAAGCTGCTCCGATCTTGAAGAAGAAGGCTAGGTTGATTCCCTTCTTGAAGCTCTTGGATGTAGGAGATGGCCGAGAGGAAGCTCCGGCGAGGATTTGACATTGAAAGTTTGCCCGGAGCTCCTCCCTAAGGTGGGCGGTGAAGAAGGAGGCGAAACCCTGCAAAAAGGGCGGAAAACGGCGGAGATGAGCGGAAGAAATGCCGGATCCCGACCTAATTCGCGTGCAGGTCAATTTATAGGTGCTGGAATAAACAGTGCGCACGGTCATTGGCGCACGACCAGTGGTCGTGCGCGCTGGAATTTGGTGATCGTGCGCCTGCCTGGGCGGAGCCTGCAATGTAAGAAATTTATAAAATACCATGTTTGCACGACCAGTGGTGCACGACCAACGGTCGTGCGCATTATCGTAAGTGGTCATGCGCATTGGTCGAGACAGAACTCATAAAATGGGGGTTAAGTGCGCACGATCAGTGGCGCACGACCAGTGGTCGTGCGCAATAGAACCAGTGATTGTGCGCAGTATTCCTGTACAGAATTGTACCGGGAACACCTGCACGACTCCTGTTCTAGCATACCACACCAATCTAGCCACTGAAGGTGGCACTTAACAATGCATGAAAACTAATAACGAAGATAAACAAGAAATAACACCAAAACGGGCCTAGAAGTGCACATAGCATGGAATAACAAATATGAGCGAAAACATGCCTAAAATGTAGTGCATAGACTAGAAAATCGGCCCAGATGAGTCCATATATGTGTATATAATTGGGACTCATCATATGGCCACACCATTGCATCCTCCGCTAGTTTGTCCTCAAACTAAGCTCAAGTTGGGTGGCCTAAGGTTTGTAGAGTTCTCTAACTTGGATCGAAATTTGGCTAAGCTGATGCCAGTAGGTAAGACCCCATTTTTTGCTTTCGTTTTTTAGGTCTTACGCCCAGAACCGTCGCCTTACGGTGACAACAACTGATGAGTAGTAAAATATATGTATTTTTAGTATAGTTATTAGTATATTTTAATTAATATTGTAAATTTTTTATGTAAATTAATGAATAAATTACTTGTTTTATTATTTTTGTTACTAACTTAGCTTTATTTTTGTTTTTGTAGATTTTTGCAATTTTTGTCAAGTAACGCCCCTGAGTCATGCCCATGACCAGAAGACACGCCCGTGACCCTAGGGCGTGTAAAAATAATATTTTTCCTATAGATAGGATGGCTCGGCTGAAGGAAATTTCATCCAAATTTTGAGTGCTTGTTAGTGTTTTCTGAGTTCTTTTGAGTGATTGTGAGTTTTCCTTTATGCAATTCAGTTTAAGTTCGTTTGTAATTTTCGCTTTTCTAGTCTAGTTGTAATGCTTATTTTAGAAATAAAATGTTGTTTTTCTCATTTGGATCATTTTCATTTTCAATTTATGCAAGTGTGTGTGTGTGTGTATGAGTATAACTTTATTGCTTTCATAACTTAGGTTTATTGCTCTCATAATTTAGGTTAAATGCTTTTGAAAAATAGTTTATCATTTTTTTACGCTTTATTTATCGCTTTGGTTTAAACACTTTCTCTCGATTCAGTCATTTTATTACAAGTAGAGTGCGTCCGTATATGAGATAGTGTTTTTCTTTTTTTGTAACTTAGCTTTATTTCAGTCCTTATATAACTGTTTATACCACCCCCATCTTGAATAAGGGGCTAATTTCCTTTAACACTTATTTAAGACGGTTGGGACGGATATTATTTCTGCACTTTTATATGTCTTTTATTTCTATACCACCCCCGTCCCGGATGAGAGGCTAAGTTTCTTTAGCGCTTGATTTAGACGGTTGGGATGGATACTATTACTGCTTTTATATAAGTCTTTTTATTTCCCTTTTTCGCACTTATATCCGCTTATAAAATTATAAAAATGTATTTTCTTAATTATGTCATCTCCATTCTGATGAGTGGCTAATTTCCTTTAGCACACGATGTCAAAGAGCATTGAGACAAATAAATAGTTTTCTAAAAAAATTAAACTTCTCTTTCTAAAAATAATTAAACAAGCTTAAGGTTTACCTGAGAATAACGTTGAGTGGAGCCACATAATCGATGTGTGGTTTTGATTTCCATTTCTGTACACTAGTTAGCCGAGAAGCTCGTGCGTACGGAATGACCGCTCACGGGTAAAGAGAAGTGCGCTCTACCCTCGAGAGAGGATGAAGTAAGTCTCCCGAATTGGAAGTAAAAACCCAATAACGGGGTTCACAACATAAAGCAAATATTAAGAAGATTCAATTATAGAACGAGAGTTCGGTCGAATATTCATAATCTCAGGTGGGCATACCCTCGAGAGAGGAGCGTTCATAATTATGGAACCTCCACGGCCAAGCCGTTTTAACGTTTTGAAAAGTCATCACTTTTATTTCTAAGAAAGACAATTTTCGTCTCAAGGTAATTCGACATCGGGCGCTATTTATTATCATTGTTTAGAACTCTAGTTATACGCTTATTATCGTTCGCTTTTAAAAACCCACACTAAAAACTTATTCTGATAAAATAATAGTTCGTTCCTCAAAGTAGTGTAATCAACACGATCCGCGAAAATATACGACCTCGATATTTTCTAAAACAAAATTTCCTGTATTACTCATGATAAGGTATACTTGCCTTTATTATATGATTAATTTGGATTAAAATTTAAACAAACACTTTTCAAATCCGGAACTTGCAAAACTCTCCTTTGCTATTTTAAAAATCAATAGAATTCGGCATTGTAGTCAGGGTGTAATCGTCAATATTTTGAAAGAAGAAAAATACCGTTACTTCTATCTTTTGATAGGATAACGGTTAGTTTCTCAAAGTAAGAATACTTGCGAAACTCTTTGAAAACACCCGCCTAACTCTAATCTCGTCATATAAAGGTTTCGCAAACCATAACCAAATTAAAAAAAAGAAATAATCCGAAAAAATCATCAAGTTTTTGGCGTCGTTGCCGGGGACTGTAGTGTTGTTATTTTGAAAAAAAAGGAATTACTATTACTTTTATCATATATATTAAATATATAATATAAAAAATATAAATAAAAATAGAAAAAAAATATAGAAAAAAGCAAAAAATATATCATTTTTATTATTAGTATATGACCCGAGGAAACTCCTCGGACGATTCGAATATCCCTTTTGACCCGAAATTGAGCGCACCCTTCGTGAGCGCCTCCGACTTCGTGATCAAAACTTACTCGAATTTCCCGAAGAGTCTGTCGGGGATACTTACACTGAACCTATGTCCGATCAAATTCCAGATGTGGCCCCGCCACGGACCATGGCATATTATGCCAGGCCAAATTTGGAAGATACTGGATCGGGTATTACATGCCCAACAATGGCTAATAATAATTTTGAAATAAAATCTAGCATCATTCAAATGGTACAACAGTCAGTACAATTTGACGGTTTTGCCAGATGAGGATCGAAACTTACATCTTTCGAATTTTTTGGAAATCTGCGATACTTTCAAAATTAATGGCGTTATTGATGACGCTATTCGTTTATGCTTATTTCCATTTTCGCTATGGACGAAGGCAAAAGCGTGGTTAGCTTCTCTTCCCAGAGGATCCATAACCACGTGGGCCCAATTGACAGAACACTTTTTAACTGAATATTTCCCCAATCTAAAATGGCTAAACTGGGCACATATATCGCCTCTTTCGTTCAATACGATTCTGAGTCGCACTATGAGACTTGGGAGCATTTTAAAGAGTTCTTGCGTAGGTGTCCTCATCATGCGCTGCCGTCCTGGCTGCAGGTCCAGACATTTTATAATGGTTTAAATTTCTCAACATGATAGATGATCGATGCGGCCGCCGGGGGGACGTTAAACAACAAAACCCCGGAGGCCGCCCAAGCTCTGTTCGAGGAAATGGCCATGAACGCCTATCAATGGAATGGGCCTAGATCATGCCCTACTAAACCAACTGGGATATATGAAGTGGATGCCACTTCTCACTTAGCCTCTCAAGTCGAAAGGTTAAGTAAACAAGTGGCGGAGATGACTGCTTCCTCCTCCACTCCCGCTTGGCTTAATAATAATAATACTTTTGTCGAAGAAACTGTAGATTACGTAGGCAACCCAGTTAGGCCCCCCTTCAACCCTAATAACAATCCGTATAGTAATAATTATAATCCGGGTTGGAGGAACCACCCAAATTTTTCCTGGAGCAATCCTAATAATGCTCAGAGGCCCCCAATTGTAAATCCGCAAGGATTTCCAAACGGATTTCAGCCTCCACCTCGAAAACCTTCACCGCTCGAAGATATTTTTGCTAAATACGTTGCGTCCACTGAATCAAATATTCGGAATATTACCGGATCGATTAGAAACTTGGAAAATCAGGTGGGACAGCTGGCAAAGATGGTCTCTGAGCGGCCATATGGAACTCTACCAGGGAACACAGAGCCAAACCCCCGAGAAAATTCCAACGCCATAAACCTTTGCAGCGGCAAGGAGGTAACCTCCCCAAAACGGGTTGAGCCCAAGGTACATGTTTCGACACCGACCCCTCCACCCCCTCTCTCAATAGATTATACAACGAGTATTCCGAGTGTGCCAAACATTTTTAGCCCGTCCCTTCCTTATCCCTCGAAAATAAACAACGAGCGGAAGGACGAGCATTATAAAAAATTTCTACAAATTTTAAAACAAATCCACATAAACGTTCCTTTCTACGAGGCACTCTCCCAAATGTCGAAATACGCGAAATATCTTAAAGAGTTTCTTTCTAATAAAAAGTTACTCGAAGATGTTTCGCGTGTTTCCCTTAACGCGGAATGCTCGGTTGTCCTCCTTAACAAATTGCCGCCAAAACTGAATGACCCGGGACGATTCTCCATCCCATGCCTCTTCGGCAATATGTTAATAAAGTATGCTCTAGCGGACTTGGGAGCTAGCATCAACTTGATGCCTTTCTCCCTTTTCAAAAAACTTGATTTAGGCATCCCGAGTCCGACAAAAATGAGCATCCAACTCGCGGATCGCTCGGTAAAGTACCCAAAAGGGGTAGCGGAGGATGTTCTGGTCAAGGTCGACAAGTTTTTCTTCCTGGTATACTTTGTCATCCTGGACATCGAGGAGGACGCCGAGGTACCTATTATACTTGGTCGCCCCTTCCTAACAACCTCCCGCGCTTTAATAGATGTAAGTAACGGCCGCCTCCTCCTTCAGGTTGGAGTCGATGAAGTTACTTTGCATATCAACCCCTCCATGCGGAACTCACTATCGAATGATGATTCCTGCTTTAATTTGGAATCCGCGTTTGAGGATGAGTGTTGTTCTCTTTCGAAATTGTTATCTTTAATGATAAATGATTCGGATTTGGCAAATCAACCTCCCTTAGATGAATTGCTGCCAGATTCGCCCTTCGAGCCTTTCGATTCAAAAGAGTTAAAAATCTCCACATCCTATGAAGAACCCCCGGTCTTGAAGCTTAAGCAACTCCCCGACCATTTAAAATATGCTTTTCTAGCCGCGAACTTAAAACTTCTGGTTATATTATCATCTACTTTAACCGATTCGGAAACACCAAATTGCTTGAGGTTTTGTCTAAATATCGTCGTACAATTGCATGGCAAATTTCCGATATCAGGGGAATTAACCCCTCATTCTGCTCCCACAAAATTTTTCTCGAAGAAAACCCCCGCAAAACTATTCAGCCTCAACGGCAACATAACCCGAACATGCGGGAAGTCGTTAAAACTGAAATTATTAAACTCCTCGATGCGGGGATTATCTATCCTATATCTGATAGTACGTGGGTAAGTCCCGTACAAGTCGTCCCTAAAAAGGCAGTATAACAGTCATGGCAAACACGAATAACGAATTAATCCCAACTCGTACTGTTACGGGTTGGAGGGTGTGCATCGATTACAGAAAATTAAATGATGCCACCAGAAAAGACCACTTCCCGTTGCCGTTTATTGAGCAAATCCTAGAGCGTCTCTCTGGTCATCCTTTTTACTGCTTTCTTGATGGTCTCTCGAGATTTTTCCAAATCCCTATTTCCCCCGAGGACCAAGAAAAAACAACTTTTACATGCCCTTTCGGCCCCTTCACATATCAAAGGATGTCGTTTGGCCTTTATAACGCGCCAACTACATTCCAAAGATGTATGTTGGCAATATTTGGCGAGCTAGTAGAAGACATAATGGAATTCTTCTTGGATGACTTCTCCGTCTATGGATGCTCTTTTACAAATTGTCTACAAAATTAAGATAGAGTCCTCCTGCAGTGCGAAGAGATGAATTTAGTTTTAAACTGGGAGAAATGCAATTTCATGGTCCGAGAGGGTTTAGTCCTCAGCCATAAAATTTCTTCCAAGAGTATGGAGGTCGATAAGGCCAAAGTCGCTATAATTGAACAACTTCCTGCTCCTTCGAACGTAAAATCTTTTCGAAGTTTTCTCGGCCACGCAGGTTTTTATCGGCGGTTTATGCAAGATTTTTCTAAAACAACCAAACTGCTAACTAACCTCATGGAAAAGGATTCCCCAGTTATTTTTGATATGGCCTGCGTAGAGGCATTTAATTTTATAAAAAAACAACTTATCAATTCTCCAATTCTGGTGGCGCCTGATTGGTCCCTTCCGTTCAAGATAATGTGCGACGCGAGTGATATTGCGGTAGGAGCCGTACAAGGCCAACGCATAAATAATTATTTTCGTCTAATATATTACGCTTCTCGCACGCTCACAGTCGCACAGGCTAACTATATAACGACGGAAAAGGAACTTCTTGTCGTCGTCTTTGCTTCTGATAAATTCAGGCCTTACGTAACACTTTCACACATAATCATTTTCACTGATCACTCCGCCCTAAAATATCTTTTGGCCAAAGTTGATGCCAAACCCCGCTTGCTTCGATGGATCCTCCTTTTACAGGAATTTGACTTAGAGATCCGGGATAAGAAGGGGGCTAAAAATTTAGCAGTCGACCACCTCTCACGTTTAGAACACCCCGTCACAGAAGAGCTAGTCGAACCCAAAATAGACGATAGATCTTCGGAGGAGCGCCTTTTAATTATAAATAATATAAAAAATTCTTCTACCCCTTGGTTCGTAGATTATGCGAACTATCTAGTCGCGCGGGTCCTTCCAAAAGATTTTTCGACTCAGCAAAAGAAGAAGTTCTTTTCTAATTTGAAAAACTACTTTTGGGAGGACCCCTTTCTCTTTCGAGTCTGCGCAGACCAAGTGGTGCAAAGATGTGTTTTAAGCGAGGAGGCTGTGCAAATTTTGCGACACCGCCACGAGTGGCCGACTGGGGGGCATTATCAAGCCAACCGGACTGCGCGGAAATAATTAGAGGCGGGCTTTTACTGGCCCACTCTTTTTAAAGATGCTTACAATTTTGTAAGTAAATGTGATAGCTGCCAGCGGTCGGGTAACATCTCTCGTCGTGACGAGATGCCCGAAAACCTTTTTCTCGAGTGCAAAATCTTCGATCTGTGGGGCATAGATTTTGTAGGCCCCCTACCTTCTTCTTTTAATAATCATTATATTTTAGTGGCGGTCAACTACGTATCTAGGTGGGCGGAAGCGCAAGATCTTCCCACCAATGATGCGGGAGTCGTTGTCCATTTTCTAAAAAAATTATTTTCTCGCTTTGGCACGCCCCGTGCAATAGTAAGTGATAGGGGTACGCACTTCTGCAATGCCCAGTTTTCAAAAATTTTATCTAAGTACGACGTCACGCATAAGCTCGCCACCGCCTATCACCCCCAAACGAGCGGCCAAGTCGATGTAGTAAATCGCAAAATTAAACGCATTTTGGAGAAAACCATTTCTTTAAATAGGAAAGATTGGTCCATCAAACTCGATGACACACTGTAGGCGTATCGTACGACATACAAGACCACTATCGGTTATACGCCCTATCGATTAGTCTACGGCAAAGCGTGCCATTTACCGGTAGAGTTAGAATACCGCGCTTTTTGGGCCTTAAAATTTTTAAATCTCGATTCGAACTTAGCCTCCGAGAGTAGGAATTCCAAATAAATGAACTCGATGAATGGCGTGCGAACGCTTATGAGAGTAATAAATTTTATGAGGAGCGTTCTAAGTTCTACCATGATCGCAAAATAAAATTTCCCAAAACATTTGCGCCGGGCAATCTTGTCCTTCTTTATAATTCACGCCTTCGTCTTTTTTCGGGTATGTTAAAATCCCGATGGTCCGACCCCTTTAAGGTTAAAGAGATTTGGCCGTATGGGACCGTTCTTATCTCTCACCCCGAAAGAGGCGAATTTAAAGTAAACGAGCATTGTTTAAATCTTTATCTTACAGGCGATCCAGTGGACAAAAATACTGAATCCTTAACCCTCCCCAACTTATAATCTCACCACACCAAATGTGTCAAGCTACGTGAATCCTTAACCCTCCCCAACTTCCTACGGCCCCGCCAGCTTTAATTCAGGGAAGCCTTTTTGCTCCCTCTTTCCTTTTGTATATATTGCAATGTTATTTTCTCTTCGTCATACTTACATTACAACATTGGGGACAATGTTGGGTTTTAAGTATGGGGGTGTTTTACTGTCTTTCTTTAAACAAAAACTTAGAAAACATTTTATGTTTTAAAAAACATTTTCAAAAAACATTTTCAAAAAACATTTCATGTTTTAAAAACATAGATAAAAAATTTCAAAAAACATTTAAAAACTTAGAAAACATTTTCCAAAAAAGAATTAAAAAAGAACAAAACTATAAAAAAAAATTTCTGTTTTATTCTGTATTTTGCCTACTTTTGTAAATATAAGCTTAAACAAAACTACAAAAAAATTTAAAAGCCAAAAAAAAAAAAATTTAAAAGCCAAAACTATATAGTAGTTGAAAAACAAACAAAATAATCCAAAAAATAATAAACCCGACTTTACTTTTATTCTTAAAAGCATTTAGTTTCGAGAGTATATCTTTGTGGATTTTCATAATCGCTAGTTTTACTATTTGTTTGTTTATCTAAGATCGATAGACTTAAACGTTCAGGGTTAAGTTTTAAAGAATTTCTTGTGTTTTTAATTTAAATAGAGGCTTTGTTTTCAAGCACTACTTCTACTAGCTAAAATAGAGACATGTGTATTATGTTGGCAAAACAACTTTAGACTGCAATTATCCCTACTGTATGTCTTTAGGAATCTAGGAATATTCAAATTACTAAGGTTGCTCTCAAAACTTTTTTTTATTATTCTCGAATTTCTCTTGAAAACCCCTTGTATACACCAATTTAGCATGGCAAATAAAAAATTAAAAGAAGAAAAGATCTTATGTCAGTGGGAATAAGAATTCGTTCCGTAAACATAGGCACCCAATAAATACTTTAAAAGATCTTATGTCAATGGGAATAAGATTTCGTTCCATAAACATAGGCATTGGGTTAATAAAAATGAATTAGTTTTCCCTCACGGGAACACCAAAAACAAAATTAAAATGAAGGGGTGGACGAATAAAAACCATCACCCCTAAAAACTCTTCTTTTTGCCAAGGCTTTTTACCCCTTTTCCCTTAGCCAAATTTTTGTTTCTAGTTCTAATTCAAAAAATCATTTGAGAGCATAATTAGTAACTTATATTTTTCCTTCATGTTTCTTTAAACAAAGGTTATTATAATTTCGATCTAATCTCATTTACTAATGATTGCAATTTTGTTTGTTATTTGGTTAATTAAGAAGTCTTTTGGCTAGGACATTTCTTTCTACTTAAATCATTTGCATAATTTAGGAATTAACTCTTATTACTCCGAATTTTTATTTTTCAGTCTCTTATGATTAAAATAAAACGATAGCTAAAAATTAGAACTTATATTAATCTCGTATAGATCTCTCTTACTTTTGCTCTGGAATAGCAAAAGCTTAAGTATGTGGGTATTTGATGAGTAGTAAAATATAAGTATTTTTAGTATAGTTATTAGTATAGTATTAATTAATATTGTAAATTTTTTATGTAAATTAATGACTAAATTACTTGTTTTATTATTTTTGTTACTAACTTAGCTTTATTTTTCTTTTGCAGATTTTGGCAATTTTTGTCAAGTCGCGCCCCTGATTCACGCCCTTGACCAGAAGATACGCCCGTGACCCTAGGGCGTGTAAAAATAATATTTTGCCTATAAATAGGAGGGCTCGGCTAAAGGAAATTTCATCCAAATTTTGAGTGATTGTTAGTGTTTTCTGTGTTCTTTTGAGTGATTGTGAGTTTTCCTTTAAGCAATTCAGTTTAAGTTCGTTTGTAATTTTCGCTTTTCTAGTCTATTTGTAATGCTTATTTTAGAAATAAAATGTTGTTTTTCTCATTTGGATTATTTTCATTTTCAATTTATGCAAGTGTGTGTATGAGTATAACTTTATTACTTTCATAACTTAGGTTTATTGCTCTCATAATTTAGGTTAAAAGCTTTTATAAAATAGTTTATCATTTTTTTACGCTTTATTTATCGCTTTCGTTTAAACGCTTTCTCTCGATTCAGTTATTTTATTACAAGTAGAGTGTGTGTGTATATGAGATAGTGTTTTTCTTTTTTGTAACTTAGCTTTATTTCAATCCTTATATAACTGTTTATACCACCCCCATCATGAATAAGAGGCTAATTTCCTTTAGCACTTGTTTAAGACGGTTGGGACGGATATTATTTCTGCACTTTTATATGCCTTTTATTTCTATACCACCCCCATCCCGGATGAGAGGCTAAGTTTCTTTAGCGCTTGATTAAGACGGTTGGGACGGATACTATTACTGCTTTTATATAAGTATTTTTATTTCCCTTTTTCGCACTTATATCCACTTATAAAATTATAAACATGTATTTTCTTAATTATGCCATCTCCATTCTGATGAGTGGCTAATTTCCTTTAGCAGACGATGTCGAAGAGCATTGAGACAAATAAATAGTTTTTTAAAAAATAAAACTTCTCTTTCTAAAAAGAATTAAACGAGCTTAAGGTTTACCCGAGAATAACGTTGAGTGGAGCCACATAATCGATGTGTGATTTTCATTTCCATTTCCGTACACTAGTTAGCCAAGAGGCTCGTGCGTACGGACTGATCTCTCAATGGTAAAGAGAAGTGCGCTCTACCCTTGAGGGAGGATGAGGTAAGTCTCCCGAATTGGAAGTAAAAACCCAATAGTATGGTTCACAACATAAAGCAAGTATTAAAAAGATTCGATTATAGAACGAGAGTTCGGTCGAATATTCATAATCTCAGGAGGGCGTACCCTCGAAAGAGGAGCATTCATAATTATGGAACCTCCACGGCCAAGCCGTTTTAACATTTTGAAAAGTCATCACTTTTATTTCTAAACAAGACTATTTTTGTCTCAAGGTAATTCGACATCGGGCGTTATTTATTATCAACCTTTAGAACTCTAGTTATACACTTATTATCGTTCGCTTTTAAAAGCCCACACTAAAAACTTATTCCGATAAAATAATAGTTTGTTACTCAAAGTAGTGTAATCAACACGATCCGCGGAATTATACGACCTCGATATTTTCTAAAACAAAATATCATGTATTACTCACGATAAGGTATACTTGCCTTTATTATATGATTAATTTGGATTAAAATTTAAACAAACACTTTTCAAATCCGGAAATTGCAAAAATCTCCTTTGCTATTTTAAAAATCAATAGAATTCGGCGTTGTAGTCAGGGTGTAATCGTCAATATTTTGAAAGAAGAAAAAGACCGTTACTTCTATCTTTCGATAGGATAACGGTTAGTTTCTCAAAGTAGGAATACTTGCGAAACTCTTTGAAAACACCCGCCGAACTCTAATCTCGTCATATAAAGGTTGCGCAAACCATAACCAAATTAAAAAGAAGAAACAATCTGAAGAAATCATCAACAACACACGGTCCAGTCGCCACTACAAGACACTGATCTTGCTGGCAATTCAAACATCCAGGCCAACCATGAATCACAATGTAATAGAAAGTAAATAAATACTAAGTCCAAAGATCACATCATAATATATATAATCATGAGTAGATTCCATAGATGAGATAACAGAGTATGAATAATTAAAAGGGCTTAAGCCCACTACATCATATCCTCACTACAAATGCTCATGGAAGAAAAGCTAAAATCTCTACACACTCACTACTGTGGCTGCTGTGGTAGGTGATAGCCTGGGGTGGACCACCTAGCCATGCTCATCCCTCCTGACGAGCTGGTTCTGCTGCTCCTGCTGCTTCTATTTGTTATGTCACATTCGGCTATTAGTCAAAAAGATAGTGATTTCCCCACCACCTCCCCCGGTGACTTCTAGGCACCCGGGGGGAGGATGGATAAAGGAAGGACATCAAATGGAAAGTAATCATGGAGTAGCAGGTAATATATATTAGTAGGCAAATAAAAGTACGAGAGCCTACTTTAACAATTCTATTATAGTCTACAAGTAAGAAAATGAAGTAGCAATAAGTAAAAGAGAAAATATAAACTACTAGCATGGAAATATCATAACTTATATAAATGCCCATACAAATATATAAGTTAAGGGTCATTTTAACATAATAAACCCATCGTATAAAAGATCCCATACTATTTTATACGATGGGGGTCTTGTTGTATGCAATGGTGCGTATGCTATGCGGTGCAATGATTATGTTATGACTTCACATACACGCAACTCACACACTTGACTCTGTACATACAAAGCTTTTAGTTCCCACTTTTTGGAGGTGGCTAACCTCTTGGGCACCTCCCGTTGTGGTCAAACGGCAACAAAGGAGCGGGCATCTCCTCACCTAGGTGGGTATAATACACTATCAGACCGAGGCCCTAATGTACACTATGACACCTGTCCTCGGCACTCATGAGCTTCTGCATACTCTTGCTGGATCAATCGGAACCAGGCCTTTTATAAGGCTAAGTGTAGGTTTATTTGGGAATGTGACCTTCCTGTCGTGCTGTAAAATAGTCCTGGCCATCTGAACACCTACCACTTGTCGAGTCATCGTACTTCTGTCAGTGTGTCAAATATGCTAGTACTGAAGACCCACCACATCTTATGCACATGCATTTATATATCATCTCTATCATTCGAGCCTCTGGCTCGGCGGACTAACCAACCACTTCTACTTAATCACCAAGGCTATTACTCGCAGGACCAACCCGTCCTTCATGAACACCGAGCTTACAACTCCAAGGACTAACTAGCCCTTTAACTCTAAAAACTAATATTCATCAAATGTGTGTGTGAATATGACTCATTTGCTTTCCCTAATCAATCTAATCTTCATACTCTTTAATTTTACTTAATTGTTTAGGGTGAATCTTGGGCTTCACGAGATATACCCGGTGAAGAGCTCACAGTGGTATTGTGCGGTATAATGGGATGGCATCCCAAACTTTCTTTTCTCAAGATATTTACTTTTATTGGTGGATACCCATTTATTCAATCCCACACTCTCTAGTTACTGTAGAATCCTAAGGTGGATTATAATTTATAGGGAGGGGAAGTGTTGACTTTCAATTGAACTTCAACACTACTCGCCTTGGGGACTTAGTACAAACTCACTCTTAACCTTGCCTTAAGTTTCCAATTCCAGAATTTTGGCATACTTTTATCATCTCTTTGACTCATCATAATGTCTTCTACCTGACTTTAGCCTTGTCAATTCTTTTACTAAACGCAACCAAATCATATTCTCAAGTATTGACACCCAATTGAAATATCCTCCAATTAACCCAAAATTCTTCAATATTGATCCTCATATACATTGTGTCTATGAGATGATCAGTTGGAGTCCAAATTCTTTAGATTAATGTTTGGCTATTCGGAGACCAATATTAATTCTAATTAGAACCATATGGCAATCATGAAGTAACTATCCATTTCTCAAGTCCAAATGACCTAAAGTTAAATCCAGATGTTCTATATGACATATGAAGTAATTTTATTCTGATTTGACCATTTCTGATTATGGGGCCTAATTACTTACCTTACATAATTGATAAGTGAATTCCAAATTACACATGAGGTATAATTTGTTGTTGTCTAAACTATCCACAAACTTTACCAGAGATTCACTAAGGTCTAAAATGTACTTTTACAAAGATTTACAATTTTCCATTTCCATTTAGCCATTATAAATAATGTTTCATTAATTGGGGATTTTTCAACATTTACAAAGGATCTATGTGGTTTCATTTTCTAAAAATTACACCAAAATTTCCAGAGGACATATTTGATCCAAAAAGTGTTCTAACTAATTTTCATAATTTTCCACTCAAATTTCTACACATAAACTAAATTTACTGAAAATAACAATAAAACATAAATGTACTGGAACTAAACAATTTCTTCATCAATAAATTCCTAAAAATTCTCCAAAGGTTCTACATTTTAAAACATGTGTTGTAACAAAGATTTGTAGCTTTCTAATATTAATTTCCACAAATAGCAAATATTTCTCAAAAACAACAAATTTCAATATTTTAAAGAAATACTGAATATCAACAACCAATAATTATGATAAATTTTCCCGAGGTTCATAATGTTCTATTAAGAGTCTATGCAGGGATTTAGACTTTGCCAAGTAATATAGACCACAAGTATTCCAATAATACAAAAGTGTGACAAAAGAGATTTTTAATATTTTCCAAAGTAAATTACTCCCAAAAATTCTAAGAAATTTACCAAAGATGTAATATAACCTAAATCATCATTTGACAAAAAATAGATTTTTTCCTAAGATATTTGGTCTCTTCTATTTCATAAATTTAATTGTATGACATAATCTGAATTAATTAAATACCTACAATTTATAACTCCAAAAATCCTAAATTTTATAGGGATGATTCCTTTCATCATATTACTTGCATGCCCCAAATTTTATGAGCATACATCAAGGGAATATTGTGAGATTAAGAAAAGCATGAAATTTGCTACATGCACATCATTCCCTAACATTGACCAAACATTCATGTGAGATATCTCAACATGCACTAGTCCAATAGACCCAAAATTTGAGCCATGGACTTTTCTTGACCTAATTTTCCATTCATAAAAGATTTGAGTGGATTTGACATAATTAAGCCCTAGATCCATCACATGCAAAGATATTTAAATTATGTCTAAAACTATAGAAATTATGCCTCCAAAAATTTTGATATTTGGACAGCGTGTGAATCCCATAATATTTCATGCATGATAAAATTTCCATCTCATTTGGTTGTGACAAAAGACAGGGGCACATAGATTTGTGTCTAGGGTACACTTTAAGCAACTTGCACTAAAACAGGTGCCTAAGGAGTTTTGTTGCACCAAATAACATGCAACAAATTCTTATGTTTAGTTAAGACATACATATACAATTTTCATGTTGAAGACTTTCCCTAGTTCATGTTGTAAGGTATGTTAATAATTCCATGAACCTACTACATGAAGTGTGATAATAATACACAAATTTGCTAAATGCACACCAACTCCCCATACACCATTATCATATGCAAGTGGAATATACTAGCATGCAGAGGTCTAAATGACCTCATATATTTACTAGTGACTGAACATGCTCTAATAAATATACCACCCAAGATTTGAGTCAATTTGACCTAGTCTAGCCTCATTAATTTCAAAGATATGAAAACTCACAATTCTTACAAGACTATAGAAAAATCCGATAAATTCTAATTTTGGGGCAAGGGGATGTGCCTAGGGTATATACTTGCATGGACAAATTATTAGGCCTATCCAATCACCCATGTGAAGTATATTCACATTTTAATGATTGGCCCTCCCTTTGGACACAACTCAGTAAAATGCCTTTTGTGGGAGTTGTAGAGCTCCAAATGGCGTGATTTAAATTCCTATGGAAAATAGACACCAACTATTACAATGTTTGTCTTTGGTAGCTTTTCCTAAATCAGCATCTAGTTGGCCAAAATATTTAGTTTAGATCACTGCAAAATCTGTGACATAAAGGTAATAAACATTTCATTTCATTAATCCTGGCCTGCAGATATCCATCAACCCAAGATCCAATGGCTATCAAGTGGATTCAAGCTCTAGTCAGGGGATGGGATTGTCCCATTCTGGGCCATTTTCAGAGGGGATTTCAAGGCCACCTGAGCACTATCCATGTCGGCTGCCACCACCACTACCTGCGCCGATGTGGTGGTTGTTGTTAGTGGTCGTTTGTCGGTCGTTGGTGGCCAAAATAAGGAGTTAGGGGAGGGGCTAATTTTCTCAAAATCGAGCCGATTTCTTCCTTGCTCCATGCTCGATTGAGCTTGAATCAAGCCTAAATGTTTCTAGACCTAGCACAGAGGGAGGGAGCGAGGAAGCCTGCATAATTTGAAGCCATGTTCCTGGTGATTCTCTTGGGTGTCGTTGTCAAAATTCTTGCTTGAGATTAAATGTTGATCCCTCTCTCCAGTGGCTAATTCCTTCTCCAAGGATGGGGCTTCTTCCTCTATCGACTCACTGAAGGTGATGGAATATCCAAATGAGGGATGGGGAGGACTATATCTCAGATTTCCATTAAGGCACATATCAGCCACCCAATGATCAGCCTTACCCCACTCCAGCTGGCCTCCTTTCCATGCCATTTTGGCTGGAATTTACTATGCCAGCTGAGAGAAGCCATGGGGAAGAGGAATTGGAGGACATGTGCGAGTGATTCCATAAAATCATGGCTTCTCTCTATAAATTGAGGATTTATACAAATGCCCCAATGCATGTCACTTCTTTTGAATTTTAGGGGGCGAGCCATGGTAAATAGCTACTTGGGCTGCAGAATGGGCCATCAAATTAGATCTTAGCCAATTTGAACTTGGTTTGGGTGCACTTGACTTAAGGGGGTCAATTTGGGTTAAGTGCACTTGAGTTAACCCTAGGTCAAATTGAACAATGTGGCTAAGACACATTGATGATCATGAGTCTATGGACACCTTCCAAGGTGAATCATGGCTTGTTGTGACCAATTTAGGGTCATTTGTCCTAATTAGTTCAAATTGGGCAAACTGGGCCCAATAGTGATTTTGGCCTAATCCATGGACTTGGTTTGACCCAATGAGTTATTAGTGACTCATTGACCTCCCTTAGGGGTTAGGAAGGCTTGGGTGAGGTCATATTGCCCATTTGAAAGCTAATTGACCCTAATTAGAGAGGTTTGACTTATTTAGGGCTAGGGTTGACTTTGGTCAACTTGACCATTTTGATTGAACTCAATGAGTTGATTTGGGTCCTTTGACATCCCGTAAGTCTTAGGAGAGCTTGGGTGAGGGCAATTTGTTCATATAAGAGCTTATTGATCATAATTATAGTGGTTTGACCCCTTTAGGGTTAAGGTTGACTTTGGTCAACTTGGCTAATTTGGTTGACCCCAATGGGTCCATAGTGATCTATTCTCCTTGAAGGGTTATGAGGGTCAAGGTGATATTATATTTACATATTGAAGCTCATTTGGTTAACCCTAGGCTAGGTGACCTAAAATTGTTAAATACAGACCTAGGTGTTCTCATTTAATCACTTAGACTTCTATGACCATTTTGGGTAAATCTAGCCTTATGTCATGAAACTTGTCATGACAAAATCCTCTTGGGGGCTAGTTGTTCTAGGGATGTTATAATTCATAATACATAAAGAAAAAAATTTGTCCCCAAAATTAAGTTTGGGCCTATGGGGCCCTCACTTGTGGTAAATGAAAGTAGAAATTTAGGCAGGTTAGTGTATACCTGATGTGAAAAGTCCAGTGTAATGTTGTTGCATGAGGTCCATGGGCTCCTATGTATGCTCCTCCTGCCCATCATTCAACCACGGACCTTGACCAACGAGACCTTCTTCCACCGCAGAACTCGAATGTCTGTGTCATCGATCCAAATTGGCTCTAAGCGGACTGAACGATCAGATGCTACCGGTCCTAATGTATAAGTAATATGATGCTCTAGATGAAGTAGATTCCTCATGAGTGAAGAAATTTGAAAGACGTCGTGCAGGTTTGCCAGCTCCGGTGGCAGCTCCAGTCGGTAAGCCAGGGGGTCGATCCACTCTAGAATCCTATAAGGCCCCATATATCATGGGTTGAGCTTCTTCTGCCTCCATACCCGCGAAATATCGTGCACCAAATGAATCTTCAAGAAAATCCAGTCTCCCACCCGGAACTCCACCTTCTAATACCTCGTACATCAATACTTCGCCTGCCCGCTATGGGCCTCCATCATCCGCTCTCGTATCATCTGCACTAGAGTGTATGTGTCCTTTACATACTCTGATCCCAAAACTTGTGGGTCCTCATCCTGGACCTATTAGAGCAGTGTTCGACATCTCCTCCTATATAGTGCCTCATAATTAGGAGACATGACAATGATCTCTTGGAGACTGTTGTTATAAGATAACTCTTTTGATGGCAACAGTCTCTCCCAGGGCTCTTGCACTCGACCTTCACAAACTGGCAGGTCTCACAGTGCATTGCAAACTGAATGATCTCCTTCTTCATACTGGGCCAAATCATAATCTTCCTCAAATCCGTTATCATCTTGGAGATCTCTGGGTGCACCGAGTACCTGGTGCAATGTGCTCTTATAAAAATATTTACTTGAGGGACCTAAAGTATCTCTCAATTGTGATGAGTATGTAGTTAGTGGAGGGAAGTCTTAGCTTGGTTTATGGTTATGTTATCAAGAGATGCGAGTACAACATAACTGAGGCTTACGATCAATGATTTTCATATCTTCACCTATACCCTATTTCTGATCCATTAAGTAAATCATCAATTTACTTACCATAATATTCTCAAATTCAACCTCAATTATACCTTAGATCAAAATTTCTTGTGACCAACGATCATTACGCATATGAGGTCAACACTCTTGTTTATAAGGTATCATCAAATAAAACCTAGACTTGACATCTAAGGTCATGATATGCAATATTGATTCTTCAAATTTTATGACCTCGTCACTCGTTTAACATTAAATGTCAAGTGTTAATCATGCTTATAGGATCCATATTATGGTCGCTTGAGACTAATCCAATGACAATCAAGCTTAAATTTTTTTTGTATTCAGAGTTGTGGGTCATCAATTTCAATGTTTTGTAAGAAGTCATATTTATAAATCCTCCGATCATCACATTATTAAATGTAAAGTTGATGTCAATAAATTGTTTTCTAAGTTAATTGTCCAAAAGGCTGGATTTATAAAGTAAAATTATTTCCAAAACTTCAAATAATTGTCATGAGTCCATCCTTTCATATGGAAGATTAAGATTTGACATTTATTCCAAATGTATAGCTCATTTCAAAATATATATGTTGATAATCATGATTGATTCCCCAAAATTATGAATCCTTTTGAAGACGGTTCTATGGTCATGCGATTTAATTCTCAGATCATCAGAGACATGTCCAAGTACTCATACCAATGATTCAGATCTCCTAAGCTTAGAATATCAACCACTTAACTTTTATGCCTTCTAGGGGTCGTTATATCTCCAAGATCATGTCATGACACAAATTGTCCTCATTCAAAATTCCTGAATCTTCATCTCTTGACTTCCAACTCAATTCATAATTGAGTTTTGCAATCATACCATTTCACTAGTCACGACACTGACCCATTATAATCCATAATTTACTAAACATGGTGTCATCAGGTCAAGATTCAAGCTGTTCGATCAATGACGTCTACCAATTTGCTCAAATTCTTGGGGATTTGTAAACGACTTGCAACACACATTGCATAAATAAAGCCATTATGCGCTAATGAAAACATGACCTCTCCTTAGGTTGTGTGTTAAGTAATTATCTACTTCATCTAAGTCAAAAGCCTGAAAAAAATAATCCTAGGACCTGTGGGTTATGGGCAAGGTCCAATACATTTATGTTTTATTGCTATTTTTAGTAAATTACAATCCACCTTAGGATTCTACAGTAACTAGAGAGTGTGGGATTGAATAAATGGGTAGCCAACAATAAAAGTAAATATCTTGAGAAAGGGAGGTTTTGGATGTCATCCCATCATACTGCTGAGTACCACTGCGAGCCCTTCACCGGGTAGAGCTCGGGAAGTCCAGGATCCACCTTAAACTTATACATACAACTAAATAATAGAGAAGAGTAGTCTAACTAGGTGAATATATGATTATGGATAATGTTTTGGTAACTCCATACCAAGGTGATCATTGGGGTTAAACTCTACTGATTTAGTGGCAATTGGAGTGTCATAGACTTCAGGTTGAAGTCCAAGGGAAAGACAACAAATGTTGCTACGTGTTAGTGTACATGGACAATAAGGGGAGTTCTAGTCTTGGTGTCCGACGATAGATCGTCACTCCCCTACAAGCATCATAAGCCATCTTAGGATAGTTTACGAGTAACAATGAGAGTGTTCTTAGCAATGGGTAGCCACCAATAAAAGAAATGTGTGCTGGGTTCTGAAGGCATCATGGATAGTTGTCCATGTCTGTCCCAGCTCCGGCTGCTGGAAGGGAGTGGACGCCGGAGGAGGAGGGATGATATTATGCGGGTCAGTGTTCTTTGGGGGCTACACAAATTTAAGGAATCATTATTATAATTGGCCTAACTCATTGCTTAAATGGACTATACATGTGATTTCCCACATGGGCACACCATTGCTTCCGCTGCTTAGTTTATCTGCAAACTAATGCTCAAGCGGGATGGCCCTGTGTTTTGTGAATTTTTTTCTCTTATGATTGTTTATTAAGTGATACCAATTTGTAAGACCGCCCTCCTCTTTACAAGAGATTTACCCGGGTCTTATGCCCAGAATTGCCACCTTATGGTGACAACAACTCACGGGTTAGTCACCACCGCTCGACGTCGATCCTGTCGGTTAATAAGATAATATCACAAGCCAATTTATGAGAAAAGAAGTAAACAGAAAGAAGCATGAGAAGTTATAAATAGTAGTACCACTTTATAGTCTATGTCTCGCTTAGACTTGCACGAATTTCTCAATTCTTGTCGTTTAACTAGAGGATTGCAAGGTACTAAGTAATAAATTAAAAACTTAAAGTACCTGTAAAGGCCTCCTCGGGGTTCCTTGGTTTAGCCAGATCCAAGGAGTACATTTGCATTGGCCATCGGCCTCCACCATGACATCTTCGTCCCCTACCACATCCTCGACCATGACCTCTGAACTGCTGTGCAGGTGGGGCAGCATGTGGTGGCGGGTCAGTATGTTAATGCTTGATTTTAGGCCACTTAGCGGCTGTCTTAGGAAATGTGGCTAGAGATAAACATTGTAACACTTGGTGTCTATTTTCCATAGGATTTTAAATCACACCATTTGGAGCTCTACAACTCCCAGAAAAGGCATTTTACTGAGTTGTGTCCTAAGAGAGGACCAGTCATTAAAATGTGAATATACTTTACATGGTGATAACATGGGCCTAATAATTTGGCCATGCAAGTATATACCCTTGCCACAACCCCTGCCCAAAAATTAGAATTTTGGACATCATTTTTCTATAGTTTTGTAAGAAATGTGCTTTTTCATATATTAGAAATTAATGAGGCTAGACTAGATCAAATTGACACAAATCCTGGGTTGTATGTTTATTAGATCATGATCAGTCACTGGTAAAAATATGAGGTCATTTCGACCTCTGTATTTTGGTATATTCAACTTGCATGTGATAATGATGTATGGGGAATTGGTGTGCATTTAGCAAATTTGTGTGTGTTATTGTCACACTTCATGCAGTAGGTTCAAGGAATTATTTAGGTAGCTTAGAGCCTGAACTAAGGAAAGTCTTCAACATGAAAAATATAGATCTATGTCTTAGCTACACATAGGAATTTGTTTCATGTGATTTGGTGAAACACAACTCCCTAGGCACCTGTTTTGGTGTAGCGTGTATAAAGTGAACCCTAGACACAAATCTGTGTTCCCCTATCATTTGACTCAACCAAATGAGCCGGAAATTTTAACATGCATGTAATATTTTGGGATTCAAATGTTGTCCTAAAATTAGAATTTTTGGCGACATAATTTATATAGTTTTAGAAATAATTTAAATATCCATGCATATGTGGTGGATCTAGGGTTTAATGAAGTCAAATCCACTAAAATCATTTATGGGTGGAAGATTAGGTCAAGAAAAGCCCCTGGCCAAAAAATTTGACCTTTTGGATTAGTACATCCAGAGATATCTCACATGCACGTTTGGTAAATGTTTGGGAATGGTGTGCATGTTGCAAATTTCATGCTTTTATGAATTTCTCAATATTGCCTTGATGTATGCCCATGATATTTGGGGCACACAAGTAATATGATTAAAGGAATCTATTGGATCTTGAGGCTCCCTTAGAGTGGGGGGGATAAGGGTTTTAGAAAACCTTAGGATTTTAATAAAACTTTTATGATTTTCTACTAAGTAAATTGAAACTAAAGTAAAGAGTTAAATTCAAAAATGAAATCAATTTTATTTAACATGAAAAGACATGATTATCATTTATAAAAGTTTATTACAAAATCTGATTTCTATGATGCTAGAAATCAAGGAGAATATGAAATACTCTTTTCATTTTCTATAACGACTCTTCTCACTAAGAACTGGTTGGCTTTAGCCGATCTTTCCCAGATATGACCTCAAGACGCTCTAGCCTCTGTATCCCCAAAAAGGCCTCGAGCACCCCTAGATCTACTCCCTAGACCTAGTCACTAACATAAGGCAAATTCCTCCCTAAGTCCTACCCAGACCTAGTTGCTGACATGAGGCGAATTCACAACCCGATTACAAAGATAAAGGTAAATACAAAAGAAATATATAAAAACTCCATATGAGGTAATTTGAAGGAGACGACGAAGAATCACTGAAGATCGTTGAAGTCAAAACGTGCATTCTTTGTGTTGAGTGAGCATTAATCCAAGCCTCCTTTTATTCATTCTTTTGAAATTGAATGGGAGATCCTTTGTGGTCTGGAAATACGGCCCTCACAAATAATTCAGAGTGCTGGAATAGGGCTCCTTGGAATCTATGTTTGAGGAGAACAAATGCGACCTATTTATAGGGCTGGAAGCTAACGCCGGCGTTAAGGCTAATGCTAGGCATTGACCCAATATAGAAAGAACTTTATGGCTCGGATCTTCAAAATAGGAAGGAGATTCTGCATCTTTGAAAACATTCATTTTAGGCAACCTTAATGCTGGTGTTAAGGCTATCGCCTGGCGTTTAGTCAAATCATTCCCAAAATGCTCCTGCAATCACGAAAGCTTCCTTCCATGTCATATCGTCGAGTGTCAATGATGACGTTTATTCCTAACGCCTAGCGTTAGATCACTTTCATCATTTCAGCTTGTGGGCAAGTATAGACCATATCGTCGACTGTTAATATCGTATAGTGTCAACGCCGACGTTAAGACCTAAAGCCTATCATTAGACCACTTTCATCATTTCAGCTTGTGGGCAAGTCCAGACCAACAATGTAGCATCCTAGTGTCAATATAGTTCAAGCTTGCAAGCTAAAAACACAATTGCAAACAAGATCATATACAAGTAGGATTTGTTATACTCAAATCAAAGGGATGCGGAAAACCGTGTTCCAACAATCTCCCCCTTTTGATAGTAACAAATCCAATAATGATAAATCAGAATCATAAATAAGAGATGTGTTTTTAGAAGGATATTTGACACTAAGCAACATATAAATAAGAGTTATAATTATAGTTTGTTAATTTATTGTGCTCCCCCTACTTAACTGCTCCCCCTTAGTGTATGCTCCCATAAACTAGATTCATGTTCCCCCTTAAGCTAGTTAATCCAAATCCATTAATCATTAAGATTTATCATTTTATTCTCCCCCTTTTATTATTTGCAAAAGTGGGTGGAGTGAAAAAACAAAACTAGAGTAAAGAAGACAAAAGTTGGGACAAACTAAGAGAGGATAACAGTTTTGTTTTAAGCATAAAGTAGGTCATGATCGATCTAAAGAGAGAGTAGCACAACAGAAAATAATATGATAAGCGTGAGTAATAAATATCCCATGTACTTAAACAAGCCATTCTTCTACTTGTTAGAAAATAATGAACAAAAGATTTTGAAAGATACAAGTGAAGAAGAAACCAAAAAAAAATAAGCATGATAAAGCATGATAAAATTACATGATCAAATAATGCGGAAAAGAAAAAAACAATGTTACTAGGATTGATAAATTTGTAAATAACATTGTTTGTTTTAGTTTGAAAATATGTCTAGACTCTTCACATTTGAGCATTAACTTTGAAAATTTTCCATAACTAATAGGCAAGTATGATTTGACATATTCAAAAAGATAAGATCTATAATGTAACTAATTTGTATTTCAAGTTAAGAAAACATTGTAGAAATCACGCATTGCAATCTAGTGCTTTTACTTAAGTTTTTAGAGAATTATGTAAATCTGCATTAGGATCCAATTCTCATGAGTAGAAGCATTATGAAAAACAATGATGTGTGCATAAAAGTGTTTTGATAAGAGTATACAAGTGAAATAATCAAAACACATGACATATATAATGAAATAGTAAAACAATATCAAGATTGTAGGCATATAATTACTTTCATACATCAATTCTAGAATAAAATTTCAAAGCACAATAGTACAACTACCAAGGTGCTTCGCAAACAAAATGCTCATTAATACTTATCAGGGAGCGAAGTATTGCTTGGGGGATCACATAAATAATTTTTATTATTTTTATTTTCAGTGATCTGGTGTATAAAATAGAAGTGAGAAAGAAAATGTTTTGCACAAGACACTTTACAATTCCTTCCAAGGTGCTCAACCTCACAATGCTCAATAAGACTTATCAGGAGGGTGAGTAGTGCTTGGTGGAGTTATCTTTGTCATTTTATTTCATATTGTTAATTTTGGGACAAAGGTCTCCAAATTTACTTATTTTTGCAAACACTAACAATGTTGAAATAACACTTCTATATGTGCAAGAAATATTTTGTTTGAAAGATGGTGTAGGTAATATAGACACATAACTTAATAAGTTAAAGCTATTACACTACATAATCATGCAAGACTAAGATTATGAGCACATGTAGATTACCAAAATAGTGAGTGAGTGAATCATTAATTAACATAAACCATTACTCATACTTAGAGGCATGCTAGGCAATCTTACACAATTTTCTATAGACCATTTCATTGCACATAATAAGATTAAGGTCAAGGCATGATAAGATAAAACTGTAAGACCCTTTTTTTGCATTCTTTCCCGAGTCTTACCGCTCAGAACCGCCGTCTCGCGGCGACACCATTACACCCAATGGTCGCCGCCACAAGACACCGATCCTGCCGGCTATTCATCATCATCCAGGCCAACCATAATCACAGTAATTGAAGTATTAAATGAAACAAGTCCACAAAATCACATTATATATCTATCATAATACAAGATTATAATGTCCACGATGAGAAAGAACTAAAAGAATAAGGGCTTACGCCCAGTACATGTTCAAAAATAGTGCAACAACACTCTCACTCTACAACTATGCGGAAGCTATCAACTCTGTCTTCAAGCATCTGTAGCTGCTGCTGCGACGACGTGTAGTGTCTGCTCTGCTTCATCCCGACCTTCTGTACGGGGTCCTGCTATTCTGATGCATCATCCCTAAAATGATGAGGTCCACCGACCGTCAGCCTATAAGACTCAGCATATTCCTCACCTACTCCACCCACGACTCCTAGGCACCGTGCGGGAGGAGGAAGCGGAGGACTGTTGGATCGGTAGGCGCCCTTAGAGGGGGGGTGAATAAGGGTTTTAAAGATTTTATAATTATTTTGAGTATTTTAGAAAAAGCTTTGAATATGATAATAAAGAAGATCAAGACTAATCAAATAAAGTAAAAATAGAGACATGATTTCATTAACTTGAGAAACATGATTACAAAATTTGATCTCTTATGAAAGCTAGAAATCAAAGCTAAATAGAAAAGAAACCTTTTGGTTTTCTATCCCGACTCGTATCCCCACGAACCGGTTGGCTTTAGCCGATCTCTCCCCAGATACGGCATCAAGCCACTCTAGCCAATCTATCCCCAGAAAGGCCTCGAGCACCCCTAGATCTACTCCCTAGACCTAGTCGCCAACACGAGGCGAATTACCCCCTAAGTCTAACCCAGACCTAGTCGACAACACGAGGCGAATTAACGAACCGTTTACAAGAATAAGAAATGAAATAAAAAGACAAACAATAATATAAAAACTCCCTATGTGGATCTCCTGGAGAAGTGGACGAAGGCCCGCAGAGTATGATCATAGTCGATGCGGTCTTTCGTCAAGATGATGACGCGTGTTGAAATCTTCTCCACGGATCTCCTTCAGCTTTTCAGATTTGTGGGAGTATCTCTCTACAACTTCCTCTCTCTGATGTGGCACGAGGCTCTGGAGTTTGGGATCTAAAGAGGATGAAGAATACGAAGGCAAGGGGTCCAATTTATAGCCTTCATGCTACCGCCGGCGCTAGCGCTACCGCCGGCGCTAGCCCGGATTAAGAATCATTGTACGCGCCAGAATCTCTAATTCGAGGCAACAATTCCAGCATGCCTTCTGTGCAACGAGCTAACGCCGGCGCTATCCACTATCGCCTGCGCTAGTGATCAGTTTGGAGTTGATGGCTCAATTTCGGGGGCAACCTCCATATGTAAACCTTGAGTCATTTTGACCAGTTAACCTGCACACTTAGATCACACAAGATTAAATACACACATAGGATTTGTTATTCTCAAACCTAGGAGATGCGGAAGACCGTGTTCCAACAAACTCCCCCTTTTGATAATAACAAATCCATTAATGATAAATCAGAGCATTAATCTATATAAGCATGAAGAAACATATTTGTGTGTGTGTGAAAAGGATGACTTAGGATAAATAATGATTATAACATTTTAGTATTGCTCCCCCTAAATACATGCTCCCCTAATATGTAAGCTATCATCTTAATTAATCATGTTGGGTTTTTATTTTGATAGCGGATTGTATTTATAGGTCTCCCCCTTTTGTAATTTATCATGTTAATTCTCCCCCTTTGTTATTAGCAAAAGAGGGTTAGGAGGCACCTACAGAGAAGTTTGATAATAAGATAAAGCGTGATCGAGCTTCTTAGTGAGAGGAAATGATAAGAAGTTTTTAGAATAAGGTGTTGAGAAAAATAGATCAGAGTTTTGGCCTAAGAAAAATAATGATTTCCCCTTTATATAAAAAATATCAGAGTTTTAGCCTAAGAGAAAATAATGATTTCCCCTTTATATAAAAAATATCAGAGTTTAAGCATAAAATTATTATTTCCAAGTAACTAGTCTACCCAGACAATATTTCTACACCCTAGCCACGTACTAAGTGACGGATGGGCATGAGGAGCTGCAATCATGCCGTAGGTTGGGGTGTTAGTCCCATATGCAAACACTAGACAAACACTTAACCTAACACTCTTTCCCCCCAGTGCCTCGCAAGGCCCTACTGGAACCCTCCCCGGTTAAGGACAAGACATGACTAGAGATAAGGTTATCTAATGTCTACAACCCTACGCCCCCGCTATGGTGAGATGTGAAGTCATGGATAATAATTGTTGGAAACATTAAGCATTTAAATCTAATGATAATTTATAGCCTATGAGTTTTTATTTTTATTTGTCTTTATGAAAAAAAACACTTCCACAGCTATATTGAAAATCATGAATGAATCAGAGTTTGAGCATTTGCGGAAGATTTAAAAAAGAAACATCATAATAAGAGTTTGAGTTTAAAAAAAACAAACTTTATAAAGATAAGAGTTAAGGCATTTTTCAACATCCTCAAAAGTAAAATATGATTTGTAGTAATAATAAGAAGATGTTCTTATAAGCAGTATTTCACTTGTTGGAGGAGTGTTTAACATAAAAGTTTATAAATCAGAGTTGTTACAATAAAAATGATATGCATGTAAGAACAGCCAATATAAATTTTACTAAGCAAGTCTACCAATTGTTTTGTAAGAAAAAAGTTGAGATTTAAGACTTGATATAAGCATGAAAGTGCAAGGTAAAAGTTATATGGTAATGATGATGCGGAAGACTTGTAAAAATACAAGAAACATCTTATTGTATTCAATGATGATCCATAAAAAGATATAAGAGTTTAATTTTAAAAAGAAGATGTTTATGTAAATCATGTATCAATGAAAATCTTTTATGGTTGACAATAAAGTAACCAAGCATGAAATAATTTTATCAAAAAGAAATTACTACAATGTTATTTTAATTCACAATTTCAAAACATACCAAACATTGTAGAAAGCATGCTAGGTTATCTAGTGCATTTCATAAATAAAGAGTAGTATAGAATTAGCATTAGGATCCAATACTCATGAGAAGAAGTGTTATGGAAGATAATGATGTGCACATAGGTGTATTTTTGAGTAGAGTATACAAGAGTTTTAATCAAAAATACAAGTAATATGTAAAGTAAGAGCACAATAAAACACAAATAATTTTACTTCCACTCACTTCAATGCACACAAGAAAAATGTACAACTACCAAGGTGCTTTGCACACACAAGGCTCATTAAGACTTATCAGGGTGCAAAGTAGTGCTTGGGGGATCACAGATTTTTATTTTTGAATGTTTTGAAACTAGTGATCCGGTGTACTTTTAAGAGAAAGTGGTTTTTATTTTGAAAGAAATATTTGATTTGCACAAGACACTTTACTATTCTTTCCAAGGTGCTCAACCTCACAACGCTTATTAAGACTTATCAGGAGGTTCAAGTAGTGCTTGGTGGAGTTATCTTTGTCACTTTATTTTATGATTGTTGTTTTGTACAAAGTTCTCCGAATACACTTGTTTTGCAAACCAATAGAATTTATGAAAAAGATAACCACTTTTCTTAACTTTTAAAAGTGCAAATAAAGGAGTGTAGGTAAGATACTTGTGCAATTTTAATTCATTGTACTAATACATAACATACACAAGCATTCTTAAATTAAACCATATGTAGACAATGCCAAAAAGGTGAGTGAATAAATATCATTATCAAACATAAAACATTTACTCATACTTAGAGGCATGCTAAGCTTGATTCGACACACCCTTTTTAAAATATAATTGATGCACATATTAATAGATATATCAAAGCATGATAAAGACAATGTTCAAAGTATTTTGAAAGGATAAATTGCAACATTATAGAGGTTCTAAGTAATTGATTAACTCATGCTTGATATTCTCAATAAAGTCCATAGAGTATTTTTGATATTTTTGCAAAATAATTATAATTTAGAGTTTGAACTCTTATAATTTGATCTTGGACTTCCCGAGGACTACCCTGTGAGAGGTTCGCCCGGTACTAGGTGATATGATGGGATGATAGCCCAAATCACCCTTTCGTAAGATACATGTTAATAGAAAAGTTAAGTTCAAATAACAAATATTGATAGTTTTGTTTTTAGAAATAGAATTTAAACAGATGACAAAAACACTAAGGCAAAAACATATAATTTTTGTAATTTGAATTTTCTATTTTTGTATTTGATTTTTCAAAAATCTATTATAGGCAGAATTGCAAAAATGAGTAGTACATATAGATTAATATATTTTTAAGCAATTTTCAGAATTTTAAAATTTCAGAAAAACGGGGACTCGAGATAGCGCCGGCGTTAGGTACTAGCGCCTGCGCTATCTCACAGAGAGTGCTTATTTTGATTGTATAGCCTTGATTTTCTTCGATTTTGCTTCCGATTTTTCTTAATTATGTTTTTGTAATGTAAGGCCTGTCTAATGAAGTGATGAGACGAGAAGAAATCGCAAAAAGTTGCGAAAGTTAAAAATTAGTACATGAGTTTCATCTTCATTAGAGTTTCATATGTATTAAACCTTGATTATTGAGTTTTGCACAACATATGCATGAGGGAAATGATCATAAATAAGTGAAATAATATTCATGCAAATTTTCAATTTCGATTTAAACATAATTATGATTAAACATAGTTGGGGTAATTGAAAATAATGCAAATATATTAACTACCTAAGTAAAATTTGCGCATTTTATAAATTTAGCCTAATACCCCTAAAGATACACCTTTTAAATTCATTTTGATATTTATTTTATTTAGTCTTAATAACATCATATAACAAATTTAGTTTTTCAATTTTTATAAGACTTTTAGGAAATGGATTTAGAAGGATAGAAATAAAAAAGATGAGTAGATCACTTGAACAATGACATGACTATTTATTCAATATTACTTCATTTGATTTATTTATGAAATAAAGTCATATCACAAGTCATATAAAGTGATCATAGCATGTTAGTTTAAGAACAATAAAAAGAAAGTTTAAGCATATCATGAAGTAGAGAAATGATATTTCATTTTAATTGATTTCTACTTCATGCAAGTGGTGGGATACTAATGAATAAGAGATTTAGGTATCCAAAGAGGACCGGGAGTGACGGTTCCTTTGGGTACCCAAATACATCGTGTTTTCTTTTGAGGAGACAAAGATGAATGAACCCTTTCGTTTGACATTAATGCGTCATTCTTAAGTATGGATCCCCATTCATACCTTGGTTTACTATTGTTTTTGTTCATTAAATTTCCATTGTGATTTTGCAAAATATTATTTATTTGAAATTTATTTATTTTTAAGTTTATGTTGGGAGAGTGGTTATTTTGTGAATGATGATGATTTGGAATTTCATTTTTAAGCATTTGATAATTTTTATTTCCTTTGTTGGGTTTAGACACATTATGAAAATTCATATTTAACTTGCTTTTGGAATTTGTTTGAGAATTTTTCTTTAAGATTTTCTTAAGCAAGATAATTTTAGTTTCTAATTCATCATTCTTAGTTTTTAAATTATGTCTAGCTTTATTATAAGCGATTGTGCTATTTTTAAGAGTGGTAGCAATTGATTCAATATGTTTTTCGTATTCATCCCTATATTCATCAAATGTTTCATCCATCTCTTTAATTTCAATTTTATATTCTTTACACTTAGCACAATCATTTATCAAAGTTGAATTTTCTAAATGTAATTTTTCATTTTGTTCTTTCATAAAAATAATTTCTTTTTCAAGTTCCCTAAATTTTTCTTTAATATTATTGCAATCAAGACAAGGTTTTGTATTTTCAATTGAAGTGACATGAGTAAAGCTAGATAAATCAGATTTTGATATTACTTTAACTTTTGCTTTTAAATTTTTATTTTCTAAGCGCAATAGTTTATTAGCATTCTTTAATTTCTCAATTTTGCGCCTAGTATTTTGTAACAATTGTAATGAAGAGATAGAAGTACAAAAGATAGAATTTGATTTCCTTACATTGCTTTTGGATGAGGGAGGATTTGAACATATTGTTCCTTTGTCTTCTTCTTGGCATTCCTCTTCCAAAAGTAAGATTTCTTCTTCTTTTTCTCTTGGTGTATTGTTCTCCTTTTCTATTTCAATATTCTTCATGGCTTCGTTCCGAGAGAGATCTTCTTGAAAGATAATGGATGCTTGTACGTTCTTTTCCTCCTGTGTTTGTTCCATACATGCGAGAGGAAGATCATACATTTCTTCAAGAAATTTCCATACTTTATAAGCACTAGAAAAGCAATACACAAATTTGAAAACTTCATTAGATAGTGCACAAAATAAATAATGTTTGGCTTTGGCATTTAGCTGACGTTCCTTTTTATTCGACTCATCCGTACGTCTTATAATTGCTAAGTTCCATACTTCGATGTATAAAGTTTTAATAAATTTTTCCATTAATAATTTCCACCTTTTATAATTTTTCCCTTCGAATAAAGGTGGTTTAGGAGATTTTTCTTCTTCATAAAAATTTACCCCACTAGTAGAAGCGAGATCAAGAGACGCCATTATTCCCAGTTGTTAAGCCGATTGGAATAACCTAGCTCTGATACCACTTGTTGGATCGGTAGGCGCCCTTAGAGGGAGGGTGAATAAGGGTTTTAAAGATTTTATAATTATTTTGAGTATTTTAGAAAAAGCTTTGAATATGATAATAAAGAAGATCAAGACTAATCAAATAAAGTAAAAATAGAGACATGATTTTATTAACTTGAGAAACATGATTACAAAATTTGATCTCTTATGAAAGCTAGAAATCAAAGCTAAATAGAAAAGAAACCTTTTGGTTTTCTATCCCGACTCGTATCCCCACAAACTGGTTGGCTTTAGCCGATCTCTCCCCAGATACGGCCTCAAGCCGCTCTAGCCAATCTATCCCCAGAAAGGCCTCGAGCACCCCCTAGATCTACTCCCTAGACCTAGTCGCCAACACGAGGCGAATTACCCCCTAAGTCTAACCCAGACCTAGTCGCCAACACGAGGCGAATTAACGAACCATTTACAAGAATAAGAAATGAAATAAAAAGACAAACAATAATATAAAAAATCCCTATGTGGATCTCCTGGAGAAGTGGACGAAGGCCCGCAGAGTATGATCGTAGTCGATGCGGTCTTTCGTCAAGATGATGACGCGTGTTGAAATCTTCCCCACGGATCTCCTTCAGCTTTTCAGATTTGTGGGAGTATCTCTCTACAACTTCCTCTATCTGATGTGGCATGAGGCTCTGGAGTTTGGGATCTAAAGAGGATGAAGAATACGAAGGCAAGGGGTCCAATTTATAGCCTTCACGCTTCCGCTTGCGCTAGCGCTACCGCCGGCGCTAGCCCGGATTAAGAAACATTGTACGCGCCAGAATCTCCAATCCGAGGCAACAATTCCAGCATGCCTTCTGTGCAACGAGCTAACGCCGGCGCTATCCACTATCGCCTGCGTTAGTGATCATTTTGGAGTTGATGGCTCAATTTTGGGGGCAACCTCCATATGTAAACCTTGAGTCATTTTGACCAGTTAACCTGCACACTTAGATCACACAAGATTAAATACACACATAGGATTTGTTATTCTCAAACCTAGGAGATGCGGAAGACCGTGTTCCAACAAGGACATCAATGGGTAAATCAAAAGCAGGTGACAGTGGCGAGACTAGCGAGTATATAGATACTAAACAAGTAATGAAAACATCTCTACCCTAGCAGGAGTATGTATATAAGCAATAAGTAAAGAGCAGTATAAGTAAAAGAGCAGGTATAATAAATAAGAGCAGCTACAAATGTAACTTTAACTTATATGCACATACAAAAGCCCATAAGCTAAGGGATCAGGTACTAAGGTAAACTCATCGTATAAAGGAGCCCATACTAGTTTATACGATAAGGTCTATGTTTTATGCAAGAATGTTATGCTATGATATGCAATGCAATGCAATGCAAAGCAAAGGTGCAACTCACGCACACGACTCTGTACGTACAGACCTTTAGTTCCCACTTTTTGGAGGTAGCTAACCTCTTGGGCACCTCCCGTCGTGGTCAAACGGTGGCAGAGGAGCGGGCGTCTCCTCACCTATGTGGGTAAGTCACACTACCAGACCTAGGCCCTAATGTACGCTGTGATACCGGTACTTGGTACTCACGAGCTCTTGCGTACTAAACTGAATTAGCCAGGCAGGATTTAGGGAATCCGTCCCGTCGGACGTGCAGTAAGACGACCTGGCCCCCATAAAAACACTAGCACTGCAGAGTCAAAGAACTGCTATCGGTGTGACGACTAAGACCGAACTGAAGACCCACCACATCTTATATACAAGCAACATGTATTAGCCCTTTACTACCGAGCCTCCAACTCAAAATTCTACATCAACATTTATAAAGTAGAGCCTACCGCTCACTAGACTACACCAGTCTTATATTTAAACTATGAGCCTACTGCTCGCTAGACTATACTAGTCTTATATTTAAACTACGAGCCCACCACTCGCTAGTCTATACCAGTCTTATATTTAAACTACGAGCCTACCGCTCGCAAGCTACACTAGTCTTATATTTAAACTACGAGCATACTGCTCGCTAGACTACACTAGTCTTATATTTAAACTATGAGCCCACCGCTCGCTAGACTATGTTAGTCTTATATTTAAACTACGAGCCAACCCCTCGCTAGTCTATACTAGTCTTATATTTAAACTACGAGCCTACCGCTCGCTAGACTACACTAGTCTTATATTTAAACTACGAGCCTACTGCTCGCTAGACTACACTAGTCTTATATTTAAACTATGACCCCACCGCTCACTAGACTATGCCAGTCTTATATTTAAACTACGAGCTTATCGCTCGCTAGACTATGCGAGTCTTATATTTAAACTACGAGCCTACCGCTCGCTAGACAACACTAGTCTTATATTTAAACTATGAGCCCACCGCTCGCTAGACTATCCCAGTCCTTCCTTATAACCCGAGCCTACCGCTCGCAGGACTATCCCAGTCCTTCCTTATAACCCGAGCCTACCGCTTACAGGACTATCCCAGTCCTTCTTTATAACCCGAGCCTACCGCTCGCAGGACTATCCCAGTCCTTCCTTATAACCCGAGGCTACCGCTCGCAGGACTATACCAGTCCTTCCTTATAACCCGAGCCTACCGCTCACAGGACTATCTCAGTACTTCCTTATAACCCGATCCTACTGCTCGCAGGACTATTCCAGTCCTTCCTTATAACCCGAGCATACCGCTCGCAGGACTATCCCAATCCTTCCTTATAACCCGAGCCTACCGCTCGCAGGACTATCCCAGTCCTTCCTTATAACCCGAGCCTACCGCCCGCAGGACTATCCCAGTCCTTCCTTATAACCTGAGCCTACCGCTCGCAGGACTATTCCAGTCCTTCCTTATAACCCGAGCATACCGCTCGCAGGACTATCCCAGTCCTTCCTTATAACCCGAGCCTACCGCTCGCAGGACTATCCCAGTCCTTCCTTATAACCCGAGCCTACCGTTCACAGGACTATCCCAGTACTTCCTCATAACCCGAGCCTACCGCTCGCAGGACTATCCCAGTCCTTCCTTATAACCTGAGCCTACCGCTCGAAGGACTATTCCAGTCCTTCCTTATAACCTGAGCATACCGCTCGCAGGACTATCCCTGTCCTTCCTTATAACCCGAGCCTATCGCTCGTAGGACTATCCCAGTTCTTTCTATATTTCTTTCCGGTTCGGATGGAAGTTAACGGGTCGAGTTCTCCTATTTAATTAGTCTTGTCTATAATTTAGTTGGTCTTAGAAGCTTTAGGGTTAGCCTTGGACTTCCGGAGGGTTTCCTAGTGAGGGGCTCGCAGCGGTACTAGGAAGTGTGGCGGGCTAACACCCCCAACTTCCTCTTCCCAAGGAACTTAATCTTGTTGGTATCTACCCCTTTTTACTTGATCCCCATTTTCCTCTCCAATTACATTAAATCTCTAAGATGAGTTAAACTTGGCACTTAGGAGTGGGGGAGTTCTTTTGAACTCCAACACCACCAACTATGACCGGGTGCTGACTCTCCCGTCGGCACATTCTAAGCTCGAGTTCCCTTCTTCACCGAGGAACTGCACACATATACTTAGCATTCTCAACCTTACATAGACCCACACTCCTATTCTTCGACATCCTTAACCTGGGGTTTGCCTTAGATGTTTCCCGACATCACCTTAGCGTTTTACCCTAAGATGGCTGACCCGGCTAAGGGCAGTTCTACTTTCATATAATCACTTAATACCGATGAGTTGTGTGTGGGGCCCTTGATGAGGTCTAACCTCCTTTTCATATCCTGTAAATTCATACACTTATAGCTTGCTAAACGCACCCCAATCCTTATTTCCCATGATGCCCTTAGAGATGCGCTATCCAATATAATTTGAGCCTTCATAATAATCAAAGTGTTAATAGTTCTATGTGTGAAGGTTACTGGTGGTCTAAATCATATAAATCAGTTTTACTAATCGTAGACCAAAATGAGGTTGCGCTAGATTTGACTCCTATGGTGCAATCATGATCCTATCATGTCCTAATGAGTTCCAAGTTCTTACCATAGGTTCACGATGAGTAGTGATCTAACAACCTCAAATCCTAATTTCATAAGTTTTCCCACGGAATCTTTAATCATAGTTTCTATTTAACATGCATGGGGTGCAAATAGTGATTTACACAACAAGTATCATCTACAGATCTTTATAAATTCTGCAAACATCACAATAGCATAATAATCATCTAAAAACACCAAATCCAAGGTTTCAAAATTTTCCAGGGATTTTTACAATCATAATTTCAATTTACAATGATAGGTGTGCAAATAGGGTTTTACACATTAGGTACCATCTAATGATCTCTAAAAATTCTGAGAAAATTATCCTAGCACAATAATCATCTAAAAACACCAAATCCAAAGTTTCAAAATTTTCCAGGGATTTTACAATCATAATTTCGATTTATAATGATAGGTGTGGAAATAGGGTTTTACACACTAGGTACCATCTAATAATCTCTAAAAATTCTGAGAAAATTAACCTAGCATAATAATCATCTAAAACCACCAAATCCAAGGTTTCAAAATTTTCCAGGGAGTATTTGTCCATAATTATCATTTAATACAAATGGTGTGTCAATAAGGTATTACACTACAACTACCATCTACAGGTCACAATAAATTCTGATAAAATTACAGTAGTGTAATATTGACCTAAAAACTTCAGTGCCTAAGTCTCATAATTTTACAAGGGGTATTTATCCATAATTACCATTTAATACAAATGGTGTGTCAATAAGGGATTACACTATAACTACCATCTACAGGTCACAATAAATTCTGATAATATTACAGTAGTGTAATATTGACCTAAAAACTTCAGTTCCTAAGTCTCATAATTTTACAAGGGCTATTTATCCATAATTACCGTTTAATACAAATGGTGTGCCAATAAGGGTTTGTACATCAAGTGCTACAATATGACCTCAATAAATTCTGGAAAAAATAGTAGAGCATGGTAATGGCCTAAAAATACCAATTCCTAAGTTTCATAATATTCCAAGGATTATTTTTTCCAAAATTACCATTTAATACCATTGGTGTGCCAATAAGGGTTTACACTACAACTACCATTTATATGAAACTATAAATCACAGGAAAATTACTAGGCAATTATAATGATCTAAAAAGGGCCTATCCAGAATCTCATAATTTTCTCAGTGGATTCTATGCATGTTTGCTACAAGATAAGGAATTTCCAAAAATGCCCTTATGCCATAAAAGCCCACCTTTTTCTCCTCCAAAAATTCTAGCAATAATCATGGGGATTCTAAATACTGAAATAATGAGCCACCTTTAATTTCATAATTTTCCATACAACTATTCTCATTGAATTCATATAAACTTCAAAGGGGCAAAAATGTAATTGGTGCTTACACTAGTATGAAATAAATTTCATAAATTTCCAATAATTCACCATAGGTCTAACCCAACATTATAGACCTCTGACCAGAGATCTAGAATTTTCAAGATTCAAATACCCATTTTTATTTCATTAATTTGAAAGGGGCTAACTTTGGATTAAAACATAAAACCCTAAAATTTTAACTCCAAAAATTCTCTAACTTCAGAGGATGATGTATTCCATCCACACCAACTCATAACTAGAGTCTTAAGGGCATATAATGGGGCAAATGGGCCAAAATCACCTTTTTACCTTTTTTGCTAAATGCACCCCAATTTTCCCTTAAGTCCCACAACTTCAATTTGAATCTCAGAGAAATCCACTCATGCACATGAGATGAAATTTAAACCAGAGACCATACATGACCTAAAGAAGCCCTCACCAAAATTTGGGGTCAACTTGTGGTGCCTAGCTCCCTAAATCAAATAATGGACAAAACTATAGGAGAATCTTCTCCTAAAAATCTGAAATTTTTACACAAGGTAGTCCTAGGGGATATAAATGCATGGTCCAAATTTCAGCTTTATTGGAGTTTCTATTGGAGAGATATGACCATTTCAAGTTCTGATCTAGTTTAAGAGCAGTCCCACGAAAAATGGTGCTGATGGAGCTACAGGGACCCAATTGGAGTGAAATCAATTTCTAAATTTTGTTGATACATAGATCTATAACTTTTAT
This sequence comes from Dactylorhiza incarnata, assembly GCA_033032865.1. Taxonomy (NCBI): domain Eukaryota; kingdom Viridiplantae; phylum Streptophyta; class Magnoliopsida; order Asparagales; family Orchidaceae; genus Dactylorhiza; species Dactylorhiza incarnata. The sequence continues at coordinate 13,624,076 of JAWHQI010000039.1, forward strand.
TTAGGAGAATTTTTCTGAATATGCCCTTAAGGGGCCTAAAAAAATTTATGAATGAGACTAAAATATAAAGGCAGAATTGATTTCTATATAATAATAAATAAATAACAAAAAGGAAATCACTGTTCATCTTCTTCCTAAAAGACCCAAAATTTTCAATCTACAGGGCTGATTTCGGACCCATTTTCCCGGCCACCTGGGCACTCCTTCGTCCGGCAAACACTACCATCTCCATCGTGGATGTGGGGGCTATGGATCCAATGTGTTGACTTGGTCAAAAGTGTGAGTTGGCTGGTCCAATGTGTTGGTCTTGAGTCCCTTGACACCACCAAATGTTGATTGGGTTATGGTGGTGCCCCAATTGGGTCAATTTTGCCAATATGTGTGATTTTGACCAAAATTGGGAAAAAGTTGACTTTTGTCAAATTAGACCAATTAATAACCAACAGATGGGTCTTTTAGGTCCTTTGTACACCATCTGGGGTTTGTAATACATTAGTGGGGTTAATTTGATCATTTGAACCCTAATTGACCCTTAATTGAGTGGTTTGACTTATTTGGACATAAAGATGACTTAGCCAAATTGATCATTGGGTTGACCTCAATGGGTCCTAAATGACCCAAGGGACTCCCTAAGGGGTTTAGGGAGTGTTAGTGTGGCCCACTTGTAATTTTGAAGCTTTAGATATCAAGCCATAAGCCTTGGGCTCAATTTGACTATTTGCACACCAAGGTGATTTTTACCTATTCACCTTGGTTCTTAGTGCCATTTTGGCCTCTTAGAGCAACGTCATGACCTTTCATGACAAAATGCATCCTAGGGGTCTAGTTGTTCTGGGGATGTTACAAAAACAATGTTTAGGAAACGTGAAATGAAAATTAGACATTGAAGAAAAATCTTTAAGTGAATGCAATATCAATTTTGACCATTTGTAATGAAAATACTAAGATGTTTTGCTCATGTGAAGTATTTATAATCAAACCATATTTTTGTAAACATATATGCAAACAAAACATATTTATCATCATTTTGGATTATTTGAATTTTTTGTTGTTTTGAATTTTTTGGAATTAAAATAAATTAAGGAAAGAAAATAAATTCCAAGTCAGAGAAAATAATCATAAAATATGCATGAGAAAAATATCAAAGTTGTTGTAGAAAAACCAGAATGATAACTGGGCCAAGGAGCTAACGTCGGGCGTTGACTCCTAATGCCCAAACAGAACATGATTTCCTTTGGTTTTGAAAAACTTTTTCTTTGATTAAGAGGTATTATAACTTGGCCTTCCTAGTGTAAAAATTTCAAACATTTTGGAGATGTTTAGAAGGCACAAAATCGTTGAATTTTTTTCATAAAGACGTTAATTCAAATAATGTAGTTAGGAGTGCCTGAATACTATACTAAGTGATATAGTGATCAGATATTATTCAGCATTAGATATTGAAGATTTTGCACAGAAGGATGACGATAAGAGTTAACTTCTAACGCTGGCGTTGAAGTCTAACACTGGCGTTATCTCTTAACGCCGGGACAGTAGATGATTTCATGCATTTTGACAAAAAATTTCTTTGATTTTGAGTTATTATATAGGAGCCTTCTTAGTGTAGAAATTTCAGACCTTTTTGAGATCATTAGAAGGCTCTTTAAGCATGTTTTAGTTTGTTTAAGGAAAATTGTTCTTATATTTTTATTGATTTTTAAATACTTGTGTTTTTCAAGATCATTAATGCTCAAAATGATAAAATATGCAAAACACAAGATAAGCATGTTCGATTGAAAATAAGAAAGCATAAAAGATGTAATCAAAACAATATTTTATAGGTTTGTCCTAGATTATAATACCCTAACTATATGCCTACACACTAGCCCCGTACTAAGTAATGGATGGGAATGAGGAGGTGCACACAGGCCATAGGTTGGGGTGTTAATCTCATATGCACACACTAGAGAATGCTCAACCTAACAGTCTTTCCCCCTAGTGCCTCGCAAGGCCCCACTTGAACCCTCCCTGGATAAGGACAAGATATGACTTAGAGGTTTGGTCTCTAATGCGCATAATCCTATGCCCCCACTATTGTGATACATATAATGTGGGTGAATGATCATGGGCATTCTAAGCGCTTAGACCTTAATACCATTTTATAGACTATGACTTTATTTTTATTTTATTATTTTTGGAAAAAGGATATGTGATTTTAAATGTATATTTTTTGTTACATAGCTAAGGACTTTATCTTTGTTTCCTGACATGTGATTTGAGAAATATGAGTCCAAGAATTGCATGCCATCATTTGTCCTTAGTCGTTCAATATGCCTAAAACAATGTAGGATGATAAGATCCAAATACCCAAGTGGCTCCTCCCATAGAATAGGTGGAAACCTTAGGTATCCAGATTTGCTTGATATCGTATCTACCCTTCTTCCTACCAGAGCCCGCGGTGTGTCCAAGGTGAGAACACTTGGCACAAGACACAAAAGGAGTTGAGACCATTTTCAGATTTTTCTTTGGACTATTGCTGGAGGGTAGGAGAGTAGCAGAGAAGGGTGTAGATTTTATAGAACACGAGTTATTTGTTCTGTTACTACCGCCAGCGGTAACAATTACCACTGGGCGGTAACTTTCAGAGCCATATCCTAGCCCATAATTAGCATTTACATGCCTTCCGTTGGCCAAAATCATGTCAACGGTCTTCTGGCCAACGCGGATTTTTTCTATAACCAAGTTTAAGTCTTGGATTCAGGCTTTTAAATGGTTGTTTTCATATTTTAGCATAACACACCGTTTTTCTAACGTTTTCTTTTTATTACTGATTTGAGAATGTGAGGTTATTAATTTTCTTTCTAAGGCTCCCTTTTTATTAGTTAGAGTTTTGACATCGAAATGAGGCTTGGAAAGTGTTTCTTTAAGTTTCTTAACATTTTCCATGGAGTGAGTGCACTCTTGGCAAGAACCCTTCTCTTTCCCTAATGTTTTATTTTCTTTTAATAACGCCATATTTTATGATTTAAGAATTTCAAATTTATTCAGATTTTTCTTAAAGGGTTTGCACAATTTCATATATTCAGAAAATAACTCATCATATGAGGGAGGAAGTACCTCAGTGTCGCTTTGGACACTGCAATCATCGTTTGATGGTTCGTGGCTTCTTCCCATGAGACATGTTTTCCTCCTCATTGTCGCTTGAAGTTGTTGCGCTTGACTCCTCGGAAGACGTATACTTTTTTCTTCTTATCCTTCCTTTTGTGCCTCTTCTCATTCTCCTTCTCTAGAATTTTTGGACACTCACTTCGGGCGTGTCCAATCTTTCTGCAGTTAATCCACTCTGGAAGATATTTCCCCACATCATCATGGATCTCCTTGTTCTTCCATGACCCTTGCTTGTTGGACCCATTGGTGAAGTATTTGCGAAAAAAATTTCTTCCTTCGGGATCCCGCATGAATCTTTTGAAGTTCTTCACAAAGAGACCTTCTTCATTATCATCTTCTTCGTCGTCGGCCTCAGTTTTTAATTTCAGCACCAATGCTTTCTTTTTCGGCTCCATATTGTACTCTTCATGTTGGATCTTGAGTTCCACCTCATGGGTTTTTATATTCCCAATGAGATTCTCGATTTGGAGCCACTTTAAATCGTGTGATTCGGAGATGGCTGTCATCTTAGGATTATAGCGTGGAGGGAGAGTTCATAGAATCTTCCTTACAAGATCGTCATTGGAAAAATTCATTCCAAGAACTCTTGATGTATTAACAATCTTTGTAAACCTTGTGTACAAGGTGTCCACGTCTTCATTTTCCTCCATCTAGAATTTCTCATATTTGGACTCTAGTTGAAAGAGTTTTGAGTCCTTGACCTGAGATGTAACTATATAAGTTAGCTCTAATAAATTCGAAATATCAAAGGCAGTTTCACAAGTACAGACACAATTAAATTATGTTCTATCAAAGGCACATAATAGAGCGTTCATTGCTTTAGCGTTATTTTCACACATAGCCTTATCCCTCTCATCCCATTTATCTTTGGGCTTTTCCACTGTCACTTCACCAACTATAATTGTAGGAGGAGTATACCGTTGTTCTACCCAAGCCCAGACTTCTATATCTAAAGTCATAAGAAAGTAGAGCATTCTAGTCCTCCAGTAGTTATAGTCTGACCTAGTAAATAATGGAGGTCTACTTATCCCATGCCCCTCATGAAAAGCGAGATCATGGAGCGCCATTATTCCCGGTTGTTAGACCATTTTGGAAAAACCTAGCTCTGATACCACTTGTTTGATCTTGAGGCGCCCTTAGAGAGGGGTGAATAAGGGTTTTAGAAAACTTTAGGATTTTAATAAAACTTTTATAATTTTTTACTAAGTAAATTGAAACAAAAGTAAAGAGTTAAAATCAGAAATGAAATCAATTTATTTAACATGAAAAGAAATGATTATCATTTATAAAAGTTGATTACAAAATCTGATTTCTATGACGCTAAAAATCAAGGCGAATATGAAATACTCTTTTCGTTTTCTATACCGACTCTTCTCACGAAGAACCGGTTGGCATTAGCCGATCTTTCCCAGATACAGCCTCAAGTCGTTCTCGCCTTTCTATCCCAGAAAGACCTCGAGCACCCCCTGATCTACTCCCTAGACCTAGTCACCAACACAAGGTAAATTCCTCCCTAAGTCCTACCCAGACCCTATTCGCCAACACGAGGCAAATTCACAACCCGATTACAAAGATAAAGGTAAATACAAAAGACAAATATAAAAACTCACTGCGAGGTAATCTGAAGGAGTTGACGAAGAATCGCTGAAGCTCATTGAAGTCGAAACGTGCTCTCTTCGCATTGAGTGAGCGTTGATCCAAGCCTCCTTTGATTCTTTCTTTTGAAATTGAATGGGAGATCCTTTGTAGTCTGGAAATACAGCCCTCACAAATAATTCAGAGTGCTAGAATAGGGCTCCTTGAAATCTATGTTTGAGGAGAATGAATGCCACCTATTTATAGGGCTGGAAGCTAACGCCAGGCGTTGACCCAATATAGAAAGAACTTGATGGCTTGGGTCTTCAAAGCAAGAAGGAGATTCTGTATCTTTGGAAACATTCATTTTAGGCAACCTTAACGCTGGTGTTGTGGCTAACGTCTGGCGTTAAGTCAAATCATTCCCAAAATGCTCCTGCAATCACGACAACTTCCTTCCATGCCATATCGTCGTGTGCCAATGCCGGCATTGAGTCCTAACGCCTGGCGCTAGACCACTTTCATCATTTTAACTTGTGGACAAGTCCAGAGCATATCGTCGAGTGTTAATATCGTCGAGTGTCAACGTCGGCGTTAAGACCAAATGCCTGGCGTTAGACAACTTTCATCATTTCAGCTTGTGGGCAAGTCTAGACCAATAATGTAGCATCCTAGTATCAATATAGTTCAAGCCTACATGATAAAAACACAATGGCAAACTTGATAAAATACAAGTAGGATTTGTTATTCTCAAATCAAAGGGATGCGGAAAACCGTGTTCCAACAGAATCATCCTAAGAAAAATTAGGATTTTTTGAGTTAAAAATCCTATGTACTTAATTAATTAGGATTATGTCACAATTAAATTAATGAAATGAAAGAGAACAAATAAATTACGAAAATACTAATTTTCTGTCACATGATTATTTATGTTATATTACATCTATGGTAAATGTTTTAGAATTTTTGGGAGTCATTTAGCTTGGAAAATATCAAAATATCTTTAATCACACTTTTGTATTATTAGAATATTTGTGGTCAATATTACTTATAAAAATTATGAAAGTGCACAGTGTGCCTCTGAGAATTCTATAGAGGGGGGGGGGGGGGTGAATAGGGATTTAAAATATTTTCTATAATTTTTGCACACACAATAAAAATGCTAAGGTATTATGCAATCAGCAAAAACCAAAGGCTGAATAAATGAAAGAAAGTTTGCTGAAATAAACAAAGAATAAATAAATGGGACAGCACAGAAAATCACAGAGCAAATACACAGGAATTTTATAGAGGTTCCCCAATATATGGGTAGTCCTCTCTTCTACCTCCCTAGTAGGATTGCACAACCTGTGCCTGAGTCTTTTGATAAGGGGACTCTTAGAACCAATCCAGATCTTTTGATAAGGAGATCTTGAACCACTGAGTCTTTTGATAAGGAGACTCTTAGAACCACTAAATACATTGGAAGAGAGATTAATAAAAATCTTTATAGGTGAAGGAAATAGTAAGAAGAAAATAAGAGGGAGAAGGCAAGAATTTAGTTCTCATAATTCTTCAGAAGCTCTGATGCTGCTTCTGTCTTTCTTTCACTAGATCTGTAATGATGAGCCCTTGCTTATGATAGTGATGATTTGCAAGGATTGTTTTGCTTCATCCTTTCTCTCAGCATTTCTTGTAATCTAGTTGCAGTATGATGATGATGAAGAAGAAGAAGTTGTATGTATTCCTGTGCAGAGAGAGCACTTATGTATCTCTGTCTCTTAGGGTTTGAGGAGGAAGAAGATGAAGACCCTATTCGATAGACAGAATAGTGTAATAACTTTTGTTCTGTGTTCAGTTTTCTTTCTCCTATTTTTGCATACTTATTGTGTATGATTGACATTTCAAAACCCTTTCTTCTTTTGGCTTGTCCTAAAAAGGAATTCCGCCTAGCCATGTAATTTCCTTTCTTCTTTTGTTCTCGACCCATCCATTCATTTTTTGAATACCTTCCAAAAGTGATTTGTTGTGTCCTGGAAAGCTTCATTCTATTCTTGACAACAAATGAGTCATTATAGAATTGTCTCTAGCCTGGTGGTCATTCTAAAAAGGTCTCAAAAGGATAGCTGAAAAAGCTTCATTTTTCTGACTGTATTTGATGTTGCGTCGACTTCATCAATCTTCATGTCGACGCACCACTGAGTTCTTATCGACGCGGCTTCGAATTCCTTCTTAGCTTTAGCTGAACTCAGATGTTGACGTTAGGTCGATTCCTTATCGACGTATCCGTCGAGTTGAAGCATGTGACGTGAGCTTTTATTTTCTACGTCGAATTGTAGTCAAAGTTGCGTCAACTTCTGAGATAGCTTTGACAAGCTCTTCCTTCTGCGTCGATTTCCTTTTGACGTTACATCGACTTGACTTATACTTTGACAGACTGAATAAGTTGCTCCGACATGTAGTCAGAGTTACGTCGATATCAAGTCGAAGTTGCGTTGACTTTTATTTGACGCAAGTCTTAACTAAGCTTATCTTTTGATTTTCTTGACTTGGCCTTGACACTCTAAGGTGAGTGTGAAATCCTAAGTCATTTAATGACCAATATTCCCTTTCTATACAATGAGGGTAATAAAACCAAAGAAGTAAAATCACTTATAGTTAATTTGTTAAGTTAAATCAAAAGGAGTTTTTCATAATAAATTCTAAATTCATGGATAGAATATATTAAAATATTATAAACCTCTGGAATTTTTATCGTAATTATTGGTTGTTGATATTCAGTAGTTCTTCGCAATATTGAAATTTGTTATTTTGGAGAAATATTTAATATTTGTGGCAATTAATATTACAAAAATACAAATCTTTATTAGAGCACATTTGAACACATAGAACCTCTGGAGAATTTTTAGGAATTTATTGATGTTGAAATTATTTAATTCCAGTATATTTATGGTTTATTTCTATTTATATTAAATTTAATTTATGTGCAAAAATCTATTTGGAAAATTATATAAATTAGTTAGAACACTTTTTGAACCAAATATATCCTCTGGAAAATTTTATGTAATTTTTAGAAGATAAAACCACATAGATCATATGTAAATGTTGAAAAAGTTCAAATTGATGGAATATTTTTTATTATGGATAAATGGAAATGGAAAATTGTAACTCTGTAATAGTTCATTTTAGACCTTAGAGAATCTCTAGAAAATTATGTGGACAGTTTAGACAATAGAAAATTATACTTCATGTGTAATTTGCAATTCACTTATCAATTATGTAATGGTAAATAATTAGGCCCCATAATTAGAAATGGTTAAATCAGAATGAAATTACATTATATGTCATATAGAACCTCTGGATTTAATGTTGGGTTATTTGGACTTGAGAAATGGCTATGTGCTTCATGTTTGACATAGGGTTATAATTAGAATCAATATTGGTCTGGGAATAACCAAACATAAATCTAAAGAATTTGGACTCTAAGTGATCATCTCATAGAGACCATGTATATCGGGATCAATATTGAAGAATACTAGGTTAATTGGAGGACATTTCAATTGGGCGTCAATACCTAAGTATAGGATTTGGTTGTGTTTAATAAAAGGCTCGATAAGGCTAAAGTCAGGTAGAAGACATTATAATGAGTCAAAGAGATGATATAATTGTGTGTCTTTTCTTGATCTAATATTCCATTCATAAAAGATTTGAGTGGATTTGACTTCATTAAACCCTAATTCCATCACAAGCATGGTTATTTAAATTATTTCTACAAATATAGAAATTATGCCTCCATGACAGCATGTGAATCCCACAATATTACATGCATGGTAAAATTTCCAACTCATTTGGTTGATTCAAAAGATGGGGGCACACAGATTTGTGTCTAGGGTTCATTTTAAACACCCTACACCAAAACAGGTGCCCAGGGAGCTGTGGTGCACCAAATCACATGAACCAAATTCTTATGTTTAGTTAAGACATAGATATACAGTTTTAATGTTGAAGACTTTCCCTAGTTTAGGCTCTAAGGTACCTAAATAACTCCTTGAACCTACTGCATGAAGTGTGACAATGACACACAAATTTGCTAATTGCACACCAACTCCCCATACACCATTATCACATGCAAGTGGAATATACCAACATGAAAAGGTCCAAATGACCTCATATTCTTACCAGTTACTGAAAATGACCTAATAAACATGCCGCCCAAGTTTTGGGTAAATTTGACCTTATCTAGCCTCATTAATTTCAAAATTATAAAAATCACATTTCTTCCAAAATTATAGACAAATAATGCCTAAAAATTCTACTTTTGGGGCAGGGGTGTGGCTAGGGTATATACTTGCATGGCCAAATTATTAGGCATATGCAATCACCCATGTGAAGTATATTCACATTTTAATAAATAACCCTCCCTTAGGACACAACTCAGTAAAATGCCACATCTCCAAATGGTGTGATTTAAAATCCTACGGAAAATAGACACCAATGGATATAATGTTTGTCTTTGACCACCCTTTCTATAACAGCATCGAAGTGGCCTAAAATCCAGCATGAACATACTGAATAAAGTGTAACAAGATTGGAATAATCATTTCATTTCATTAATCTTGGCCTGCAGATTGCCATCAGCCCAAAATCTGACGGCCATTAGCCCGTCTTCAAGCTCTAGCTAAGGGATGGGATTGTCCCATCCTGGGCCAGCTCTAGAGGGGATTTTCTCAGCCACTTGAGCACTCTCCCGGCCGGCTACCACCACCACCATCATTTGTGCCGATGTGGTGGCTGTAGTTGGGTGGTGGTTTGCCGGCCGGTGGTGGTCGGAACAGAGAAGGTGAGGGGCTAACCGGCTAAAAACTGAGCTGATTTCTTCCTTGATCCATGCTCTATTGAGCTCGAATAATGCCTTAATGTTTCTAAATCTAGCATAGAGGAAGGGAGCAAGGAAGCCTACCTGATTTGAAGCCATGTTCGTGCTGATTCTCTTGGGTTCCATTGCTGAAATCCTTGCTTGAGCTCCAATGATGATCACTCTCTCCAGTGGCTGATTCCTTCTCCAAGGATGGGGCTTCTTCCTCTCCTGACTCACTGAAGGTGATGGAAGATCCAAATGAGGATGGGGAGGGCTATATCTCAGATTGCCATTAAGGCACCTCTCAACCACCCAATGAACAACCTTACCCCACTCCAGGCGGCCTCCTTTCCATGCCATTTTAGCTGGAATTTATTGTCGCAGCTGAGAGAAGCCATGGGAAAAAGGAATTGGAGCACATGTGGAAGCTATTCCACAATCATGGTCTCTCTCTCTCTCTCTCTCTCTCTCTCTCTCTCTCTCTCCAAATTGGGGATTTCTCCAAAATGCCCCTATGCATGGTACTTCTTTGGAATTTTAGGGGTGAGCCATGGTACATAACGACTTGGCCTGCAGAATGGTCTATCAAATGAGGCCTTAGCCCATTTAAACTTGGTTTGGGACCCAAAGGGGTCAATTTGGTTAAGTGCACTTGAGTTGACACTAGGTCAAATTGAACAATGTGGCTGAGCCACATTGATGATCATGAGTCTATGGACACCTTCCAAGCGGAATCATGTCTTGGTGTGACAAATTTAGGGTCAATTGACCTAATTATATCAAATTGGGCAATGTGGGCCCAATGGTGATTTTGGCCTAATCCAGGGAATTTCTTTGACCCAATGAGTTATTAGTGACCCATTCACCTACCTTAGGGGTTAAGATGGCTTGGCTGAGGCCACATTGGCCATTTGAAAGTTAATTAACCCTAATTAGAGAGGTTAGACCGATTTAAGCTAGGGTTGACTTTGGTCAAATTGGCCATTTTGATAGAACTCAATGAGTTAATTTGGATCCATTGACCTCCCTTAAGGGTTAGGAGAATTTGGGTGATGACAATTTGGTCCTATAGGATCTTATTGACCCTAATTAGAGAGGTTTGACCCATTTAGGGCTAGGGTTGACTTTGGTCAACTTGTCCAATTTGGTTGACCCCAATGGTTCTATAGTGACCTATTGGTGTCCTTGAAGGGTTATGAGGGTCAAGTTGATGTTATATTGACAGTGAAGCTCATTTGGTTAACCTTAGGCTTGGTGACCTAAAATTGTTAAATGTAGACCAAGGTGTTCTCATCTGATCGCTTAGACTTCTAAGGCCATTTTGGGTAAACCTAGCCTTTTGTCATGACACTTGTCATGATAAAATCCTCTTGGGGCCTAGTTTTTCTAGTGATGTTACAATTCCCAATACATAAAGAAAAAAGTTTGTTTATGAAATTAAGTTTGGGCATACGGGGTTCTCACTTGTAGTAAATGAAAGTAAAACTTCAGGAAGGTTAGATATATCTGATTTGCTTTGAGAAGGTGGAGGCAGAGGCCTCCCTACCTGACATTCCAGTGGCCCGAGATTTCTCCGACGTATTTCTGGAGAAATTGTCGGAACTACCCTCGCACAGGAACACTGACTTCTAGATCCAGTTGGTACCCGATGCTTTGGGGACCTCGCAGTCTTATAAATGAAATAAGAGGTTGCCCTAATGCGATATCAATCGATCAATAAGAAAGAACTTGCGCATACAAAAAATAGAACAGAAAAAGCGGCGCAAGAAAGAAAGCGATAAAGAAGAAGCAGTCATCTCCATCGACTGATAAGAAGCCAATCCTCATCAAGCTAAGAAAAGATTGATGAAGAACTATGCGCTCAAGATCTGACTCAGAAGCATCTTCTTCAACCTTAAGAAGTCGATCTTCAACAGGCTAAAGTTGCCAATCTTCATCCGGCAGAAGTAAGAGTCTTTTTACAGTAATCTCTTGTAAAGGCTTGCGGGCCTATTTGTCTAGCTTGAGGGCTGGAGACCTGTGAGGCTTGAGGGCCAAGGCAGAGGCTAGACTTGCGGTTCAGCTGTGTAGGGCTTGCGAGCCTGATTGTCAAGCTTGAGGGCTTGAGACCTATGAGGCTTGAGGGCCAGGGTAGAGGCTAGACTTGCGGGTCAGTGGTGTAGGACTTGCGAGCCTTATTGTCAAGCTTGAGGGCTTGAGACCTGTGAGCTTGAGGGCCATGGCAGAGGCTAGACTTGCGGGTCAGCTGTGTAGGGCTTGAGGGCCTGAGTGTCGAGCTTGCGGGCTTGGGGGAAGTAGGGGTTTGTGGGCCTAGGCTGTTGGACTTACGGGTCCGTGTTGTAAGGCTTGAGGGCCTTGTACAACCCCGATATTCGCCGAGTATACTCCCGAAGGCTCATTGGAGCATCATGGTAGCACCAACCCATGCAGGAAGGGAGGTAGAGGCAAGGGGGACGAGCGGTGAGGGAGGAGGCCTCCCGGTTGCCCAGCCTATATAGGGGAGCGAGAGGTGGAGGGACAGGTCCCCACCCCCAGCAAGGGGGGTGAGCCCGGGCTGATGCCCGGGGGCTCTCCCCCGCTCCCAGCTAAGGGTGCGAGCCCGGGCTGCTTCCCGGGGGCTCTCCCCCGCTCCCAGCAAGGGGGGCGAGCCCAGGCTGCTGCCCGGGGGCTCGCCCCCACTCCCAGCTAGGGAGGCGAGCCCGGGCTGCTGCCTGGGGGCTCGCCCCCGCTCCCAGCTAGGGGGGCGAGCCCGGGTTGCTGCCCGGGGACTCACCCCCCGCTCCCAGCAAGGGGGGCGAGCCCGGGTTGCTTCCCGGGGGCTCGCCCCCGCTCCCAGCTAGGGGGCGAGCCCGGGCCGCCGCCGGTGATCTCGCCCCCGCCCCCGACATTAAGGGGCGAGAGGAGGAGGGGCGAGCCCCCCTCTCCCCCCCCCCCCCCCCCCACCCGAGGCCAAGGAAGGGGCGAGCTTCTCTCGCCCCCACGCCCCGTAGGGGGGAGCCCAGGAGGGCATTCGGTCTGCGTTTAGCGTCGTGGAACAGCGGGATTTGGCTATTCGCAGTCTATTTTTGGCTATTCGCAGTCCGGTTTTTGGTCATTTGCAGCCCAACTTCAGAAATCCTATAAATAGGACCAAGGGGGCACCATTTGAGGAGATCCTTCTAGGCTATCTCTCTCTGTCTCTCTCTGTCTCTCTCTCTCTCTCTCTCCCCAAGTCTCTCTAGGGGGTGAGGAGAGCCTCCGGTGGTGCCCAAGCTTAGTAGTTGCTTGGGAGGGGAAGTTCCTAAGGAGCTACCGGGTATGTGGCGGGACCTCCCCACTAAGCCCTTGGTCCAGTCCATAGTTCCTAAACTTTCAACCTATAGCTCTCCCTTGGGGGGAGTAAGGGTTGGTCACCCCTCATCTCGGTGAGGGCCCCGAACTCCACAGAGACCGAGAAATCGGTTTCAACATTTTGGTGCGGTGAGCGTGGAGTGTGACCGATTCAAGAAACCCTCAAGATGAGTTCCATGGACGGAGGTGGAGGAATATCCGACCCAAGTCACTCCCAGCCCCCGGTGGCTTGGGTGACATTGGAGATGTTAGAAAATTTCAAGCAAGAGGTCTTACAGACCGTCCAGGTTGCTTTCGCCAAGATAGTTAGAGGCAGAAGAGATGGTCCAGAGATCCCGCCCCAACAGGTGGTCGAGGGAACTTTCGGCCAACAGTCCAGGGAAGAGGTACCGGTGGGGGGGGGGGGAGTGGGGAGGTGCCATACCCCAGCTCGCCCCGCCCCTTTAAGGGGGCGAGCTCAGGAGGGAGGTGCCATACCCCAGCTCGACCCACCCCTTCAAGGGGGCGAGCTCAGGAGGGGGCCGCCCTCCCAGCTCGCCTCGCCCCTTCAAGGGGGCGAGCTCAGGAGGGGGGCGCCCTCCCAGCTCGCCCCGCCCCTTCAAGGGGGCGAGTTCAGGAGGGAGGCGCCCTCCCAGCTCGCCCCACCCCTTCAAGGGGGCGAGCTCATGAGGGGGCGCCCTCCCAGCTTGCCCCGCCCCTTCAAGGGGGCGAGCTCAGGAGGGGGGCGCCCTCCCATCTCGCCCCGCCCCTTCAAGGGTTGAGCTCAGGAGGGGGGCGCCCTCCCAGCTCGCCCCGCCCCTGCAAGGGGGCGAGCTCAGGAGGGGGCGCCCTCCCAGCTCGCTCCGCCCCTGCAAGGGGGCGAGCTCAGGAGGGGGCCGCCCTCCCAGCTCGCCCCGCCCATTCAAGGGGGCGAGCTCGGGAGGGAGGCGCCCTCCCAGCTCGCCCCGCCCCTTCTAGCCTAGTCCCAAAATGGGGCGAGCGTGGAGGCATCCGGCCCCCACTCGCCCCACCCCAAAAGGAGTCGAGTGAATGTTGATGGTCGAGACCACCCCGGGTGGAGGCTATCCAATAGCCCGGCGAGCGCAGAGGCCAGCAAGTCGACTCCGCGAGAGCATAGAAGGGGGAACTTCAAAAGGAAAAGATTAAACTACCCAAGGTGGAGGCAGGGACCAAGGGCACCCCCTCCACCGCCTCCGCAAACTACGGCGATTGGCGGGGGAAGAAGGAGGAGAGCCAAGAAAGTAGAAAGAAGAGGAAGAGGAGGGGGTAGGGTGGAGTTATCCTACTGTGACTTCCACCAGGAGGAAGGTCACTCGACATCCACGTGCCCCGAGTTTTTGGAAATAAGGGAGGGAATGAGTCCAATGCGACAACGACACTAGCCGAAGAGGATCGAGGAGGACAGGACCTAGGATGTTGCAGATGAAGAGAGGATGTCCCGAGCTAAGTGGTGGCGGCCAAAAACGCTTGTACCACTAAATCCACATAGTGCGACGGTTTGTTTTCATACTTAGTTTCTTTTTCTTGCATACAATATTATAACTAACAAGGTTGTATATGTTGGTGCTGGAATGCCCCAGATCGATTCCGATCCCGCGATCTCAACTAGACGGGGGGTTCAGGTTGATCTCTGGAGAGGCTGGCAAGGTTGTATATGTTGGTGCTGGAATGCCCCAGATCGATTCCGCTCCCGGGCTCTCAACTAGACGGGGGGTTCAGGTTGATCTCTGGAGAGGCTGGCAAGGTTGTATATGTTTGGTGCTGGAATGCCCAAGATCGATTCCGCTCCTGGGCTCTCACTAGATGGGGGGTTTAGGTTGATCTCTGGAGAGGCTGGCAATGTTGGATATGTTGGTGCTGGAATGCCCCAGATCGATTCCGCTCCCGGGCTCTCTCTAGACGGGGGGTTCAGGTTGATCTCTGGAGAGGCTGGCAAGGTTGTATATGTTGGTGCTGGAATGCCCCAGATCGATTCCACTCCCGGGCTCTCACTAGACGGGAGGTTCAGGTTGATCTCTGGAGAGGCTGGCAAGGTTGTATATGTTGGTGCTGGAATGCCCCAGATCGATTCCGCTCCCGGGCTCTCAACTAGACGGGGGGTTCAGGTGGATCTCTGGAGAGGCTTGCAAGGTTGTATATGTTTGGTGCTGGAATGCCCCAGATCGATTCCGCTCCCGGGCTCTCACTAGACGGGGGGTTCAGGTTGATCTCTGGAGAGGCTGGCAAGGTTGGATATGTTGGTGCTGGAATGCCCCAGATCAATTCCGCTCCCGGGCTCTCACTAGACGGGGGGTTCAGGTTGATCTCTGGAGAGGCTGGCAAGGTTGTATATGTTGGTGCTGGAATGCCCCAGATCGATTCCGCTCCCGGGCTCTCAACTAGACGGGGGGTTCAGGTTGATTTCTCGAGAGGCTGGCAAGGTTGTATATGTTTGGTGCTGGAATGCCCTAGATCGATTCCGCTCTCGGGCTCTCATTAGACGAGGGGTTCAGGTTGATCTCTGGAGAGGCTGGCAAGGTTGGATATGTTGGTGCTGGAATGCCCCAGATCGATTCCGCTCCCGGGCTCTAACTAGACAGGGGGTTCAGGTTGATCTCTGGAGAGGATGGCAAGGTTGGATATGTTGGTGCTGGAATGCCCCAGATCGATTCCACTCCCGGGCACTCACTAGACGGGGGGTTTAGGTTGATCTCTGGAGAGGCTGGCAAGGTGATAAGTCTTTGGTGCTGCAGTTCCCCTCGGATGGTTCCGCTGACCGGGCTCTCACTAGCCGGCAGGTGCAGGTTGACCTCCCAGGGAGGCTATGTTCTTTTCTCCTGAGGTGGTCTCGCTAGCCGGGCTCTCGCTAGCCGGCAGGGTTGGAAGACCACTCGGGGTGGCTGTATGTGTTTTCCCCCGAGGTGGTCTCGCTAGCCGCGCTCTCACTAGCCAGCAGGGTTGGAAGACCTCTCGGGGAGGCTATATATTTTTCCCCAAGGTGGTCTCGCTAGCCGGGCTCTCACTAGCCGGCAGGGTTGGAAGACCTCTCGGGGAGGCTATGTATTTTTCCCCCGAGGTGGTCTCGCTAGCCGGGCTCTCACTAGCCGCCAGAGTTGGAAGACCTCTCGGGGAGGCTATGTATTTTTCCTCGAGGTGGTCTCGCTAGCCGGGCTCTCACTAGCCGGCATGGTTGGAAGACCTCTCGGGGAGGCTATGTATTTTTCCCCCGAGGTGGTCTCGCTAGCCGGGCTCTCACTAGCCGGCAGCGTTGGAAGACCTCTCGGGGAGGCTATGTATTTTTCCCCGAGGTGGTCTCGCTAGCTGGGCTCTCACTAGCTGGCGGGGTTGGAAGACCTATCGGGGAGGCTATGTTTTTTCCCCGAGGTGGTCTCGCTAGCCGGGCTCTCACTAGCCGGCAGGGTTGGAAGACCTCTCGGGAAGGCTATGTTTTTTCCCCCGAGGTGGTCTCGCTAGCCGGGCTCTCACTAGCCGGCAGGGTTGGAAGACCTCTCGGGGAGGCTATGTATTTTTCTCCCGAGGTGCTCCGCTAGCCGGGATCTCGCTAGCCGGGATCTCGCTAGCCGGCAAGGTTGGGGGACCTCTCGGGAAGGTGCTGTGTCTTTTCCAAGATAGCACCAATAACCGGATTCCCAGCGATGCTCGTCGAATATACAGGGTTGGACATTTCTTTCCGAGCGTGAGCCCGCTCGAAAAGAGCGGGGATTGTGTACAACCCCGATATTCGCTGAGTATACTCCCGAAGGCTCATTGGAGCATCATGGTAGCACCAACCCATGCAGGAAGGGAGGTAGAGGCAAGGGGGACGAGCGGTGAGGGAGGAGGCCTCCCGTTTGCCCAGCCTATATAGGGGAGCGAGAGGTGAAGGGACAGGTCCCCACCCCCAGCAAGGGGGGCGAGCCCGGGCTGCTGCCCGGGGGCTCGCCCCCACTCCCAGCTAGGGGGGCGAGCCCGGGCTGCTGCCCGGGGGCTCGCCCCCGCTCCCAGCAAGGAGGGGCGAGCCCGGGCTGCTGCCCGGGGGCTTGCCCCGCTCCCAGCTAGGGGGGCGAGCCCGGGATGCTGCCCGGGGGCTCGCCCCCGCTCCCAGCTAGGGGTGCGAGCCCGGGCTGCTGCCTGGGGGCTCGCCCCCGCTCCCAGCTAGGGGGCGAGCCCGGGTTGCTACCCGGGGACTCGCCCCCTGCTCCCAGCAAGGGGGGCGAGCCCGGGTTGCTGCCCGGGGGCTCTCCCCCGCTCCCAGCTAGGGGGGCGAGCCCGGGCCGCTGCCCGGTGATCTCGCCCCCGCCCCGACATTAAGGGGCGAGAGGAGGAGGGGCGAGCCCCCTTCTCGCCCCCCCCCCCCCCCCCCCCCCCCCCCCCCCCCCCCCGCGTCCAAGGAATGGGCGAGCTTCTCTCGCCCCCATGCCCCGTAGGGGGGGAGCCCAGGAGAGCATTCGGTCTGCGTTTAGCGCCGTGGAACGGGGGGATTTGGCTATTCGCAGTCCAGTTTTGGCTATTCGCAGTCCGATTTTTGGTTATTTACAGCCCAACTTCAGAAATCCTATAAATAGGACCAAGGGGGCACCATTTGAGGAGATCCTTCTAGGCTAGCTCTCTCTCTCTCTCTCCCCAAGTCTCTCTAGGGGGTGAGGAGAGCCTCTGGTGGTGCCCAAGCTTAGTAGTGGCTTGGGAGGGGAGGTTCTTAAGGGGCTTCCGGGTATGTGGCGGGACCTCCCCACTAAGCCCTTGGTCTAGTCCATAGTTCCTCAACCTTCAACCTAGAGCTCTCCCTTGGGGGGAGTAAGGGTTGGTCGCCCCTCATCTCGGTGAGGGCCCCGAACTCCACAGAGACCGAGAAATCGGTTTCAACAGGCCTGAAGTTTTTGGCAGAGTTTGCTGATCCTAGCACACTGCTGGGTAGGCGCAAAGGGACAGAGGACTACTCAAGACACCCCGTCTTGAGGAACCTTTATAGATCTTGTGTCGTCTGCCTTGTTTTATCTGTGTTTATTTGTGCGATATTTTTGTTATGTGCTTGAATATTCGAATAGCGCGCAAATAACTTAAAAAAAACCCAGAGCACCTAACCCCCCCCCCCCCCCCCCCCTCTAGGTGAACGTTCCATTACTAACAAGTGGTATCAGAGCTAGGTTGATCAAAAGAAGACTTAACCGTCTGATCTAGATCGTGGAATGACTCACTAGGTCTGGTGGAGATCAGAATCTGGAGATGAGATCCATGAAACTTCCAATATGCTCAAAGGAAAATTTTGCTATCTGGAAGGAAAGGGTTAGGCTGTTCAAGGAAGTGGCTGATCCAAGAATCTATCTGACAATCCAACAGGGTCCCTTTATCCCTACAACTACTTCCATCGTTGATCTAACAAAGAAGGTGGTAAAGAAATATGAGGACATGACCAAGGATGAGCTAGCCTTGGCAGGCCTAGATAAGAGGGCACAAAATGTCATTGTAAGTGCTGTAGATGACTCAACCCTCCAAAATCTGATTCACTGCAAAACGGCCAAGGAGATGTGGGACTTCCCGATCGTATACATGGAGGGTACTGAAGAGGTAAGGGATGATAGAAAATCCCTTCTCAACCAAGAGTATGAGGCCTTCAAGCAAGGCAAGAATGAAACAATCTCCAACTGCTATGAGAGATTTTTCAAGATAGTGAATGGTCTCAGAAACTATGAAAGAGTGTTGGAAACTTAGGATTGATATGAGTTAGGATCCACCTTTAGGGTCTAAGTTTATATTATAATATATATTATAACTTAGAACAATTCTCATTAAGAAAGAAAGCCAAAAAGAAACACATTTTAATAGGCGGAAAATAAGAGAAGAAATATATCTCATATATTCAATGCGTTCGACGAACGTCGAACGACGCTCAGCATTCGTCGGACGGCGCTCGGCATTCGTCGGACGGCGCTCGACGAAATATCAAGGAAGCAGCGGTCGACAAATTCCTCAGATCTCAGCGGTCGACGAATAGCTCAGCAGTCTGGGTTCGACGAAATCCCAGCAGCGCTCGACGAAAGTCCTCTGCAGTTAATCAATGCTCAGAATATCATTTGGCGAGCTCAGCCCGACGAATGATGAGCTGAGGTCGACGAATTTCTGCAGCATTTATGTTATATCATTTAGCTCGACTAAATATTATATATTTGCGTCAGATTTTTTTAAAGCAATATTTTATTTATCCTATTTATAAATTGCTATATATATTGTTGATCTGACCTTACAGCGTGCAAGCATTAATTGCTATAGCCGTTGGCAACAGAAATAATAAATGTTGTAGCCGTTGCAGCAAGCAAAAGAAGGTAAGAGGACAGCTCGAGGATCTGCTAAATGAAAGAGATAATATATCCTTCCTCTTTGGTCGGCAAGGATTCAAATTAGCCAAAAGAAGACAACAGCTTTTACACGACAGCAAATTTTATACAGCAGGATATATTACAGCAGATTATATATAAGATATAACCAGCTATTCTCTCTAGAGAGATTACATACATATATATATATATATTGCTGTACTGATTTAACATAGACAGAATATATTACATCTTGCTATACAGGAAAAAGAGAAGAAGAAGAACAGAGCAAAAAGAAGAACAGATCCAAATATATTATCTTCTTTTTTCTAACCATTTCTTGCAGATCTTCTACAACCTGAGACACCAAATCAATATCATTTGCTCAGGGAGAAGAAGAAAAAGAACATCACTATCTAGAGAAGGAGCTCCATCCAAAGCTGTCAACTATTCTAAATCAGACAGGGGGAGCTTTCTTAAATAACATCACCAAGATACAAACTGAACATCCCATCAGGATCATCAAGAGTCTTCTCAGCATAAGAGAAGAACACTATAAACTTTATGTTTTCCCTTTCTCCTTCCCATCTTGTAAAGAGTTAGAACTCCCTTCAAAAGTATACTCCCGGTGACAGGCCACCTTAGCAAAAACTTGCAGCTTGGTTTATAAGTACCTTATCAAAAGCTTATAGGTGAATTGGGCACCTGATCAAAACTCCCATTGGTGTGTGGACACCTTATCAAAATCACCTTGGTGTGAGGGCACCTTATCAACAACCTCCTAGTGGATCCTACCAGTGGGTAGAAGAGTAGATGTACCCAGTTGAGGGGAACAACTATATATCTTGTGTCATCTGGATTGCTTGGTTTGCTTGTTGTTTTATTTCTTATTATTGCTGTGATATTTTTATATGCTTCTACTGTTTGATTCTATTTCTCAATCAGCAATCAGCAAACATAAATATATTTATATATATATATATATATCATTTATTTTGAAAGTAAAACTTAAGCAAGATCTTTTAATAAGATAAATAAGAACTAAACTCTCCTTTCAATTGGTATCCAAGCTAGGTTGATTTTTTCAATCAACCTCATCAGAGGATATCAATTGTCCCTTTAATTGGTATCAGAGGTGGCTGATTTTGTTTTTTCAATTTCTTGCACCTGATACTCAATTGAGCCACTTTTAATTGGTATCAGAGGAAGTTGATTTTTCACACAGGCTAACACCTGAAATCACAATGATCACTTAGTTCTTATTTTGTTTTGTTGTAAAAAGGTTTTTCAAAAATTTGATGGCACTAGCAAATTTTACTTGTTCAGATCCACCTTTATGTAATTTGGATAAATTTGATTTATGGCAAGTTAGAATCAGATTATATATGAATGCAATAGATGAAGATATCTACAAATCTGTTTTGACAGGAACTCAATCTTCAATCTCTTCATCTGATGATCAAGAAAAGTTGACCAGTGCTGGTGCCATGGCCATGAAGATATTGGCTAAATCAATGTCCAAAGACATTCTTCTCAAAGTGGCTGATTGCACTTCAGCAAAGAGCATCTGGAACTCCCTCTCTAGGATGGTAAATGAACCATCTTCTTCCTCTTCCACTAACATTATTTTTGATGCAGAACCATCAGTTACTCTAACTGAAGAAGAAGAAAAGGAATAACAAAAATCCACATATTTCTGTAGGTTGGCTATATATGGTTCAGATTACACATCAGAATCTGAATATAAAACAGAAAAGGTAAAAGAGGTATCTGTTGAAACCAGTAACCCGGTTCAGCATTCGAAAGGTGGATGCGGCTAACTCTTACTTGACCTAAGCTAAGACCCTTGACCGGTCACTAAGAACTGAGAGACCCTTGCCCTTGATAAACACTTGAGTCCACAAATGGACCCCTTAAGCTGCAGCGCGGAGGTCCCACCACACACCCGGAAGCTCAGTCAGAACTTCCCCTCCCAAGCCCATGCTGAGCCTGGGCACCTATGAGGGCACTAAGGATCACCTCATCGTCCACCTTCAATGACAGGGGGAGGGGAGGGGGAGTGCTTGCTCACACACGAGGGAGGGGGTAGGAACCAACCCAACCCAAGGTGCCCATGGGGGTCTATTTATAGACCTCCCAAAACTGGGCTGCGGATAGCCAAAATTCCACTATCCGCAGCTCAACCATGACCCTGAACGGACAACGCAGGAAGGGGGGCGAATGGGGCTCGAGGTGCCCACTTCCCCCTTCGCGATAGATCCTACCTGCCACCCCCCCCCCCCCCCAAGGAGACTGGGCGAGTGGGAGGGTCCCTCCCACTCGCCCAAAGGGGGCCGGGCGAGTGGGAGGAGTCCTCCCACTCGCCCGAAGGGGGTCGGCGAGTGGGAGGGCCTCTCCCACTCGCCCTAAAGGGGGCGGCGAGTTGGATGCCCCTCCCACTCGCCCGGCGAGTGGGTGGACTCCTCCCACTCGCCTAAAGAGGGCCCGACGAGTGGGATACCCCTCCCACTCAAACAAAGGGAGATGGGGAAGCGGATGCTCCCTCCGCTTCCCCAACCAACTCTTCTTGCCTTGACTGGTTTTGATCGCCTTTGAGCGGTCGCTCTACTTGCCTCGGCCACCTTTACTATCTCGACCTCATCCGTGTCGGGTCACACCGACTCGGAAAATATGAGGGTTGTACACAATCCCCGCTCTTTTCGAGCTTGTCTCAAGCTCGGAAAGAAAGTCCAACCCACCTATTTGACGAGTAGGTGGGACCTGAGGGGGATCCGTGAAGGGACCTGCCAACGGGATAACCCTGCCGAGTCCTTTGGCTGAACCTGACTCGAGGCGGAAGGCGAACCTTTCTCCACTAGACACCCCTCCTGTGAGCCGAGCTCAACAGGAGGTGGAGAAAGCTCCACACCTTTAGGTCGAGCTAAACTCGACCGAAGGTGGAGGGAGACTCAACACCTCTAGTTGAGCTGACCTTGACATGAGGTGAGGAACGGACCTTTCTCCACTAGACACCCCTCCTGTGAGCCGAGCTCACCAGGAGGTGGAGAAAGCTCAACACCTTTAGGTCGAATTGATCTTAACCTTGGGTGGAGAAAAACTCAACACCTCTAGTCGAGCTGAACTTGACATGAGGTGAGGAATGGACCTTTCTCCACTAGACACCCCTCCTGTGAGCCGAGCTCAACAGGAGGTGGAGAAAGCTCAACACCTTTAGGTCGAATTGATCTTAACCTTGGGAGGAGAAAAACTCAACACCTCTAGTCGAGCTGACTTGACATGAGGTGAGGAACAAACCTTTCTCCACTAGACACCCCTCCTGTGAGCCGAGCTCAACAGGAGGTGGAGAAATCTCAACACCTTTAGGTCGAATTGATCTTAACCTTGGGTGGAGAAAAACTCAACACCTCTAGTCGAGCTGAACTCGACCTGAGGTGGGAGGCGGGAACTCCATACCTACGAGGGAGCCGAGCTCACCTAGTGGGGGAGGGACCCAACACCTAACAGGGAGCCGAGCTCACCTGGAGGTGGAGGGACTCAACACCTAACAGGGAGCCGAGCTCACCTGGAGGTGGAGGAACTCAACACCTAACAGGGAGCCGAGCTCACCTGGAGGTGGAGGGACTCAACACCTAACAGGGAGATGAGCTCACCTGGAGGTGGAGTCACTCAACGCCTAATAGGGAGCCGAGCTCACCTGGAGGTGGAGGAACTCAACACCTAACAGGGAGCCGAGATCACCTGGAGGTGGAGGGACTGAACACCTAACATGGAGCCGAGCTCACCTGGAGGTGGAGGGACTCAACACCTAACAGGGAGCCGAGCTCACCTGGAGGTGGAGGAACTCAACACCTAATAGGGAGCCGATCTCACCTGGAGGTGGAGGGACTAAACACCTAACAGGGAGCCGAGCTCACCTAGAGGTGGAGGAACTCAATACCTAACAGGGAGCCGAGCTCACCTGGAGGTGGAGGAACTCAACACCTAACAGGGAGCCGAGCTCACCTGGAGGTGGAGGGACTCAACACCTAATAGGGAGCCGAGCTCACCTGGAGGTGGAGGAACTCAACACCTAACAGGGAGCCGAGCTCACCTGGAGGTGGAGGAACTCAACACCTAACAGGGAGCCTAGCTCACCTGGAGGTGGAGGGACTCAACACCTAACAGGGAGCCGAGCTCACCTGGAGGTGGAGGAACGCAACGCCTAACAGGGAGCCGAGCTCACCTGGAGGTGGAGGAACTCAACACCTAACAGGGAGCCGAGCTCACCTGGAGGTGGAGGGACCCAACACCTAACAGGGAGCCGAGCTCACCTGGAGGTGGAGGAACTCAACACCTAACAGGGAGCCGAGCTCACCTGGAGGTGGAGGGAGCTCAACACCTAACAGGGAGCCGAGCTCACCTGGAAGTGGAGGAACTCAACACCTAACAGGGAGCCGAGCTCACCTGGAGGTGGAGGAAACTCCATACCTATCAGGGAGCCGAGCTCACCTGGAGGTGGAGGAACTCAACACCTAATAGGGAGCCGAGCTCACCTGGAGGTGGAGGGACTCAACGCCTAACAGGGAGCCATAATGTACTTAATCAAATTAGCCAAGAATTCATTAGAGGAAAAGAATAATTCAGAACGGCTATAAAGAATAATTTGATTCCATATAAATCAGATCTATGAAAGAAGGAAAGAGACCTGGCGATATTTGAATTAATAATAAAAATCGACGTGCGTCGATTACTATTCGACGTAAGCGTTGAATTCGTCCTGGCTAGACGTCGAGAGGAGAATAAGGAAGGTGCGTCGACTAAGGTGCGTCGACTTCTCAAGATACGTCGACTAGAAGTCAGAGCTACATCGACATAGGATATGTCGAATTCTTCTTAAAGTTACTTCGACTCATTCTGAAAGGAACGTCGATATCACTTCGACGTTGCGTCGAATACTATTCGACGCATATTTACATAACCTTGATTTTCCTTTCTTAGAATTCATATTCAACTTAATTTCAGGGGTTAAGAGAAATCATTTTCCCAACACCTATCAGCGCGCTCCATCAGCTCCTCGAAAGACAGGGGGATCCCGAGTTAGACTCATCCTGAACAACCCCTGCTGCAGCCCAAGGGTGAAGGCTAGTTGTAGGGTATGCCCGGGCACCTCGACGACGAGGAGGACCTCCGCCTGGAACCTATCCATGTAGCTAGCCAGCGTCTCCCCTGACTTTTGTCGGACCAAGAACAAGGCCTCCACCCCTTTCCTCCTCTTCTTCGAGGTAGAGAACCTCAACAAGAAATTTCGGCGTAAGTCCTCAAAGCTGTAAATGGTACCCACCGGGAGCTGGTAGAACCAATCTCTTGCCTTTCCCTGGAACGTGACGGCGAAGAGCTTACATTTAAAGGCATCTGATATCTTCCTGATCGAGGTCATGTCCTCAAACCATTGAAGATTCTAGAGAGGATCATTGCTTCCTTCATAATAGGACATGGCGGGGTTGCGGAACTCATCTGGAACGGGGGCTGACATGATCAGCTCGCAGAAAGGATGTCTCCACCCTCCCTGGTTGGACGGAGGCGTTCCTATCATCTCCCTGTCGGGGCAGCTATTCCCGGGCGAGCTGTTGAAGAGCACTCGCGCTTGGAGGCTCAAACCCTCCTCCGAGGCTGGCTCACTTCCTTGCTGATGGGTTCTCCCCACTTCCATCGAGGGTGGTGTGGCGATCCTAGGTGCAGGTGGTGTCGAGCACTCTCCACGAGTGGGGGGTGCGGCCTGCAAGAGCTCCAAGATCCTTTTACTGAACTCGTCGAAGTCACTCTTCTTCACATACTCACAGGTAGGAGGTGGATCTCCCAACTCATCGCTTCCGGCCATGAGACTTGGCTCAGAGCTTTCCGAACTAACCACTTACACGCTCACCGCACCAGAATGTTGAAACCAGTAACCCAGTTTCAGCGTTCGAAAGGGGGATGCAGATAACTCTTACTTGACCTAAGCTAAGACCCTTGACCGGTCACTAAGAACTGAGAGACCCTTGCCCTTGATGAACACTTGAGTCCACAAATGGACCCCTTAAGCTGCTGCGCGGAGGTCCCACCACACACCCGGAAGCTCACTTGGAACTTCCCCTCCCAAGCCAATGCTGAGCCTGGGCACCTTGGAGGGCACTAAGGATCACCTCACCGTCCACCTTCAATGACAGGGGGAGGGGAGGGGTAGTGATTGCTCACACGCGAGGGAGGGGGTAGGAACCAACCCAACCCAAGGTGCCCATGGGGGTCTATTTATAGACTTCCCAAAACTGGGCTGCGGATAGCCAAAATTCCCCTATCCGCAGCTCAACCATGACCCTGAACGGACAATGCAGGAAGGGGGGCGAATGGGGCTCGAGGTGCCCACATCCCCCTTCGCGATAGATCCTACCTGCCCCCCCCCCCCCCAAGGGGGCCGGGCGAGTGGGAGGGTCCCTCCCACTCGCCCAAAGGGGGCCGGGCGAGTGGGAGTAGTCCTCCCACTCGCCCGTAGGGGGTCGGCGAGTGGGAGGGCCTCTCCCACTCGCCCTAAAGGGGGGCGGCGAGTGGGATGCCCCTCCCACTCTCCCGACGAGTGGGTGGACTCCTCCCACTCGCCTAAAGAGGGCCCGGCGAGTGGGATACCCCTCCCACTCGCACAAAGGGAGTTGGGGGAGCGGATGCTCCCTCCGCTTCCCCCGCCACCTCTTCTTGCCTTGATTGGTTTTGATCTCCTTTGAGCGGTCGCTCTACTTGCCTCGGCCACCTTTACTGTCTCGACCTCATCCACGTCGGGTCACACCGACTCAGAAAATATGAGTGTTGTACAGTATCTCCACATTTTATTTCTACCTCTAATGATAAATCTGTTTTCAATTCATTATGTACAGATTTCATAATTGCTGAAAATAAAATTAGAAAAGAGTTAAAAATAACTAATTTGATTTCTGAATATAACAAACCTCAAGAAAACTTTAAAACATTAGCAGAACACATTATCTGTTTAAAAAATAAGTTCATTAAAGCTAATAAATTTGAACAACCTGTTAAAAAGAAAATTCTTTATGTTCAGCAAACCAATTTAAAAATTCAAATTTGTATTTCAATGAAATAAAAAGGCCAAAATATCTAATTATAAAACATTTTCTGTTAAAATTTTTATAACTAAATAAGCAGTTTTATGATTCTTTGGAATTTTTCTATTTTAAAAGCAATGTCAGATAACTTCACTCTCTTACAGATTTTTTTCTCCAAAATCAATTTGAGCATTCTACTCAAGTAGCATAGATCAAAAATGATCAGAGCTCTGAGTGTGAGTCTCTTCTGATTAAGGGGATTCTACAGAAAGAAGCTATCAGACTTTGTCTTTTTGATTTTCAAATTCTTAGAATCTATAACAGCTAGCAATTCACATATTAAAATTTCTATTTAAAATCAAGATTTAGGAAATTAGAAATTGCTTAGTTTTAAAGAAGAAATTTCAGAAAATAATCTCTATCCCTTAAGCCTTAAGTTAATTCAAGACTTTTTATGCTTAGGTATCCTAAACCAAATAGGGGGGGAGATTGTTAGAACCTAGTTAATTTGGATTAGGATCCCAACTCAAATAGGGGGAGATTGTTGGAACCTTAGGTTTGATTTGAGTTAGGATCCACCTTTAGTGTCTAAGTTTATATTATAATATATCTTATAAATTAGAACAAATCTCGTTAAGAAAGAAAGCTAAAAAAACACATTTTAATAGGCAGAAAATAAGAGAAGAAATATATTTCATATATTCAATGCGTTCGACGAACGTCGAACAACGCTCAGCATTCGTTGGACGTCGCTCAGCATTCGTCGGACGGCGCTCGACGAAATATCAAGGAAGCAGCGGTCGACAAATTCCACAGATCTCAGCGGTCGACGCGCAGCTCAGCAGTCTACGTTTGACGAAATCCCAGTAGCGCTCGACGAAAGTCCTCTGCAGTTAATCAATGCTCAGAATATCATTTGGCGAGCTCAGCCCGACGAATGACGAGCTGAGGTCGACGAATTTCTGTAGCATTTATTTTATATCATTTAGCTCGACTAAATATTATATATTTGCTGTTAAATTTATTTAAAGCAATATTTTATTTATCCTATTTATATATTGCTACATATATATTATTGATCTGACCTTACAGCGTGCAAGCATTAATTGCTATAGCTGTTGGCAACAGAAATAATAAATGTTATAGCCATTGCAGCAAGCAAAAGAAGGAAAGAGGATAGCTCGAGGATCTGCTAAATGAAAGAGATAATATATCCTTCCTCTTTGATCGGCAAGGATTCAAATTAGCCAAAAGAAGACAACAGCTTTTACACGACAGCAGATTTTATACAACATAATATATTACAGCAGATTATATATAAGATATAACCAGATGTTCTCTCTCGACAGATTACATACATATATATATATATATATATTGCTGTACTGATTTAACATAGACAGAATATATTACATCTTGCTGTACAGGAAAAAGAGAAGAAGAAGAACAGAGCAAAAGGAAGAACAGATCCAAATATATTATCTTCTTTTTGCTAACCATTTCTTGCAGATCTTCTACAACCTGAGACACCAAATCAATATCATTTGCTCAGGGAGAAGAAGAAGAAGAACATCACTATCTAGAGAAGGAGCTCCATCCAAAGCTGTCAACTATTATAAATCAGACAGGGGGAGCTTTCTTCAACAACATCATCAAGATCTAAACTGAACATCTCATCAGGATCATCAAGATTCTTCTCAGCATAAGAGAAGAACACTATAAACTTTCTATTTTCCCTTTCTCCTTCCTATCTTGTAAAGGGTTAAAACTGCCTTCAAAAGTTTACTCCCGGTGACAGGCCACCTTAGCAAAAACCTGCAGCTTGGTTTATAAGTACCTTATCAAAAGCTTATAGGTGAATTGGGCACCTGATCAAAACTCCCATTGGTGTGTGGACACCTTATCAAAATCACCTTGGTGTGAGGGAACCTTATCAACAACCTCATAGTGGAGCCTACCAGTGGGTAGAAGAGTAGATGTACCCAGTTGAGGGGAACTACTATATATCTTGTGTCATCTGGATTGCTTGGTTTGCTTGTTGTTTTATTTCTTATTATTGCTGTGATATTTTTATATGCTTCTACTGTTTGATTTTATCTCTCAATCAGCAATCAGCAAACATATATATATATATATATATATATATATATATTTATATATATATCATTTATTTTGAAAGTAAAACTTAAGCAAGATCTTTTAATAAGATAAATAAGAACTAAACTCTCCTTTCAAAGAGTGTTCACCAACTCTGATCTAAATGACAAATTTCTCATATCCCTCACAAAAGAATGGGACATCAAGATCTGTGCCATCAGAGAGATGGGTCAGTTGGGCATCATGGAGCCCAAAAATCTGTATGGGAAGCTGCTGTCTCATGAACTTCAGCTCAACACCAGGAAGGCTGAAGAAGAAAGCTCAAAAGTGAACTCAAGAGAGAGATCTGTGGCTCTGAAGGCTGAGAGCACCAGAAGAGACATGGGCAAGAACCCTGCAACTCAGAGAAAATCTGAGAGCAGTGAAGAATCAGAAGCTAGCTCCTCTGATTCTGATGATACTGATAGAGAGGTGGCCCTCCTCTCAAAATAATTCAGGAAGCTGATACACTGAAAGAGGAGGGACAGTCACAGAAACTCCTCCTCAAGCTCCAGAAGATCTGACTATCGTGACAGATCCAAAGCTCCTAGGGAGGAAAGGTACAAATCCAACTCTAGTAGACATGATTTAAATAATTCCATTTGTTATTCCTGTAGCAAAACAGGTCACATGGCTACTGACTTCCCTTCTAAGAAGAAGGAGTCAAGAAACCATGAAAAAAGAAGAAGCTCAAGGAGCAAGAGGAAATCAGAATAAGGATTCATGGAAAAGAAGGTCAGAATAGTGAGTGATTCAGACTCATGTTCCTCTGGCACTGAGGAAGATGCACTCATTGGCTTGATGGCCATATGTGAAGACAAACAGGATGATATCTCTCCTGGGAAGGTAACCAACAGAACTCCTCTATCTGACTCTGATTCTGAATCAGTAGTAGATTCTTTGCATGATGATGAGGAAGTGTCTGCTGCCAACAGCACAGCCTCAAGATCCCAGTATGAAGTTGAATCTGAACTAATTAGGCAATACAAAGCCTTGTGGAAAGCCTTCAAGGGATGTAAGAAACTCCTCAAAGTCCAGACCAAGGAGTTAGATTCCTTAAAGCCTGTTCAATCTAAGCTCCAGGAGATAGCTGAGAAGCTGGCTGCTATGAGCAAAGAAGTGGACAAATTCAAGGAAGCCATAAGGCTTACGAATGCTGAATTGGGACAGAAGAACAAGGTCATCAAGGACCTTGAGGAAATGTTGTTGGCTGAGAAGAAACTTGCGTCAAGCTTCTCAATGCCCAAAACTATCCTGCTTATCATTGATACCTTCTCTGACAGTTCAAAGCTGGTGTTGGTTTTAATCAGGAGACAGTTAAGGGAAAAGATTCTAAAGCTAGACCTTCCTACAAGAAGGTGCTGGTATCAAGTCCGCAGCCCACAAACCTGCAGCAACAATAATCAAGAGTAAGGGAAAGGTTGTTCCTACAAAGCCTGTTCCCAAGAAGGTGAATCAAAATGTGGTGAGACCGATTCCACTCCAAACTCACACATATGAGGTTCACCCAAGATCTGTTAGGCAAGAAGCATGCTCTTCTGCTCATCAGCACTGCCACCCTACTCAGATGGTGAAGCAGAAGAGTAGATACAACAGACATGAATGCTGGTGCTGTGGGAATGTAGGCCACTTTTCCTTGGACTGTTGGTTCAACACAACCTGGCTCAATGCAAAGAGAGTGCAGAAGCCTCTGAGGTTTAGTGTTCCTTTATACCAACCTAACAGAAACCGAGGACCCAATCCATATTGGGTACCTAAGGGGAAGTAATTTGTCTTGCAGGTAGGTCCAAATGCCAACAAATCTCCAATTTGGTATTTGGACAGTGGCTGCTCCAGGCACATGACTGGAGTATGAAGGTACATGAAAGAGTTCACCCCTATGGAGAATGGACCAACAGTGATTTTTGGAGGTTCAGAAAAAGGAGTGACCAAGGGCTATGGCAGCATCTCAAATGGGTTAGTTAGAATCACAAAGGTGGCTAATGTGGAGGGATTGAAACACAATCACATAAGCATAAGTCAACTCTGTGACTTAGGCTTTGTTATTACCTTCCACAAGGACAAGTGTCTAATTAAGAAGTCCTTAGATTCTGAGGTTACCTTGACTGACACTAGGAGTGGGAATATTTATTGTTTAAATTTTCTCAATACAAATTCTTCCATGCCCATATGTCTTGTGGTTGATGGTAAAGAGGCTCTCTGTGTTCAATGGCACAAGAGACTTGCACACATCAACTATAAGACAATAGGCAAGCTTTTCTCATAAAACTTAGTTAGAAATAGACCCGATATTAAGTGCATCAAAGATGGTCCATGTCAAGCTTGCCAATTTGGAAAGCAGACTAGGACCAGCTTTAAAAGCATATCTAACAAAGAGTCTACTAGGTGCTTATTTCTACTGCACCTGGATTTGTTTGGTCCTATGTCAGTTTATAGCTTAGGAGGGAATGCCTACACCCTTGTAGTTGTTGATGATTATTCAAGGTTCACTTGGGTATTCTTCCTCAAAAAGAAGTCAGATACCCTAGACATCTTGAAAAATTTTGTCAGGCAGATCCAGAATGAGATGGACTGTACTGTGGTCAAACTCAGAAGTGACCATGGAACAGAATTTCATTCAGGGGCCATGACAGAATTCTGCCAAGAACTAGGTGTCTCCCAAGAATTCTCCTCACCCAGAACACCTCAACAGAATGGGGTTGCTAAAAGGAAGAACAAAACCTTGATAGAGGCCAGTAGGACAATGCTAAATGACTCCTCTCTACTAGAATACTTCTAGGCAGAGGCTGTCAATACAGCTTGTCATGTGATAAACAGGGCTTCCATCATCAAAAATCACAAGAAAACTCCCTATGAGTTAATGAAGGGCAGAAAACCAACCTTATCCTACTTTAGGATCTTTGGTAGCAAATGTTATGTCCTTAATAATGGGAAATCCAAGCTAACTATGTTTGCTGAGAAAAATAGTGAGGGTATTTTTGTTGGCTACAACTCTCATAGCAAGGCATATAGAGTGTACAACATCAATAACCAAGCAGTGGAAGAATCTGTTCATGTGGTATTTGATGAGACTAGCCTTATACATAAGGGCTGGTCTAGTTCTCTAGTGAATGCAGGTACAGTGGAGAGAATAGAGAAATTATCCATTGAAGACAATACTGACACTTCACTCATTGATAAGAATCCGACAGTGGCAGTTGAAATCGTGGAAGAACCTGTAGAAAGTTCTGAAACGACTGAAGAAATGCAACCTGAAGAAGTTGCTAATGCAGAAGAGCCCAGAATACTACCAGTTGCCTTGAGAAAAGTAAGAGATCATCCCCAAGAGCAGATAATAGGAAATGTCAATCAAGGTGTGATGACAAGGAGGAGAGCTGCAAATGAAGCATTGTATCTGAGTTTTCTCTCTCAAATTGAACCCAAGAAATTTGAGGATGCAAATCAGGATCCATTTTGGATTGCTGCAATGCAGGAGGAACTGAACCAGTTTAAGAGATGCAAGGTTTGGAAACTGGTTCCAAGACCCCAAGGACAGAATATCATAGGTACTAAATGGGTCTACAGAAATAAGTTGGATGAAAATGGAATCATCATCAAGAATAAAGCAGGGCTAGTGGAAAAAGGCTATAGACAAGAGGAAGGGATAGATTTCGATCAAACATTTACTCCAGTAGCCAGACTGGAAGCAATAAGACTGTTTTTAGCCTATGCAGCATACCAAGGTTTCAAGGTCTACCAGATGGATGTGAAGTCAGCCTTCCTAAATGGTGACCTCAAAGAGGAGATGCAGATTATGCAAGGTGCAAGGAAGACAGGAAGAGTACATCAGGGACATGTCAATTCCTTGGTGGAAGACTGATCTCTTGGAGCAGTAAGAAGCAGACTAGTGTGGCAATCTCAATAGCAGAATCAGAGTATATCTCTGCTGGAAGCTGCTATGACCAACTGCTATGAATCAAACATCAACTTGAAGACTACAACCTAAAGATGACCAAAACACCCCTATTTTGTGACTCTTCAAGTGCAATCTCAATTGCTAGGAACAATGCCTCTCACAGCAGGACTAAGATTGAGATCAGGTATCACTTCATCGGGGAGTATGTGGAAAATGAAGATATCGCTCTTAGGTTTGTCCCAACAGACAAACAAGTGGCTGATATATTTACAAAGCCCCTAGATGAAGCTAAGTTTAATTTCTTCAAATTCCAACTGGGGATGTTAAACTTAGAGTAATCCTCTACTTATTTTTCACTAATCCCTTTCTAGATGCTTGGTTAGAAAATCTCTCAGGATTTGGATGAACTAGGGGGAGCCTTAGACTATTGTCTACTAAAAGAAGATCTCCAGAAAAGAAGTCAGAAAGGGGGAGAAAGGGAATCAGATCAAATGTTCAAGACAAGGTGCTCAAGAAGACCTCAAAGATAGGGGGAGCAAAGAAGTAGGGGGAGCCATAAAAGAAGAGACATCAAATCAAGGGGGAGTTATAAGCTTGATGTACTCAGAGAGTTCAGCAAAGATAAGTACAATCTTACATGCTCAAAAGATAAGATTATAATGTTTGTTGTCAAGTGAAAGTAGTCTTGAATTGAGATTCTGACTTCTTCAAATAGGGGGTGATTGTTGGGAATCTTGCCCACATGATTCCTGATTTGAAGAAGTCACCAAGTCAAGAAAAATTTCACTTTGTATTTGATGGCTTCTCTAGCCTATAAATCTCAGGAAGTTAGTAGAATAAGATTCGTCGAACGCAGAAGGAAGTTCGTCAAACGCTGAGAATTGGCGATTTCGTCGACCGCTGAGACTTGGCGTATTCGTCGAACGCAGAAGGAAGTTCGTCGAACGAAGAATGGAGTTCGTCGAACTCAGATGGAAGATCGACGACCGCTGAGACTTGGCGTGTTCGTCGAACGCAGAAGGAAGATCATCGAACTATGAAGAATGAAAGATCGTCGAACGCAGAGTAGACGTAGTATCGTCGACTTCACCAAAGTGTCCTTGTCGTCGAGAAGAACAGAAATCGTCGTGAAGAAGCCTTGTCGCTAAAAAGGCTATGTATGACTGATGTCATTGATCATCGTCGTAAAGAAGGCATGTCGTCGAGAAGACTGGAGAAGGACAACTGAAGACAAACAGCTACTAAAATATGATCGGTCGACATGCTATCACTCATGTCGTCGAGAGAACAAGGTTATTACGACGACACATTCAGAGATGGCATATCATCGTATATGCAAGAGCACCAGAATGCCTCGTATCGTCGAGATACCAGCATCAGAGGCAGAAGCTAGAAGGATTGAAATTCTACCTAAGTTCAAGTCATCGACAAAGTCCTGTCATGAGATATTGTCCATGTCGTCATAACTATGGAAATATCGTCGAGACATATTCAAATGTTGCGGACGTGCTATCAGCATTTAATGCTGCCGCCTGATTGTCTAATCAGTGCGTGCTCTTAAGGAAAGGAGAGTCTGACACTTAAGGAACTTTTTCAGAAGACCGTTGGGGACCTCGCGGTCTTATAAAAGAAATAAGAGGTTTTCCTAATGTAGTATCAATCAATCAATAAGAAAGAACTTGCGCATACAGAAAATAGAATAGAAAAAGCAGCGCAAGAAAGAAAGCGATAAAGAAGCAGCAGTCATCTCCATCGACTGATAAGAAGCCAATCCTCATCTGACAAAGAAAAGATTGAAGAAGAACTGTGCGCTCAAGATCTGATTCAGAAGCATCTTCTTCAACCTTAAGAAGCCGATCTTCAACAGGCTAAAGTTGCCAATCTTTATCCGGCAGATGTTACAGTCTTTTTACTGTAATCTCTTATAAAGGCTTGCAGGCCTATTTGTCTAGCTTAAGGGCTGGAGACTTGTGAGGCTTGAGGGACAGGGCAGAGGCTAGACTTGCGGGTCAGCTGTGTAGGGCTTGCGGGCCTGATTGTCAAGCTTGAGGGCTTGAGACCTGTGAGGCTTGAGGGCCAGGGCAGAGGCTAGACTTGCGGGTCAGCTGTGTAGGGCTTGCAGGCCTGATTGTCAAGCTTGAGGGCTTGGGACCTGTGCGGCTTGAGGGCCAGGGCAGAGGCTAGACTTGCGGGTCAGCTGTGTAGGGCTTGAGGGCCTGAGTGTCGAGCTTGCGGGCTCGGGGGGTAGTAGGGGCTTGCGGGCCTATGTTGTTGGACTTGCGGGTCCGTGTTGTAAGGCTTGAGGGCCTGAAGTTTTTGGCGGAGTTTGCTGATCCTAGCACGCTGCTGGGTAGGCGCAGAGGTACAGAGGACTACTCAAGACACCCCATCTTGAGGAACCTCTATAGATCTATGTCGTCTGGCTTGTTTTATCCGTGTTTATTTGTGCGATATTTTTGTGTTGTGCTTGATTATTCGAAACTCGCGCGAATAGTTTTAAAAGAACCTAGATCACCTAACACCCCCCCCCCCCCTCTAGGTGAACGTTCCATAACTAATAGTGACTATGAGTAGACCATTCACTACCACCCTAGAAAGGAAAACTCCATGGCAGACGCACTTAGCAGGAGAGCAAGCATATCCGATACGGAGCCCCGACTGATGGCCATGGAGCTAGTGTAGGTGCTGAAGGATGACCCTGAGGTTTACGTGTAGTACTTAGCTTCGATGAGCATGGTTTGTAATATACAGGACCGCATCAGGTTCGGGAAAAGGCAGGATGCAACATTGGTGATAGTTTACTTGGTAGTAGTCTAACTCACCTAGAGGGGAAGGGTGAATAGTTTTCTTGGCTTCTTCTATAGATAATTAGATATTTAGATGTTTAAGCTGAGTAGAAGAAACACACAGAAGCATACATAGATTTATAATGGTTCTCCAAGGTTTGGGTACATCCACTTTCGCTCTACACCTTTCTAACAGAAATATTAGTCAAGGCAATCTCCTCCAACAACTCAACTATAAGAGCTTACAGCGCATATCCCTCAGGATCTCTTAGGTTTCCTCCAAAACACTCAGTCCAACAGCCCTATAACTTAGAGAAACTCTACTTCTACAGCTCAGTGACTCTCCTAGTCACCTACCTCAGGCCTATCAAGAAGCCCTAAAAATCAGGCTGGGAGTACATCCCTACCACTCAGGCACTCAGCCCTACAAGCTCAAGCACAAGGCCTAACAATATCAAGAATAGAAGTCCCTACAGCTCAGAACAATATTGTTCTTACGAAAATGTGTTGTTATACTTTTACAATAGAATATTATATAGTTAAACCTTCATCTTGATGCTTGATGCATAGAACTACATCCGTAAACGATAACGACAAGTGTACCGTATTGAAAGTAGTATAGGTTTATAAAAACCAAGGTCGTATTAGACTCGGGGCGGTTGAATACTCTTACTTCAAGAAAATCTCTATTATTTTATCAATAGAACTTTGGATTGGTTTTTGCACTAAAGAGAGAAGAATTAAAATGAAGATTAAAACAATAATTTGGACAATTAACACTCGGTCCTTGAATCACATCGGAGATAAAAATAAGAAGAAAGAATAAAATTGCATTCTCTTAATAAAATAGCTTTGACCGTGGAGATTCACGAATTAAGAACGCACCTCTCTCGAGGAATACGTCCACCTAAGATTAGGTTGATCGACCAAACTCTCAT
The DNA here is from genome assembly GCA_033032865.1 of Dactylorhiza incarnata. Taxonomy (NCBI): domain Eukaryota; kingdom Viridiplantae; phylum Streptophyta; class Magnoliopsida; order Asparagales; family Orchidaceae; genus Dactylorhiza; species Dactylorhiza incarnata. The sequence continues at coordinate 13,660,080 of JAWHQI010000039.1, forward strand.
TCTATACTCAAAACCCCTAAAGCTCACTTTACGAGGTGAATCCCGCTCTTGGCTTTTACTCCAATCTGGAAGGGTAACGTCATCCTCTCTCGAGGATTGAATTCTACTCTTCTTTATCCTTGAGTGATCGATTCACATTATGAGCCTCACGACTAACTAAAGTACGAAAATAAGAACAAGAATTATATATCGAAAATATAAACTCGTTATCTGAAAATCAAGGATAAATCTTAAGCTTTTTTTTAAGGAGAAAGAGCAACTCTAAATTATTTCATAACTTATATTATTCCTTGGATCATCTCGACCGAGTACTAATAGAAGTTTAGCTACTCATGGAGATGGAGGAATCAATAAAAATAAAAGAGTTCATGATGAGATAGAGAATAGAATAGGAAGAGGAAAGAACTAATTTTTATTAAAATTGCAAAGAAGAGAATTACAAGCTATTGAAATTGAAATTATAACTATTGAATTGAAAGTACAATTGCAAGAAAGAAAGAAGGAGTACAAGAACTACTAAAAACATGAAAATAATATAAGAAATTAAGACTTTGGCTCCCAAAATTAGTCCTCTTGAGTTATAGAGGAGCTGGCTTTAAAAAGGCTGAAATTCGAGGTTATACGCCCTTGGTCACGCCCGTGACCAAGGGTGTGTAAGGGGAGTGATTGATGATGGTGCGGAGAGGGCGCCTTCTGGCTTTAATGCGAGCGTTATGTGCGCGTCAAGCCCTAGGTCACACCCGTGACCTAGGGTGTGTAATCTTCAAAATGGTGCCCGGCGGGATGCTTTCGGCAGGAAGTGGCACGGGATGAGTCACGCCTGTGTACTAGATGTCACACCATCATTCACGCCCGTGATCGGGGGCGTGTAACTTAAATGATGTGGCAGGCTTGTTCTCGCTGCAAGAGGCGGGTCGCGACCGTGACACTAGGTCGGGCCCTTGGTCACGCCCGTGACCTGGGGCGTCTACTTGGCGAATCCTCACGGAATGAGTCCGGGTGGCGGAATCTGGTCTGGAACACATCTTTGGGTGTCACGCCCTTGGTCAAGCCCGAGGCCTTGGGCGTGTACTTGCAAATTTTGCTCAAAATGCCCAGAAAACCTGAAAACACGGAATAAGCTTAAGTTAGTTTATAAAAATAAAAAAATGAATTTAATGGGATAATTCATGCAATTTATACAAATTCATATTAAAAAATTGTTAAAATTATTTTAAAGGATGAGTACAATAAGTACTCATCAATGCTTCTGTTGTTGAATACAGCAGATGCTGTCTTGAGCAGATTGGATATCTCCTTCAGTCCTTGCTCCACTTGATCTTCCTCTTTAGTAGAAGAAAGAAGAACTACTTGTTCCTTTCAAACCTATCAGCAAGAACTAGCTATCTCCCTTGGATTGATCAGCTTGCAGCTTAAGAGAGATGACTTCTCCTGAAAAATCCATGATGTTCCATTGACCTAGCAATCTCTTTTATACCTCCACCAATCTTCAACGGCTCTAAGGAATGCCTTGTCACAACATGGACAAGAATAGAAAAATTTAACTTACTTTCTTGTCACTTCCACCAAAAATAGATCTCACCAGTTTAACGAATACATTTGAATTTATCTTAGTGGATGGGTTGAGACAGGCTCCAGTGTCAGCGGCAGAATAAATTGCATCTTAGCGGATCTGCTAAGACAACTAGCCTTCTCAGCAGTTTACTCCATATTCTACACAGCTGAGATAGACTTCTTCTCCGCGACAATACAACTGAGTCTCAGCGAATCAGCTGAGACCAGAATTTTATCTCAGCTGATCTTGTCAATGAAATAAACAATACTATTCCAAGGTTTGGAATAACTTAAGCCTGTATTTAACATGAAATAAAATGGCTTATCAAATACAATATACACTTAGCATTGTATGTGATGTATCTTCAAATCTAGGGAACATTGAGGGGCAATATTCCCAACAATCTCTCCGTATTTGAAGAAAGCAGAACATACAGCAATTCTAAGATACATTAACACAATAAAAAATATCATGACATATAATGAGAGCAGAGTAAGCAGTCATGAAAACATAACAATATCATTGTTAACATATATAAGCAACACACAGTATATATTAAGCTTAACAGAAAATTTGTCTATAACCATAAGTTTCAGATATAAAAGGGAAGACCAATTGAATTAGTAATAAAATGTCCACAGAGGATATTAAAATTTTCAGTGCACCATTTTATCTAACAAAAATTAAACAATTGTTCAGATTTTTCTTTTCTAAGAAGCCTAGAGCTTTCATCTAGGTCTTCTGCAGCAGCCTTTGCAGCAGCCATCTCAGCAATCTTCCTTTTGTTCTCTTGCCTCTTGAAGTACAGGAAAGGCTTTGGAAGGTATTTGGAGGGCAACCTTTTGGGATTGTTTCTGTTCACAAGATTTTCTTTGAATGTTCTTTCCCTTAAGGAATTTCTTTCTAGATGTTTTATCCATTCCTGTGCTGAGTAGATGTTGTCAATACTCTTACATAGTTGTCCATAACTTAGCCAAGCATTTATGATTATCTTCTTTAAGTCGTCACTCCAATACTCATATTCTGGGTCCTTTGACTAATCATCTATATTCATAGCCATGAATTCTTCAGCCATTAAAACTCCTTCTCTTTTCCTTCTAGCTGCAAGTTGTGCATCCTATGTAACTCTTGTTGAGCTTGGAAATCAAGGTCTTCTGGTCTAGATAAGTCTAGGAGAAGAAGGCTGAGTGCAACTCTTGTCCCTTGAATAATCTTTAGAGCTTGCTTAGCATTGTTTTCCTTCACCTTTCTGGCTTCTTCAACTACCTTCTTTTCAAGATCTTGAGAGGTTGTTGTCATGGAGCCAGATAATGTTTGAAAAGCATTTTCTAAATCAGATTTTAGCTCTTCTTTCATCTGCTTAGCTTCTCCTATCATAGTTGTTGTTGTTGACCACACATATTCTTTAATATGATTTGACGCTTTCTCTATCACCTCATCAGCTTGCTGACAAAGTTCTTGACATATGTCATATCAGATTCAGACTGCTTTAGACTTTCGTCCATGGATCTCAGAATAGTTATGTGAGCTACAACTGGATTTTTTGCGAGTTCAAACAATTTTGTCATCTGGATGTTGATATGAGTTGTGTCCTCTTTTAGAGTCTTAATCTCAGCCATCACTTCCGCTTTAACTTCAGAAACTGATTTATCTATATATTCCTTAATTGAAGACATGTGACCATCAAGTAAATTCTTGATTGAATCCAGAAGGTTGTCTAAATATGTATTGTATTGAGCTTATTGTAATACTGGATCAGTTGGTAAGAAGGTCTCAGTCATAGGGGAGGATGGAATTGTCTCATCCTGAATAGTGACCCTGGTATGCTCCCCCTCAACAGTATCATTAATATGATTGGCAGTATTTGCAATATCATCAACATCATCAGCATCATCCTTCTATGATTCAACATCAATTGACATCTCTTGCTCCCCCTCAGATGGAGCATTCATCTTTTCTTAACTATTATCCAAGAGTTCTGGAGGATTATCTGGAATAAGACCAATTCTATGTTGAATGTTTAAAATGACTTGATCAATTTAACCTTGTTCATAAACATCAGAGTTCTCCTCAATAACTTCTTCCAATCTATTAAGCACATCTAGAAGATTGGGAGCATCAGTCTTATCTCCTTGATGATCTCCACCATCATGCTCTTCTTTATCTTGAATGCTCTCTGATTCAAGATCAACTTGGGCAGAAAATTCTTCTCCTTGGTGTTCAGATTCATATTCTAAACTGACTATTCCAGTTTTCTCGATCACTTTGACTAACATTTTTCTCTTAACATTCACTTCTATTGGTTGAATCATTGGTAGCACCCTGTTGAATCTATTCAAGGTTTTTATATACATTCTTTCTAGATAGTGAATCTTGATTCCTTTTGAAATGTTAAAAAGACCATGATAGGAATTACTCCGGTAAAGAGAATTCAATCTACCCAAATTTGGGGCTTGGATACATTCTTTAATCCTTCAAAAAATTACATTTGCCCAGGAGGTTTTCTTCTGCAGAATTATCCTAGTTATCAATTCAAACATATGCTTGAGATTGTATCACGTGATCCTGATTTGCATAGAATGGCTTTGCCAACTATATCAGCCAACATTTTACCCTTTTGGTTGAAGTTTTTCCTTTTCAGTGAGCTGGTCTTTGCATCACCGTACTCACACCACTTCAGTGCTTTATCTTTGTGCCATTCAGATGTTTCATCTTCCTCATCACAGTTGGTTGAGGGCAACTGCAAGGCTTTTTCCAACTTTCTTGGGGTAATCTTGATATTTTCACCTCCAATCTTAGATTTCAATGATGATTTGGAGGGAGATAGCATTACATTGTAGTAAAATTATAGAACTCCTGTTCTCAGAACCGGGGAAGGTTCGGAGAGCACATATTCCATTCCTTGGGCATCAAGTAAATGAATCACCTCCTTTATCTCCTCTGGAGCATGTTGAAATCCATTTCTTATAATCTCATATCCTTCTTGAAGTTCCTTAGCAGTCTTTGGCATCATTTCTTTAGAAAGATGAGTCGTTGAGATGAGGGGGAAAGAGAGTTGGTCTCGCCGGTTGGATTAAGGTTTAGGGTTAGATTAACATTGCTCTATTTATAGGGATTGAGTTTAACTTACCAATTTAATTAATTTAATTAATATGATGATTTAACTTATGAATTTAATTGATTTAATTAAAAACAGCCCATCTAAGTCGATCCGTTGAGATGGAGAGATAAGCTATTGGGTCAAGGTAATATCAACCGATGAGAATGTCTTAGTTGTCTCAGCAGTTTAGCTGAAACTGTCTCAGCTATTTTAGCTGAACTCACTGCCTAACAGTGAACTATTTAAATAAGATTGAATTCATTCCTAACAACCCTATATGTATTCTTAAGTAGCTGACATGTCCTATAGCAATCCTACATCAATCTTAATATCACTATGAAATGTTAAAGATTTATTCAACATTTAACATTCCTATCATAATCTTAAATTAATTGAATTTTGCTTCATCCAATGGTTTTGCAAAGATATCAGCAACTTGATTGTCAGTGGAGACATATTCAAGGTAGATATCTTCACTTTCCACATGCTCTCTGATGAAATGGTATCTAATTTCTATGTGTTTGGTCCTGCTGTGAGAGATAGGATTCTTAGCAATAGAAATTGCACTGGATGAGTCACAATACAGTGGAGAGTGACTTACCTTAAGGTTATAGTCATCTAGATGATATTGTATCCACAAAATTTGTGCACAGCAGCTTCCTGCAGCAATATATTCAGACTCAGCAGTGGATATGGCCACACTGGTTTGCTTCTTATTTCTCCATGAAATCAATCACCTTCCTAGGAATTGACAAGTGACACTTGTACTCTTCCTATCTTCCTTGCTACCTACAAAATCAGCATTTGAAAAACTAATTAGTTTAAAATCATTGTTTTTAGGGTACCAAAGGCCAAGATGTTGGTGTTGGAACATGGTCTTCCACATCTCCTAGGTTTGAGAATAACAAAACCTATGTGTATTTGATCTTGTGTGTTTAAGTGTGCAGGAAAACAAAGTCCATATGACTCAAGGATTACATAAGAAGGTTGCCCCCAAATTTGAGCCTTCAAATCCAAGACTCCTCCTAGCGCCGGCGGTATCACCTAACGCCTGGTGCTAGCGCTAAGGAACCGCTGAGAACGGAAGCTAGGTTCGACGAAATAGATCTTGCATTTGACAAACTTACGTTCGACGAATTTCCACTCGATGAATGATGAAGCCCGTTCGACGAACTTGTTGCTGCGATCGACGAAATCAAGCCGCTGAGAACGGAAGCTGGGTTCGACAAAATTGAATCTGCATATGATGATCTTACGTTCGACGATTCTCCGTTCGATGAATTTCCAATCGACGAATGATGAAGCCCGCTCGACGAACTCCGGTCGATGAAAATTTGATCGACGAAAAGAATGCTTAAGCGCAATTTCGGGAGCACACATAGAAGGAGATAGCGCCTGGCGCTATCCGATAGCGCAGGCGGTAGCGCGGAGCACAGAAGGCAAGAGAGAATTGTTTCCTCAGATTGAAGATTCTGCCACGCAGAATATGTCCTAAAATGGGATAGCGTCGGCAGTAGCACTAGCGCAGGCGCTAGCGCTAAGTCTATATAAAGGACCATTTGGCTCCGTCTTCATCATCCTCTTGAGATCCAAAATTCCAGAGCGTCGTGCCACAACATAGAGAGGAAGGTTCAGAGAGATACTCCCACAAATCCATAAAGGCTTAAGGAGATCCGTGGAGAAGATTTCAACACGCGTCATCGTCGTGACGAAAGACCGCATCGACTACGATCATACTCTGCGTCTTCGTCTACTTCTCCAAGAGATCCACATATAGGGAGTTTTATATTATTGTCTTTGTATTTCACATCTTTTCTTTTAAATCGTGTAGTAAAATCGCCTCGTGTTGGCGACTAGGTCTGGGTAGGACTTAGGGCAAAAATTTGCCTCGTGTTGGCGACTAGGTCTCGGGTGTAGGTCTAGGGGGTGCTCGAGGCCATATCTGGGAAGGGTTGGCTAGAGCGGCTTGAGGCTATATCCGGGGAAGGATCGGCTAAAGCCAATCGGCTCGTGGGGATACGAGTCGGTATAGAAAACAAAAAGAGCCTTTCATAGTTCGCTTTGATTTCTAGCGTCATTGAAATCAAAATTTTGTAATCAATTTTATTAATAATAATCATGTATCTCTTTGTGTAATAAAATTGATTTGTTCTTCATTTCTCTAAATTGTTTATTATCCTCTCCTTTATTATAAAACAATTTAGACCCTTATTCAAAATCACTATTTTGATCTCTTATCATAAGCAAGTATTTCAAAATATAATATAAGTGTTAAGACCCTTATTCACCCCCCCCCCCCTCTAAGGGCGCCTACCGATCCAACAAGTGGTATCAGAACCAGGTTATTCCAAATCGGCTTAACAACCGGGAATAATGGCGTCTCATGATCTCGCTTCTATTGGTGGGGAAAATTTTTATGAAGAAGAGAAATCTCTTGCACCACCTTTATTCGAAGGAAGAAATTATAAAGGGTGGAAATTGTTAATGGAAAGGTTTATTACAACATTAGATATCAACGCTTGGGATATAACAATAACAAGACCAGCGGACGAATCAAATAAACAAGAGCATCACCTAAATGCAAAAGCTATGCATTATATTTTTTGTGCTTTATCTCAAGGTATCTTCAAATTAATATATTGTTTTTCTAGTGCATACAAAGTTTGGAAATTTCATGAAGAAATGTATGATTCTCCTTCTATAGGTATGGAACAATCGCAAGAACCGGAGAATATGCAAGCTTGCACAAGTCTTAAAGAATTCTCCTCTCATGACGGATCCATGAAGTGCACATCAAGTGAAAGAGAAGAAGAAATACTATTTTCGGAAGAGGAGTGCCAAAAATATGTCAACGAAACGATATGTTCAAATCTTGCCTCATCCACAAGTGCTGTAAGGAAATCAAAATCTCCTATTTTTTGTACTTCTATTTCTACATTACAATTGCTACAAATTACTAAATGTAAGATTAAGAAACTAAAAATGGCTAATGCAAAACTACGTTTAGAAAATAAAACTTTGAAAGCAAATGTGAATGTAGAATCCAAAAATGAAATGTTTGTATCTCCATCATGCTCTTCATTTGAAAACTCTATATCTTGTTTCGATTGTAATAATATTAAAGAAAAATTCAAGGAACTTGAAAAAGAGTTTACTTTAGTAAAAGAACAAAATGAAAAATTATGTTTAGAAAACTCTTCATCTTTGAAAAATGATTGTGCTAAGTGTAAAGACTATAAAATTGAAATTGAAGAGATGGATGAAACATTTGATGAATATAGAAATAACTATCAAAATCATATTGATTCAATTGTTTCCATTCTTAAAAATAGCACAATCGCTTATAATAAAGCTAGACATAATTTAAAGATTAAAAATAATGAATTAAAAACTAAAATCAACTTGCTTAAGGAAATCATAAAGAAAAATTCTCAAAACATACATTCTCAATATAATGTAAAATTCAAAGCAAGTTGAATATGATTTCTCAAAAGTTGAATAAGCCAAACAATGGAAATAAAAAACTTAAAAAGATTGAAAATGAAATTCCAAAATATAATCATTACTATCATTTACAACATCAATCTTCTCCCAACGTAAAATTAAATGTTCACAAGTTTCCTATGAAAAATACTTTCAATAATCATTACAATCATAATCATCATTATAAAGATTATCACAATGGAAATATCACATATAAGAATAACACTAAACCAAATTTTGAATGGAGGCCCAAAATTAAAAATGAAACACTAACTTCACATGAAAGGACCCATTCATCACTAACTACCCACAAACCTACACGTTATATTTGGGTAACCAAAGGAACCACCACACTTGGTCCCCTTTGGATACCTAAATCTCCTATTCATTAGTATCCAATCATTTGCATGAAGTAGAAACCAACTCAAAATAAAATATCATTCTCTACTTCATGATATGCTTAATTTCCTTTTTGTTTTTGCTTTTTATTTGTTGAACCATCATGATATGATCACTTTATATAACTTATGATATGACTTTCTCATATTAAACCAAAACTCATAAATAAATCAAATTGAACTAAGTTGAATAAAAAGTCATGTCATTTTTTTAAGTGATCTACTTATCCTTTTTCTTTTTATCCTTCTAAATCCATTTCCTAAAAGTCATATAAAATTTAAAAACTAAATTTTGCCATATGATATTTTTAAGACTAAATGAAATAAGTGTCATAATGGATTTAAAAGGTATTTTCGGGGTATTAGGCTAAATGTATAAAATGCGCAAGTTTTGCTTAGGTATTTAATATATTTACGTCATTTTAATTACCTCTAATATGTTTAATCATAATCATGTCAAACCAGAATTGAAAAATTGCATGAATATTATTTCATTCATTTATGATCATTTCACTCATGCATATGTTGTGCAAAACTCAACAATTAAGGTTTAATGAATATGAAACTTTAATGAAGATGAAACACATGTACTAAAATTTTAACTTTCGCATCTTTTTGCAATTTCTTCTCGTCTCTTCACTTCGTTAAACAGGCTTTACATTGCACAAACATAATTAAGAAAAATCGGAAGCAAAATCAAAGAAAATCTAGGCTATATAATTAAAATAAGCACTCTCTGTGAGCTAATGCAGGCGCTAGAAACTAACGTCGGCGCTAGCTCAAGTCTCCGATTTTCTGATATCTTAAAATTCTGTAAAATCAATAAAAATATATTATTTTATATGTACTATCATTTTTGCATCTATGCCTATAAATTGATTTTTGAAAAATTAAAGTACAAAATTACAAAAACCAAATTACAAAAAAAATATTTTTTTCTTACTTCCTTTCTTTGGTTATTTGTTTGATTTCTATATGCAAAAATCAAATACAAAAATACAAAACAAAAACAAGTATGAACAAATATTTCTGTTTGAACTTACATTTTCGACTTACATGTATCTTGCGAAAGGGAGATTTGGGCTATCATCCCATCACATCTCCTAGTACCGGGCGAACCACTCACAGGGTAGACCTCGGGAAGTCCAAGATCAAATTATAAGAGTTCAAACTTTAAATTAAAATTATTTCGCAAAAATATCAAAAATACTGTATGGACTTCATTGAAAATCAAGCATGATTTAACCCATCATTTAGACCTTCTACAATGTTACAATTCATTCTTTCAAACTACTTTGAACATTGTTTTCATCTTGCTTTGATATATCTATTAATATGTGCATCAATTATATTGTAGAATTTGTGTAGAACCAAGCTTAGCATGCCTCTAAGTATGAGTAAATGTTTTATGTTTGATAATGATATTTATTCACTCACTTATTTTGGCATTGTCTACATATGTGTTTAATCTAATAATGCTTGTGTATGTTTTGTATTAGTACAATGAATTAAAATTGCACAAGTATCTTACCTACACTACCTTTATTTGCACTTTTAAAAGTTAAGAAAAGTGGTTATGTTTTCATAAATTATATTGGTTTGCAAAATAAGTGTATTCGGAGAACTTTGTACGAAACAAAAATCATAAAATAAAGTGACAAAGATAACTCCACCAAGCACTACTTGAACTTCCTGATAAGTCTTAATAAGCATTGTGAGGTTGAGCACCTTGGACAGAATAGTAAAGTATCTTGTGCAAATCAAATCTTTTTTCAAAATAAAAAAATCACTTACTCTTTAGTACACCGGATCACTAGTCTCAACATTAAAATAAAATATGTGATCCCCCAAGCACTACTTGCTCCCTGATAAGTCTTAATGAGCATTGTGTGTGCAAAGCGCCTTGGTAGTTGTACATTTTTGTTTGTGCATTGAAGTGTGTGGAAGTGAAATTATTTGTGTTTTTATTGTGCTCTTTACTTTACATATCCCTTATATTTTTGATTAAAACATTTGTTTACTCTATTCAAAATACACTTATGTGCACATCATTATCTTCCATAACACTTCTTCTCATGAGTATTGGATCCTAATGCTAAAATTCTATAATACACTTTCTATATAAATGCACTAGATAACCTGGTATGATTTCTACAATGTTTTGTATATGTTGAATTTGTGAATTAAAATAACATTGTAGTAATCTCTTTTTGATAACATTATCTCATGATTGGTTACTTTATTGTTAAACTTAAAGATTTTAATTGAACAATGATTTACAAAAACATCTTCTTTATGAAATTTAACTCATATATCTTTTTATGGATCATCATTGATTACAATAAGATGTTTCTTGTATTTCTATAAGTCTTCGGCATCATAACCATATAATTGTTTTACCTTGCGCTTTCATGCTTACTTAAAGTCTTTTATTTTGTGTGCATCATCACTTGAATCTTAAAATTCCTTTCTTTCAATAAGTGGTAGACTTGCTTGGTAAACTTTATATTGGTTACTCTAAATATGAATATTTTTTTTTGCTAAAAACTCTGATTTATTTCTATGAAAATATTGTTATATTAAAAACTCTGATTCAATAATGGATTTCAAAATAGCTATGTGAGTGTTTTCATAAATTCAAATAAAAATATAAACCCATAGACTATGAACTTATAACTAAATTTAAATGCTTAATGGTTCCAATAATTATTATCCATGATTACCTATCTCACCATAGCGGGGGCGTAGGGTTGTAGACATTAGATAACCTTATCTCTAGTCATGTCTTGTCCTTAACCGGGGAGGGTTCCAGTGGGGCCTTGCGAGGCACTGGGGGGAAAGAGTGTTAGGTTGAGTTTTGTCTAGTATTTGCATATGGGACTAACACCCCAACCTACGGCATGTATGCAGCTCCTCATGACCATCCATCACTTAGTACGGGGCTAGGGTGTAGACATATTATCTGGGTAGATTGGTTACTTGGAAATCATTACCTTTTATGCTTAAAACTCTTATATAAAGGGGATGAACCAACACAATAATACTTGGAAAATGTTATATTGCTAAAAACTCTGATATGTCTAAAACTCCTTTTTATTTCCTTCTCTCTAAAAGCTCGATCATGCCTTTATCTAATTATTAAAACTTTTATGTGTAGCCTCCTTACCCACTTTTGCTAATAACAAAAGGGGGAGAACTAACATGATAAATATAATCTGATATCAAAATAGAAAAATAACATGCTTAATTAAGATGATAGCTTACATATTAGGGGAGCATTCACTTAGGGGGAGCATGTATTTAGGGGGAGCAATACTAAATACTACAATCGATAATTATCCTAAGTCATCACTCTCACACACACACAAGTAGTTCATCATGCTTATATATATATTAATGCTCTGATTTATCATTAATGGTTTTGTTATTATCAAAAGGGGGAGTTTGTTGGAACATGGTCTTCCGCATCTCCTAGGTTTGAGAATAACAAAACCTATGTGTATTTGATCTTGTGTGTTTAAGTGTGCAGGAAAACAAAGTCCATATGACTCAACGATTACATAAGAAGGTTGCCCCCAAATTTGAGCCTTCAAATCCAAGACTCCTCCTAGCGCCGGCGGTATCACCTAACGCCTGGCGCTATCGCTAAGGAACCGCTGAGAACGGAAGCTAAGTTTGACAAAATAGATCTTGCGTTCGACAAACTTGCGTTCAACGAATTTCCACTAAACGAATGATGAAGCCTGTTCGATGAACATGCTGCTGTGATCGACGAAATCAAGCCGCTGAGAACGGAAGCTGGGTTCGACGAAATTGAATCTGCGTACGACAATCTTGCGTTCGACGATTCTCTGTTCGATGAATTTCCGATCGACGAATGATGAAGCCCGCTCGATGAACTCCGGTCGACGAAAATTCGATCGACGAAAAGAATGCTTAAGCGCAATTCCAAGAGCACATATAGAAGGAGATAGCGCCTGGCGGTATCCGATAGCATAGGCTGTAGCGCGGAGCATAGAAGGCAAGAGAGAATTGTTTCCTCAGATTGAAGATTCTGCCGCGCAGAATATGTCCTAAAATGGGATAGCGCCGGCGGTAGCACTAGCGCAGGCGCTAGCGCTAAGTCTATAAAAAGGACCCCTTGGCTCCGTCTTCATCATCCTCTTGAGATCCAAAATTCCAGAGCTTCGTGCCACAACATAGAGAGGAAGGTTCAGAGAGATACTCCCACAAATCCATAAAGGCTTAAGGAGATCCGTGGAGAAGATTTCAACACGCGTCATCATCGTGACGAAAGACTGCATCGACTACGATCATACTCTGCATCTTCGTCTACTTCTCCAAGAGATCCACATATAGGGAGTTTTATATTATTGTCTTTGTATTTCACATCTTTTCTTTTTAATCGTGTAGTAAATTCTCCTCATATTGGCGACTAGGTCTGGGTAGGACTTAGGGCAGAAATTCGCCTCGTGTTGGCGACTATGTCTCGAGTGTAGGTCTAGGGTGTGCTTGAGGCCATATCCGGGGAAGGGTTGGCTAGAGCAGCTTGAGGCCGTATTCGGGGAAGGATCGGCTAAATCCAACCGGTTCGTGGGGATACGAGGTGGTATAGAAAACAAAAAGAGTCTTTCATAGTTCGCTTTGATTTCTAGCGTCACTGAAATCAAAATTTTGTAATCAATTTTATTAATAATAATCATGTCTCTCTTTGTGTAATAAAATTGATTTGTTCTTCATTTCTCTAAATTGTTTATTATCCCCTCCTTTATTATAAAACAATTTAGACCTTTATTCAAAATCACTATTTTGATCTCTTATCATAAGCAAGTATTTCAAAATATAATATAAGTTTTTAAAACCCTTATTCACCCCCCCCCCTCTAAGGGCGCCAACCGATCCAACAGATGGTTGCCCTTAAGATATCTCAAAATCCACTTTGCAGCTGAGTAATGAGATTCTTTAGGGCTTGCTTGATACCTAGCACATACATATGTTCCATATATAATATCTGGCTACTATCAGTCAGATATAACAAGGATCCAATGATACATCTGTATATGGATTCATCAAAGGGTTTTCTCTTCTCATCTTTGTTCAGAGAAATGTTGGACCCCATGGGAGTTTTCATAGTGTAAGTTGATTCTATCCCAAATTTCTTAATAAGCTCCCTAGTGTACTTAGTCCGAGAGATAAATATCCCTTCTATTGAAAATATTGAAGTTAAGTGGAGGTCGGGCGGTCTGTCTTGAGACCGCGTCGGTTGTCTACCCGCAGAAGGTCGGGCGGTCTATCTTGTGACCGCGCGGGTTGTCTACCCGCAGTGGGCTGGCAGTCTGCCAGTGTGGCTTGTTCTTTGACTTGGTCTGCTTCAAGTCCTGGTGTTCTGGTAGACCAGTGCGGCTTGTCTTTAAGATGCACGGTTTGTTTTCTACCCGATGCCGAGTTTGGGCGGTTATCCTATCTCTATGGGCGGTTACCACACTCCACCTGGCGCCTATAAATAGGACCTATTCCTCAGATCAAACACAGTGAACAGTAAGCGAGAGCTCGCAATTCATTTGTGCGGTTAGACTTTTCTAGTCGCTCGGGTTGAGAATTGACTCTGTTGTGTTCGTAGGTTGCGCGGCTTGTGTGTGGTTCTGACTTGAAAAGAGAAGACCGCAGTGGTTAAGTCGGTGGCAGTCAGTGGCGGGTAGAAGTAGGTGGTCGTGGTTTGCGGCAGTCTTTCTCTTCGGCTGTTTTGCGGCAGTCTTTCTATTCGGCTTGTGTTCTTGCTTACAATAAGGTCAGACCGTGTGGTTAGGTGGCTTGCCTTGCCGGTCTGTTTTCTGATCAGCTTGTCAGCAGCAGTGTTCGCGGTTAGGAGAGGCCAAGTGACAATGGTCAGGCGGCCTTGCTCGGGCGGACAGTGTCAGCATTGGAATAACAGGTAGTCTGCATGTTGAGTTGCGGTTTGGCGACTTGGCAGTTTGCGCAGACAGCCTTGTTAAGTCGGGTGGCTTGCTAGTCAAGCGGCTTGGGTGGTTTCTGCTTGTCTTGTTGTTATTCTTCTTCGATTGTATTGGTGAAGCATGTCTCGCCATGTGTACCTCAAGTTGTAAAGAAGAGTTTTGAATACTAGTCCTCGTGTTCCTTCATTGTTTCTGGTTTATTGTGCTCAGTTTGGTTGAGAGTGTTCCTGCGACCTAGTTCCCATTTTTCTGCTTGTCAGAACCTTAACTTGGTGTCTGATAGTAATTATCAAAGTGAGAAATTTTCACATGGTATCAGAGGGACAGAGGTTTGAGCAGTGAATCCGCCGCAATTATCTTGCTTAGATTTCTGGAGCACATGCAAATCAGTAGTACTGCAATGTAAGGCAGAATTGCAAGAGGTCTTGGTATTGAGCTTCTTACACAGACTAACTATAAGAAGTGGAAGTCTTGTATGGAAAGCTATCTTTTTGGTGAGAGTCTTTGGGAGGTTGTCAGAGGATATGCGAGACAAGCAGTTGTTCCTGTTGAATGGAATGCTGAGCTTGTGAAAGCTTGGAAGAAAACAAATGCGAAAGCCGAATTTACTCTCAAGCGGGCAATTTCATCAGAGCTATTTGATCACATCATAGGATGTCGATCTGCTGCTGAGATTTGGACTTCTCTTGACGGGCTGTTCAATAAGAAGAATGTAGCGCGGCTAGAGTTCTTGGAAAATGAGTTGGCGAAAGCCACTCAAGGTGATTTTTCTGTTTCTACTTTCTTTTTAAAGATAAAGAACCTCTGTGCAGATATTTCTGCATTGGATCCGGATGAGCCCATTTCTGAGGCAATGCTGAAGAGGCACATTATCCACGGATTGCCTAGAGAATATGTGGCCTTTATCACTTCTATCTAAGGATGGGCCAATCAGCCGTCGTTGCTTGAGCTGGAGAATTTGCTTGCTTCGCAGGAATGCTTGGCAAAGCAGATGGCTGTGATGTCTATCTCTGGGGGAGATAATGAGGTGCTCTTCTCTGGGAAGAAGAAGAAGTGGGACAAGAAGAAAAAATCATCTGGAAGCGATGGTTCTTCTACTTCAGGTCAGCAGGAGAGGAGCCATGCTCCTAAGTCTGATGGAAAGAAGAAGGAAGGACTTCGGTGCTTCAATTGTAATTAGCTTGGTCACTTTAAGAAGGATTTCCGATTGAATCTTTAGGCAGGGCATGCTGCTGGTAAGAAGGAAGTTGGATCCAGGAATGAGGAAGTTGAATTGGGAGGAGAGGGTGCCTTTACGGCAAATCAGACGGTGGCGTCCGTTGATGTTCTTTCTTCTATCAACTACAAGGAGGACTGGATTGTTGACTGGGGGTGTGGTCATCACCTCACCGGAGATGGGTCAAAGCTTTCTTATGCGCAGCCCTATTCAGGTAATGATGCTATTATTATCGCTGATGATTCTATTCATACAGTCAAGGAAGAGGGGGTGGTTTCTTTAGGCAGTGATAAGGGTCCACTCAAATTACGGAGTGTTTATCACGTGCCGGGTATGAAGAGAAATCTCTTCTCAGTGGCTAACGCTGTTGAAGCCGGATATCACGTTCAATTTGGTCCAACAGAAGTGAGGTTTCTTAAGAATGTGTCATCGGTGCAAGCTGACACAGTTCATGTTGGGAGAAGGGTAAAGGACTTATTTGTTTTATCAACAAGTTCCTATGTTGATAAGATGCCGACAAATGATAGCGCGTCTATCTAGCATGAAAGGCTAGGGCATGTTGGCATGGCGAAGCTGAAGACTATGGTGGAAAAAGGCCTTGTGAAGGCTTGCCTAGTTTATCGTCCATGGGAGAGGGTCATGTTTGTGCAGGGTGTAAGTATGGCAAGTCTCATCGACTTCCATTTGACAAGTCACAGAGCAGGTGCAAGAAGCCGTTGGAGTTGATTCACGGTGATCTTTTTTGGCCCAACCAACGTTGTTAGTCTTGGAGGCAACCAGTATATGCTGGTTTTGATTGATGATTACACTAGATATACCTGGGTGTATTTTATGAAGGATAAGTCAAAAGCATTTGGGAAGTTTGTGGAGTTCAAGGAGCTTGTGGAGGGTCATCTTAGACTGCGGATTAAAAAACTGAGAACTGACAATGGAGGTGAGTTCACCTCAGGTGAGTTCTTTAGTTTTTGCAGGAAGCACGGCATCCGGAGAGAGCTCTCTTGTGCACATACTCCACAACAGAATGGAGTTGTTGAGTGGAAAATCCGTCTTTTGACGGAGACCGTGAAGTGCTGGCTTTATGCCAAGAATATTCCAAAGCCCTTTTGGCCGGAGGGTATGTCTTGCGCTGCTTCTATCATCAATCGGATGACTCTTAGTCCGATCAACATGAAGACTCCACATGAGCTGATGTTTAAGGAGAAGCCCAGTGTGGGACACTTACGAGTGTTTGGTTCAACTTGCTATGTGCACGTTCCTGATGCCCTTAGAACAAAACTTGATGTGAAGGCGAGGAAACTAGTGTTCGTTAGGTATGATGATCGAAAGAAGGGCTGGAAGTGCATGGATCCCCAGATGCGGAGATTTGTAATATCTCGCGATATGGTATTTGACGAGTTGACGTCATACCAGGGGAGTTCTGGTATAGAACTATTAGATAGCAAGGTTGAAAGGCAAGGAGAAGCTGCAGAAGGTTTTTAGGAGGAGTTGCCTGTATCACCAGGGGCTCCAGTTGCATCAAGCTCTGGGGCAGATGCTTCAGGTTCTGGAAGCAGGGGGAGCAATGCTCCAAGTACGCCTGAGAACAGAGTTGATTCTGAAGAAGCACCAGAGGTGGTTAGTCCAGTACCGACCTTGAGAAGGTCAAAGAGGTCTATAATTCCACCAGCTCGTTATACAGGAGGAAACATGGTGAGCTTTGTTTCATGTTTCTTTGTTGGCCCTCTGGACGAGGGAGAGCCTTCAAGATTTGAGGAAGCCACTGAAGTCAAGGAGTGGGAAGATGCCATGGATGAGGAGATGGATGCCCTCAGGAAGAATGAAACCTGGGATCTTGTTCCCAAGGTTGATGGCATAACTCCTGTAACTTGCAAGTGGGTGTTCAAATTGAAGAAGAAGGTGGATGGTAGTATCGAGAGGTACATGGCTCGCCTTGTTGCTTGAGGGTTCTCACAACAGTATGGGGAGGATTATGAGGAGATGTTCAATCCAGTGGCCAAGATGACTTCGGTGCGGGTGGTCATTGCGTTGGCAGCTTGCCAAGGATGGAAGATTTGGCAACTTGACGTAAAGAATGCTTTCTTGTACGGCGAGATTGACAGGGACATGTTCATGGTTCAACCACGTGGGTATGTATCGAAAGTTCATCCAGGACACGTCTGCAAGTTGAAGAATGCCCTTTATGGGTTGAAGCAAGCACCTAGGGCGTGGTATGGGAAGTTCGCAGAATATCTCCATTTCTGTGGATACTTTGCTTCAGACTTAGTTTCTAGCTTCTTCATCAAGAAGAAGGGAGAGCTTTAGGTCCTCGTGCTATTGTATGTAGATGACATGATTGTCACCGGGAACTCAGAGGAGGAGGTAGCAAGGTTAAGGGCTGAGCTTGCTATTAGATTTGAGAGAAAGGATCTAGGTGAGCTCCACCACTTCCTTGGACTCGAGGTTGAGAGGCAGAAGAATGGAGTGCTCATTTCCCCGAAGGGCTATGCGGAGCGAATCGTAAGAGATTTGACATGCAGGAAGGGAAGAGTAGTTTGACTCCACTTGAGGTTGGTCTAAAGCTTCGGTGGGATGAGGGGCAGATTCTTTCTGATCCATTGGTGTTCCGGGCTCTTATTGGGAGTCTGATATATTTGACGATTACCAGGCCGGATATTGCATATGCAGTTGGCAGGGTGAGTCGATATATCGCGGAGCCACGGAAACCTCATCTGGTGGCGTCCAGGAGTATCCTGAAGTATGAGAAGTCGAACTCTGATTTGGGTCTCTGTTATAGGAGAGATACGTGCTTTAACCTGCATGGTTACATTGATGTTGATTATGAGGGAGATTCGGATGATCGGAAATCGACATCTGGATATGTTTTTTTGGCGGGCCCTGCAGCTATATTATTGTGCAGCAAGAAGCAGGATTCAGTATCGGTTTCTACCACTGAAGCAGAGTACAAGGCTTCGGCCTTGGCAGCTCAAGAAGCCAT
Organism: Dactylorhiza incarnata; assembly: GCA_033032865.1. Taxonomy (NCBI): domain Eukaryota; kingdom Viridiplantae; phylum Streptophyta; class Magnoliopsida; order Asparagales; family Orchidaceae; genus Dactylorhiza; species Dactylorhiza incarnata. The sequence continues at coordinate 13,678,760 of JAWHQI010000039.1, forward strand.
CTAGCCGAGGAGGTTAGTAGAAGAAATCCATGAGGAGGTGCGACGTCCTACTCTGCTACGCGGTGACAACGAGAGTGCCCTCAAACTAGTTAATAATCTAGTTTGCCATGCGCGGACCAAGCACATCGAGATCGAGCATCATTTTATTCAGGAAAAGGTGCTGGAAGGATATCTGATGGTTGAGCATGTGCGGAGCGAGGATAATGTCGCTGACATCTTCACAAAGCTACTAGCGAAGGGACCATTCACTCGGTTATGAGGTTTACTTGGGTTGACTTCCACTTCTCACTTCAAGGGGGAGTGTTGAAAATATTGAAGTGAAGTAGAGGTCGGGCGGTCTGTCTTGAGACCGCGCGGGTTGTCTACCCACAAAAGGTCGTGCGGTCTCTCTTGAGACCGTGCAGGTTGTCTACCCACAGCGGTCTGGCGGTCTGCCAGTCTGGCTTGTTCTTGGACTTGGTCTCCTTCAATTCCTGGTGTTCTGGTAGACCGGTGCGGCTTGTCATTGAGCCGCACGATTTGTTTTCTACCCGCTGCCGAGTTGGGGCGGTTATCCTATCTCTATGGGCGGTTACCACACTCCACCTCACTCCTATAAATAGGACCTCTTCCTCAGATTAAACACAGTGAACAGTAAGCGAGAGCTAGCAAGTCATTTGTGCGGTTAGACTTTTCTAGTCCCTCGGGTTGAGAATTGACTCTGTTGTGTTCGCTGGTTGCGCAGCTTATGTGTGGTTCTGACTTGATCAGAGAAGACCGCAGCAGTTAAGTTGGTGGTAGTCAGCGGCGGGTAGCAGCAGGTGGTCGCGGTTTGCGGCAGTCTTTCTCTTCGGCTTGTGTTCTTTCTTACAATAAGGTCAGACCGTGCGGTTAGGCGGCTTGCCTTGCCGGTCTGTTTTCTGTTCATCTTGTCAGCAGCAGTGTTCGCGGTTAGGAGCGGCTAAGTGATAGCGGTCAAGCAGCCTTGCTCGGGCGGACAGTGTCAGCATTGGAATAACAGGTAGTCCGCGTGTTAAGTTGCGGTTTGGCGACTAGGCGGTTTGCCCGGACAGCCTTGTTAATTCGGGCGGCTTGCTAGTCAGGCGCTTGGGCGGTTTCTGCTTGTCTTGTTGTTATTCTTCTTCGATTGTATTGGTGAAGCATGTCTCGCCATGTGTACCTCAAGTTGTAAAGAAGAGTTTTGAATACTAGTCTTCGTGTTCATTCATTGTTTCTGGTTTATTGTGCTCAGTTTGGTTGAGTGTTCCTGCGACCTAGTTCCCTTTTTTTCACTTTTCAGAACCTTAACTTGGTGTCTGATAGTAATTATCAAAACGAGAAATTTTCACACCTTCATCAGACTGTTTCACTTGGAGGCCTAAAAAGTACTTGAGCTCTCCCATACTGCTCATTTCAAACTCACCCTGCATAAGGTTGGCAAACCTTTTACAAAGGTTGTCATAAGTATACCCAAAAATTATGTCGTCCACAAAAATTTGGCCTAGGAGACACTTGCATTTATTTCCCTAAGAAATTGTGTACTATCATTCCCCTCAAGAACTTGTTCTTGATGAGAAAGCTAGACAATGTCTCAAACCAGGCTTGGCTTGCTTTAGACCATATAAAGCTTTCTTAAGTAAATAAACATGAGAAGTAAGAGTTGGATGAACAAAACCTGAGGGCTGATCCACATATACCTTTTCCTTCAGATTTCCATTTAGGAATGCTGATTTGACATTCATTAGGTAGACTTTGAAACCCTTGTGGGCATCATAGGCAAGGAATAATCTTATTGCCTCCAACCTTGCAACTGGGGCAAAGGTTTGGTCAAAGTCTATTCCTTCTTCTTGCTTATACCCCCTGGATACCAATCTTGCCTTGTTCTTGATGATGACTCCATTCTTATCTAACTTATTCCTGTATATCCACTTGGTGCCAATGATGTTGTGTTCTTGTGGTTTTGGCACCAACTTCCATACCTTGCATCTCTTGAATTGATGTAATTCCTCTTGCATGGCATGTATCCAGAAAGCATCTTGGTTGGCTTCATCAAACTTCTTTGGCTCAACCTGAGATAAGAAGCTCGGGAATATGGCTTCATTGTGAGCCCTGCTCCTTGTGACCACACCTTGGTTTTCATCTCTAATGACTAGATTTCTTGGATGCTCCCTCAGATGTCTGGTGGCTGCAAGAAATCTGTCAGCACCCTGCTGGACTTCATCTAGAGCAGCTAGTTCTTTAGTAACCTTACCATCTTCCACTTGAATTGTTTCAATCTCTGAAGTAATCCTGCTAGAGCTAGGCATGTCCTCTATGGACAACTCTTGCAACTTCTGATCATTTCCTGCCAAGATAGGAGTGTTGTATCATCCCTTATAAAGTAGGCTAGTCTCATCAAAAACAACATGTATTGATTCCTCAACTACATCAGTCTTCTTGTTGAATACTCGGTAGGATCTACTATGTGAGTTATATCCAACAAGAACACCAACATTGCATTTTTTAGCAAATTTTGTAAGTTGGGATTTTTCATTATTTAAAATATAGCATTTGTAACCAAAGATTCTAAAATATGAAATAGTTGGTTGTTTGCCTTTAAGAATTTCATAAGGTGTTTTACCTTGGGCCTTATTAATGGATGCCTTATTCAGAACATAACATGTTGTTTCGACTGTCTCAGCACAGAAATATTTTGGGAGTGAGGAGTCACTAAGCAATGTTCTGTCAGCTTCTATTAAGGTTCTATTCCTTCTTTTAGCCACTCCATTTTGTTGTGGAATTTTGGGAGAGGAAAATTCTTGGCTGATACCAAGTTCTTGACAAAACATTGTCATTGCCCCAAATTGAAACTCTGTGTCATGGTCAATTCTAGTTTTGACCACCGTACATTGTAATTTATTCTGAATTTTTTGACATAGTTTATAAAGATATCTAGAGTATCAGACTTCTTCTTAAGGAAGAATATCCATGTATACTTTGAGTGATCATCAACAATCACAAGAGTATACAACTTCCCACCTTGTCTCTGAATGGGAAAAGGACCAAACAAGTCCATATGCAACAGATATAGACATCTTTTAGTGTCTTTGGAGCCAATACTTTTAAAGATGGCCCTAGTTTGCTTACCTATTTGGCATGCATGACAGGGACCACTTTTAAAACATTTTAAATTTGGACTATTTCTAACTAGGTTTTAGAAAATAATTAATACATTGTCTTATAGTTAATATGTGCAAGTCTCTTGTGTCATTGAACACAAAGTAACTCACTCTCATTAGCTATAAGACACACAGGAGATGAAGAACTATTTCAAATGAAATCTATGCAATAAACATTCCCACTCCTAGTGCCTGAGAGAGTGACCTCTAAGTTAATTGACTTTTTGATCAAGCACTTTTCATTGTGGAATTCAATGACATATCCCAAGTCACAAAGGTGACTTATGCTTACAAGTTTGTGTTGCAACCCTTCAATATAACCTACCCTTATTATTGAAACTATGTCATTGGTAATCATACCATAACCTCTTATGACACTTCTGTCAGATCCTCCAAAGATCACCTTTGGACCATTCTTTAATGGAATGTATTCTTTAAGTAAGCTCATTATTCCAGTCATGTGTCTGGAACATCTAATGTCCAAGTACCATATCTGGTCTAGATGGGTACTTGAACTAACCAGCAAGGTAGAATTTACTTAGCCTTAGGTACCCAATTTATTTTGGGTCCTAGGTCTTTGTTTGCAGCAAAATATAATTTTCTGGAAGGGTTTTGCTTGGATAGAATGCCTCTCATTGCATTTGGCACATTAGGGTTGGCCAACAATTTATTGCAAAGTGACCCACTTTGCCACAACACCAACACTCATGAATGTTGTATCTTCTTTTCTTAACAGATTTAGAAGTGGAGACATCATGTTTTTGGTCAGCAAAGAGGATAGCTGTGTTTTTCTTATTCATGTCAGCAATCACTTGGCATGTGTTACCTGTCAATAATTGGTCTTTGCAGACATTATCTGATTGACATCAGTTGATCTTAGTTTGGAAGCTAAGCCTGAGTTGATGGCATTAGATACTGCACTGTTAAACTTTATTATAGGCCTTACACCCATGGGTTTTGTTGGATTGGATTTGGAAGAAACAGCTTCATTCATCTTGAGTGAAGCGGTTGAGGTACTGTTGGAACCAAGAAATTGCCCAACGAGGAGTTCGGACCCCTGAAAGGGAGCAACTAGCACCTACTGATCCCATGGAGGAACCTGACCAAAGACTTAGAGCTAAAAACCATCCATTGGCTAAAATGTGGAGGTCCCACCACACACCCGGAAGATCTTTAAAGCGCTTCCCCTCCTAAGCCAAAACTGAAGTAGGGGACCTTGGAGAGATGAAGGAACTAACCAAAGGCATTCTAAGGAGAAGCACAAGATCTAGAATGCTCTCCAAAGGTGCCTTTCAGGGTCTATTTATAGATTTTCTATACTGGTCTGCTAATAGCGCAACTCTGCCTTTTGGTTTTTCTATACGCACCCTGAATTGGTCTGCTAACAGCCAAACTCTGCTATTCTGGAGAGTTATCGGCAGCCCACCAAGGGTATTAGGGTAAATTCACCTATTGACCCCCACTGGGCGAGTGGCCTGCGAAGGCGCCACTCTCCAGTCTCCTTACGAGCTAGGCTCGCGAGATCTCCTTTTGCGAATGGAGATGACCCTCCACACGCCTCGGCAGTCTGGTGCGGTGAGACCTTACCCATTTCGCCATGTCTAAATGAACCCAGAGCGGTTCTTCCAACATACCTTGCCATCGCCGCACGTTACTCGCGAGTGGGACTCCCTGGTCCGCCTCGCCTTGCCTTGGTCGGGTGCTTGCCACGAGTTGGCAAGTTCTCTTCGACCCGGCTATAGTCGATTTCCTTTTTTACCCCCTTGGCGAACACTGGGTTATACATAATCTCTACTCTTTTCGAGATTAACCTAAGCTCACGAAGAAACATCTAACCCTCCGTGTTCGCTGGACGGTTGCTGAGCTAGCAGGAATCTTTGGCGGGCCCCATCTCCAGCGCTATAAATACCAACATCTTTGGGTGATGGGTGACCCTTTCTTTCTTCATTTTCCCGCACTACTCGCTACTATACTCGCCAAAAATGCCTCTCTCAGAAGAAGCTCGAGCGTGCCTGGAAGAACCCCGGGCAAAGGAGCACTCCATCACGGGCCGGCTCGCCCCTTGGGCCGCCCGATAGGCCCCTCCGCCTCTCCACAAATTGAAGAAGGCGAAGATGGTGCGACGACACATCGGGGAGGTTGGGTCCTCACTCATGGACCCATTGCTCGACCTCGCGCCTACTGAACAGGTACTTATATCCGCAGGTCATTCCCCCATATTTTTGAGCTAACGTATCTTTTTTTAGAGCGCATCCCTGGAGGGATCCATTGCGAGCGAGGCCCTGGATGGTGCTCGCCTCCCCTCTCCAGGGAGAAACGATTCGGCGGCCGCCAAATTGGATGTCATCAATTTGTGCCCTTCGCCGCGACCTGATGAGATTCCGGTATTATCCTTTTCGCGAATTCCTCATTTGAATTCTCCGTGTTCCTTGCAGAGACCCTCCTTGTGACACCTGGAGGCGCACCACTCCACCGGGTTCGCTTGCCCCTCTGGGATTACTACCCCCACCGGGCTCGCAGCCCCCACCAGGCTCGACCATGCCCATCTCGGGATTTGACCTTCTAGGCCATAAAATCCCTGGCATCTCACTTCCCGCCGACATCCGGGTTGCGAGCATCATTCCCCATGCCCGGTCCTGGGAAGTCCATCACGCTGAACTACACCAAGGCCTTCCGGGGGCAACCGAGTTCCTCTCGCCAGTGCCCTAGTAAAGAGGCCATGGCCCCATCAAGTTGGTCAATTATTAACGATCTATTGTGTCTCGCTTTCTTCGCTAACTTTATTCTCCTAGGTGTCCAGGAGTCCTCCGCCGAGCTGGACCTTGGAGAGGAGGAGATGTCACACTCGCCCTCACCAGACAAGATTGATGAAGCGGCAGACCACCGAGGTTCTCCAGAAGTATGGGTACATGCTGCGAGACCTATACAACCAAGCATGAGAGGACAGAGGGACCTCGGAGGATCGGTTCGCTGTGATTGATGATGAGCTAGCGAGACTTCTCACAGAGCTGCATATGGACGCCCACTGTGAGGTGACTTATCCCGGGTGCATCTCTCGCGGGCGGAGGACCAATTCCGCATTCTACAGCATAAGCTCCGCACGTGTTATTAACCGCGCATACCGCTGAGCTCGGGGGTGCGAGGAAGAGGCTGATGGAGGTGGATCCATTATTAATCCTTCTCGCGCTCGCACCCTCCTGGAGAACCATGTAATAATTTCTTATTTATTTTTTCTTTGAAAATCTGCGAACTATGCTGTTAATTTGATGCCTCGCGACTAATCACGGGATTTTCTTTCTTTATCATTACTCGCTCTATGTTAGCGTTGTATTTATTGTACTTGCTAGTTCTTTTATTCAATGCCTTTTTCTTGCAGCTGATGCGATGATTCGGCAAGTGCACCGGTCGCGCAAGTAATAATAATGGGGAAAATCCCCGAGTGTCGGTCTCTTGAGGAACACAGTAAGGTGGAGTTAGGTTTCGAGGAAGGACTTGAGATTGAAGTCCTTAAATCGGATGGAATGCGGGGGAGTTGGGTTGGCTTTTGGAAAATAAAATAAAAGCTATCAACTACTCCTATGCAATGCGGCTATGCAATGCTTCGCTTGGCCGGATGGAGACTAGGCAGGCCTTGAGCGCGCTGCGTCGAAAGGGCGGATGGACGAGTAGGCAAGCGGAATCGAACTGTGCAGGCCTTGAGCGCACTGCTTCGTTAGGCGGGATGGAATACGGGCCGCGATGCCACGCTTCGGTAGGCGGATGGATGAGTAGGCTAGTGGAGTGAGGGTCGCAAGCACCTCTTCGACAAGCACGCCACTAGCAATTGCTAGTGCGTCACACGAACGTGACGGCGGAATGGAAATGGACGGCGGCGCACCTCAAGCAACTCAAATAGATAAATTACACAATCACATAGACATGAAATATATATGTAAATATAACTAACTCAAGTGCCACTTCATCATCATGATTAGATCTAGCTACATATACATCAAAAAGAGAAGAATAAGGCAAGAAATCGACCGAATCCGAAGTCTCGTTGTAGATTCACGGTTGGAATCGCCGGGTTGTCAATCCGCGTCCAAGCTCGGTCCGCAACTACGTCCGGGGTAGAGAGAGCGTCACGACTCTCCAATGGACCCGTCTTCTTCGTGTCACGATCCGGTAGAGGTTGCAAACTTCCTCTTGCTCGATGGAGATGGCGGCTAGATCTCTCTTTGAAGCTCTTGGATGAAGGAGGAGGCCGAGAGGAAACTCCGGCTCAAGATTGGCGTGAAGAACAAGCCCGGAGCACCTCCAGATGGTGGGCGGCGGTGGAGGGGCGAAGTCGGACGAAACTGGAGCAGAAACGGCGGAAAACAGCGAGCCCTCCTGACCTAAATCGCGAGCAGCGGAATTTATAGGCGCTGGAATTAAACAGTGCGCACGGTCATTGGCGCACGACCAGTGGTCGTGCGCACTAGAATTCGGTGATCGTGCGCTCTGCCTGGACGGAACCTGCAAAGGCAGAAATTATAAAATAACATGTTCGCACGACCGGTGGCGCACGACCGGTGGTCGTGCGCACTTTCGGCGGTGGTCGTGCGCACTGGTCGAAATAGAACTCAGAAAATTAATGCTAAGTTCGCACGCACAGTGGCGCACGATCGGTGGTCGTGCGCACTAGCGTAGATGCTCGTGCACACTGCACCAAACAGAACTCATGAAAAAAGGGTTAAGTGCGCACGATCAGTGGCGCACGACCAGTGGTCGTGCGCAATAGAACCGGTGATCGTGCGCAGTGTTCCTGTGTAGAGTTGCACCGGGAACACCTGCATGACTCCTATTCCAGCACAACCACGAATCTAGCCACTGAAAGTGGCACCTAACGGAGCATGAAAACTACTAATGAAGAAAAGCATGAAATCACACCAAAATGGGCCTAGAAGTGCACCTAGCATGGAATATCAAATATAAACTATAACAAGGCTAAAGTGCGGTGAAGAGACTGAAAAACGGCCCAGATGAGTCCATAAAAGTGTATATGATCGGGACTCATCACACCCCCAGACTTACCTGTTTGCGCGTCCCGAGCAAACAAATTCTAAGCGAACGGGGAAAGAAAAGTAGATGGCTTAAAACTACAATACAGAGTACCATGCGAAGTCGCATGCTCATGTGCATAAGAAGAATAGTAGAGAAGATTTCTGATTATATAAACAGTCTATATATTTCTAAAAGAGTAAAAGCATATTACAACTACTCAAAATGGTGAACTACGGTGAATCGTTCGGTCATGCATACGGAGAAAGTAAACTAAACGCTGAGATGAGCATTGCTCAAGATTGGGATGCCGGACAAACTCCACCGAAATCTATCGGTGTCGGTGACCATAGGCTTGCCCGGTCACATTCTCTCCACGACACTAGATTGGTTCATAGCGTGAGTCGGTAGGACTTTAGGTTAGAGATGGGGCTTGGGTTACGGTGAGGTAAACGATGATAAACAAAATGGCTTAAACACATAACCCAAATGAGCTTTAAAAATAACTACCCGCGCACCAAAATCGAATGCAAGTGCACCACACCCCCAGACTTGGACTTTTGCAACACAGGTGTGTGCACCGCCTACTCCCAATACATAATATTTCTACATGATTTTTCAATAAAACTCAATTTTTTTTTCTCTTTTCCTTTCATTTTTCTTTCTATCTTTCTTTTTCTTGTCTTTTTTTCTTTCAGCAAAATTTTCAAATGAGCACATCCACAGATTCACATAATAGACACCAAAATCAACACCCCCCAAAATGTAAATGAAACTACAACTAAAGCTCAGATTTGGGTGTGCGACTAGGCTAGGCTTTTAGGCTTTGGTGACATAAATGTGGAGCTGAATCAAGAAAAGGGTAGGCACAAAGGGGCTAGCAAGGGTAGACGATAGGTATGAAATAAAAAGTTCAACCGGGCCAAAATAATGGCCTACGTCATTCTCACGCACTAGAACTATCCTATGCCAATGCTTCAAGAATCGCTTAGGGCAAGTTCTAGCCACCGAGAAAGATTCTCCTTTCTCCCGACTCAAGCAATACGAGTCTAGCGATCGTTTACACATATCCCTACGCTACCGTTTGATTCACACCGGATTCACCATTTGAGTAGAGTAAACAACATTTACACTAATAGAGAAAAATATAAAACCATAGTATAAAGAGAAATCTAATCTACACGAATTTCTATGCAACCGAGCACTCGACTAGGAGCACTACTAGAGTCAACATTTTACTCTGCTACATAGTCCTAAGCCATCACCTAGACTTTCCCAAATAAGCAGAAGAATTAAATTCACAACAGAGTAGGCAAACAGATGAGTACGCGCTCAAGTGGGTGATGTGGTGTGCAATGAAAATAAACAAAACATTTTAAATGAAATCTTCTAGCATGCAGTGCAATAGTGCACGTGAGCGGGTAAACAAAACTACTCTCCCCCAGACTTAAACTAGACAATACACACAATATATATCTATGAAATTCAGAAAAGAGCTAGGGAAAGAGAGTACCCAATGCTCAGAAATGAGCATACCAGAAGATTGGCGTGTAAGCTAAAATGAAGCTGCAGCATCCGCCATCCAGAAAAGATACCTGCAGGGGTCAGCTCCGCAGAAACAAAAGAAAATAGAAAACTGAAAAGAAATATTACTAACTAAACATGATTAGATGAAATAAAAATGCAGAAAAGAAAGATAACTACTGGGGTTATTGTCATCCCAGCACGACTTATTCTAAATTAAAACGGTTCTAGCTAATGGGCCTATGAAAAAGAAAATGCACAGGTAACTGCTCCATTATCCGTTTCGGTAGCTGGTACCGATACGGAGATAAGGCAGTCACCCCTCTACCTAAATAATAATAATACCTGCTTGTCACAGGTAGAGGGAACAGAAAGTAAGAAGAGGAGGAGGCCCGGTCCTCACTCATCTCACCAAAACTATCCTTGCCCAGCAAGGTATCGTCCACAGCAGGTCCGCAGGAGGAGAAGGCAATGAATGAGGCTTCCTTAATGGAGGAGGGATTAACCTCCTCGCATAAAAGGACACACTCATAATTGACTTGAGCACAAAGCTCCAAGTCCTCCTGAAGTACCTGTGAAGATTCAACCTGCACGGGCTCGGGTGAAGAGGGGGGATCGAGAAATAAACAAGATGAAGAACATAAATAATCAAAAATCGGGGGAGTGGTCCCGGTCTCACTCCCATCAGGTTGGGGAAGTAAAATAATGTTGGCATTGTCATCAATGCCGCAAGGTTCAGCGGGATCGACAGTGGCCATGCCCAAGATTTGGACTTCCTCCACCGGTGTTGAGGAAAGCTCCTCTTCACCTAGAAGGTTGTCCTCCTCCATAGGAATAGGCACAACACATAGATCGCCAACCTCATCCTGCGACACATCCTCAACAATGTCATCGGAGACGAGAGTAGTATGCACAACAGAGGGAGGAATAGTGCTCGGATAAAAGTCGAGCACCGATTCCTCACAAAGAATCAAATCCACTAGGGGTGGTGGATGCACCGGGAGAATAGGCTCAGCAATGTCGGTGCCCAGATCAGCCACACTTCCAGTGACCGTTTCCATGCCATACCCTTCAAGATGTGAAGGTGACAAAGACACATAACCGGATGTTGAAGGTGTGCCGCCAGAGTTAGGATTCGGGACGTTCCGGATATCCGGCTCGTCATCCTCATCCAATTGGCGAAGGTAAGCAACACAATCCTTCAGGGCATGATCTGTGCTCCGACAAAACTGGCACTGCCTAGCAGGCTTCTTTGGCACAGCGGGTGCTGAAGCCAAAAAGAAGTAAGACGGTAAAGGCTCAGTAGAGTAGCCATAAGACTTACGCGCACCATATGAAGTACCAGACGAAGTCGGTGCTCCATATGCTGGGCTATAAGAATTATGCCTACTATTCTCCGTAGGGCATTCATCACTAGAGTGGGAGGTAGCTCCACACCAACGGCAACGGAAATTAAGATGTGCCCACATAATGTGAAGATAATACGATTCAAAATAAAAGTGTTATTGTGCAAAATACTACACCTAACAAAAATTACTAAAGCAACCTAATTAAAAAAAGGAAAATGGAATAAAAAGAAATAAAACAAAGAAATGCAATTTACAAATGGAAGGGCTTCTCTCTCAGGTTCTCCCTCTCCAGAAAACTCACACGACTGTGTTCCCCGACAACGGCGCCAAAAACTTGATGCGATGATTCGGCAAGTGCACCGGTCGCGCAAGTAATAATAATGGGGAAAATCCCCGAGTGTCGGTCTCTTGAGGAACACAGTAAGGTGGAGTTAGGTTTCGAGGAAGGACTTGAGATTGAAGTCCTTAAATCGGATGGAATGCGGGGGAGTTGGGTTGGCTTTTGGAAAATAAAATAAAAGCTATCAACTACTCCTATGCAATGCCACTATGCAATGCTTCGCTTGGCGGGATGGAGACTAGGCAGGCCTTGAGCGCGCTGCGTCGAAAGGGCGGATGGACGAGTAGGCAAGCGGAATCGAACTGTGCAGGCCTTGAGCGCACTGCTTCGTTAGGCGGGATGGAATACGGGCCGCGATGCCACGCTTCGGTAGGCGGATGGACGAGTAGGCTAGCGGAGTGAGGGTCGCAAGCACCTCTTCGACAAGCACGCCACTAGCAATTGCTAGTGCAGCACACGAACGTGACGGCGGAATGGAAATGGACGGCGGCGCAGCTCAAGCAACTCAAATAGATAAATTACACAATCACATAGACATGAAATATATATGTAAATATAACTAATTCAAGTGCCACTTCATCATCATGATTAGATCTAGCTACATATACATCAAAAAGAGAAGAATAAGGCAAGAAATCGACCGAATCCGAAGTCTCGTTGTAGATTCACGGTTGGAATCGCCGGGTTGTCAATCCGCGTCCAAGCTCGGTCCGCAACTACGTCCGGGGTAGAGAGAGCTGTCACGACTCTCCAATGGACCCGTCTTCTTCGTGTCACGATCCGGTAGAGGTTGCAAACTTCCTCTTGCTCGATGGAGATGGCGGCTAGATCTCTCTTTGAAGCTCTTGGATGAAGGAGGAGGCCGAGAGGAAACTCTGGCTCAAGATTGGCGTGAAGAACAAGCCCGGAGCACCTCCAGATGGTGGGCGGCGGTGGAGGGGCGAAGTCGGACGAAACTGGAGCAGAAACGGCGGAAAACAGCGAGCCCTCCTGACCTAAATCGCGAGCAGCGGAATTTATAGGCGCTGGAATTAAACAGTGCGCACGGTCATTGGCGCACGACCAGTGGTCGTGCGCACTAGAATTCGGTGATCGTGCGCTCTGCCTGGACGGAACCTGCAAAGGCAGAAATTATAAAATAACATGTTCGCACGACCGGTGGCGCACGACCGGTGGTCGTGCGCACTTTCGGCGGTGGTCGTGCGCACTGGTCGAAATAGAACTCAGAAAATTAATGCTAAGTTCGCACGCACAGTGGCGCACGATCGGTGGTCGTGCGCACTAGCGTAGATGCTCGTGCACACTGCACCAAACAGAACTCATGAAAAAAGGGTTAAGTGCGCACGATCAGTGGCGCACGACCAGTGGTCGTGCGCAATAGAACCGGTGATCGTGCGCAGTGTTCCTGTGTAGAGTTGCACCGGGAACACCTGCATGACTCCTATTCCAGCACAACCACAAATCTAGCCACTGAAAGTGGCACCTAACGGAGCATGAAAACTACAAATGAAGAAAAGCATGAAATCACACCAAAATGGGCCTAGAAGTGCACCTAGCATGGAATATCAAATATAAACTATAACAAGGCTAAAGTGCGGTGAAGAGACTGAAAAACGGCCCAGATGAGTCCATAAAAGTGTATATGATCAGGACTCATCAGCAGCTTGCATGGGACTCGCCTCGCCTGATAGCGAACTGTACTTACTGCATCGCTGAGAGTTCTCTAGGAGTGGGTTGGTTCAAGTACGTACCGAGCCGTATCGCACTGAGATTCTGCTAACCGCACCCCTTACACCTCGATTCCTCTCTGCTGTCTTTGGTTTTCCATAAATAGGCCTCGTTACCAAAGCTGACCACCGCATTTATCTCTCTCGACCTCTGCTGCTTTCATTCTCGCGCCTTCTCGCTCTTCCATTCTTTTCTTTCTCGCTCGCGCATTCCCACTTTTCTAGAACCATGGGAGGCGACGGAGGTGAAGCATAAGGTCGGGCTAAAAGCGCGTGGATGTTCTGTGATCACTCATTCTTCAGCTGCTCGCTTACAGAGAGCGAGTACCACTCCGTTTTGGCGAATTACATCTCATCGGGGTTCTTGGCTCGCCACCTGAAGAAGACCGAGGCCCTCAATGAACTCCACCTAGATGAGCTCGCCATATCCGTGGCCCAATTTGGTGTGGGGCTTTGTCTCCCTTTCTGGCCGGAGATCAGCCAGGTACTCACTCGATCCTCTTTTTCCTTTCTCGCATTTGCCTAGGATTTCTTTCGAACCAATTTCTGCGAACCCGTCAGATGCCCAAATACTTTGGTGTGATCCCTGGTCAGATGACCCCCAACTCTATCGCGGTCATGGTAGGGTTCGCATGCTACCTGCCAAAGGAACAGATCTAGTTCAGCTTGTCGGTCTTCAGCAAGTTGTTCTCCTTCCGGGTGAACAAGGACGGGACAGCCTTCTTCGCGTGCCAACACACAAAGTCTGCGAGACAGTAAATAAAAGCCACTACTGTCCGCAGAAGTTTTTTTTCGTGAAGGGGCCCTTTGGCAATGTCCCCTTCTCTCCTATCCAGCGCGATGAATCCACCTACCGTCCCCCTGTGCTTGGCGGCCATGAGGCCGCACTCTTCAAATACATGTCAACAAACTTCAAGGTCGCCTACCTCCGAAGAACGTCGACTCCCTACTCCCTATGCCACTCGGAGTAGGTTCGACTCGCTTTCGCTTCCTGACTCGTGTCCCACCTTTCTTTTTCTAACCTCTAACCATTATCCTCTGTAGGGGAGTGAGATCTTCCGCTCCACTCCCCCCCCCCTATGCGAGGGCCGATAATATCTCCCCAGGCCTCCATCTCACTTCCATCACTGATGCTGCATGCCGGGAGACCCCTAGTACCTCTGTATCCTCCAAGAAACGACTTGCACCCATGAACCATGGGTCGTCTTTTCCGCCGCCACCGCCCAAGAAGAAGCGGGACTCCCCTTGTAAAGGGGAAGGGACTCGCTGAAGGCCTGGCCGGGGCTAATCACCCAGTGGTCCTGCCCACCGATAAGAGAGTCGGGGGGGGGGGGGGGGGGTCATCGAGGTGGTCACCGATGTGCCGGATGCACCCGGCCTGGAGGACCACCAAAATTTTGGTCTCGGCAGCAAACACCGAGATGAGGCCGGTGAGCCCCTGTTGGATTGGGACTTGGAGTCCAACAGGGTTTCAGTCTCCACCCTTTTCCCCTCTTGGGTGGAGCAGGAGACCATCAGAGAGTAGGCCTTCGCCTTGTCCTTTGGTATCTATGGCCGGGAGGATGCCAACGACTTTGATGCCCTCACCTCCCAGGCACTCGCGCATGAGAGTGTGCGAGCCCAGCTTTGCCCTCTGGAGCTCGCCCATATGACTGGTCATCGCTGCCTCCAGTTGGAGAGGAACTCGGAGGACCTCAAGCACAAGCTGAAGGCGCCGACCGAGGAGATCGCCAACCCGAAGGAGAAGCAAGTGGTCTATGATGGCCTCCTCGCTAGTCATAAGGATGGGATGGTAAGTTTTGTCGAGTACTCATTTACTACTTCTCAGAGTATGTTCTCTTAACCCATTTGCCACTCGTAGGACCCCGAGACCGTGAACCAGCTTCTCGCCCGCAAGACTGAGCTAGAGAAGGAGGTCGCCATGTTGAAGGCCCAGAATTAAGAGCTGGTCCGGGCTGCCCTCCCTCCGACTCCTCGCAGCCCCAGGACCCTGAGGAACGAGAAGCGTGTGGAGAAGGAGGCGATGCGGGGCAATGCGATTACAGCGGCGAGGCATATTTTCAATACCTTAAAGGGGGCGGGGATTCATTCTGACGAACCGGCGCAACTCACCATCGAGGAGGTTGTCCTGGAGCTGTTCGAGCTAATTCCTCCCAGTGAAGATAGTGAGAGCGAGCAGTCTGCTGGTGATTCTTAGATGTAAATTTTTGTCAATTCAAAATATTTGTAAGGCGAGAATCGCCTCTTTTTTGTAAACCTTTTTGAGAATAAAATGAAAGACATTTTTCCCATAAGTTTCCTTTCCTTTGCTTTTGTTTTTCTTGTTGCCACTAACTTGCGCATTCGCGCCTCGATGACATGCATCATGTGCGCATCCGTGCTTTGCTCGAATACTCACTTACTCGCGCATACACATACTCGTGCACTTGGGCATTCGCGCATCTAATCCGGGCGTGTACCCTCAACTTTTAACATGGATGATGGCCAAGGCCTCATCGTTCCACTCGCATACGTTGGTCGAGAGCCTTGTCACAATTTTTTTGCATTCATTCCGATAAGTTCTCGCCCGGGTTCTCTCGCCGGGCGAGTGCCTACTTGGGGCAAACCCACTCGCATACCCTTGTTATTAGGGCTTCCTCTTCTTGAAAATTTCTTTCCTTCTTTCCACCGAGAACCTACGGTCCTTCCAGCTAGGTGAGATCCTGGTCGTGGGATCCTCTTGAGACGGTCCCGCTCATATACTTTACCTTGCCGGACCCTCTTAGGAATCAACCCGTCTCACCGTCTAGTGAGATCCCGGTAGCGGGGTTGTCCTGGGTCATTCTCACACTGCATGACCTTGCCAGCCTCTCCAGAAATCAACCCAAGCCCATCGGCTAGTGAATTCCCGACAACGGAATCGATCTGGGGCACTCCAGCACCTCAAGAAACCTTGCCAGCCTCTCCAAAAATCAACTTAAACCCACCGGCTAGTGAGAGCCTGGCAGCGGAATCGATATGGGGCACTTTAGCACCTCAAGAAACCTTGTCAGCCTCTCCAGAGATCAACCAGAACCCACCGGCTAGTGAGAATTTGGCAGCAGAATCGATCTGGGACACTCCAGCACCTCAAGAAACCTTGCCAGCCTCTTCAGAGATCAACCTGAACCCACCAGCTAGTGAGTGCCCGACAGCAGAATCGATCTGGGGCACTCTAGCACCTCAAGAAACATTGTCAGCCTCTCCAGAGATCAACATGAACCCACTGGATAGTGAGAGCCCGACAGCGGAATCGATCTGGGGCACTCCAGCACCTCAAGAAACCTTGTCAGCCTCTCCAGATATCAACCTGAACCCACCGGCTAGTGAGAACCCGGCAGCAGAATCGATCTGGGCACTCCAACACCTCAAGAAACCTTGCCAGTCTCTCCAGAAATCAACCTGCACCCACCGGCTAGTGAGAGCCCGACAGCGGAATCGATCTGGTGCCCTCTAACACCTCAAGAAACCTTGTCAGCCTCTCCAGAGATCAACCCGGACCCACTGGCTATTGAGAGCCCGGCAGTGGAGTCGATCTGGGGCACTTCAGCACCTCAAGAAAACTTGATAGCTGATGAGTCTCCATTACATACATGTTTTAGGACTCATTTAGGCTTATTATCACGCATAGGTACTGCATATTAGGTTGATTATCGATCATATTGGACTAGTTGTTCATTTGCATAGATAGTACCTTCCATAGCCTAGTTCTCTGTGTTATCTTAGATGGTTCCCTTTTATTCATTTTAGTGCATATTTTATGACCGCTGGGGTGCTTTGTTTCTATACCCCAGCGGGTATGCTTGAGTTTGTTGCAGGTACAATGATCATGTGAACGCTCAGAATGGGTTGGGGTGAATTTTAGCCTAAAAAGCCACTGATCGTGCATTTTCCTTCGTGCACGATCAGGCGCACAACCACTGGTCGTGCGATAATTCCCCTTATCTACCCGAGCGGTTCGCACGATCATAGGACTTCTTCGCGCACGACCACTGGTCATGCGCTATTGAACATGCGTATTTTCCCTACCTTTTCCTCCGCTACAGGTTGACTGCGCACGATCACAAGCAGTCCTTCGCGCACGACCACTGGTCGTGCGCCCCTGATCATGCGCTGTACTTTTTTTGCTCTGTATTTAAAGGTAGGATCCGCGATTTAGGTCAAGACAGAACGGTTTGGGCGCAAATTCATCCCTAAGTCTCCGCCATTTTCCCTCTCCAAGCTCCATCCATCCATCCCCTTCCTTGGGAAAGCTTCATCCATCGATCCTAAGCTCCATCAAGGGTCCTATAAGCATTCTCCGCCATCTACAACAAGCATTTAAAGGTGCGGCATCTCCATTGAGCTAAGTGGGAGAAACCCAGCTCTGAGAAGAAGACGGGTGTTGTTTAGAGGTAGTGACAGCCTCTGAACCCCGGAAGCAACCAAGGACTGAGCTCGGAGGAGGCGTGACGACCCCCCATTCCGACCAACATCTACGACGAGGCTTCTCATCTCGTGGTTTCCTCTACCCTCTCTCTCTTTTATGGAAATGTACTTTGGATTGTTGTAATGAACTGAGTGCATTCTATTTGTCTATGAATAAAAGCTTTTTCTTGTTTCATTCTTCATTTTGATGCTTTGTTGTGATGCGTTCTGCCCCCACTCCACTTCCACACATACGTTCTAGCTAGATCACTCTAGCAAAAGCTAGAGTTGAGAGTGAAGAGGTGCCTTCGACCCTCACGAAACCCCACATTGTGGCCATTTCACCCACTTACCGAAGCACGGCATCGCGGCCGCTACACTCACCCCCACTTTGCGAAGAGGTGTGTGCAACCCTCACTCGTCACAGTTACTCTCCGTCCACGCGCCTTCCGAAGCACGGTATCGTGGTCATTGCATCCATCCCGCCTTGTGAAGCGGAGTTTTAACCCGCATTTCTTATTTCTGCAATAGCTTAGTACACCAACCACAACGCCCCTGTTTTACTTTATTCGCTCGTGTAACAATCGACTCAACAAACGTCTCGTTAACCACATCCTGCATTCCTTTGAGAACGATATTTGGGGAATTCCTCCCTACTTTTATTACTTGACAACGACCGGTGCACTGCCGTCGTACCGCATTTTGCGCTAGCTAATTAGCGGTGCTGAAATCGCGCGTCAAGTGTTTGGCGCCGTTGCCGGGGAGTGCAGGCGTGTAACGCTTTGTGTTGTGAATCTTTGTTATAGGAGCAGTTGTTTTTGATTTTTTTTTGTTTTTCTTTGTGTCTTCTTTTTGTTTTTGTAGAGGCAAGCTGTAAGGGGATTAGTACCCTTTGATCCTGAGATTGAACGTACTACACGCGCACTAAGGCGTGCTGCAGCTGTGCAAGCAGCTATGGGAGATAATATGGAACCCAATGATCGGGAATAAGTGAATCATGGAGTACCCCATATGGGGAAAATCATCTAAGGGATGAGCAGGAAGCGGTTAGACCCCAGTTGGGAGTGTGTATCCAGTATTTGGGCCTGACATATTGAATAACCAGTTTGAGATCAAACCGGCCATCTTGAACATCATCCGCAACACCGCTCAGTTCTCTAGGATGCCTGCTGAAGACCCACATCTTCATTTGGCGTAGTTCGCTGATACCTGCGGAACCTTCCGCTACGCTAGAATTACTGATGAAACAGTCAAGCTGAGACTGTTCCCTTTCTCTTTGCGCGATAAAGCCAAGATCTGGCTCCACTCTATTCCCCCAGGGACTGCTGCAACTTGGATGCTCTCGCGTCCAAATTTCTAGCCAAATTCCACCCAGTGGACAAAATTGTGTGCCTTCGGCGTGAGATTGGCACTTTCCGGCAAGCTGAGCAAGAAAATCTCGCAGAAGCTTGGAAGCGTCTTAGTGATCTCTTGCGCAGATGCCCAAATCACGAGCTTAACCCGTGGAACGTCGTGGAAACCTTCTACTTCGCCATCGAGCCCATCCACCAGACAATGATTGACGCTGCTGCAGGAGGGACCTTGATGAACCATATGCCGGTGGAAGCTCTAAGAATTCTGCAGGACACTGCCTCTCACAGCACCTTCTGGACTGCGGGGAGAAATGCGCCGAGAAGCGCTCGGGGGCTGTTCGTGGTGGACTTATTACCTCCTGCTACTGCGCCTGCAGCTAACATTACTTGTGAAGGATGCAGAGCCGGTGGTCACCACGCATATGAATGCCAAGGTAGCGGGCTATCAGGTGAGTTATCTCAGCTTAATTTAAATGAATCGGTAAATTTTGTTGGAAATCAAGCTAAGGGGGCACCCTATGGCAATGCCTATAATCCGGGAGTGAGAAATCACCCCAATTTTTCCTGGAATCAAAACACTGCAGGCCAACGATGGCAACAGGGCCAGCATCAATATGATTCTCAAGCGTTCGGAAGCCAACTTAGGCCGCCTCATCAGGGTTTTAATCAAGGTGCCCCGGCCCCTAGGAAAAGCAATTTGGAAGAGATGATGGAGAGGTTCATGGAAGCCGCCAACTCAAATATGGCCAACCAAACTGCGTCCATGCAAAACTTGGAGACGCACTTGGGCCAATTGGCTCAAGCGCTAACCGAGCGTTCGCAAGGGACCCTTCCCAGGAATACTGAAAAGAATCCAATTGACCAAGGGAAGAGTCTCACCGATGCGAGTGCGTGTGACTGAAATGAGTTGGTAATCTCATGCACCATTAACAATATAGAAACGGCGGCCCTATGTGATTCCGGTTCATCTTGCAACATCCTTGCATTGCAGGATGTTGCGAAAATACAACTTGAAATGAACACAGATGACCGGAAGTCCCTAGTGCTCGCCAATGGGACCATCATTAAGGCGGTGGGTGAAGTTAAAAATGTTGAAGTTACAATTGAAGGGACGGTGGTGGTCGCCGACTTCCATGTTTTGGGACCTAGTCAAAATCAATCTACTCCCATCTTGGGAGTACCGTTCTTGAAATAGAGCGGGGCCACCTTAAATTTTTCTAAGGGGTGTGTTGTCTTACCTGGTAAGGTAACACCCTCACTTATCCCAAGATTGCTTCCGAAGCATTAATTAACTCTCCCCTTCCTATTACTGATGATTTGTTTAGTACTGCTGAAGCCCGAAAAAAAAATGAACTGTTAGCTGGAGAGAAGAAAGAAAAAGAGAAGCAGGTCGTGAATGATGAGGAGAAAAAGGAAAGAGAAAGCAACGAGACGGAAGTCGGGAACAATAAGGGAGAAGGCGGACCAAAGCGCCTTTTGAATAAATTTTTTTTATCATAATGAGAACTGTAAACAATTTAAACAGGTCCATTGGGCTGATCCGGTTGCCACGGCGGCAACGGAAGTGATGCCACCCACCACCAAGGTGGGAAATTCTGACAATTATCAATGTTGGCGCTCTCCAACTGTGGAGAGGTTGAAACAAGAAATATTGGTGTGTGGAGCACGGTCTGCTGCCCTCCGGCGCGAGAAGGAGGAGGTTAGGGGCAAGGGGGAGACATCCTCCTTGGGCCCTAAAGCCTTCACCTCCTTCCCATCTCGCGTGGCTGGGGAGAACCACCACAAATCAGCATATAGCTGTTGCGTGATCGGGTCTCCGGGTTGTGGTTGCGCTGTTCCCTCTTTTCGGTGTTCTTTTTGTGTGCTTCGTTAGTTTGCCTCGCTGTGTTTTTTTTATTATTCAGTCTAGAACAATCTTAATAACTGCTGCTTTCGAACATTAATACAGGTATTTGGTCCACCTTTAAGTACATTAAACAAAAGGGCTTCTTGGGAGACAACCCATGGGAACCACCCGGTTCCGTTTGCCTTTTATTTTCTTTTATGTTCTGTTATTTCCTCTTTGCTAACATCGTAGGTTGAAGCTCTCGCTTGGTGGATGAGGAAGGAGAAAAATTTAAAGAAGGAAGTACTGCACTTCTGGCATGCTCATTTATGAGCATAGGTCCTCTCTACTCCGATTTTCCTTATTCCTGAATTGTCTATTTTATTTCGTTTTGATCAAGTCTGGGGGAGAGAGCGAGCTGTGCACGTGCACACACTTTGCATGGCATGTTAGAATGTGCTGAGTTAGGATCTATTATTTTGTGCACACATTGCATACACTTGCACCTAGTTCACGTGCACTTGATCACGCGCGCTTATTGGGTATTGCTGTGAGGTTCCCCGCTCGTAAGAATTGGACTGTTAGTGTAGGAGTGAGGAGTAGAGAAAAATGTTGACTCGAGTAGTGCTCTAGTCAAGTGCTCCTGTCACGCCTAGAAATTCAATTAGAGTAGAATAAAATTCAATATTATAATTTAAGTATTTCTATTATAGTAGATGCAATTTATTTTACTTTAGTGGTGAATCCGGTGAATCCAACGGTGGCATAGGGTCGAGTGTAGCTGGATTAGTAGTAGCTTATTACTAGGGTCGGAAGGAAGGACAACCTTTCTCGGTGGCTAGAACTTGCACTAGGCGACGCTTGAAATGATTGCGTTGAAGTACTCGTTATTAAGTGTGATATTGGACATTTCTTGATCCGTTTGTGCTTCTGAAATCCTTACCATTGTAATCACCTTTGCAAACACACTTGAGTCTACCTTTCCTCCTTGTTTAGCTCCACTAAAATTTCACCAAAGCCATATGGCCAAACCCATTTTCGCACCAACATTTGAGCTGAAAGAAATTTATTTATCGATCACACTTGGTGTTATATTTGTGGTGTATGACAGCTTTGAATTAGCTAAAGGAGCCGTTTTTATTGTGCCTACAAAAGATATTTTGTCGAGAAGAAAAAAAAAAGAAAGAAATTTTTTTTGCAAAAAGAATATTCTCTCGACAAACTCAAGTATGATTGGCTTAGCATGCACCTAGTGTTAAATTGAAGTCTAGGGGTGTTGTGTAGTTCTTGAAAATGTTGTGTTGGTGATTGTGATTCTCTTGAGTGCTCGGGTTATGTTGAGTGTGATTCCCATCGTCCTTCTACTTTTCTAGCCTAAACTCAACCTAAGCCAAATCTTAACCTATAAGTCCTGTTGACTTTTGATAGGAGTCATCTCATGCAGTGGAGAGAGTGCGAACGTGCAAGCCTATGGACACCTGCTTTGATGGATTTCTTAGGAGATTGTCCCAAGCTTTGATTCAAGTAATACTCTACTCATTAGTCACGCTATTTTCCCTTGTGCGCGACCGAAAGATTGACCGGGATTCACCATCCAAGTAAAATAGATTTCAAATTACTATCTTAAAAATAGTTAAATATAATCTTGAGTTAAATTCTATTCTAATGTATTTCTACGCACGTGAGCATGCAACTTCACATGACTCTCCACCGCTCAATCACACTCTAAGGTCCAATTGTTCTGACAGGAGAGTTGAGTAGTTTGCCCGAGACGTGCAAATGGTTGTCTGGGGGTGTGATGAGTCTCCATTATATACATGTTTTAGGACTCATTTAGGCTTACTATCACACATAGGTACTGCATATTAGGTTGATTATCGATCATATTGGACTAGTTGTTCATTTGCGTAGATAGTACCTTCCATAGCCTAGTTCTGTGTGTTATCTTGGATGGTTCCCTTTTATTCTTTTTAGTGCATATTTTATGACCGCTGGGGAACTTTGTTTCTATACCCCAGCGGGTATGCTTGAGTTTGCTGCAGGTATGATGATCATGTGAACGCTCAGAATGGGTTGGGGCGAATTTTAGCCTAAAAAGCCACTGATCGTGCGTTTTCCTTCGCGCACGATCAGGCGCACGACCTATGGTCGTGCGATAATTCCCCTTATCTACCTGAGCGGTTCGCACGATCATAGGCCTTCTTCGCGCATGACCACTGGTCTTGCGCTACTGACCGTGCGTATTTTCCCTACCTTTTCCTCTGCTACAGGCTGACTGCGCACGATCACAAGCAGTCATTCGCGCACGACCACTGGTCGTGCGCCTCTGATTGTGCGTTGTACTTTTTCTGCTCCGTATTTAAAGGCTGGATCCGCAATTTAGGTCAAGACAGAACGGTTTGGGCGCGAATTCTTCCGCAAGACTCCGCCATTTTCCCTCTCCAAGCTCCATCCATCCATCCCCTTCCTTAGGAAAGCTTCATCCATCGATCCTAAGCTCCATCAAGGGTCCTAGAAGCATTCTCCGCCATCTATAGCAAGCATTTGAAGGTGCGGCATCTCCATTGAGCTAAGTGGAAGAAACCCAGCTCTGAGAAGAAGACGGGTTATGTTTAGAGGTAGTGACAGCCTCTGAACCCCGGAAGCAACAAAGGACTGAGCTCGGAGGAGGCGTGACGACCCCCAATTCGACCAAGATCTACGGTGAGGCTTCTCATCTCGTGGTTTCCTCTACCCTCTCTCTCTTTTATGGAAATGTACTTTGGATTGTTGTAATGAACTGAGTACTTTCTATTTGTCTACGAATAGAAGCTTTTTCTTGTTTCATTCTCCATTTTGATGCTTTGTTGTGATGCGCTCCGCCCCCACTCCACTTCCACACATACGTTCTAGATAGCTCACTCTAGCCAAGGCTAGAGTTGAGAGTGAAGAGGTGCCTTCGACCCTCACGAAACCCCACATTGTGGCCATTTCACCCACTTACCGAAGCACGGCATCGCGGCCGCTGCACTCACCCCCACTTTGCGAAGAGGTGTGTGCAACCCTCACACGTCACAATTACTCTCCGTCCACGCACCTTTCGAAGCACGGCATCGCGGTCGTTGCATCCATCCCGCCTTGCGAAGCGGAGTTTTGACCCGCATTTCTTATTTCTGCAATAGCTTAGTACACCAACCACAACGCCCCCATTTTACTTTATTCGCTCGTGTAACAATCGACTCACCACACGTCTCGTTCACCACATCCTGCATTCCTTTGAGAAAGATATTCGGGGAATTCCTCCCTACTTTTATTACTTGACAACGACCGGTGCACTGCCGTCGTACCACATTTCGCGCTAGCTAATTAGCGGTGCTGAAATCGCGCGTCAATAGCCTTTCCAGAGATCAATCTGAACCCACCGGCTAGTGAGTGCCTGGCAGGGTAATCGATCTAGGGCACTCCAGCACCTCAAGAAAACTTCTCAGCCTCTCCAGAGATCAACAGAGACCCACCGGCTATTGAGAGCCCGACAGCAGAATCGATTTGGGGCATTCCAGCGCCTCAAGAAACCTTGTCAGCCTCTCCAGAGATCTACCTGAACACACCGGCTAGTGAGAGCCCGACAGCAGAATCGATCTAGGGCACTCTAGCACCTCAAAAATGTTGCCAGCCTCTCTAGAGATCATCCTGAACCCACCGGCTAGTGAGAGCCCAGCAGCGGAATCGATCTAGGGCACTCCAGCACCTCAAGAAATCATGCTTGGGCCAAACTTCAGGAAAGACAATAATTTTCAATTTAGTAAATCAACATATTAATTCAGGGACAGAAACACTTCAAATCATCCCCGCTCCAAGTTCGGTTGAGGGGTATCCCATCCACATCCTGGAGGTGATACCCCCCCCCCCCCCCCCCCCCCCCGACTTGAGTGCCTCCTTTACAACATAAGGACCTTCCCAATTGAGATTGAGCTTTCCCACCGCGGCTCCCCTCCCGATCGTATCGGCCTTTTTCAGGACCAAGTCCTCTTTATCAAACTGTTTGACCCGGATATGCTTGTCGAAGTACCGGGCCATTCGTCGCTTGACCTCATCTTGTTGGATGGTGGCCAAGTCCCGGGGCTCTTCCACTAAATCCAAAGATAATCTCTATTACTCCTCATTCTCCATTCGCCATTCTTTTCCCCTGCCGTCACCACCCTGGGTGACTTTACCTCGAATTCTATGGGAAGAACAACCTCGGACCCGTGGGAGAGCTTGAACGGGGTCTCCCTTATGGCCATGTTGGGTGTAGTTCTTAGATCCGGTAAGACCGAGGGCAGCTGTTCCACCCAGCTACCTCTCAGGTTCTCGACTTTCTTTTGTAGTAAGTTCATGATCACCTTGTTCGCGGCCTCCACCTGCCCATTGCACCTTGGGTGGTGGACCGACGCAAAGCGAAGGTCGATACCCACCTGGGTGCAGAAGCTAACAAATTCATTGCTGGCAAACAACATTCCATTGTCTGTGACGATAGCTAGTGGGAGCCCATGTCTACATATTATCTCCCCCCATATGAAATTCCTTACTACCAGGGAGGTTACCTTGGTCAACGCCTTCACCTCCAACCACTTGGAAAAGTAATCTATCATCACCAATAGGAACTTTCTTTGAATGTTGGCCTGAGTAAATGTACCCACCAAGTCTAATCCCCATATTGCGAACGGCCACGGAGTCGTGATGGTCTGAAGTCTCTGATATGGGACTAGTTGGAGGGGGCATGCAGCTGACATTTAGAGCACTTCTTTGCGAATTCTGTCGCATCTTTGCTGAGGGTGGGCCAGAAGTAGACCTGCATCAATATCCTTTCCTATAGGGTTCTGCTCCCAGAGTGACTGTCAGACTCTCCAGAGTGGATCTCCTCTAGGACCCTTGGGGCCTCCTCTTCCGACACACAGCGAGCTAGGAGCCCCGAGAGGGTCTTCCAGTACAAAACTCCTGCATTTAAAGAATAATATGACGATTTGTACCTGAACCGCCGCTTGTCCATATCTCCTTCCCAGAACTGCCCCGAGGTTAGGAAGGTGATGAAGGGGTCCATCCACGAGGCTCGTCAGTCCACTTCCATCAACTCGCCTTCTTCGATGGACGGTCAAAAGAGTTCTGACACCGTCCCTTCTTTCTTGGGACCGAACTTGGCCAGGAGATCCGGCGGGAAGCTCTCCTCCCTCGGTACATGTTGAATCGAGAAAGTGTTGAATTTTCTGATGATCCCCTTGTCCTTTTCCAAGAATCACAAGAGAGTTGGTTCCTTTGCCTCAAACTCTCCCATGATTTGATATGCCACCAGCATGGTGTCCGTCGAGACCTCCACATCCTTTACGCCCAACTCCCAGGACATATGGAGCCCTGCTATTACTGCCTCATACTTAGCCTGGTTGTTGGTGAGTAGGAAGTGGATGTTAATTGCTTGATCGATCCTCATCCCCTGGGGCTTACTAAGCATGGTGATCACTCTTCGACAAGGATAAAGGAACTTGAAAACACTATTTCTAAGTCCAATCAAAAAAATGATCAACTTCTAAAAGAGAAAAAGGACTTAGAAAAAGTGGACAAAACTTCTCATTCTCAATTAGAGAATTATAAGAAAAATGTTGCAAATAGATGTGGCATGATAGTAAAAGAAAATTCAATTTTAAATTCCAAAGTAAATGAGTTGAACTTGGCAATTGGAAAATTTGGTGTTGGAAAAAAATCTCTGGATATGATTTTAGCCATGATTTTAGCCAACCAATGCCATGGGACAGCAAAATTTGGGCTAGGATACGTTTCTGGAAGCTCTAGAAGCTGTCGGAAATTTCCGACAGCTGATGTCGGAACCAGCGACAGCTCCAGGTTCAGAAAACCTGCTTTTCAAAATGAAAATTTTTCTAAGTCCACACATAAAGATGTTTCCTCCAGCAAGAGTCCAGAGAAACCATTGAAACATGGTTCCTCACCATTCATTGCATGTGCCAAATGTCATCGATTTGGTCACATCTCAGACTCATGCTGGAAGAAAGGAAAAGTTAATGTTAAACAAATCTGGGTATCTAAGGCGTCCACCTATACCATGGGATCGACCACTTGGGTAACCAGATCTTTACTCTCATCATCTTTTTAGGTGTGCGTGCAGGCTAGGAACAAGGAAGACGCGTGGTATTTGGACTCTGGATGTTCAAAACACATGACGGGCGATAAATCAAAGTTCCTTAGCCTGGACATGAAGAAAGGTGGAACAGTGACATTTGGAGATAATAAAAAATGTATTAGATCTGATCATGGAGGAGAGTTTGATAATAAAAAATTTATTTCATAGTGTAATGAATTTGGAATAAAACACGAATTTTCCGCTCCTCGCACACCACAGCAAAATGGTGTAGTGGAGAGGAAAAATAGAACTCTTCAAGAATTAGGACGTACTATGCTTTGTGAATTTAAATTGCCAAAATATTTTTGGGCCGACGCAGTTAGTACTGCATGCTATATTATTAATCGTGTCATGATTCGTCCTACATTACAATTAACTCCTTATGAAATTTATTTTCAAAGAAAACCAAATGTATCTTACTTTAAAGTTTTTGTTGTAAATGCTTTATTTTGAATACAAAAGATAACTTAGGCAAATTTGATGAAAAATGTGATGAAGGAATTTTCATTGGTTATTCTTCAACTAGCAAGGCCTATAGAGTCTATAATAAACGTACTAAAGTGGTTGAAGAATCTTTTCATGTAAAATTTGATGAAAATATTTCTTGTGTAGAAAATACTAAAGTTGCGGATAATGAGAAAAATGAAGAAGATGTGGAACAAAATCTGAGGAAAAATGATGGTGATGATGATGAAGAAAAAGAAGAGAAAGAAGATGAAAAAGATGGTGAAGAAGAAGAAGAACAAGGATATGTACCTCCAACCGAGCTAAGGTTCTCAAAATATCATCCGCAAGAATTTGTTATTGGAGAACCATTAAGTGGGGTACGTACACGTTCTAGTTTACATGAAAGTTTTTCAAATTTAAGTTTTGTCTCAAATATTGAACCAAAAGATGTTGCCACCACTTTAAATGATGAATCTTGGTTTCTAGCTATGAATGAAGAACTTAACCAATTTGAAAGAAACAAAGTTTGGATTCTTGTAGATAGACCTAGTGATCATCCTGTGGTAGGAGTCAAATGGGTTTTCAAAAATAAATTAGATAGTGACTCTAGGGTCACTAGAAACAAAGCTAGGCTTGTAGCGAAAGGATATAATCAAATTGAAGGGGTAGATTTTGATGAAACATTTGCACCTGTAGCACGATTGGAAGCAGTTAGAATTTTTGTTGCATTTGCTAGTCATAAAAGATTCAAATTGTTGCAAATGGATATTAAAACTGCATTTTTAAACGGGTTGATTAAAGAAGAAGTTTATGTTGAATAACCCCCAGGATTTATAAATGAAAAATTTCCTAATCGCGTATATAGATTGCTAAAAGCTTTATATGGTTTAAAACATCACCACGAGCATGGTATGATAGATTGACTATATATTTATTACAAAATGGTTTTAAAATGAGTGGTGTTGATTGTACACTCTTCATTAAGCAAGTTGATGATGATTTAATTGTTTTACAAATTTATGTTGATGATATTATTTTTGGAGCCACTAATGAAGAGTTGTGTAATTATGTTGTAAAAATGATGAAAAGTGAATTTGAGATGAGTATGGTAGGAGAATTAAAATATTTCTTAGGATTTCAAATTGTTCAAAAACATGATGGAGTTTTTATTAACTAATCAAAATATATTCATGATGTTTTAAAACGATTTGGATTTGAAAATCTCAAACTAGCAAATACTCCTATGAGTGTATCTTTAAAATTAGGAAAAGATGAAAATGGAATATCTATAGATCAAACTTTATATAGAGGCATGATAGGTTCACTTTTATATTTGACTGCTTCTAGACCAGATATTATGTTTTCAGTTTGTTTATGTGCTAGATTTCAAGCGGATCCCAAAGAATCACATTTAAAAGCGGTAAAAAGAATTTTTAGATATTTAATTGGCACATCTAAACTTGGTTTATGGTATCCTCATAGCGATGATTTTACTCTTTTTGGCTATTCTGATTCTGATTATGCCGGTTGTTCACTAGATAGGAAAAGCACTAGTGGCACTTATCACTTTTTAGGCCCTTCACTCTTTTCATAGTCGAGTAGGAAACAAAATTCTGTTGCCCTCTCAACCACCGAGGCCGAATACATCGCACTTGGTAGTTGTTGTGCACAAGCTCTTTGGATGAAACAAACTTTAGAAGACTTTAACATTAAACAACAAACAATAGAGCTATGGTGCGATAACAAAAGTGCAATTGATTTAACTTAGAACCCAGTTCATCACTCTAGGTCTAAACATATTGACGTTAGGCATCATTTTATAAGAGACCACATTAAAAATAATCAGATTAAAATTTAATTTATAGGCACGGATAATCAACTAGCGGATATATTCACTAAACCGTTACCGGATTCCCGTTTTTCTATGCTTAGGCTAGAATTGGGAATCCTAGACATTTCACAATGATTATATCACTACTTATGACCTATAAAATTAAAAATATCACAAAACCTATACATTTTAGAAGAAAAACTAAATTTTAAATCAAACCATAGAATTTGAATGACTTAACAGAAATTCTCACATCATTAATATTACATACAAATTGTTCCAGACAAACAGTTGAAATCAACATAAGATTAAGTTCATTAACAGAAAATGAAATCTGGGCAAGTTCAGTGTCGCCCAGGCGACAGTGAATGTCGGAAAATTTCGACATCAGTCAGAAGCAGCAACCTGCTGGAAACTACTCAGAATCATCATATCCAGCCCCGCTGCTTTCTGGACAGTCTTCTGAAGATCCACGTCTTATAGCCTTTCCACGTCGAGTCCGCCTAACCGATTGGCGTGGCGGTTCTTCATCTGGGATTTCCCATTCGGCCGCTTCTTCAGGAGTAGGCTTTAACTTCAGTCCCTTCACCAGAAATTTCATAAACTTCTGCATTCTACTGTGATCTTTCTTCACTTCTTTCTTGTGCTCTTCAAATGAATCACGAAGATGATCTATAGACTCTCGTAGTGATCCTCCTCTAGGATATGTAGGCTCTCTAATCTCTATTCTAGGATGAGGCTTTTTATGAGACTTCTTCACTTTCATGGTACCCGTATAGTATATCTCAGGAACACAATCATCTAAGTACGAATCTTGACCTATCCATTCATACTTCTTATATAGAATACGTTGAATTATAGCCCCCATTGGCAAAGTATGAATCTTCACCCATTTTGTATGTTCTAATCAAAACGCATAACGAATCTGGGCAAGGATGAGGTCCGCTACATCGAAGGGTTCCTCCTCCATAATAAAGTATGTAAACAACGTCAACTGTGCTGTGATACTCCTTGTATCACCACTTTTTAGCATGACCGTGTTCCTTAATATGTCTTAGACTAAATAAGCATCAGGAGTAAGTGAAGAGACTTCTGTGATTAGCGTCCTATTTTGACTTCCATGTAAACTCATATTTACAAGAGTCCAATCTCTGTCCTTTCTATAACTCTCTACTATGTCTAGCATATGATCACTCATAAGAAGACTAAATTCATCTTTAAGATCAACATGTGTTATTTCCACATGTTGACATTGGATTCTCGATCTCACTCCCCCATCCAATTCAGTGTATTTCGGGTCTTCCAAATGGTTGTAAAACTCTCAGATCAAGACAGATGAGAACATATCTACTGAAATTACTGATAATATACCTGCGTTAGCAAGACGAATGTAGATATGGTCGTCCTTAGGAGATTCAAATTCGACATATTTTGAAACTCCAATTATTGCTTTCTCAATCCCCGGATAGACTTGATAAGAACTATGCGCATCTTCAGTTGTACTTTTCCGAGCCTTAGAACTGGAAGCCATTCTGCAAACATAACAAAACTAAGTTAAATAAGTTCTTTGCACTGGGACGATGTCGCCCAGGCGACATTGACTGTCGAAAAATTCCGACAGTAATCCAGTGAACTTTTTATAAGATTTTTCAACTAGACTTCCAGATATACTCAAAATCAAGCTATATTTCTGTAAAAAAAAATTTGAACAATACTACACCTTCTCACATATCATTTACTATTCATCTTCTTCAACCATCTTCAAAAGGAAAATCTTCAGTTTTTGAAATTAAACCATGTAAAAATACAACTCTTAAACCCCAAAAATCACAAGATCCAAACACATTTCACCAAGATCCAACAAGATCCACTTGATTTACACTAGATCTACACCTTTTATACACAAAACTTCAAAGATCTAAACCATTCATCCAAGTAAAATGAAAACACATTTTTCTTCTTCTCTACTTTAACAAAATCTCAAATCTATAAAACAAATTTGAGTCAAAAACCTAAAAATCAAACACACATACCTTAGATCTAGGGTTGTCGCCGCACTCCGACAGTTTCCTCTCGCCTTCTAGTCCAACAAATGAGGTACAATCGAGTTTGACTCGGTTTTTAGCCGTTCTTATACTTTTAGCTGTCGCCCAGGCGACAGTGAGTGTCGGAAAATTTTGACAGCTCCCAAATCTGACTAATCTTCAATTTTGGTCTCTCTGATACTTTACACTAGTTATATGTCATTATTAATGCTACAACTCATGAATTGATGCCAAAGCATGTGCTTTTTTTTAAATGGCTATTTACATGATTATATGATTTCATTTCCACTCTATCCTCGTATTGACACTCCTGCTAAGTTGTTTAGACTATTGGAAATTGTTTTCGCATGCCTCTAAGTATGAGAAATTGTTTATATATAATAATGAGCTATCACGTTCACTTCTTTTGATCCATACATATGTCTTTCTATTTAATATATACATGAATCATATTTGCTTTAACATAATACCATAGCACTTCATAAATACTACTTTCAAGCTTGATTTGTTAGCACAACCAAATATACACCATCTTTTGCGATTCAAGTGAATTCGGAGATCCTTGGTCAATTAAAAATAAAAAAAATATAAATATCTCAAAGTTAAGATATCACAAAATATGTGATCAACAAAAAATTTAAATTGAGAACAAGGATACTCAACCAAGCACTACTTACCCTCCTGATAAGTCTTAATAAGCATTGTGTGGTTGAGCACCTTGGAAAGAATTGTAAAGTGTCTTGTGCAAAAGAAAAAATGGTATTCTATTCTTATTGTGCTATATCTTCAAGGTCAAAGTTGTTTTTATATGCTTATATTATGTTTTCTATTCCAATGATCATGTAACTTAAATAATTTCATATGTTTGATCAAAGCAGCACTTGTACACATCATTATGTTATATAAACCTTCATCTCATGAGAATTGGAGCGAAAAGATTCCAAAATTCTATACACAATTGTGTCTTTCTATGATACTTTAAAATGACATTAATCATGTTTAAGTTATTTTTTTTATTCTACTACTTCATATGGCTATCCCATCTCTTCATGAGTTTATTCAATACTATGGCATATTACTATTATTTCAAGACTTTCAATCATTTTCAACACAAGTGCTTCCGCTTACTCTTATTTTCTACTTCCTATCTCTTCCCTTAAGAACTACTCATTCATTTCAAATTAACTTTTGCTAATACCAAAAGGGGGAGAATTATAAGTATATTCAAGGAATCAAAGAACAATTCCACCTAAACAATACATCATTTCACTTTACTATAAGATTTAGGAGGAGCATTCATTTAGGGGGAGCATTCATCTAGGGGGAGCTTACATTTAAGAGGAATATATCATGGTATTTTTGTGCACACACCATATGTTAAAAACAACAACCTAAATAGACATGATTTCTTTTTATACGGATTTGTTATTATCGAAAGGGGGAGATTGTTGGAGCATGCATTTCGCACTCTTTCGGTTTGATAATAACAAAATCCCATTTGTATTTGATTCTACTTTTATTGATGGTGTGCAGGTAACAGGTATGAGATGTTCACAATTGTGATTGGAGCTCAATTTGACTGTATGAAGAATTTCAATGTCGGAATTTTCCGACATCTACTGTCGCCCAGGCGACAGGACAGAAGTTACAGCAACTGCCCACACGGCAGCACGACGAACAGCAGATTGGCGCTGTCAGAATTCCGACAGCGATATCGCCCAGGCGACAGGCCAGAAGTTACAGCAACCGCTCACACGCAGCACGACGATTGGCATTTTGGCGCTGTCGGAATTTCGACAGCGATGTCGCCCAGGCGACAGTGAAAATCTATAAAGTGGTTCGTTTTGTTCGTGCATTCCAAGCTTTGAGAATTCTAAGTCCTTTCCTGATTGCATACGAACCAGAGAGCTCCAGAACCTCATCAACTCCCATTTGTGCTTAAAAGGTTTGAGATTGAAGACGAGATCGGACACGCTTCTACATCAATGATCATCTCGAGGCTTCAACCTTCCTTTCAGAGATCTGAATTTCTAGGGAGTTTTTGATTTCATTTTGTATTTTCATTTATATACATTTCATTTTGTATTAGTAGGTAAATCATCTCCTTGTGCGTGACGTCTAAGTCCTTGTGTGGCTTAGGGGAAAATCGCTTCCTTGTGCGGAGCGTCCAAGTCCTTGCGTGGCTTGGTGGGAAATGGTGGCCTTGTGTGCTACGTCTAG
Organism: Dactylorhiza incarnata; assembly: GCA_033032865.1. Lineage (NCBI taxonomy): Eukaryota > Viridiplantae > Streptophyta > Magnoliopsida > Asparagales > Orchidaceae > Dactylorhiza > Dactylorhiza incarnata. The sequence goes on from JAWHQI010000039.1 coordinate 13,712,152, forward strand.
ATCTTGGGAAGATCTAGAGGATAGGATTGGGCTTGGTCTAGGGAAAGACAAGTGATAGCCTTCCGATTCTTGGGGAAGGATTGGTAAACAAAAATTGTCAAAAGTTTATTATCTTATTTATGCCTTGATCTTAAGCATTGTTAAGATCATTTTTATTGAATGAGAATTTCATGATTAAAATATTATGCCTTTTCTTTAATTGCAAATTTGGTTGCTTAATCTTTAACTTAGAAATTTGTGTTTGATCTAATTTAAAAATTTCATAGTTTGTAAATTTTTATAAGTGATTTTTAGAAAAGCAAAATTTTTTTTGAAAATTCTTAAGTAAAAATTCATAACTCAAAAAGGCCCTTATTCACCCCCCCCCCCCCCCTCTAAGGGCGCCACAAGATCCAACACATGGTATCAGAGGGAGGTTACTCCAAAATGGTTTTACCACTGGGAGTAATGGCGCACAACGATCACGCTTTCGTTGAGGGGCAAGGAATTAGTAGGCCACCACTTTTTACGGGTACAGACTATAACTGTTGGAAAACCGGAATGCGGTGTTTTCTAATAGCTCTCGACATGGAAGTTTGGAATATGATTGAGACGAGTTATACTTTCCCAACATATGATGTAGGAAATGTAACAATGGACAAACCCAAAGACAAGTGGGATGACAATGATAAATTAAAATGTAAAAACAATGCAAAATCCATGAATGCTTTATTTTGCGCACTAGATCGCACTGAATTTAATAGAGTTTGTGCTTGTGATACTGCATATGAAATTTGGAATCTTTTAGAAATCTTTCATGAAGGTACTTCGCAGGTAAAGGATTCAAAGCTATTTCAACTGGAGTCAGAATTTGAAAGATTCAAAATGAAGGTGGATGAAGAAATTGATACAATGTACACACGATTCACTAAAATCGTGAACGATTCAAAGGTGCTGGGTAAGGTTTTCTCCAATGGAGATTTAGTAAGGAAAATCTTAAGATCACTTCCCCCGAAGTTCAATCCTAAAGTGACTGCAATCTCTGAGTCACATGATCTTAAGACCTTACAATTGGAGAGCCTCTTTGGAAATCTGAAAACTCATGAGGTGGAGTTGAAAATCCATAGCCAAGAGTACAATTTGGAGCCCAAAAAGAAGAGCTTGGCATTGAAATCAAGAAGGGAAGTTGAGACTGAATCTAAAGAAAGTGAGGAAGACGAGGAAGGACTATTTGTGAAGAACTTTAAAAAGTTTATGAGAAATCCGGAGAGGAGAAATCATTTAAAAGATTTTTCAAAAAGAACAATTTTGCCTACCACAAAGGCAAAGGAAAAATGGAGAATGAGGAGGAGCGTCCACTACCGGAGTGCTACCATTGCAAGAAGATTGGTCAATCAGAAGCAAGTGCCCAAAATATCTGAGAGAGCAGAAAGAGAAGAGGCACGATAAGAATTTCAAAAAGAAGGTTCTGAAGGCGGAGACTTGGGATGACACAACTTCTGAAGGCTCAAGCGAAGCAAGCGATGAAGATAAATAAGAAGCAAATGTATGCTTGATGGGGAAAGAAAATGCGTCATCTGACGACGATTGCAGTGCCAAAGCGACACTAAGGTGACTCCTTCATCTTATGAAGACATAGATTCTGAATTTATGAAAACTTGCAAATTTTTGGATAAAAGCCTAAAGGAATTTGATTTTTTAAAATCTGAAAATAAAGGTCTTTTAAAAGTGAATAAAAAATTATCAAATGAATTGAAAACTATTGGGAAGGAGAAGGTAATTTGTCAAGAGTGTGATCACTCTTCGACAAGGATAAAAGAACTTGAAAATACTATTTCTAAGTCCGATCAAAAAATTGATCAACTTCTAAAAGAGAAATAGGACTTAGAAAAAGTTGTCAAAACTTCTCATTTTCAATTAGAGAATTATAATAAAAATGTTGCAAATAGATGTGGCATGATAGTAAAAGAAAATTCAATTTTAAAGTCCAAAGTAAATGAGTTGAACATGGCAATTGGAAAATTTGGTGTTGGAAAAAAATCCCTGGATATGATTTTAGCCAACCAATGCCATGGGACAGCAAAATTTGGGCTAGGATACGTTTCTGGAAGCTCTAGAAGCTGTCAGAAATATCCGACAGCTGATGTCGGAACCAGCGACAGCTCCAGGTTCAGAAAACCTGTTTTTCAAAATGAAAATTTTTCTAAGTCCACACATAAAGATGTTTCCTCCAGCAAGAGTCCAGAGAAACCATTGAAAAATGGTTCCTCACCATTCATTGCATGTGCCAAATGTCATCGATTTGGTCACATCTCGGACTCATGTTGGAAGAAAGGAAAAGTTAATGTTAAACAAATCTGGGTACCTAAGGCGTCCACCTATACCATGGCATCGACCACTTGGGTAACCAGATCTTTACTCTCATCATCTTTTTAGGTGTGCGTGCAGGCTAGGAACAAGGAAGACGCGTGGTATTTGGACTCTGGATGTTCAAAACACATGACGGGCGATAAATCAAAGTTCCTTAGCCTAGAGATGAAGAAAGGTGGAACAGTGACATTTGGAGATAATGGCAAGGGTAAAGTCAAAGACATTGGAGTAGTAGGTAATGAAGAATTTAAAATTTCAAATGTTTTATATGTTAAAGGTTTGAAACATAATTTAATTTCTATTAGTCAACTATGTGATAAAAATCTAAATGTTTTATTTGACTCTAGCTCAAACCTTTGCAAAATTATTGATTCTAAAACAAACGAAATCGTACTTACTGCACCAAGAATAAACAATGTCTATACAATCACTTTTCATGATTTATCTCATTCTACACTTAAATGTTTTATTTCAAAGAGTGTGAACTTGAATTATAGCATAGGAGACTAGGACATTCTAGTGCTAAACGCATAGTAAAGCTTTTTAAAAACAAAATAATAAAAGGTTTACCAAATTTGAATGGAAAGCTTTCTTCATTATGTTCACCATGCCAAAAAGGAAAATTTACAAAATCATCTTTTAAAAGCAAAAATGTTATTTCTACTAATAGACCTTTACATTTATTACATATGGACTTGTTTGGTCCAATTACTACACAAAGTCTAGGAGGTAGAAAATATACGTTTGTTATTATTGATGATTATTCTAGATTTTGTTGGACATTGTTTTTAAATTCAAAATCTGATGCTTTTGATGAATTTGTAAAACTAATTTCACGTATTCAAAATGAACTTGATTTAAAAGTAAAATGCATTAGATCAGATCATGGAGGAGAGTTTGATAATAAAACATTTATTTCATATTGTAATGAATTTGGGATAAAACACAAATTTTCCGCTTCTCGCACACCACAGCAAAATGGTGTAGTGGAGAGGAAAAATAGAACACTTCAAGAATTAGGACGTACTATGCTTTGTGAATTTAAATTGCCAAAATATTTTTGGGCCGAAGCGGTTAGTACTGCATGCTATATTATTAATCGTGTCATGATTCATCCTACATTACAATTAACTCCTTATGAAATTTATTTTCAAAGAAAACCAAATGTATCTTACTTTAAAGTTTTGGTTGTAAATGCTTTATTTTGATTACAAAAGATAACTTAGGCAAATTTGATGAAAAATGTGATGAAGGAATTTTCATTGGTTATTCTTCAACTAGCAAGGCCTATAGAGTCTATAGTAAACGTACTAAAGTGGTTGAAGAATCTATTCATGTAAAATTTGATGAAAATATTTCTTGTGTAGAAATTACTAAAGTTGCAGATAATGAGAAAAATGAAGAAGATGTGGAACAAAATCTGAGGAAAAATGATGATAATGATGATGAAGAAAAAGTAGAGAAAGAAGACGAAAAAGATGGTGAAGAAGAAGAAGAACAAGGATATGTACCTCCAACCGAGCTAAGGTTCTCAAAAGATCATCCGCAAGAATTTGTTATTGGAGATCCATTAAGTGGGGTACGTACACGTTCTAGTTTACATGAAAGTTTTTCAAATTTATGTTTTGTCTCAAATATAGGACCAAAAGATGTTGCCACCGCTTTAAATGATGAATCTTGGTTTCTAGCTATGAATGAAGAACTTAACCAATTTGAAAGAAATAAAGTTTGGATTATTGTAGATAGACCTAGTGATCATCCTGTGGTAGGAGTCAAATGGGTTTTCAAAAATAAATTAGATAGTGACTCTAGGGTCACTAAAAACAAAGCTAGGCTTGTAGCGAAAGGATATAATCAAATTAAAGGGGTAGATTTTGATGAAACATTTGCACCCGTATCACGATTGGAAGCAGTTAGAATTTTTGTTGCTATTGCTAGTCATAAAAGATTCAAATTGTTGCAAATGGATATTAAAACTGCATTTTTAAACGGGTTGATTAAAGAAGAAGTTTATGGTGAACAACCCCCAGGATTTATAAATGAAAATTTTCCTAATCGCGTATATAGATTGCTAAAAGCTTTGTATGGTTTAAAACATGCACCACGAGCATGGTATGATAGATTGACTATATATTTATTAGAAAATGGTTTTAAAATGGGTGGTGTTGATTGTACACTCTTCATTAAGCAAGTTGATGATGATTTAATTGTTTTACAAATTTATGTTGATGATTTTATTTTTGGAGCCACTAATGAAGAGTTGTGTAATTATGTTGTAAAAATGATGGAAAGTGAATTTGAGATGAGTATGGTAGGAGAATTAAAATATTTCTTAGGATTTCAAATTGTTCAAAAACATGATGGAGTTTTTATTAACCAATCAAAATATATTCATGATGTTTTAAAACGATTTGGATTTGAAAATCTCAAACAAGCAAATACTCCTATGAGTGTATCTTTAAAATTAGGAAATGATGAAAATGGAATATCTATTGATCAAACTTTATATAGAGGCATGATAGGTTCACTTTTATATTTGACTGCTTCTAGACCAGATATTATGTTTTCAGTTTGTTTATGTGCTAGATTTCAAGCGGATCCCAAAGAATCACATTTAAAAGCGGTAAAAAGAATTTTTAGATATTTAACTGGCACATCTAAACTTGGTTTGTGGTATCCTCATAGCGATGATTTTACTCTTTTTGGCTATTCTGATTCTGATTATGCCGGTTGTTCACTAGATAGGAAAAGCACTAGTGGCACTTGTCACTATTTAGGCCCTTCACCCATTTCATGGTCGAGTAGGAAACATAATTCTGTTGCCCTCTCAACCACCAAGGTCGAATACATCGCACTTGGTAGTTGTTGTACACAAGCTCTTTGGATGAAACAAACTTTAGAAGACTTTAACATTAAACAACAAACAATAGAGCTATGGTGCGATAACAAAAGTGCAATTGATTTAACTTACAACCCGGTTCATCACTCTAGGTCTAAACATATTGACGTTAGGCATCATTTTATAAGAGACCACATTAAAAATAATCAGATTAAAATTTCATTTATAGGCACGGGTAATCAACTAGCAGATATATTCACTAAACCGTTACCGGATTCCCGTTATTCTATGCTTAGGCTAGAATTGGGAATCCTAGACATTTCACAATGATTATATCACTACTTATGAACTATAAAATTAAAAATATCACAAAACCTATACATTTTAAAAAGAAAAACTAAATTTTAAATCAAACCATAGAATTTGAATGACTTAACAAAAAATCTAACATCATTAATATTACATACAAATTGTTCCAGACAAACAGTAGAAATCAACATAAGATTAAGTTCATTAACAGAAAATGAAATCTGGGCAAGTTCACTGTCGCCCAGGCGACAGTGAATGTCGGAAAATTCCGACATCAGTCAGAAGCAGCAACCTGCTGGAAACTACTCAGAATCATCATATCCAATCCCGCTGCTTTCTGGACAGTCTTCTGAAGATCCAAGTCTTACGACCTTTCCACGTCGAGTCCGCCTAACCGATTGGCGTGGTGGTTCTTCATATGGGATTTCCCATTCGGCCGATTCTTCAGGAGTAGGCTTTAACTTCAGTCCCTTCACCAGAAATTTCATAAACTTCTGCATTCTACTGCAATCTTTCTTCACTTCTTTCTTGTGCTCTTCAAATGAATCACGAAGATCATCTATAGACTCTCGTAGTGATCCTCCTCTAGGATTTGTAGGCTCTCTAATCTATATTCCAGGATAAGGCTTTTTATGAGACTTCTTCACTTTCATGGTACCCGTATAGTATATCTCAGGAACACAATCATCTAAGTACGAATCTTGACCTATCCATTCATACTTCTTATATAGATTATGTTGAATTATAGCCCCCATTGGCAAAGTATGAATCTTCACCCATTTTGGATGTTTTAATCTAAACGCATAACAAATCTGGGCAAGGATGAGGTCTGCTACATCGAAGGGTTCCTCCTCCATAATAAAATATGTAAACAACATCAACTATGCTGTGATACTCCTTGTATCACCACTTTTTAGCATGACCGTGTTCCTTAATATGTCTTGGACTAAATAGGCATCAGGAGTAAGTGAAGAGACTTCCGTGATTAGCATCCTCTTTTGACTTCCATGTAAACTCATATTTACAAGAGTCCAATCTCTGTCCTTTCTATAACTCTCTACTATATCTGGCATATGATCACTCATAAGAAGACCAAATTCATCTATAAGATCAACATGTGTTATTTCCACATGTTGACCTTGGATTCTTGATCTCACTCCCCCATCCAATTCAGTGTATTTTGGGTCTTCCAAATGGTTGTAAAACTCTCGGATCAAGACAGATGAGAACATATCTACTGAAATTACTGATAATATACCTGCGTTAGCAAGACGAATGTAGATATGGTCGTCCTTAGGAGAGTCAAATTCGACATATTTTGAAACTCCAATTATTGCTTTCTCAATCCCCGGATATACTTGATAAGAACTATGCGCATCTTCAGTTATACTTTTTCGAGCCTTAGAACTGGAAGACATTCTGCAAACATAACAAAACTAAGTTAAACAAGTTCTGTGCACTGGGACGATGTCGCCCAGGCGACATTGACTGTCGGAAAATTTCGACAGTAATCCAGTGAACTTTTTATAAGATTTTTCAACTAGACTTCCAGATCTACTCAAAATCAAGCTATATTTCTGTAAAAAAAAAAATTTTTTTTGAACAAAACAACACCTTCTCACATATCATTTACTATTCATCTTCTTCAACCATCTTCAAAAGGAAAATCTTCAGTTTTTGAAATTAAACCATGTAAAAATACAACACTTAAACCCCAAAAATCACAAGATCCAAACACATTTCACCAAGATCCACTTGATTTACACTAGATCTACAACTTTTATACACAAAACTTCAAAGATCTAAACCATTCATCCAAGTAAAATGAAAAAACACATTTTTCTTCTTCTCTACTTTAACAAAATCTCAAATCTTTAAAAAAATTTGAGTCAAAAACCTAAAAATCAAACACACATACCTTAGATCTAGGGTTGTCGCCGCACTCCGACAGTTTCCTCTCGCCTTCCAGTCCAGCAAATGAGGTACAATCGGGTTTGACTCGGTTTTTTAGCCGTTTTTATACTTTTAGCTGTCGCCCAGGCGACAGTGAGTGTCGGAAAATTTCGACAGCTCCCAAATCTGACTAATCTTCAATTTTGGTCTCTCTGATACTTTACACTAGTTATATGTCATTATTAATGCTACAACTCATGAATTGATGCCAAACCATGTGCTTTTTATTTTTTTAAAATGGCTATTTACATGATTATATGATTTCATTTCCACTCTATCATCGTATTGACACTCCTGCTAAGCTGTTTAGACTATTGGAAATTGTTTTCGCATGCCTCTAAGTATGAGAAATTAGTTATATATAATAATGAGCTATCACGTTCACTTCTTTTGATCCATACATATGTCTTTCTATTTAATATATACATGAATCATATTTGCTTTAACATAATACCATAGCACTTCATAAATACTACTTTCAAGCTTGATTTGTTAGCACAACCAAATATACACCATCTTTTGCGATTCAAGTGAATTCGGAGATCCTTGGTCAATTAAAAATAAAAAAAATATAAATATCTCAAAGTTAAGATATCACAAAATATGTGATCAACAAAAAATTTAAATTGAGAACAAGGATACTCCACCAAGCACTACTTACCCTCCTGATAAGTCTTAATAAGCATTGTGAGGTTGAGCACCTTGGAAAGAATTGTAAAGTGTCTTGTGCAAAAGAAAAAATGGTATTCTATTCTTATTGTGCTATATCTTCAAGGTCAAAGTTGTTTTTATATGCTTATATTATGTTTTCTATTCCAATGATCATGTAACTTAAATAATTTCATATGTTTGATCAAAGCAACACTTGTACACATCATTATGTTATATAAACCTTCATCTCATGAGAATTGGACCGAAAAGATTCCAAATTTCTATACACATTTGTGTCTTTCTATGATACTTTAAAATGACATTAATCATGTTTAAGTTATTTTTTTTATTCTACTACTTCATATGGCTATCCCATCTCTTCATGAGTTTATTCAATACTATGGCATATTACTATTATTTCAAGACTTTCAATCATTTTCAACACAAGTGCTTCCGCTTACTCTTATTTTCTACTTCCTATCTCTTCCCTTAAGAACTACTCATTCATTTCAAATTAACTTTTGCTAATACCAAAAGGGGGAGAATTATAAGTATATTCAAGAAATCAAAGAACAATTCCACCTAAATCTTCCACCTAAACAATACATCATTTCACTTTACTATAACATTTAGGGGGAGCATTCATTTAGGGGGAGCATTCATCTAGGGAGAGCTTACATTTAAGAGGAATATATCATGTTATTTTTGTGCACACACCATATGTTAAAAACAACAACCTAAATAGACATGATTTCTTTTTATATGGATTTGTTATTATCAAAAGGGGGAGATTGTTGGAGCATGCGTTTCGCACTCTTTCGGTTTGATAATAACAAAATCCCATTTGTATTTGATTCTACTTTTATTGATGGTGTGCAGGTAACAGGTATGAAATGTTCACAATTGTGATTGGAGCTCAATTTGATTGTATGAAGAATTTCAATGTCGGAATTTTCCGCCATCTATTATCCCCCAGGCGACAGGACAGAAGTTACAGCAACTGCCCGCACGGCAGCACGACAAACAGCAGTTTGGCGCTGTCGGAATTCCGACAGCGATGTCGCCCAGGCGACAAGCCAGAAGTTACAGCAACTGCTCGCACGACAGCACGACGAACGGCAGTTTGGCGCTGTCGGAATTCCGACAGCGATGTCGCCTAGGCGACAGTGAAAATCTATAAAGTGGTTCATTTTGTTCGTGCATTCAAAGCTTTGAGAATTCTAAGTCCTTTCCTAGTGCATACGAACCAGAGAGCTCCAGAACCTCATCAACTCCCATTTTTGCTTAGAAGGTTTGAGATTGAAGACGAGATCGGACGCGCTTCTACATCAACGATCATCTCGAGGCTTCAACCTTCCTTTCAGAGATCTGAATTTCTAGGGAGATCTTCATTTCATTTTGTATTTTCATTTATATACATTTCATTTTGTATTAGTAGGGAAATTGTTTCCTTGTGCGTGACGTCTAAGTCCTTGCGTGGCTTAGGGGAAAATCGCTTCCTTGTGCGGAGCGTCCAAGTCCTTGCGTGGCTTGGTGGGAAATCGTGGCCTTGTGTGCTACGTCTAGATCTTGGGAAGATCTAGAGGATAGGCTTGGGCTTGGTCTAGGGAAAGACAAGTGATAGCCTTCCGATCCTTGGGAGAAGGATTGGTAAACAAAAATTGTCAAAAGTTTATTATCTTATTTATGCCTTGATCTTAAGCATTGTTAAGATCATTTTTATTGTATGAGAATTTCATGATTAAAATATTATGCCTTTTCTTTAATTGCAAATTTGGTTGCTTAATCTTTAACTTAGAAATTCGTGTTTGATCTAATTTAAAAATTACATAGTTTGTAAATTTTTATAAGTGATTTTTAGAAAAGCAAAATTTGTTTTGAAAATTCTTAAGTAAAAATTCATAATTCAAAAAGGCCCTTATTCACCCCCCCTCTCTAAGGGCGCCACAAGATCCAACAGAGATCATCCACATACACCTTAAGGTTCCTCCCCTTCTGCTCGCGAAAGATCTTGTCCATCATTCGCTGGTATGTTGCTCCTGCATTTTTTAGCCCAAAGGGCATCATCCTGTAATAGTAAAATCCATCCCCTGTAATCAACGAAACATTCTTGATGTTGGGTGGATGCATGCGAATCTGATGGTAACCTGAAAAGGCATCTAGAAATCTCATTAGGGAAAAACTGATGGCTGAGTCAACCAGTGCGTCGATTTGAGGTAGAGGGTAGCAATCCTTAGGGCCATATTTATTCAAAAGGGAAAGTCTACACACATCCTCTACCTTCCATCCCCCTTTTTTACCATCCCCACATTGGAGACTCAGCCTGGATACTGGATCTCAGATACAAAACCCACCTTGAGTAGCTTGTTCACCTCCTCCCAGATGTGCTCTTCCATATTGTCGGTGGTGGACCTATTCTTCTGCCGGATGGGATGAGTGTCAGGGTCTAGGTTGAGGCGGTGGCATGCCACATCCACGTCGACCCCTGGCATTTCTGTCACACTTCATGTGAAGACGTCCACATTCTCTTGGATGCACCCTAGGATCCTCCTCTGGTCCTCGGGGCTGAGTTCCCTACTGATCTTCACCTTTTCGACAGCTCCCCCCACCCCTCCCGGAGACGACCTCCAGTTCCACGATATGCTCCACGGCCTCCATCCCGGATTGCTCCAACAAACCTCATTCCTTCCCTTTCCCGCAGACAAGTGCTTCGACCACTTCTTCCTCCATCTCCTCCCGAACCTCCAGCAGCTCTCCCGCCCCCTCCTCTCAGGCATACCCTTCTTCTACTCATCTTTTCTTCTCCTCGTCCTCGATTCCCTCGACGACCCCTTCCTCCATTGCCTTCCCTTACATCTCCTGGTCCATATTCTCCAACTCGGGCCCTTCAACGACCCCCTCCTCTACACTCTGCCTATCCATCTCATGATCAATCTCCTCTGCCTCAGCTTGCCAGTGTTGGATCGGTAGGCGCCCTTAGAGGGGGGGTGAATAAGGGTTTTAAAGATTTTATAAATATTTTGAATATTTTAGAAAAAGCTTTGAATATGATAATGAAGAAGATCAAGACTAATCAAATAAAGTAAAAATAGAGACATGATTTTATTAACTTGAGAAACATGATTACAAAATATGATCTCTTATGAAAGCTAGAAATCAAAGCTAAAATCGAAAAGAACTCTTTTGGTTTTCTATCCCGACTCGCTTCCCCACGAACCGATGGCCCTAGCCTTATCCTCCCCGGATTCGGCCTCAAGCCGCTCTAGCCAATCCCTCCCCGGATGTGGCCTTGAGCCCCCCTAGACCTAGCCTAGATCTAGTCGCCAACACGAGGCGATTTTCTCCCTAAGTCCTACCCAGACATAGTCGCCAACACGAGGCGATTTCACTAATCGTTTACAAAGAGGAATATGAAATAACAATAAAGAAATAAGAACTCCCTCAAGATGGACTTCTGAAGTTGGAGACGAAGATCCGCCGTTGAATAAGCGTTGTAGAAGCGGACTTCGATCTGATCCGGCGTGATGAGATTCTCCTTCAGAAGTTTTGCAGAGCTTCGCTAGCACATCAACTTTCGGCCAAGATAGCCTCTGGAATTCTGGCACTCAATATCTCTCTCTGAAGTGATGTATGAAACGAGAGGACTTGGGTCCTTTTTATAGCCCACGCGCTACCGCCGGCGCTAGCCCGGATTAGGCAACATTTTGTGCGGCAGAATCTCCCATCCGCGGCAACCTCTTGCTCTATGCCTTAAGTGAGTCATGCTACCGCCGGCGCTATCCACTACCGCAGGCGCTATCCCAAGTTAAGAAACTCTTTGCGCGAAAAGATCTTCAATCCGAGGCAACAATTCCAGCATTCCTTCTGAGTATCAAGCTAGCGCCGGCGCTATCTACTATCGCCTGCGCTATCTCATATTAGGAGACTTTTTACGCGGCAGAATCTTCAATCCGAGGCAACAATTCCAGCATGCCTTCTGTGCATCGAGCTAGCGCCGGCGCTATCCACTATCGCCTGCGCTAGTGATCAGTTTGGAGTTGATGGCTCAATTTCGGGGGCAACCACCATATGTAAACCTTGAGTCATTTTGACCTGTTATCCTGCACACTCAGATCACACAAGATTAAATACACACATAAGATTTGTTATTCTCAAACCTAGGAGATGCGGAAGGCCGTGTTCCAACAAACTCCCCCTTTTGATAATAACAAATCCATTAATGATAAATCAGAGCATTAATCTAAATAAGCATGAAGAAACATATTTGTGTGTGTGTGAAAAGGATGACTTAGGATAAATAATGATTATAGCATTTTAGTATTGCTCCCCCTAAATACATGCTCCCCCTATGTGAATGTTCTCCTAATATGTAAGCTATCATCTTAATTAATCATGTTGGGTTTTTATTTTGATAGCGGATTGTATTTATAGGTCTCCCCCTTTTGTAATTTATCATGTTAATTCTCCCCCTTTGTTATTAGCAAAAGTGGGTTAGGAGGCACCTACAGAGAAGTTTGATAATAAGATAAAGCATGATCGAGCTTCTTAGTGAGAGTTTTAGCAGAGTTTTAGCCTAAGAAAAATAATGATTTCCCCTTTATATAAAAAATATCAGAGTTTTAAAAAAAACTTTATAAAGATAAGAGTTAAGGCATTTTTCAACATCCTCAAAAGTAAAATATGATTTGTAGTAATAATAAGAAGATGTTCTTATAAGCGGTATTTCACTTGTTGGAGGAGTGTTTAACATAAAAGTTTATAAATCAGAGTTGTTACAATAAAAGTGATATGCATGTTAGAACAGCCAATATAAATTTTACCAAGCAAGTCTACCAATTGTTTTGTAAGAAAAAGTTGAGATTTAAGACTTGATATAAGCATGAAAGTGCAAGGTAAAAGTTATATGGTGATGATGCGGAAGACTTGTAGAAATACAAGAAACATCTTATTGTAATCAAGGATAATCCATAAAAAGATATATGAGTTTAATTTAAAAAAAAAAGATGTTTATGTAAATCATGTTTCAATGAAAATTTTTTATAGTTGACAATAAGGTAACCAAGCATGAAGTAATTTTATTCAAGAGAAATTACTACAATGTTATTTCAATTCACAATTTCAAAACCAGACATTGTAGAAAGCATGCTAGGTTATCTAGTGCATTTCATAGATAAAGAGTAGTATAGAATTGGCATTAGGATCCAATACTCATGAGAAGAAGTGTTATGGAAGATAATGATGTGCACATAGGTGTATTTTTGAGTAGAGTATACAAGAGTTTTAATCAAAAATACAAGTAATATGTAAAGTAAGAGCACAATAAAACACAAATAATTTTACTTCCACTCACTTCAATGTACATAGGAAAAATGTACAACTACCAAGGTACTTTGCACACACAATGCTCATTAAGACTTATCAGGGTGCAAAGTAGTGCTTGGGGGATCACAGATTTTTATTTTTGAATGTTTTGAAACTAGTGATCCGGTGTACTTTAAGAGAAAGTGGTTTTTATTTTGAAAGAAATATTTGATTTGCACAAGACACTTTACTATTCTTTCCAAGGTGCTCAACCTCACAACGCTTATTAAGACTTATCAGGAGGTTCAAGTAGTGCTTGGTGGAGTTATCTTTGTCACTTTATTTTATGATTGTTGTTTTGTACAAAGTTCTCCGAATACACTTGTTTTGCAAACCAATAGAATTTACGAAAACGATAACCACTTTTCTTAACTTTTAAAAGTGCAAATAAAGGAGTGTAGGTAAGATACTTGTGCAATTTTAATTCATTGTACTAATACATAACATACATAAGCATTCTTAAATTAAACCATATGTAGACAATGCCAAAAGGTGAGTGAATAAATATCATTATCAAACATAAAACATTTACTCATACTTAGAGGCATGCTAAGCTTGATTCGACACACCCTTTTTAAAATATAATTGATGCACATATTAATAGATATATCAAAGCATGATAAAGACAATGTTCAAAGTATTTTGAAAGAATAAATTGCAACATTATAGAGGTTCTAAGTAATAGATTAACTCATGCTTGATATTCTCAATAAAGTCCATACAGTATTTTTGATATTTTTGCAAAATAATTATAATTTAGAGTTTGAACTCTTATAATTTGATCTTGGACTTCCCGAGGACTACCCTGTGAGAGGTTCGCCCGGTACTAGGTGATATGATGGGATGATAGCCCAAATCACCCTTTCGCAAGATACAAGTAAAAAATCAAGTTCAAAAGAATAAAAAAGCATATTTTTGTAATTTTTGCTTTTGTAATTTTTATATTTGATTTTTGCATAAAGATGAACTTTAAATAAAGGAAACAACACAAGCGAAAAAATAAAACATATTTTTTGTAATTTGGTTTTTGTAGTTTTGTATTTGATTTTTCAAAAAATAAAGAAACACCGAAGTGCAAAACTAAGTAGAAAATATAGATCAAAATATTTTTAGGAATTTTTAGAAATTTTAAAAACACAGAAATTCGAAACTCGACGCTAGCGCCGGCGCTAGCGCTAGCGCGGGAAACAGTAAGTGATTTTTTAGGGTTTTGAAAATTTTGATGCTTGGATTTGATTAGGTGTCCCATTAGTAGTTTCATGCTGAATTTGCAGAATTTTTGGAAATGTTTTGGATGGTCCAAATTGCATGAAACGTTAGCGATGACTTGACAAACTAATCTTTTCACGAGATACATTTACTTATGTTTTCATTTTGACTTTTCTAAAGACTTGTGCTTATAACTTAAAGAATAGGAAATGAAAACTCAAGATATCATGTTTGAACAAATCAAGTAGGCATGGTTTCGGTGATCAAGGAGTAATGTTCACGCAAATAGTAACATGGATATGCCCTAACATAGATATAAATTTTAGGTGACAATGTTAGTATGATAAATTTGAGATTAATGTTATGCCAAAGTTTGATTGTGTTTTAACTTAGAGACCTAGAATGGAGTGACGATTCTATTTGATTTGATATCAAAATGATTCAAAGGTCTAAACTAGAAATATATATTACAATACACACATAATACACCATAACACCAACCATTATAATGTCAATTGTTATCATATAATTTGTGATAGTTGTTTATAGATGATTCTTGATATGAATTATGATTTTAGAGATGTTTAGCAAAGGATATCACTAGATCATGGTGGTGTTTGTGAATTCAATATTCATTATGAAGATAACTTCTTTCAATACATTTTAGTGATTTTCCTTTAATTAAGAATTTTGAATATTTATATGTGAATTTTTGATAGGTGAACAATAGTGATGATTTAGATCATGTTTGATATCAAGGAGAGAACACAATATAATTTTTGTTGTGAACAATGACACCCATATTGAAAGTTTAGCTTTTATTTAAATGTTGAATTTTCTTTTAGATCAAGTTATTTCACAAAACCACTTGTTGGTGAAGGCTAATAATCTTAATAGCCAAATAACCTGATTTAATTTGAAATATCTTATAGCAAATTTATAGTTTGATTCATATGGATAATATAAGATATTTAGAAGTATTGAATATAATAATAAAAGATAGGTCATCAAAATAAAATATGATTTGGAATTTTGATCAATTTGATTTTATAAACATTATTGAGCTTTTAAGAGATAAGATCATATTTTCAAAATTGTATAGGATGACCATGACATGATAGTTCAAAAGAAAAACAAAAAGAAAAAAATAGAAAAGACATTAAAGCGCATCATGAAGTAGAAATTTGTGTATTTCATTTTAATTGATTTCTACTTCATGCAAATGATGGGATACTAATGAATAAGAGATTTAGGTATCCAAAGAGGACCGGGAGTGACGGTTCCTTTGGGTACCCAAATACATCGTGTTTTCTTTTGGGGAGATAAGATTGAATGGGCCCTTTTGATTTGATTTTGTGTTTCATCTTTAACTTTGGGTCTCCATTCAAACTGTGGTTTAATATTATTCTTATGAGTCAAATTTCCATTGTGATAATTTTTACCTTTAGGATTATAATTATAGAAAGCATTTTTCATAGGAAATTTATGAAGTGTTATGTTTGGAGAAGTTTGATGTTGTACATGATAATAATGATTGTATTTTGAAACTTTATTTTCAATCCTCATATTTTGTGAAATCACATTCGACTTGCTCTTAGAGTTTGCTTGTTCTTGAGAATTTTTCTTTATGATTTCCTTAAGCAAGTTAATTTTAGTTTCTAATTCATTGTTTTTAAGTTTCAAATTATGTCTAGCTTTATTATAATTGATTGTGCTATTTTTAAGAGTGGAAATAATTGAATCAATATGATCTTGATAGTTGTTTCTATATTCATCAAATGTTTCATCCATCTCTTTAATTTCAATTTTATATTCTTTACACTTAGCACAATCATTTATCAAAGATGAATTTTCTAAACATAATTTTTCATTTTGTTCTTTTATAAAAATAATTTTTTTTTCAAGTTCCTTAAGTTTTTCCTTAAAGTTATTACAATCAAAACAAGGTTTTGTGTATTCAAGTAAAAGACAAGATGTTGAAACTACATGACAATTTGATTCTAAATTCACATTAGCTTTTAATCTCTTATTTTCTAAATGTAAATTTTTAATAGTGATTTTCAGTTTCTTGATCTTATGTTTAGCAGTTTTTAGTATATTGAAACTAGAAATGGAAGTTATCACACAAGAAGAAGATTTAGTTTTCCTTACAGCGCTATTGGAGGAGGCAGATTGTGAACATGAAATTCCTTCGTCATCTTTTAGTTCTTCCTCCATTATAGATGGATCTATATCTTCCCTTTCCCTTGGTGTATTGTTCTCCTTTTCTATTTCAATATTCTCCATGGCTTCGCTCCGAGAGAGATCTTCTTGGATGATTATGGATGCTTGTACGTTCTTTTCCTCCTTTGTTTGTTCCACACCTGCGAGAGGAAAATCATACATTTCTTCAAGAAAGCGTCATATTTTGTTGAAATTATTGAAGTGGAAGTGGAGGAGGCTTTTGGACCTGGGCGGTCTGGGAGGAGACCGGGCGGTCTGGCGTGACCACACGGTCTGGCGGTCTGACAATGGCGGTCTGTTCTATTGGTCAGCTGCAGCTTCCGGGGTTGACCGCTGGTCTGGTCCAAGGGCTGCTGGAGGAGGAGGTCGTGCGGTCTGGCTGTGACCACATGACGGCTGATCATCCTCAGGGTCGCGCGGTCTGTCTCTGACCGCGTGACAAGTTGTTCTCTTCAAGGACGTGCCGGTCTGGCGTGACCGCACGGGTTGGCTCTTGAATCCGGTCTGGTGGCTTTCCAGAGGGTTCTGAAGGAGTTCGCGGACTAAGTCATTCGTAGTCGCGCGGTCTCAGTTCGCGGTCTCAGGAGGAGACCAGGAGGGCGAGCTGGCTGTGTTTGCGGTCTCAGGCGAACACAGGTGGTGGGTGACTTCTAGGCGGTCTGGCGATCTCCGTGTGGAGTCGTGTTCAGACCAAGGGAGTAGCGATCTCCCGCGGTCTGGAGTGAAGTCGGCGCTCACCAAAATGAAGCAGGAGGGTTGCAGTGATCGCGCGGGTTGACCGGTAAGGTCGCGCGGTCTGATGGGTGGTGACTCTATCTCATAGGGTGGTGACTGGATCAGGTCTCACGCCTATAAATAGGGAGCCACTGTTGCAGCAAAAAACACAACACACCAAGTGTAAGCTGAGTTCGCGTCTTTCTTGCGGTCTGTGTTTTCTGACCGGGCGGTCTCTGATCGAATTCTTCTTGTGCAGCTTCTGCGGATAGTGCGGGCAGCAGCGATCACCTCTTCCTCTGAAAGTGTTCGGGCGGTCTGCGGCTTGGAGTTGTGTTGCTGGAGTTTGGGAAGATCAGGAGGTCGAAAGAAGGAAGCGGTCTGTGCAGCGGTTTGGTGGTGGTCTGAGGTCGGCAGGGTGTTGCGGTCTAGCAACAGGAGGAGATCGCAAGGGAGTTCGCGCGGTCTGTACAAGAGAGGTCGCGCGGGTTGTGCGGTCTGAAGCCTTTCAGTATTCTTCTCTGTATTGGTTCTGGAGTGTTGTGCTGACGAAATCATGTCTCGTCAAGCATGTCTTGCCCTGTAACTGAAGTTAGAAAATCAATAAAGATCAATTGTTTGCCCCAAATTGTTTCTGGTTGTTTTGGCTTGTAACTCTAGTTGTTATTCCTGCTTGCTCTCACAAGGTCCGGAAAATTTCACATGGTATCAGAGCTAGGTTGGAGTGGTTAGAGCAGTGAATAACTTAGAGTAGCCATCGCCTTTGTGAAGAAGGAACCAGAGGGAAAACAATGGAAGGAGGATTTGCAAGAGGTCTTGGGATTGATATGCTTACTTCGACCAACTTTAAGAAGTGGAGGTCATGTATGCAGAGCTATCTTCTAGGGGAGGACCTCTGGGAGGTTGTTGGAGGAGATGCAACTGATGAGGTGAAGGCAACGGAAGCAGGTGATAATGGTCCGGCTGTGAGGGCGTGGAGAAAGACCAATGCTAAAGCCGAGTTCACCTTGAAGCGTGCCATTTCACCGGAACTATTTGATCACATCTTAGGGTGTGGATCAGCTGCCGAAATCTGGAGAGCCCTGGATGGGCTGTTTAACAAGAAGAATGTGGCGAGGCTGCAGTTCTTGGAGAATGAGCTGGCAAGGTCGGCTCAGGGTGATCTTTCTATCTCAAACTTCTTTCTGAAGATGAAGAACCTCTGCGCTGAGATATCAGCACTGGATCCTGATGAGCCTATCTCTGAGGCGAAGCTGAAGAGGCACATCATCCGCGGCCTGCGGAAGGAATATGTTGCCTTTGTGACGTCAGTGCAGGGATGGGCAAATCAGCCGTCTCTGCTAGAGCTGGAGAATCTGCTAGCTTCGCAGGAAAGTCTGGCAAGGCAGATGGCGGGAGTGTCAGTGACTGGGGGAGACGGCGAGGTGCTCTTCTCAGGGAAAAAGAAGAAGTGGGAGAAGAAGAAAAAGATCGCGGGAGGCTATGGGCCTTCAACTTCTGGACAGCAGGAAAGGGGGTATGCTCCCAAGGCTGACGGGAAGAAGAAGGGGGAAGGTCCGAGATGCTTCAAGTGCGGGAAGGTTGGGCACTTCAAGAAGGAATGCCCAGTTGTTACTCAATCGGGGCATGTTGCTGGAAAGGTGGAAGTGGAGGCCAGGCACATTGATGGAGGATGGGGAGGAGCCTTCTCGGCTTCGGTTGAAGCCTCGGCTACTATCAACTATCAAGAGGACTGGATCGTGGACTCGGGGTGTGGTCATCACCTCACCGGAGATGAGTCGAAGCTTTCATCAGCACAACCCTATACAGGTAACAATGCTATCATCACCGCTGATAATACTGTGCATCCAGTCGAGAAGGTGGGGGTTGTTTCTTTGGGCAGTGATAGAGGGCCACTTACCTTGAAGAGTGTCTATCATGTGCCCGGGATGAAGAAAAACCTCTTCTCAGTAACCAACGCTGTTGATGCTGGGTATCACGTTCTGTTCGGCCCGACAGAAGTGAAATTTCTGCGAAATGTAGAGGCCGTAAAGGCCGAGGTCGTCCATGTCGGAAGACGGGCAAAGGACTTGTTTGTTTTATCAACAAGTTCCTACGTCGACAAGATGAAGACGAATGATGGTGCCGTGATATGGCATGAGAGGTTGGGGCATGTAGGGATGGACAAGCTGAAAGCAATGGCGGTGAAAGGTCTTGTCAAGGGCCTGCCAAGTCTATCTTCCTACGGAGAAGGTCACGTTTGCGCGGGATGTCAGTTCGGCAAGTCTCATCGACTACCGTTTGACAAGTCGCAGACAAGGAGTAGTGTGCCGTTGGAGTGCATCCACGGTGACTTGATGGGACCTACTGCTACCCCAAGCCTCGGAGGCAGCAGGTATATGCTGGTGTTGATCGATGATTACACCAGATATGTCTGGGTATATTTCTTGAAGGAGAAGGCGGAAGCGTTTGCCAAGTTTGTGGAGTTCAAGGAGCTCGTGGAAGGTCGGCTGAATCTGCGGATCAAGAAGCTGAGGACGGACAACGGAGGAGAGTTCACCTCTGCTGAGTTCTCCAGTTTTTGCAGGAAGGCAGGCATCCGGAGGGAGCTCACTTGTGCTCATACTCCACAACAGAACGGAGTTGCAGAGTGGAAGATCCGTCATCTGACGGAAACCTGCAAGTGTTGGCTGCATGCTAAGAGTATCCCAAAGTCCTTCTGGGCGGAGGGAATCTCTTGTGCTGCTTACGTCATCAACAGGATGCCTCTGAGCCCCATCAATATGTTGACCCCGCATGAGATGATGTTCAAGGAGAAGCCAAGCGTGGCACACCTTCGGGTGTTCGGTTCCACCTGTTACGTGCACATCCCTGATGCTCTTCGGACAAAGCTAGAAGCGAAGGCTAGGAAGCTAGTCTTTGTGGGATACGATGAGAGGAAGAAAGGGTGGAAGTGCATGGACCCGGAGACGCGGAGATTTGTTGTATCTCGCGACGTCGTGTTCGATGAGGTGACATCTTACAAGGGGTCTTCTGGTGTGGAGCTACCAGAAAGCAGGGTGGAAGTGCCGGAGAAAGCTGTGGAAAATCTTCAGGTGGAGCTACCTGTGTCACCAGGTGGTCCATCACCTTCTAGTTCTGAGACGGGGGCTTCTGGTTCATGGAGCAGGGGGAGCAATGCTCCTAGCACGTCTGGAAGAGGAGCTAGGGAAGAAGCAGCTGAAGATGATGCGGTTCAGGGGAAGGAGCTGAGGAGGTCGAAGCGAGCGATCATCGCCCCTGATCGCTATACAGGAGGAAACGCAGTGAGCTTTGTCTCATGTTTCTTTGCTGGTCCCTTGGATGAGAGGGAGCCGTCGAGCTTTGAGAAGGCCCAAGGTGTGAAGGAGTGGGATATTGCGATGCAAGAAGAGATGGCAGCTCTCGAGAAGAATGAGACCTGGTCTCTTGTGCCCAAGACGAAGGGCATCGCTCCTGTGACATGCAAGTGGGTCTACAAGCTGAAGAAGAAGGCTGACGGTAGTATCGAGCGGTACAAGGCTCGCCTTGTAGCTCGGGGGTTCTCGCAGCAATACGGTGAAGACTATGATGAGACATTCAGTCCGGTGGCAAAAATGACTTCAGTTCGGTTCATCATTGCCTTGGCGGCGTTCAGTGGATGGGAGATTTGGCAGCTCGACGTCAAGAACGCTTTCTTGTACGGCGAGATTGACAAGGACATCTTCATGGTCCAGCCACCAGGTTTTGTGTCTGAAGATTTTCCGGAGCATGTCTGCAAGCTGAAGAAGGCCCTGTATGGGTTGAAGCAAGCGCCGAGGGCGTGGTACGGGAAGATCGCAGAATATCTCCTATTCTGTGGATTTGCTGCTTCAGACTCAGACTCGAGCTTGTTCGTCAAGAAGAGCGGGGAGCTTCAGGTCATCGTGCTGCTATACGTTGACGATATGATCGTAACGGGGAACTCGAAGGAGGAGGTAGCACAGCTTCGGGCCGAGCTGGCTATCAGGTTTGAGATGAAGGATCTTGGTGAGCTTCACCATTTTCTTGGACTTGAGGTGCAGGGGAAGGAAGGTGGAGTGCTGGTGACCCAAGCCGGATATGCGGAGCGGATCGTGGAGCGGTTCGGCATGAAGGAAGGGAAGTGCACTTCCACACCTCTGGATAAAGCTATGAAGCTTCAGAAGGATGAGGGGAGGATCATGCAAGATCCGTTGGTGTTCCGAGCTCTAGTTGGGAGCTTGATTTATCTGACGATCACGAGGCCGGATATTGCATATGCAGTTGGCAGAGTGAGTCGATATATGGCGGAGCCACGGGTACCTCATCTGCTAGCGGCCAAGAACATTCTGAAGTATGTCAAGGCGACCTCGGACATGGGTCTCCTGTACCGGAGGGATGCGGACTTCAAGGTGCACGGGTTCATGGATGCTGACTACGGGGGAGATTCGGATGATCGGAAGTCGACGTCTGGATTCGTCTTCATGGCGGGCCCCACAGCTATTTCATGGTGCAGCAAGAAACAAGATTCCGTGTCAGTCTCTACCACGGAAGCGGAATACAAGGCTTCGGCTTTGGCAGCTCAAGAAGCCATCTGGCTTAGGAGGTTGGTGGGAGACGTCCATAAGGAGGTTCGGGAGCCGACTCTGCTACGCGGTGACAACGAGAGTGCTCTCAAACTGGTAACCAATCCAGTTTGTCACGCGAGGACCAAGCATATCGAGATCGAGCATCACTTCATACGGGAGAAGGTGCTGGAGGGATCTCTTTCGGTCGAGCATGTGCGGAGTGCGGACAATGTCGCAGACATCTTCACAAAGGCGCTGGCAAAGGGGCCGTTCACACGGCTAAGGGAATTACTTGGGCTAGTTTCCACTTCCCACTTCAAGGGGGAGTGTTGAAATTATTGAAGTGGAAGTGGAGGAGGCTTTTGGACCTGGGCGGTCTGGGAGGAGACCGGGCGGTCTGGCGTGACCACACGGTCTGGCGGTCTGACAATGGCGGTCTGTTCTATTGGTCAGCTGCAGCTTCCGGGGTTGACCGCTGGTCTGGTCCAAGGGCTGCTGGAGGAGGAGGTCGTGCGGTCTGGCTGTGACCACATGACGGCTGATCATCCTCAGGGTCGCGCGGTCTGTCTCTGACCGCGTGACAAGTTGTTCTCTTCAAGGACGTGCCGGTCTGGCGTGACCGCACGGGTTGGCTCTTGAATCCGGTCTGGTGGCTTTCCAGAGGGTTCTGAAGGAGTTCGCGGACTAAGTCATTCGTAGTCGCGCGGTCTCAGTTCGCGGTCTCAGGAGGAGACCAGGAGGGCGAGCTGGCTGTGTTTGCGGTCTCAGGCGAACACAGGTGGTGGGTGACTTCTAGGCGGTCTGGCGATCTCCGTGTGGAGTCGTGTTCAGACCAAGGGAGTAGCGATCTCCCGCGGTCTGGAGTGAAGTCGGCGCTCACCAAAATGAAGCAGGAGGGTTGCAGTGATCGCGCGGGTTGACCGGTAAGGTCGCGCGGTCTGATGGGTGGTGACTCTATCTCATAGGGTGGTGACTGGATCAGGTCTCACGCCTATAAATAGGGAGCCACTGTTGCAGCAAAAAACACAACACACCAAGTGTAAGCTGAGTTCGCGTCTTTCTTGCGGTCTGTGTTTTCTGACCGGGCGGTCTCTGATCGAATTCTTCTTGTGCAGCTTCTGCGGATAGTGCGGGCAGCAGCGATCACCTCTTCCTCTGAAAGTGTTCGGGCGGTCTGCGGCTTGGAGTTGTGTTGCTGGAGTTTGGGAAGATCAGGAGGTCGAAAGAAGGAAGCGGTCTGTGCAGCGGTTTGGTGGTGGTCTGAGGTCGGCAGGGTGTTGCGGTCTAGCAACAGGAGGAGATCGCAAGGGAGTTCGCGCGGTCTGTACAAGAGAGGTCGCGCGGGTTGTGCGGTCTGAAGCCTTTCAGTATTCTTCTCTGTATTGGTTCTGGAGTGTTGTGCTGACGAAATCATGTCTCGTCAAGCATGTCTTGCCCTGTAACTGAAGTTAGAAAATCAATAAAGATCAATTGTTTGCCCCAAATTGTTTCTGGTTGTTTTGGCTTGTAACTCTAGTTGTTATTCCTGCTTGCTCTCACAAGGTCCGGAAAATTTCACATGGTATCAGAGCTAGGTTGGAGTGGTTAGAGCAGTGAATAACTTAGAGTAGCCATCGCCTTTGTGAAGAAGGAACCAGAGGGAAAACAATGGAAGGAGGATTTGCAAGAGGTCTTGGGATTGATATGCTTACTTCGACCAACTTTAAGAAGTGGAGGTCATGTATGCAGAGCTATCTTCTAGGGGAGGACCTCTGGGAGGTTGTTGGAGGAGATGCAACTGATGAGGTGAAGGCAACGGAAGCAGGTGATAATGGTCCGGCTGTGAGGGCGTGGAGAAAGACCAATGCTAAAGCCGAGTTCACCTTGAAGCGTGCCATTTCACCGGAACTATTTGATCACATCTTAGGGTGTGGATCAGCTGCCGAAATCTGGAGAGCCCTGGATGGGCTGTTTAACAAGAAGAATGTGGCGAGGCTGCAGTTCTTGGAGAATGAGCTGGCAAGGTCGGCTCAGGGTGATCTTTCTATCTCAAACTTCTTTCTGAAGATGAAGAACCTCTGCGCTGAGATATCAGCACTGGATCCTGATGAGCCTATCTCTGAGGCGAAGCTGAAGAGGCACATCATCCGCGGCCTGCGGAAGGAATATGTTGCCTTTGTGACGTCAGTGCAGGGATGGGCAAATCAGCCGTCTCTGCTAGAGCTGGAGAATCTGCTAGCTTCGCAGGAAAGTCTGGCAAGGCAGATGGCGGGAGTGTCAGTGACTGGGGGAGACGGCGAGGTGCTCTTCTCAGGGAAAAAGAAGAAGTGGGAGAAGAAGAAAAAGATCGCGGGAGGCTATGGGCCTTCAACTTCTGGACAGCAGGAAAGGGGGTATGCTCCCAAGGCTGACGGGAAGAAGAAGGGGGAAGGTCCGAGATGCTTCAAGTGCGGGAAGGTTGGGCACTTCAAGAAGGAATGCCCAGTTGTTACTCAATCGGGGCATGTTGCTGGAAAGGTGGAAGTGGAGGCCAGGCACATTGATGGAGGATGGGGAGGAGCCTTCTCGGCTTCGGTTGAAGCCTCGGCTACTATCAACTATCAAGAGGACTGGATCGTGGACTCGGGGTGTGGTCATCACCTCACCGGAGATGAGTCGAAGCTTTCATCAGCACAACCCTATACAGGTAACAATGCTATCATCACCGCTGATAATACTGTGCATCCAGTCGAGAAGGTGGGGGTTGTTTCTTTGGGCAGTGATAGAGGGCCACTTACCTTGAAGAGTGTCTATCATGTGCCCGGGATGAAGAAAAACCTCTTCTCAGTAACCAACGCTGTTGATGCTGGGTATCACGTTCTGTTCGGCCCGACAGAAGTGAAATTTCTGCGAAATGTAGAGGCCGTAAAGGCCGAGGTCGTCCATGTCGGAAGACGGGCAAAGGACTTGTTTGTTTTATCAACAAGTTCCTACGTCGACAAGATGAAGACGAATGATGGTGCCGTGATATGGCATGAGAGGTTGGGGCATGTAGGGATGGACAAGCTGAAAGCAATGGCGGTGAAAGGTCTTGTCAAGGGCCTGCCAAGTCTATCTTCCTACGGAGAAGGTCACGTTTGCGCGGGATGTCAGTTCGGCAAGTCTCATCGACTACCGTTTGACAAGTCGCAGACAAGGAGTAGTGTGCCGTTGGAGTGCATCCACGGTGACTTGATGGGACCTACTGCTACCCCAAGCCTCGGAGGCAGCAGGTATATGCTGGTGTTGATCGATGATTACACCAGATATGTCTGGGTATATTTCTTGAAGGAGAAGGCGGAAGCGTTTGCCAAGTTTGTGGAGTTCAAGGAGCTCGTGGAAGGTCGGCTGAATCTGCGGATCAAGAAGCTGAGGACGGACAACGGAGGAGAGTTCACCTCTGCTGAGTTCTCCAGTTTTTGCAGGAAGGCAGGCATCCGGAGGGAGCTCACTTGTGCTCATACTCCACAACAGAACGGAGTTGCAGAGCGGAAGATCCGTCATCTGACGGAAACCTGCAAGTGTTGGCTGCATGCTAAGAGTATCCCAAAGTCCTTCTGGGCGGAGGGAATCTCTTGTGCTGCTTACGTCATCAACAGGATGCCTCTGAGCCCCATCAATATGTTGACCCCGCATGAGATGATGTTCAAGGAGAAGCCAAGCGTGGCACACCTTCGGGTGTTCGGTTCCACCTGTTACGTGCACATCCCTGATGCTCTTCGGACAAAGCTAGAAGCGAAGGCTAGGAAGCTAGTCTTTGTGGGATACGATGAGAGGAAGAAAGGGTGGAAGTGCATGGACCCGGAGACGCGGAGATTTGTTGTATCTCGCGACGTCGTGTTCGATGAGGTGACATCTTACAAGGGGTCTTCTGGTGTGGAGCTACCAGAAAGCAGGGTGGAAGTGCCGGAGAAAGCTGTGGAAAATCTTCAGGTGGAGCTACCTGTGTCACCAGGTGGTCCATCACCTTCTAGTTCTGAGACGGGGGCTTCTGGTTCATGGAGCAGGGGGAGCAATGCTCCTAGCACGTCTGGAAGAGGAGCTAGGGAAGAAGCAGCTGAAGATGATGCGGTTCAGGGGAAGGAGCTGAGGAGGTCGAAGCGAGCGATCATCGCCCCTGATCGCTATACAGGAGGAAACGCAGTGAGCTTTGTCTCATGTTTCTTTGCTGGTCCCTTGGATGAGAGGGAGCCGTCGAGCTTTGAGAAGGCCCAAGGTGTGAAGGAGTGGGATATTGCGATGCAAGAAGAGATGGCAGCTCTCGAGAAGAATGAGACCTGGTCTCTTGTGCCCAAGCCGAAGGGCATCGCTC
Source organism: Dactylorhiza incarnata (assembly GCA_033032865.1). Classification (NCBI taxonomy): domain Eukaryota; kingdom Viridiplantae; phylum Streptophyta; class Magnoliopsida; order Asparagales; family Orchidaceae; genus Dactylorhiza; species Dactylorhiza incarnata. The sequence continues at coordinate 13,738,613 of JAWHQI010000039.1, forward strand.
CTGTGACATGCAAGTGGGTCTACAAGCTGAAGAAGAAGGCTGACGGTAGTATCGAGCGGTACAAGGCTCGCCTTGTAGCTCGGGGGTTCTCGCAGCAATACGGTGAAGACTATGATGAGACATTCAGTCCGGTGGCAAAAATGACTTCAGTTCGGTTCATCATTGCCTTGGCGGCGTTCAGTGGATGGGAGATTTGGCAGCTCGACGTCAAGAACGCTTTCTTGTACGGCGAGATTGACAAGGACATCTTCATGGTCCAGCCACCAGGTTTTGTGTCTGAAGATTTTCCGGAGCATGTCTGCAAGCTGAAGAAGGCCCTGTATGGGTTGAAGCAAGCGCCGAGGGCGTGGTACGGGAAGATCGCAGAATATCTCCTATTCTGTGGATTTGCTGCTTCAGACTCAGACTCGAGCTTGTTCGTCAAGAAGAGCGGGGAGCTTCAGGTCATCGTGCTGCTATACGTTGACGATATGATCGTAACGGGGAACTCGAAGGAGGAGGTAGCACAGCTTCGGGCCGAGCTGGCTATCAGGTTTGAGATGAAGGATCTTGGTGAGCTTCACCATTTTCTTGGACTTGAGGTGCAGGGGAAGGAAGGTGGAGTGCTGGTGACCCAAGCCGGATATGCGGAGCGGATCGTGGAGCGGTTCGGCATGAAGGAAGGGAAGTGCACTTCCACACCTCTGGATAAAGCTATGAAGCTTCAGAAGGATGAGGGGAGGATCATGCAAGATCCGTTGGTGTTCCGAGCTCTAGTTGGGAGCTTGATTTATCTGACGATCACGAGGCCGGATATTGCATATGCAGTTGGCAGAGTGAGTCGATATATGGCGGAGCCACGGGTACCTCATCTGCTAGCGGCCAAGAACATTCTGAAGTATGTCAAGGCGACCTCGGACATGGGTCTCCTGTACCGGAGGGATGCGGACTTCAAGGTGCACGGGTTCATGGATGCTGACTACGGGGGAGATTCGGATGATCGGAAGTCGACGTCTGGATTCGTCTTCATGGCGGGCCCCACAGCTATTTCATGGTGCAGCAAGAAACAAGATTCCGTGTCAGTCTCTACCACGGAAGCGGAATACAAGGCTTCGGCTTTGGCAGCTCAAGAAGCCATCTGGCTTAGGAGGTTGGTGGGAGACGTCCATAAGGAGGTTCGGGAGCCGACTCTGCTACGCGGTGACAACGAGAGTGCTCTCAAACTGGTAACCAATCCAGTTTGTCACGCGAGGACCAAGCATATCGAGATCGAGCATCACTTCATACGGGAGAAGGTGCTGGAGGGATCTCTTTCGGTCGAGCATGTGCGGAGTGCGGACAATGTCGCAGACATCTTCACAAAGGCGCTGGCAAAGGGGCCGTTCACACAGCTAAGGGAATTACTTGGGCTAGTTTCCACTTCCCACTTCAAGGGGGAGTGTTGAAATTATTGAAGTGGAAGTGGAGGAGGCTTTTGGACCTGGGCGGTCTGGGAGGAGACCGGGCGGTCTGGCGTGACCACACGGTCTGGCGGTCTGACAATGGCGGTCTGTTCTATTGGTCAGCTGCAGCTTCCGGGGTTGACCGCTGGTCTGGTCCAAGGGCTGCTGGAGGAGGAGGTCGTGCGGTCTGGCTGTGACCACATGACGGCTGATCATCCTCAGGGTCGCGCGGTCTGTCTCTGACCGCGTGACAAGTTGTTCTCTTCAAGGACGTGCCGGTCTGGCGTGACCGCACGGGTTGGCTCTTGAATCCGGTCTGGTGGCTTTCCAGAGGGTTCTGAAGGAGTTCGCGGACTAAGTCATTCGTAGTCGCGCGGTCTCAGTTCGCGGTCTCAGGAGGAGACCAGGAGGGCGAGCTGGCTGTGTTTGCGGTCTCAGGCGAACACAGGTGGTGGGTGACTTCTAGGCGGTCTGGCGATCTCCGTGTGGAGTCGTGTTCAGACCAAGGGAGTAGCGATCTCCCGCGGTCTGGAGTGAAGTCGGCGCTCACCAAAATGAAGCAGGAGGGTTGCAGTGATCGCGCGGGTTGACCGGTAAGGTCGCGCGGTCTGATGGGTGGTGACTCTATCTCATAGGGTGGTGACTGGATCAGGTCTCACGCCTATAAATAGGGAGCCACTGTTGCAGCAAAAAACACAACACACCAAGTGTAAGCTGAGTTCGCGTCTTTCTTGCGGTCTGTGTTTTCTGACTGGGCGGTCTCTGATCGAATTCTTCTTGTGCAGCTTCTGCGGATAGTGCGGGCAGCAGCGATCACCTCTTCCTCTGAAAGTGTTCGGGCGGTCTGCGGCTTGGAGTTGTGTTGCTGGAGTTTGGGAAGATCAGGAGGTCGAAAGAAGGAAGCGGTCTGTGCAGCGGTTTGGTGGTGGTCTGAGGTCGGCAGGGTATTGCGGTCTAGCAACAGGAGGAGATCGCAAGGGAGTTCGCGCGGTCTGTACAAGAGAGGTCGCGCGGGTTGTGCGGTCTGAAGTCTTTCAGTATTCTTCTCTGTATTGGTTCTGGAGTGTTGTGCTGACGAAATCATGTCTCGTCAAGCATGTCTTGCCCTGTAACTGAAGTTAGAAAATCAATAAAGATCAATTGTTTGCCCCAAATTGTTTCTGGTTGTTTTGGCTTGTAACTCTAGTTGTTATTCCTGCTTGCTCTCACAAGGTCCGGAAAATTTCACATATTTTGTATGCACTAGTAAAGCAATATATGAATTTGAAAATTTCATTAGATAGTGCACAAAATAAATAGTGTTTGGCTTTGGCATTTAGCTAACGTTCTTTGTTATTCGATTCATCCGCACGCCTTATAATTGCTAAGTTCCATACTTCGATGTCTAAAGTTTTAATAAATTTTTCCATTAATAATTTTCACCCTTTATAATTTTTCCCTTCGAATAAAGGTGGTTTAGGAGATTTTTCTTCTTCATAAAAATTTACCCCACTCGTAGAAGCGAGATCTTGAGACGCCATTATTCCCGGTTGTTAAGCCGATTTGGAATAACTTCGCTCTGATACCACTTGTTGGATTGGTAGGCGCCCTTAGAGGGGGGGGGGGAGAATAAGGGTTTTAAAGATTTTATAAATATTTTGAATATTTTAGAAAAAGCTTTGAATATGATAATGAAGAAGATCAAGACTAATCAAATAAAGTAAAAATAGAGACATGATTTTATTAACTTGAGAAACATGATTACAAAATATGATCTCTTATGAAAGCTAGAAATCAAAGCTAAAATCGAAAAGAACTCTTTTGGTTTTCTATCCCGACTCGCTTCCCCACGAACCGGTGGCCCTAGCCTTATCCTCCCCAGATTCGGCCTAAAGCCGCTCTAGCCAATCCCTCCCCGGATGTGGCCTTGAGCCCCCCTAGACCTAGCCTAGATCTAGTCGCCAACACGAGGCGATTTTCCCCCTAAGTCCTACCCAGACCTAATCACCAACACGAGGCGATTTCACTAATCGTTTACAAAGAGGAATATGAAATAACAATAAAGAAATAAGAACTCCCTCAAGATGGACTTCTGAAGTTGGAGACGAAGATCCGCCATTGAATAAGCATTGTAGAAGCGGACTTCGATCTGATCCGGCGTGACGAGATTCTCCTTCAGAAGTTTTGCAGAGCTTCGCTAGCACATCAACTTTCGGCCAAGATAGCCTCTGGAATTCTGGCACTCAATATCTCTCTCTGATGTGATGTATGAAACGAGAGGACTTGGGTCCTTTTTATAGCCCACGCGCTACCGCCGGCACTAGCGCTACCGCCGGCGCTAGCGCTACCGCCGGCGCTAGCCCGGATTAGGCAATGTTTTGCGCGGCAGAATCTCCCATCCGCGGCAACCTCTTGCTCTATGCCTTAAGTGAGTCATGCTACCGCCGGCGCTATCCACTACCGCAGGCACTATCCCAAGTTAAGAAACTCTTTGCGCGACAAGATTTTCAATCCGAGGCAACAATTCCAGCATGCCTTCTGAGTATCAAGCTAGCGCCGGCGCTATCTACTATCGCCTACGCTATCTCATATTAGGAGACTTTTTGCGCGGCAGAATCTTCAATCCGAGGCAACAATTCCAGCATGCCTTCTGTGCATCGAGCTAGCGTCGGCGCTATCCACTATCGCCTACGCTAGTGATCAGTTTGGAGTTTATGGCTCAATTTCGGGGGCAACCACCATATGTAAACCTTGAGTCATTTTGACCTGTTATCATGCACACTCAGATCACACAAGATTAAATACACACATAGGATTTGTTATTCTCAAACCTAGGAGATGCGGAAGACCGTGTTCCAACAGCCAGGTGATGGCGTTAACCGCGGTGATGTAACATTTCCTCGCCACCTTTGGGTCCCCCCTCACCCGGACTTGAATTTCGCCCACGCAGAACTTCAGGCACTGGTGGAACAAGGAGGGAATGCATCAGAATGCACTGATGAGCGGCCGCCCGAAGATATCATTATAGATGCTTGGAGCATCAATGATGACAAATCGGCAATTACGGGACTGTCCCCCCAAGGTGACGTGGAGTCCTACTCCTCCCTCCACCTCCTTCCTCTCTCCTAAAAACCCAAACAAGGGTACGTCCAAGGCTAGCACCATTCTTGCCTCCACCTCCATATCATCAAACGCCTTCTTAAAGATGACGTTGACCGAGCTCCCGTTATCTACGAGGATCCGGTCGACGGTGAAGTTCTCGATGGCCGTCTAGATAACCAGCGCTTCGCAGAACGGGTCCTTATGACCCTGCATATCCTTCTAAGAGAAGGTGATATTTTCCTCTATGGTTTGGGCTTGGGAAGTCAAATCCATGCACTGATTATACACTGTGTGGAGGCTCGCCTTTCGGGTCACCTCGATCCCAACTCTCCCATAGATCACTCTGATCCCTCCTCCACTCCCCACGTTGGCCCGATCTTCACACCTTTCCTCCTCTCCTTCTCTGGGTAAAACTTCCTCGATCCTCACCAACCTCTGCTGTGCCGAAAATCTTGCCCCCCTCATCTCCAAAAACTCTGGGTAGGTGGTCGTCGCGTGACCCTCCTCCTGGTGGAAGTCACAATAGGGCAATGCCACCCCCCTTCTTTCGGCCTCCGCGACCCTGTTCCTTCTCCTCGCTCCTACTCCTGCTCCTTCTCTTCCTCCTCTCCCTCGCCCAATCGCCATGGCTTGTTGCGGCGGGGGAGGAAGTGGCCTCGGGCCCTGCCTCCATCCTAACTGGTGAGGTCTTCCCTGACCTCCTTGTAAGTTGCTCTCTCCTTGGGCGAAGCCTCTCCCCGGGCCCTGCATGCCTCCTCCCTGGTGCCTCCACCCTAACTCCGGGGCTCTCGGCTCTTCTCTTCTCCTACTCTCTAGTTGTCTGACTTCCAACTCACTCAGCCTCGCCAACCTTCTCGTGAACTTTGGGTTGGATACCTCTCCTTTGATTTCCTCCATCACCCTTTCCAACAGCTCCTCGAAGGATGCAAGGGCCTTCTGCTTCAGGATCATCTTGAAGAATCCCTCCCGTAGCCCCACAGTGAAGGAGAACTGGAGGGAGAACCCAGGCACTTCCTGGGTGAGCAGTACCTCATCCTGGAATTGATCCACATAGTGGGCCAGCGACTCCAGCTGTCCCTGCTTGATTTTGAAGAGTGCCTCAGCATCTTTCATCCCCTTCTTCGAGGTGGAAAAGCATAGCGAGAAACTACGATGCAGGACTTCAAACTCATAGATCGACCCTCCGGGAAGCTGGTGAAACTAGTCCTATGCCTTTTCCTTCACGGTGGTGTCAAAAAATCGGCACTTAAAAGCATCTGAGACATTCCTAAGGGAGTCCATATACTCAAACCATTACAGGTGCTGCATGGGGCCATCCTTGCCGGTGTAGTACATCATGTCTGGCTCCCTGAACTCCTCAGAAAGTGGTGCCGAGAGCACCAACTTGCAAAATGGGCTTCCTCCACTCGCCGCTCTCGCCTGCTCGACTTGCCCCATGAGCCCTCAGACCGGGCCCGCTCTCGCCAGGCTGGGACTTGCCAGGTTGGCACTCGCTGGGCTGACAGTCACCGGGCTGGGAAAATTTTCTCACCCAGTGAGGTCTCTCCCTTGCACCTCGTTGACTGCCTCCCTTCTCTCTGCCCCATGGAGGCCTCACCTACCCCCGGCGGCGGGATGACCCGCGGTGCTGGGCTTGATAACTCGCCTCGTCCCGTGGTAAAAGCGAGATTGATTGTCTCGAGCACCTCCCTGCGAAGATCTGCCAGCATTAATGCCGTCACCGGTGAACTAGATGGTGACGAACTGCCAAAACAGGCCTCTCGCTCACCCTCTCTAGCCATATTACCTCCATGGGAAGTTCTTGTACCAGCTGCATTCCCCGGTCACCACACCAAAAATGTTGGAACCGAGAATCAGCCCAACTAGGAGTTCAAGCCCCTAAAAGGGGGAAACTAGCACCTACTGATCCCATGGAGGAACCTGACCAAATAATTAGAGCTAAAAACCAACCCTCGACTACAGTGTGGAGGTCCTACCACACACCCGAAAGATCTTTAAAGCGCTTCCCCTCCTAAGCCAAAACTGAAGTTGGGCACCTTGGAGAGCTGAAGTAGCTTACCATAGGCGTCCTAAGGAGAAGCACAAGATCTGGAATGCTCTCCAAAGGTGCCCTTCAGGTTATATTTATAGCGTTTCTATACTGGTTTGCTAATAGCGCAACTCAACCGTTTGGTTTTGCTATACGCACCCCAAATTGATCTGCTAACAGCCAAACTTTGCTGTTCTGGAGAGCTATCGGCAGCCCACCAAGGGTATCATGGTAAATTCACCTGTAGACCCCCACTAGGCGAGTGTCCAGCGATGGCGCCACTCGCTATTCTCCTTGCGAGCTGGGCTCGCGAGATCTCCTTTTGCGAATGGAGGCGACCCTCCACTCGCCTCTCCAGTCTGGTGCGACGAGACCTTACCCGTGTCGCCATGTCTAAATGCACCCTAGAGCGGTTCTTGCAACATACCTTGTCATCTCCGTAAGCTACTCGTGAGTGGGACTCCCTGGTCTGCCTCGTCTTGCCTTGGCTAGATGCTCGCCGCGAGTCGGCGAGTACTCTTGGACCCGCCTATAGTCAATTTCCCTTTTTAACCCCTTCGCGAACACTGGGTTGTACAGGTACCAAACACAAATGATCCATGATGGGCCATCTAGATTTCCTCATGAGTGCCCTTTAAGGAACTCAAGCTCATCCCCTTTCTTCCACTGTAGCTATGAGCAATATTGCTCTTGCTATTGGATCTTCCATTCAACAAGTGACCATATATGCTTTCTTGGTCATACTTGTTGGATGGCAACAAGACCTTCACAAAAGAAGTCTGAGGCTTTATTGGAGCCTTGACTTTTCCCTTAATGCTTGCAATTGTTGCCTCCTTATTGACGCCCAATCCCCTTTTATTATTTTGGGAGGAGAAGGAATCAATGATAGGCATCACAGACTGTGGCTTGGAAAACTGAGCCACTAGCTTACTCTCCTTGAGGAGCTTTTCTTCAAGATCCTTGATGATCTTGATTTTCTAGCTTATGGTGCATATTTGGATGATTGAAATTCCTTTCAACTCGCTAATCTCTCTACTCATCTAAGCTAGCTGGGTAGCAGACTCAAAGCTTTCAGATTTTTCCTGCTGGAGGGAAGCAATCTCCGCAGCCTGCTTCTTGGCTAGCTTCTTGCTAGTTTCCAGATCTTCCAAGAGAGCATCGTAATTGTGAATCAATTGATTGACATCATCCTTAGATTCAGAATCACTTTCATCACTAGATGAATATGTTTCAGATTCTGGACTTGTCTCATAATCAGTAGAAGATATGGAGTGAATTAATACCTTTTTAGGATCAGAATCATCCTGACAATCTTTTCCTTCAGATATGGCCATCAAGCCACAGCAGTCATTGACATCTTCATCCTCCTTGGTGTCACCATCAGAATGTGACAGAGGTGCCCTGATGCCTATCCTTGCAGCTGGATCGCCTTCATCCTCGCAGTAGCAAATAGCCCTATATAGGCTTTTGCATCTTCATCAGAATCTGAAGATGATGATTCAGATTGACTCCAGCTTCTTTCTTTCTTTGTCAAGAAGGACTTTTCACCTTTCCTTCTCTTGTGGTGATGATGCTTATTCTTACCTTTCTCCTTTCTCTTGACTGTACAGTCAGCTATAACATGTCCAGGTTATTTCCTGCAGCAATAACAAACAATATTATTTGAAATATGTTTACTGGGTTTAGATTCATATCTTTCTCCCTTGGAGTGCATCTTCCCAGTTTTGATAGAATCTTTCTTGGGATATGAAGAGGAGGAAGGTTTGTTCTTCCACTGTTTCCTCTTCATTAGCTTCTTGAAATGCCTAGAGAAGGCAACAAATTCCCCATCTAATAAGTTGTTGTCAAATGTGTTGGGCTCAAAACTTTCTGAGTCAGCAGGCCTTCTTGGAGGAGAGTAAATCATCTCCTTGCACTTCTTAGAGCCCTCAGCTTTGAGTCATTGATCTCTCCTTGGCTTGAGATTTTTTGGTGGTTTCCTCCTCCTTTCTTGTAGATAGCTGCATCTCATATGAGAGCAACTTTCCAAAAAGAGTCTGGGGAGGAGTCTCAACAAGCTTGGCCCCTTCCCTGAGACCTTAGGAACTTTTCATTCAACTCATAATTATTGAATACCCTCCCATAGGTCTTCATCTCATTGACCACCCTGAAAAAGCTTTCATAGCAAATAACTATGCATTCCATGTTGTGCTGCCTAAAGGCTTCATACTAGCTAGTTGAGGAGGAATTTTCTATCATCCCTCACTTCTGCAGTACCTTCCATATACACAATAAGTATATCCCACATTTCCTTGGCAGTTTCACAATGCACCAAGATTTGGAAGGTGGAATCATTAATTGCACTTACTATTATATTTTGAGCTTTTTATCCATAGTAGCAAGAGCAATTTCATCCTTAGTCATTTCAGTATAAGTCTTGGGCACTTGTAGAGTTGGATCTACGATGGAGACCTTTAGGAAGACAAAAGGACCATCCTTTATAGTGATGTAAATCCTAGGGTCTGAGGCTTCCATAAATAGCCTAACCCTTTTCTTCCATATGCCAAAGGACTCCTTTTTGCATATGGGAAACTTCATGGAGCTCATCTCCTTATAAACTCCAGAGGCAGGCATTGGATGCAGTAGTAGACTACTCCTTGTAGGATCTGGTTAGACTGTTAAGTCCTTCTTGACCAACCTACCTCTAATACCACTTGATTATTTACTTGGTAGTAGTCCAACTCGCCTAAGGGGGGTGAATAGGTTTCTTGGCTTCTTCTACAAATAATTAGCTATTTAGATGTTTAAACTAAGTAGAAGTAAACACACAGACGCACACAAAGATTAATATTGGTTCCCCATGGTGTGGGTATATCCACTTACCTTTTATACCTTTATAATAGTATGTTAGTCAAAGCAATCTCCTCCAATAACTCATCTTAAAGAGCTTACAGCACAGATCTCTCAGGTTTCCTCCAAAACCCTATCTCAGGCCAGCAGCCCTACAACTCAAAGTAACTCTCCTAGTCACCTACCTCGGGCCTATCAAGAAGCCCTACAACTCAGGCTGGGAGTACAGCCCTGCAACTAAGGCTGGGAGTACAGCCCTACCACTCAGGAACTCAACCCTACAAGCTCAGGCACAAAGGCCCTTCAATCTCATGCAAAAAAGTTCCTACAGCTCAGAACAATAATGTTCTTATAGAAATGTATTATTATACTTTTACAACAGAAGATTATATAGTTAAACCTTCATCTTGATGCTTATGTTGTTGAGTACATCAGATGCTATCTTGAGCAGATTGGATATGTCCTTCGGTCCTTGCTCCACTTGATCTTCCTCTTCAGTAGAAGAAAGAAGACCTACTTGTTCCTTTGAAAGCTATCAGCAAGAACTAGCTATCTCTCTTGGATTGATCAGCTTGCAGCTTGAGAGAGAGATGACTTCTCAAGAAAAATCTGTGATGTTCCATTACCTAGCAATCTCTTTTATACCACCACCAATCTTCAATGGCTCTAAGGAATGCCTTGTAACACAATGGACAAGAATAGAAAAGCTTATCTTGCTTTCTTGTCACTGCCACCAAAAATAGATCCCACCAGTTTAACAGATACATTTGAATTAATCTCAGCGGATGGGCTGAGACAGGCTCCAGTGTCAGTGGTAGAATAAACTGTGTCTCAGCTGTCCGCCGAGATAGATATCCTTCTCAGTGATTATCTCAGCTGATCTTGCCAATGAAATAAACAATACTATTCTAAGGTTTAGAATAAATTAAGATTGTATTTAACATGGAATAAAATGGCTTATCAAATACAATATGCACTTAGCATTATTTATGATGCGTCTTCAAATCTAGGGAACATTGAGTGTCAATATTCAAAACAATTGGAGCCTGTGTTTTGGGCCCTGGAGATAGGCTCTTCAGGAGACTTTTCTTTGCGTGATGATCTCATTCACTTCTGACGCCGAATATATATACCAGCGGTAGATAGGATCTTGGAGGACATCATGGCAGAAGAAAATTGTAGCAGATATTCACTGCACTTGGGGATCTCCAAGATGACAGCGAATCTGAGGAGAATGATTTACTAGCTCGGCATAAATAAGGAGATTGCACAAATTGTGATGCACTGCGAAACCTGCCAGTGGGTGAAAGCCGAGTGTAAGAGACCAAGAGGATTATTACAGCCACTGCGAGTATCAGAGTGGAAGTTAGAGGTCATCTCTATGGACTTTGTACACGGTTTACCTCGCTCCCGCCCCGGGCATGATTTTGTATGAGTGATCATGGACAGGCTGACGAAGGTCGCTAGGTTCATTCCTGTCAGGAAGGACACTCCGGTTGATACCTTGGTGCCACTATTTGTGGAGCAATTTGTATGATACCATGGAGTTTCGAGATCGATCGTGTCAGATCGGGACGACCAGTTCACATCTAGGGAATGGAGAGCGGTCCTGGATTGTATAGCATCTCAGTTGACCTTTAGCACCGCATTCCATCCTCAAACGGATGGCCAGACTGAGCGTACCATCAGGATGATGGTTGATTTGCTATGACTCTGCATCTAGGATAGTGGGGAGCCGTGGGAGAGATTGTTGCCACTTATCAAGTTCCCTTGCAACAACAACCATCAATCCAGTACCGACATGGCTCCCTAAGAAACATTATTTAGATGGAGGTGCAGGACTTTGCTATCTTGGGTCCAGGATGAGGATCCGAAGACGCTGGGATTAGAATATAGGGAGGATACTGATGCTCAGGTACAACTGATACGTGAGCAGATGCTAGAGGCCCAGAGCATACATGCCAAGTATTATGATATGCGACATCGTAAGGTAGAGTTCCAGGTGGGAGATAAAGTTTTCTTGAAGATACGTTTGGTGCATGGTGTCACACGGTTGCGGAGACTAAATAAGCAATGGTGTGCCACCCCGTTCGAGCTTAGTTTGAGGACAAACATGCAGCGGAAGCAATGATGTGCCAATACTGGAAATCACTCTAAATTGTCCACTTATGATTAGATATTTTGGCCAACCTTTTGACACACTATTGTTTTCTTATGTAGCCTCTGGCAAACCCTGCCCCACGGGTTGCAGTACCTCTCGTTCAGGCTGACATTCCTCCCCACCAGCTCCCACTGCATTTCAGCCGTCAGAGTTGGGGCAGACATTGACAACCATCCTTCATGCTTTCTGGCAGCAGGCCCCATCCCAGGAGCCGAATCCTGGGTCAAACAGGTTGAGTGCCTTCTGAGGCATCTCCCCACCATCTTTCACCAGGACAGAGTCTGCAGTAAGGACCAAGGAGTGGCTGGACACCATCCACAAGATGTTAGTTGGGATACATTGCCAGTCAACATGGCAGTATACTTAGTTGTTTCTGCCTTGGACTCACATGCAAAGAGGTGGTGGAAGTCCATCATGGACACCACCTATGCGAGGTATGAGTATTTTGATATTACATGGAAGGAGTTCAAGAAGGCGAATGTTAGAACATTTCGTACCTCAGAATGTGAGAGATGGGTTAGAGGAGAGATTCCTGCAGCTAAAGCAGGGGAACTAGTCAGTTTTGGAGTACCCGCAGGATTTCTCCCATCTTGCCCGCTTTGTTGATTCTTACCAGTTGAATGATGTCGGTTATGCCAAGAGATTCTACAGGGGCCTCCGTGATGATCTCAGGCAGGCCCTCTTGTTCATGGCAAATTCCTGCTTTGCATGGATCATCGAGACGATAAAGAAGTTGGAGTCGAACCACCTCATGGTTCGAAGCAGGATAAAGAGGCCAGCAAATGATATGGTGATCGGGGGCGGGAATAGGTGCAGAGGCCACCCTTAGCAGTGCGGTGGATTTATCAGGCACTAGAGAGGCAGAGGATGACCTCGTCCAGATTTTAGATAGGAGCAGAGGCCCCCAGCTGTACTAGCCCCTCAGCCACTGCAGATCTAGGAGCTACACAGGCAGGAAAAGGGGGCACACCCTCCACTAGTGTGTTTCCAATGCCACCAGCCAGGCCACATGTGGGCCCATTTCCCCCAAGGATGGAGAAATCCACCACCACTACCTGCTGCCCCACCTGCACATTAGTTCAGAGGACGGGGCCAAGGACGTGGTCGAGGCCGAGGAGATCTCCGATCAGCAAGGGATCTGGTCTACTCTCTGGATCTAGCTAAGCCTAGGAACCCTGAGGAGGTCATTGTAAGTAATCTGGTAAATTTCAATTTAAATTCTTAAACTACAGATTTGATATAAAGTCGCTAGAGGTGGAGAATTTAGTTACCAAAATTATACAATAACTCTTCTGGCATAGTATTTATTTGCGGCTAACCCGTCCACATTCAATTTGACATGGGTGCATCGCACTCGCTTGTCTTCGAGAGCGTTGTGGAGGACCTGGATGGCATTCAACATTTCCCAGGAATCACTAAGAGAGTGCACCTTTCGGACAGATCTGAGATGGTATCCTCCACCAAGTGAAACATGGAGGTAGTCATTGAAGGTAGACCCTTCAAGACCCCGGACAGGATACTAAGGATTCTGGATTTCGACTTGATCTTGGGCATGAGTTGTCACCACTGGCATCATGCATAGATTGACTGTCTGACGAGGAGGATCGTGCTCATATGCGGAGACACAGAGGTGGTCTTCAAAGGTATTACACATATCTCTCATGCTTTACTCTCATCTATTCAGACCATCAAGGCCCATTTGCAGGGAGACGAGGTTTATCTAATTTGCTTTGAGTTGGTGGAGGTGGAGGCCTCCCTAGCTGACATTCCGATGGACCGAGATTTCCCTGACATATTTTTAGAGCAATTGTCGGGTCTACCCATGTACAAAAACATTGACTTCCAGATCTAGTTGGTACTGGGAGCGAGACCATTATCCTGAGAATCCTACCGGATGGCCCCACTGTATCTGGCAGAGTTTCAAACCCAATTGAAGGAGTTGGTAGACTTAGGGTTTGTCCAACCGAGCTCATCACCATGGTGAGCCCCAGTGTTGTTCGTAAATAAGAAGGATGTGACTCTCCGATTGTGCATTGACTACAGGGAACTCACCTGGCTGATTGTGCGGAACACTTATCCCTTGCCCATGATTGATGTGTTTTTTGATCGGTTGGAAGAAGCGCACTGGTTTTTGAAAATAAATTTGAGATCGGGATATTATCATCTACGAATTCAAGAGGAGGACATCCCGAAGACGGACTTCAGTTCTAGGTATGGCATATACGAGTTTACAGTGATGCCATTCGTACTCATGAATGCCCCTTCTGCATTCATGAATTTGATGAACCACGTATTAGAGGCCTACTTGGATGTCTTCATTATCGTATTCATCGATGATATCTTGCTTTATTTGAGGACCGAGGAGGAGCATGCCCACCATCTAGAAGTAGCTTTGGGGAAGCTGAGGGAGCATCAGCTTTATGTGAAGTTCTCCAAGTGCTAGTTCTGGCTAAAGGAGGTTGCATTTCTGGTCTACATTATCAGCGGAGCAGGATTATCAGTGGACTCGGTGAAGATTTAGGCGGTACGGGATTGGCCTCAACTGAAGACCGCTTCCAATGTACTTGTCGGCTATTACGAGAAGTTCGTGGAAAGATTCTCCAAGATTGACCTCCCACTTACATCTCTGATGAAGTACATGCCATTTGTGTGGACACCATGGTGCAGAGCAGCCTTCCAGGAGCTGAAGGGTAGACGTACTACTGCCCATATCCTTGCACTTTCATTTGGGAAGGAAGGATTTCAGGTATACACTAATGCATCATACCAGGGGATGGGTTTCGTGTTGATGCAACATGGCCATGTCATTGCTTATGCTTCTCTCCAGCTGAAGAAGCACAAGGAGAATTACTCGGTGCACGACCTCGAGATGGGAGCGGTGATATTTGTATTTAAGGTTTGGAAGCACTACTTGTACGGTGTTTACTGTGATATCTTCTCTGATCACAAGAATTTAAAGTGTGGTGGGTGGAGTTTCTTTGTGACTATAAGTACACCATGCTCTACCACCCTAGAAAGGCAAACTCCATAGCAGACACACTTAGCAGGAGAGCGAGCACATTTGACATGGAGCCCTGACAGTAGGCCATGGAGCTGGTGCAGGTGCTGAAGGACATGCAGATCACTCTGGTGTCCATGGCTGACCCTGAGGTTTATGCGGAGTACTTGGCTACGATGAGCATGGTTTGTGATATACGGGGCTGCATCAGATTTGGGTAGAGACAGGATACAACATTGGAGCTGGTGTTTTGGGCTCTGGAGACAGACTCTTCAGGAGACTTTTCTTTGCATGATGATCTCGTTCACTTCCAAGTCTGAATATATATACAAGCAGAAGATAGGATCCGGGAGGAGATCATGGTAAAAGCACATTGTGGCGGATATTCAGTGCACCTGGGGATCTCCAAGATGACAGCGGATCTGAGGGGAACGATATACTGGCCCGACACGAAGAAGGAGATTGCACACTTTATGATGCACTGCGAAACCTGCCAGAGGGTGAAAGACGAGTGTAATAGACCAGGAGGATTATTACAGCCACTTCTAGTGCTGGAGTGGAAGTTCGAGTACATCTCTATGGACTTTGTACACGGGTTACCTCGCTCCCTCTCCGGGCATGATTTTGTATGGGTGATCGTGGACAGGATGACGAAGGTCTCTAGGTTCATTCCCATCAGGAAGGATGCTCCGTTCGGAACCTTGGTGCGTTTATTTGGGGCGCAGTTTATACGATACCATGGAGTTCTCAGATCGATCGTGTCAGCTCGGGACGGTCGGTTCACATCTAGGGAATGGATAGTGGTTCATGCTTATATGCGATCTCAGTTGACCTTCATCACTGCTTTCTATACTCAGATGGACGGACAAACAGAGCTTACCATTAGGATGATGGAAGATTTTCTATGACTCTGCATCATAGTGGGGAGCCGTGGGAGAGATTACTGCAGCTTATCGATTTCTCTACCAACATCATCCATTAATCCAATACCGACATGGATCCCTATGAAGTATTATATGGATGAAGGTGCAGAACTCTGCTATCTTAGGTCAAGGATGAGGATCTGAAGGCGCTGGGATCGGAATATGGGGAGGATACAGATGCTTAGGTAGGACTGATACATGAGCAGATGCTAGAGGTCCAGAGATGATAGGCCAAGTATTACGATGTGTGGCATCATAAGGTAGAGTTCTATGTTGGAGACATAGTTTTCTTGAAGATACGTTCGGTGCATGGTGTCACTCGGGTGCGGAGACTAAAGAAGCTCAGTCCTAGATATATAGGGCCTTATAGGATCCTGGAGCGGATCGACCCCCTGGATTACCGAATCGAGCTGCCACAGGAGCTGGAAAACCTGCACAAGGTCTTTCATGTCTCTTCACTCAGGAGGGATCTACTTCGGCCAGAGCAGTAGATTACTTATATAGCAAGACCGGCTGCATCCGACCGTTCAGTCCGCTTAGTGCCGATTCTGATTAATGACACAGAAGTTCGAGTTCTGCGGCGGAAGAAGGTCTCGTTGGTCAAGGTCATGTGGTTTAATCCTGGGCAGGAGGAGCATAAATGGGATCCCCTGGACCTCATTCAACAACATTACCCGGGACTCTTTGCATCAGGTATACCCTAACCCGCCTGAAGTTTTACTTTCATTTACCTATAATGAGAACCCCGTGGGCCCAAACTTAATTTCGGGGACAAAAGTTTTTTCTTTATGTATTGGGAATTGTAACATCCCTAGAATAACTAATCCCCCAAGAGGATTTTTTCATGACAAGTGTCATGACAAAAGGCTAGGTATTCCCAAAATGGCCTTAGAAGTCTAAGTGATCAGATGAGAACACCTTGGTACGCATTTAACAATTTTAGGTCACATAGCCTAGGGTTGACCAAATGAGCTTCAATATGTCAATATAACATCACATTGACCCTCCTAACCCTTCAAAGAGACCAGTAGGTCACTATGGACCTATTGGGGGTCAACCAAATTGGCCAAGTTGTCCAAAGTCAACCTTAACCATAAATGGGTCAAACCTCTCTAATTAGTGTCAATAAGCTCCTAAATGACCAAATTGGACTCACCCAAAATCTTCTAACCCTTAAGGGAGGTCAGTGGACCCAAATCAACTCATTGAGTTCAATCAAAATGGTTAAGTTGATCAAAGTCAACCATAGCCCTAAATAGGTCAAACCTCCCTAATTAGGGTCAATAGCTTTCAAATGGCCAATTTGACCTAACACAAGCCTTCCTAACCCGTAAGGGAGGCCAATGGGTCACTAATAACTTATTGGGTCAAACCAAGTCTATGGAATAGGCCAAAGTCATCATTGGGCCCACTTTGCCCAATTTGACCTAATTAGGTGAAATGACGCTAAATGGGTCACACCAAGCCATGATTCACCTTGGAAGGTGTGCATAGACTCATGATCATCAATGTGGCTCATCCACGTTGTCCAATTTGACCTAGGGTCAACTCAAGTGCACTTAACCAAAATTGACCCCTTTGGGTCAAGTGCACCCAAACCAAGTTCAAATGGGCTAAGGCCTCAGTTGATGGCCCATTCTACAACCCAAGTGGCTATTTATCATGTCTCGCCCCTAACATTCAAAAGAAGTGCCATGCATGGGGGCATTTTGGAGGAATCCCCAATTTGGAGTGAGAGGGAAACCATGATTTTGTGGAATAGCTTCCACATGTCCTCTAATTCCTCTTCCACTTGGCTTCTCTCAGCTGCCACAGTAAATTCAAGCCGAAATGGCATGGAAAGTAGGCCAATTGGAGTGGGGTAAGGCTTTTCATTGGGTGGGCGAGAGGTGCCTTAATGGCAATATGAGATATAGCCCTCCCCATCCCCATTTGGATCTTCCATCACCTACAGTGAGTCGAGAGAGGAAGAAGCACCATCCTTGGAGAAGTAATTAGCCACTCAAGAGAGGGATCACCATTGGAGCTCAAGAAAGGATTTCAGTAATGGCACCAAAGAGAATCACCAGGAACATGGCTTCAATCAGGCAGGCTTCCTTGCTCCCTCTGTGCTAGATCTAGAAATATTTGGGCTTGATTCAAGCTCAATTAAGCATGTATCAAGGAAGAAATCAACTCTGTTTTAAGCCGATTAGACCCTCCCCTAACTCCCTGTTCTATCCACCGCCCAACGATAGTCGTTGGATCTTTGGCTGATGGCTATCTGCAGGCCAGACTTAATGAAATGAAATGTTAATTACCTTTATGTCACAGATTTTGTAGTGGTTTAAACTAAATATATAGGCCAACTAGAGGCTAATTTAGGAAAGAGTACCAAAGACAAACATTATATCCCACTGTGTCTATTTTTCATAAAATTTTAAATCACACCATTTGGAGCTCTATAGCCCCCACAAAAGGCATTTTATTGAGTTGTGTCCTAAAGGAGAGCCAGTCAATAAAATGTCAATACACTTCACATGGGTGATTGGATAGGCCTAATAATTTGTCCATGCATGTATATGCCCTAGCCATACTCTCTGCCCAAAAATCAGAATTTTTGGGCACCCTTTTGCTATAGTTTTGTAAGAAATGTGATTTTTCATATCGTTGAAATTAATGAGGCTAGACTAAGTCAAATTGACCCAAATCTTGGGTGGTATTTTTATTAGATCATGTTCAGCCACTGGTAAAAATATGAGGTCATTTGGACCTCTTCATGTTAGTATATTTCACTTACATGTGATAATGGTGTATAGGGAGTTGGTGTGCATTTAGAAAATTTGGGTGATATTGTCACTCTTCATGCAGTAGGTTCAATGAATTATTTAGGTACCTTTGAGCCTGAACTAGGTAAAGTCTTCAACATAAAAAAGTAGATCTATGTTTTAACTAAACTTGGGAATTTATTTGATGTGATTTGGTGCACCACAACTCCCTGGGCACCTATTTTGGTGCAGGTTGTTTAAAGTGTACCCTAGACACAAATCTGTATGACCCATCATTTGACATTACCAAATGAGTTGGAAATTTCATCATGCATGTAATATTTTGGTATTTACATGTTGTCCAAAAATCATAATTTTTAGAGGCATACTTTCTATAGATTTAGATATAATTTAAATATCTATGTATGTGATGGATCTTGGGTTTAATGAAGTCAAATCCACTCAAATCTTTTATGAATGGAATATTAGGTCAATAAGATTCCCTAGACAAAATTTTGGGCTGGTGCATGCTGAGATATCTCACATGCAAGTTTCGTAAATGTTAGTAAATAATGTGCATGTAGCAAATTTCATGCTTTTATGAATCTCACAATATTGCCTTGATATATCTTCATGAAATTTGGAAGATGCAAGTAATGTGATGAAAGGAATCATCCCTAGATAAATTAGGATTTTTGGATTTAAAAATTCTAGGTATTTAATTAATTAGGATTATGTAACACAATAAAATTAATGAAATGAAAGAGACCAAATAACTTAAGAAAAATCTAATTTTCTATCACATGATGATTTAGGTTATATTACATCTTTGGTAAATGTTTTAGAATTTTTGGGATTCATTTACATTGGAAAATATCAAAATCTCATTTGTCACACTTTTGTATTATTGGATTATTTGTGGTCTATATTACTTAGAAAATTCTAAATCTCTGGAAAGACTCTTAGTAAAACATTATGAAGCTCTGGAAAATTAATCATAATTATTGGTTGTCGATATTCAGTAGTTCTTTACAATATTGAAATTTGTTATTTTCAAGAAATATTTATTATTGGTGGAAATTAATATTAAAAAAATACAAATCTCTATTACAGCACATGTTTAAACATGTAGAACCTCTGAAGAACTTTTAAAATTTTATTGATGAAGAAATTGTTTAGTTCGAGTACATTTATGATTTATTGCTATTTTTAGTGAATTTAATTAATGTGCATAAATCTATCTGAAAAATTTATTAAAATTAGTTAGAACACTTTTTGGCTCGAATATGTCCTCTAGAAATTTTGCTATAATTGTAAGAAGATGAAACCTCATAGATCCTTTGTAAATGTTGAAAAAGCCCCAATTGATGAAATATTAATTATTATGGCTAAATGGAAATGGAAAATTATAAATCTCTGAAAAGTACATATTAGACCCTAGAGAATCTCTGAAAAAATTTGTGGACAGTTTAGACAGCAGAAAATTATACTTCATGTGTAATTTGGAATTTACTTATCAATTTTGTTATGGTAAATAATTAGACCCTATAATCAGAACTTGTCAAATCAGAATGAAATTTCTTCATATGTCATATAGAACCTCTAGATTTAACTTTTGGTTATTTGGACTTTATAAATAGCTAGGTACTTCATGATTTACATAGGGTTATAATTAGAATCAATAATGGTTTGTGAATATCCAAACATAAATCTAAAGAATTTGGAATCCAACTGATCATGTCATGGACACCATGTATATGGGGATCAATATTGAAGAATTTTGGGTTAACTGGAGAACATTTCAATTGGGTGTCAATACATGAGTATAGGATTGGGTTGCATTTAGTAAAAGGCTTGATAAGGCTAAATTTAGGTAGAAGGCATTATGATGAGTCAAAGAGATGATAAAAGTATGTCAAACTTCTGGAATTGCCACCTTAGGGCAAGGTTATGAGTAGTTTGTACCAAGTCCCCAAGGTGGTAATGTTGAAGTTCAATTAAAAGTCAACACTTCCCCTTCCTATAAATTATAATCCACCTTAGGATTTTAGAGTAACTAGAGAGTGTGGGATCAAATAAATAGGTAGCCAACAATAAAAGTAAATATCTTGATAAAGGGAGGTTTGGATGTCATCCCATCATACTGCCTAGTTCCGCTACGATCCCTTCACCGGGTAGACCTCGGGAAGTATAAGATTCACACTAAACAGTTAAGTTAAACTAAAGAATATGAAGATTAGATTGATTAGGGAAAGAAAATGAGTCATATGTACACATACAAATTTGATGAATAGTAGTTTTTAGAGTTGAAGGGCAAGTCAGTCATTGGAGCTATAAGCTTGTTGTTCATGAAGGACGGCTTGGTCTGTTGGATCGGTCGGCGCCCTTAGAGGGGGGGGGGTGAATAAGGGTTTTCAAAAACTTTAGAATATATTTAGAAAATTTTTGAATATTGCAATATTAAAATAAGAAGACAAGTGAAGTAAAACAAAAAAGGAGACAAGATTTATTAATGATAAATAAGTTTTACAAAACTTGATCTCAATGTCGCTAGAGATCGGAGGCGAATAATAAAAGCTCTTTTCGTTTTCTATCCCGACTCGCTTCCCCACGAACCGGTGGCCCTAGCCTCCTCCTTCCCGGATTCGGCCTCAAGCCGCTCTAGCCAATCCTTCCCCGGATGTGGCCTCAATCCCCCCTAGACCTAACCTAGATCTAGTCGCCAACACGAGGCGATTTTCAGCCCTAAGTCCTACCCCAGACCTAGTCGCCAACACGAGGCGATTTCACTACCGTTTACAAAGAAAGATAAATAAAATAATAAAAACTTCCCTTAAGATGAACTTCTGAATATGGAGGCGAAGATCCGCTGTAGAATCAGCGTTTGTCAAAGCGGACTTCGTTTGGCTTCGGCGTGATGGAATCCTCCTTCAGAAGTTGGCAGAGCTTCGCCGGGACCTCAAATTTCGGCCAAGATAGGCCTCTGGAATTCTAGTACTCTCTCTAAGGTGTATGCAATTGGTGTCTGAAAACAAGAGGAGAGGGGGTCCTTTTATAGCCCAAGCGCTACCGCCGGCGCTAGCGCTACCGCCGGCGCTAGCCCGGATTAGGAAAGATTTTGCGCGACAGGATCTTCAATCCGTGGCAACATATTGCTCCATGCCTCTTGTGCGCCAAGCTACCGCCAGCGCTAGTAGCTACCGCCGGCGTTATCCCTGATTAAGAAACTTCTTGCACGGCAGGATCTTCAATACGCGGCAACGAGGCTTTCATTCCTTCTGTGTTCACCGATACCGCCGGCGTTATCCGCTACCGCCAGGCGTTAGCGCCTTCCATAATAGCACCCGAAAACGCGCTCTTCATCGCTAGCGCCCGGCGCTAGTTGCTACCTCCGGCGCTAGTGGTCCTCTTCGAATTTTGGCCTCAATTTTGGGGGCAGTCATCATGTGTACTCCTTGAGTCATGTGGACCTAGTAAACCTGCACACTTGAACACACAAGATCAAATACTCATAGGATTTGTTATTCTCAAACCTAGGAGATGCGGAAGACCATGTTCCAACAAACTCCCCCTTTTGATAATAACAAATCCATTAATGATAAATCAAAGCATTAATAGATAAGCATGATGAAACTATACTTGTGTGTGTGTGAGAGTGATGACTTAGGATAATAATTGATTTTAGCATGTTAGACTTGCTCCCCCTAAATACATGCTCCCCCTAAGTGAATGCTCCCCTAATATATATGCTATCAACTTAATCAATCATGTTGGGTTTGCATTTTGATAGCGGATTATATATTTATCATGTTAGTTCTCCCCCTTTTGCATTTTATCATGTTAGTTCTCCCCCTTTGTTATTAGCAAAAGTGGGTAGGGATACAAAGCACTAAAAATGTGTAAATAAAAGATAAGGCATGATCGAGCTTTTTAGGTAAAGGATAAGAAGATTTAGAATTGTATTTCATTGAAATAGATCAGAGTTATTACAAAATTTCAGAGTTTTTAGCATAAAAGATTGTTATGTTTGAAGTAACCAATAAAAATTGTTTCCAAAGAAATCTATCACTTAATGAAAGATAAGAAATTTTAAGAATAAGTGATGATGCAAATAATACAAGATATGAAGTAAGCATGAAAGCGCAAGGTAAAAAACACTTATATGGTTAAGATGCGAAAGACTTATAGCAAATAGTAATGATAATCCAAAAAATATGAGGTAAAGATCACACAAAAATGATGTTTTTGGAAATCATTTTGCAGTTTTAAATTTTAGAATAACCAAGCATGAAATAATGTTTATCAAAAAGAGATGACCACAATGTTACTTTAATTCTTAATTTCAAAAACATACAAAAACATTGTAGAACGCAAGCTAGGTTATCTAGTGCATTTCATAAATAAAAAGTAATATAGAATTAGCATTAGGATCCAATACTCATGAGAAGAAGTGTTATGGAAGATAATGATGTGCACATAAGTGTAAATTTGAGGAGAGTAAACAAATGTTTTAATCAAAAAATACAAGTAATATGTAAAGTAAGAAGCACAATAAAACACAAATAAGATTACTTCCACACACTTTAATGCACACAAAAATGTACAACTATCAAGGTGCTTTGCACACACAATGCTCATCAAGACTTATCAGGGTGCAAAGTAGTGCTTGGGGGATCACATATTTTATTTTGAATTTTGAGACTTGTGATCCGGTGTACTTAAGAGAAAGTGGTTTTTCTTATATTCGAAAGAAAGAGTTGATTTGCACAAGACACTTTATTATTCTTTCCAAGGTGCTCAAACTCACAATGCTCATTAAGACTTATCATGAGGTTCAAGTAGTGCTTGGTGGAGTTATCTTTGTCATTTATTTTATAATTTTGTTTTGTACAAAGTTCTCCGAATACACTTGTTTTGCAAATCAATAGATTTTATGAGAAAAATATAACCACTTTTCTTAAGTTTTAAGAGTGCAAAAGAAGGAGTGTAGGTAAGATACTTGTGCAATTTTAATTTATTTGTACTAATACAAAACATACACAAGCATTCTTAGATTAAATGCATATATAGACAATGCCAAAAAAAGGTGAGTGAATAAATATCATTATCAACCATAAAGCATTTCTCATACTTAGAGGCATGCTAAGCTTGATCCTACACAACTTTTAAACTATAATTGATGCACATTTGAATAGATATATCAAAGCATGAAGAAAGACAATGTCCAGAGTAGTTTGAAGAGAAAAAATTATAACATTGTAGAATTTCTAAATAGTAGATTAAATCATGCTTGATTTTACAAGAAAAAATCATAGAGTTTTTTCTTGATAGTTTTAAAGTTTTATATTTTTGTATTTGATTTTAGCAAATAAAAGCAGATTTTTGTAATTTTTGCTTTTGTAATTTTTTTGATTTTTGTAAAAAGATGAACTTTAAACAAAGGAAACAACAAAAGCAAACAAAGGAAAAACACATTTTTTTTTGTAATTTGTTTTGTTTTTGTAGTTTTGGTTTTGATTTTTCAAAAAGAAAAAAAAATGACACACAAAAACAAAATGAAAAACATTGTTTTTTGGAATGTGGTTTTCTATTTTTGTATTTGATTTTTCAAAAAGAAAAGAAAAACAGATGTGCAAAAACTAAATAGTACATATAGATCAAAATATTTTTAGGAATTTTTAGAAATTTTAAAAACACAGAAATTCGAACCTCGATGCTAGCGCCGGTGCTAGCGCTAGCGCGGGAACCAGTAAGTGATTTTTTAGGGTTTTGAAAATTTTGATGTTGGAAGTTAGGTGTCCCAATAGTAGTTCCATGCTGAATTTGAAGAATTTTTGGAAATGTTTTGGATGGTGAAAAATGAAGAAAATTGTATTTGTGAGCATGTTTTAATTTGAAGAATCTAGGACACCCAATACAAGTCAAAATAAATGAAATCGTGCCGCACCAACTAGTACATATTGTAGAGAATAAATAGAGGTATTTAATGGAATTTTGATTTATTGAAAAATCAGAGGGGCCCGATACCGCCGACGCTAGAGCTAGCGCTGGCGCTATCGAGGCTTTTGTTAAATCCCCCTAATCTTTTCAGATCCGCCATTTGCTGCCATTTGCTCCCAAAAAACCCTCGAAGACAAGCTGTTCTACGCCCAGATCTGAGGTATTTCTTCACTTTTGCTTATGATTTTTGTTTTAAAGCTTCATTGTGATGTTAGAGATGAAGAAATATGAAATTTTTAGGTAGATTTAGAAATTAGATCTACACGGTTAGGTTTTCTCCAAGATTTGTGGTTTTGATGAGGTTTTTGTTTTAGAATATGTGAAATTTTTGATTTTAATGTTAGGATATGAATGTATTTTAATTTTTAAGGAGATTCTTAAATTAATTTTTTTTTATGAAAGCGTTTCTCGGATTTCTTAGATCTAGTAGTTGTTGTTTAGAAATTATTGAAAATATGAAAATAACTAGTGGATTTGTAGATCTAACTTGAATTTGGATTTTCATTTTGTGGTTTTGAAAATATCATGTGGATTTTGATTTTGATTTGGATCTAGTAATTGTTTTTTATTTTGATTAACTTGATTTTTGAAGTTAAATTCTTAGATCTACCTTGATTTTGATTTTTAGAGTATGTGTGAAAACATTTTTTACTAGATAAAGATTTTGTCATTCTTGTTTTTTTTTAATAAGTTTCTATAATGTGGCAGATGGCCCCTAAAGGAAAGAAAAGTACAGAGTTAGCAGTAGTGGGCGTTCCTTACGTCGTGGAGTTTGACTTGCCACGACACTCTCACATTATGCAGTTATTCGCTGCCTCCGAGGTGCTAAATTTATTTATTTCTGACGGATTTTCTTCCGAGTTAGTGCGAGAGTTCTATACGCATTTGAAAGACCCATCACAGACCAGGCTGGATGGAGGAGTGCAGTCACAGGTACAAGGGCAGGAGGTGACTATTACTCATGAGCACCTGAGGCGCGTGTTTGGATTATCCCAGCATTCACATCGGTTGGAGATTGTGGAGAGTTTCAGGGTGGGCAGAGATTGGACTTTTGTGAACCAGGTGCTACATGGTAAGGAATGCAGAAGTCTGATCTCGTCGGTGTCGACACTCACCGTGGATGCCCTAGTTGTTCAGGATGTATTGCGCCACACAATTATGCTGAAGTTGGGTGACACAGCAAAGGTCACAGCCCAGCTCAGTTATGTTACTTATTTTATTTTGGAGGAGGAGAAGTTCGACGTGGCGGACTTACTACTTTCCCTGATTCGCTACTCCTACAAGTTGAGGCAACCCAGCCGACAGAGGTACAACAACTTGGCCCTGGGCGGCATCATACAGCGGGTGATTCAGATGATGTATCCTTCTATTGAATTGGGTTTCTACTTGATAGATTGCTACCCTCTTATCTATAGTACTTCACATTTGCGAGCATCAATCAACCCGGATGAGCCATCGACATCAGCTCAACCTCCACTCCGGCGAGGTGCGTCATCTCGAGGGGCTCGAGATGCTCCATATGGGTCCTTTCGAGAGGAGATGGGCGATCGGATGACACGCATGGAGAAGGATGTCTCAGGAATCAAGAAAATGATGAAGTTCATGATGAAGGCTTTAAATTTGAAGCCATCTACTCTAGAGCGGAGGGAGTGGGAGAGGCCAGTTACGGATCCGCCCCGCCACTCGATCCGAAGGACTCGTAGAAGATGCTCTCCAACTCCAAGTGTGGAGGATATAGATGAGGAGGAGTAGATGTGAGAGGAACAGTTTTTGTTATGTAATAATTCAGGAATTTGAACCTTGTTGTTGTTTTTTGAATTATGCTTGATTTTGTTATCTTTTGGATGTTTGACTAGAATGTTTTATTTATAGTTTGGTATTTATGAAGTGGAAAAAATTTATGTGGTATACCTTTTTGAAATCCAATGATCAACTATTTTACTACCACATAGAAGATTCTGAATTCACATGTTGTATATTGAATATATGAATAATAAGTAGGTCATCTTAAAAAGGATTTTGAATTTTGATTAATTTTATAGGCTCATTAAATTTTTGATCTTGTTTCCTATATAAGATGACCATAGTATAACAATAAAGAAATAAGAAAACAAAGAAAATTAAAAGACATTAAAGCACATCATGAAGTAGAAAAATTGTCTATTTTCCTCTTAAAAATATTCTACTTCATGCATTTGGTGGTACCTAATGAAAGAGAGTTTTAGGTATCCAAAGAGGACCGGGTGTGATGGTTCCTTTGGGTACCCAAATACAACGTATTTGCTTTTGGGGAGATTGAAATGAATGGGCCCTTTTTGTGGTGTTTGTGTTTCATCTTTGGTTTTGGGCCTCCATTCAAACTGTGACTTAATATTATTATTATGAGTCAAATCTCTATTGTGATAATCTTTATAATTGCAGTGATTATAGAAAGCATTTTTTATAAGAAATTTGTGAAGTTTTATGTTTGGAGAAGTTTGATGTTGTATATGATAATAATGATTGTACTTTGGAAGTTCATTTTTAATTTGTTGATGTCTTTTATTTCCATTGTTTGATTTAACCTTTTGAGAAATTATATTCATCTTGCTTTTAGATATATTCTGAAATTGTGGATATATGTTTTGTGAATTTTTCTTTATGATTTCCTTAAGCAAGTGGATTTTGGCATTTAATTCATCATTCTTAGTTTTTAAATTATGTCTAGCCTTATTATAAGCGATTGTGCTATTTTTAAGAGTAGTAACAATTGATTCAATATGTTTTTCATATTTATCCCTATATTCATCAAATGTTTCGTCCATCTCTTTAATTTCTATTTCGTAGTCCTTACACTTAGCACAATCACTCTTTAACGATGAATTTTCTAAGCATAATTTTTCATTATGTTCGTTTATACACATCAATTCTTTTTCAAGTTCTTTGAATTTTACCTTACTATTATTACAATCAAAACAAGGTTTTATATTTTTAAGTAAAAGACAAGATGGGGTAGGCACATCACAATTTGAATTTGAGTTAACATTATCTTTTAGTCTCTTATTTTCTAAACGTAAATTTTTATTAGTAATTATCAATTTTTTGATCTTACGTTTAGCTGTTTTTAATATATTGAAACTAGAAATGGAAGTTATCACACAAGAATACGATTTTGACTTTCTTACAGCGCTTTTGGTGGAGGCAAAATGTATGCATAGAGTTCCTTCGTTATCTTTTGGCCCTTCCTTCATCATGGATGAATTTTCATCTTCTTTTTCTCTTGGTGCATTGTTCTCCTTTATTATTTCAATATTCTCCATGGCTTCGCTCCGAGAGAGATCTTCTTGAACGATAATGGATGCTTGTTCGTTCTTTTCCTCCTGTGTTTGTTCCATACCTGCGAGAGGAAGATCATACATTTCTTCAAGAAATTTCCATACTTTATAAGCACTAAAAAAGCAATACACAAATTTGAAAACTTCATTTGAGAGACCACAAAATAGATAATGTTTAGCTTTTGCATTTAAATGAAGTTCCTTTTTATTTGATTCATCCACACGTCTTATAATTGCTAAGTTCCATACTTCGATATCTAAAGTTTTAATAAATTTTTCCATTAAAATTTTCCATCCTTTATAATTTGTTCCTTCAAATAAAGGTGGTGCAAGTGATTTTTCCTCTTCACAAAAATTTTCCCCACTAGTTGAAGCGAGATCATTAGACGCCATTATTCCCGGTTGTTAAGCCGATTGGAATAAAACCTACCTCTGATACCACTTGTTGGATCGGTCGGCGCCCTTAGAGGGGGGGGGGGGGGGGGGTGAATAAAGGTTTCCAAAAACTATAGATTATATTTAGAAAACTTTTGAATATTGCAATATTAAAACAAGAAGACAAGTGAAGTAAAACAAAAAAGGAGACAAGCTTTATTAATGATAAATAAGTTTTACAAAACTTGATCTCAATGTCGCTAGAGATCGGAGGCGAATAATAAAAGCTCTTTTCGTTTTCTATCCCGACTCGCTTCCCCACGAACCGGTGGCCCTAGCCTCCTCCTTCCCAGATTCGGCCTCAAGCCGCTCTAGCCAATCCTTCCCCGGATGTGGCCTCAAGCCCCCCTAGACATAACCTAGATCTAGTCGCCAACACGAGGTGATTTTCAGCCCTAAGTCCTACCCCAGACCTAGTCACCAACACGAGGCGATTTCACTACCGTTTACAAAGAGAGATAAATAAAATAATAAAAACATCCCTTAAGATGAACTTCTGAATATGGAGGCGAAGATCCGCTGTAGAATCAGCGTTTATCGAAGCGGACTTCGTTTGGCTTCGGCGTGATGGAATCCTCCTTCAGAAGTTGGCAGAGCTTCGCCGGGACCTCAAATTTTGGCCAAGATAGGCCTCTGGAATTCTAGTACTCTCTCTCTGAGGTGTATGCAATTGGTGTCCGAAAACAAGAGGAGAGGGGGTCCTTTTATAGCCCAAGCGCTACCGCCGGCGCTAGCCCGGATTAGGAAACGTTTTGCGCGGTAGGATCTTTAATCCGTAGCAACATATTGCTCCATGCCTCTTGTGCGCCAAGCTACCGCCAGCGCTAGTAGCTACCGCCGGCGCTATCCCTGATTAAGAAACTTCTTGCGCGTCAGGATCTTCAATTCGCGGCAACGAGGCTTTCATTCCTTCTGTGTTCACCGATACCGCCGGCGTTATCCGCTACCGCCAGGCGTTAGCGCCTTCCATAATAGCTCCCGGAAATGCGCTCTTCATCGCTAGCGCCCGACGCTAGTTGCTACTGCCGGCGCTAGTGGTCCTCTTCGAATTTTGGCCTCAATTTTGGGGGCAGTCATCATGTGTACTCCTTGAGTCATGTGGACCTAGTAAACCTGCACACTTGAACACACAAGATCAAATACTCATAGGATTTGTTATTCTCAAACCTAGGAGATGCGGAAGACCATGTTCCAACATGGTCCTGCTAGTAATAAACTCGGTCATTTACAACGGCGATACCCCAAACTGATTGAGTGATTAATTGTTGATTTACTTCCATGAGCGTTTGTCGGGAGGGTATTGATTTACTTCCATGAGTGTTGGTTTCACCACAATATGGAGGTTCTGGGCGGTAAGACCCGAAAATGAATGCAAAAAAAGGGGTCTTACAATCTGGTATCAGAGGAGCAGACATCTCCTCACCTAGGTGGGTATAACACACTACCAGACCTAGGAACTCATGTACGATATGACACCTGTCCTCGATACTCTTGAGATCCTACGTACTCTTGCTAGATCCATCAGAACCAGACCTTTTATAGGCTAAGTGTAGGGTTATTAGGGAATGTGACCTTTCGGTCGCTCAGTAAAACAACCTGACCCTCTGCACACCTACCACTTGCAGATTCATCATACTTTCATCTGTATGTTGACTAGGCTTACCTAAGACCCACCATATTCTATATACATGCACGTATGTATCATCTCTATCATCTGAGCCTCTAGCTGGTAGCACTAACCAGTCCTCTATTACATATTCATCGAGCCTATTGCTCGCAGGACCAACTCGTCCTTCATAAACACCGAGCCTACAGCTCCAAGGACTAACCAGTCCTTCTATACCATAACCATACCGAACCTCCAGCTCACAGGACTAACCCAATCTCCATACACATATTCATCCATCCATATAGTGTGTCGCCCATCATTTTTCATTATCTACGTAATTATATTAATCTTTATCTTGTGATTCGGTTATAATTGATGATTTAGGGTAAATCTTGGACTTTACGAGGACTACCCTGTGAGGGTCTCACAGCGGTACTAGGAGGTATGTTGGGTTAACATCCCAAACCTCCCTTTCTCAAGATATTTAATCTTATTGGTGGCTACCCATATATTCGATCCAATGCTCTCTAGTTACTATAGAATCCTAAGGTGGATTATAATTTGTAGGAAGGGGGAGTGTTGACTTTTAATTGGACTTCAACACTACCCGCCTTGGGGACTAAGTACAACCTCACTCATTCCTAACCTTGCTCTATGGTTTCAATTCCAGAAGTTTGACATACTTTTATCATCTCCTTGACTCATCATAATGTCTTATACATGACTTTAGCCTTATCAAGTCCAAATGACCTAAAGTTAAATCCAGAGGTTCTATATGACATATGACATGCTTCCAATCAGATTTATCTATTTTATGATTATTGGGCCTAATTATTTATACTTACATAAATATTAAGTAACTTCCAAATTACATAAGAGGTATAATATGGTGATGTCCAATTGATCCATAAAATTTTCCAAAGGTTCTCTAAGGTATAAATTTTCCCTAACAGAAAATGGGATTTTTCCTACAATATTTAATGATCATAAATAAATTTATAACAAATGGGACCATTTCAGGTTTTACAAAGGATATATACAAAAACTTCTTCCAATCATGCTTACAAAATTACTAGAGGTTCTATATGATCAAAAAGGTGTTCTAACAGAATTTCATAATTTTCCAGAACCATTTAACTACATAAATGGAATTTACTATAAATAGTACTATTCCATATTGACATGGAAATTCATTAATGTCATCATCCAAAAATTCTAATAAAATCTCCAGATGTTCATTGTGGTCTAATGCACAAGATGACAGAAATTTGTATTTTCCTAACATTAAACACCGCCCTTATTGAAAAATTCATCAAGACAATAAAAATTCAACATAATGAAGGAACTACTGAATATAAATAACCAAAAATTATGATAAATTTTCCAGAGGATCACATGTTGGGTTTTCTATACCCCTTCATAAGGGATGACATATCGAATATGCGCAGCGGAAATGAACAAGAACAACCCAAAAAGAGATCAATGAATCTTGCGGTTTTCATGATTCAAGATAAAAATAAAGTAAATACAATATACCTTTGCGGGATTGAGTCAATACTCAACCAAGGTGCTCCAAGAAGAAATCCGAAATCTGCTTTGAGTTCTTCAAGGATTGAAATAGATCAATCCCTCTACAGAAGTCCACACGAGCAAAGGAGAACCCTAGCTTCTTGTCGTACAAGAACTAGGTCGGAGAAGCATGCTCCCAACATCCTCATGGACTGCTAGGTCCGATCAAGAGGAGGCGGCGACCGGCGGCGGCGACTAGCGGCGGCGGAACGACGATCGGCGGACGGAACGAGAACAACCGGAACACTTCCGTCGTCTGTTCTCTCGCGAAAAGGATCGAACCAAAAAAACTGTCTTTATCGAAGCCCTAATCACGTCCTTTTATACGCAAGGCATAAAATCGACTATCCGCAGACCAGAGGGAAAAAAACAGAAAATCTGTCCAGATTTACATTCGCCGAATTTGGCTAATCACATTAACCGAATTCGGCTATTCACTATAACCAAATCCAGCGAAACCATTTCGACGATTTCGACTATATAAATTCGGCTGTATAAATTCGGCGAAACCCTTTCGTCGAATTTGCCATTAGCCGAATTCGTCTAAACCCTTTAGCCGAATTCGGTTAATCCCATTAGCCGAATTCGTCTAAACCATTTAGTCGAATTCGGTTAATGCCTTTAGCCGAATTACCTAGTGTAAATCCGTTCGTTTAAACACTTTAAACGATTTCCCTTTTTTAGACATTCTCAACTTGATTCCAAGCAGTCACAGGATTGGTCCTCCACTCATATCCAATACGAGTAAGGCCAACACAATCCTTTCTCCAATTTCTCCAAACGCTTTCATGTGCGACCCTATATGCTCATATTGCGTTGGCAGCAAGACTAACTATTGATTGCTTTAAGATCATCTCAGAAACTCCAACATCACAATGTTCTAATAAAAGTCTAGCCTGGGATTTAGAATTTTCCAAGTAATATAGATCACAAATATTCCAATAATACAAAGGTGTGACAAATGGAATTCTGAAATTTTCTATGGTAAATGACTCCCAAAACTTCTAATAAAATTACCAGAGGTGTAATATAACATAAATCATTGATGAGTCCTGATCATATACACTTTTATGGACTCATCTGGGCCATTTATTTAGTCATTTCACTGCACTTTAGCCCTATTATAGTTCATATTGATCAGTCTATGCTAGGTGCACTTCTAGGCCCATTCTGGTGTAATTTCGTATCTATCTTTGTTATTAGTTTTCTTGCGCTGTTAAGTCCCACTTTCAGTGGCTAGATTAGTGGTATACGCTGGAATAGGAGTCGTGCAGGTGTTCCCGGTGCAATTCTGCACAGGAACACTGCGCACGATCACCGGTTCTATTGCGCACGACCACTGGTCGTGCGCCACTGATCGTGTGCACTTAACCCTTTTTTATGAGTTCTGTTTGGTGCAGTGCGCACGACCATCTACGCTAGTGCGCACGACCACCGGTCGTGCGCCACTGTTCGTGCGCGCTTATCATCAATTTCATGAGTTCTGTTTCAACCAGTGCGCACGACCACCTACGATAGTGCGCACGACCACCGGTCGTGCGCCACTAGTCGTGCGCCACTGGTCGTGCGCCACTGGTCGTGCGAACATGTATTTCATAATTTCTGTCTTTGCAGGTTCCGTCCAGGCAGAGCGCACGATCACAGGATTCTAGTGCGCACGACCACTGGTCGTGCGCCAATGACCGTGCGCACTGTTTAATTCCAGCGCCTATAAATTCCGCTGCTCGCGATTTAGGTCAGATCGACCGCCGTTTTCACGCCCAGCTCCGCCGTTCCACGCCGGTTTCGCCCCTCCATCGTCGCCCACCATCTAGAGGTGCTCCGGGCTTGTTCTTCACACCAATCTTGAGCCAGAGTTTCCTCTCGGCCTCCTCCTTCATCCAAGAGCTTCAAAGAGAGATCTAGCCGCCATCTCCATCGAGCAAGAGGAAGTTTGCAACCTCTACCGGATCGTGACATGAAGAAGACGGGTCCATTGGAGAGTCGTGACAGCTCTCTCTACCCCGGACGTAGTTGCGGACCGAGCTTGGACGCGGATGGACAACCCGGCGATTCCAACTGTGAATCTACAACGAGACTTCGGATTCGGTCGATTTCTTGCCTTATTCTTCTCTTTTTGATGTATCAGTAGCTAGATCTAATCATGATGATGAAGTGGCACTTGAATTAGTTATATTTACATATATATTTCATGTCTATGTGATTGTGTAATTTATCTATTTGAGTTGCTTGAGGTGCGCCGCCGTCCATTTCCATTCCGCCGTCACGTTCGTGTGCCGCACTAGCAATTGCTAGTGGCGTGCTTGTCGAAGAGGTGCTTGCGACCCTCACTCCACTAGCCTACTCGTCCATCCGCCTACCGAAGCGTGGCATCGTGGCCCGTATTCCATCCCGCCTAACGAAGCAGTGCGCTCAAGGCCTGCACAGTTCGATTCCGCTTGCCTACTCGTCCATCCGCCCTTTCGACGCAGCGCGCTCAAGGCCTGCCTAGTCTCCATCCGGCCAAGCGAAGCATTGCATAGCCGCATTGCATAGGAGTAGTTGATAGCTTTTATTTTATTTTCCAAAAGCCAACCCAACTCCCCCGCATTCCATCCGATTTAAGGACTTCAATCTCAAGTCCTTCCTCGAAACCTAACTCCACCTTACTGTGTTCCTCAAGAGACCGACACTCGGGGATTTTCCCCATTATTATTACTTGCGCGACCGGTGCACTTGCCGAATCATCGCATCAAGTTTTTGGCGCCGTTGCCGGGGAACACAGTCGTGTGAGTTTTCTTGAGAGGGAGAGCCGAGAGATAGTAGTTCTTCTAGTGTGTATAGCCGCTTTATTATTTTTTTTGCCTTTTAATTATCTTTTGTTTGTTTTTATTTCTTCATCCCCTATTTTAAAGTTTTAGGCAAGTTTTATTCAAGGAGTTTTTCTAGTTGTGTAGATTTCCTTGCAAAGAATTTCAGTTTCTTTTTATCTGCTTTGAATTTTGAAAATGTCGTCATGGGGTATTTCGCCTAGCTTTAATGATAAGATGGTTTATTATATAGACCAAATGAATGAGTTGAATGCTAGGCAGTGTAGGAACATTGTTTGCTTGTTGTGTCGAGGAGAGGGTCATGAATTGAAGGACTTTCCTAGTCTTTTCAAGCCTGACCACCACTCCTCCACTCAGGACAACATTGTCCCTATCGCTCATTCTTTACCCATGGAGGCAATTGTGCCCTTTACCCCTGAGCTTGTCTCGTGCACGGACTCCTCACTCCCTGTTTATGGCTTCACTCCCAGTGATGATGATCACTCATCTGTTGGCCAACAAGGAGAGGAATGGGAGCTCCTAGATGCACCTGAGTATGATGAGGAAAGTATTCTTTCCATCGGGGAGGCTTTAGCAGATCTTTTTGCGGAGGAACCGAATCTTTTTGTCCCTCCAGTTTCTTTGCAAGATTTTTCTACACATATTCTTTATGATCCTATCGAAGTAAAGGAGTTGGGTGATGCTTCTAACTCGGAGGGTGCTCCAAAGTGGGATGAGGATGTCATTTTCCCTGAGGGGGAGAATGAATACTTTGAACACGATGATGCACCTCGGTGGGATGAGGAGGATACTCTCTCTGATGAGGAGGTTTGCACTTCTTCATGGGACGAGGAGGTCCAAATCACCACTGAGGCTCCTGAGTTCTCAAGTTCCCCCTACTATGATATTTGCGATGATGATAGTGATCTATCCTTGGATCCTGCTGGGAGTGAGACCGGGATCACTCCCCCGATTGATGTTTATTTATGTTCTTCATCTTCTTTATTTCTTGATCCCCTTTCTTCATCCGAGCCTGTGCAGGTTGAGTCTTCACAGGTATCCCAGGAGGACTTGGAGCTTTTTGCTCAAGTCAATGATGAGAGTATCCTCTCATGTGAGGAGGTTTATTCCCCCTCCGTTGAGGAAGCTCCACTCATTTCCTTTTCCTCCTGCTGCCTCCCTGTTGACGATACCTTGCTAGGCAAGGATGTGTTTTGTGAGATGAGTGAGGACCAGGCCTCCTCCTCTTCTTACTTTCTTTTCCCTCTACCTGTGATGAGCAGGTACTTATATTTAGGTAGAGGGGTGACTGCTCTGTCTCCGTATCGGTACCCGCTACCGATGCGCATATTAGAGCAGTTACCTGTGCATTTCCTTTTTCATAGACCCATTAGCTAGAACCTTCATGTTTTTGAATAAGTCGTGCTGGGATGACAATAACCCCAGTAGTTATCTTACTTTTCCTGCATTTTTATTTTTTCTAATCATGTTTAGTTAGCTGTAGTTTATTTTTGTTTGTCTTTTTCTTTTGTTTTGCGGAGCTGACCCCTGCAGGTATCTTCTCTGGATGGCGGATGCTGCAGCTTAGTCTTGGTTTAAACGCCAATCTTCTGGTATGCTCACTTGCTGAGCATTGGGTACTCTCTTCCCCTAGCCTTTTCTGATTTTCATGTCATATATTATGCGGATTGTTTAGTTAAGTCTGGGGGAGAGTAGTTTTGTTTACCCGCTCACGTGCACTATTGCACTGCATGCTAGAAGATTCCATTTAAAATGTTTTGTTTATTTTCATTGCACACCACATCACCCACTTGAGCGCGTACTCATCTGTTTGCTTGCTCTGTTGCGAATTTAATTCTTCTGCTTATTTGGGAAAGTCTAGGTGATGGCTTAGGACTATATAGCAGAGTAAAATGTTGACTCTAGTAGTGCTCCTAGTCGAGTGCTCGGTTGCATAGAAATTTGTGTAGAATAGACTTCTCTTTATACTTATGGTTTTATATTTTTCTTATTAGTGTAAATGTTGTTTACTCTACTCAAATGGTGAATTCGGTGGAATCAAACAGTAGCATAGGGATGTGTGTAAACGATCGCTAGATTCATATTGCTTGAGTCGGGAGAAAGGAGAATCTTTCTCGGTGGCTAGAACTTGCCCCAAGCGATTCTTGAAGCATGGGTATACGGTTAGTCAATTGCGTGAATGTGATATAGGCCATCATCTTGGCCCGGTTTAGCCTTTGTGCCATTCCTATCATCATTTCCTCGCTAGCCCAGTTGTGCCTACCCCATTCTTTTGGTTCAGCCCCACTATTGTTCACCAAATCCTAAACGCCAATCCTAGTCGCACACCCAAAAAGCAAGCATTTTGTTTAAATTTCAAATTGGTGGTGTTGATTGTGGTAGTACAATGTGAAAATGTGGTTGTGCATCTTTGAAAATTTGCCGAAATTGTTAAAGAAAGAAAAAGAAAAGAAGAAAAAGATTTGAAAAGAAAAAGAAGAATGAAAAGTTTAATTGAAAAAAATCTGTTTGAGATTTATATTTGGGAGTAGGCGGTGCACACACCCATGCGTCTAAGTCTAAGTCTGGGGGTGTGGTGCATCCGCGTGTTTTGTGGCCACTTGGATAATGTTATGCATTTGCTCATTTGGGTTTAGTATTTGAACCATCGTCTTTATCATTGTATACCTCACCTAAACCCAAGCCACATTTAAAACCTAAAGTCCTATTGATTCATGCATTTGAGTCAAACCAGTGCCTTGGAGAGAATGTGACCGGGCAAGCTTATGGTCACCGACACTGATGGATTTCAGTGGAGTTTTTCCAGCATCCCGATCTTGAGCAATGCTCGTCTCAGCGTTTAGTTTACTTTCTCCGTATGCATGACTGAATGATTCACCGTTGTTCACCATTTTGAGTAGTTGTAATATGCTTTTACTCTTTTAGAAATATATAAACTGTTTTTATAATCAGAAATCTTTTCTACTATTTTTCTTATGCACGTGAGCATGCGACTTCGCATGGTACTCTATAGTGTAATCATTAAGCCATCTACTGCTCTTTCCTAGTTCGCTTAAAATTTGTTTGCTCGGAACGCGCAAATAGGTAAGTCTGGGGGTGTGATGAGTCCTGATCATATACACTTTTATGGACTCATCTGGCCATTTATTAAGTCATTTCACCGCACTTTAGCCCTGTTATAGTTCATATTGATCAGTCTATGCTAGGTGCACTTCTAGGCCCATTCTGGTGTAATTTCGTATCTATCTTTGTTATTAGTTTTCTTGCGCTGTTAAGTCCCACTTTCAGTGGCAAGATTAGTGGTATACGCTGGAATAGGAGTCGTGCAGGTGTTCCCGGTGCAATTCTGCACAGGAACACTGCGCACGATCACCGGTTCTATTGCGCACGACCACTGGTCGTGCGCCACTGATCGTGTGCACTTAACCCTTTTTTAGGAGTTCTGTTTGGTGCAGTGCGCACGACCATCTACGCTAGTGCGCACGACCACCGGTCGTGCGCCACTGTTCATGCGCGCTTATCATCAATTTCATGAGTTCTGTTTCAACCAGTGCGCACGACCACCTACGATAGTGCGCACGACCACCGGTCGTGCGCCACTGGTCGTGCGAACATGTATTTCATAATTTCTGTCTTTGCAGGTTCCGTCCAGGCAGAGCGCACGATCACAGGATTCTAGTGCGCACGACCACTGGTCGTGCGCCAATGACCGTGCGCACTGTTTAATTCCAGCGCCTATAAATTCCGCTGCTCGCGATTTAGGTCAGATCGACCGCCGTTTTCACGCCCAGCTCCGCCGTTCCGCGCCGGTTTCGCCCCTCCATCGTCGCCCACCATCTAGAGGGGCTCCGGGCTTGTTCTTCACGCCAATCTTGAGCCGGAGTTTCCTCTCGGCCTCCTCCTTCATCCAAGAGCTTCAAAGAGAGATCTAGCCGCCATCTCCATCGAGCAAGAGGAAGTTTGCAACCTCTACCGGATCGTGACACGAAGAAGACAGGTCCATTGGAGAGTCGTGACAGCTCTCTCTACCCCGGACGTAGTTGCGGACCGAGCTTGGACGCGGATTGACAACCCGGCGATTCCAACCGTGAATCTACAACGAGACTTCGGATTCGGTCGATTTCTTGCCTTATTCTTCTCTTTTTGATTTATTAGTAGCTAGATCTAATCATGATGATGAAGTGGCACTTGAAGTAGTTATATTTACATATATATTTCATGTCTATGTGTTTGTGTAATTTATCTATTTGAGTTGCTTGAGGTGCGCCGCCGTCCATTTCCATTCCGCCGTCACGTTCGTGTGCCGCACTAGCAATTGCTAGTGGCGTGCTTGTCGAAGAGGTGCTTGCGACCCTCACTCCGCTAGCCTACTCGTCCATCCGCCTACCGAAGCGTGGCATCGCGGCCCGTATTCCATCCCGCCTAACGAAGCAGTGCGCTCAAGGCCTGCACAGTTCGATTCCGCTTGCCTACTCGTCCATCCGCCCTTTCTACGCAGTGCGCTCAAGGCCTGCCTAGTCTCCATCCCGCCAAGCGAAGCATTGCATAGCGGCATTGCATAGGAGTAGTTGATAGCTTTTATTTTATTTTC
Source organism: Dactylorhiza incarnata (assembly GCA_033032865.1). Classification (NCBI taxonomy): domain Eukaryota; kingdom Viridiplantae; phylum Streptophyta; class Magnoliopsida; order Asparagales; family Orchidaceae; genus Dactylorhiza; species Dactylorhiza incarnata. The sequence continues at coordinate 13,777,130 of JAWHQI010000039.1, forward strand.
CAAAAGCCAACCCAACTCCCCCGCATTCCATCCGATTTAAGGACTTCAATCTCAAGTCCTTCCTCGAAACCTAACTCCACCTTACTGTGTTCCTCAAGAGACCGACACTCGGGGATTTTCCCCATTATTATTACTTGCGCGACCGGTGCACTTGCCGAATCATCGCATCAATCATCATGTGACAGAAAGTTAGAATTTTTCTAAGTGATTTGGTCTCTTTCATTTCCTTACTTTATTTGTGTAACATAATCATAATTAATTAAATGCCTATGATTTTTAACTCCAAAAATCCTGATTTTTCTAAGGATTATTCCTTTCATCATATTACTTGTATGACCAAAATTTCATGGGCATACAGCAAGGGAATACTGAGGAATTCATAAAAGCATGAAATTATGCTACATGCACACCATTCCCTAACATTTACCAAACTAGCATGTGAGATATCTCAGCATGCACTAGTCCAAATGGTCTACAATTTTGGCCAGGAACTTTTCTTAACCTAATCTTCCATCCATAAAATATTTGAGAGGATTTGACTTCATTAAACCCTAGATACACCACATGCATGGATATTTAAATTATTTCTAAAACTATATAAATTATGTCTCCAAAAATTCTGATTTTTGGACAACATGTGAATCACATAATATTACATGCATGGTAAAATTTCCAGCTTATTTGGTTGAGTTAAAATATGGGGGAACACAGATTTGTGTCTAGGGTTCACTTTATACACCTTGCACCAAAATAGGTGCTTAGGTTGTTGTATTGCACCAAATCACATGAAATTTGAATAAATGGGAACAATGTGGATTTTGGCCTAATCCATGCAATTGGTTGAACTCAATGACTTAATATTAACTCATTGGTCCCCCTTAGTGGTTAGGAGAGTTTGTGTGTAGTCAATTTTGTCATATGGGGTCAATTGACTCATACTTATGCAATTTAACCTAATTTAGGCTAGGTTGGGCTTGGGCCCAATTATCCAATTTGGTTGCCATGTTGAGGCCTTGGTCAATTAATCTCATCTTAGGGTTAAGAGTATGGTGGTGGGGTCACTTTACTCATTAGAGAATAACTAAGTCATCCCAAGGTTGGTTGATTAGTTAGGTCAAGGGTGGTTTAGGGTTCCCATGGTCAATTCCTTGCCCTAGGTCACATGTCATGACATTTGTTATGACCCAATTCACATTGGGGGTCTAGTAGGAGTGGGGATGTTACAAATCCAAATAAACAAAGAAATAATTTCTTCCCCCAAATTCAAGTTTGGGAATACGGGGTCCAACGCATAATGAAAGAAAGTAAATCGCAATGGATTTAGATTGTGCTCGATGCAAAGAGTCCCGGGTAATTTTGCTGCATGGGATCTAGTGGCTCCCATGTGTGATCCTTTCGTCCATGGTTGGACCATAGGAGTATGACTAGAGGGACCTTCTTTCTCCGTAAGTCCCAGACATCAATATCATATATCCGGACTGGAACCAGAGGAATAGACTGATCAGATACTACTGGGCCTAAAGTAATCATGACTTGTTGTTCATGCCGCAATAGGGCTCTTCAGAGTGAAAATATGTGAAAACATCGTGTAGGTTCACCAACTTTGGTGGAAGTTCCAGCCTACAAGCTATTTGTTATGGATGTTATCAAATCACCAAGAGGGGGGGGGGGGGGGGGGGGGGGGGGGTGAATAGGTATTTTAAAAACTCTTGACCTTCTATCTTTTGAGTCTATTTCTATGAATTTTCTAGCATATGACTTTAAAGATTAAGAGCACATTACAGAAAATTCTCAGATATTTATAGTGGTTCCTCAAGACAGAGTGTCGTGAGTAGTCCAATGTCCCTCTGCGCCTTTCTAGCAGTGTGCTAGGGTTGGCAAACTCTGCCAAAACTTAGCCCCGCAATCCCTACAATCCTAGGCCCTCATGTCCTACAACTCAGGCCCTCAAGCCCTACAATACTCAGGCCCTCAAGCCCTATAATACTCACGCCATAAAGCCCTACAACTCAGGCCCACAAGCCCTATAATACTCAGGCCCTCGAGCCCTACAACTTAGGCCCTCAAGCCCTACAACTCAGATCTGAAACAGATCCTACAAACTCAGGCTCGTAAAAGCCCTACAGAGAAAGAATAAGGAAAACTTCTCTAGTTGAATGAAGATTGGCTTCTTGGACTTGAAGAGAATGCTTTAGATGTTTTCTTGAACAGCACAGATTCCTCTTCAATCCTTTCTTCAATTTGGAATAATACTTATCAGCCGATGTTGCTGGACTGAAACTGGGAGAATATTTGATGAAGATTATTTTGTTCTCTGGTTCTTGTTCCTTATTCACGCAGCCTTGTTACTGTTCTATTGATTCTTGCGTATTCTCTGCATTTCTTGACACTAATCTTTTTTTATGACTGAGGAGCCGACTAATAGTCTCGTATGATGTCCTTTAGGTGTCATAGGCTCAAATCTTAACGGCACACTCTAATTGGACCATAAGGCGGTGGCATAAAATACAGACAGCGCGATTTGAAATATCTTGATCTATCTCGACGACCTTTACAATGTCCCGACGACAGAACTTTTCATTATGCCAATCAATCTTGGACTTGGACAAATCTTCAAGTATTCTTCAAACTTCTTTAGAGAATGATATCTCAATGATACAAGATATCATAGCTGCACTTGCACTCACGATGATATGAAGTCATCTTAAAGATTTCAACATAATCTTAATGTCGACTTGCGGTCTTCTCGACGATGTCGTTGAAACCATACTATCTTATCGACAATATCGTCTTGATCATTCTGACATCTCATTTGAAATTGTTTTGATCATCTTGACGACAAGCGATTCAACTTATGTAAGTTGTCTTCATGAGTTCTCCCTTAGCCTTCTCGACGACTAGGCTTCTTTACGATGATGTTATTGACATTGCCGAATACTTTGACTTAAGCCTTCTTAGACCTTACAGCGATATCATCATGTAATTCTGGTTGACACAATGATACTAGACTTGATGGAATCTTATTGTTCTTACGATGATATCGTCATGTGTACTTTGATGTCACAACGATATCGTTGAATTGTCTATATTATCTCGATGATAACTAACATGAACCTTCTGTTTATCTCTGAGAGTAATCTTGACGTCATATGAATGTTTATTCGATGATATGTCCAATCCTTCTCGACGATTTTAGACTTAGTGAGATTGGAGAAGTGCTAGACACATAGTCTATTGTTTACGATATTCTTGAATTCCTCATGAGTCTTCTCAACGATGTTGCTAGACACTTCAGCAATATCGTACTGTGTATATTGTTAACACGACGATATTTGCCTTAGATGCTTTTACTTGAGCCTTTATGTTATACTTAGTGAATATGATATTCTGACCTATTTATGTCACAATAAATGCATATCAAATACAAATTGTACTTATCATTTATTTGAGCACTTCTTGAAATCAGGAACATTGCTGGGCACTTTTCCAAACAATCAACCCTTATTTGAAGAAGTCATAACTCATTCAATGATAAAGTAGATCAAAAGGAAATCAGCATATAATAATGACATTTCAGTTTAGTTTATGTGATCATATAATAATGACACATATCATTTCATTGAGAAATTATAAGTAGTGACATATGGTTTGAATATTTTAGCATTGTTACATATGCCCACAATGAGTCAACCATCTATGTCTCTGGTTCCCTCATAGCTATTTCATTCCTTGATTTCTAGATAGCAGCTTCCAGTTTCTTCTCAGATTGCCTGGTGAAATATTCATATGGCTTGGGATGATATTTGAGTGGTTCTAGAGCATCTGCTGGGATTCTTCCTGTTAGCTTGTCTCTTCTGTGGGTTCTTCTTGACTCTTCTAAATCTTCAAATTTAGTCCACTCTTGAGAGATATACAACTTAAATCTTTTAGAACATGGGGATGGAGATCTGCAGGTTGTCCTTCAACCCTATAATATCATAGTGAGATTGTCGATGACTTCTTCCGCATGAGAAGGGAGCTCAAGCCCACAAGCCCTACAATCTCAGGCCATAAATCCCAACAACTCAGGCCCTTTAGCCCTATAATACTCAGGCCCTCAAGCCCTACAACTAAGTCCCTCAAGCCCTACAACTCAGATCTGAAACAGATCCTATAAACTCAGGCTCGTAAAATCCCTACAGAGAAAGAATAAGAAAAACTTCTCTAGCTGGATGAAGATTGGCTTCTTGGACTTGAAGATGATGCTTTTGATGTTTTCTTGGACAGCACAGATTCCTCTTCAATCCTTTCTTCAATCTGAAACAATACTTGTCAGCCGATGTTGCTGTACTGAAACTTGGAGAACACTTGATGAAGATCATTTTGTTCTCGGGTTCTTGGTCCTTCTTCACGCAGCCTTGTTACTGTTCTATTCATTCTTGCATATTCTCTGCATTTCTTGCTTCTGCGAATTAGGGCAGACACTTATCTCTTTTATATGACTGAAGAGCCGACTAACGGACTCATATGATGTCCTTTAAGTTTTAGAGGCCCATTCCTTAACGGCATGCGCTAATTGGACCATCAGGCGGTGGCATTAAATACAGACAGCGCGATTTGAAATATCTTGATCTGTCTCGATGATATTTCCAATGTCTCGATGACAGAACTTGTCGCTAAGCCGATCTATCTTGGACTTGGACAAATCTTCAAGTCTTCTTCAAATTTCTTTAGTGAATGATATCTCGACGATACAAGATATCACAGCTACTTTTGCACCCACGACGATCTTCCCAACGATGTCGTTGAAACCATATTATCTTATCGATGATATCGTCTTGATCATTCTAACTTCTCGTCGATATTATTTTGATCATCTTGATGACAAGCGATTCTTCTTCTATAAGCCATTTTCATGAGTTCTCCCTTAGCCTTCTCGATGACTAGGCTTCTTTACGATGATGTTGTAGACATTGCCGAATACTTTGACTTAAGTCTTCTTAGACATAGCAGTGATAGCGTTATGTGATTCTGGTTGACACGACGATACTAGACTTGATCGAATCTTCTTATTCTTATGACGATATCGTCATGTGTACTTTGATGTCACAACGATATCGTCGAATTGTCTATATTATCTCGACGATAACTGACATGACCCTTCTACTTATCTCCGAGAGTAATCTCAATGATATACGAGTGTTTATTCAATGATATGTCTAGTTCTTCTGGATGATTTTAGACTTAGTGAGATTGGAGAAGTGTTGGACACATAATATATACTTTGCGGTATTCTTGAATTCCTCATAAGTCTTCTCAATGATGTTGCTAGACACTTCAGCAATATCATAGTGTGTATATTATTAACACGATGATATTTTCCTTAGATGCTTTTACTTGAGCCTTATATGTTATACTTAGTGAATATGATATTCGGACCTATTCATGTCACAACAAATGCATATCAAATACAAAGTGTACTTATCATTGATTGGAGCACCTCTTCAAATTAGGAACATTGTTGGGCACTATTCCCAACATAAGCCAAGGGGCCGATCCACTCCAGGATTGTATAAAGGCCCATATATCTTGGGCTGAGCTTCCTCTACTTCCGTACCCGCAAAACACCATGCACCGAACGTATATTTAAGAAAACTTTGTCTCCCACCTGGAACTCTACCTTCGGATGCCTCGTATCATAGTAATTTGTGTGCCTGTTGTGGGCCTCTAGTATCTGCTCATGTATCATCTGCACCAGAGAGTCTGTGTCCTTTATATATAATCCAATCCCAATGTGTACTGAGTACTTGGTGCAATGTGTCCTTCTAAGAATATCCACTTGAGGGTCCTTAAGTATATCTCATTTTTGATGAAGACGTGGGCAATGGAGGGAAAATTTAGTTTGGTTTTAAGTTAGGCTACCAACGATGAGAGTTTGACATAATGGAGTTCCACGATCACTGATTTACATATCTTCACTTGTACTCCATTTCCGATTTCAATAGGTAAATTACCTAGTATACTGACCATAATTTTGACAAATGTCAGCCCCAATTATACCTCAGATCAAAATATCTTGTGACTAACAATCAATGCACTTATGAGGTTAATATGCTTCTTTATAAGTCATCACTAAATAGAATCTAGACTTTATCTTCCCAGATCATTATATGCTCATAGCTTTGGCAACATTGATTCTTCTAATTTGAATACTCCATCATCAATTCATTTATAATCAGATCCTAGGTTTATCTTCAAATTCAATCACTAGCATATGCTCTGTTAAACGTAGACCCCTATATTGAAATAGGTATATTCATGTTATATGTAAGGTAAGAATTTCATGATCAATTATTCTAAGATTACTTCCAAAAGTTGATAAGTTCATTATAAGTGTTCAATCAGAGATCCACAATCTTTCTAATTACTTTGGTCGTAATAATCATTTTATCAAATAATGGGGAACTATCCAAGTGTACACATGAAGTATGCAAAAATACCCATTCAAATGTTATAATTAAATTTCCAGAGATTTGTCATGTTGTAAGGGCTTCTAACAGAGATTTATGAATTTTGACATTACCTGATCAACTAAACCCACAAAAGCATATTGGGTATAATAATCATTCTAATTGTGTTCAAACTTATTTTTTGTATTCATAGTCTTCAATTTCAAATCTCTAAGAAGTCATATCAAATATTCCCTGATAAAATATCATGTTATCATATATAATAGTGACGTTAATATAAAATTTCTCCAAATTACTTTCCCAAAAGTGTGCTTAACTTATAAAAATAAAATTGTTTCCAAAAACCTCAACTTTATCACAAGTCAATCCTGCCCTACGGAAGGTTTCATTTAAATTTTACATTTCTTCCAGATGTATAGCCCATGTAGTTTTCAAAATATATACATTAGTAATCATGAATTATCGTCCCACTTAATTTTTGTGTTTTCTGAGAGTTACTATATTTCCAAAATCACGTATTGGCAAAAAAGAAGGATGTCATTATTCAAAATTTCATGAATCTTTGTTAAAAGCCCAATATACCCACTCGTACCATTGTGAGCCCCTCACAGGGTAGTCCTCAGGAAGTCCAAGATTCACCATAAATTGTTAAGTATAACAAAATCACAAGATAAAGATTAATATAATTAAGTGGATAATAGAAAATTATGGGCAACACACTATAAGGATGGATGAATATGTGTATGGAAGATGGGTTAGTCCGGCAAGGTGGAGGCTCAATATGGTTATGATATAGAAGGACTGGTCAGTCCTTAGAGATGCAGGCTCGGTAACTTAGGAAAATTAAGGAAATGAAATGAATGAGACCAAATGTAAGATCCCCCTTCTCCTAACTGGAGAGTTCCCAGATCTTATGCCCAGAATCGCCATCTTACGGTGACATCAACTCACAGGTTAGTTGTTGCCGCTCGACACTAACCCTGCTTGCTAGTTCGATCATATTATAAGACAAATTATGAGTAAATAAGTAATTACCAAAACTGATAAGTCCACAATCACAGGCATATATATGAAGCAAATAGTCCATAACGAGTACGAACAAAAGAGTGCAAGGTCTTATGCCCGGTACATATCCAAAAGAGAAATAGAAATGCACTCTCTCTCACTACTCTATGCGAAAGCTAATCAAAGTCTCTCAATAACCTGTCAGCAAGTGGTAGTAGTAATGCGCGGCAACTGCTCCTCAGGTTCTACCATCACATCCTGCATGTCGTACTGTTGATCCAGCTCCTCGATCTCTTGGTGTTACAACCATGTCCGACCATTAGACAAAAGACTAAGCCATTTTGTCCTCTCCTCACCCATGATTCCTAGGTACCGTGCGAAAGGACGAAGCGGAGGAGAACAAGGGGTAAATCAAAAGCAGATGACATAGAACTAAGCTAGCAGTATATATGAGCAAGTGAGCAGTAAGTACGGCAGTAAGAAACAATAACTAAAGCAGTAAGTTAGTAAGTGTGGCGCATGTAAAGGTAACCAGTAAACTACTACATTATCATTAAGAGCACCTTAACTTATATGAATGCCCATAGAAACATATAAGTTAAGGTTTACGAAATTATAACTTATCATATAAAAGAGCGCAAACTAATTTATATGATAAGGGTCTGCATGTGCATATGCTTATTGAATGTTTGTATGTTATGATATGTTCATACAGTACAACTCACCCACATGAAACTACGTGCACAGATCTTTTTGATCCCGCTTTTCGAAGGTAGCAAGCCTCTCAGGTACTTCCATCGTTACTACAAAAATAGTGGATCGGAAACTCTACTCCTAGGCGGGTATACACACTACCAGACCTAGACCTTACATACGCCGATGTACACATCCTAGGTGCACTTCCATGAGCTCCCACATACTCTTGTTGGCAACCCACCAGTCGTTTATAATTTCGGGTGGGTTATTAGGGATTGTCCTCCAGACTGCAGTAAAACAACCTACTGGACCTCTAACTCACCACACCGTGCAAAAGTCACTGTACTGCCATCTGTATAATGTCTGGACTAATATCGAGCACCTCCTACTAATTTATGAACATGCAAAGTTTATCTCACCACCCGAGCCTCCATCTCGCAGGACCAACAAATCCTGAACCATTCTGTGCCATATTTTGGGATGAGGTTTACCTTTCTCAAGTTCTCCTATTTAAATAACTCATGTCTGTTGTTTAACTGATCAAAGCAATTTAAGGTGAATCCAATACTTCTCGAGGTCTACCCGGTGAAGGCCTCGTAGCGATACTAGAAGGTATGTTGGGGTGACATCCAAACCTTCCTTTCTTAAGATATTTACTTTTATTGGTGGCTAACTGATACGCCCAAAGTGTATTTACGCAAGTATACGTGCCGGATCAAGTAATATAATAGTGAGATAAGATCGTTCCCTCGGAGAAGTGAAAACCCTAACGCTTATGAGTATTAGCTAACTCTTTTCCTTAAATCCAAGTTAAGTAATTCGATTGGTTTGATGAAACTAAATCACGGAAAATTTAAAACTAATTTAAAATAAAAAAATACTTAAGTTATCTTTTATCAAATTTGAGAGAAAAGAATCTTGTATATCGCTTTCCTAGGTCTGTTGTGATATCTGCTAAATATACCGATGCATTATACTTGTTTTACTATCTTGCTCGATTAAAACTAGGAATCATAATCTCTCGATCCTTGAATTCCCATAACCTAGACTTCTCTAGTTATCTCTAACTTAGAAAAATACAAGGTAAATTAAACTGATCAAATCGCTCTTTCTAATAAAGTGATGGAATCTCTTCCTCTCTCTTTTATTATATCAAAGTTATGACGCAAACACACCGCTCCTCTCTCGAATCTCGCGGTGTAGTATAGAAGTAAAAGATTTAAATTAGATATCTATGCGACTCATCTCTCGAATCTCGCCGCATAAAATTAAGTATTTATCTTAATTAAATCATGATTCCTCTCTCGAATCTCACCACGAATTATTGAAGATAAACATTATTCAAATCTTTCGAAATAAGTCATAATATTGATAAAGATAGCAAACCAAGAAATCCTACGGAGAAATTATTAATTAAACATCACAACAAAACCCAGTACTAACAACATACAAGATAAGAAGGTTTAGTTCAAGATCCTTGAAATGTAAAACCAAATTGGAAAGATCTTACAAGACATTGTTCGAAATCTAGGTATTAGCGCAGGAATTCGTCCTCTTTATATGCCAAATCCGCTTAAATCTGTCTTCTCTTTCTTCTCTCAAAGCCCCCTCACTTTCTCTTTCTCTCTCTAGTTTAAAAGAGTAACCCGTCTGCCCTCTTACTAAACTGCCAAAAAGCCTATATTTCTCTCTGCACGCTACAGTACAGTCCTGAAAAGGTGCGTCCTTTCACCAATAAACTGCTGGCCCCACTTTACATAATTCAAAAATCTGTATGTTTGGTTCAACAACTTTAATTTAAACCGCCATGTTATGACCAGGTCATGACCAAGCTGCTGCAATCTGCCCAGCAATGTAATTCCAGCCTACAGTTGTCCGATCTTTCATGGATTTCTCACATTCCTGCACAAATATATTGCATGTTTGACGATAAAACTGTCCACACTTGCAGATATGATATTTATTAGTAAATTCATCGTTGTCATTCGTATATTTTCTCAATATTCACTAAAATAAAGGAGTTAATAACTTCTTTTTTTAGAAGTTATCACACCCCCACACTTAGGTCTTTGATAGTCCCTAGCAAACATTAACCAGTTCTGGCGAATAAATATGAAAACCTCTATTAGGACAAGGCAAAAATCATCTTCCTTACGTACACCAGCTTAGGCTTACTTCAGGATTTCAAATTAACTAAGGCAGATCTCTTAAAAGATATTTCAACCATTCACAATTCCGTTAGTTAGATAACAAGTGCAGCTCTCTCAATATTTCTAGTGTTGTGTGTGTGCTTCCTTAAAATTGTTCACTCTCAAACAACTTAACTCATTAAACATGCTCATATTTGGAAAGGGTAAGAAATTGCTGAGTCTTTGTTTTATACCACCACAAGAGTTTAGTAGTTCAATTTGATAAGAAATCATAAGGGCTTACAATATGAATGACTTTGGATTGGTGAAGACTTTATGAATGAATTTTGATAGAGAGCGGAATTTCCCTAGTTAAAATTCTTAATGACTCTCCATACTTTGAGGTCTATTTCTTAACCATCATCAATTTTTTTAGTCTATAGTTGGGATCATTCCAAGTAGGTGTACACACACTTAGGCCGCATATCACTATGTCATTATACTTTTGTTTTTTTTATGATTTTCTTTTACTTTATGATCATAGTTGGGATCATTCTAAGTAGGTGTACACACACTTAGGCCACATATCACTATGACATTGGACATTTGTTTTCTTTTCCTTCTTTTTATAAACCCCCAAAGTTGGAAAGTTACTAAGAAATAACTAGTAAAAGTATAGGGTATGATCAAATAGAATCAAAATGATAAAATTCAAGCTCAAAGAATGATGGATAATCAAAACAAATGTAGGCTTTGCGGTGTGAACTGATCCAAAGGTGACCCTATTCATTGTTATCAAGTAACTACATACACTCTATGTTTTAGCTTACAACATTGACTTAGTTCTTGCTCATCCTTCCACAATTATGTTAACAGGTTAATAAATTATTTTGTAGAGAGCAAATTCTTTAGAGAATCTAGTGCATAATTGAAATACTTAAGAGAGCTATAACTGCATCTTACTAACTTTAAATTCATTACTTGAAACCACTAAATTAATTAATCTGCCAATTAGTTTAAGACGAAATGACTTTAGTAAGCCGTCTGGTGGTAACAAAAATGAAGAACTTATCGAAAGGTGCCCTGAATAGAAATTTTATAAGTGAAAATAAACGGAGGATAACTGACGTCACCCCCACACTTAATCAGCTGCTAGACCCTAGCAGAGACCTCATTGAGAACGTAGTGAAACAAAAAGTCGTTGAAATTTTCAAATAAAACAGGAATCCAAAGAAGAAAATAAATGAAAATAGAATACTCCCCTGGAAATTTTTTGCAGATATGATGTTCCATTACATGGGGTGTACTTAGAGGTCATGACATTCTGATAAACAACGGCCAAAGCAATTATCTCATATAGATCACAAAATCAGGAGAGATCTACGGAATCCAATTGTATCATTGGAGGAAAGTCCAGCCAGCCCCGGACACGATTTCTACCAATCAAGCCTGGCTGTATAATATTTGTAAATACCTAAATTATCAGACATTACTTCTTACCATAAATAGTTGTAAACACCTAAAATAGGTGACCGTGTAAATCTATAAATAAAGAGAACATGTAAGAGGCAGATACAGCCAATAAAACTTTCATTCCAGACACTTAATCAGCATAAAAGCAGCATAAACTCCGCCAAAAATGAATAATATCATAGCAGCATATTAGAATAACAATCATAGTAGCATATTAGAAGTAGCATAATAGCATATTAGAGGTAGCAGTTATAGGAGCAGTCTTCAAAATAACACAAGAAAAAGAAAAAAAAACATTCATTGTCTGATTAAAACAAGAAATGAAAGGAACTAAACGTCATCCATGTCCTCATCCATGCCACCGATGTCACTAAGGTCGATCCGTGCGCCGTCCGAATAGAGCAAGTATCCTTGTTGATCAAATTTGGACTTGTATTTGTAAGTCGTCTTCACCGTATCTAAACCAGCATCCTCCATAAGTCTCGCTTGATTCCTCATAATAACATCACATTTCTCATTAATTAGTAGATTCATGAATCGCTGATAACTTTTCATGTATTCTTGGTCCTCTGTTACACTTATTAAATTGTCGATGATCTCCGATAAGTCAACCTTATCTGGCGCGGTGGAGGAGGAAGGAATGTTTGCTGCAAACTTCGGAAGTGGGTCAGTATTACCAGCAGGGGGTGGTGTGCTCTCATGAGTGTCCGAACTGTCCCTAATATTGCTGGTGATGACTACCTTTGTAATACGGTGTCCGACTTTTGTAATCAAGGTTTCTTTATCCCCGTACATACCGCTAGCACGGCAGAGTTCAGTAATAAGAGTGGGGAACCACAGCTGCAACCTATCCATAGCAAGGAGCCGCTTTTGTAGCTGATTTGAAATTATATTCCCAACATTGAAATGAATACCGTTTAATATACAGTAGATTAATAAGGCACGTTTCATAGAGACTCTTGTGGTGCTTTTGGTTGGGATTATACTAGTGTTTATGAACATAAGCCACACCTTGGCTTCCCTTTTTAAACAATTAGCCTTCAGATTTAAGCCCTCCGCTGAAACCCAGGCGGTGTCTACGTTATTACAAATTACCGCCTCAATAACAAACGGCGTAGTGGAAGCTTGTACACGCTGGAATTCTTCTTCGTTTGGAACTTCTATGTCAAATAAACGATTGATTTCAGTTCCTGAAAAATCGACCTGGTGCCCCCTTACATAAATTTTTCTGTGCTTAAGAGTTAAAGCATTGGCATAAAATTCATATATCCATGGTAAAACAGCCTCCTTCCGGGGGTGGCAAAATGACTCCCAACCAAAATATTTCATTCATGTAACATACTCTGAACTCCAGGCCCTTTTTTCGATTTCAAACTCACGCTCAAAAATGAAAGGCTTATCCTGTAATCCTTCGTATCGTAGTTTTGCCTCATCATTTATAAACCGAAAATCTTTACTTGAACCTGACACGGGTTTGTTCTTTGCTTTACGTTTAGACGACATTTTCTGACATGAAAAATTGATTCTATCATGAACCCTAGAAAAATTTTAAGACTTTATTACCTTATCTGGAGGAAGAAGAATTAGGAAGTGCTACCTAATCGAGGCCGAAGTCGAAGCTTTAATGCTGCGGATATGCTAAAAGGTGGTCGCCGCCTCCTTGCGAAGAGGATGCGAACTCAGGCACCGCCTCCTTGACGAGCAATTGCCACCTCCTTGTGAAGACGAATTGAAGCTTAGTCGCGCCGGAATCACCCGCGGCGCTCCCCGCAGAGAGGGTGCTAGGGGATCGCGGAATCTGAACCAGGGATCGGGAGGAGATAATGAAACCTAAACCAATTTCAAATTGCTGTAAGCTTTTAGCTTGGACCTGCGGTTTACTCTGGATCGACAAAATAAAGAGGTTGAACCAGTTGAGTATTCCCAGCGGTTGAGGAAATATGATCCCAGCGGTTGAGGTAATTTGATCCCAGCTGTTCGAATAATTTTTTTGCTTTGTTTTCTTAGTCAAAATGACAGAGATTAAAATGTCAGGACCTTAGTTATAACCTGGTCATGACAATTTAACGCAGTAATTTAACGGACCTTCCTTACGCATTTTAACCTTTCACATTTATAATTTACTACATAGTTTACTTATTTTAGTTGGGATGCCTCCTAATAAGCGTTTGATTTAACGTCTCGGCTGGACTAAGCCATTCTTAGACAGATAAATTTATCACCATCGCTTCCCGAGGCTCATTGTTATGGATGTAAGTTTTTAATCTTTGACCATTTACTTTAAAAATAGAACCGTCTTTGTCGTTACAAATTGAAATTACCCCAAAAGGATGGACTTCTTTAACTCGAAACGGACCGGACCACTTAGATTTCAATTTACCCAGAAATAATTTAAGGCGTGAATTATAAAGTAATACTAACTGATCCGAAATAAATGCTTTCTTCTCTATTCTAGTGTCATGCCATCTTTTTGTTCTTTCTTTATATAATTTTGCATTGTCATATGCATGAAATCGCATCTATCGAGTTCATTGAGATTAAGCAACCTATTCTTACTGGCTTCATTATAATCGAAATTTAATTTTCTCGTAGCCCAATAGGCTATATGTTCTAACTCGACAGGAAGGTGGCAAGATTTTCCATAGATCATCTTATACGGGGTCAGTCCTATGGGCGTCTTAACTGATGTTCTGTAAGCCCACAACGCATCATTCAATTTTTGTGACCAATCTTTCCTAGTAGCACTTACCATTTTCTCTAAAATAGATTTAATTTCCCTGTTGTAAACCTCAGCCAAACCATTAGTTTGGGGATGATATGCTAAAGCGATCTTATGCGTCACTCCGTACTTCCTTAGTAATGTTTTAAATTGTGAATTACAAAAGTGGCTTCCGCCATCACAAATAATTGCTCTAGGTGTACCGAATCTTGAAAAGATATTAGTTTGTAAAAATTTTAATACGACCTTGGCATCGTTCTTATTCGTAGCGATAGCTTCGACCCACTTTGACACGTAGTCGACTGCTAATAGAATATATAGGTTGCCATCTGAATTAACAAATGGTCCCATAAAATCAATCCCCCAAACATCAAAAATTTCAACCTCTAAAATGGTATTCATTGGCATGCTCGCTTTGGACTCAGGTTTCCCGTTCTTTGACATTTATCACAACTCTTCACGAATAAGTGGACATCCTTAAATAAAGTGGGCCAATAAAAACCTGCCTCCAGAACTTTTGCCGCAGTCCGGTCTCCCTTAAAATATCCTCCATAAGGTGATGAATAACACTTTTCTATGATACTAAGAACCTCTACTTCAGCAACACACCTCCGGATAATTTGATCCGAACAGATTTTATATAGGTATGGATCATCCCACAGGTAATATTTCACCTGCTGAAGGAACCTTTTCCTTTGTTGATAATCCATATCTCGATGTAATATATTACTAACTATGTAATTCACATAGTCAGCATACCATGGTATACTTCCCACAGTGACAGCTAATATCTGTTCATCCGGGAAATTTTCTCTTATCCCTACTTGTTGATTCTTCTCATCACTTTGTTCTAATCTCGATAAATGATCGGCTATTTAATTCTCCGCCCCTTTTCGGTCCTTGATTTCAATGTCAAATTCCTGAAGTAAGAGCACCCATCTAATCAGTCTAGGTTTAACGTCCTTCTTCTCCAACAGATACCGGATTGCCGAATGATCCGTATAAACTATCACTTTAGAATTTATTAAATAAGAACGGAACTTATCAAATACAAACATTACGGCTAAGAGTTCCTTCTCGGTTGTGGTGTAGTTTATTTGTGCATCAATAAGTCTTTTGCTAGCATAATATATAGTATGAAAAATTTTATCCCGAATTTGTCCTAGAACAACTCCTACGGCATAATCACTAGCATAACACATAAGAACAAAAGATGATGACCAATCCGGTGTTGTGATAATAGGTGAGGAAACTAACTTTTGTTTTAATGTGTCAAAAGCGTGCAAACCGTGGTCATCAAATATAAAGGGGGTATCTTTTTCTAACAAGTTACATAAAGGTTTTGATACTTTAGAGAAATCTTTAATAAACCTCCTATAGAACCCCGCATGGCCTAAAAAGCTATGAATGCCCTTGACATTCTTAGGAGGAGGAAGCTTTTCAATAACTTCTATTTTAGCCCGATCTACCTCCAAACCTTTTCTTGATACTTTAAGGCCTAAGACAATTCCCTCTCTCACCATGAAATGACACTTCTCCCAGTTTAGCACTAAATTTGTCTCAACACATCTTGTTAATACTTTCCTAAGAACTTCCAAACAACAATTAAATGACTTCCCAAACACAGAAAAATCATCCATAAACACCTCTATTCCTTCATCCATTAAATCAGTAAAAATAGATATCATGCACCTTTGAAAAGTGGCGGGTGCATTACATAATCCAAATGGCATTTTGCGAAATGCAAACGTACCATAAGGACATGTAAATGTAGTCTTTTCTTGATCGTCCGGAGCAACCATAATCTGATTATATCCGAAATACCCGTCTAAGAAACAAAAATAATCATTACCCGCCAACTTGTCAAGTACTTGATCAATAAAAGGTAGTGGAAAGTGATCCTTCCGAGTTGATTTATTTAGTTTCCTATAATCCATACATATTCTCCAACCGGTAACTGTCCTAGTTGGTATCAACTCGTTGTTACCATTTTTCACCACCGTAATTCCTCCCTTCTTCAGCACACATTGTACCGGACTTACCCATTTGCTATCTGAAATAGGGTAAATAATTCCTGCATCTAACCATTTTATTATTTCTTTCATAACTACTTCCTTCATGGGTGGACTAAGCCTACGTTGATGTTCAATTGACCCTTTAGCCTCATCTTCTAATATTATCTTATGCATACAAATTGAAGGGCTAATGCCACTAATGTCTGCTATAGTCCATCCGATGACCTTCTTAAATTCTTTCAAAACAAGAAGTAGTTTTTCTTCATCTTCAAATTTTAATGATGCATTAATTATTATCGGAAGAGTGCTTTCTTCTCCTAGAAAAGCATATTTAAGATGTTCCGAAAGAGGTTTCAAATTTAAAGTTGGAGGTTCAATAATTGAAGGTTTCAAAATTTTTGGTTCACTTGACCTAGTTATGGACTCAAAACTCCTAAAGATAGGCAATTTATAATGGGATTCTAAGACCTTCACACATTCATCTAATTCTAAATCATCATCCCACTCTTCATTTGTCAAAATTGTGAGAAGTCTTTGTTCTAGGTCATATTTATTACCCTTAATTAATTGATTTTTAATCTCCACTTCTTCAATAGAGTAACAATCTTCTTTTTCTTTTGGAAATTTCATAGCTTTTAGAATATTGAATGTTACTTCCTCTTCATTAACTCTCATTGTTAACTCCCCTTTTTGTACGTCAATTAAAGTTCTACCGGTTGCTAAAAATGGCCTCCCTAAGATTATGGGTACATCCTTATCCTCTTCCATGTCCAACACTACAAAATCGGCTGGAAACATAAATTTCTCCACCTTAACCAATACATCTTCAACTATTCCCTTAGGGAATGCTAAAGTCCTATCGGCTAATTGGAGAGTAAGAGTTATTGGAGCTATCTCTCCTAGACCTAACCTTGTATAAATAGATAAGGGAATTAAATTGATGCTTGCACCTAAATCACATAATGCTCTGCCGATAAATTTCACTCCAATGGAGCACGGTATGGTAAAACTGCCGGGGTCCTTAAGTTTTTGAGGCAATTTCTTTTGCAAAATTGCACTGCACTCTTCCGTTAATGCAACTATTTCTTTATCTAAAAATTTTCTTTTCTTCGATAAAATATCTTTCATAAACTTGACATAAATAGGCATTTGCTCTAATGCCTCGGTAAATGGAATATTAATTGTAAGTTTCTTAAAAATTTCCATATTTTTTTGAAATTGTTTGTCAAGTTTTGTTTTATTTAATCTAGATGGAAAAGGTGGAGGAGGATAAATAATTTCTTTCTTTGTATTATTTTGAGGATCTACTTCCACTTCCTCCGACTCCTTAACTTCTATAGACTCTTCTCTCCTAATCGTATTTTCTCTTGCCTCATCCTCCCTTAACTTCTCTAGCAATCCATCTCCACTTGAGATCTCTACCCCACTTCTTAATGCAATAGCTTTACAATGATTATTTGGCTCTTCTCTTGTTGGATTAAGTGTGGTGTCAGATGGTAGCGATCCTATTGTTCTTTGATTTAAAGCATTGACCAATTGGCCAATTGTGGATTCTAAATATCAGAGTGAAGACTCAATACCACCCATCCTAGAGTCATTCTTTTGAAACACCCCTACAATATACTCATCAGTCAATTTCCTATTATTGGTTTGTTGATTATGCATATGGGTTGGTATAGAATTAAGGTTTTTATTGAAACCTGGTGGTTGCATTGCATTTTGTGAATTTTTCCAAGATAAATTGGGATGATTTCGCCATTCTGGATTATAATGATTGCCGAAATTTGAAGGTCCTTGCCTTTGTTGGCCTCCAAGATAATGTACTTCTTCAGTTACTTGGTTTAATTGTTCCACTGTCATTGGCACACTTGTTGAAGGGGTAGATAGAGAATCTAACCTCTTATTTATTAAATTGAATTGAGTGGCCATTTGAGCTGCTAACGAAGTGATTTGATCTACTTGATGAATACCGGCTGGATGGTTATTTCCTTGCTTTCGAATTCTTGGTAATTGTTAGAAGTAAGATCTTCTAAAATTTCAAAAGCATCTTCTGGATATTTCTTTAATAAAGACCCTCCCGCGGCTCCGTCAACTAGGATCATCGTAGTGGTTTGTAACCCGTTATAAAAAATTGTGACTTGTTGGTGTTGGGCCATCCCATGATGTGGACACTTCCTAAGCATTTCTTTAAACCTTTCCCACGCTTCGTAAAGTGTTTTGCCATGATTTTGGACAAAAGTGGTGATGTCTCTAACCAACTTAGCTGTTTTAGAAGGTGGGAAATATTTATTCAGAAACTTCTCTTCCAATTGATCCCACGTAGTGATGGAACCAGGAGGTAGAGAGTTAAGCCAATCTTTAGCCCGACCCTCCAAAGAGAATGGGAATAACCTTAATTGAATAGCTTCATCCGAAGCCCCGTTTACCTTATACATATCACATATTTCTAAGAATGTTCTTAAATGAGCGTTTGCATTTTCATGATTAAGACCCCCAAACTTGTTATGTTGTACTAGTTGCATTGTGGTAGAGTCTATTTTAAAATTATTAGTAGCGATTGTGGGTCGCGCTATACTAAACTGCAAACCTCCTCTTAACGGTGCGTTATAGTCGCGACAAGTCATTCATGGTGCAGCGTTTTGAACATTATGACCATTGCGTTCGACTTGACCATTATGGTCCACCTGACCCCCATGATCATTTTCATTGCCTTGCTGATTATTATCCATCTCTTGATGAATAATAGTGCTTGCTCTAGCAGTTTGCCTATTCCGTCTACAAGTACGTTCGATTTCTAGATTCAAAGGTAATATTTCAATGTTACGGAATCGGGACATACACTAGACAAAAGTTCAAAGTGAAATAAAATAAAGACTTGGGCTCCGTTTGGGGGGACTTATTTTCATCGGTCAAGCGGTCACGACCGCATGTACCGGACCTTAATTAAGGTCCGGTTCATGCGGTCGTGACCGCTTGACCGGTGAAAATAAGTCCCCCCAAACGGAACCTTGGTATCTAATTACTAAGAGCTCACTAATATCGTAAGA
Source organism: Dactylorhiza incarnata (assembly GCA_033032865.1). Lineage (NCBI taxonomy): Eukaryota > Viridiplantae > Streptophyta > Magnoliopsida > Asparagales > Orchidaceae > Dactylorhiza > Dactylorhiza incarnata. The sequence continues at coordinate 13,796,663 of JAWHQI010000039.1, forward strand.
AATAAACCGTTAGATAGCCGCTTCCCCGGCAACGGCGCCAAAAACTTGATACGCCCAAAGTGTATATACGCAAGTATACGTGCTAGATCAATTAATATAATAGTGAGATAAGATCGTTCCCTCAGAGAAGTGAAAACTCTAACGCTTATGAGTATTAGCTAACTCTTTTCCTTAAATCCAAGTTAAGTAATTCGATTGGTTTGATGAAACTAAATCACAGAAAATTTAAAACTAATTTAAAATTAAAAATACTTAAGTTATCTTTTATCAAATTTGAGAGAAAAGAATCTTGTATATCGCTTTCCTAGGTCTGTTGTGATATCTGCTAAATATACCGATGCATTATACTTGTTTTACTATCTTGCTCGATTAAAAATAGGAATCATAATCTCTCGATCCTTGAATTCCCATAACCTAGACTTCTCTAGTTATCTCTAACTTAGAAAAATGCAAGGTAAATTAAACTGATAAATCGCTCTTGCTAATAAAGTGATGGAATCTCTTCCTCTCTCTTTTATTATATCAAAGTTATGACGCAAACACACCGCTCCTCTCTCGAATCTCGCGGTGTAGTATAGAAGTAAAAGATTTAAATTAGATATCTATGCGACTCATCTCTCGAATCTCGCCGCATAAAATTAAGTATTTATCTTAATTAAATCGTGATTCCTCTCTCGAATCTCACCACGAATTATTGAAGATAAACATTATTCAAATCTTTCGAAATAAGTCATAATATTGATAAAGATAGCAAACCAAGAAATCATACGGAGAAATTATAAATTAAACATCACAACAAAACCCAGTACTAACAACATACAAGATAAGAAGGTTTAGTTCATGATCCTTGAAATGTAAAACCAAATTGGAAAGATCTTACAATACATTTTTCGAAATCTAGGTATTAGCGCAGGAATTCGTCCTCTTTAGATGCCAAATCCGCTCAAATCTGTCTTCTCTTTCTTCTCTAAAAGCCCCCTCACTTTCTCTTTCTCTCTCTAGTTTAAAAGAGTAACCCGTCTGCCCTCTTACTAAACTGCCAAAAAGCCTATATTTCTCTCTGCACGCTACAGTACAGTCCTGAAAAGGTGCGTCCTTTCACCAATAAACTGTTGGCCCCACTTTACGTAATTCGAAAATCTGTATGTTTGGTTCAGCAACTTTAATTTAAACCGCCATGTTATGACCAGGTCATGACCAAGCTGCTGCAATCTGCCCAGCAATGTAATTCCAGCCTACAGTTGTCTGATCTTTCATGGATTTCTCACATTCCTGCACAAATATATTGCACGTTTGACGATAAAACTGTCCACACTTACAGATATGATATTTATTAGTCAATTCATCATTGTCTTTCATATATTTTCTCAATATTCACTAAAATAAAGGGGTTAATAACTTCTTTTTTTAGAAGTTATCACTACCCATTGCCAAGACCATTCCCATTGTTGCTCGTAAACTATCCTAAGATGACTTAGGATTCTTTTAGGGGAGTGATGACCTATCATCGTACACCAAGACTAGAACCCCTTTTTAATTATCGTATACACTATCATTTAGCACCATTTGGTTCCTTGCCTTAGGACTTCAAGCAGGAGTCCATGGCACCCCAAGTGCCACTAAATCAGTTATGTTTAACCCCTATGATCACCTCCAAGATCTACCCTTAAGCAAACGTTCCATTGAACGTTATCTGACCCTTTGACGTCTAATATGCGGTGCGTGGTGGAAACCCTTATGTATTTATCTACCAGTCCCAAAATTATAATAATGATGCACCATGATCATCTTATCATCATAAATTATCATCATAATTTTCCTAAGGTGGAAAGACCCCCAAATGTTTCTTTTATTCACCGTGCGAAATGATTCTAAATTAATATTCAACTATAGGACAAAAGTTCTCCAAAAATTCTACAACTTATAGGGATTGTTATAAATGATGTCTGACTTATGTGTTCCAAATTTTATTCAATTCATAGGTGTTATTGCTGGTCTAATCATTACATCAAGTTTTACTATTTGCACACCAGTGCTAGAATTGAACTAGTATGATCTCTATGATGTGAGCTTCATTATATCTTGGACAAATATTCTAAAATTCATACCATTGGTTCATCATGACAAAATTAATAAATTATCAGAAAGTAATAATATTCCTAATTAATTTGGCCATGAATAAAAATTCTTTAAATTCAGGACATACATCACTTTGCACATAAAGTATAAATTCCAAAAGTCTAAGTGTTCTAAATATTTTATCAGGAGCATATAGTAGTGAAATGTCATGATTGACTGAGTTTCATAATTTTCCATAATAATTATGAACACAGTTTCAGTACTTAAATATTAAGGTCAATTTGTCACATTACACAGTAAATACCGAGATAATTCATTCCAAAATTTTGGGAAATTACCATAGGTTAATACAGATCTAAAACTAGTATTGCCAAACTTTCAGAATTTGCCAAGTAATATTAACCATGAAAATTGCAATAGTACATAAGTGTGACAAATGAAATTTTTATAAATTTACAATATACATGACTTCCAAAAATCTTACTAAAATTTACAAAGATATATTTTAACATAAATCACCAAGTGACAAAAGATTGGATTTTTTCCAAGATATTAGGTCATGTTTATTTCATTTATACATTTAAGTGACATGATCAAATATAATCAAATAGCTAGGAATTTCAACTCCAAAATCTTAATAAATTTAACAGAGGTGTAATTTATCCTAAATCATCATGTGACAGAAATTTAGAATTTTCCTAAGCCATTTGGTCACTTTCATTTGATTAATTTAATTATGTGACATTATTACAATTAATTAAATGCCTAGGATTTTCCACTCCAAAAATCCTAAATTCTCTAGAGATGATACCCTTCATTATAATATGTGTATTGTCCAAACATCATTGGCATACATTAAGCCATTTGTGACAATTTCACAAAATACAAAATAGTGTTATATGCACACCACTTTCCCACACATTTCATTCACTTGTATGTGGAATATATCATCCTATAGAGGCCCAAATGACCAAAACATTTTACCTGTGACTATTTATGACTGAACTAACATGTCACCCAAAATTTGAGTCATTTTTAGTTGATCTAGCCACAAATATTTTAAAAATATGAAAAATCACATTTCTTACAAAACTATAGAAAAATGATACCCAAAAATTCTGATTTTTGTGCAGGTGGTGTGTACATGGTATATACTTGCATGGTCAGAGTATTAGGTCCAAGAAAACACTTATGTGAAATAAATTCACATTTTGGTGACTAGTCCCCCTTTAGGACACATCTCAGAAGAATGGCCCTACAGGTAGTTGTAGGTCACCAACTCTGGTGATTTAAAATCCTATGAAAATATACCTCAAGGGATACAATGTTTATCCCAGGCACATTTTCCTAAAACAGCTCTAAGCGGCCTAATTATTGAGTTCAATCTACTTAATAAAGTGTGACAGAAATATTTCTTTTATATTAATCCTGTCCTGCAAATAGCCATCAGCCCTGGGATAGACGTCCCAGATTTCGTCTCCTTCCTCTAGCCAAGGGACAAGATTGTCCCATTTTGCACTGACTTCTAAGGCTAATTCTCGGCCATCCAGCCACCACCACCTTCTCTGTTGAGGAGGTGGCGATCGTTTGGTGGCGAAATGTTGACCGGAAATCGCCTCTCTGGCGAACCGGAGCAGGAAGAAATTGCTCAGATTTTCTCACTATCTCACATGGATTGCAACTCAATTGAGCCCGATTTCTCTGCCTAAAGAGATAGAGAGCTTTCACAGAGGGAGAGGAGGAGAAATGTACCATAATTGGGGCTCGGCGATAGGTGTTCCGGCGGGTGGCCATGGTTTTTCTCCTCTCCGATGAGCATGCCCGATCCATTGAGTCTCCACCAAATGCTCTACTCTCAGAGTCTGGCTCAACCATTAGGGCCTTCTAAAGATGATGTAAGTATCTAAAGGAGGTGGTGATAGATGTATATGGATATTGGGAGCTTTGGGTTTCGGTCATGGCATGGATGGCATCCCCTTTGCTGTTGTGCGGTTGCCATCCCTTTATTGTAACTATTCATGACCTGACAGGTTTAGCTAGGTGCTTGGGCAGAGGATTGGAGAGTCATAGGGTCTGCATTCCTCAAAACTCTTCCTTGTCCTTGAGGATTTTAGGGGAAAATGCCATTTTTGCCCCCATGCAAATCTTCTCTCTCCAATTTAAAGAGCATATGGTGCTTATTAGCATGTGGTCTACTGGTTAGGCTTGGGTTGGCCTATGTTTGACTTTGGTCAAATTGGATGAATTGGTTGACCAATTCATGGGGATTTTGGGTCCAATGGATCCCTGATGGGGTTAGAAGGTTAGGGGTGAGGTCAATTTGACCAATTGAAGATCAATTGATCCTTGATTGGGTTGATTTGGGATATGTTGACCAAGAGTTGACTTTTGTCAAATCCATAAAATTGGGGGGAACCAATTAGTGATTATTAAGCTAATGATCTTCCTTAGTGATTATGAGGACATAGGTGAGGTCCATTTGAGTTATTGAAGGTCAATTAAGTCTAATTGTGTTGAATAGGGTTATGTTAACCTAAGTCTGACTTTGGTCAATTTGGCCTATTTGGTTGACCAATTGATGGGGCTTTTGGTCTGATGTGTCTCCATTAAGGTTAGGGACACAGTGGTGAGGTTGATTTGTACTTGTGAGTTCAATTTGGGCTAGTTTGACCTAAATTGCCTTATGTTCACTTGTAGGCAATATGTAAGTTCACCTTAACTCAATATATTCTAAGGTCATCTCCATGCCTCAACTCGCCATTCTCGCCACATGTCATGCCATAATACTATCATGGGATCTAGTAGGATTCAGGATGTTACAAATCCCAATAAATAAATAAAAAAATTTCATCCCTGAAATTTAAGTTTGGGTCTACGGGGTTCTATACGCAATGAAAATGATGAACTTTAGAGGTGTTTAGGTTGTACATGAGGCAAAAAGTCCCAGGTATTACTGCTGCATGAGGTCCATTAGTTCCCATGTGTGCTCTTCTCATCCATGATTGGACCACAACACCTTAATGAGGGGGACCTTCTTCCTTCGTAGGACCTGGACGGTTGTGTCATCGATACGGATTGGCTCTAAATGGACAGATCTATCGGATGTTATCGGGCCTGCTATAGACGTAACATGATGCTCCGCCCAAAGTAAGGCACTCCAAAGTGAGGAGACATGTAAGACATCGTGTAGGTTTGCCAACTCCTGTGGCACCTCCAGCCTATAAGCCAAGGGGTTGATCCGCTCTAGGATCGTATAAGGCCCCACAAATCGAGGGTTGAGCTTCTTCTGTCCTCGCGCTCGCGAGACACCATGCACAGGTCGTATCTTCAAGAAAACTCTGACATCAGCCTAGAATTCCACCTTCAGATGCCTCGAATCATAATACTTGGCATACCGGCTCTGAGCCTCCAACATCCGGTCACAGATCATCTGTACTAGTGCATATGTATCATCTATATACTTTGATCCAAGAGCCCTTGGATCCTCGTCCAGCACCCAAGATAGCGGTGTCCGACACTTTCTCTCATAAAAGGCCACATATGGTGCCATGCCAATGCTCGTCTAGTGGTTATTGTTGTAGGAAAACTCTATTGATGGTAAAAGCCTCTCCCACGGTTTCTCTCTATCTAGAATACACAAGCATAACAAGTCCTCTATCGTCTTGTTGGTGCGCTGTGTCTGGACATCAGTATGTGGATAGAGGGCGATGTTGAAGGTAAGCCAATACCCTAGGTATGACTGCACTTCCATCAACTCCCTCAAAGTGAACCGACCATCTCTATTCAAAACAATCACCCTGGGCACGCCGTGGTACCTGACGAACTGCTCCACGAATAATCTCACTAATACAACAACTTGAGCGTCCTTCCAAATTGGAATGAATCTGACCACCTTGGTCAATCTGTCCACTATGACCCAGATGGAATAGTGCCCGTAGTGGGATTGAGGTAGTCCGTGCACAAAGTCCATGGCAATGTCCTCGAACTTCTACTCCGGGACTGGCAACTGTTGGAACATGCTTTCCGCATCTCTTGGTTTAACAATAACAAATCCTATTGTATTTGATCATACTTGCATTGTGTTTATAGTGTGCAGGATCATCAACATTCAATCCCCAAAGGAGTGGAAAAAAGAAAGACGTTGAAGCGACATCAGGTGATTCTCTATTGATACCGCGACGCGGTAACACTACCGCTGGTGCTAGCAAATCGACGAAATGTGAGGCCGTTCGACGAAATGAAAACAGCATTCGACGAAATATGAGGTCGTTCGACGAAGATGCATTCGACGAAAAAGAGAGGTGCTCTACCACGGAGTGTTAGCACTACTGCTGGCGCTAGCATAAATGGAAACAATTGACGGGAAGGAAATAGTGGAGAAAAAGGAATGATTGGCGGGATGCATATTTTGCATGCTCTGCCGTGGCGCGACATGTCTACTGCCCGGCGGTAGCTTTTGGAATCCTCCCGTCTGCATGTGATTGAGGAGCAAATATGGAAGGAGATATTAGCTGAAGGAAGGTTATCTCGCTATCGCGGAGCGTTAGCATTACCGCGGCGTGCTAGGCGGAGCTCAAAGTTTGGCGCTCAATAGTTTCCTAAACTGCCACGATCCATGTGCTTGATCATTGCCTAATGTGGCTACCGCGGGGCGGTAGTACTACCGCAGGCGACAGCGGCTGATTCTATTTAATGACGCGCGCTTCCTCCATTGTTGCTTGCTGACAGAGAACGAATTGAAGCCATATATTTAGAGCATTCGTGAGAGCCTTCTCCAAGCAGCCCGAAGAACTCCGTCAATGTTCTTGAACACAAAGAACTTGAATACCGATCTGATCGCATCTACATCAACATCAAGTTCTTCTTTTGAGGGAGTTTTTAGTTGGTGTTTTGTTTCAGTTTCTAATTATAACCTTTATATCTTTTGTTCGGTAGAGGAATTCGCCACACGGCGACTAGGGCCTTGCGGGGACTAGGGGAAATTCGCGTCGCGTTGGCGACTAGGTCTAGGGTGTAGATCTAGGGAGTGCTAGAGGCCTTTCCGGTGAGGGAAGGGCTAGAGCGACTTGAGGCCATATTTGGGGAGAGATAGGCTAAAGCCAACCGGTCCTTGCGAGAAGGGTAGGTATAGAAAACCAAAAGAGTTTTCATTGGTCGCCTCTTTCCAAGCGTCATTGGGAAAAGTTTTTGTAATCATATTTATTTCAATTTAATGTTAATGAAAATATGTTTGTTTCTTCATCTCTGATTCGTGCTCTATGATTTTCATTGTTCTAACCTAAAAGTATTTTCACTGTCGCTAATGTCGCACGGTAAATCTACCGCTGGCGGTAGCAACAGAGAATTAAATTTTCTAAGTAATCTCGAAAATCTTAAAACCCTTATTCACCCCCCCCCCCCCCCTAAGGGCGCCTACAGATCCAACAAGTGGTATCAGAGCCAGGTTATTCCAATTCGGTCTAACAACTGGGAATAATGGCACTCCGTGACCTCGCTTTCTATGAGGGGCAGGGAATAAGTAGACCTCCGCTGTTTACCGGAACTAATTATAATTACTGGAGAACGCGTATGCGTTGTTTTTTGATAAACTTAGATCTAAATGTATGGGCATGTGTTGAAACTCCATACACTTCTCCTACATATATTGTTGGAGAAGTAACCATGGAAAAACCTAGGGATAGATGGGATGATGTAGATAAGGCTAGGTGTAAGAATAATGTGAAAGCAATGAATGATTTGTTCTGTGCTCTTGATAGGACTGAATTTAATAGAGTAAGTGCTTGTGAAACTGCTTATGATATTTGGAACTTATTAAAAATAACGCATGAAGGTACCTCGCAGGTCAAAGACTCAAAACTATTCCAACTGGAATCTGAATTCGAGAGGTTCAGGATGGATCCGGATGAGGACATTGACGTCTTGTACACTCGATTCACCAAGATCGTCAATGCCTCAAAAATTCTTGGAAAAACTTTTTCAAACGGCGACTTGGTGAGAAAGCTTCTTCGATCACTCCCACCAAAGTTCAATCCAAAGGTGACGGCGATTTCCGAATCATATGATCTTAGGCGGCTCCAAATTGAGCCTCATTGGGAACCTCAAAACCCATGAGGTAGAACTCAAGATTCAAGAAGAAGAGTACAATAAGGAGCCAAAGAAGAAATCCTTGGCACTGAAGTCAAGAAAAGAAGATGACGATGAGGAAGATGACGAGGAGAGTCTCTTTGTGAAGAACTTCACTAAGTTCATGAAGAATCCGGAAAGGAGGAACACCTTCCGAAAATTTTTCCGAAAGGGCTCCTTATCCAAAAGAGAGAAGAAGGAGAAGTCTAGCGACGACGACGAAGAGCGGCCACCTCCCGAGTGCTTCCACTGTAGGAAAACCGGGCATATTAGAAGTCAATGCCCAAAATTCTTAAAGGAGCAAAAAGAAAAATGGCTTAAAGGAAAGGAGAAGAAGAAGGTCTTAAAAGCTACAACATGGGATGACTCTTCCTCCAGGTGCTCAAGTAAATCAAGCTCAAGCGATGATGATGATGAGGCAAACTTGTGCCTTATGGGGAAAAGCAATGAATCAACCGACGACGAGTGCAGTGTCCAAAGCGACACTGAGGTTATCCCTTCTAACTATGATGATCTTTATTCTGAATACTTAAAAACTTGTAAATCTTTTGGCAAAAATTTAAAAGATCTTGATCTACTTAAAACTGAAAATAAAATCCTTTTAAAACAAAATCAAAAATTAAATAAGGAAGTAATAGCCTTGGGAAAGGAGATTAAGTCTTGCCAAAAGAATGATGATCTTTTGGCAAGGACTAGCAAAACTTGAAATTGATCTTTCTAACGCTCTCTCCAATATCGAATCACTCTTGAAACAAAAGAGAGACTTAGAAAGAAATTTGAAACTCTCACTTTCTAATGTTGAAAATGAAAAGAAAAATTTTGCTAACAGATGCGGAAATTTAGTTAGTGAAAATTTTGCATTAGAAGCCCAAATCCATGACCTTAACTTAGCCATAGAAAAATTTGGTGTTGGCTAGAAAAGTCTTGATATGATTTTGGCCAACCAAAGGTATGGTAGTGCAAAAACTGGGCTAGGTTATGTCTCTGCTAACTACCGCCCGACGGTAACAGTTAACGCTGGCAGTAGTAACAGAACTCATAATTCATGTAATAATCATAAATCTAGAATTTTTTCTGCTGATTCCCCATCCTCCAGCAAGAGTCCACAACAAAAACTGAAAAAGGTCACAACCCCTTTTGTGTTATGTGCCAAGTGTCATCACTTCGGGCATACCTTGGACTCTTGCAGGATGAAGGGTCGATGTACTGTCAAGCAAATCTGGGTGCCTAAGGTTTCCACCTATTCTATGAGAGGAACCACTTGGGTATCCGGATCTTTGCTCTCATCTTCTTGATAGTTATGTTGGCAAGCTAAGGAAAGGAAGACATGTGGTACTTGGACCCTGGGTGCTCCAAACACATGACGGGAGAAAAAGCAAAATTCCTTAGCCTCACTAAGAAGAAAGGAGGAATGGTGACATTTGGGGACAATGGAAAGGGAAGGATTTTAGGCACCGGTACTGTGGGTAACAATTCTCTCTCTTACTAATGACTTATATGTAGAAGGTTTGAAACATAACTTGATTTCTATTAGTAAACTTTGCGATAAAGGTCTAAATATCTTATTTGAGTCTTCTACTGATTTATGTAAAATTATAGATCCTAAAACCAATAGTATTGTACTCACTGCACCACGAATTCACAATGTGTATCTAATTGCCTTTCATGATTTATCACGTGCGTCACTCAAATGTCTTATATCAAAAATGAAGAACTTGAATTATGACATAGGCGTCTCGGTCACTCTAGCACCAAGTTAATCTTAAAACTGTCAAATAATAAACTCATTAAAGGTTTGCCTATGCTAAATGGAAATCTATCTTCCTTATGCTCTATGCTAAAGAAAAATTTTCAAAATCTCAAAAAAATAACTGTGTGTTGTATTTCGCGCTAGCTCGAGGCTTTGATTTTCTATCTTTTTAAAACTTCCAAAAATCAACAAAAATATGTATTTCTACATGTCCTACTTATTTTTTGCTTTATTGCATTTCCTTAATTTTAGAAAAATTAAAATACAAATTTACAAAAGCCAAAATTACAAAAACAAATTTTTTTTTTTGAGTATTTGTTTTTTTTGTGCAAATAAAAACAAAATCAAATACAAAAATATAAAATCATTTTTATATAAAAAAAACTGTAAGGACTCTATTGTAAATATCAAGCATGATTTCTTCTATCATTTAAGACCTTCTACAATGTTGTGATTCATATTTTCAAACTACTTTGAACATTGTCTTTATCATGCTTTGGTACTTCTAAACTCATGTGCATAAATTATATTATAAAAGTTGTGTAGAACCAAGCTTAGCATGCCTCTAAGTATGAGTAAATGTTTTATGTTTGATAATGATATTTATTCACTCACTTAGTTTGGCATTGTCTACATATGTTTTTAATCTAAGAATGCTTGTGTATGTTTTGTAATAGTACAATGAATTAAAATTGCATAAGTATCTTACCTACACTACCTTTATTTGCACTTTTAAAAGTTAAGAAAAGTGGTTATGTTTTCATAAATTATATTGGTTTGCAAAACAAGTGTATTCGGAGAACTTTGTACAAAACAAAAATAAATAAAATAAAGTGACATAGATAACTCCACCAAGCACTACTTGAACTCCTGATAAGTCTTAATAAGCGTTGTGAGGTTGAGCACCTTTGAAAGAATAGTAAAGTGTCTTGTGCAAATCTTATCTTTCTTTCAAAAAATAAACCACTTACTCTTAGGTACACCGGATCACTAGTTTCAATATTAAAATAAAATAAAATATGTGATCCCCCAAGCACTACATTGCACCCTGATAAGTCTTAATGAGTATTGTGTGTGCAAAGCACCTTGGTAGTTGTACATCTTTTTGTCTGTTGAAGTGTGTGGAAGTAAAATTATTTGTGTTTTATTGTGCTCTTTACTTTACATATTTCTTGTATTTTTGATTAAAACATTTGTTTACTCTATTCAAAATACACTTATGTGCACATCATTATCTTTCATAACACTTCTTCTCATGAGTATTGGATTCTAATGCTAATTCTATACTACTCTTTCTTTATGAAATGCACCAGATAACCTAGCATGCTCTCTACAATGTTTTGTATGTTTTGAATTTGTGAATTAATATAATGTTGTAGTAATTTCTTTTTGAAAACATTATTTCATGCTTGGTTACTTTATTGTCAAAATTAAAGATTTTAAATGCAAAATGATTTACAAAAACATCTTCATTGTTGAAATTTAGCTCATATATCTTCTTATGAATCGTCATGTTTATAAAAAGATGTTTTCTTGTATTTCTATAAGTCTTCTGCATCATAACCATATATTTTTACATTGCGCTTTCATGCTTATATCAAGTCTTAAATATCAAAATTCCTTTTTCAACAAATGGTAGACTTTCTTGGTAGAAGTTATATTGGTTATTCTAACACACATATCACTTTTATGCTAAAAACTCTGATCTATTTCAATGAAAAATTTTATGCTAAAAACACTCCTCCAACATGTGAAATATTGCTTATAAAAACATCCTCTTATTATTGAATTTCAAATCATTTTTTAATTGCTAAAAGGATGTATTCTTTATTCCAAAATGTTAATTCTTTCGCAATAACTATGATTCATTAATGGATTTCAAAATAGCTATGTGAATTGTTTGTTTAAAAATTTCAAATAAAAAAATTAACAAACCCATAAGCTATGAACTCATCATTAGATTCAAACGCTAAATGTTTCCAATCATTATTATCCCATGATTACATATCTCACCATAGAGGGGGCGTAGGGTTGTAGATATTAGATTACCTGACCTCTAAGTCATGTCTTGTCCTTAACCGGGGAGGGTTCCAGTGGGGCCTTGCGAGGCACTGGGGGGAAAGAGTGCTAGGTTGAGTTTTGTTTAGTGTTTGCATATGGGACTAACACCCCAACCAACGGCATGTATGCAGCTCCTCATGCCCATCCGTCACTTAGTACGGGGCTAGGGTGTAGACATATTGTCTGGGTAGATTGGTTACTTGGAAATCATTACCTTTTTATGCTTAAAACTATTATAAAGCAAAATCCTTCGTGTTTTCGAATTGCACACCATCTATTTTTCTCTACTAGAAACTCCACATTCTTTTTGCTATGCTTTAGATTCCCATAATGATGGTTTCTTCTACAACTGGTGCACACTGCTTTCCACCTCTCTACTACTTATTCGATCGATCATGAATATCTCTTTTTCAACAAGTGTGTTATCTTGAATTATCACTGCTCTTTCACTCCTACACTTTTTTTCTCTTCCCTACGTATTATCTCGTCCTCATGCTCATGTCTTCTCTACTCAAAAAAACATTACACGCCTTCACTTTTGGCTTTCTCTCCACCCTCTTTTGATGATACCAAAAGGGGGAGAATAAATTTGAAAGAAATTCACATATATGGGGAGTAGATTCAAAGGAAGTTCCGTGGTAGGGGGAGAACTCATTTAGGGGGAGATTTCATTTAGGGGGAGCATTTGAACAGGCCTAATTTTCATGCTATCCGTATTAGTTCATATTATAAACACAAATTCCTATCACTTGAATTATTTCTTTCTAAGGGGATTTATTATTATCAAAAGGGGGAGTTTGTTGGAACATGTTTTCCGCATCTCTTGGTTTGACAATATCAAATCCTATTGGATTTGATCATAATTGCATTGTGTTTATAGTGTGCAGGATCTTCATCATTCAATCCCCTAAGGAGTGGGAAAAAGAAAGATGTCGAAGCGACATCGAGATGATTCTCTGTTGATAACGCGGCGCGGTAACACTACCGCTGGCGCTAGAAAATCAACGAAACATGAGGCCGTTCGACAAAATTGAGTTCGACGAAATGAAAACAGCGTTAGACGAAATGTGAGGCCATTTGACAAAGATGCGTTTGACAAAAAAGAGATGTGCTCTACCGCGGAGCGTTAGCACTACCGCTAGCGCTAACATAAATGGAAACAATTGACGGGAAGGAAACAGTGGAGAAAAAGGAATGATTGGCGGGATGTATATTTAGCATGCTCTACCGCGGCGCGGCATGTCTACCGCCCGGCGGTAGCTTTTGGAATCCTCCCGTCTGCATGTGATTGAGGAGTAAATATGGAAAGAGATATTGTCTGAATGAAGGTTATCTCGCTTTCGCGGAGTGTTAGCGTTACCGCGGCGCGCTAGGCGGAGCTGAAAGTTTGGCGCTCAACAGTTGCCTAAACTGCCACGATCTGCGTGCTGATCATTGCCTAATGTGGCTACCATGGGGCGGTAGTACTACCGCAGGCGGTAGCGGCTGATTCTATTTAAATATGTGTGCTTCCTCCATTATTGCTTGCTGACATAGAATGAATTGAAGCCATATATTCAGAGCATTCATGAGAGCCTTCTCCAAGCACCCCGAAGAACTCTGTCAATGTTCGTGAACGCAAAGAACTTGATGACTGATCTGATCGCATCTACATGGACATCAAGTTCTTCTTTTGAGGGAGTTTTTAGTTTGTGTTTTGTTTCAGTTTCTAATTATAGCCTTTATATCTTTTGTTCAGTAGAGGAATTCACCACATTGCGACTAGGGCCTTGCGGGGACTAGGGGAAATTTGTCTCGCGTTGGCGACTAGGTCTAGGGTGTAGATCTAGGGCGTGCTCGAGGCCTTTCCGGTGAGGGAAGGGCTAGAGTGGCTTGAGGTCATATCTGGGGAGAGATAGGCTAAAGCCAACCGGTCCTTGGGAGAAGGGTCGGTATAGAAAACCAAAAGAGTTTTCATTGGTCGCCTCTTTCCAAGCATCATTGGGAAAGTTTTTGTAATCATATTTATTTCAATTTAATGTTAATGAAAATATGTTTGTTTCTTCATCTCTGATTCGTGCTCTATGATTTTCATTGTTCTAACCTAAAAGTATCTTCACTGTCGCTAACGCCGAGCGGTAACTCTACCACTGGCGGTAACAACAAAGAATTAATTTCTCTAAATAATCTCGAAAATCTTAAAACCCTTATTCACCCCCCACCCCTCCTCTAAGGGCACCTACAGATCCAACAACAATGACTGTAGTAAACCTCCAAGTCTCTTGCACTCATCCTTCACACACTGGCAGGTCTCACAGTAAACCTCCAAGATATGATCTCCCTCTTCATTCTGGGCCAGTACATAGCCTTGCGCGGGTCTACCATCATTTTGGTGATCTCAGCGTGCACTGAATACCGCGTGCAGTGTACCTCCCTAAGTATGTCCTCTCAGATCCTACCTCCTGCGGGTATATAGATGAGGCACGGAAATCAACGAGGTCATCCCACAATGAGTAATCTCCTGAATTGCCCCTTCTACGGCTCTGAGTATCAGCCCCAGTGCTGCATCCTGCCTTTATAGTGTCCTGATACGGTCTTGAATGTCACAGGTAATGCTCAAGGTGGCTAAGTACTCCTCATAGACCTCAGGCTCAGCCCTGGACAACAATGTAATCTTCATATCCACTAGCATCCTCACCAGCTCCATAACCATCACTCGGGACTCCGGTCCAGATGTGTCGGCTCTCCAGCTCAAGGCATTTGCCACCGTGTTCGCCTTCCCCGGGTGATAGTGCATGGTGTAGTCATAATCACATAAGAACTCTAACCACCTCCACTGTCATAGGTCTAGGTCCTATTGGGTATTTATGTACTTGAGGTTCTTATGATCTGAAAAGATCTCACAATGAACCCTATAAAGGTAATGCCTCCAAATCTTCAAGGCGAAGATCACAACCCCAAGCTCTAAATCATGTACTGGGTAGTTCTGCTCGTGCTTCTTCAGTTGTCTCGATGCATACGCGATGACATGACTGTGCTGCATCATTACTGCACCCATACTGTGGTAAGATGTGTCGATGTAGATGTGGAATCCTTCCCTCCCAGATGGTAGAGCAAGGATTGGAACTGAGGTGAGCCTGTCCTTCAGCTCCTAGAATGCTGCCTCGCACTATGCTGTCCAGGCAAATGTAGCATCCTTCTTCGTCAAGGACGTAAGATGGAGCATTACCTTCGAGAATCCTAACACGAATTTGCGGTAATAACCCACTAATCCGAGAAAGTTATGGACATCTGGCACCGACTTCAGCTGTGGGCACTCCCTAAATGCCTGCACCTTGGCCGAGTCTACTTCCAACCTGGCTCCGTTGATAGTGTGCCCAAAGAATGCTACCTCCTACAGCCAGAATTATAACTTAGAGAACTTAGCATACATCTGGTGCTCCCTCAGCTTGCCCAACACCAATGTCAAGTGATGGGTATGATCCTCCCTAGTCCTAGAGTAGATCAAAATATCGTCGATGAAAACTATGATGAAGATGTCCAAGTAGGCTTTGAAGACAAGATTCATTAGACTCATGAATGCGGAAGGAGCATTCATGAGCCTGAAAGGCATCACTGTGAACTCATATAATCCATAGTGTGAGCAAAATGTCGTCTTCGGTATATCCTCCTCCTGGATCCTCAGCTGGTGATACCCTGATCTCAAGTCGAGCTTGGAGAACCAATGGGCTCCCTGAAGTTGGTCAACTAGCCCATTGATCCTCGATAGTGGGTAAGTATTCTGCACCGTCAGTCGGTTCAGCTCCCGATAGTTGATGCAGAGTCAGAGCGACCCATCCTTCTTCTTCACAAATAGCATCGGGGATCCCCATAGTAATGAGCTCGGTCTAACAAATGCTGACTCTACTAGCTCCTAGAGTTGCATGCAGAATTTAACCAGCTCCTTTGGTGCCATCTTGTATGGTGACTGAGACACAGGCCTAGATCCATGTACCAACTGAATCTGAAAGTCCACATCTTCGCATGGGGGTAGTCCGGGTAACTTCTCCAGAAATACATCAGAAAAGTCCTGAACCATCGGAATATCGATAATGGCGTCCTCTGCCTTCACCATCCCAAAGCAGACCAAGTAGGGATTTAACAGCCTGAATAGCTGATAATAAATGACGGGAGACAGGTCTAATACCTTTGATCACCACCTCAGAGTATTCATGCCTCAGCATGATCTTCTTTGTCGAGCAGTCGAACCTGGCATGGTTCCAGTGTAGCCAATTCATGCCCAGGATTAAATCAAATCTGGCATGTTCAGAAGTGTCGTCGGTGCCTCAAATGACTTTCCCCCAATCTCCAGCTCCATATTGCACTTGGCGCACGACACTATCACTAACCAATCTGGAATTCACACCTTCTTGTGGATGCCTTCAAAGTGATAAACTCAGTCCAAATCATCTACAAATTCCTCCGAGATGAACGAGTGTGCGGCACCCATGTCGAATAAGGTGTTTGAGGATTTTCTTAGACAAACACTGTACCTGGGTGGTTTTTATTGTTCGGGTTATAAGTCTCAATATAAATTAATGTTTTTGCAAGGTACTAAGTAATTATAATGAAAGCACTAAAGTACCTGTGATGACCTCTTCGGGGTTCCTTTCTTGAGCTAAATCCAGAGCATACACATGTTCCGACCTTTGGCCTCTACCTTAATGTCTCCGACCCTAATCTCATCCTCAGCCTCAGCCCTGCTACGTTGGAGCTAGATAGGCTGGTGGAGGGGAGGGAGGAGGTCGATAGAATAGCTGGGGGAAATTGACTTTAATAAGCCCTGACAGGTGGCATCTGAAGCATACCACTGGACGGAATCCTCTATCATCGTGCCTCAGTGGCTCCTGAATCCGCACTGGTGGACGGAATAACATTGCAGGAGGATGCTGCTCATACCTGAAGTTAGGATGAGGATGTCCTCCGCCTCTCTTGTGTCTCATAATCCTGCCCTGATGCGGTCCCCTGCTGCTCTCCCCAAAGTGCATCCCATCCACTGGTCTCTCCCCTGCTATATACCACCAGATCATCTATCTCCAGCTTTTTCATTGTTTCTATGATCTTGGCAAAGCTGTCACCAGCCACGAACAGTAGTGCATGCCTCAATGGATCTCTAAGTCACTGGTAAAACCTCTTAGCATAACCTCTGTCATCCAGGGTGTGTATTCCTGCAAATCTAGCCAGATGGTAGAACTCCCTCTGGTACTCTAGCACAGACCGACTCCCCTGTCTGAGGTTCCAGAACCTTCCTCACTACAAGAAAACAGACTTTTGGCCAGGGCAAATTGCCCTGGCAAAAAGTCCAAAACCGTGGCTAAAGAGTTTTTGCCACGGTCTAGCCACGGGAAAAATTTGAGGCTAAAGGTCGCATGGAGAAATATTTGTACCCACGGATTAGCCGTTGCAAATAGTATTAGCCACGCAAAAAAATGTCGTGGTTAATACCTGGACTTTTAGCCACGATTTTCCCCTGGCAAAAAAATCTAAAAAACAGTTAAAATTAACTATCTGCCACGGCTTGGAGCCGTGGCAAATAATCTGCTTATTGACCACGGTTTAAAATCGTGGCTAATAATAAATTAGATAATTTTTAAAAAACTATTTGCCACGGTTTCAAACCATGGCAAATAATAAATTATATATATTTTAAAAAACCATAACGAGATAAATTAATATAAACACATGCCCGCAAGCATCAACTTAAATCTTGTGCAAGATTTCTATTTTGTTATATAAGTTATAACAATAAAATTCATCATTTGAGCCAATTTCATCACGAAAAATTGCTCACAAAAATAAGTAATGAGGGCATGCGTTTATATATGACAGAAGGAATTAAATAAAGCAGAAGAAATTAAATAAAGCATGAATCTGATATAAATGTAGGTGAACAATGCAACAGCTACAAAGAAAGCAGAAACTGAAACAAAACATCCAAAACAACGCCTGCTTGGAATAATAAAACATCAATTGTTTGATTTAATCTGTTGAAATCAAAATGATCAAAATTTAAAATATATATAAATCTACAGATAATAGTAAAAACTAATATCCGAGCTCAAACGATCATCAGTACTGCGAAATCCTCCAAACCCGGATGAGACAATCAGTATACCCGACATACAACATGTTTCTGTCGAAGCTCCAGGCCAAGCTTGTAGATTGTAGCAGCTGCATGTCCCAAAAACAAAAAAAGCTAATTAAACATGGGAATTTATGGTCAAAACAATAATCAAACTATAACAAAACAAGACTACGTCGACGCATTTTTAGGCTTTCCGCGGCGCTTTTTAAACGCCGCTAAATCTCCGCGAATGTGATCACCTTCATAGAACTCTGCAACGCTTTTTTAAAAATGCCGCGAATACAAGTAGGCATTCGCAGCGCTTTTAAAAAAAACACCACCAAACTCTGAGGCATTTTGTAAGAAAAAAAAAATAAATCTGAGATTTCTTCTCCTGTTGGGCAACATTCCAGCAACTCAAAACTAAAAAACAATTATGGCCAATCTATTGAAGAGTAATGCAAGCCATTGAAGCTTCGTATTTACCTATCAAATCAATCTATTAAAGAATATACATGGACCATGCTAGAATTTGTTCCTTAGATCGATTATAAAAAGCACTAATTATTATGCAAGAAGATGAAGGTATAATTGAATCAGCACTCCAAGAAAATGAAGCTGGGCGCAACTTATCCTGCAAGAAAAAGACAGGTCTAATAAAAGTGATGATGTAATCACTAGGTCATGTAATATTTAAATGCATGTTGTAAACTGGATGTATCGCTATAAATACCCAGGAACTGAAGCAGGAATGTAATGTTGTTACTTATCTCAATAAAGATCTGGAACACCCACTTTCTCTCAATTCCCTAACCAACTTAAAGTTCTGATTTTCAATAGTGGTATCAGAGCAGTGTTCGATTCCGTTCGGAATATCATTAGATTCATTCCATGGCAAGCTCATCATCTATATGTTCAATCTCTCATGCATCAATACCAATCTTTAATGGCGAGCTATATGAGTATTGGAGTATCAAGATGAAAACTATGTTTGATTCACAGGATTTACTTTATATTGTCGAAGCTGGATTTCAACAAGTAACTCCAGAAAAAGGGAGAATTGAAGCCAAGCAGTGAGCAAAGAGTTAAGAATGCTCAAGCTCTTCTACTCATACAATCCATTGTTGCTAATGACATTTTTCCTCGAATAATGGGTGCAAAAACAGCTAAGGATTCATGGGATATATTGGAGCAAGAGTTTAAAGGAACTAAAAAGGTTATCTCTATCAAAATTCAAACCTTGTGGCGAAATTTGATAGCATACGCATGAGAGATGATGAAAACGTAACAGCTTATCATGCTCGGGTTACCAATATAGTAAATCAAATTCGTAACCTTGGAAAAGTGATAGATGAGCAATATATTGTAACCCTCTTCCAAAGTCCTTTAACCATATAATAGCAGCAATAGAAGAATCAAAGGACCTTGAAACTCTCATAGTTACTGAATTAATGGGATCTTTACAATCTCATGAGGGTAGGATGCTTCAAGATTCTCTTCCCAGTCTAGAACAGGCATTTCAAACAAAGATGACGATGAACAGAGGGAAAAAATATTGACAATAGAAGCCAAAATAATAATAAAAATGTTTGTGAATAAGCAACAACAGTATCAACTCAAAGGAAAGGAACAATTCCAGCCACCGATTCATTGTGTTTTATGCAAGAAAACCAATCATATTGCTGCTGACTGCTTTCATAAGTGCAAAAGGTGTAAGAAGCCCACACACTTTAATAAAGACTGCTGGTTCAGCAAAAGACAGAGGCTCATTTTGCTGAAAACCCAAAGCTGAAGAACTCTTCTTTACTTCTAGCACAATTAAGGCATCATCTCATGATACAACCCAATATTGGTATATTGACAGTGCCTGTTCCAGTCATTTGTGCAGTAATAAAGAAGATTTTGTGACACTAGATGAAACACAAAAATCTATGGTTACTTAGGGGATGGAAATGCACAAGCCATTGAGGGAAAAGGTACCATGTAGGTAACCACCCAACAAGGAGTAAAGAAGTATATTGCAGATGTTCAATGGGTGCCTAAACTTACACAAAATCTTCTAAGTGTGGGGCAGTTAGTTGAAAAAGGTTTTAAAGTCCATTTTTTCAGAAAATAAGTGCACCATAACTGAAGCAAATTCTGATTCAGTTGTTGCGTCAGCTTTTATGGTAAAAAATCGAACCTTCTCTATGGATTTAAGGGTTAATTGTCATAGTGCCATCTCCCATGATAGGAGTTGCAGTAGCCCATCTGTTCTATGGCATCATCGGCTTGGGCACTTGAATTGGGAAGCTATGAAAGTAATGAAGAAGCAAGGTATGGTAACTGGAATGCCAGATATGCAAATAAACAAAACCTTTTGTGAAAATTATGCTTTAGGAAAGGCACATATACAATCGTTTTCAAAACATACTTCTTGGAGATCAACTCACACACTTGAATTACTTCATGTAGTTTCGAATAGGCCCGGATAAGATGCTTATCAACAAACATCTTGTTACTATCCAACGTCCTGTTAGGCAACCTGCATTAATAAGCTTGTATATAACATGAATATAATGGATGGAAACAATAATATCGGTAATGAGAAAATAATTTGAGGATGATTATTCCCATACAACATGCCAATAGTAGTAGTTAAGATGCCTCCAAAATAATCTCGGTCCCAAGTTTGAGTCATGAAAACAACCACCTTACAAATGCAAGGATAAGAGTATAATACTACATAATGCTATCATTGCATAGACATAGCATTGGTAGAAGCTACATGCTCTGGGCATGCCATATGTCTGATGGTTCATTACCTTTAGATGTTAAAAATGCTTAGAATATGGTTGAAAGTAAAACCCTTAATAATCTTAAGAGTTGCGCCAAGGAAATATTGGGAGAAATCGACATCATAAAAAATATTTGACAGTTGTTTGTATGTAATTCCAATAGCTCTATGTATGCATCCAAGACTTTTGTAAGAATGTTAAACATCCAGGAGTTTAAATGCTTTCAAAAGAAATTCAATATCTATTGAGACTTTATTTTCATACTGATTAATTTACATATTTCATTATAAATAAATATATACCTGTATGCCAACCATATGTGCATGCCTTTTGTATACAACCCACGAGCATGTTCATCCTTGCAATACTGATGTTACTTAGAACTATTAACAACCTTTTGTGATAATCAACAACAACAACACCACCCGAATGAATGCCATGTCGATCTCCTTCATATCCATGCAAAAATCCATTTTGGAAATGACCATCTTCTTTATTTGAACTAGCTTGAGATAATTTTGTTCCAATTTGTTCAAGATAATCAACAACAAGATAAGATTTACAAGTAAATATTGCCAATATACAAATAAAAGTTAATCACATTTGTTATCACAGCTGCTTAAATGAATAATATAAAACTACTTAATTGAATTTAATTAACATACTCATCAAATTAACTTGCTTAACTAGAACATGGATCTGACACATTAACTTGACAAATGATTACTGTAGAAGTTCTATGAAAAAACCCATAGACAGACCCTCTTCTCTCATGCAAAATCTGGTTTGGGAAGCTATTTTATGTGTTCTGAATCTTCAATAGAATGCAAGACTACAGAAATTAGTTCAATTCAAAGCATAAAAATGAAATCTGTTGTGCATACATAGGTTCCATCGCCATACACAGGTTCAAGTGAGGAGAAGGTCGGGACTGGAAGCTCATCATGGTCCATTGCCTGAAAGCGAAAACCTAGCCCACAAATAGAGCACCGCAAAAATAAAAATAAAAAGGCACGTATAAAACTTTTGAGTATGGGACTATGTGATCGTATTCAAAATAGAGGCATCACTGAAAATTGATGAATCTCTTGCAGATGACATTGCCGATCGAACCGTGCCGCCACCGGTCAGGGTGGCGGTCGGGCATAATGTCCACCGCTTGCCAGCAATGAGCTTTGTCCTTGGGGTTGAAGCTCCACAACTGAACCTTCCTCCCCTCTCAAACGATCTCCAGAGGGAGATGGCGTTAGAGAAGTCTCTCCAAGCACCATAGCATCTCAATCTCACACTTTCAAAGTCGAGACACTTGTCACATTAGTGAGATGTCGACGTCGGCAAAAGTGCCAGGTACGAGAGTGTCGGGTGTGCAATCGAGAGGGGAGACGGACGCAGAGGAGGGAATGGAATCTGGGCGAGATCGGAAATGAGGAGGGAAGAAGAACCTTAGCATGCGTCTGCACTCAGCCACCAAGAATGGGGAAATAGGAAAAAAATCATAAGTTGTGGCTAATACTTAAGTATTAGCCATGCTTTTTGCATGTCATGGCTAATACTTAAGTATTAGACATGCTTTTTATTTGACGTGGCTAATACTTAGGTATTAGCCACGCTTTTTGCTTGTCGTGGCTAATACTAGTATATTAGCCACAGTTTTGCATTCGTGGCTAATACTAGTGTATTAGCCACGGTTTTTGAACCCTGGTACAAAAATGTGTAGCTAAAAATTATTTTTTTAGTGGTGCCTTCAACTCGTCCTTGTCTGTAACCGTCACAAAGTGCTCCAGGAAAATGGCACTGAATTCCTCCCAAGTAATTTGTGTCCACTCTCAGTCCGCGTAAGTGGAATCCATTAAAGACTTCCACCACCTCTTGGCGTGGGCATCTAATGCAGTAGTTGCCAAGGAGACTGCCATTCTGACCGGGCAGTAGATGCTTGGGAGCATCACCTGTATGGTATCTAACCACTCCTCAATCTTGACTGCATTCTCTATCCTATGGTACATCAAAGGGAACAGACTTTTGAATGCACTCAACCGGTTGGATCCCTTATTCAGCTGAGAGGCTGGGACTGTGGTGCTTTAAAGGCCTCCAGAATGGCTTTCAATGTCTAACCTAGCTCCGACTGCTGGAAGGGAGTAGCAGCTGGAGGGAAAGGGGTGATGTCTCGTGGGTCGGTACTCCTCGGGGGCTACACAAATGTAAGGAATCATTATTAGAATTGGCCTAACTCATTGCTTAAATAGACTATATACGTGATTTCACACTTGGGCACACCATTCCTTCCGCTGCATAGTTTGTCCGCAAATTAATGCTTGGGCGGGGCGACCTAGTGTTTTGTGGACTTCTTTCTCTTATGACCATTTTTCAAGTGATACCAGTTTGAAAGTGTTGGAGCATGCGTTTCGCACTCCTCCGGTTTGATAATAATAAAGTCCCATTTGTATTTGATTCTATTTTCATTAATGGTGTGCAGATAACAGGTATGAGATGTTCACATTGCTGCTGGAGCTAAAATTGAATGTGGGAAAATTTCACTGTCGGAAAATTCCGATAGCCACTGTCGCCCAGGCGACAGCAGAGAAGTTACAACTACTTCCCTCCAGGGCAGATCGACGACCGGCAGTTTTGCACTGTCGGAAATCCGACAGCGATGTCGCCCAGGCGACAGCTCAGAGGTTACAACAACTGCCCACGACTCCACCCACGACCGGCAGTTTTGCGCTGTCGGAAATCTGACAGCGATGTCACCCAGGCAAAAGCTCGACGGTTATAGCAACTGCCCACGACTCCACCCACGATGGCACTCCAGCGGCAGTTTAGCGCTGTCGGAAAATTCCGACAGTCACTGTCGCCCAGGCGACAATGAATTTCTATAAATTGGTTCCTTTGGTTCGTGCATTCCAAGCTTTTGAGAATTCCAGTCCCTTCCTGAGTGCATACGAACCAGAGAGCTCCAGAACCTCCTCAACTCCCATTTGTGCAAAGAAGGATTGAAGATTGAAGACGAGATCGGGCACGCTTCTACATCATCAATCATCTCGAGGCTTCAACAATCCGTTCAGAGATCTGATTTTCTAGGGAGTTGTTCTTTTCATATTATATTCTCATTCACATACTTTTCATTTTGTATTGGTAGAGAAATCGTCGTCTTGCGTGCGGCGTCTAAGTCCTTGCGCAGCTTAAGGGAAAATTGCTTCCTTGTGCGGAGCGTCCAAGTCCTTGCGTGGCTTGGTGGGAAATCGTGGCCTTGTGTGCTACGTCTAGATCTTGGGAAGATCTAGAGGATAGGCTTGGGCTTGGTCTTGGGAGAGACAAGCGATAGCCTTCCGATCCTTGGGAGAAGGATTGGTAAACCAAATCTGTAGAATTTTTTTCTATTAATATAATTGTGCCTTGATCTTAAGCATTGTTAAGATCATTTTTATTGTACTCAAATTTCATGATTAATATAATTATGTCCTTTTCTTTAATTACATATTTGGTGGCATAATCTTTATCTTAGAAATTTGTGTTTTGGTTTAATACTAAAATTGCATTGGTTTGAAAGTATTTAGAAGTAATTTTTTAGTAAAGTAAAATCTCTTTAAAAATTACTAAGTAAAAATTAATTTTTAAGACACACCCTTATTCACCCCCCCCCCCCCCCCCCCCCCCTCTAAGGGCGCTATACGATCCAACAAGTGGTATCAGAGACAGGTTACTCCAAAATGGTTTTACCACCGAGAGTAATGGCGCACAACGATCATGCGTTCGTTGAGGGGCAAGGCATAAGTAGACCACCTTTATTCACGGGCACAGACTATAATTATTGGAAAACACGTATGCGTTGTTTTCTAATTGCACTAGATATAGAAGTCTGGAATATGGTAGAATCTAGTTACACTTCTCCAACAGTTGTTGTAGGAGATGTAACTATGGATAAGCCCAAAGAAAAGTGGGATGACAATGATAAATTAAGATGTAAGAACAATGCAAAAGCCATGAATGCTTTATTTTGCGCACTAGATCGCACTGAATTTAATAGAGTTTGTGCTTGTAATTCTGCATTTGAAATTTGGAATTTGTTAGAAATCACTCATGAAGGTACTTCGCAGGTAAAAGATTCAAAGCTATTTCAACTGGAGTCTGAATTTGAAAGGTTCAAAATGGAGGTAAATGAAGAGATTGATACGATGTACACACGATTCACAAAAATCGTGAACGACTCAAAGGTGCTAGGAAAGGTGTTCTCAAATGGAGATTTAGTAAGGAAAATCTTAAGATCACTTCCCCCGAAGTTCAATCCTAAAGTGACTGCAATTTCCGAGTCACATAATCTTAAGACCTTACAATTGGAGAGCCTCATTGGGAACTTGAAAACTCATGAAGTTGAATTGAAAATTCAACAATAAGAGTATATGGAGCCAAGGAAGAAGGGATTGGCTCTAAGATCAAAGAAGGAAGAAACTAGTGATTATGAGGAGGATGAAGAAGATGAGGAAAGTTTATTTGTTAAAAAATTTAGAAAATTTATGAAAAATCCGGAGAGAAGGAATTCGTTTAAGAAGTATTTTAAAAAGGAGACCTTTAGGAAGAAAAAAGGAAAGGAAGGCGATGAGGAGGAAGAGAGACCGCCACCGGAGTGCTATCACTGCAAGAAGTTAGGACACATTCGAAGCAAGTGTCCAAAGTACTTGAAAGAACTTAAAGAAAAGAAGCACAAAGGGTCGAAGAAGGTGTTGAAGGCGGAAACCTGGGATGATACTACTTCTGAGGATGCAAGCAGTTCCGACTCAAGTAAAGAAGAGGAGGCAAACATATGCTTAATGGGAAAGAGCGTCATATCTGATGACGAATGCAGTGTCCAAAGCGACACTGAGGTAACTCCTCCAACCTATGATGAATTGTTTTCTGAATTTTTAAAGACTTGCAAATTTTTTGAAAAAAGCTTAAAAGACAATGATCTTCTTAAATCTGAAAATGACATTTTACTTAAGGAAAACAAAAAATTGTTAAGGGAAATTAAGACTATTGGAAAAAGAGATATTTCTTGCCAAGAGTGTGATCACTCTTTGGGAAAAATTAAAGAACTTGAAGAATCTCTTTCCAAATCTCATTCTACAATAAAAGTTCTTACTAAAAAGAATGAGATTTTAGAGAGAGATCTGAAATCTTCAATTTCCATAGTCCATGAGGGAAAGAAATCTTTTGAACGGAGATGCATAAATCTAGTATCCGAGAATACAAAAATGAGAAACCAGATTCATGACTTAATACTAGCCATGAAAAAATTTGGAATGGGCCGAAGATCACTGGATATGATCTTAGGATACCAAAGCCATGGATCTGGAAGGTTTGGGCTCGGATACACATCTGGAAGCTGTCGCCCGGCGACAACCACTGTCGCCGGCGACTGTGAAAAGTCCAGAAAATTCACTTTTAAGAATTCTAAAATTAATGAACTGATAAATACTGCATCCTCATCCAGTAAAAGTCCAAAAAAGTTATACTCCTCTAAATACATTACATGTGCCAAATGCAATAGATTTGGTCACACTACGGACTCTTGCTGGAAGGAAGGAAAAACTAAAATTAAACAAATATGGGTGCCTAAGGCTTCTACCTATGCTATGGGTGGAACCACTTGGGTAACCAGATCTTTACTCACCTCTTCTTTCTAGGTATGTTGCCAGGCTAAGGACAAAGAAGACGTGTGGTACTTGGACTCGGGTTGTTCAAAGCACATGACGGGCAATAAAGAGAAGTTCCTTAGCCTGGAGATGAAGAAAGGAGGAGTTGTTACATTCGGTGACAATGGAAAAGGAAAAATCATCGGCATCAGTGTTGTGGGTAATGAAAATTTTTCAATTTCAAATGTTTTATTTGTAGAAGGATTAAAGCATAATTTGATTTCCATTAGTCAATTATGTGATAAGGGTTTAAATGTTTTATTTGAATCTTCTACAAATTTGTGCAAAATTATTAATTCCAAAACAAATGAAATTGTTTTTACCGCACCTAGATGTCATAATATATATATGATTAAATTTCTTGATTTTTCAAATTCTACTTTGAAATGTTTTCTATCAAAAAATGATGAATTAGATTTATGGCATAGGCGACTTGGACATGCTAGTGCCAAGTTAATTTCAAAACTTTCAAAAGATAAATTAATTAAAGGTTTACCTTTGCTAAATGGAAATTTATCTTCTTCACTATGTGTGCCTTGCCAAAAAGGAAAATTTTCAAAATCATCTTTCAAAAGTAAAAACATTATTTCTACCACTAGGCCACTTCAATTAATACATATGGACTTATTTGGGCCAATTGGAATTTCTATCTTAGGAGGTAGAAAATACACATTTGTTTTGATTGATGATTATTCTCGTTTTTGTTGGACTTTATTTCTAACCTCCAAATCTGAAGCATTTTCAGAATTTTCAAAATTATGTTTGCGCATTCAAAATGAATTGGAGTTAAAAATTAAACGCATACGATCGGATCATGGAGGAGAATTTGAAAATGAAAAGTTTATTTCTTTTTGTACGGAGTTAGGAATTAAACATGAATTTTCCGCTCCACGCACACCACAGCAAAATGGTGTAGTGGAAAGGAAAAATAGAACTCTTCGAGAGTTAGCCCGTACGATGTTATCTGAATTTAAATTACCAAAATCTTTTTGGGCTGAAGCGGTTAGCACGGCATGTTATGTAATTAATAGAGTAATGCTTCGCCCTATTTTAAAATTAACTCCTTATGAATTAATATTTAGTAAACAACCAAATGTTTCTTATTTCAAAGTTTTTGGTTGTAAATGTTTTATTTTGAATTCTAAAGATTCCTTAGGAAAACTTGATGAAAAATGTGATGAAGGTATTTTTATTGGCTATTCTTCAACTAGTAAAGCTTATAGAATTTTTAATAAAAGAACAAAAATAGTTGAAGAATCTATTCATGTTAGGTTTGATGAGTTTGCTTCATGTGTAGAAAAGAAAATTACAGGAAAAGATGATGAACTCCTTCCCACGGTGGAGAATGATGAAGAAGAACTTGGAGAAAAAGAAGAAGAAAAAGAAGAAGAAAGAGAAGGAGAAAGAGAAGAAGAAAGAGAAGAAGAAAGAGAAGAATATGTGCCTCCAAGTGAATTGAGATTTTCAAAGGATCATCCAAAGGAGCTTATAATTGGAGATCCGCAAAAAGGGGTTAGTACTCGTTCATCGCTACAAGTTTTATTTTCAAACCTTTGCTTTGTTTCTGAAATAGAACCAAAAGATGTTTTCACGGCTTTAAATGATGAATTTTGGTTTTTAGCTATGAATGAAGAACTTAATCAATTTGAACGTAATAAGGTTTGGAATCTTGTAGAACGACCCAAAAATTGTCCTGTAGTTGGTGTTAAGTGGATTTTTAAAAATAAAATGGATAATGAATCTAGAATTGTTAGAAATAAAGCCAGATTAGTTGCAAAAGGTTATGCACAAATTGAAGGGGTAGATTTTGATGAAACTTTTGCACCCGTAGCAAGATTAGAAGCGGTTAGAATATTTCTTGCATTTGCTTGTTTTAAAAGATTTAAATTATATCAAATGGATGTCAAAACCGCATTTTTAAACGGGTATATAAAAGAAGAGGTTTATGTAGAACAACCCCCTGGCTTTATAAATGAGAAATATCCAAATTATGTTTATAAATTAGATAAAGCGCTTTATGGATTAAAACAAGCGCCTCGTGCTTGGTATGATCGATTAACTCAATATTTGTTAAAGCACGATTATAAAATAGGAAGTGCTGATTCTACTCTCTTCATTAAGCAAATTGATCATGATTTAGTTATTTTACAAATTTATGTTGATGATATTATTTTTGGAGCCACTAATGAAGAGTTGTGTAATGAAGTAGTTCAAATTATGAAAAATGAATTTGAAATGAGCATGGTTGGAGAACTTTCATATTTTCTAGGTTTTCAAATTACACAAAAACATGATGGTATTTTTATATGTCAAACCAAATATATTCATGATATGTTAAAAAGATTTGGATTTGAAAATCTTAAGCATGCAAACACTCCTAATGAGTACTTCACTAAAATTAGGAAAAGATGAAAGTGGTGTTTCAATTGAACAAACCCTTTATAGAAGTATGATAGGGTCTTTATTGTATTTAACCGCATCTAGACCTGATATTATGTTTGCGGTTTGTTTATGTGCTAGATTTCAAGCTAATCCTAAAGAGTCACATTTAAAAGCGGTGAAACGTATCTTTAGATATCTCATAGGCACATCAAAATTAGGTTTATGGTATCCTCATAATGATTCTTTTATTTTACATGGTTTTTCGGATTCGGATTATGCGGGATGTTCCTTAGATAGGAAAAGCACTAGTGGCACTTGTCACTTTATCGGCCCTTCACTTATTTCATGGTCGAGTAGGAAATAGAATTATGTTGCCCTCTCTACTACCGAGGCCGAATATATTGCACTAGGTAGTTGTTGTGCCCAAGCTCTTTGGATGTCACAAACATTAGACGATTTTGGCATGCAACAAAGTAGTGTAGAATTAAAGTGTGACAATAAAAGTGCTATAGACTTAACTAACAATCCCGTATTACATTCTAGATCTAAGCATATAGATGTCCGACATCATTTTATAAGGGATCATATTAAGAAGGGTAATATAAAAATCAACTTTATAGGCACGGAAAATCAAATAGCGGATATATTCACTAAGCCGTTACCGGATTCCCGTTTTTCTATGCTTAGGCTAGAATTGGGAATTCTAGACATTTCACAATGAATATATAACTATTTAAAGCCTATAAAATTAAAAAAATATTCACAAAACCTAAACAATTTAAAAAGCAAAAGCCTAAATTTTAAAAATCAAACAATAGAAATTCAAAAGAGTTAACAAAATTCAAACATCATTAATATTACATCAATATTGTTCAAATTAAAACAGTAGAGAACAACATAAGGATCAAATTCATAGAAATCTGCAGAAGTTCACTGTCGCCCAGGCGACAGTGGATGTCGGAAATTTCCGACATCTCCCAGCAGCAGCAACCTGAAGAAACTACTCTGAATCTTCATAACCAGCCCCGCTGCTCTCTGGACAATCTTCTGGAGGTCCTTGTCTCACGGCTTTACCACGGCGAGTCCGCCTCACCGATTCGCGTGGCAGTTCTTCGTCCGGAACTTGCCATTCGGCCTCTTCCTCCGGAGTTGGCTTTAACTTCAGACCTTTGACGAGAAACTTCATAAATTTCTGCATTCGACTACGGTCCTTCTTCACTTCCCTCTTGTGATCCTCTAGTGAATCACGTAAATCATCAATGGACTCTCATAGTGATCCTGCCCTAGGCAATGGCGGCTCTCTAATCTCAATCCCCGGATGGGCTTTTCTCTGCGGCTTCTTCACTTTCATTGAACCCGTATAATATATCTCTGGATAACAATCATCCAAATAAGAACCTTGCACTATCCATCTGTACTTCTTATAGAGTACTCGCTGAATTACCGCCCCCATTGGCAGCGTATGAACCTTCACCCATCTTGGATGCTTTAATCTATACGCATACCTAATCTGGGAGAGTATGAAGTCCGCCACATCAAAAAGCTCATCCTCCATAATGTAGTATGTAAAGAGGGTCAACTGAGCCGTAATACTTCTTGTATATCCACTCTTCAACATCACTGAATTCCTTAATATATCTTGAACTAAAAAGGCATCCAGAGTGAGTGATGTAACTTTAGTGGTAAGAGTCTTCTTTTGATTCCCATGTAAACTCATGTTTACAAGGGTCCAATCTCTATCCTTTCGATAATTCTCCACTATATCAGGCATATTTTCACTCATCACTAGTCCGTATTCCTCTCTTAGATCAACATGTGTTATTTCCACATGTTGACCTTGGATCCTTGATCTCACTCCTCCATCCAATTCAGTGAAATTTCGGTCTTCCAAATGGTTATAAAATTCACGAATGAAAAAAGAAGAAAACCCCTCTGGTGAGATTATTGAGAGAATACTTGCATTCGCAAGCCGATCATAGATATGATCATGCTTCGGCGAATCAAATTCAATATATTTCGCAACTCCAACAATAGCATTCTCCACCCCAGGAAAAACTTGATATGAACTATGTGCATCTTCCGAAGTACTCCTTCGAGCTTTGGAACTGGAAGCCATTCTGCAAATAACAAAAAAAATTTAGATTACACATGTGTTATGCACTGGAACACTGTCGCCCAGGCGACAGTGACTGTCGGAAATTTCCGACAGCTCTCCTAGTGAACTTCTCTCGAAAATTTTTACATACACTTCCAGATCTACTCAAAATCAATATTATTTCAACATCAAGTTTACAAAAATATATATATATGTGTTTTTCAAATCAAAATATTCTCCAAATCCATTACTATTCATCATCTTCAACCTTCTTCACTAAACTAGATCTACAAAAATCCTTTAGAGAATGAACAAATAGAAACCTTCAACCACAAGAATCAAACAATCATAACATTTTTAACAAAGATCCAACAAGATGCACTTGTTTTAAACTAGATCAAAAAAAAATTTTTAAAAAAAACAACCTACACCATTCATCAAAAATTAAAATGAAAACGACATTTTCCTTCTTCTCTACTATCAAAATCACAAATCCCTAAAAAATTTTGAGTTAAAAACACCAAAATCAAAAATCCATACCTTAGATCTAGGGATGTCGCCGACTTCCGATAGCCTTCCTCTCGTTTTTAACTCCAGGAAATGACGCACAATAGGGTTTGACTCAGTCCCCAGCCCTATTTATATTTTTGGCTGTCGCCCAGGCGACAGTGACTGTCGGAAATTTCTGACAGCTCCCATTTTGACAAAACTTCAATTTTGGGTCCCTTTGATGATTTACAATAGTTATATGTCATTATTAATGCTTCACCTCATGACTTGATGACAAACCATGAGCTATTTATTTAAAAAAAATGACTTACATGTTTATATGATTTCATTTCCAAGCTATCATCGTATTGACACTTCTACTTAGTTGTTTAGACCATTGGAAATTGTTTTCGCATGCCTCTAAGTATGAGAAATTATTTATCTATCATAATGAACTATCACGTTCACTTCTTTTGATCAATACATATGTCTACTTCTTTAATATATACATGGATCATATTTGCTTTAACATAATAAAATAGCACTTCTTAAATACAACTTTCACCCTTGATTTGTTAGCACATCAAAATTACACTATCTTTTGCGATTCAAGTGAATTCGGAGATCCTTGGTCAATTACAAAAAAAAAATATCAATATATCAAAATTAAGATATCACATCTGTGATCAAAAATTTAAAATAAAGACAAGGATACTCCACCAAGCACTACTTACCCTCCTGATAAGTCTTAATGAGCATTGTGAGGTTAAGCACCTTGGACAGAATTGTAAAGTGTCTTGTGCAAAAGAAAAATGGTTTTCTAATCATCTTGTGCTATATCTTCAAAGTCAAAGTTGACTTTATATGCTTTTATTATGTTCTACATTTCCATGATCATGTAAATTAAATAACTTCATATGTTTGATCTAAGTATCACATGTACACATCATTATGTTATATAAATATTCATCTCATGAGAATTGGACCGAAAATATTCCATAATTCTATACACTATTGTGTCTTTCTATGATACTTTCAAATGATCTTCCTCATGTTTAAGTTATTTTGTTTCATTACTTCATATGGTTATACAGTCACTTCATGAGTTTATTCATACTATGGCATATTCCTATTATTTTATGGACTTCAATCATTTCCACAAAAAAGTGCTTCCGCTTACTCTTTCTTTCTATATCCTATATCCATTCCCTTAAGAACTACTCTTTTCTCTAATATTAACTTTTGCTAATATCAAAAGGGGGAGAATTAAAAGTATAAAAAGAACAATCACAAATCTATTACACCTAAATATTCCACCTACACAATACATCATATATTTAGGGGGAGCATATCTTTAGGGGGAGCATTCATTTAGGGGGAGCTTTCATCTAGAGGTAGATTATTTATTTTTAAGAAAAATATATCATGTTATTTTTGTGCACACACCAAAGGTTAACATCAACAATCTAAATAGACATGATTTCTTT
The DNA here is from genome assembly GCA_033032865.1 of Dactylorhiza incarnata. Lineage (NCBI taxonomy): Eukaryota > Viridiplantae > Streptophyta > Magnoliopsida > Asparagales > Orchidaceae > Dactylorhiza > Dactylorhiza incarnata. The sequence goes on from JAWHQI010000039.1 coordinate 13,829,657, forward strand.
TTATACGGATTTGTTATTATCAAAAGGGGGAGATTGTTGGAGCATGCATTTCGCACTCCTACGGTTTGATAATAACAAAGTCCCATTTGTATTTGATTCTATTTTCATTAATGGTGTGCAGATAAAGGTATGAGATGTTCACATTGCTGCTGGAGCTAAAATTGAATGTGAGAAAATTTCACTGTCGGAAAATTCCGACAGCCACTATCGCCCAGGCGACAGTAGAGAAGTTACAACTACTTCCCTCCACGGCAGATCGACGACCGACAGTTTTGCGCTGTCGGAAATCCGACAGCGATGTCGCCCAGGCGACAGCTCGGAGGTTACAACAACTGCCCACGACTCCACCCACGACCGGCAGTTTTGCGTTGTCGGAAATCCGACAGCGATGTCGCCCAGGCGACAGCTCGACGGTTACAGCAACTGCCCACGACTCCACCCACGACGGCACTCCAGCGGCAGTTTAGCGCTGTCGGAAAATTCCGAGAGTCACTGTCGCCCAGGCGACAGTGAATTTCTATAAATTGGTTCCTTTGGTTCGTGCATTCCAAGCTTTTGAGAATTCCAGTCCCTTCCTGAGTGCATACGAACCAGAGAGCTCCAGAACCTCCTCAACTCCCATTTGTGCAAAGAAGGATTGACGATTGAAGACGAGATCGGGCGCGCTTCTACATCATCAATCATCTCGAGGCTTCAACAATCCGTTCAGAGATCTGATTTTCTAGGGAGTTGTTCTTTTCATATTATATTCTCATTCACATACTTTTCATTTTGTATTGGTAGATAAATCGTCGTCTTGCGTGCGGCGTCTGGTTCTTGCGCGGCTTAAGGGAAAATCGCTTCCTTGTGCGGAGCATCCAAGTCCTTGCGTGGCTTGGTGGGAAATCGTGGCCTTGTGTGCTACGTCTAGATCTTGGGAAGATCTAGAGGATAGGCTTGGGCTTGGTCTTGGGAGAGACAAGCGATAGCCTTCCGATCCTTGGGAGAAGGATTGGTAAACCAAAATTGTAGATTTTTTTTTATTAATATAGTTGTGCCTTGATCTTAAGCATTGTTAAGATCATTTTTATTGTACTCAAATTTCATGATTAATATAATTATGTCCTTTTCTTTAATTACATATTTGGTGGCATAATCTTTATCTTAGAAATTTGTGTTTTGGTTTAATACTAAAATTGCATTGGTTTGAAAGTATTTAGAAGTAATTTTTTAGTAAAGTAAAATCTCTTTAAAAATTACTAAGTAAAAATTAATTTTTAAGACACACCCTTATTCACCCCCCCCCCCCCCCCTCTAAGGGCGCTATACGATCCAACAGAAAGATCCCCCTCCTCCTTACCAGAGAGTTCCCGGATCTTATGCTCAGAACTATCGCCTTACGATAACACCAACTTACGGGTTAGTTATTGATGCTCGACGTCGATCCTACCGGCTAGTTCGATCATATCACAGGCCAAATTGCGAGGAAAGAAGTAATTGCAAAAAAAGATAAGTACACAATCACATGTATATATATATAAAGCAAATAGTCCACAACTAGTATGAACAAAATAGTGCAAGGGCTTATGCCCGGTACATATCCAAAAGAAAAATAGAAATACACACTCCCTCTCTTTATCACTACTCTATGAGAAAGTTAATCAAAGTCTCTTAATAACCTGTCGCCGAGTGGTAGTAGTAATGAGTGTCAACTGCTCCTCAAGTCCTGTCGTACTACTGCTCCACCTCCTTAATCTTTTGGTGTTTCTGCTACATCCAACCATTAGTCAAAAGACTAAGCCATTTTGTCCTCACCTACCCCACCATTCCTAGGTACCATGCGGGAGAACGAAGTAGAGGATAAGGGGTAAATTAAAAGCAGGTGACATAGAACTAAGCTAGCAGTATATATGATTAAGTGAGCAGTAAGAAATAGTAAGTAAAGTAGTAAATAAGTAAGTGCGGCTCACTACTATCTTATCATCAAGAGTACCTTAACTTATATGAATGCCCATAGAAACTTATAAGTTAAGATTTTCGGAATTATAACTTATCATATAAGATATCCCATACAAATGTATATGATAAGGGTCTGCAAGTGTATATGCCTATAGAATGTTTGTATGTTATGCTATGTTCATACAGTGCAACTCACCCACACAACTTAGCGCACACAGAACTTTTTGTTCCCACTTTACGAAGGCAGCAAGCCTCTCAGATACTTCCATCGTCACTATGGAAATAGTGGATCAGGCACTCCACTCCTAGGTGGGTATGCACATTACCAGAACTAGACCTTATGTACGTCATTGTACACATCCTAGGTGCACTTCTGTGAGCTCTCGCGTACTCTTGCTGGCAACCCACCAGTCTTTTATGGTTGGGTGTGAGTTATTAGGGATTGTCCTCCAGACCGTTATAAAACAACCTACTGGCCCTCTAACTCACCACACCACGCCAAAGTCAATGTACTATCATCGGTGTGATGACTAGACTAGTATTGAAACTGTCCACTAATTTATGCACATGGAAAGTTTATCTCACCGCCCGAGCCTCCAACTCGCAGGACCAACAAATCCTGAACCATTCTGTCCCATATTTTGGGACGAGGTTTACCTTTCTCAAGTTCTCATATTTAAATTGCTCTTGTCTATTTTTTAATTGATCATAGCGATTTAAGGTGAATCTTGGACTTCCCGAGGTTTACCCGGTGAAGGGCTCGCAGCGGTACTAGAAGTTATGTTGGGGTGACATCCCAAACCTTCTATTATCAAGATATTTACTTTTATTGGTGGCTACCCATTGCCAAGACCATTCCCATTGTTGCTCTTAAACTATCCTAAGATGACTTAGGATTCTTGTAGGGGAGTGACGACCTATCGTCGGACACCAAGACTAGAACCCTTTTTTAATGTTCATGTACACTAACATTTAGCACCATTTGGTGCCTTACTCTAGGACATCAACCAGGAGTCCATGACAACCCAAGTGCCATTAAATCAGTTAAGTTTAACCCTTATGATCACCTCCAACATCTACCCTTAAGCAGACATTCTATTGAACGTTGTTAACCCTTTGATGTCCAATATGCGGTGCGTGGTGCAAACCCTTATATATTTATCTACATGTCCCAAAATTATACTAATGATGCACCATGATCATGTTGTCATCATAAATTATCATCATAATTTTCCTAAGGTGGAAAGACCCCAAAATGTTTTGTTTATTCACCGTGCGACATGATTCTAAATTAATATTCAACTATATGACAAAAGTTCTTCAAAAATTCTACAACTTATAGGGACTACTATAAATGATGTCAAACATATGTGTTCCAAATTTCATTCAATTCTTAGGTGTTCATGCAGGTCTAATCATTACATCAAGATTTACTATTTGAAGACCAGTACTAGAATTGAAATAGTTTGATCTCTATGATGTGAGCTTCACTATATCTTAGACAACTATTCTAAAGTTCATACCATAGGTTCATCATGAAAAAATTAATGAATTATCTGAAATTCATAATATTCCTAATTAGTTTGACCATGAATAAAAAAGAATTCAGGGCATGCATCACTTTGCACATGAAGTATCAATTCTAGAAGTCAAAGTGTTCCAAATATTTTATCACGGGTAGATAGTGGTGAAATATCATGATTGACAGTGATTTATAATTTCCCATAATAATTATAACCATAATTGCAGTACTTAAATATTAAGGTCAATTTGTCACATTACACAGTAAGTACCAAGATAATTCATTCCAAAATTCTGGTAAAATTACCATAGGTTTATAATGATCTAAAACTAGACTATCCAAACTTTCAAAATTTTCCAAGTAATATTAACCATGAAAATTGCAATAGTACAGAAGTGTGACAAATGAAATTTTTGGTAATTTACAATGTACATGACTTCCAAAAATCATACTAAAATTTCCAGAGATATATTCAACTTAAATCACTATGTGACAGAATATTGGATTTTTCCCAAGATATTAGGTCATGTTTATTTCATTACATTTAAGTGACATAATCAAATATAATCAAATACCTAGGAATTTCAACTACAAAAGTTTTAATAAAATTTACAGAGGTGTAATGTATCCTAAATCATTATGTGACATAAAATTAAAAATTTTCCAAGTCATTTATTTACTTTCATTTGATTAATTTAATTATGTGACATTATTATAATTAATTAAATGCCTAGGATTTTCCACTCTAAAAATCCTAATTTTTCAAGATATTATACCTTTCATCATAATATTTGTATTGCCCAAACATCATTGGCATACATTAAGCCATTTGTGACAATTTCACAAAAAAAATATTGTTATATGCACACCACTTTCCCATACATTTCATTCACTTGCATGTGGAATATATCATCCTACAAAGGCCCAAATGACCTAAGTTTTTTACTTGTGACTATTTATGAACTAACTAACATGCCACCGAAGAATTGAGTCATTTTGAGTTGATCTAGCCACATATATTTCAATAATATGAAAAATAACCTTTCTTACAAAATTGTAGAGAAATGATGCTAAAAATTTTGATTTTTGTGCAAGGGGTGTGTCTATGGTGTATACTTGCATGGCCAGAGTATTAGGTCTAAGAAAACACCTATGTGAAATAAATTCATATGACTAGTCCCCCTTTAGTGTCCATCTCAGAAGAATGGCCCTACTTGGGAGTTGTGGGTCACCAAATCTGGTGATTTAAAATCTTATGAAAAGTTGACTTCATGGGGTACAATGCTTGTCTCAGGCACAATTTCCTAAAACAGCATCTAGTGGCCTAACTATTGAGTTCAATCTACTGTATAAAGTGTGATAGAAATATTTCATTCATATTAATCCTGGCTTGCAAATAGCCATCAGCCTTGGAATGGACGGCCCAGATTTTGTCTCCTTCTAGCCAAGGGATAGGGTTTTCCCATCCTGGGCTGACTTCCAAGGCTAATTCCCTGCCATCCATCCACCACCACCTCCGTTGAGGTGGTGCCCATCGTTTGGTGGTGAAATACAAGCAGAAATTGCCTCTCAGACGAATCTGAGCGGGAAGAAATGACTCAGATTTTCTCACCTATCTCACATGGATCATGGCTCAATTGAGCCTAATTTCTCTGCCTTAATATCTAGAGAGCTAGCACCGAGGGAGAGGAGGAGAAATGAACCTCAATTGGGGTTCGGTGACGGGTGTTCCGGCAGGTGGACATGGTTTTTCTCCTCTCCGGTGAGCTTGCCCGATCCATTGATTCTCCACCAAAAGCTCTGCTCTCAGAGGCTGGATCAACTCCTTTGGTGATGGCGCGTCCCCTCCGACACTCCTTGATGATGATGACCCGGCTGCCGAGGCGCTGCGCCACAAAGATCTGAGGCGCCATGATGATGCTGATGGACGACCGTGTTATAATCTCCGCCCGCGGCGTGCCAAAACCGCCATGAACAATTAGTATTTTATTCATGTACTTTTATCTTATATTAAATAAATATAAAATTATTTCATGCTAGATGATAATTTTATATTTATTAAAATGGTTGTTATTTTTAATTTTGAACTTTTAATTTCATTTGGTGTGTATTTAACCATGCGGGTGGATGAGATTTCATCTCCATCATGGATGGTTATGATTTTGTGTAAACTCCTATTTAAGGGAGTCTTTATGAAGGAATAAAACATTGAAGATTTTAAACCCTAAATCCCTCCTTGGAGATTTCGGCCAAGCAAGGAGCCTCCTTCTTGCCGCCCCCCCCCCCCCCCCCCCCTCTCTTGGTGTGACTCCAAGGCCGCCTCCTTCCATCCTCTTCGGTGCGACTCCGGTGAGACTTCCGCGGTGTGACTCCAAGGAAGAAAGGGTGCTACTCTGTTCGGTGCGACGCCGGTGGAATCGTGGAGAGAGAGATTCTCCCACCATTATCTTATGTGTTCATCTTCTTGGTTGGGTAACCCCTCTCTTTGCTAGTGATTCTTGCTACTCTTTAATTTCTGGAGGTTTTTGTCGAATCGTTTTATCCGCGGCTTTAATTTCTTCGCTTGCAAAAATCTGAGATCTAAGTGTTGTTATTGAATATCTTGTTGTTCGGATCGGGTATATCCGGTGCAGGAGCGAAACTCGGCCTAGCCTTGGTTTGCTCTCCAAGATTGGCGCACTTAGCGCTAACAAGGGAGTTAATCTCAACTAAAGTTTTACCGCCGCTTGAAAGTTCACCACCGCTCCAAAAAAATTGCCGCTGCGTTTTGAAATTAATCGATTGATGGAATAGATGCTTGTGTAGGTGCGGTGAGTTGTGTGCTTGTTGGAGAGGTAGGTCTTAAGGACGTTGTATCGAGTCCGGCTTACGGCGAGTTGTGTGCTTGTTGGAGAGGTAGGTCCTAAGGACATTGTATCGAGTCCCGCATATTTATTTTCAATCGGATTTGGGAGCCAACCGACCCCCTTTCGTTCGCTCTTGGTCGGAGCCCTCCTATGTTGTTTTACTTTTTTTGTGATGAACATGTTTCCGTTAGCGTAACGTACACGTCGTCACGGTACCCCTACATCATTTGGGCCTTCTGAAGATGATGGAAGCATCTAAAGGAGGTGATGATAGTTGTATATGGAGATTGGGAGGTATGAGTGTCAGCCATGGCATGGATGGCTTCCCCTTTGGTGATAAGCAGCTACCATCCCTTACTTGTGACAGCTCGCGGCCTGAGGGGTTCAGCTAGGGGCTTGGGCAGATGAGTGGAGAGCCATGGGGCCTCCATTCCTCAAAACTCTTTCTTTTCCTTAATGATTTTGGGGGAAAATGACATTTTTTCCCTATAAAAATATTCTCTCCCCAATTTAATGATCATGGATTTCTTATTAGCATGTGGTATGCTGGTTACGCTTGGGTTTAGGCCTTAGTCCATTTGGAGTCCACTTGGGCTTTTAATTTCTTCCTTTAGGCCTAATATTGACCATGGATGACTTTGGGGTTGACATGGTCAAATTGGTGAGTGGGCAAGACCCACTTGATGGTCATGAGTATTAAGAGCATACCCATAGTCCATTGGACCATAGTGAGGCTCCAATTGGGTTAATTGACCCATATGGTGTGAGTTTGGCATAAATTGGCCTAAGTTTGACTTTGGTCAAATTGGATGAATTGGTCGACCAATTGATGGGGCTTTTGGATCCAATGGGTCGCCAATGGGGTTAGAAGGTTATGGGTGAGGTAAATTTGACCAATTGAAGATCAATTGATCCTTGATTGGGGGTTGATTTAGGTTATGTGGCCAAGAGTTGACTTTGGTCAATTCCCTAAAATTGGGTGGAACCAATTAGTGATTATTGACCTAATGACCTTCCTTAGTGATTAGGAGGACATAGGTGAGATCCATTTGAGTTATTGAAGGTCAATTGAGTCTAATTGTGTTGAATAGGGTTATGTTGGCCTAAATTTGACCTTGGTCAATTTGGCCAATTTGGTTGACCAATTGATGGGGCTTCTGGTCAAATGAGTCTCATTTAAGGTTAGGGACATAATGGTGAGGTTAATTTGTACTTGTGAATTCAATTTGGGCTAGTTTGATCTAAATTTCCTTGTGTTCGCTTGTGGGCAATATGTTGGTTCACCTTAACTCAATATATCTTAAGGTCATCTCCTTGCCTCTACTCGCCATTCTTACCACATGTCATGCCTTAATACTATCATGGAGTATCGTAGGATTAGGAATGTTAAAAATCCCAATAAACAAAAAAAATAATTTCGTCCTCGAAATTTAAGTTTGGGTTTGCGGGGTATCATACCCAATGAAAATAAGGAATTTTAGAGGTGTTTACGTTGTACCTGAGAAAAATTGTAAATATCTGTAAAAGTATATTTTAGAGTGTTTAGATTCTATATTTTAGAATCTTTGGAAAATTTTGTGGACTTAATGTTTATTTTCCTTCTATTACTCTATGATTCACGGTTGGCCTGGATGTTTGAAATGCCGGCAGGATCGGCATTTTGTAGTGCCGACTAACCCGTGGGTTTGTGTCACCGCAAGGCGGAGGTTCTGAGCATAAGACCCAGAAAATACAAGCAAAAAAAGGGGTCGTACCCGACTGCTGGAAAGGAGTGGCCGTCTGAGGAGGAGGGACGATATCTTGCGGGTCAGTGTTCCTTGGGGGCTACACAAATGTAGGAAATCTTTATTAGAATTGTCTTAACTCATTGCTTAAATGGACTATACATGGACAACTATCCTTGATGCCTTCAAAAACCAGCAGACATTACTTTTCGCAGCCGATCGTAGTCTCGCCAAGATCATCAAGACATCAAAATTTATGTATTTTGTGAATTTTGCACAATTGGCATGATGTCTGTCAATGATACTTTGCCCATGCACATTTTATGATGAAAGGAATCATCCCGAGAAGAATTAGGATTTTTTGAGTTAAAAATCCTAGGTATTTAATTAATTATGATTATGTCACATAATTAAATTAATGAAATAAAAGTGACCAAATGAATTAGAAGAATTCTAATTTTCTGTCACAAGATGATTTAGGTTATATTACACCTCTCGTAATTTTATTAAAAATTTGGGGAGTCATTAACCTTGGAAAATATCAAAAAAATCATTTGGTGTGCATTTAGCTGAATTTATGTATTTTGTCAATTTAGCACAATTGGCAAGATGACTGTTGTTAGTTATTGGGTGTCGACTTATCACCTAGAGGGGGGGGGGGGGTGAATGGGTTTTTCAAATTGTTTTATTCCCCTTTTGGTGTTCTTGTTTTCTGGTTAATAGATTTAGAGATTGAAAAGCACAGCACAGAAAATACACGAAGACTTATAGAGGTTCCTCAGGACAGGGTGCCTTGAGTAGTCCTCAATCCCTCTGCGCCTACCTAGCGGTGTGCTAGGCTCGGCAAACTCTGCCAATGTCCCCATCCCGCAATCCTTACAACTCGGACCCGCAAGTCCTTACAGCCTAGGCCCGCAAGCCCCTTCACTACACCTGAGCCCGCAAGCTTGACACTCAGGCCATCAAGCCCTACACAGCAAAGACCAGCAAGTCTTGCCTACAGCCTAGGACCGCAAGCCCCTTCACAGCACTCGAGCCCACAAGCTCGACACTCAGGCCCTCAAGCCCAACACAACACAGACCCGCAAGTCTTGTCTGCAGCCTAGGCCCGCAAGCCCCTTCACTGCACCTGAGCCCGAAAGCTCAACACATTTGGACCCGCAAGTCCCTCTATCCAAGACCTCAAGCCTCGTAGATCTCAAGCCCTCAAGCTTGACGCTCAGGTCTAAAAACAGATCTCATAACTTTGGCCCGCAAGCCTTACAAAGATTGATTTACAATATTGAACTTCTTTCTGATGGAGATCGGCTTCTTTTCTTGAAGAAGATGCTTTTGATGTGAACTTTGACAGTGCAAATCTTCTTCAAGCTTCTTGCTCTGCCAGATGTTGACTGCCTATCTTCCTTGAATAATTCTTAACTGTCGATGAGACTTGACTGCAACTTGAAGAACACAGAATAATCGTTTAGTTCTTTCCTTCTTTCTTTCTTCACCGCCGCTTGTACAGTTGTATTGCTAGGCGGGATTCTTTTTCGTTCCTTTCCCTCTCTCTCTTTTATAGGGCATCACTGTTCCCTTTTATAGGATGGATGAGCCGCTTAACGGTCACATATGATGTCCTATTCTGACAAGCCATATGCCTTAAGAGCACACGATGATTGGACAATCAGGTGGCGGCATTAATTACTGACAGCGCGCCCGGCTATTTTTGAATCTGTCTCGACGATATTTCCATTTTTATGACGACATGGACAATATCTCGACGATAGGGCTTATCGATGTCTTGAGCTGGTTTCTTCTTCAATTCTTCATCAAATAGTGATATCTCAACGATACGGGATATCACTTCTGCACTCGAGCTTAAGACAACATGAAGTCATCAAACTAATATCGGCGAGAACTCCATGTCTGCTAGATATCGCTGAAACCACCTTATCTTGTCGACGACATAATTGATCATGTCGACAGACTATTCTTCAGCAACTGCCTGTCTTCATATGACCTTCTTTAGTCTTCTCGACGTCACGCCTTCTTTACGACAATGTCATCGGCATCAGTCTTACTTAGCCTTTTCGACGACAAGGCTTCTTGTCGACAATATCTGCCTTTCCTTAACCTTATCGACGTCAAGGCTTCTTGTTGACGATATCGTCGACATCTTTGAGTCTTCTTCTTCATCTAAACTTTCTGATATCGTCATGTAGATGTCACAACGATATCACCATTTTGCCTTATTTTGCATGTTGTTGATGATATGCCTGGTGTTGTCGATGATACGCTTGATCCTTTTTGACGACATCAGACACAATCATTCTTCTTTTCTTTGCCCATCATTTCAATGATGTGCATATACTTGTCTATGATATGTCTAGCCTTTTTCGACGATATTATACTTCGGCAGGTTATTGAAGTACTGGACATATTGTCTTATCTCTGCAAGCATGAACTAGATATGACATTAAATACAACCTGCACTTATCATTGAGCTGAGCACTTCTTCAAATCAGGAACACTGTTGGGCACAGTTCCCAACAATCTCCCCATATTTGAAGAAGTCATAACCCACTCAATCATAAAGTACATCTTAAGAAAATAAGCATATAATGATGACATTGCAACTATGTTTGAGTGAACACAAAATTTTGACAAATATTACTTCATTTATAAATAGTGCCAAATGTTTCTAAAGGATTTTGACATTTCTACATTTAGCCCCCCTAAAGATTTAGCCATCTATATCTCTGGTGCCCTCATAGCAGCTTCACCCTTTGCTTTCTTGGCATTGGCTTCCTACTCCTTTTCAGCTTGGCTCGGGAAGTATTCAAATGGCTTGGGATGATATTTTAGAGGCTCAGGAGTGTCTGCAGGGATTCTGCCTGCTTGCTTGTCCCTTTTGTACACTCTCCTTGCTTCTTCTTGCTCTTCATACTTAGCCCATTCTTGAGGACTTTACACTTTGTACCTCTCACCTTTATTTACCTTCACCAGCTCCCATGCCTTTAATATGATGGCTCTGGACTTGGGACTCCATCTTTCATAGTCATCATTTTTCTCCATTTCCTCCCTGTACTTTCTCTTCCTCATTTTTACTTCTTCATCCTCCAGTACTTCCTTCTCTTTACCCTTATCAGTGGCAGTATCAGGAATGTCTGCATGTTGCTCTTCAGCAGGGTACTCTCCTGCAGGCTCATCAAAATGGAGAGGGGGGAGATTCATTGCTTCCTGGATGGTATTTGTGGTCCAGATGGCATGCTCACCACTGACCTTTATCATTGATCTCTCCCCCTTTATGACTTCATCAGATATCCCCCTTTGGAGGTTCTCCTGAAGGATCAGTATCTTGCTTTTAAGCATGTGAATTTCTGCTTCCAGATGGTTCTTGGTCTCAAGCAGATGACTGTCTAGATCCATATTGTGGTGATCTAGACTTTCTTGAAGATAAGTTTTGTGTTCAACCATCCATCTAGTGGTTGCTATGTTGGCCTTCTCTATGTTGTTAGCGATCATTATCTGATTATCCCCTACATCAGATAGACCCTTGTGAGTAAGTGTTGTCTCTTTTGCAGTGTATTCTTGTAGGTTCTTCACATCAGTTCTTAGGCTTGCAGTTTCTACAGATAGTTCCCTCCTTAGCTCATTGATGGCTGAGTTAACATGACCTTCAATTTTTAGCCTTTGCTCTTCCAGGAGCATTCTTATCTGAGGCAGTAGGTAGAACTATACTGGCCTATTCTCTGGAGGTGAACTGGCTTGTCCTAGTTCCTCTTCTTTATTCCCATCAACCATTGGAGATGGAGATTTTCTAATGGGTGACTGGTTTGACTCATTTTCTTTTTCAGGATTTGGCAGATCTCTGCTAGTCTCATCAGCAGAATTCTCTAGCTTCTCTTCTTGGGGATCCTTACTTGGGTCCTCTTGGTCTACTGATCCACGATGGACAGCATCCTCAGCCCCAATGATCTTATTGATCACTTCTTCCACTTGAGCAGGGATCTCACCATTCTTCTCCCCTTCAGTCTCAGCATCCTCTTCGTCTGTTCTTGTTGTTACCATTGTCCCGGACCCCAGACTTAGGGCAAAGGTTTGGAGGGAGACATTCCCTTTCTCTACAGGCACTTCAGAGTCAGATGAGTCTGAGATGTTGCCTTATTCACTTTCTTCAGATGAGCTTTCTCCCTTCCTCTTCACATCCTCTGCAGTATTCAGCTTCATGGGAGACTTAGTCAGAATTTTCTCCCATCTCTCAAGTATCTTGATATCCATCCTTCTCATGTGATGGAATATTACACCATACTTCTTGTTAAAACTTTTAGGGTAAGATAGCAGTTGATACAGTGATAGTATTCTTCCCAGATTTGGAACTTGAAAGTTTTCTTGTATCTTCTTAAAAATAATCTGACCCCGGTTGGTCTTCTTACTTAGGATTATCCTTGCCATTATCTAGAACATGGGCTTGGATATACTGTCATGTGACCCTACCTTGCAGAGGAGGGCTTTTCCTACAATGTCAGCCATAAGTTTCCCTTGTTGATTAAAATTCTTTCTTTCCCGAGACCCATAGGTATTGCTGGAGTGCCCGCACCATACTAAAGCCTTGTTAAGGTCTTCCTAGGTGACCTTCTCATTTTCCTCCCCCTTGGTGAAGGTCGTCAGCTGAAGAACCCTGGCCAATCTCTTGGGATTCACCTTGACCTTTATCCCATTGATCAAGCTTTTCACAGATGTTCCTTTTGAGCCACCCTTGTCATTCGAGTAGAACTCCAGCACTTCTCTTTTTAATATTATTGTTGGCTCAGAGAGAGCGAACTCCAGGCCGACAGCGTCTAGTAGCTTAATGGCGCTCTGAATCTCTTTTGCCCCTTCTGAGAAGACATTCCTCACTACATCGCTTCCTTCATAGAGAGATCCTTCCTTCTTTGGCGCCATTTCTTACTTGAGCTGAGAGGATTCTAATGTTGTCGACTCGTTCACTCTTCGAAGGTGTAGAGAGCACGACGGCTTTATAGGGCTAATGTAGAAAGTGTTTTATCCTTAAGACATCTAATCTTATTTATAGTTTCAGGATTGGAATGCGAAAAGTCATTTGACAAAGGTCTGATTAACTTAGATTGAACGGTTGCGATCGATTAATTTTAGATCTTTGTATGTATTAGATCAACACTTAGGTATCGTCGTGATCCTGCTTAGATGTCGAGAAATCATTTCAACGATACCAATCATTATTTCGACGATATCGTTTTGTATTCAAAATGATATTGTTCTTGTTCATTCTCTTGAATGATCAGTGTTGTGTTTTAGCTGTGTCATATGTATGTGCTCTTTGAGTGACAACATTTGCTTACTCAAGTCAAGATTACCATTAACAAAATGATAATGATGAGGTTATGTATTGAACATCAATATAGTTACCTTCACCTTAGCTTTTATATCTTCTTGAGCTAGTAGCTCCCCCTTGATGTGATGTTTCTCTTATCTTTATTTTTAACTCCCCCTTGACCAGTGCATCTTAACATGTGGTGAGGTTTTTCTTAGTCCAGAGTTAAGCCTGGATCACTTATTGTCCATTAGCCTTATTTGCTTTTGATTGGTTAAATGGACTTCCCTGCAAGACAGATTTAATATCCCTTAGGAACCCAAGGTGACTTGGGTCCTAGTTTCTTGTTAGCATAATAAGGAATTCTTCTACTCATCTCAGCCTTTCCAGGAGGTCTCTCCTTTGCACTAGGCACACTAGGGTTGTGCCAACAGTCAATGGCAAAGTGTCCCACTTTGCCACAGCACCAACATTCATGAATGTTGTACCTTCTCTTTTGAACATTTTTTGAGATGGGTGGAGAATCACAATGCTTATGTTCAGTAGAGAGGGAAGCAACATTCTTCATATCTCTCTCAGCCAAGGCTGACTAGCTGCTCTAGTATAATTATTTCTTCTCGACTTTATCTGTTGGTCAGCAACAAATGTGAGCTTGGTAGCTGACATGGTGTTGATGGCATCAGATAAGATCAAGTGAGAGTTGATCATACTAGTGCTACCAGCCTGCTTTTTATTTGGAAGAGATTGGGAAGGTGTTGCTCCTTTACCCTTGAAGGTGGGGGCTGAGGCACCAAACACAAATCTTCCATGATGGTCCATTTGGATTTCCTCATGGGGAGCCTTCAATGCACTCATCCCATGCCTTTTCTCCTCCCATAGTTAGGAGCATTTCCCAAGCTATTGGAGCTTCCATTCATCCAGTGACCATAGACACTGTCCTGGTCATATTCGTTAGAGGGAAGCACTACCTTCTGAAAGGTGATATGAGGCTCAGCTTCATTTTTTCCCTTTTTTCATTCCCAGCATCTATTGCCCCTTCTTTGAAACCCAATCCCCTCCTATTTCCATAGGAGGGGAAGGTGTCAATGATGGGCAGCATAGTTTTGGGCATAGAGAATTGAGCCACTAAGCTTCTTTCCTTAAGAAGATCATTCTCAAGTTTCTTAATGAGTTCTTCCCTTTGGTTTCTTTCATCGTGAAGCTTTCTTATGATCTTCTTGAGCTTACAGGAATTGGTGCCCCCATTGTGGGACATACCCATTTCCTCCTTTATCTCAGCCTTAGTGGGTCTGAGTGATTCTAGATCCTTAGCTTGCTTCTTAACAAACATCTTGCTCTTTCTCAGAGCAGCCAAGAGATCACCAAACTGATCTATTAGATCAGCATGGTTCTTATTGTTGCATTCTGAGCATCTTCTTCATGATTTTCAGAAGATGAACAGTCATCTGATGCACTCTTGGTCTTCTTAATTGAAGTAGTGGGTAAAGGTGTGTGAGTGATGCATACCTCATCATATTGTGATTCATCATGATTTTTTTCATCTGATAGGGCCATCAACCCATAGACCTCCTCATCCTCAAAGTCACAGTCTGTGAGAGTTAAGGGTGCTCTTATTCTTCTTCTGGCCCCAGAGCATTCTTCATCTTCAGATCCACTGTCTGAAATAGTCAGGGGCATTCTGATCCTTATACTTCTTTCTTCTTTGATATGAGAAGAGCTCCAGCTGCTTTCACTTAAGGATCTGAACTTCCTGATGTCAGATCCTTTGTCTTTCTCCATAGAGTTAGGATATGATAATCAGTAGATTTGATACACCCAAGAGCAGATCTGTTCAAGCAGTCAAGCTTTTCTTTGAACAACCTTGCTCTGATACCACTTGTTAGTTATTGGGTGTTGACTTATCACCTAGAGGGGGGGGGGGGGTGAATAGGTTTTTCAAATTGTTTTATTCCCCTTTTGGTGTTCTTTTTTCTGGTTAATAGATTTAGAGATTGAAAAGCACAGCACAGAAAATACACGAAGACTTATAGAGGTTCCTCAAGACAGGGTGTCTTGAGTAGTCCTCTTTCCCTCTACGCCTACCTAGCGGTGTGCTAGGCTCAGCAAACTCTGCCAATGTCTCCGGCCCGCAAGCCTTACAACTCAGACCCACAAGTCCCTGCAGCCTAGGCCCGCAAGCTCCTTTAGTGCACCCGAGCCCGCAAGCTCGACACTCGGGCCCTTAAGCCCTACACAGCACAGACCCACAAGTCTTGCAAGCAGCCTAGGCCTGCAAGCCCCTGCACTACACCCGAGCCTGCAAGCTCGGCACTCAAGCCCTCAAGCCCTACATAGCACAGACCTGCAAGTCTTGCATGCATCCTAGGCCCGCAAGCCCCTTCACTACACCCGAGCCCACAAGCTCGACACATTTGGACCCACAAGTCCCTCTACCCTAGCCCTCAAGCCTCGCAGATCTCAAGCCCTCAAGCTTGACGCTCAAATCTGAAAACAGATCTCACAACTTTGGCCCGCAAGCCTTACAAAGATTGATTTACAATATTGAACTTCTGTCTGATGGAGATCGGCTTCTTTTCTTGAAGAAGATGCTTTTGATGTGAACCTTGATAGTGCAAATATTCTTCAAGCTTCTTGTTCTGCCGGAAATTGAATGGATATCTTTCTTGAACAATTCTTAACAGTCGATGAGACTTGACTGCAACTTGAAGAACACAGAATGTTCATTTAGTTCTTCCCTTCTTTCTTTCTTCACCGTCGCTTGTACTGTTGTATTGCTAGGCGGGATTCTTGTTCATTCCTTTCCCTCTCTCTCTTTTCTAGGGCATCACTGTTCCTTTTTATAGGATGGATGAGCCGCTTAACGGTCACATATGATGTCCTATTCTGACAAGCCCTCATGCCTTAAGAGCACGCACTGATTGGACAATCAGGCAGCGGCATTAATTGCTGACAGTGCGTCCGGCTATTTTTTATTTTGTCTCGACGATATTTCCATTTTTATGACGACATGGACAATATCTCGACGACAGGGCTTGTCGATGTCTTGAGCTGGTTCTTCTTTAATTCTTCATCAGATAGTGATATCTCAACGATACGGGACATCACTTCTGCACTCAAGCTTAAGACGACATGAAGTCATCAAACTGATATTTGCGAGAACTCCTTGTGTGCTACGTATCACTAAAATCACCTTATCTTGTCGACTACATAATTGATATCTTGTCGACAGACTAACTTCAGCAATTGCCTGTCTTCATATGACCTTCTTTAGTCTTCTCGATGTCACACCTTCTTTATGACGATGTCATCAGCATCAGTTTTACTTAGCCTTTTCGACGACAAGGCTTCTTGTCGATGATATATGTCTTTCCATAGCCTTATCAACGTCAAGGCTTCTTGTCGATGATATCATCGACATCTTTGAGTCTTCTTCTTCATCTTGACTTTCTGATATCATCGTGTAGATGTCACCATTTTGCCTTGCTCTGCATGTTGTTGACGATATTCTTGTCATTGTCGGCGATACACTTGATCCTTTTCTACGACATCAGACACAATCATTCTTCTTTGCTTTGCCCATCATTTCAACGATATGCATATACTTGTCGACGATATGTCCAGCCTTTTTCGACTATATTATACGTAGGCAGGTTATTGAAGTACTGGACATATTGTCTTATCTCTGCAAGCATGAACTAGATATGATATTAAATACAACATGCACTTATCATTGAGCTGAGCACTTCTTCAAATCAGGAACACTGTTGGGCGCTGTTCCCAACAACTATCAATGATACTTTGTCCATGCACACATTATGATGAAAAGAATCATCCCTAGAAAAATTAGGATTTTTAGAGTTAAAAATCCTAGCTATATAATTAATTATGATTATGTCGCATAATTAAATTAATGAAATGAAAGTGACAAAATGACTTAAGAATATTATAATTTTCTCTCACATGATGAATTAGGTTATATTACACCTTGATAATTTTATTAGAATTTTTGGGAGTCATTTAATTTAGAAAATATCAAAAATTCCATTTGTCACAATTTTGTATTCTTGAAATGTATGTGGCCTATATTACTTGGAAAATTCTAAATCTCTGAATAGGCTCTTTTTATAATATTATGTACCTCTGGAAATTTCCTCAGAAGTTTTGCATGCCTTATTTAAGTATGTCATGTGTAATGTGACACTTTGGAATTAATATTTATTTGTGGGAATTATGGACCTAGTATTTATAAAAAATCAAGAAACTTTATCAGTCACAATATTTTATCGATTTATACCTCCGGTAATTTATATGGAACATCTGATCATCTGGAACTAATACTTCACGTGTAATGTAACACTTTGAAATTAATATTTATTTGTGGGAATTATGGACCTAGTATTTATGAAAAATCATGAAACTCTGTCAGCCACCATACTTTATCAATTTATACCTCTGGTAATTTATTTAGAACATTTGATCACCAAGAACTAGTACTTCATATGTAATGTGACACTTTGGAATTAATATTTATTTGTGGAAATAATGGACCAAGTGTTTATGAAAAATCATGAAACTCTATCAGACACTATATTTTATCAATTTGTACCTCTGGTAATTTATTTGGAAGATTTGATCATCTGGAACTAGTACTTCATGTGTAATGTGACATTTTGGAATTAATATTTATTTGTGGAAATTATGGACCTAGTATTTATGAAAAATCATGAAACTCTATCAGACACTATATTTTATCAATTTGTACCTCTAGTAATTTATTTGGAGTATTGGATCATCTGGAACTAGTACTTCATATGTAATGTGACACTTGCAGCGGTACTAGGAAATACAATGGGCTGAAGCCCAAATCTCCCTTTCCAGGTTATTTACTTTTTATTGGTGACTACCCATTACTAAGGCCACTCTCATTATTACTCTTTAACTATCCTAAGATGGATTATGATACTTATCGGGGAGTGACGGTCAATTGTCGGACTCCAACACTAACGACTCCCCTTAGTGTACATGAATACTCACACTTGGCACCACTTGGTGACTTACCCGAAGTCTTCAACCAGAAGTCCAGGACACTCCAATTGACACTAAATCAGATAGGTTCAACTCATATAGTCACTTCCAAGGTCTACCCCTTAAACAAATGTTCTCTTGAACATTGCAGACCATTAATCTCCAATACACGGTGTGAGGTACAAACCCTTAACAAATTTATTTACATGCCCCATGATTTATTCTAGTGATGCACTATGGTCATAAAAATACCCTAATTTTGTATGATAATCTCCTAAGGTGGAAAAATCTCAAATATTTCATTTATTCAATATGCGACATGATTCTAAATTAATGCTCAAACTATGGGACAAAAGTTCTCCAAAATTTTTATAAATTTTAAGGGCTGATATAATTGATGTCCTACAGATATGTTCCTTGTTTCATTCAATTACTAGGTGTTCTTGATGGCCTGTTCATTAGCATATTGGGCTGCAGGATGGGCCACTAATTTTGGGCCAAGCCCATTGAATTCAAGGCTTGGGCTAATTTGACCTAAATGGGTCAATTTGGGCTAAGTGGGCTAGGGTTGACCCAAGGTTAAATTGACTGATATGGCTGACCCACATTGGTGGTCTTGGGTCACTTGACACCATTCAAGGTGAATTATGACTTGGTGAGATCAATTTAGGGTCATTTGGTCATGAGAAATGGCTATATACTTCATGATTGACATGGGTTATAATTAGAATCAACATTGGTCTGCGAATAGCCAAACATAAATCTAAAGAATTTGGACTCCAATTGATCATCTGATAGACACCATGTATATGGGAATCAATAATGAATAATATTGGGTTAATTGTACGGCATTTCACTAGGGTGTCAATACTTGAGCATAAGATTGAGCTGCATTTAGTAAAAAACTTGATAAGGCTAAAGCCATGTAGAAGACATTATGATGAGTCAAGTAGATGATAAAGTATGTCAAACTCTTGGAATTGGAACCTTAGGGCAAGTTTAGGAATGAGTGAGTTTGTACTTAGTCCCTAAGGAGGTTAGTGTTGAAGTTCAATTGAAAGTCAACACTTCCACCTTCCTATAACTTATAGTCCACCTTAGGATTCTATTGTAACTAGAGAGTGTGGGATTGAATATATGGGTATCCACCAATAAGAATAAATATGTTTGGTCCAGCGTTCCTTCACTTGACCCGTAGCGCCTTTCCTACTTCCTTAAAGAAAAAGTAGCGCCCTTCCCATCAGTACGGGCTTTTGGGATAGTTGGTTGCGCTTGATCCTACAAATGGTATCAGAGGAGGTTGCGGGTTCGAGGTCGGGGGGGGGGGGGGGGGGGGGGCGCTGATTAAATCCTGGAATTTCTGTACCTGTGTGGGTCCCGGCAGGTCAGGCGACCGCGACCATATGAAAAACCACCTCTAAGCTATGTGGTGCGCCACCTCAGAGCCATGTGGAACACCTCTGAGCTGGCGGGTCGTGCTGGGCGCTGGTGGGGATTGTTGG
Organism: Dactylorhiza incarnata; assembly: GCA_033032865.1. NCBI lineage: Eukaryota > Viridiplantae > Streptophyta > Magnoliopsida > Asparagales > Orchidaceae > Dactylorhiza > Dactylorhiza incarnata. The sequence goes on from JAWHQI010000039.1 coordinate 13,849,528, forward strand.
GTCCAGCATTCCTTCACTTGACCCGTAGAGCCTTTCCTACTTCCTTAAAGAAAAAGGGAGTTTTGGGATGCCCTTCCCATCAGTACGGGCTTTTGGGATAGTTGGTTGCGCTTGATCCTACAAAATATCTTAAGAAAGGGAGGTTTGGGATGCCATCCCAACACACCTCCTAGTACTACCATTGTAAGCCCCTCACAGGGTAGTCCTTGGGAAGTCCAAGATTCACCCTAAATCATTAAGTATAACCAAATCACAAGATAAAGATTGATATAATTAAGTGGATAATGGAAAATGATGGGCAACACACTGTAGGGATGGATGAATATGTGTATAGAGGATGGGTTAGTCCAACGAATTGGAGGCTCGGTGTGGTTACAATATTGAAGGACTGGTTAGCCCTTGAAGTTATAGGCTCTATATTTATGAAGGACGGGTTGATCCTGCGAGCAATAGGCTTGGTGAATATGTAACAGAGGACTGGTTAGTCCTACGAGATGGAGGCTCGAATGATAAAGATGATACATAAGTGCATGTACATAGAATGTGGTGGATCTTCGGTACAAGCCTAGTTGACACACCGATGGAAGTACGATGACTCGGCAAGTGGTAGGTGTTTAGAGGGTCAGGTTTTTTTACTGCGCGACCGAAAGGTCACATTCCCTAATAACCATACACTTAGCCTGTAAAAGGTCTAGTTCTGATGGACCCAACAAGAGTACGCAGGAGCTCATGAGTACCGAGGACATGTGCCATAGTGTACATTAGGGTCTAGGTCTGGTAGTACGTTATACCCACCTATTTGAGAAAACACCTGCTCCTCTGCCACCGTTTAACCACGACGGGGGGTGCCTGAGAGTTTAGTTACCTCCAAAAAGTGGGAACTGAAAGGTCTGTATGTACAAAGTCGTGTGTGTGTGTGTGTGTGTGTGTGTGTGTGTGTGTGTGTGTGTGTGTGTGTGTGTGTGTGTGTGTGTGTGTGTGTGTGTGTGTGTGTGTGTGTGTGTGTGTGTGTGTGTGTGTGTGTGTGTGTGCATGTGTGTGTGTGCGTGTGTGCGTGTGTGTGTGTGTGTGAAATTATAGCATAAAACATTGTATGGCATATCATTCATATCATTGTATGGCATATCATTCATATCATTGCATAAAACAAGATCCGTATCATAGAAAATCAGTATGTCTCTTTTATATAATGAGTTACTTAAGCAACCCAAACCTTAACTTATAAGTTTGTATGGGCATTCATATAAGTTAAGTTACTTTCTTGTGATGGTACTTTAGCTGAATTTTCTTTACTTACCGCTCTTTTAGTACTGCTCCTTTATTACTGATCTGTCTTACTTCACGTTGGTTTCAGTACTTACTATAGTAGAACTGCTAGTTTGTTATACAATACTATGCTCTACTATATTAGATAAAGCCATGTCACTCGCTTGTATATCTGTTATTGTATACCTTTCTCTACATCCTCTCGCTCGGTGCCTAGGGGTCATGGGTGGAGGAGTGGACGAAACTGCTTAGTCTTTTTGACTAACGGTTGGATGTGACATAACAACTAGGAGCGCGTGGAGCCAGAGAAGCAGCAATACGCCCAGGAGGAGCAGCAGGGCAGGGAGATAGATCGTGAGGAGCCATTGTAGTGTACAACGGCGATACCCCAGACTGCTTGAGTGATTAGTTGTTGATTTACTTCTGCACGCATTTGTAGTGAGGATCTCTATGTACCGGGCATAAGCCCTTATCATTTCTATTATTGTATCTCATTGTGTACTTTTCTATTTTTGTACTTGCATTATATATTATCTGTGTGTTGCGGATTTAGTGGTGTAAATGCTCTTACTTATACTTGCGGTTGACCTGGATGATTGATATTATTCGGCAGGATCGGCATCTTGTAGTGGCAACAAATCCGAGTATTGGTGTCACCGCAAGGTAGGCCTATCTATCCCTAGATAGGCCTTAAGCCGCTCCCTAAACCTAATCCCTAAGTCTAGTTGTCTAACTCCCAAGACGAATTCCTTTCTAAGTCGCACACGGATCTAGTCGCCACCATATGGACAAATTTCCCTACCGTCAAAAAATAGTCACCAAAAGAAAAGAGATTACAAGAGATATTAGAGATAAAATTTCTATAGTAAAATCCCTATAGGAAATCTGAAGGCGAATGGCAAAGGAAAGAGAGATCGGAGTTTTTGTCGTGATCGTGCTTCTTGTTCAATAAGCATTGATGAACACGGCCTTCAAGCTGACCGTTTGATCTTCAAGATTATTGTAGGTATTGCTCTGGACGTCTAGAATGAGGCTCCACAAAATATCTTCGGAATTCCGCGCGAGAGAAAGAGATGACATCTCTTTAAATAAAGTTTGGCCACTACCGCCGGTGGCAGCACCTACCGCCCCGCAGTATCCTTTAGGAAGGTTGTTTCCCTCTCCGGTCGACCTGAAAAGGAAGCTCATTTTTATAGTTTAGGCAATAATCTACTGTGTCGCGATTGGGTTGTCGTCTGTGATAGGCGAAATATCGATCTGCCATATTCCTATTTCCCGCTTCATTTGGCTCCTCAATCAGCCTGATGATTGTCGGGGTTGCCATTCAGTTACCATCGCGTAATAGATTTACCGTAGTGCGCTAAATCTTTACAAGATGGTCTTCTCTCCGGCCAATATTTTTGCTCAAATACCTCTTGTCAGTTGTCCCACAGTAACAAACACTACCGCTAGCAGTAGAGGTTACCACCCCGCGGTAGTACTCATTTCAGAGCGCGACATCCATCTTTTCATTATTCTCAAAGCAAGAAATGTGGTACGCATGTTCCAACAGTTAAAGTCTTGCAAATTGCTGAAATAAACAAAGTTTAACAATTGTTACACATGTTGCTAGACTGTTCATAATTTGATCTGTAATTTGATGCCCTGATGGAATTTTGTTTTAGTAATCCAAGTTTATGTGCATGTGATAGTTATTTGGAATTACTATGATTCTTCTTCGCTGATTTATAACAATCAGATGATTTTTTTATCAATTATAATATCCCCCAAAAGGTATAAGATACTTAAAAATTGATCCATTTGATTTGATTAAAAACTGTTCTACAATAACTTAAAAACTTTGTTATTTTTTTTTGTCGTGTATCTGTGTATCTATTCATGGTTTTGCATTTAAAAAAAACTATTTTACAAAACTTCATTTTTAACCAATTGCTTTTATGCATTGCTTTTTGAACATCCCTACAAACTCCATTTTACACAAACAGATTTTTACTACAAACTCCATTTTTCAAAAATAACTTATTTTTCAAACTCCATTTCTAATAGCTCTTTTTCGATCAGCAACAACCGAAACAAACGAAGCATCAAACTCTAGGTGATTATGTAGATGGTATTCTATTTGGGACCTTAGTCCTTGCCAAGATGATCGTCGAATTATATTGATCAATGCTAGTAGCATGTCTGTCAAATGTGATAATTGTTCTACTTGTGCTCAGAAAGATGACCTGCTTTGACAGACTGCATTTTAAAGTGGTCTGTGATTGTAAGGTTATGATGCTGACAATGTCGACTGGGTGTGCATTTTACGCTAAGTATGATTTATACATCATAATGGTTGCACTTATCTTTTGTGTAATTAAGACATTTATTGTAATAAAGGTTATGCATTATAATAATATGATTATTCATTTTTTGACTGTGAACTCTATTATTAACTTTGAAAGCATTTTAATGTACCTTATTTTGTATGCTCAGTTGTAATTTTTTGTTATTCATTCTTTGGCTGACTCTGGTTATGAAGTGGGGACTGATCAGATCTATGTCATATGATGGCTATAGGATGTGGTGTTATAGTCGATCTCATATCTTTCCAACATATAATGATCAGTGAGCCAAGTGGAGAAATAGGGAGTCTACCTTATGTTTTTGTGTGAATGCCCTTTTACTACTTATTACCTTCTTTGAAGGAGAAGAATCGTGATTATTCTCCTTTTTTGAACAAGTGAAAGTATGTATTATCCTCATAGCATACAATTTCACATGCTAGAGATGAGAAAAATATGAACACAAATGAACCTTAAGCCTTGTCAGTTATTATCTTCTTATTGTTGTTAAATTATTAGCATACATTAGTCATAAAATTAGTGGCCTTGCAATTTTTTTGGGGTCTAGAAATATTAGCTCGAAAATAGATATTGATGAGACCGTGGCCTTAACAACTTGTTTGGACATTTTTGGAGGATACTCCCAAAGGGTGTCATAGAGGCATTGAATTAATATATACCCTCTTGAGCCATTTGGATGTGATGGTCGCTCACTGAAAGAGATTGACTGAAATGTAGTACTTAGAGACTTAAAAACAACAAAAGACTGAAACAAGTATAACATCTTCTCTACATGACATCGTAGTTCTTGTTTTTTAAAGATAGTTGATTGAATTCCCCAAGTGTAGAAACTTTCTTCTTCGATGACATTAGAAGGTTAATGTCGCATTCTAAATGACATATTGATGTATAGCATTGATTCATTTCAAAATAGTAGGGATATGATTTATACTATTTTAGGTAAATCTATAGATTCAAAAAGAGAAAAATAGAAAGAAAAAAGTACATATTTGTCTCAACAATCCCGTACATAAATATAAGTAGAACTACTGCATAACATACCTTATTATGAGCATATATATGCAAATTATTTCTTGTATAATCTAAGTAGGTCATGATCAATAGATCGTCGAGATGTTTGTACTACCAAATTATTTGAACATGTGAATAAGGCTCTGTTTGGAGTGACATTTTTACTCCGGTGAGTTTGGAAAAAAATGCAACCATCATTGAATGTATGTTTGACATCACAACGGTTATGACCGTCACCGAAAAAGAAAACTAGTTTTAAACATAAAAGTGGATGAAGTTCCTTAGGTGAGGTCTGGCGCTCACGAACAATGGTTCATAACCACCGTGTTCACGACCGCCACCACCACGTCAAATGGAGTCTAAGTGTTGTATTGCCAAAAAAAAAATTCCAATGAGATCATGTCAAACTTTTTTCACTCCTACCATGCGTTTCTTTAGGAGGCAATTCTTCTGAGACTTATTTCTGTGTTTTTGCACATTCTTTTTGTGTGTGTGAAAACAATGGAGGGAAGGTTGGCTATTGTGATGTTGTGCTTCCAACTCATCAAAATTTGCACACGAGTCCATTTGTACTATGATGAATCGGCAAGAATATATTAGGACTATGAGGTTTCTATGAAATTGTAATTGATTCTACTGAGAAATGCATTAGTAACACTAAAGAAAAGAGAGTGTGGGTAATGTTCTCCTCTATTTTTGAGGCAGAAGAATTTTTAATTACTATGAATTAAGCTCTGTGTAGCACAATGGTGGCGGTCATGAGCGCGGTGGTTATATACTGTCGTTCGTGAACGTCCGTCCTCACCTAAGGATCTTCATCCATTTTTATGTTCAAAACTAGTTTTCTTTTCTTGGTGGTGATCGTAACCACTGTCATGTCAAACATACATTCTAGGATGGTGGCGTTTTTTTCCAAACTCACCAGAGCAAAAACGTCATGCCAAACAAAGCCTTAGTCTCCGATGTAGAGGTGTGAAACTCTATTACTTTCATCGTGACTTATTGTTAGAAATTTTGTAATTAAAATATTTAATTTATATTGTTTTATTGGAGCCTCGTATGGTATTTGGTGTTTGGCTCCTTATAATTGATAAAAGCTCCAAAACCAAATTAAAGGAATACAAATGTTTGAAGGGAACCTTTCATGAAGAGAATGATGAAATCATTAGTCTTACCTTGCCAATTTATATTCTTATTAGTAAGTATATAAATGTATTTGTACAACCTCGTGCTCGCCGAAGGGTAAAATTGGAATCGGGCATAGGCGAGGCGAGTGAGAGTTGCCGCCTTGCGACGAGTAGATCGCGTGTGCGGGGCGAGCCAGACTCACCACCTTGCGAGGAGCAGAGGGAGAGCCTAGTGTATGCTCGCCGCTTTGGGGTGCACTTAGCAATAGCCGGACGAGCGGGGCTCGCCGCTCTGCATAAGCAACTCGAGCTAGTAGAGGGGGTGAGCAAATTCTTCATCAAGCACTCACCCGCCCAGGCTTTTGGATGCACGGGGCACCAGGCAAATGAGGGGCGGAGCCCCACTCGCCGGGGAGACAGGGGTCTAGCGAATGGTGTCTTCACGAGCCACTCACATTTTAAGATCTCGCGAACCCGGCTCGCAGGAAGTCTGGCAAGTGGTACCTTCACGGACCACTCGTCCAGTGGGGTCTATAGGTGAATTTACCTAGATACCCTTTGTGGTCTACCAATAACCCTTCAGAACAGTGGAGTTTGGTCGTTAGCAGACCAGTTTGGGTGCGTTTAACAAAACCAAAAGGCGGAGTTACACAATTAGCAGAATAATAGAGAAAAACTATATATATACCTTGAAGGGAACCTTTGGAGGTATCACAGGCTTTGGCTTCTTCCTCCTTTGGACAACTATGGTTAGCTCCTCCGGCTCTCCAAGGTGCCCGGCGTCAGCCTTGGCTTAGGAAGGGAAACGCTCTAAGATCTTCTGGGTGTGTGGTGGGACCTCCACGCTGCATCCAAGGGTCGGTGTTTAGTTCTAATTCTTCGGTTAGGTTCTTCCGCGGGATCAGTAAGTGCTAGCTGCCCCCTTATAGGTGTCCAAACTCCTCGTTGGGCTGAATCTCGGTTCCAACAGTATTCACTCTTTTTTATTTGTTCAAAGGAATATATGGAGGAACTATGAACCACAAACACGCGCACGCACTGGACCGGATCCGAATTTTGGATTTCGGATTTCGTATTTCGGGAAGAATTGAATTGTATTTTTTGTACAAAATAGATTCACTACTTTTATTCGGAGCTGCGTCGAATAAGAAGTCAGAGTTGCGTCGAGTAGAACTCGAAGTGGCGTCAACAAGCTCGCTGAAGTTGGAGTCACGTTGAATGGAACTCGACGCACCCTTCTGCGTCGAATGGAGTTTCGTCAATAAGAATTTGAAGCAACCACCTTGCGTAGATAAGTTCTCGGCGCTTGCATCGACAAGCAGTCCATCAGCTTGACCTGCGTCGATAAGAACTCGACATAGTGTTGAGTTGCGTCGATATAATTTCTATGCAACATCGATATGAATTCAACGTGACGCAGTTATTACGCGTAATTTTCTAACCATTTCTTTTACCCGTTTTTCTCATCATTACTCTCCTACGTTGAAAATCTCCAACGTCTCTCTGCACGATTAACATTTACCAATTATAACTGTTGCAATTAATTACGTGTTAATTTTCTGAGTCTCCTATATAGGAGATTTTTCTGAATCGTTTTATCACGCTTTCGGAAATCTGTTCTCTCGCTCTCTCTCTCTCTCTCTCTCTCTCTCTCTCTCTCTCTCTCTCTCTCTCTCTCTCTCTCTCTCTCTTGTTCTTACGACCATTTTTCGTGATTCTGCTTTCTTCCCATTTGCTTTATTAAGTGGTAGTTTGGGTGCTATGTGCTTCTTCGGTGTCCGCGCCATCGGACTTTTCGAGATCTAGCCAGGTGTTCTACCTTGGAGGAGTGAGCATCGGTTGAAAACCCTGCCGGAGGGTGGTGCAACTTCTTTAGGACAGTGATCACACGCCTTACCCAGGCTCGATATATACCTATATAAATATATATTGTGTTCTAATTCATTTTATTTCTCACCCTCTATATTAAACTCTTGTCAAACTTTTGTTTACACAAAAGCTGAAAGTTTTCATTAAAATCATGTTATTCAAATTCTGTAATTATTTTATGTGTTTTTCAAAATTCAAAAATTATATACAAAGATATAAATATATGAAAGATATTCCAACACTTATGTCATATATACGAACTTAGTGAGAAATCTTTGAAGCTTAGAGGAATTTAGGTGTGTTTGTGTGTGTGTATATATATACGAGTGACAGGACACGGGGCCCCCCGTGCGGGCGGTGACATTCGGCAGGTGTGGCGATATTTGGCAGGGGCGGCGACAGTTGGCGGGGGTGATATTCGGCAGGGGCGCCGACTTTCTGCGGGGGCGAGCTATATTTATATCAGTATATATAAAAATTAATTTAATTTTCTTCAACAAAAACCATATGGTGTGATGGTTGTCATCTTTGGTTGGCATAGAGGAGACCTGAGTTCAATTCTCACCATTGGCAAATTTTGTGAGATTAAAAAACAGGTCATATGACACTCATTTTTCAATAAATTTAGATGTAAAATTGTAATTTCATGTTGTAGGGTACTCTACACCTTCATAGTTTAGGTCACCCCTAGTAGGTTTAGGAGACCTATGAAAAAGTGGAGAGAGAGGGAGCTGTTTGATCCGACGGCTGATGAAATATCATGCCAGATTCAACGGCCGTAATCATTTTAACGACTTTAAAATTCATGAGTTTGATATTTCTTTATATATGGTAAAGATATATATATATATATATATGTTTCTATTGAAGGGTGACCAACATGGTACAATTTCTTTTAGAATGGACAGACTAAAAATTGAGAACATCATAAATAATAGAAAAGATTTGACACAGAGAGCTCGTTTGGCACGGCTTATTCTCGCGGATGAAATCTGTGCGGGAGGCAACTGCCACCGCGGCTTCCACAGCGTGGATGAAATCTGCACAAAATATAAGGCGAGGTAGATTCTGCCGCATGACCGCGGCCCATTCAAACGAGCGAAGGCCGCAAATGTGCAAGGCATTCCGCATAGGACCCGCCCGCCTAATGAGCCCAACATTTCAAATTTGACGATATCTATCAAACGAGGCCATAGAATGTCTATAGATAGACAACTTCCTAAGAAGTACACATAAACCACTTTAGAGAGGGTTTAAATTTAGGATTTATGTGGGTTAACATGTGCAGGATTGAGCCAAAGTAGACAATAACTCAGATATCATAGACATTGTTACATTAGCAAAATAAATATTTCTTTATCAAAATATCAATAATGTGAAGTGCGCTGAATTTTGCTCAGCATAAAAATGTTGAGGCGCCACCCCTCGGATGATGGTCAGTGCCTTGTTGAGTTTTAGAATGATTGACATTTGAAACATTGTTGATATCGTCACATCTCAACGAAATAATAAACAAAATTTTCTCTGCGCGCAACGCAGGAAATCATACTGCGAGAATAAATACCCGGGCCCACCTTATTTTCTTCCGTTCCTTCCCGCCGAAACCCAGATAGGGCGCGAAACACTCCAGGCTCTTCTGTGAACCCCTTCAGCTCCGGTGAAACCCCTACTCTCCGGCGAACCCTTTAAACTCCGGCGAAACCGCCGCTCCGCCTTCCTAGTTCTCGGTGAGCCCCTGTTATGCATCCGAACTGGATCACGCTGCTGGTTATGCATCCAAGTCCATCCATTGCCTTTTTATTTAATTCATCTAATTTATTTGTATTGATTTCATTGTTAGTTTTCTAACCACAAAGATAATTGCTTAACCCTTATGATGTCGTCAGACAAAGTAGATGATAATGTTGGCACTGTAAGTCCTTCGATTCATTTGTTGTGATTTTCAATGTTCTACTTAGTGACTTGAATCATATTGTTTCCTGAAGCATATTGTTTCCTGTCTCATTTATTTTGTTTTCCAATGTTCTACTTAGTATTGAACTGTATTAAGTGTGTATTTTTATTCATAACTCCAACTGTATTGAACTGTATTTTGATTGTAGATCGTAATACAAATTTAACAGTACATTTACTTTATTAACATTGTAAATTACCACTGTATTCCTTGTTTTAGTCTTTTGTTTCTAATCATTTATTGCTATTTCTAATGCTCTGCTTAGTTAATTGAATCTTAATTAATTCCTATTTGTTGTGTGTAGGTTTTACTGAACATGTACTGAGTGTGTATTTTTATTCATAACTCCAACTGTATTGAACTATATTTTGACTGTATATCGTAATACAAATTTAACAGTGCATTTACTTTATTATCATTGTAAACTACCACTGTATTCCTTATTTTAGACTTTTGTTTCTAATCATTTGTTGCTATTTCTAATGCTCTGCTTAGTTAATTGAATCTTAATTAATTCCTATTTGTTGTGTGTAGGTTTTACTGAACATGTACTGAGTGTGTATTTTTATTCATAACTCCAACTGTATTGAACTGTATTTTGACTGTATATCGTAATACAAATTTAATAGTGCATTTACTTTATTATCATTGTAAACTACCACTGTATTCCTTGTTTTAGTCTTTTGTTTCTAATCATTTGTTGATGTTTCTAATGCTCTGCTTAGTTAATTGAATCTTAATTAATTCCTATTTGTTGTGTGTAGGTTTTACTGAACATGTACTGAGTGTGTATTTTTATTCATAACTCCAACTGTATTGAACTGTATTTTGACTGTATATCGTAATACAAATTTAACAGTACATTTACTTTATTATCATTGTAAACTACCACTGTATTCCTTGTTTTAGTCTTTTGTTTCTAATCATTTGTTGTTATTTCGAATGCTCTGCTTAGTTAATTGAATCTTAATTAATTCTTATTTGTTGTGTGTATGTTTTACTGAACATGTACTGAGTGTGTATTTTTATTCATAACTCCAACTGTATTGAACTGTATTTTGATTGTATATCGTAATACAAATTTAACAGTGCATTTACTTTATTATCATTGTAAACTACCACTGTATTCCTTGTTTTAGTCTTTTGTTTCTAATCATTTGTTGCTATTTCTACCACTGTATTCCAACTACCACTGTATTCCAACTGTATTGAACTGTATTATGACTTTAATATTTTTCTTTATTCCTTTAGGTGCAAAAGAGCTCAGTTGTTTTCCCTATTGTCCATTCGGAGGATGAGGCTTACGCTATGTATTGTAATTATGCTCACACTAAAGGATTCAGTGGTCGCAAACAACACATAATGTATTGGACGCACACAAGAATTATTAAAGCACGAGAATATAGTTGTGCGAAAGCAGGTTGGAAGGATACAAAGGTGTCACCAAAGAAGTACCACAAATTAGGAATGCATACCGGATGTCTTGCTTGCATTTGTTTTCATGCAGATGTAGATGGAAAGAATTGGAAAGTCACGAGGTTAGTCGAGGAGCACAATCATCCACTCGCAATGGAGAAAGAGATTCACTTATTGAAGTCCAACCGCAAAATATCTCAGATGCAAGGTAGTCTAATGAAGAATATGACAGGCGCCGGAATAAGAGCAGTGGATGCTTACAACTTCCTTTCAGATGAAGCTGGGGGTGCTGAAAATATTGGATTTTGTCAGACCGATGCCTTCAATTTTGTTCAACGAGAAAGAAGAGCTCTAATCGATAGTGGTGACGCCTCTAGTTTGCTAACGATACTTCGGGAGAGACAATTGGACGATAATATGTTCTCCTATGATGTGAGAAAAGATGAACTGAATAGGCTCACCGGTTTTTTGGATGGATGGAAATAGCAGAATAGATTATGATAGTTATGGCGACGTTATTATTTTTGATACAACATACAGACTTAATAAATATAACTTGGCATGTGCACCTTTCATCTCTGTGAACAATCATTGGCAGAATATTTTTGTTGGGGGCCTTTCATTGCTGAGGAAACTACAAATTCATTTTGTTGGGTGTTTGAAATATTTCTTAAATTTGTTGGTGGTAAACAACCACTTACAATTTTCACGGATCAAGATCAAGCCATGGCCTCAGCTATTCAGCGGGTATTCACTAGCAATCGCCATCGCCCATGTCAATGGCACATATTAAAGAAAGCTCCTTCAAAAGTTCCTTTGTTTATCCAAAACAAAAATGTTCGGGCGTTATTCTACAAATGCATGAGCAAGTGTGATAGTGAGGGCGAGTTTGAAAGATGCTGGAATGAGATGGTAACGACAGGAAATCTGAAGGGTAACAAATGGTTGGGAGATTTATATAACCTCAGGAAGAAGTGGTCTACTGCATACAATAAAGACATTTTAGATCTCGATATTTTGTCAACGCAAATAAGCGAATCAGCTAACAGTTGTTTGCATCGCAGTTCGAAAGGGACTAGTTCACTTGTTGAGTGTTTTTTTGGGTTTGGAGAAGTTGGTGTTATCGTGGAGGAGTGGTGAGCACGAAGAAGATTTTAGATGCAAGCATGGAGTTGTTACCTTAAATTACAATAACTGTTCCCTCTTCAAACATTTGTCAAAGTTGTACACTTGAAAAATGTTCGGTATTTTTGAAAAATCTTTCATGATAGGAGCCATTGGAGTTTGTATGGTTGACGAGACGAGATACGATGAAGTTCATATAACATATGTGACAAAGGAAAGGGATAACGGTGAAGTAGATAAGCGATGGTTTGTGAACTACAACATATCCACAATGGATGCAGAGTGTTCTTGTAGAGGATTTGAAACTAAAGGCATATTATGTCCACATATCTTGAGGGTGTACAATGTGCAAAATGTGGAGCAAATCTCACTCAAATATGTCCTCAAACGGTTCACTCGTAATGCAAAGAAGGGTATCTATCTCAATAATATCCCTGTTATGCCGAGAATGAGTCAAATTTGATATTCAGAAACCATTTGATGCGGTTTAGCTACGATTTAGCGAACCGGATAGAGAATTGCAAAATTGCCAAAGAGCATGTGATGCGCGTCATGAATGAACTATCACAGCAAACAGATCATATGGTGCATTTGGCCGAAGGTAAGAATAAAGGTATTGTAGATGAGAAAAACAATAGTACATTTGTTCATAATCCTCCGGTCAAGAGGCCTAAGGGTGCCCCTAATGCTCGTATGAAGGCCCACTGGGAGAGAGGAACCATGAAGTCACGTAAGAAAGTGGATAAGATAAAGAAGGCTGCTGAGAATGATAATGATGTACATGCAAATTATGTAGACAACGTCAACGTCCCTATACAAGATTCGTCCCTGCCAACAAAGGAGTATAACTTCATATGTTCTTCAGCAAATGAACATCACTCTGATGGGCCGGCCACTCCTACTGCTTTCGGTTTTAGCAGCGATTTATTCTTGGATATGTCATTCAACTTTTCAAGTATACCCGACGTATTCAAACCTTGATGTACGTTGTTGAATTAACAGTCATTTTTTGTAAGGTTATTGCAATTGCAATTACCGCACAAGTAATGTAATTATCCAGCAATGTAAGGTTGAATTAACAATTGTAATGTAAGGTTGAATTATTTGTTACTCTTGCAGGGAACCTGGACACATTGCACCTGAATGTCCTAAAGAAAACAGCAATAGGAAAGATCTGAAAAGAACAGATCTAAAGAAGAAGAAGAAGAAAGAGAAAGGGCTCATTGCTCAATCATGGAGTGATTCAGAATCTGAAGGAAGTACCTCATCTGAAGATGATCAGAAAAAGGCTAAGCAAGAGGAAACCTGTCTGATGGCTACTGAAAAGCCTTAAGATACATCTCTGGTAAATATATTTGATGATGTAGATTTCTCTTCCACTCATTTTAAAACTAGTTTCAAAGAACTCTGCTTAGTGTTGGATCGGTCGGCGCCCTTAGAGGGGGGGTGAATAAGGGTTTTCAAAAACTTAAGATTATATTTAGAAAACTTTGAAATATTGCAAGATTAATACAATGAGAAATCAAGTAAAACAATAATGAAGAGACATGCTTAATTAATACCAAATAATGTTTTACAAAACTTGATTTCTATGACGCTGGAAATCGGAGGCGACTAATAAAAATCCTTTTTCGTTTTCTATACCGACTAGTATCCCCACGAACCGGTTGGCCCTAGCCTTCTCCTTCCCGGATTCGGCCTCAAGCCGCTCTAGCCAATCCTTCCCCGGATGTGGCCTCGAGCACCCCCTAGACCTAGCCTAGATCTAGTCGCCAACACGAGGCGAATTTCAGCCCTAAGTCCTACCCCAGACCTAGTCGCCAACACGAGGCGATTTCACTACCGTTTACAAAGAAAGATAAATAAAATAATAAAACTTCCCTTTAGATGAGACGGAGGTGAAGATTCGCTGTAGAATCAGCGTTTGTAGAAGCGGACATCGTTTGGATCCGGCGTGACGTAATCCTCCTTCAGAAGTTTGCAGAGCTTCGCTAGGACTTCAAGTTTCTGCCAAGATAGCCTCTGGAGTTGTAGCACTACCTCTCTCTCTCTGATGTCCCTCTGAAACGAGAGGTGAGGGGTCCTTTATATAGCCCAATCTCTACCGCCGGCGCCAGCGCTGCCGCCGGCGCTAGCCCAGATTAGGAAAGATTTTGTGTGGCAGGATCTTCAATCCGTGGCAACATTTTGCTATATGCCTCTTATGCGGCAGGCTACCGCCAGCGCTAGTAGCTACCGCCGGGCGCTAGCTCCTTCTAAAAACACTGCCAGAATTGCACTAATCATCGGTAGTGCCGGGCACTATCGCTACCGCCGGCGCTAGTGGCCATGTTAGAATTCTGGCCTCAATTTTGGGGACAACCATCCTTGAGTCATGTGGACTTTGATTTCTTGCACACTTAAACACACAAGATCAAATACACATAGGATTTGTTATTCTCAAACCTAGGAGATGCGGAAGACCATGTTCCAACAAACTCCCCCTTTTGATAATAACAAATCCATTAGTGATAAATCAAAGCATTAATAAATAAGCATGATGAGACTATACTTGTATGTGTGAGAGAGTGATGACTTTAGGATAATTATTGATTTTAGCATTTAGAATTGCTCCCCCTAAATACATGCTCCCCCTAAGTGATTGCTCCCCTAATGTATAAGCTATCATCTTAATTTGTCATGTTGGGTTTTTGATAGCGGGTTATATTTATCATGTTAGTTCTCCCCCTTTGTTATTAGCAAAAGTGGGTAGGGAAACAAAGCACTAAAAAATGTGTAAATAGAAGAGAAGGCATGATCGAACTTTTTAAGTAAGTGGTAAGGAGTTTTAGAATTGTTTTTCATTTAAATAGATCAGAGTTATAAGCATTACAAAATTTTCAGAGTTTTTAGCATAAAAGATTTTTATGTTTGAAGTAACCAATAAAAAGTGTTCCAAGTAAATCTATCACTTAATGAAAGATAGGAATTTTTAAGAATAAGTGATGATGCAAAGAATACAAGATATTAAGTAAGCATGAAAGCGCAAGGTAAAACACTTATATGGTTAAAATGCGGAAGACTTATAGCAATAAAAAAAACATCAAATAGTAATGATAATCCAAAAAAAATATGAGTGAAAGTTAACAAAAGATGATGTTTTTGTAAATCATTTTTTAATTAGATCTTTAAATTTGATAATAACCAAGCATTCAATAATGTTTATCAAAAAGAGATTACCACAATGTTACTTTAATTCATAATTTCAAAACATACAAAACATTGTAGAACACATGCTAGGTTATCTAGTGTATTTCATAAATAAAAGTAATATAGAATTAGCAGTAGGATCCAATACTCATGAGAAGAAGTGTTATGGAAGATAATGATGTACACAAAAGTGTATTTTTGAGTAATGTAAACAAATGTTTTAATCAAAAATACAAGATATATGTAAAGTACGAGCACAATAAACACAAATAAGATTACTTCCACACACTTTAATGCACAATAAAAAGTACAACTACCAAGGTGCTCTACACACATAATGCTCATTAAGACTTATCAGGGTGCAAAGTAGTGCTTGGTGGATCACATATTTTATTTTGAATTTTGAGACTAGTGATCCGGTGTACTTAAGAGTAAGTGGTTTTTCTTATTTTTGAAAGAAAGATTTTATTTGCACAAGACACTTTACTATTCTTTCCAAGGTGCTCAACCTCACAATGCTTATTAAGACTTATCAGGAGGTTCAAGTAGTGCTTGGTGGAGTTATCTTTGTCATTTATTTTATAATTTTGTTTTGTACAAAGTTCTCCGAATACACTTGTTTTGCAAATCAATAGAATTTATGAAACCATAACCACTTTTCTTAATTTTTAAGAGTGCAAAATAAGGAGTGTAGGTAAGATACTTGTGCAATTTTAATCCATTGTACTAATACAAAACATACACAAGTATTCTTAGATTAAATACATATGTAGACAATGCCAAAAAGGTGAGTGAATAAATATCCTTATCAAACATAAAACATTTCTCATACTTAGAGGCATGCTAAGCTTGATTCTACACAACCTTTAAAATATAATTGACGCACATATTAATAGATATATCAAAGAATGATGAATACAATGTTCAACGTAGTTTGAAAAGATCAATTGCAACATTGTAGACACTACACCATATCATGCATATGGTAGCGCTCAAAAACAGCTACTGTAAGTGAAAAACCCGCTACTGTAGGTCTACGGTAGCGGTTGCGCGTGCGCTACATCCGCCGCCGACGTCGTAGGGTATGGTAGCGGTTACCCAATGTATTGTGACGTTTTTCTAAACGCTACTATAGGTACATCTATTGTAGCGTTTATGATATCCAATGGTAGCGATTATTTCATTTTACAGCAACGGTTACGATACTCTATTGTAGCGTTTATGCTTACATTTGGCAACATATATGATTTTCAATGGCAGCATTTATGCTTGTATTTGGCCACATTTATGATCTTCTATGCATGATATCGTTTAGCCGAAAGTTTTGCATTATTTTAATAATGGAAATAATATCTATTTGTAAAAGAATTTAAATAAAATTATTTTTATTAATAATAAAAAGAAGGTGGGAGATAGCCCAAACCCTTCATGAATACAATCAATATATAGATCTCACTTAATTTTCTTTAATAAACTCAATACATGAAAAAACATATATAATTAATACATGAAAATTATTCTCTTTCTTCTTCACGGACTCATCCTTCTTGCCTTCTTCCTTCTTCGAAGCAACCAAGTATTCTACAGTACGTCAAGTCATTCCTGCAAACATGTTCATTTAAGTTCACATCAATTTTATAAGCCTCAAGTATACTGACATTTTTTAGATAAATACAATCATTCTGAACTATAACAAAATTCAGTCGGCATATAAATGAACTTAAGCATACCATATTAAGGGGAAATTCCACAGTAATCTGTGAAATGAGCCAACCACAAAAAATTATGTTCTTCAAAGATTTTATTGGACTTTGCTTCTCCCCAATTCCATTATGTTAAAATGCATATATAGATAAGAGGAATCACATATATGAGTGTATGAAGAAATATCATAGACATGTATATACCAAAATAGCAGATTACCAATCTATGCCAGCATAATGTTAAAAATGCACTGCTTATGCAGAACACTCACCATATTGTTTGACTGTGAGCAGTGATATGGATTGTTGCACTACTCCATGAGCAATCTTGCCAATCATTAACATTCCCATCATAGTCGAATAAGATAACTGTAAAATTTTCTGGAATAAGCTAAAAGCTCATGGATTAGCTAAAGAAGCTCAAATTCATCATCTAGTGTATTAAATTTATGAGTACCTTGGTGACAATGGAATCAACACTTCTCTTCTGTTTAATACCAACAACATACAAAACAAACAGCCAGAGTTGTTGATCATTATAATGAAAAACAAATGTAAATGTCTAAGGATATATCCAAACATGAATCATAATCAGCATGGCCAGTTCTCTACTTCTTGTCCATATCCATCGACTCATCCTCCTGAGACAAACCAAGTAATTTCATTTATCAGATATATCCAAATGACTATATAACTATAGAGTCTGCGAGCAGCATACCACTGGCCGGGCTTCAACAGATCTTCCAATATTTCCATGGCTTTGTTCAACTGTGCATCGATCATGTCGCCTGAGAACTCGACTTCAACCAGCACGCGCAGAAGCTCATTTAGGTGCTCATATCCAGGTTTATCTCTTAGTTTCTCTTCCTGTGATAATTATATTATCTCATGCAAAATCATATTAGATTATCATTGAGACCATCAACACCAAAATCTTCATCCATGCCCCAATATTACCAAATAGCTGCATAAAGGGGAAAGAAAATACTAATTATAAGTACAAAAAGTAGGCACTTTGGAGTTAATAATGCATCTTCTTCTCCACCTGCCACACCCTCTCCTCCTAATTTCCAGCAAAAGCACAAAGTCCATGCTCCTTAAAGAGGTAGATGCGAACATCGTGTGAGATCTAGCAAATATAAGTTATACGGAGGGATGGTTAGGAGACTAAATTGATTTCCATAAACTGATATGGGAAACTAAAAATCTAGATTGCATTTGATTTAGAAAAGCATCAGTACCAAATATTGAAGAAGGGAAATTGTGGCAGATCACCAAAAAATATTGGATCTCATCAGCAATTCACAGATCTGATATGGAACGAAATCCATTTCAGCATGTATCTTACTTCTTTCCAGCTAAAAGATGCATGGCAATTTCTGTATCTCCAGCTGGCAGATCACCTGGACATCATACTTCACTTGAGTTGGAAGTTCAGAGGCTTCTTCATGCCAGAACTTTACAGAAGTAGTGGGCTTATAATTCATCGCAGCCGCAAGAAGACAATGGTAGTTTACGATGCTAAAATCAAGAAGCATATAAAAGAGACTACACTACACGTATGCTAAACGCAGAAGAAATAAAGGGGGCCACCGGCTGATAGATAACCGGTTGATTGCGACCTAACCTGGAGCTTTTATCGTATGGCAAAATAAAAACATCCATAGCCTGAAGCTTTTATCGTATGGCTCCTCAACAAACTCTGAGAGAAATAATATGTCGTAAGAAACAATACAGTGAACAATAGAATTAAATAAGAAAAATGTACTCTAGTGTAAGACTCTTGAAACTATAATAAGTAGCATGGACTCTTAAAATTTGTATGTCTCCTTATACATGTGTCGGGGCTTCTTAAAGGTCTTCACATCTGCATAATGTTGCAAATTAGGGATTGTAGGATGGAGAAAAACGATGCCAAATTCTATAGAAATCAAACAACTGTAAAAATAAATCCATCGATAGAACCGAGTAATAGCAACCGGTTTATTTAACTTCACTCTAAGAAGGAATGTCAAACAAATTGGATTGAAGACTAACAGTAATGAGAGTATCTTTGTTACACCATGTGTAGATAATTAAGCGCTAACATTTAAGTGCAGAAGTGTAGAGAAAAAAATCCATGAAAATAATAAGAAAGAGCATTTAAGTGCAAAAGTGTAGATAAAAAATCAATAGCATGCATTCAATGAATTAACAGGAAGAAAACTTACCCTGAAACCAAACTCAAAGTCACTTTATATTGTTTGCCTCCTCTCTATCACAGTTCTTTGACAGTAATTTTATCTAATCTTATGGTACATTTGTTTACCATATAAAATCAAAATAGTTCTCCAACAAAGAAATCAGCAACAACCACCAAACACATCCAATTTAGTAATCTTGCATAACCATTCATCATAAATCAAGAATAGGAATCAGAAAATGAATTTTGGCATAACCATTCATCACCCAACTTACTGATTTCATTGATTTCAGAAAAAGAATTCAATAACTGATTCCACATTGTTAACTGATTTCAGAAAAATAAATTAAATAATGGTCATTTGACTGATTAAGAACAAAGCTTCATTGAAAACCTGTTCAGTTCTAAAAAATGACAGAAGAAAAAATGAGAGAAGAACTGGAGATCTAGAAGAAAATCGGGAAGAGGGAATGCAAACCTGTTCAGTTCTAATAAATGAGAGAAGAAAATTAAGAACAAAGCTTCATTGAAGAGGGGAATCCCGAAGTAGTCACGGGGAGCCACGAAAAATGACGCCTCCTTCACCGACGCTCTGTTCTTCCTAGGGTTCCATAGGTTCCAACTTTGAACCTGAGAAGAAATCAAAGATTCCGAAAACTTGAGCAGTTGAGGAATCGAATCGAAGACCGTCGTTGAGGAATCGAACTTACCTGGGGCTGATATCGAATCGATCGAACTTGAGGAGTTGAGGAATCGAAGACCGCCGTTGCCCGTCGTCGCCCATCGTCGCCGTTGCCGGTCGTCGCCGTCGCCGTCGCCCGTCGTTGCCGTCGCCCGTCGTCGTCGTCGCTGCCTCGCAGATTGCCGCAAGGAAGAAAGAAAGGGGGCGCGCTTCGGGGCGGTGGAGTCGCGGTCGGCTTCAATTGCGGCAGGGGAAATGTTTTGCTTTTAGGGTTAATTTGTGCGCGTGAAAAAGGAAACTCTAGGCGGGATAGATTTACCACGTTTTACCTTTCCAAACACTGCTAAAAACGTGCTCTACAGTGGCGTTTTTAATAAAAGCGCCATAAAAGTAAAAAAAAGATTAGCCACATTTTTTAAAACGTCACTTAAAAAGCATTGCGGTAGCCTACATCTCTTGTAGTGATCCACCGGCAATGTCGACGGGAAGCGGAGTCCGGAGCGTGGGAATAGCGGAAGAAAACCTTGAAATCACTATAGACGAGCCTGGAGCCATCAACGATGTAAGCGTCGGCGATGAAAGCGGAGCCCGGAGCGTCGGAGAAGAGCCTGGATCCGTTGGCGATGGAAGCGATAGGGGTTTTCGCGATTTTGGCCGGGAGCATTGTTTTCATGAGCGAGAGAAAGAGGGAAAAGTGGGTAGTCGGGTATTAGGGCAGAAATTTAATAGATAACATGCATGTAATAATTGTTGCAAAATATAAATCTAATAGGTAACATGTAAAATTTGTTGCATAAAATGAATCACCAAATGCAACATTATTTCAAAATTGTTCCGAGTAATGAAAATGGGAACATTTTTTAAATGTTAGGTTAAATATGTTGCCAAAAACTACTACTTTATTGCAATAATTAAAAAAATATTCCCTATTCTAAGTTTAAGCAACATTTTACAAATGTTACAAAATAAAATGTTGTCAAAAGCCAAATATATATTGTAGCGTTGATGCATGAAATTGGTAGCGTTTTTGTAACCGCGACAAAATAATTGATACTATAAGTATGATATGTTATAGTAGCGTTTATATATTTACAGTTGCGCTTATAAACGCTACCATAAATAACTTTTGGTAGCGTTTACTAAACCGCCACAAAATAAGTGTTACCATATGCATGATATGGTGTAGTGAGAATTTCTAAATAATAGACTAAATCATGCTTGATTTTTCACAAAAAATCATACAGTTTTTTTTTTGATAGTTTTAAAGTTTTATATTTTTGTATTTGATTTTAGCAAATAAAAGCATATTTTTGTAATTTTTGCTTTTGTAATTTTTATATTTGATTTTTGCAAAAAGATGAACTTTAAACAAAGGAAACAACACAAGCGAAAAAGAAAAACATATTTTTTGTAATTTGGTTTTTGTAGTTTTGTATTTGATTTTTAAAAAAATAAAGAAACACAGAAGTGCAAAACTAAGTAGAAAATATAGATTTATATATTTTTAGGGATTTTTAGAAATTTAAAAAATACGGAAAAATGAACATGGACACTAGCGCCTGTGGTAGCGCTAGCGCGGGAGACAGTAAGTGATTTTTGAGGATTTTGAAATTGTTGATTCTTGATCTTGATTAGGTGTCCCAATAGTAGTTTTATGCTGAAATTGCATAATTTAAGGAGATTTTTTTGATGGTTAAACACCAAAAATTGCATTTTTGAATTTGTGTTAATTTGAAAGATCTAGGACACCTAATACAAGCCAAAATAAACTAAATCTTGCATCACCAATTAGTATATATAGTAGGGAATAAATTCAGGTATTTAATGGAATTTTGTTTTATTTAAAACTCAAAAGTGTCCGATACCGTCGGCGCTAGCGCTAGCGCTGGCGCTATCGAGGCTTTTGTTAAAACCGAGTTTTTCTCTTAGATCCGCCATTGTCTTTCATTTCCTCCCGAAAAACCCTAGAAGACGACTCATTCTACGCGCAGATCTGAGGTAATTCTTCATCCTTTCTTACGATTTTTATTTTAAAACTTGATTGTGATGTTAGAGATGAAGATATTTGAAGTTTTTAGGTAGATTTAGGAACTAGATCTACACCGTTAGGTTTTCTCTAAGGTTTGTGGTTTTGATGAGGTTTTTGGTTTTGAATATGTGGATTTCTTGGTTTTAAGTTAGGATATGAACGTATTTTAATTTTAAGGAGATATAAAAAATTTTTGTTTTTAGATGAGGATTTTGTTTTCTTGTTTTAATAATTTTTTGTAATGTTGCAGATGGCACCGGGTTATAAGGGAAAGAAGAATACTGAGTTGTCCATAGAGGCAGTTGTAGTGGGAGTGCCATATGTCATGGAGTTCGACTTGCCGCGACACCACCACATTATGGAGCTATTTGCTGTCGCAGAGGTGTTGAGCTTGTTCATTCCTGACGGATTTTCTTCCGAGTTAGTGCGCAATTTTTACATGCACTTGGAAGATCCATCAACGACAGAGCTGGATGGAGGAGTCCAGTCACAAGTGCAGGGGCAGATGGTTACTATTACCCATGAATAGTTGAGGATCATGTTCAGATTGACTCAGCATCCACATAGATTGGAAATTGTTGAGAGGTTCAGGGCAGACAGTGATTGGACTCAAGTGAACATGGCGCTGCATAACAAGGAGTGCAGGAGTCTGATCTCTACCATTCGAATCTCACCGTGGATGCCTTGGTCGTGCAAAATGTGTTGCGCCATACAATCCTACTGAAGTTGGGTGATACTGCCAAGGTCACAGCGCAACTGAGTTATGTTACCTATTTTATTTTAGAGAAGGAGAGGTTTGATATGGCGAATTTGTTACTCTCCTTGATCCGTTATTCCTACAAGTTGCGGCAACCATCCCATCAGAGATTCAACAACCTGCCCCTGGGTGGTATCATTCAGCGAGTTATTCAGGTTTTGTATCCTACTATTGACTTAGGTTTCTTTTTAGTAGATTGCTATCCTCCTATTTATAGTACCTCGCATTCACGAGCATCCTTCGTCTCAGATGAGCCATCCTCATCAACTCAACCACCACTCCGGCGAGGAGCGTCTTCTCGAGGGGCTCGAGATGCTCCATATGGGTCCTTTCGAGAGGAGATGGGTGAGCGGATGACACGGGTGGAGGAGGATGTTTCTGTGATAAGGAAGGATGTCTCAGGGATCAAAAAATGATGAAGTTTATGATGAAAGCTTTAAAGTTAAACCCATCTACACCAGAGCGGAGGGAGTGGGAGAGTCCAGTTTTAGATCCGCCCCGCCACTCGATCCGGAGGATTCGCAGGAGACGCTCCCCGAGTCCTAGTGTGGAGGATATAGATGAGGAGAAGTAGTTGTGAGAGGAACAATTCTTATGTAATAATTCAGGAATTTGAACAAATGTCTTGGATGTTGTTGTTCTTTGAATTATGTTTATTTTGTTATCTTTTGGATGTTTGACTAGAATGTTTCATTTATAATTTGATGTTATGAAGTGGTGATATTTAGGAAAAAAATTTATGTGGTATACCTTTTTGAAATCTTAAATATTTTACCACCACATAGAAGATTTTGAATTTAATTGTTGATAAATATATGTATAATGAATAAATGAATAATAAGTAGGTCATCTTAATAAGATTTTGAGTTTTGATTAATGTTATAGGCTCTTTAAAATTTTTGATCATGTTTCCTATACAAGATGATGATAACATGATAATTTCAAAGAAATAAGAAAACAAAGAAAATTGAAAGACATTAAAGCACATCATGAAGTAGAAAAATTGTATATTTCCCTTTTGAAAATATTCTACTTCATGCATTTGGTGGTACCTAATGAAAGAGAGATTTAGGTATCCAAAGAGGACCGGGTGTGATGGTTCCTTTGGGTACCCAAATACAACGTATTTACTTTTGGGGAGATGGAAATGAATGGGCCCCTTTTTGTGGTGTTTGTGTTTCATCTTTGGTTTTGGGCCTCCATTCAAATTGTGGTTTAATATTATTATTATGAGTCAAATTTCTATTGTGATAATCTTTATCTTTAGGATTATAATTGTAGTGATTATAGAAAGCATTTTTCATAGGAAATTTGTGAAGTTTTATGTTGGGAGAAGTTTGATGATAAGAATAATTGTACTTTGGAATTTCATTTTTAATTTGTTGATGTCTTTTATTTCCATTGCTTGATTTATTAATATTTTGAGAATTTATATTTAACTTGCTTTTAGATATATCTTGGTATTGTGAATGAGTGTTTTTCTTTATGATTTCCTTGAGCAAGTTGATTTTAGCATTTAATTCATCATTCTTAGTTTGTAAATTGTGTCTGGCTTTATTGTAAGCGATTGTCCTATTTTTAAGAGTGGTAGCAATTGATTCAATATGTTTTTCATATTCATCCCTATATTCATCAAATGTTTCGTCCATCTCTTTAATTTCAATCTCGTAGTTTTTACATTTAGCACAATCATTCTTTGACGATGAATTTTCTAAACATAATTTTTCATTATGTTCTTTCACACAAATAATTTCTTTTTCAAGTTCTTTGACTTTTTCTTTAATATTATTACAATCAAAACAAGATTTTGTATTTTCAAGTAAAAAACAAGATGATGAAGACACATCACAATTTGATTCATTAACCTTTAGCCTCTTATTTTCTAAACGTAAATTTCTATTAGCAATTTTCAATTTTTTGATCTTTCGTTTAGCTATTTTTAATATGTTGAAACTAGAGATAGAGGTTATTACACAAGACGAAGATTTAGTCTTTCTTACAGCGCTTTTGGAGGAGGCAAAATATAAGCATGAAGTTCCTTCGTCATCATTTAGTCCTTCCTCGATCACAGATGAGTTTTCATCTTCTTTTGATGTATTGTTCTCTTTCTCTATTTCAATATTCTCCATGGCTTTGCTTCGAGAGAGATCTTCTTGAATGATAATGGATGCTTGTACGTTCTTTTCATCCTGTGTTTGTTCCACACCTGCGAGAGGAAGATCATACATTTCTTCAAGAAAGTGCCATATTTTGTATGCACTAGAAAAGCAATATATGAATTTGAAAATTTCATTAGATAGTGCACAAAATAGATAGTGTTTGGCTTTGGCATTTAGCTGACGTTCTTTTTTATTTGATTCATCCGCAGGTCTTATAATTGCTAAGTTCCATATTTCGATGTCTAAAGTTTTAATAAATTTTTCAATTAAGATTTTCCATCCTTTATAATTTGTTCCTTCAAACAAGGGTGGTTTATGTGATATTTCATCTTCACAGAAATTTGCCCCACTAGTTGAAGCGAGATCATGAGACGCCATTATTCCCGGTTGTTAAGCCGATTGGAATAAAACCGCTCTGATACCACTTATTGGATCGGTCGGCGCCCTTAGAGGGGGGGTGAATAAGGGTTTTCAAAAACTTAAGATTATATTTAGAAAACTTTGAAATATTGCAAGATTAATACAATGAGAAATCAAGTAAAACAATAATGAAGAGACATGATTTATTAATATCAAATAATGTTTTACAAAACTTGATTTCTATGACGCTGGAAATCGGAGGCGACTAATAAAAATCCTTTTTCGTTTTCTATACCGACTCGTATCCCCACGAACCGGTTGGCCCTAGCCTTCTCCTTCCCAGATTCGGCCTCAAGCCGCTCTAGCCAATCCTTCCCCGGATGTGGCCTCGAGCACCCCCTAGACCTAGCCTAGATCTAGTCGCACAACACGAGGTGAATTTCAGCCCTAAGTCCTACCCCAGACCTAGTCGCCAACACGAGGCGATTTCACTACCGTTTACAAAGAAAGATAAATAAAATAATAAAACTTCCCTTTAGATGAACTTCTGAAGATGGAGGCGAAGATCCGCTGTAGAATCAGCGTTTGTAGAAGCGGACTTCATTTGGATCTGGCGTGACGTAATCCTCCTTTAGAAGTTTGCAGAGCTTGGCTAGGACTTCAAGTTTTGGCCAAGATAGCCTCTGGAGTTGTAGCACTACCTCTCTCTCTTTGATGTCCCTCTGAAATGAGAGGTGAGGGGTCCTTTATATAGCCCAAGCGCTAGCGCTTTCGCCGGCGCTAGCGCTACCGCCGGCGCTAGCCCGGATTAGGAAAGATTTTGCGCGGCAAGATCTTCAATCTGTGGCAACATTTTGCTCTATGCCTCTTGTGCGCCATGCTACCGCCAGCGCTAGTAGCTACCGCCGGGCGCTAGCTCCTTCTAAAAACACTGCCGGAATTGCGCTAATCATCGGTAGAGCCGGGCGCTATCGCTACCGCGGGCGCTAGTGACCATGTTAGAATTCTGGCCTCAATTTTGGGGACAACCATCCTTGAGTCATGTGGACTTTAATTTCCTGCACACTTAAACACAAGATCAAATACACATAGGATTTGTTTTTCTCAAACCTAGGAGATGCGGAAGACCATGTTCCAACACTTAGATCTAGTCAAATCTGAAAAAAGAAGTAAAGGAACTAAGAAATGAACTAAACAATCTCAAACAAATAAATACACAACATAAAAACTATGAGCTTAGTCTAGGACTTTCAGAGGAGCAACTAGATAAAATCAATACTGAAAATCAAGCACTAAGAAATGAGCTAGCAAAGGAAAAAGCCTTTGAAGACTATCTAAATGGCAGAAGTCAGAAGCTCAAGAATATCTCCAACAATCTCACTGATAGATTTAAACAACTAGAATATAACACTGACTTAGAACCCAAACCTCAATCACCCAGCAAATCTGTCTGGAGACATCCTATTCACTTCTCTAGGGAAAATCATTTGACAGGAGAAAGATCACAAGATAATCCAGAAACAACCACTGTTTTTAACAAAAATAATCTCACTATGCATGAAGGAATCCTAGGTAAATATCCTCAGAAAAGAAACAAACTTGGTCGAATTATTATCGACGTATGTCGAACACTACTCAACGCAACTCAAATAATGCATCGATTTCTAATCAACGCAGACACCAACATACGTCGACTCCCAATCGACGCAATCTCTCCTATGCTTCGACTAGAAGTAACCACAGAATGAAGGAAGCTTCGACTTCCACTCGACGCAACTTTAAACATACGTCGAATTCATATCGACGCAACCAATCTAACAGAAATGTCTCCTCTTCCAAAAAGTCTTCTAAATCCATTTCCTTCTATTATGAACACTATTTCTGCAACATTACTAAAGAAAACTGGTATGATAAGCCAATAACCCTAAAGGAGGAAGGATATTCTGAAAAACCCACTTATTCTTTCATTAAACCCTTCACTGTTGGGAGGAATGGACCCCAGCTTAGGAGAGTCCAAACTAATATCTAAACTTTTATGTGCAGATGTATCACATCTCCAGGTTGGTGTGGTACTTGGACAGTGGATGCTCCATGCACATGACAGGATACAAAAACCTGTTAATCAACTTTGAGGATAGACTTGGACCACCAGTAACTTTTGGAGATTCCAGCTGTGGCCAAACCAGGGGCTTTGGAGATTTCAAAGAAGGAAAGTCACCTTCAAGAATGTGGCAGTAGTCAAAGGACTGAAGCACAATCTGATAAGTATAAGTCAGATATGTGACAGTGGTAAGTATGAGGTAAAATTCACCACACTATTTTGCCATATTATTGATATCAAGACTGGTGCCATAGTACTTAATGGAATTAGAAAAGGGAAGGTATATGTAGTAGATTTTAGCTCCTCACCCACAGAAGTTTGTTTGTTCAACAATATTATTAATAAGAGTGAATTATGGCATAGGAGACTGGATCATCTAAACCACAAAACCATTAGTAAACTATCAAAGAATAACCTAGTCAGAGGCCTACCAAAGGGTAGATTCTCTAAGGACTCTCCATGTAGACCTTGCCAACTAGGAAAACAGACCAAGTCATCCTTCAAACCAATTGGTAAGGATGACTCCCCTAGGATCCTCTACTTACTACACATGGATCTCTTTGGTCCCATATCCACTCAGAGCTTAGGTGGAAAATCTTATACCTTAGTTATTGTACATGATTATTCCAGGTTTAGCTGGGTATTCTTTCTAAGGGCCAAGTCTGAAACCCATGAGATTCTCTCAAGATTCATAAGACAGATTCAATCTGAGTTCAATACTCATGTTTCAATTATCAGGAGTGATCATGGGACTGAATTTGAAAATCAGTCAATTGTTTCTGTGAGGATATAGGTATTAAACAAAGTTTTTCAGCCCCTAGAACTCCTCAACAAAATGGAGTTGCTGAAAGAAAGAATAGAACTTTAATTGAATCAGGAAGGACCTTACTTGCAAAATCAGGATTACCAAAAACCTTCAGGGCTGAAGCAGTCAGCACTGCGAACTATGTTCTAAATAGAAGTCTCATTCACAAAACTAAGGCAAAAACTCCATATGAGCTCCTGAAGGGAAAAACACCCATTGTCAAATACTTTAAAATTTTTGGATGTGCTTGTTTTATTCTAAATAATGGGAAAGATCATCTTGCCAAGTTTGATAAGAAGTCTGATGATGGTGTACTCATCATCTAGTAAAGCATACAGATGTTATAACAGGAGAACTCTCAAAATTGAAGAATCTATGCACATTACATTTGATGAAACTAACATGCTGTTTAAGGGGGAGGAAACTTCCACCAGTTCTTTTCCACAGGAAAACAGCAGCATAGAAACTCAGCTTGAGCAGATGGTTCTAGAAAACACAGATAATGGAAAAGAAAACCAGCTAGTGGAATCAAATGAGGAATCTGAACAAGAACATGAAGAAGATTCAGAAAAGAACATTCAAAACCAACTCCCACAAGAGAACATGGTTCAGGGAGAACAGGTGGACAATGATCCCATTGCTAATGAGGAAGAAGAACATCTGACAAGACCAAGCAGGACATGGGTCAATTTGAAAGATCATCCACAATCTCAAGTAATTGGAGACCCCAATATAGGAGTAAGAACAAGACACCAAGTCTCCAATGGGATGATGCTCCAATGCTTCTTATCACAAGTTGAACCAAAGAAGTTTGAGGAAGCAAATTGTGATCCTCACTGGATTATGGCCATGCAAGAAGAATTAGGCCAATTTGAGAGAAACAAAGTGTGGAATTTAGTTGAAAAACCAAGAAACTACCCAGTGATTGGTACAAAGTGGGTATACAGAAAAAAAAACTAGATTCGACTGGAGTAATTGTCAGGAACAATTCAAGTCTTGTAGCACAAGGATATAGACAAGAAGAAGGAATAGACTACAACCAAACCTTTGCTCCAGTAGCCAGATTGGAAGCAATCAGGCTCTTTCTTGCCTATGCAGCTTTCATGAAGATGAAAGTCTATCAGATGGATGTCAAAAGTGCCTTTTTGAATGGTGACCTTCAAGAAGAGGTATATGTGGAGCAACCACCAGGTTTTGTAAATCCCTCCTCTCCTAACTTTGTTTATAGACTTAACAAAGCA
Organism: Dactylorhiza incarnata; assembly: GCA_033032865.1. NCBI lineage: Eukaryota > Viridiplantae > Streptophyta > Magnoliopsida > Asparagales > Orchidaceae > Dactylorhiza > Dactylorhiza incarnata. The sequence continues at coordinate 13,878,849 of JAWHQI010000039.1, forward strand.
CTTTATGGTCTTAAGCAAGCACCTAGAGCCTGGTATGAAACTCTCTCCAACTTTCTTTTAGAAAATTCTTTTGAAAGAGGAAAAGCAGATAAAACACTTTTTACTAGAACCCATAAAAATCAACTACTTCTTGTTCAAATCTATGTAGATGACATCATCTTTAGCTCAACTCATCCCAAACTTTGTACAAGATTTGCTAATCTAATGCAACCAAACTTTGGAATGAGTGGTATGGGAGAACTCTCTTATTTCTTAGGACTACAAGTGAAACAAAGCAGTGAGGGAATCTTTATCTCACAATCTAAATACACTAAAGAATTAATCAAAAAGTTTGGTATGGAATCAGCCTCCACTATGAAAACACCTATGGCAACTAATGCCATTATAGAAAAGGATGACAAGGGAAAATCAGTAGATCAAAAGACATATAGGGCAATCATAGGATCCCTTCTATATCTAACAGCTAGCAGACCTAACATTATGTTTGCCACTTGCATATGTGCTAGATTTCAGGTTGAACCAAAAGAATCCCATCTCACCTATGTAAAAAGGATTCTTAGATACCTAAAGGGAACCCCCTGAACTAGGTCTGTGGTACTCAGCAGAAACCAACTTTGAATTAACAGGTTTCTCAGATGCAGATTATGCTGGATGTAGGGTTTATAGAAAAAGTACATCTGGTACTTGCCAATTCCTAGGTGATAGATTAATATAATGGTTTAGTAAGAAACAAACCTCAGTCTCAACCTCAATAGCTGAAGCTGAATACATAGCTGCTGGGAGCTGTTGTTCACAAATCTTGTGGATGCAAAATCAGCTTCTTGACTACAAATTGGAGGTCAATAACTCTAAGATCTATTGTGATAGCTCTAGTGCTATATCCATAGCATCCAACCCAGTCCTTCATAGTAGAACCAAACATATAGAGATCAGACATCACTTCCTTAGAGACAATGTAGAAAAAGGTAAAATAACCTTAGAATATATTCCTACAGACAGTCAAAGAGCAGACATCTTCACAAAACCCTTGGATGAAACTAAGCATAATTACTTCATCAACACCTTAGGAATGCTTGATGGAAGCCTGTAACCACCATTGTTGGGGAAATCTAAGAGAAATCAGAAAAATCTAAGAAAGTATTTGAAGATACGTCGAATACATATCGACGCACCGTCGAGAAAAACTCGATGCGGGCATTGATTGCTTTCAGGCAAAGCTACATCGATCCCTTATCAACGCACCGTCGAATTTATATCGATGCAAGTCTATGAACACGTCGACAAAATGGTAGGCTGACAAATCTCCACTGAGCGTCGACTCCATATCGACGCATATGTCGACATCAATGACCATGCATCGAAAACAATTCGCCGTAACATCGACCTCTTGTCAAAATTAGAATCAAATCCTTACTTCCTCTTTTGACGATTGGATTACCTGATATACCTTGATTTCTGTTTCCTCTCTCGACGTTTCACCTTCTTTAAATAATACCTCTAATTTTATAACACATACTCTCCTCAACCGCCAAAACTTCGTCTTCTACCTCTCTCTCTCTATCTCTGCGTCAATGGCACCAACTCCTGATCAATCTGTCCTCATCAAAGTGATGAACGATGCTCTTGAACAACTAGTAAATGACTTCCAGACTCGACTGAACCACTTCTCCAATGAGTGTGCTGCCATGCTCAACACCTGTGCAGACAGACTGTTAAACCTCTCTGCTTCTCTTCCTGAGCTTAATGCTCTCATTCAAGAACAGCCTCTGTCGCCAGAAGGGTTTAAATCCTTTATGCAGGATATAAACCAAGGGAGAGTTGCTCCAGAAACCCCCCTATCCAGGTTTTTCTTCAAGCTCAGGGCTAACTTTTCTCCAATCTTTAAGTATTAAACCAACCTCATTTTTTTTTCTTTTACCATAGGCTCAAAACTTCTCCAATCACTCTGACTACACTTTCAACAAACACCTTGGTGAATCCTCCTCCTATCATACAGAAGGAGATCATGCTGTGGATTCAGCATTCAGAGTTGAAGCCCCACATGTTCATGGGGAGATTGCTGCAGTACAGAATATAGAAGTCCAGGGGGAGGAAGAAAAAGGGGAAGAAGAAACAGCCTTTTCTGATGACCAAAAAGGGCATGTCTGGATTGAGGCACCATTGTGTGAGGAAGAATATCAGCATCATTCTCCTGGCTTCTCTGCCAGCTATATCAAACTCAAGACACCCTTACTTGAGGATATTCCTCCAGAGGACATTTTGCCTGTTGTTCCCTCTCCTACAAAAGTACCTTCTCCACCTTCCCTTTCTAAAGAGAAAACTAAATCTCCACCTCTGCCTCTTCCACCTCTTCAACTTCCATCTCTACATCTTGTACTACCTCTACCTCCTCTACTACCTTTACCTCCACAAATGAAAAGAAGAAGTGAAGCCATCCCTCATTGGCAAAGATTTTCCAAAGAAGAAAGAAAAGAACATGCAAAGGAAAAGAAATATAGAAAGGCTATTGAGGAGATAAAGAGATTTGGAAAAATGCCTAATATCACTCCCAACAGCCCTGTGAAGGAATACCATGATCCTGACATGGAAAGGAGGCATGAAGAAATAAGAGAAAGTGAGCTGTATGAATATGAAGCAGCTAGGAAAAAAGTAGAAGATAAAAGGAATATCTGGATGGAAAAGATTAAGAAAGCGATGACTAAGGAACAGATCCTTGCAGAATCTTCCATCAAACTTCCAAAGAAACTGTTTGATGTTGAAGCTTATCAAAAGAAAAATCCTCAGGCAGGACTCATTCTAGAAAAGGGACAAAAACACAAGAGGGGTGTAGGGTGTGCTGAAGACACTTACATTCCCTATAAGAAGCCCAAAAGACCTGCAAAATTAGACAAATGACTTGACTCACCCTGGAAAGGGAAAGGAAAGATGACTGAGATCCCTGAGAAACAGCCATCAGAAAAGAGAAAATATAGGCCAAAGGTTGATGACAAAGGACCACCTGAGCCCAAGCCTACTCAAAAGAAACCTCAAGATATTACAATTGAGAAGATTGATGAAAAGGCAGCAATCATCATCAGCAAGGGCTATTCTCTAAATGACACTCTCACTGATGCTGACAAAGTCCTGGAGAAATTGCACACAATCATCAGAAATGTCCAGGAGCATCCAGATAGAGCCAGGGGCTATATTTTTGATGCTATTGAAAACTTATCTAGAAAACTTTATTCTGCCTTTGTCAATTTCATGTACAACAAGAAGTTTCTAGTTTAAATTTTGTGAAAGACAATTACTTGTTATATGATTTCTTCTGATTGCTTAGCATATTTCTTCTCTATATAAATGCTTTGCTTTGTTGATTAAAAGCTGATACAATTTCTCTCTACATAGGGTTAAGACAAATAGGGGGAGATTGTTGGGGAAATGATTTATCTTAACCCCTAGAATTGAGTAGATTATTAGTTCTAAGTATGAAAAGTTGGGCTAAGTAAATATGCGTCAAATAATATTCGACGCAACGTCGAAATATAGTCGACGTTTCTCTCAGAATGAGTCGAAGTAACTCTAAGAAGAATTCGACGTAATCTTAGTCGACGTACCTCTGACTTCTAGTCGACGCATGTGATAAAGTCGACGCATCCTAGTCGACGCACCTTCCTTATTCTCCTCTCAACGTCCAGCCAGGATGAAATCGACGTTTACGTCGAATAGTAATCGACGCACGTCGATATCTATAAGTAATTCAAAAACACGCCAGATCTCTTTCCTTCTTTCTGTAGATCTGATTTATATGGAATGATATTATTCTTTTATAGCCGTTCTAAATCAGCCTTTCCTTGTATTTGATTCTTGGCTAATTTGATTAAGATTATTAAGGATATTATTTGAAATCAGAATGAATTCCTTTCCTTCTACAGAAATATTAATTATGGAAATTCTTATCTCTTTCTAATTCTCTGTCTGCTAATTGATTATTCTCCTTTAGCAATATATTTTAAACAGAGCTATAAATAAGAAGGAGGTCGGCAGAGAATGACAACTAGTGATTCACTTCATCCATTTTGAAATAGAGGAAAAGTTACCAAGTGAAGAGTGAGAAAGTTGAGAAAAGAGATAGTGTGTTGTAGCAAAAGAAAAAGCCTCCATCTTCTCCTTCTTCTGAAGCCATTCTGCTGCAAATTCTGAAAGCTCTCACAAAAGAGAGAAAAGCTTACAATCTCCTTCTCACTATAGAAGAGAGATCCTATTCACTATACTTGTGCTTCTAATCTTCTTGCTAGGAAGAAGATTCTTTCTTACATATATTGTTTTCTGTTCTTCTACTTGTTCTACTTCTTCTTTTCTTTCTTACTTCATTTTCAAACTGTGTAAAAGAGTATTTAGAATCTCTCTTCAAAAAAATTCAGTTGTAATGGTTCTAAGAGTCTCCTTATCAAAATACTCAGTCTGGTTCTAAGAGTCTCCTTATCAAAAGACTCAGTGCAAGTTAGTGAATTCCTACCAAGGGGGTAGAAGAGTGGACTACCCAAAGTTTGGGGAACCACTATATTTTCTTGTGTTGTGCTGTGATTTTCTACTTGTTATTTTCTTTACCTGCTTAATTCTTGTTGGTGTGTGGGAAGTTTAAATCTGTGATTATTACACATATATATATATATAATTGCACAAAGTATTTTTAATCTCTATTCACCCCCCCCCCCCCCCCTCTAGAGAATTCTAGTGAGGATAACTGTGCACTTTCATTCTCCTACACCAGCTCAGCTCCCTCCTGCTCCTACTCCAGCACCCACTCCAGCAGTCGCGGCACCAGTCTCCAGAGGAAGACCACCATTCAGAGGAAGGAGACATGGAAGAAACTATAGAGGAAGGGGAAGAGAGTTTAGAGGGAGGGGATAGGAAATAGAATACCTATTTGGGAGAGGTATACAAAAAACAAAGAAAGAAGTTCAAGAAGGATAAATCTTATTACAAAGTTTATGAGAAGGTTGAAATCCCTGAAAATAGAATGGAGGTATACAGTGACCCAAAGCTTGACAGAGCTCTAGATGAGATTAGAGAAAGGGATCAATATGAATTTGAAGCATCTCAAAGAGAACTGGAAGAAAAGAGGAAGTTGTTTATTGAAAGGCTGAAGAAGGGAAAGGACGTTGTGGAAAAAGAATAACTAAAGGAGGCAATTCAAATTCCAAGCACTGTGTTTGATCGTACAAAGTATGTTGTAAGGAATTCTCAAGCAAAACTTCTTGAAAATAAAGGGCAACTTCACAAAGGAGGCCTTGGATGTGATCAGGATGAAGCAGAACAGCCACTTCAAAAGAGAAAGAAGATTGTGTTCAAGTCAACTCCAATTCTTGGAGTTATACAGTTTTATAGTACCTGATCCAGAAGAGCTAGATCTAGATGAAAGAAATTTGATGGCTGCTAAAGCCATTAGTCTTGGACTCAAACTTAATGATGTCTATCTTGAAGCAGAATCTGACCTGGAGAAGCTTTTCAAAGGACATGAAATAATTCAGAAGAATCCAGAGAAGGTCATCTCAGCAAACTTCAAATATGTTGAAAGAAAATTCAAAAAGGTCTATGAGGTCTTATCACTTATTGGGTAACTAACTCTGATAAACATCTATTTATATTAATCCCAAATTTGCAGTTTACCATGTCATTCTGTCTATGTCATATTTGTATGAACTCTGTTGTTTATTTAACAGTATGTTTGATATCAGTTAAATTATTTGTAAAATTTGTTAAGATAAATAGGGGAGATTTTTGGGAAAAAAACCCTTTGATTTATCTTACAAATTATCTGCAAGTGATTTCATGATCTAGGATTATTACCCGTGTTGTATAGAGAGGGTAGTGTGGTCATTAGATGTCCTAGGATTTCACACTCACACTAGAGAGTCAAGACCAGTCCAAAATAAGCACAAAATTCAGTCGAGTTAAACTTGCGTCGAATAGAAGTCGACGCAACTTCGACTGGAAGTCAAAGCAACTTCGAATACAAGTAAAAGTAACTCAGACTGAAGTCGAAGTATAAGTTGATAGTTTATATAGGATGTAGTTTTAGTCACCTAGAGGGGGGTGAATAGGTCTCTTTTTGTTTTAGGCTTTAACTTAGCTATTTTCTGAGTTTAAGTTAGCAATAAATCAAGCACACAGAAAACACTCAAGCCTTTATAGAGGTTTCTCAAGACAGGGTGTCTTGAGTAGTCCTCTTTCCCCCTTCATCTTTCTAACAATGAGTTAGATAAGGCCAACACCTCCAAACTCAGCTCCAAGAGCTTACAACACAGATCCCTCAGGATCTCTCAAGTTTTCCCAAACCCTACCTCAGGCTCAATAGCCCTACCTCAGGCTCAACAGCCCTACCTAAGATCTCACAAAGTTCCTACACTCAAGCTGATCTCTCAGCTCTACTTCTCAGGCCAGACAGCCCTACACCTCAGGAAAAGATGCCCTACAATCTCAGAACTGTTAAGTTCCTGCATTAGTAATAATAGATGATCACAACAGAAGATAGAATAGATCAAGCCTTCATCTTCTGTTATTGAACAACTGATATTGCAGTCTAGAAACAGGGAAGAGTAAGATGGCCTCAACTCTGATTCTTTCTGATCCTTTCCTTCAGTGGCTGAATGAGGATCAACTTGTTTTGTCTTGAAACAATCAAGAAGAACAGACTTTCTCTCCTTGCAGCTTCAGGAAGCAGGAAGAGAACACTTGAGGGATGCCATCAATGGAACAGTTAATTACTTTTCTTCAGTGAGTTGGTAGGGCTTTTACAAAGCCATAATTATTCTTTTATACTCCTTCAGTCTTCAATGGCTATCTGATGTCCCCTAATACAGATGGATGAGATTGGAATACCATATCTTGCTTTTCTGCAGCTTGCGCCAAAAGCAAAACCCACCGGTCCTTTTGAATCTGTCTCAGTGGTTGGGCTGAGACAGCTTTCAGTCTCAGCGACTTCATGTGTCCCGTCTCAGCGGATCCGCTGAGACAGACAGTTGTCTCAACGAATTTTCCTTATACGCATCTTAGCTGGCCCAGACTCCTTCTCAGCGGCTCCTGGCCTTGTCTCAGTGGTTTAGCTGAGACAGTGTGCTTGTCTCAGCGGTTTAGTCAGTAAACCACTGAACTTACTCCATTCCTTGGAGTAACCAAACCCTGCATGATTATGAGATGAAAAAGGTTTATCAAATACAACTTGTACTTAGCATTAAGTGTGAGGCTTCTTCAAATTAAAGGAACATTGAGGGTGATATTCCCAACAATCTCCCCCTATTTGAAGAAAGCAGAACACCCTCAATGCTAAAGTACATAACACATAAATATTTGTCATGCAACTTCATAACTTGGTATTTATTCTAACATGCTTATGTAAACAATATTATGGCATCAAGGAGAATATTATCACAGATAGTTTTCATGACAAGCATGTTACCAACAGAGTTTGTCAACCAAATAAAATGATTAGATAATCAAGTCAATGCATCACAGATTAATTCAAACAATAACATAGGGTAAAATTAAGCTATGGCTCAGATTAGCTTATGACATAAATTAATCAATTCATTCATTTGCTTCTCAGATAAAGTAATGAATCATAGTTCAATTTACATTCAGAAATCCATAAGACTTAAATACATTCATTTAAAATTTTCTTTTCTTAGAAGAAGTTGAGCACTCAGGAATGTCAGTAACCACTTCATTTTCTTGAGTTGGGATCTCCTTATCTTCAGCACCCATGTCCTTATTTTCAGGAAGATTCGTGGTAGTGTCTTTTTCAGTATTAGCAGCCTTAATTTCAGCTATTTTTCTTTTGTTCTCTTGCCTTATGAAATATAGATATGGCTTTGGGATCTATCTTGAAGGCATTCTTCTTGGATTTTCCTTTCTTACCAGGTTGGCTTTGAATACTTTATCTCATTTTGTGTTTCTTTCTAAGTGTTTTATCCACTCTTCAGATGGATAGAGCTTATCAATATCTTTACAAACTATAGACAAGCATACATTGCCATCATAGTTTTACCCAAAGATATTGGCTACCCAGCTTTCCCCCCGTCTATACAAGACGTACAATACACTCGCAGGCGCTATGGCCTAACCCGCCACAGCGATAACAAACAGGGAGCTCTCGGCTAGTCATCGCACCCGAAGCTCAAGGAGGAGTTGGCTCCTCTACTTTCTTCTTCTTCCGGCCACTGCGACAAACTCAAGCTCTATGCCCCGCCTTACCACACGCAAAGCATAACAGGGGAGCTCATCCCACAAGCTTAGCCTTCTTCCTCCTGCTATTTCGCATTCCCTTTTTGGGCTGATGACATTCCAGCTTTTCAGCATCACGGCTTGTTTTCTTTGGACATGCTGGAGGTCTCGCTCCAATTCCCTCGCAGAGGTCACCAACGCATGAAAGCCCAATAGCTTTTGGCCCAGAAGCAACAACCGTAAGTCATCTCGCAAGCCCAAGTAGAACCTATCTACCTTGGTCTTTTCATCCTCCTCCGACGATGATCCCACAAAGTGAGTTAACTTAATAAACTCACATAAGTACTCATCTACCGAGCGCTCACCTTTCCCCACACACAAGTGGAACCACTGATTGAAGTCTCTTGTCATTACGTTTGGCTCAACGACTGCTGCTGGCTTCGTGACCACCACGGGAGAAAGAAGGTGTTCAGGTCTTCTTGAATGAGCATTGAGCACGCCTACGACCACTTCAACAATCATACAGATCGTCTGCACCAGGGAAGGAGGTGTAGACACCTCAGCAGATCCACTGCTTCGAATCATCTCACGAGGACGCGACGGTCCCGCAGCACTTTGAGTATCCTACACAAGTGCATCGCACAGTTAGGCGACAAGCATGGTCGCAAACTAACCACAAAAGGAACACTCAGGTTCCACAATCATGCATTAATTGTTGGTTTGTTGTTACATTTCATTCCTAAGTGGACATTTTTGGGTTTATTTTACGTCTCGACGGTAACGCACACACGTGCTCACCACCCCTTAAAAGAATTTGTCCACGAATTCCTTAGAAGGATACGGAACCCTAGAAGCTGATACCAATTTGTAACACCCCCATCCGTTCGGGAGCATATAGCAGAAGGTCCGGCCGGGACCCCACGCCATATACTACAAAACAAACGGGAACATCACTTAATTGAAATATCGAACGACACTATACAACGATGCCTAACTCAGAGCATTCTATGCGGAAGCTGAAAAGAGACAAGATAAACCCCAAAACCCGTACCCGGGTATGTCCACTTTTACTAAATAGGAATAAATGTTTTACAACACAAAAATTATGCACGACGGCCTTACAATTTACCAACATCGGCACGCAGGCCGGCCATACATGAAAAGCAAAAGGAACATCAAAAAGGCCTTCAAAGGCCGCAGCAGCACAAGGGCTTCAGCCCGCTATGAGCCCGTTATGTTCTCACTCGGTCCAGCACCTGTACAACAAGTCCACCAAAAATGGTGGCAAAACAGGGCAACGGTCAGCTAAAGCTGACCAAACTATAACGACCCCACCCCTTCGAGGGGGTGGCAGTTCTAACCATCCCTGCAAAACAACTTCAGCAGCATATATATATATAAGAGTGCGACTAGCAAAGCCCACCACAGTTCATACATATGCAACAATCACAAACGTGGGAATGGCCTCCACGTCTCGTGCTCTCAGGCACTCTTTGGTGTACTCCGCCTTCCACCACCATCCACTCTTGATGGCTTTGCCCTTCGAGGCTAAAGTCAGTAGCCCGAATACCAGGGCACCCCGCACTTTCATTGTGAACTTCGCATAGTCCGAAGACTCGTCCCCATTGCTTCCCGACATGCTAAGCGAGGCTTACTAATCAGGCGCACAATGGTTCGGGTGCGGATTTGCCAAATGCCCGTTGTTCACACACTCATTGTATAACACGAAATGCGGGTATGGCGTCCCCTCAGCCCAGGTATTCTCAACTAGCCAGGCCTTAAGGCTACTAGGTTCCCTCAACTGGACCACTCACAGGGAAGGCGTACGCGCCTCGGGTCCACTCAGCAGGACATTACAAACACAGGCACGCAGGCCACAAGTCCCACAACAAGTTGGGCACAGGAAACATCACCAGAACTCAGTCTGGGAGCTATCGCCTGGCGACATCCAATATCGCCAGCGACAGTGAACAAAAACCCCATTTTGGCTTCTAGCTGTGGGTGCTTCCCGGGGCACACCCCCAGGCATTGTTGCACATGCAGTAGCACTCCCACTGCCTCAGAATGCCCAAAATCACCAGAACCAAATCTGGGGAGCTATCGCCTGGCGACAATCACTGTCGCCAGCGATAGTGAACAGAACTCCACTTCTGCTTCTAACTTTGGGTGCTCCCCGTTGCACACCCCCGGGCGTTGCTGCGCATGCAGTAGCACCCTCTAGTCCTACGAAGCAGTATAATAACACGGAGTTTTCCCCCGGCACGCACAATACCAAAAAGCATCACTAATCCGGACGAACCGTCTCGGATGGGCTTCACACAGCGCGCATACGTCCATTCCACGGATGGACTCTACATGTATGCAAGATTTGACGGGGATAACACGAATCGACCCATCGAAGGCCACGACCTCACCCTTTTGGGTAGGGGCCTCAACGATGCAAGGAATGGACTAGAACATGTCCAAATGAGGGTAGAAAAGATCGTTACCCTTAAACGTCGCTTCGAGCCCATGGCTTGACTTTTGGCACGGTTGGAAAGGAGCGCCTTGCCCTCCTCTACGCATAGCCACCAACGAAGAGGGATTCCGATGAGTGTAGCTCCACCAAACCCAAGCCCTAGGGTTTAGAAACTCTATTCATCATCACCTCCAAGGTCTCTCTCTCTCCAAAATAAACCCTTAAGAGAATAAGGAAATATGGGGATTTTCGGCCTTTCTAAGCCAGCCACCGAGCCTCCTCAATCCAAAACAGCACACAAAGACAATGTGCCATCAATGCCCACGATTTCGGCCACAAAGTACGATTTGGAGCTGTCGCCCGGCTATAGCCGCTGTCGCCTGGCGACAGCGGTAAAGAACTGACTTTGACCCGTCAATGCCACCGCTGCGAACAGTGCATGACACATGCCACGGTGTCGCCAGCATTAACACTTAACGCCTTCCGACAGCCTCTCCAGAACCCTTCTCAATAGAACGCTATCACCGGGCGATAGCCGCTATCGCCGGCGATAGCGCTGGATTCTTGAAATCTGATTTTTCTGATTTGGGGTCTTACGGTTTCCTTAAGAAAAAATATGCTATCTATCTTTCCCCTCAAGAACTTGTTCTTGATGAGAAAGCTAGACAAGGTCTCATACCAAGACCTAGGGGCTTGCTTTAGACCATATAGAGCTTTCCTGAGTAAAGTCACATGAGAAGAGAGGGTTGGATGTACAAAACCTAATGGTTTTTCAACATATACCTCTTCCTTCAAGTCACCATTGAGGAAGGCTGATTTGACATCCATTTTATATACTTTGAACCCCTTGTGGGCAGCATAAGAAAGGAATAGCCTAATTGCTTCTAACCTTGCAACAGGTGTAAAAGTTTGATCAAAGTCTATTCCTTCTTCTTGTATATACCCCTTAGCTACTAATCTAGCCTTGTTTTTGATGATGACTCCATTTTCATCCAACTTGTTCATGTATTTCCATTTTGTGCCAATGATGTTGTGTCCTTGGGGTTTTAGCACCAACTTCCATACCTTACATCTCTTGAATTGGAGAAGCTCTTCTTGCATGGCTTGAATCCAGAAAGTATCCTGATTTGCTTCTTCAAACTTCTTGGGCTCCATATGTGATAGGAAGCTCAAGATTAGGGCTTCATTATGAGCCCTGCTTCTGGTTAATACACCTTGGTTCTGATTTCCAATTATTTGTTCTATTGGATGATCCATAGGTGTCTTGTAGCTGCAGGCAACCTATCCTCAGCTTGCTGTAATTCTTCTACTGGTTCAGCAGCATCTTCAGCAGCCTGCACCTCTTCTTCCTTTGGAATTGCAGCTTTTGTGTAGGCTTTGCTACTACTAGGTATGTCTTGCACAGACTTCTTTTTCATTTCTTGTTCATTTCCTGTCAAAACAGAAGAACTAGACAAGCCCTTATAGATTAAGATGGTCTCATCAAATAATACATGCATAGACTCTTCTACAATATGAGTTTTCTTGTTATAAACTCTATAAGCTCTACTATGTGAGCTATAGCCAACAAGAACCCCCCACATTTTATTTATCTGTAAACTTTATTAATTGGGATTTTCCATTGTTTAAGATATAGCATTTTGAACCAAAGATTCTAAAGGATGAAATTGTAGGTTGTTTGCCTTTCAGGATCTCATAGGGAGTAATTCCATGAACCTTATTGATGGAAGCCCTATTAAGAACATAACATGCAGTATTGACTACCTCAGCCTAGAAGTATTTTGGGAGTGAGGAGTCACTAAATAATGTTCTCCCAGCTTCTATCAAGGTTCTATTCCTCCTCTCAGCCACACCATTTTGTTGTGGAGTCCTTGGGGAGGAGAACTCTTGGGAGATACCAAATTCTTGACAAAACCTTGTCATGGCTTCAGATTGAAATTCTGTGCCATGGTCAGTCCTAGTCCTGACTACATAACATTGCAAGTCATTCTGAATTGCCTTGACATAGTTTATAAAGATATTTAAAGTATCTGACTTCTTCTTAAGGAAGAATACCCATGTATACTTTGAGTGATCATCAACAATCACCAAAGTATACAACTTCCCACCTAGGCTTTGAATTGGCAAAGGACCAAACAAGTCCATGTGCAATAGATATAGACATCTTTCAGTGTCTTTGGAGCCAATACTTTTAAAGGTGGTCCTTGTTTGCTTACCCATTTGGCAAGCATGACAGGGACCATTTTTAAGACATTTTAAGTTTGGATTATTCCTAACAAGGTTTTTAGAGAATAGTCTATACATTGTCTTGTAGTTAATATAGGCAAGTCACTTGTGCCATTGAACACAAAGAGACTCATTTTCATTAGCCACAAGATAAACAGATGATAGGGAATTATTGCATATAAATTCTAAACAATAAACATTCCCACCCCTAGTGCATGAGAGAATGGTCTCTAAGTCATTAGACTTTTTGATCAAGCACTTGTCATTGTGGAATTCAATGAGATGGCCTAAATCCCATAGTTGACTTATGCTTACCAGGTTGTGTTGCAACCCTTCAACATAAGCTACCCTTGTGATTGACACTATGCCATTGGAGATCATACCATATCCTTTGGTGATTCCCTTTTCAGATCCACCAAAGATGACATTAGGTCCATTCTTCACAGCTGTGTAGTCCTGTAGAAGGCTTCTGGTACCTGTCATGTGCCTTGAGCACCCACTGTCCAAGTACCATATTTGTTTAAGATTGGTACTTGAACTAACCTGCAGGAAGGAATTTAGTTATCCTTAGGAGCCCAAATGATTTTAGGTCCTAGGTCCTTGTTAGCATGATAAACTGACCTTACACCTACAACACTCTTTGCAGGAAGGCTCTTCTTTTCACTTGGCACATTGGGATTATACCAACAATCTATGGCAAAGTGTCCCACCTTACCACGGTACCAACATTCATGAATATCGTATCTCCTCTTCTGAACACCTCTTGAGGAAAGAGCATTAATATGCTTGTGTTCAGGAGGGGAGACGGCATCATTTTTCTTATTTATTTCAGCAATTATCGGGCTAAATGATAACCTGTGAACAGTCTTCGCACCCTTTATCTTAATGGCATCAGCTTGCTTTGGCTTGAGAGCAAGGCAAGAATGAATGGCATCAGACACTGAGCAACAAGACTTATCAACAGATTTGACAGCTGTCATGTTCTTAGCTGGACAGAACTTGGAAGAGCCAGCTTCCTTACTCTTGAATGATGGGGCTGAAGTACCAAATACAAATAGTCCAGGTTGGGTCATTTGAATTTCTTCATGGGGAGCCTTCATGGCACTCATTCCCATGCCATTTCTTCCACTATGGGAAGGAGTGTTTTACTTCCTATAGGAGCTTCCATTCTTCTAGTGACCATAAATGTTGTCATGATCATACCTGTTAGAAGGAAGTAACACCTTATGAAAGGTGGTATGAGGCTTAGTCTTGTCCTTGCTCTTTTCTCCACTCCCTTCTCCTTCTTCCATTTTATTGAACCCTAGTCTTCTCTTATTAGTTTGAGAGGAAAAGGTGTCAATAATAGGAAGCATAAATTTGGGCTTGGAGAATTGAGCCACTAGGCTCTTTTCTTTCACAAGCTTCTCCTCAAGGTCCTTGATGACCTTGTTCTTTAGGGATATGGTGCTCAAATGCACAATTGTTATTCCCTGTAGATGGCTTATTTGTCTACTCATCTGAGCCACCATGGTAGGTGACTCAGTGCATTCTTTCTTAGCCATCTTAAGGGAAGCAATTTCCTGGGCTTGCCTCTTGGCCAGCTTCTTGCTCTTTTTCGGAGCTTCCAAGAGAGCACCATATCTGTAAATCAATTGATTGACATCTTCCTTAGAATCACTTCCACCAATTAATGAAGGTGCTTCAGATTCTGGGCTTGTCTCATAATCAGAAGAAGAGATGGAATGAATCAGTACCTGTTCATTGTCAAAATTGTTTTGACTTGCTTCATCATCAGTGATGACCATAAGGCCTAGCTGATCCTTGTCCTCTTCATCCTCCTCAATATCACTCTCTGAGTGTGATAGAGGGGCCCTGATTCCAATCTTGGCAGCAGGAAGATCTTCATCCACTTCTGCTGCAAACAGCCCAATGTAGGCTTCCTCTTCATTATCTGAATCTGAAGTTGAGGATTCAGATTCACTCCAGCTCTTTCCTTTCTTTGCTAGGATGGATTTTTCACCCTTCCTTTCCTTTTGATGATGATGTTTCTTATCACCCTTCTCCTTACTCTTGACTGGATAGTTAGCAATGACATGTCCAGGCTTGCTGCAACAATAACAAATGATATTATTTGAAACATGTTTACCAGGTTTAGGTTCATGTCACCCATGGTGTGCTGCCTTTTAGATCTGCTGTGATCCCTTTTTAAATGAGAGGAGGAGGAGGGCTTGTTCTTCCACTGCTTCCTCCTCATCATCTTCTTGAAATGCCTTGAGAAGGCAGCAAACTCCTCATCAGATGAAGAGCAGTCTGAGGTGATGTTCTCAGATTTCTCTGATTCAGCAATCCTTCTTGGAGGAGACATCATCCTGGCTTTGCTTTTCTTGGAGCAGCCAGCTCTGAGAGCAATAGCCCTCTCCCTTGCATGAGCACTTATGGAAGTGTCCTCTTCCTTCCGTGCAGACAACTGCATCTCATAAGAGAGCAGCTTCCCAAACAATGTATGGGTGGGAGTTTCACCAAGCTTGGCCACTTCCATGATGGCACATATCTTTGTGTCCCAGTCTCTAGTTAGAGATCTTAGGAACTTAACATTTAGCTCATAATCACTAAACACTCTTTCATAGGTTCTTAGCTCATTAACTATCCTAAAGAACCTTTTATAACAGATTGAAATGCTTTCTTGGCCCAGCAGCCTGAAAGCTTCAAATTCTTGATTGAGAAGTGATTTTCTATCATACCTTACCTCAGTTGTTCCTTCTATATAAACCACTAGTGTATCCCACATTTTCTTGGTTGTTGTGTAGTGCACCAAGTTCTGAACTGTGGAGTCATCAATTGCATTAACAATAATATTTTGGGCTCTTTTATCCATAGTGAATAATGCAAGTTCTTCCTTGGTCAAGTCATTAAAAGCCTTGGCCACTCTCCTTGTTGGATCTATGGTGGAGGCAGTTTGAAAAGTGAAAGGGCCTTGCTTAACAGTGATGTAGATCCTTGGGTCTG
This sequence comes from Dactylorhiza incarnata, assembly GCA_033032865.1. Classification (NCBI taxonomy): domain Eukaryota; kingdom Viridiplantae; phylum Streptophyta; class Magnoliopsida; order Asparagales; family Orchidaceae; genus Dactylorhiza; species Dactylorhiza incarnata. Next base: position 13,894,726 of record JAWHQI010000039.1, read on the forward strand.
ATGCTTCCATAAATAACCTAACCCTTTGCTTCCAAATGCCAAAGTTTTCTTTGTTGCATATGGGTAGCTTCATGGATCCCATCTCCTTCTGCAATCCAGTGGAGGCCATTGGATTCAAATTTGACTTCTCCTTTATGGGATCTGGTCAGACAGTTATGTCCTTCTTGACCAACCTCTCTCTGATACCACTTGATAGTTTATATAGGATGTAGTCTTAGTCACCTAGAGGGGGGTGAATATGTCTCTTTTTGTTTTAGGCTTTAACCTAGCTGTTTTCTGAGTTTAAGTTAGTAATAAATCAAGCACACAGAAAACACTCAAGCATTTATAGAGGTTCCTCAAGACAGGGTGTCTTGAGTAGTCCTCTTTCCCCCTTCACCTTTCTAACAATGAGTTAGATAAGGCCAACACCTCCAAACTCAGCTCCAAGAGCTTACAACACAGATCCCTCAGGATCTCTCAGGTTTTCCCAAACCCTACCTCGGGCTCAATATCCCTACCTCGAGCTCAACAACCCTACCTCAGATCTCACAAAGATCCTACACTCAAGCTGATCTCTCAGCTCTACTTCTCAGGCCAGACAGCCCTACACCTCAGGCAAAGATGCCCTACAATCTCAGAACTATTAAGTTCCTATAGAAGTAATAATAGATGATTACAACAGAAGATAGAATAGATCAAGCCTTGGTCTTCTGTTGTTGAACAACTGATCTTGCTGTCTAGAAACAAGGAAGAGTAAGATGGCCTCAACTCTGATTCTTTCCGATCCTTTCCTTCAGTGGATGAATGAGGATCAACTTATTCTATCTTGAAACAATCAAGAAGAACAGAATTTCTATCCTTGCAGCTTCAGGAAGCAAGAAGAGAACACTTGAGGGCTGCCATCAATGGAATAGTTAATTGCTTTTCTTCATTGAGTTGGTAGGGCTTTTACAAAGCCCTAATTATTCTTTTATACTCCTTCGGTCTTCAACGGCTATCTGATGTCCCCTGAGATAGCATGGACGAGATTGGAATACCATATCTTGCTTTTCGGCAGCTTGTGCTAAAAGCAAAACCCGCCAGTCCTTTTGTATCTGTCTCAGCGGTTGGGCTGAGACAGCTTCCAGTCTCAGCGGCTTCATGTGTCCTGTCTCAGCAGATCCGCTGAGACAGACAGTTGTCTCAGCGGATTTTCCTTATCCGCATGACCGCAGCTCAGCTGGCCCAGACTCCTTCTCAGCGGCTCCTAGCCTTGTCTCAGCGGTTCAGCTGAGACAGTGTGCTTGTCTCGGCGGCTTAGTCAGTAAACCACTGAACTTACTCCATTCCTTGGACTAACCTAACCCTGCATGATTATGAGATGAAAAAGTTTATCAAATACAACTTGTACTTAGCATTAAGTGTGAGGATTCTTCAAATCAAATGAACATTGAGGGTGATTTTCCCAACATAAGTGAAGTCGACGCAATGTCCAAATGTTCTCGACACAGAAGACAACGCCTGTTAAGGCAATATCAGAAGTTGACTCAACTTCGACTTGATTTCAACGCAGAAGATGCAGTTCAAAGTCCAAGTCTACAACTCGATGGATAAGTCGATAAGGATTCGAAGCAACATCGATATCTGAGTTCATTCAATGCTAAGAAGGAATTCAAAGCAGCTTCTATTTAAAACTCAGAGGTGCGTCGAATAGAGGAAAAAAGAATTCGACGCTATGTGGAATACAGACAGAAATAGAATGTTTCCTGCTGTCTTTTCTAAAGATTTTCCAGAAGGTATCCAAGGCTATAATCTGATTTCTAACGACTCGTTTCTTACCAAGAATGGAATGAAGTACTCCAGAGAGACAACAAAGACAGTCTTGGAAGTTATTCAAATTCAGAATAATGGGTCGTGAATAGAAATGGAAAAAGAAATTTATTGTCCAATGGACATTCCTTCTCTGTACAGAATAGTAGAGGAAATAAATTCAAATACTATTCGACAGAGAATAAGTATGCAGCAGGGGGAAGACAACAATAACAACTAATCAAGCTATTCAGTCTTCTTCTTCCTCAAGCTCTCTCTCTCTCTCTCTCAGTAAAAATAAGAAGAACATCTATGTACAAGAAAAATACACAGGCTCTGCTTCTTCTTCACCTTATAGTAGGGAGCCAATAAGAGTACAGAGATTATCAGGATCACAAGCAAAATAACTCTTGTATTCTTCTTTATCTTAAGCAAGAGTTCATCCTATGCAGATCCCGAAGAACATCAAGTGATAGCATCCTGAGTGATAGCTGAAGAAGGATTCAAACAGAAGAATCCTATTCTTTCTTCTTCTTCTCCTTTACTCTCACTTCTTTTATTGTAACTGAGTATAGAGTTCTAAGAATCCCTCTCCAAAGGATTTTGTTATTCAAGATCTCTTTATCAAAAGATCTAAATTGGTTCTAAGAGTCTCCTTATTGAAAGACTCAGTGGTTAGTTCTACGAGTCTCCTTAGCAAAAGACTCAGTGGTTCTAAAAGTCTCCTTATCAAAAGGCTCAGGGACTATTTAGTTTATTCCTACCAAGGTGGTAGAAGAGTGGATGTACCCATAGTTTGGGGAACTACTATAGCTTTTTTCTTGTGCTATGATTTTCTGTGTTGTCCCATTTATTATTTCTGTACTCTGCATTTATTTTATTCTATATTGGCTTTGCTGATTGCATAGTTGTTAGAAGTTTTATTGTGTGTGCATATTTAGGGTTACACTGTACTTTCACTCTCTAACCAGAGGGCGTAAAGGGACTGGAGTCCAATCTTACTAGATGGCGTAGATGGACTGGAATCCGCTCTGACCAGTTTTCATTGTCGAGGAGTGAAGCCGCAGATTGAACTAGAGATAGTTGCAATATAAAAGAAAAGCATACATGTGTGTGTAAGCTCAACATTGTGGTTTATTGTTCAACAAAAAGTAAAAAACATACAAAGATAGATATGTGGGAGGGCCTCTCTGCTCCGCTCCCCATGGTCTTTCTTTGTCAAAATTCTGCCGGACCCTCCGAGGGTTGCGCCTTATCCAGGGTGCACCTGTTGTAGGTAGCATAGTTGGGTTGCTTCTTGGTCCCCTCGCACCACGCATACCCCTCCAGGAGTGATGAACTTCATCAATAGATGTGGGATTGATGGGATGGCCTCCAACAGGGTTTGGAGTGGGCGACCAAAGATTGTGTTGTATGTTAAGTTGGAGTTGACAACCATGAACTGGATGTCGGGCATTACTTGCTTAGGGAACTCACCCAGGGTGCTGGAGGAATGATCGTTCCTTGCACTTAGATGAGGCTATTGTCAAAGTCGTATAGAGGCACTATCGTGGGCTTGAGATGCTCGTTTGTGATCTTCATGTTATGGAGAGTGGATGTGAACATGACATCCACCGAGCTCCCACTGTCAATCAGTATACTTTAACCATATAGCATGGGTCGCTTATTCCCGTGCTGATAAGGAGGGGGTCTTGGTGTGGTAGACACAGACCCCTAGATCTTCAACCCCAAAGCTGATGGCGGCACTCTATCGCACCTTCTGGTTGCTAAAACCTTCCTCTAATTGTGTGATGGAAAGTACTGGGGCGGAGGAGAAGGGTGATCTTGCTATAGTTTCGACTTCCCCCACCATATTCCTGCCCCCTATACCCCTTGGTCCACAGGTGGCTGCTCTCTTCCTATTTATGGTGGCGCGTGCCAGTTTGGCGCTTGGTTCTGCAGGAACCTCCCGAGGGGGACTTGTCGTATCAGGCGCTCAATTTCTTCTTTCAGTACTGTACTCATGCCCATGAAAATAGTTGCAGTGCTGTGTCTGATCTCCCCTATTTGGGATGAGCGGTTTGGGCCTGCGAAGCACATTGAAGTCTTAGATGGCCATGAGTACATTTATCTGGGTGGGGTTTAGGGGAGTGTAGTTCAAGTGTTGGCGAGGTCCTTATTCCCTGCGGAAATTGTTGTGGCACTCGTAGCTCTTCCTAGGAGCCGGCGGCGGTGGCTCTTACCCCTCTTTATTTTCAAGCTCCCCTCAAGCTATTAGCAGTGCACCTTGATCGCCTTATCCACCGCGATCCGCGCTTCGACCCGGTGCACAAGGTCGATATAGCTTGGTATCGTCTTCCGCATCAGTGCGGAGTAGAATCCATTGGGGCGGAGCCCCCCCCCCCCCCCCCCCCCCCTCCACAAGAGAAAGACTCCGCGCAGATGCTCTGGGTCAACCCCCGGAATTTTTTGTTCTTCCGTGGTAAAGCGGCGAAAGAAGTCCTTGAGGGTATCCCCCTTACTTTTTCGAATCCCCAAGAGTTGAGAGGGGTCCTTAACGATGCAGCGGTTTGCTATGAATTGGTTGGTGAAGAGTTTTGTTAGTACTGCGAAGTCGCGGATCTCCCATTCTTTCAGAGAGTGTTACCAGGTGCGTGCTTGTCCCTTTAGAGTGGTAAAGAACACTTTACATAAGAGATGAGCAGGGTGTTGTAGATGTGCATGATTATGGTGAAGTGGTTGACATGCTCCAGGGGGTCATCTCTACTGTCAAAGATCACGAAGTTAGGTAGCATGAACCCATTTGGAACAGGGTGAGCCAAAACTTAAGGAGCCAGTGGGGAACTGTGATGAAAGGGGTGTCGTGGGTTCGTGGAGTTGTGTCTATCATGCCAGCACCCTTCCTCAATCATATTCCTTACCTCCTTGTGAGTGAGTCTTCGATCGGCCTAGCCGAGCGTGAGGATTGGGATGTGCGTGTCGTAGATGTTCTATTAGGTGGGCGGCGCGCATAGAGCTGGTTGCATCAGATAGTTCATCTTCAGAAGGATTTTTGTGGTGGTCAACATCTCCTGGCAAGAAGCTCCCTGGGTGGAGCGGGGGTCATTCTCCTTGAGCAACGGCGAGGTTAGGAGGATTAGCAGCCCTCAAGTCTCAGAGGAGGGTGAGTACCTCAACCTAGCGATCCTCCATCAGGCGTACACACTCCTCCACATAGATCACTGGCACGGCGGGGGTGGGTCCCTCAGGATGTGGAGCATTGCTTGCGGGTGAGTTGGTCAGGGCCAGATCGGTGCGCTCTTCTAGAGCACCTTCATTCGCTGCGCGAGTACTTCTTCTTGCCATTGTTGTTAGTCAGGAGTGCTCGTGCAGGGCAAGCACTACCTTGAGAAAATCTTTAGAGCTTTGCGCAACACCTTCCCACAGACAACATCAAACTATTGTGGGTCATTAGCGCTCTCTCGGTTCAGAGAATCAAACCGCCTTAACTCGAGAGTAAGCCAAGTGCGTAAACAGTTAAAAGAGAACCAACAGCAGAGATGACAAATTTTTTATATGGACAAACCCAAAAAGGGAAAAAATCACGGGGTCGATTCGATGCCAACCAATTCCACTAATTTGCTTGAGGTTACAAGTGTTACAATATTTGATATGGTAACAGGCCACAGCTCTAATTACAAGTACTTGAAAGTAAAAAAAAATGCATAGTCTTTCTTGGCACTTGTAGGAGCGGCTTCGAGAGGAGGCACTGGAGCAGGCACTAGAGAAGGCGCTAGAGCAAGCACTGTGGAAGGCTAACTACACACTTGAGAAGGCAATTAAGATTCTCGTATTCCAAAGGAGATGTCTAAGTCGCTCTTGAAAGAGTACTTGAGAACCGAATGAGGTCTTCAAACTCCAAAAGAGATCTCTGAGAGGTTTCTCGCCGAAAAACTTCAGAGCTCTCTCCTTACCTCTTGATTGTTTGTCTTCAAATGAAGGCCCTTGAGCCTTTTTATAGTTTTTCTGAGAGACGCATCGGTAATTGCGTTGTCTTGAAATTTGAACTGACGAATGAGGTTGCGTGATCCTAGTCACATGCATAACCATTTTTTGGAAAATGACTGGTATGCCCCCCAAGAGGCCCGGGAAGGTTCTCCAATGGCGATGGTGGCTGAAGGATGCGGCGGGCAGCACCTGCAATCGGTGGCAGTAGAAGGCCGAAAAGCGCACACTCGGCTATCGCGTCCGTACGGTGAGCGTGCACGGCTGGCACTCACGCGTATGGTGAGAGCAAGCACGCGCGGTGAGCGTGCTTGACACGCGCGGTGATCGTGCTTGGCATGCGCGGTGATCGCGCATGGCACGAGCGGTGATCGCGCATGGCACGCATGGTGAACGCATATGGCACCCATGGTGATCACGCATGGCACGCGCGGTGAGCGCATTTGGCACACGCGGTGAGCGCTCTTGGCACGCGCGGTGAGCGCGCTTGGCACGCGTGGTGAGCACGCTTGGCACGTGCGGTGAGCGCGCTTGGCATGCGCGATGAGCGCGCTTGGCACGCGCGGTGAGCGCGCTTGGCACGCGCGGTGAGCGCACTTAGCACGCGCGGTGCGCGCACTTGGCATGCGCGTTGAGCGAGCTTGGCACGCGCGGTGAGCGCGCTTGGCACGCGGGGTGCTGTCACTACCCACATTTTCTCCGTATTAAATAATACGTCAGAGTAAGAGAAAATACGCATTGTGATGCCACACCGTGCAGGGGACAACTGCATGCGCTCAGGCAAATCCTACTTCTATTATTTATCATGAAAAATCCATGAGTTATGGTTCTAGAACATGAATTAAATCAAATTTATTATCTGTGTCCCTCAGTTCAGTGGATTAGCTAGTCCACGAGTAACGGTGTAAGTAAAAATACGCAGCGGAAAATACCAGGTTTTATTCATTTAGTACCCTATATGAGCATGATAATCCCATAATAATACATGATATGCAGACCTCTAGGTTTATTATAAGCATGAAAAGAGCTTTTCATAACCTTTAAAATAAAGTGATATTCTCTTTAAAATATGTTATTAAATAGTAGTGTAAGTGTTAAATTTTTGAAGTGGAAGTGAACTGTTCAGGCGGTCTGTTCTTGGAGACCGCACGACCTGTATTGCGGTTTACTTCTAGAATCCGCAAGCTCGGTGTGGCGACCTGGCTGGTGTGGTCGTGTGTCTCTGGTGTTGGCGGCATGTGTTTGTTCTGCCTAATTTTCCCAAGTATCCTTGTTCTGGTTTAGATCGGGCGGTCTCGTACTGCGGGTTGCATGAGCTTGTTCTGGCGGTCTGCTCCTAGTCGGTCAGATGCTCATGTTTGTTCTTACATGAGGCCGGGCGGTCTGCCGGGTTGTCTTGGCAAGCTGTCTTTCTTGGACAGTTGTGCTTTAAGTAAATAAGGTCTTACAAGAGACCGCGCGGTCTGGTATTGGAGACCGCATGCTTCAATAAGGAAGGTGACTGTATCCCTTGGGGTGGTGACGACATCCGTTCGTTTGCCTATAAATAGGGATGTCGGGTAGCCATTTATACGCAAGAATTGTAAGAACCAAAGTTGGCTTGATTGTGCCGGTCTCTTTCTGAGGTCGTGCGGTTTGAGTTGTCTGATCGGTTTATTAGTTCGCAGGTTAGTGGCTAGCAGTCACCGTCGGCATTCTCCTTTCTTCCAGCTTTGAATAAACCAGTTCGGCATCGGTCTATCTGTGTGGACTGTGTTTAGGTGTTCTTGGACTGTGCAGCGGACTCAGTTGATCAGGCGGCCTTAAGTGGTCGGGCGGTCTTGAGTTGCGGTCTTGCAGCAAGAAGCAGTTCTTCGTCGAGCATACGCGGGTTATTTTGTGATATTGAGACCGTGCGGTCTGGGCGATTAAGAAGTGCGGACAGTTATTTTCAGCAGTTGAATAAAGCAGCAAGTCGAGCGGTCTATGGTTGCGGTCTGATAGCAGCGGTTTGTGCTCTATTCGTGCGGTCTCAGGGATAGCCGTGCGGCTTATCTGTTCGAGAGGTCTAGCAGTCTCTGCTTTAGCAGTTCGCTGGTGGCTTGTTTTTCTGTCTTGTGCTTCTCTCCTTTGTGATTCTTATGAATCATGTATCGCCATGTATGTCTCGAGCTGTAAAGAGATAGTGAATATCAAGTGCACTATTCTGTCTTCCCATTGTCATTGATTGTCTCTCTTGTTGATTGTGTTGAAGTGTTCCGCTTTTTTTTTACTTCACTCCGGACCTCTAAAATTTAACATGGTATCAGAGGGAGGTTCCTGAGCAGTAATCAGCATTGTCTTCTACTTGGATTTATGCAAGTCGGTTGTCAATCAGTGGGATAGCAATGGAAGGAGGATATGCAAGAGGTCTTGGTATTGAGCTCCTTACGCAGACTAACTTTAAAAAGTGGAAGTCGTGCATGGAGAGTTATGGCGAGGACTTATGGGAGGTAGTTGGAGGAGAAGCAAGACAAGCTGTTGTTCCTGCTGAGGGGAATGTTGAGCTCGTGAAGGCTTGGAAGAGAACTAATGCGAAGGCTGAGTTCACTCCTGATGAGTCTCCATTATATACATGTTTTAGGACTCATTTAGGCTTAGTATCATGCATAGGTACTGCATATTAGGTTGATTATCGCTTATATTGGATTAGTTGTTTATTTGTGTAAATAGTACCTTCCTTAGCCTACTTCTGCGTGTTATCTCGGATGTTCCCTTTTATTCTCTTCGGTGCATATTTTATGCCGCTGGGTGCTTTATTTCTAGGCCCCAACGGGTATGTTTGAGTTTGTTGCAGGTACCAGGAGCTGAAATGCATTCCAGGGGGGGCAATCCATGTGATTCCATGAAAAGCTGAACCTGATCGTGCGATTTGTTCTCGCACGATCAGGCGCACGATCACTATACAAATCGCACGATCAAATGCAGATGTTCGTCCAGGCTGCTGGTTGCTCACGCACGACCAATGACTATAGTGCGCACGACCACTGGTCGTGCGCCACTGCTCGTGCGCAGTGTTTATTCTGCTCCATATTTATAGACCAGCTCCGCGATTTTAGGTCATTCAGCACTGTTTTGGGCGCGAATTCTTCCGCAAGCTCCGTCGTTTTCCCTCTCCAAGCTCCATCCATCCATCCCCTTACTTGGGAAAGCTTCCTCCATCGATCCTAAGCTCCATCAAGGGTTCCGGAAGCATTCCCCACCATCTACAGCAAGTATTTCAAGGTGTGGCATCTCCATTGGGCTAAGTGGAAGAGACCCAGCTCTGAGAAGAAGATGGATGATGTTTGGAGGTAGTGACAGCCTCTGAACTCCGGAAGCTACCAAGGACTGAGCTCGGAGGAGGCTTGACAACCCCCCATTCCGGCCAAGATCTACTGCGAGGCTTCTCATCTCGTGGTTTCCTCTACCCTCTCTTTTTTGTAAATGTATGCTTAACTATTGTATTGAACTAGAGTGATCTCTATTTGTCTATGAATGGAAGTATACTCTTGTTTTATTTCTCGCTTAATGCTTTGATGTGATGCGCTCCGCCCACACTCCACTTCCATACACACGTTCTAGCTAGCCATCTAGCAATTGCTAGTGGTGATGTTGGCGAAGAGGTGAACTTGACCCTCACAAAACCCCGCACTGTGGCCATTTCACCCGCATACCGAAGCGCGGCATTGCGGCCGCTGCATTCACCCCCACTTTGCGAAGAGGTGTGTGCGACCCTCAATCATCACAGTTACTTTCTGTCCACGCACTTTCCGAAGCATGGCATCGCGGCCGTTGCATCCATCCCGCCTTGCGAAGCAGAGTTTTGACCCGCATCTCATTTCTGTGTAGTAATTTTGGAAACCAAAATCAAAGCTCCGATTTTTCCTTTAATTTACTCTCGTAATTATTTTCTCAATCCGAAGAGTCAAACTAACCACACGCATTCCTTGAGAGACGATATTCGGACACGTACTCCCAACTTTATTACTTGTGCGACCGGTGCACTTGCCGAACGCGCATCAAGTTTTTGGCGCCGTTGCCGGGGAATGCAAGCGTAGTTTGATTTTGGTGTTTGAGTTAATAGTTACTGGAGTTGTTGTTTTTTTATTTTTACTGCTTTTGGGTTGTGTGTATGCAGGAGCGATGTCATGTTCTTTACACCTCCTGTCACAACATGATGAGGATACAACCTATTTGGAGGAGAAATTCTTCAAATTTGCTCAAATTATAATTCAAGACCTTGAAACACGGCAAGAGTATATTGATAGATTGACTAGGCAGGTTGAGACTTTGGTGTCTCTTTCCTCGGCCATGTTGCAAGAACCTCCTCATGATGTGATAGTGGTACAATCAGAACCTGCAGGGAGTGAAACCAGGATCACTCCCTCGACTAATGATTCTTTATGTTCTACATCTACTTTGTTTCTTAACCCTCTTTCATTGGTTACAATTCAACGGGAAGAGTTAGCGTTGGTCATCCAAGTAGAATCTGATCATCTCTCACGGGAGGATGTCACTTGTGACATTTCTTCCTCCTGCTTTGCTCCTACGTATGTTGAGTATACTCTCGCTCCATCTCTTCCTGTTATTTCTAACATCGTTTCATTTGTGCCCCCGCAGAATTTGGAATATGCTGACCCATTTTTGGGCAGTCGGATGACGCATTCCTGGCAGGATAAGCATGTTGCAGTGGTAGACGATATTGCTCTATCCACTCCAGTGTCACTGCATGTGCTTCCCATAAAGGACTGGCTACAGGGAGGAAAGCGATTTTTCTTTGAAGAAATACTCTTGGAAGAGAGAAAGAGAGCAAAAAAAGAGGAGACTTGGGGATGGAGGCTAAACCTCTTACTTCGTTTCCATCAGTTGCGGGTCTCCGGACCTTTTTCTTCTATCTGCAGTTACTATTTTAAATCAACGTATAGTTGATTTCTCCATTTGGTTGTGTAATAATACTATGTAGACTTGGATGATCTCCTCTCTTTAATTTTGCGTGAACAATTCTATAATCTGCTAATACAGGTATTTGGTCCACCTTTAAGGACGTTAAACAAAAGGGCTCTTGGGAGACAACCCATTGGGGACCGCTTGGTTCCGCTCCTTCGTTCTTCTTTATTTTCCTTTTTATATTTTTGTTTTGCCTGGGTACTCTTTAATCGCAGGTCTGTATTTCTTGGAGCAAGGCGGAACAACCGCATTCAGGACAAAACGCCAATTCTTTCGGTATGCTCACTTCTGAGCATGGAGTACACTCTCCCTTTTCTCCTTAGTTTAATGTTTAAAGAATCATATCTTAGATTATGCTTTCATGTAAGTCTGGGGGAGAGTGAGAACCATGCACGTGCACGCACGCACGCATTCCGGTAGTGTTATTATTTTAGCTTTCAGTTTATTTCAGTTTATCAATTTTTATGTGGCACGCACACGCTGCACCCACTATGCACGCACTTACTTGCGAGTGCTACCGTGCCAAATTTCCTTTTGGAATGCAGCCGGGAAGTCAATTGTGTTAGCTAGGATTTGTGGTTTGGAGTACGATGTTGACTCCAGTAGTGTTCTAATCGAATACTCATGTTTTGCATAGAATTTTGTGTAGAAGTTATTTCTATTTCCATGCGATGTAGCTTTATTCTTATCTAATTTAGTAATTAGAGTTGTACTTTACTCAAAGCATGAACCTGTGTCGATCTACCGTTGGTGTAGGTAAGTTGGTATCGAACGCTAGATTCGTATTTCTCGAGTCAAGAGAAGAATTATCTTTCTCGGTGGCTAAGAACTCGCCCCCTAGCGACTCTCGAAACATAGGCACCGGGTAGTCCTAACGCATTAGCATGATGTAGGCCATTCTTTGGACCGTTTGAGCTTTGAGCCAAAACCAGAAATTCACCCTTGCTAACCAATTTTGTGTCTATCCCACATTTTCTATTTAGCTCCACCGCTCTCGCTTAAGCCAAGATTACCAAACCTGTTTGCGCACGTGTTTCGTGTTTTTTAGTATAACTGATTATTGTGTTGTGCTGTTATGTATGGATACATATTTGGATTGCTTGATTTGAAAAAAAGAGAAGAAAAGAAAAAAATATATAAAAAAGTATTTGTGAGCTGAAAATTGAAAAGATTTGCGCTTCAAAAAAAAATATTTCTGAGCATTATATTCTAATTCAGAAATTCTGAATTGTTTGATAAGAATTACTTTATATTGGGTGTTGGCGATGAGCACATCAGCTTTACTGGTTGCCGGGATTTACAATTTGTTTTGCTCAAATGCGTTAGGTGTGTTAGCCTCCGAGTTTATCATTGTATATCCTACCGCAACCTAAGCCACATATTTACCTGAAAGCCCTATTGACTTGTGTGTAGTTTTACCTAATGCTGTGGAGAGAGTGCGAAAGTGCGAGCTTATGGCTCCCGACACCGATGGATTTCGGTGGAGTTAGTTTCGTATCCCGTATTTTTTGAAATACTCATCTGAGCGCATCCCTACATTCTCCCTACACGTGACTGGCAGATCACACTTGGTTCAGCTTTTGAGTAAACTAATCTCTTATTTACAATTTTAGATATTTGTAAATTACTTTGCATAGTAGAAATTTCTTCTACGATAATTTTATGAACATGATTGTTTGATTTCGCATATTACTCCTAGCCACAATCACCTTTCTAACCTTTGTTTTTCCCGTCCGCCGAGAGTAGTTTGCTCGGGACGCGCAAATGAGTAAGTCTGGGGGTGTGATGAGTCTCCATTATATACATGTTTTAGGACTCATTTAGGCTTAATATCATGCATAGGTACTGCATATTAGGTTGATTATCGCTTATATTGGATTAGTTGTTTATTTGTGTAAATAGTACCTTCCTTAGCCTACTTCTGTGTGTTATCTCGGATGTTCCCTTTTATTCTCTTCGGTGCATATTTTATGCCGCTGGGTGCTTTATTTCTAGGCCACAACGGGTATGTTTGAGTTTGTTGCAGGAACCAGGAGCTGAAATGCATTCCAGGGGGGCAATCCATGTGATTCAATGAAAATCTGAACCTGATCGTGCGATTTGTTCTCGAACGATCAGGCGCACGATCACTATACAAATCGCGCAATCAAATGCAGATGTTCGTCCAGGCTGTTGGTTGCTCACGCATGACCAATGACTATAGTGCGCACGACCACTGGTCGTGCACCACTGCTCGTGCGCAGTGTTTATTCTACTCCATATTTATAGACCGGCTCCGCGATTTTAGGTCATTCAGCACTGTTTTGGGCGCGAATTCTTCCGCAAGCTCCGATGTTTTCCCTCTCCAAGCTCCATCCATCCATCCCCTTCCATGGTAAAGCTTCTTCCATCGATCCTAAGCTCCATCAAGGGTTCCGGAAGCATTCCCCGCCATCTACAGCAAGTATTTCAAGGTGTGGCATCTCCATTGGGCTAAGTGGAAGAGACCCAGCTCTGAGAAGAAGACGGATGATGTTTGGAGGTAGTGACAGCCTCTGAACTCCAGAAGAAACCAAGGACTGAGCTCGGAGGAGGCTTGACAACCCCCCATTCCGGCCAAGATCTACGGCGACGCTTCTCATCTCATGGTTTCCTCTACCCTCTCTCTTTTGGAAATGTATGCTTAACTATTGTATTGAACTAGAGTGATCTTTATTTGTCTATGAATGGAAGTATACTCTTGTTTTATTTCTCGCTTAATGTTTGCTGTGATGCGCTCCACCCCCACTCCACTTCCACACACATGTTATAGCTAGCCATCTAGCAATTGCTAGTGGTGATGTTGGCGAAGAGGTGAACTCGACCCTCACAAACCCCCGCACTGTGGCCATTTCACCCGCATACCGAAGCACGGCATTGCGGCCGCTGCATTCACCCCCCACTTTGCGAAGAGGTGTGTGTGAACCTTAATCATCACAGTTACTTTCCGTCCATGCACTTTCCGAAGCATGGCATCGCGGCCGTTGCATCCATCCCGCCTTGCGAAGCGGAGTTTTGACCCGCATCTCATTTCTGTGTAGTAATTTTGGAAACCAAAATCAAAGGTCCGATTTTTTCCTTTAATTTACTCTCGTAATTATTTTCTCAATCCGAAGAGTCATACTAACCACGCGCATTCCTTGAGAGACGATATTCGGGCACGTACTCCCAACTTTATTACTTGTGCGACTGGTGCACTTGCCGAATGCGCATCAACTCTCAAGCGAGCTATCATTCCAGAGTTGTTTGATCACATCAATAGATGTAGGTCAGCTGCTGAGATTTGGACAGCCTTGGATGGCTTGTTCAATAAGAAGAATGTAGCTCGACTACAGTTCTTGGAAAATGAGTTAGCGAAAGCAACTCAAGGAGACTTGTCCATTTCAACGTTCTTCTTGAAGATGAAGAACCTATGCGCAGAGATATCGGCATTGGACCCAGATGAGACTATCTCAGAAGCGAAGCTGAAGAGGAACATAATCCGTGGCTTGCGGAGAAGGTATGTGGCTTTTGTTACTTCTGTACAAGGCTGGGCCAATCAGCCATCGTTGTTGGAACTAGAGAACTTGCTTGCGTCGCAAGAGAGTTTGGCTAAGAAAATGGAGAGGATGTCAGTCTCTGGGGGAGAAGATGAGGTTCTCTTTTCTGGAAAGAAGAAGCGTTGGGACAAAAAGAAGAAGACATCAGGAGATGATGGTCCATCTACTTCATATCAGCAGGAGAGGATCTATGCTCCTAAGCGTGATGGGAAGAAGAAGGAAGGACCTAGATGCTTCAGGTGCAACAAGTTTGGTCATTTTAAAAGAGACTGCAAGGTCAATCTTCTGTCGGGGCATGCTGCAGGAAAGACGGAGGCTTGTTCCAATGCAGATGATAGATAGGGTGATGGAGCCTTCATGATCGGCACGTGAGTTCGGACTATGGCGTCCATCAACTATCAAGATGATTGGATAGTTGACTAGGGTTGTGGTTGAAAGTCTTTATTTAAGGGTAGCTAATTACCTAGAGGGGGGTGAATAGGCTATTTAAATTCTATTTAAGTTCTTGATCGAATCCTAAGTGTATGTGAGTTATAATCAGAGCTTTCAAGAAACAAACACACAGAATTTTATAGTCGCTCCCCTATCTAGGGTAATCCACTTTCCCCCTTCTCCCCTTTAGCAGTGTGCCAAATAGGGCTTATATCTCCTTCAGATCTCAGACCACAAAAAGGTCTTACGGCTCAGATCTCAACAGATCTTACAGTCTCAGATCTCAACAGATCCTACAGTCTCAGATCTCAACAGATCCTACAATCTCAGATCTCAACAGATCCTACCTCAGCCTTTATAACAACAGGCCTACACTCAGATCCACCCTTGGATCCTATAACTCAGATCACCAAAGATCCTACAGCTCAGATCTTCAAAAGATCCTACAGAAATTGAAGATGGATTGTAATATCACCAGACTCAAGTTCTTCAATGTATAGAGCCTTTTATTCTATCTGAATGATCAGATAAAGTTCTCCAACAGATCAGCAACAACAAAAAAATCGTCTTCTTAAATCGCACTGGCTGTGATGATTGTTGTTCTTGAGGAAGATAAGATCTTCCTCCTTGACCTTCTCTCTTCAGAAAATATCAGCAGCAGATTGCTGAATTGATTTCTTCAAAACAAAATGATTCCAAAGGAAGAGAAGATTTCTTCTGATTCTTCTTGCGAAAGCCTTTGATTTGCAGAGTGAAAAACTATCCTTCTCTTCAATGGAAGTCTTTCTTTTGTATCCCTGATTGCAATGGAAATACTTCTAGAATAGGAAATGAATGCCAGCCGCAGATCTTGATGAGCTTCCTGGATATTCTTCCTTGGACACTTCCTCAAATTGCGCCTTTGAAAGATGGAGAAGATAATGGGTAGGATTGTATGTGAATTACAGATCATGCCTTCTATTTATAACTCGCAGTCCGTGCCATCTGAGACACTCCTCCATGTCAGCATGATGTCAGATCCTCAACGGTCTTCAGTGACTTTAGTATTTGACAAGGCGTCGAGACATGGTCGTCGTCTCGACTTGGCTTAGCTTGCTGTAGATGTACTGTAGCATTATCCATTACTTAGAGCATTTCAGGAAGAGGGCGTTGATCAGTGTGTAACTTAGTTGACGCTTCTTATTCTACGGCGTCGAGTGATGTTCCTTGGTTCAACGCTTTCTTGACTTAATCTCAAATATTCAGTCAGTGACCTTGCCGTTGAGACAGCAAACATAGGTCGACGCTTTTGGGTCACAAGCGTCGAGCGATGTGTAGTGTCTCGACGCTTGTGCACTTAGATGAACTCATTTAGCTTGACCTAATCTCCTGCACAATGATTCTAGATAATATATCAAATACATTGTGAGGTATATCTTTGATTTAGGAATGGACTTCTCCAAATCTAGGACATTGTGGGCAATGATCCCAACAATCTCCCCCTATTTGAAGAAGTCATAACCTTATTTAATGATATACCCCTTTTTACAAAGATAACTAATATTTTCTACGCAGGCAATCATAATATGGTTAATATAACACTTTTCATAAAATCAGATTACCATATCAATCTAATAAGAGAAAACATCTCAGGCATGAGTTATAACACAAGCACAGAATCACAGATTACATGATCTACATCACAAGCAGTTCAGAATTAATCATGTAGATATAATGAAAAGATCACATCACAGGCATATATATATGATGATAATCAAGGAAGAATCAGTTTGCTCTGGGAGCTCATTAAGATTGTCCAATTTTACACAATATATTGTCTGAGATAATTTTTTTAAAAAGAAAAAAATTTCAAGTCCTATTGTTGTTCTGGTTCCTTGATTTCTGGTCCTCTCCTGGCTTTCTTGGTTTGAGCTTCAGCAACTCTTTGCCTTCTCTGGAAGTAGTCAAATGGCTTTGGGAAGTATTTGATTGGCTGCTTAGCATTTTCCTGAACTCTCCCAGCCAAATTGTCAGCTTTGAACATTATAATCAGCTCCTCCTGATCCCTGTATTTTCTCCACTCAACTTCAGAGTACCACTTCTCTCTTTCTCCTGGATTAGTTTTAACTGCTCTCCATGCTGCCAGAATTATGTCCCTTGAGGAAGGAGACCAGTGTTCATAATCATCCCTTGCTTCAATTTCTTCTCTGAATTTCCTCTTGCTGGATTCTACTTGTTCATAAATAATATTCTTACTCTTGTTCTTATCTTCAGGACTATACATCTTAGCAATGTTCTTTTGAATTTGGGTAGGAGATGCAGGCTTTGATTCAGAAACTTGATCATCATAGTTTATGGGAGGATGGCCTAAGGTTTCTCTGATGCAATTGGAGGTCCAAATAGCATGATCAGAGCTGGCTTTAATTATTGACCTCTCCCCCTTTATGACTTCTTCTACTATATGATCTCTGAGTACATTTTTATGAAATCTAACCTGACCCTCCAGATGATTGACTCCTCCTTCAATAGTTTTCTTGACCTTGAGAAGGTGGTCGTCAATGGTATATGTAGTCATCTTTACTTGATTGCTTAATGTAGAGGAGCTCTCATCAATCTTAGATAACATATCAGTATCATGTTGTTGCAGCTTGGCTTCTATTTTTGCAGTTCCTGTTAAAATCTGTGCAACTTGTTCTTTATATAAAACTTGCATATTGTTGCTTAAAATGCCCTGATTGCGTTGAACATCATCTGCAATTTTTTCAATACTTGCTTGTTTTGTTTTAATGGTCTTTGAAGTCTCTTTGATTTCATTTAATTGGTCAGCTGTGTAATCCACAGAAGCAGCAACTCTTTTGAAAAATTTGACCATTTCATTTCTCAGTGTAGTCATCTGAAGGTTGACTTCAAACCTTACTAATTTCATTTGAAAATTTAGTTCATTTTTCATTTTAGTGTTGTTTTCCTCAATATACTGCTCCAATGATCTTCTTTGACTGTTAAGCAAATCCTCCAGCTGAGGTAGTATAGAACTTAGGTCCACATTAATTGCTTTTGCTTCACTAGCACTGCTACTGCTGACTTCTTTGAACAAAGAATCTTTTCTATAGCTCATATGTGAACTGGAGGATGATTCTATTTTGATAATTTTCTCAGTCTTTTTCTTTTTGGTTTGAGATTCTCCTCCCACATCCATAGTATCAATATCAAGATTCTCTGGAGCAGGGATCTCATGCTGAGACTCCCCCTCAACTTCTGCATTGTCTGAAGCAAGGCTCTCTGTATCAAGGTTCTCTGGAGCAGGGATCGCATTCTGAGACTCCCCCTCAATTAGAGACTCCCCCTCAGCTATAGCAGGGAGTCCAGATGGAACTTCTCTCTCTTCTTCATCTTGTTTATTCTCATCTTGTTCCTTGTTGATCTCAGCACACACTTTCAATATTGGATCAGTATCTGTTTGTGTGTCAGGAATACTGTCCCTAGGAGGTTGTTCCATTTTCTTCATATGATTTATTCTTGATCCAAGTCTGTGGTTCAATGTATCTGGGATCACCTTTACCAAGTAAAGGGACAGTATCCTACCCATGTTGGGTACTTGGATACATTCTATCAATCTATCAAAAACAACCCGTCCCCAGTCAGTTTTGAGAGTATATATGATTCTGGTCAGTAGGATGAACATTTTCCTAGAGATTTTGTCATGGGAGACTGTCTTACATAACAGCCCCTTTTCAATTATGTCTGATAATAGCTTTCCTCTTGAATTCATTCCTTTCCTCAGCACGCTTCCAGATAATTCGTGTGAAGTTTCAATTCCACACCAAACTTGAGCTAACCTGATTTGTTCAGAGCTTACCTCTTCTTCTTCTTCATCACTCTTATGCCTTGGCAGTTGTAGTGCCTTAGCAAGTCTTTTTGGTGTGATCTTGACTTTATTTCCATTCACGGTAGATTTGAGCTTGGAATTTGCGAAGTCTACTACTACATTAGAGAATAACTCTAATACCTCTCGTTTCCAGATTAATGTCGATTCAGATAAGAGGTATTCTAGCCCTTATTTATGAATTAACTCGATAGTGTTCTTTATTTCGTCTGGTGCGGCTTGGAAACCATTTCAAACTAGCTCACTTCCTTCGTAGAGGTAATCGCTGTTCTTGGGAGGCATTGTTGTTGTAGCTTTTGATTGAAGGTCTTGAGAATGAGATTTTCTAGGGCAGAGAATTTCGAATTGGGAAGTCTAGGTTTAAGAAAGCATAGGTACTACCGAAGTATCTTCCCTATATATATAGAGTTTCTAATTCTTGAGTTGAAACGTCGCGCACAAGACTTGTTTGATAGGATTGATCAAATGGTTCAGATTCACCCTGTCTCGGGATGGCCTTGCTCTTTCTGTAAAAGCGTTGAGACCTCTTGACGCAAGTTATCCTCGCTCGACGCCAGTTATCCTCGCTCGATGCCAGATATAATTTTACTCACCTTTTTGGACTTAATTCACTTATTATTATTTTTTTATTTATTGCATTTTCTATACTATTTGAAACTTGTTATTTATTCTAGCTTTATTTTGGATTATTGTATATTTCAGGACAGACAACTTCATTCCATATTTAGCATTCCTAATTCAATTTTGAAGTTTTTGAATTTTGTTTCATCCAAGGGTTTAGTGAATATATCAGCCACTTGTTTGTCTGTGGGGACATATTCAATTGTGATATCCCCATTTTCTACATGTTCCCTAATGAAATGATATCTAATTTCTATGTGTTTTGTTCTACTATGTGATACAGGGTTATTAGCAATAGCAATGGCACTAGTTGAATCACAATATAAAGGGGATTTACTTAGCTGGATTTTATAGTCTTGGAGTTGATGTTGAATCCACAGTAGCTGAGCACAGCAGTTTCCAGCTGAGATGTACTCATATTCTACTGTAGAGATAGCTACACTAGTCTGCTTCCTGCTATTCCAAGATATTAGCCTTTTGCCAAGGAATTGACAGGTGTTTGATGTGCTTTTCCTGTCCTCCTTGCATCCTACAAAATCAGCATCTGAAAATCCATTCAGTTCAAAATCATTGCTCCTAGGGTACCATAGGCCAAGATTGAGAGTACCCTTCAGATATCTCAGAATTCTTTTGACAGCAGTGTAGTGAGATTCTTTGGGGTTCACTTGGTACCTAGCACACACACATGTTGAGAACACAATGTCTGGCCTACTAGCAGTTAGGTAGAGCAACGAGCCAATGATGCCTCTGTACAAGGTTTCATCAATAGGTTTTCCCTTGTCATCCTTGTCCTGTGACATGTTGGCTGCCATTGGGGTTTTCATGACAGTGGAATTTTCCATTCCAAACTTCTTGATGATCTCCTTGGTGTACTTGGTCTGAGAAATGAAAATTCCTTCCTCGGACTGTTTTACTTGGAGCCCAAGAAGTATTTGAGCTCTCCCATGCTGCTCATTTCAAATTTCCCTTGCATAAGGCTTGCAAACCTTTTGCAAAGGTTATTATCAGTTGAGCCAAAATCTATGTCATCTATATATATTTGTACTAGTAGTATATGACCTTTAATTACCCTAAGAAACAATGTCTTGTCTATCTTTCCCCTTGAGAATTTGTTCTCAATGAGAAACCTAGACAATGTCTTATACCAGGCTCTAGGTGCCTGTTTTAGACCATACAAGGCTTTTAGTAATAGATAAACATAGTTTGGATGAGTAGAGTCAATAAAACCTGGGGGTTGTTCTACATATACTTTCTCGAGTATTGTTCCATTAAGGAATGTTGACATCACATCCATTTGATATACTATGAATCCAAGATGTGCTGCATAGGCCAGGAATAGCCTTATTGCCTCCAGTCTTGCCACAGGAGCAAATACTTGATCAAAGTCTATGCCTTCCTCCTGTCTGTATCCTTGGGCAACCAACCTTGTCTTGTTCTTGATAATCACTTCATTTTCATCCAATTTATTCCTGAATACCCACTTGGTTCCTATGACTTTGTGCTTCTTTGGTCTTGGTACCAATATCCAGACCTTGCATCTTTCAAATTGATTTAGCTCTTCTTGCATAGCCACTGTCCATGAAGGGTCCCTATTGGCTTCTTCAAATTTTTTAGGTTCTATTTTGGATAGAAAGCTATGATGCAATGCCTCATTTATTGAGTTTCCTCTTCTTGTTTGAACACCTTCATTGGGATTTCCTATGATCTATTCTTTGGGGTGATCCTTCGGGTGCTTGGTTGTATTTCTCCACCTCTCATTCTCCCTTTGTGATTCTGGTACAGCTGTTTGAGTTGGTTGTTCTTGAGGTTCTGGATGTTGTGGTTCTTCAACAGTAATTTGTTCTTCATGTGTGTCTTCTTCTTGAGACTCATCCTCTCTAGTCACAGTCACGGTCCCATTAGATTCATCATTGTCTTCAATGTGATGTTTATTGATATTCAGCTCCTTCAATTTCTGTGCTTGACCTGCATTACTAGAGATAATTCCCAGATCCTTATAAGCAAGGCTGGTTTCATCAAATACAACATGTATAGATTCTTCTATCTTATTAGAGCTTTTGTTGTAGATTTTATAGGCTCTACTTTGAGAGCTATAGCCAACAAAGATTCCCTCATAGGCTTTTTCAGCAAACTTAGTGAGGTGATGCTTTCCATTATTTAGTACAAAGCACTTACTTCCAAATATTTTGAAGTAGACTAGAGTGGGTTTTCTACCCTTCATCAACTCATAAGGGGTCTTATTCAGTTTCTTATTGATAAGTGCTCTATTCTGCACATGACATGCTGTGTTTAGATCTTCAGCCCAGAAGTGCTCAGGAAGTGAGGAATCACTCAACATACTCCTACTGGCTTCAATGAGTGTTCTATTTCTTCTCTCAGCAACCCCATTTTGTTGGGGAGTTCTGGGAGATGAAAACTCCTGTGAGATGCCTAGATTTTCACAGAACTTGGTCATGGCACCTGACTGAAATTCAGTTCCATGGTCACTTCTGATTTTGACCACTGTATTTCCTATTTCATTTTGGATTTGCCTAACAAAGCTAGTGAATACTTCTAGAGTATCTGACTTGTGTCTTAGGAAGAACACCCATGTGAATCTAGTGTAATCATCAACAATAAAAAGAGTGTAAACCTTTCCTCCTAAACTGTGAATTGGCATTGGGCCAAACAAGTCCATGTGTAGAAGGTATAGACATCTTGTGGAATCCTTCTCACCAATTGGTTTGAAGGATGACTTGGTTTGCTTACCCATTTGACAAGCATGGCAGGGACCCTCCTGCACACACTTCCACTTTGGTCCTGCTCTCACTAGTTCTCCTGAAATGAGCTTATTTATAGTCTTGTAGTTTATATGAGCTAACCTTTTGTGCCATTGCACACTACTAGAGACTTTATTTTCAGCTACTAAGCATATGGAATTTTCTCGTTCAGAACATATAAAATTTAAACAGTAAATGTTGCCACTCCTAGTGCCTGAGAGAATTATCTCATTCTCTTTCATAATTTGGCACTCATCCTTGTGGAATGAGATGTCATACCCAAGATCACATAATTGACTTATGCTGATGAGATTGTGTTGCAATCCATCAACATAAGCAACATTGGTGATGGTGACAATTCCATTTGTGATTTTACCATATCCTTTAGTCTTACCTCTGTCAGATCCTCCAAAGATGACCTTTGGTCCATCCTTCACAGAAGTATAGTCATTCAGTAGACTTCTTGTTCCATTCATGTGCATGGAACACCCACTGTCCAAATACCAGATAGGAGTTTGATTGGTCTTTGGACATACCTGCAGTAAGAAAATTACTTTTTCTTAGGAACCCACACAAAGTTGGGTCCTAGAATTTTGTTAGCATAAACTGGTTTATTTACTTGTTGTTTGATCCTTTGTGCTGTGTGTGTTGCCATTGGTCTGAGTGCTGGTTTTCCAGAATTATTTCTTTGGACAGTTGGGTTGAACCAGCAATCAAGAGCAAAATGGCCAACCTTTCCACAGCACCAACATTCATATTTGTTATATCTCCTTTGAGGTTTTTTCACCTCTTTGGGTTGACTCACATTTTGTCTAGTTACCCTAATCAATGGAGTTTTCTGAGATGGTTTTCTGTAAAGTTTTTCAGTAAATTCTGCAGATTCAGATTTCTTGACAGCAGTAGTCCTCACTACTGGTCTCAGTTCCTCTCCTCTGGATTTGGTGTTTGTTCCAAATACAAAGGGGTGATGATGAAACAATTCTTCTTCTTTGTGTAGAGATTTGGCAGCACTAATACTTGGTTGAATTTAGTGAGCTTTGCTAGTGGAACACTCATTCTTCCAATCTTCATGCACACCCTCTAGATCATACTCATTTTTGGTAAGCATGGCTTTGTTGAATTTTATGGGGTGCATGGGTGCCTTGTCATTATCTTTAGATTTATTTTCTGCCTTCCCTTTGTATCCTATGCCACATCTGTGTAATGCAGAGAATGTGTCTATTATGGGAAGGATAGTTTGTAGTTTTGAAAATTTTGCCACAAGCTTCCTTTCAGCTAGGAGCTTTGTCTCAAGTTCTTTTATTAATTTTTCTCTAGAGCATATAGTCTCAATATGAATGATGGACTCGACTCTCAATTTGCTAAGCTCCTTGCTTACCTGATTCAGCCTCTCAGCTGCCTCAGAGTATTGGGAGTTAGTCTTCTTTAGTTCAGTTATTTCTTTATGTAGCCTCTTATTATGTCTTTTACTCTTTTTGAGAGCTTTAAGAAGTGACTCATACTTCTCAACCATTTCATCTACATGAAAGTTAGATTTTGAGTCACTCTCATCAGAAGAAAATGAATTTGCCTCAGGTTTTGAAATGGTGTTATGTTCAGATTCAGAATCGGATAAAGGAGTTCTATCAAGTACCTTCACAGTGGAGATTGTCTCTTGATCCTCTTCATCCCTAAGGGCCATAAGTCCTATATTTTCTTCTTCATCCTCTTCACTATCAGACCTTGATAGTTGAGCTCTTATCATAGGTCTATGGTTCAGAATGTCTTCACTTTCGTGGATAGCCATCAGTGCTATGAGTGCCTCTTCACTGTCTGAATCAGATGGTTGAGACTCACTGTCACTGAGAGTGACTTTGCCTTTCTTGGCTATCAGGCTCCTCTCATGTCTTTTGTCAGACTTGTGCCTCCTCTCATCAGACTTCTTGTTGTTCTTTCTCTTTGATGGGCAATCAGCAATCATGTGCCCAGGTTTCCTGCATCCAAAGCACACAGTTTCTTCTGAATTAAATTTATTATGTTTAGAGTTATACCTGTCTTCCTTGGAATCTGGTCTGGATCCTTCTGAATAGTTGGAGTGCTTCTTGGATCTGGATGACTGAGAAGGCCTAGTTTTCTAGTGTTGTTTTCTTCTGAGCATCCTTTTCAACTATTTGGTGAAGAGTGTCAGTTCACCATCTGATATTTCACGGTAAGAATTGTTGGACACTGATTCTTCAGATTCAGATGGTATCCTGGGGGGTGTTGACATCATCTCCTTGCTTCTCTTGGAACTTTCTGCCTTCAGAGCAATGGGATTCTCCTTGTTGTGTCCTTGTTCAGCTTTTCTGGTGTTCAGGTGAAGTTCATGGGATAGAAGTTTCCCATATAGGTTCTGGGGCTGAATGTTTCCCAGATTTCTCATTTCCCTGATAGCACAGATCTTGATGTCCCATTCTTTGTTAAGGGATCTCAAGAATTTATGATTCAGCTCATAGTCTGTAAATGTTCTTCCATAGGTTTTCAGACCATTTACAATTTTTGAAGAATTTCTCATAGCATATTGCTATTGTATCCTTCTTGTCTTGTCTGAAAGCCACATATTGCTGATTCAGAAAAGACTTCCTATCATCTCTGACCTCTTCAGTTCCTTCCATATAGACAATGAGTGAATCCCACATTTCTTTGGCAGTTTTGCAGTGCACTAGATTTTGGAAAGTTGAATCCTCAATTGCACTAACAATGATGTTTTGGGCTCTCTTATCCATGGTGGCCAGAGTTACTTCATCTTTAGTCATCTCAGAATATGTTTTGGGAGTCTTGATGTTTCCCTCTGTGAATGAGACCTTCATAGGAACAAAAGGTCCTTATAGTACTATGATGTATATCCTAGGGTCAGAGGCTTCCATGAATAGTCTAACCCTTTCCTTCCAAATCCCAAAATTCTCTTTTCTACAATTGGTAACTTTATGGATGTGAATTCCTTGTTCCCTTCACTGTTTGCCATCAAGACTTAACAGATCTACCCTTAATAGGTCTTGTTCAGGCTGTTAAACCTTTTCTTGAACAACCTACCTCTGATACCACTTGAAAGTCTTTATTTAAGGGTAGCTAATTACCTAGGGGGTGAATAGATTATTTTAAATTCCATTTAAGTTCTTGATCGAATCCTAAGTGTATGTGAGTTATAATCAGAGCTTTCAAGAAACAAACACAAACACACAGAATTTTATAGTGGTTCCCCTATCTAGGGTAATCCACTTCCCCCTTCTCTCCTCTAGCAGTGTGCCAGATGGGCCTTATATCTCCTCCAGATCTCAGACCACAAAAAGGTCTTACGGCTCAGATCTCAACAGATCTTACAGTCTCGGATCTCAACAGATCCTACAGTCTCAGATCTCAACAGATTCTACAATCTCAGATCTCAACAGATCCTACCTCAGCCTTTATAACAACAGGCCTACACTCAGATTCACCCTTGGATCCTACAACACAGATCACAAAAGATCCTATAGCTCAGATCTTCAAAAGATCCTACAGAAATTGAAGATGGATTGTAATATCACCAGACTCAAGTTCTTCAATGTATAGAGCCTTTATTCTATCTGAATGATCAGACAGAGTTCTCCAACAGATCGGCAACAGCAAAAAAATTGTCTTCTTGAATCGCACTGGTTGTGATGACTGTTGTTCTTGAGTAAGATAAGATCTTCCCCCTTGACCTTCTCTCTTCAGAAAATATCAGCAGCAGATTGCTGAATTGATTTCTTCAAAACAAAATGATTCTGAAGGAAGAGAAGATTTCTTCTGATTCTTCTTGCGAGAGCCTTTGATTTGCAGAGTGAAAATTGTCCTTCTCTTCAATGGAAGTCTTTCTTTTGTATCCTTGATTGCAACGGAAATATTTCTAGAATAGGAAATGAATGCCAGCCACAGATCTTGATGAGTTTCCTGGATATTCTTCCTTGGACACTTCCTCAAATTGCGCCTTTGAAAGATGGAGAAGATAATTGGTAGGATTGTATGTGAATTACGGATCATGTCTTTTATTTATAACCCGCAATCCGTGCCATCTGAGACTCTCCTCCATGTCCGCATGATGTCAGATCCTCAATGGTCTTCAGTGACTTTAGTATTTGACAAGGCGTCGAGACATGGTCGTCGTCTCGATTTGGATTAGCTTGTTGTAGATGTACTGTAGCACAATCCATTACTTAGAGCATTTCAGGAAGAGGGTATTGATCAGTGTGTAACTCAGTTGATGCTTCTTATTCTACGGCGTCGAGTGATGTTCCTTGGTTCGACGCTTTCTTGACTTAATCTCAAATCTTCAATCAGTGACCTTGCCGTTGAGACAGCAAACATAGGTCGACGCTTTTGGGTCACAGGCGTCGAGAGATGTGTAGTGTCTCGACGCTTGTGGACTTAGATAAACTCATTTAGCTTGACCTGATCTCCTTCACAATGATTCTAGATAATATATCAAATACATTATGAGGTATATCTTTGATTTAGGAATGGACTTCTCCAAATTTAGTACATTGTGGGCAATGATCCAACAGTGGTCATCACCTAACCGGAGATGAATCGAAGTTCTCTTCTTTGCAGGCATATACATGTAATGATGCAATCATTACGGCTGATGATACTATACATGCAGTAGAGAAGGAGGGTGTAGTTTCTTTGAACGATGATAGAGGTACTCTTACGTTGAAGAGTGACTATCATGTTCCGGGGATGAAGAAAAAGCTCTTCTCGATGACCAATGTTGTGGATGCTGGCTATCACGTTCTGTTTGGTCAAACATAAGTGAAGTTTCTTTGAAACGTGTCAGCGGTGGAGGCTGAAGTCATTCATGTTGGTAGAACGGTGAAGGACTTGTTTGTGTTATCAACAAGTTCCTATGTTGATAAGATGAGGATTAATGATAGCGCTGCTATCTGGCATGAAAAACTTGGGCATGTTGGGATGGACAAGTTGAAAGCGTTGGCAGGGAGAGGCCTTGTGAGAGGTCTGCCTAGTTTGTCATCCTTGGCGAAGGTCACATTTGTGCAGGACGTCAATATGGCAAGGCTCATCGCCTTCCATTCGACAAGTCACAAAGCAGGTGCAAGGTGTCATTGGAGTGTATTCATGGTGATCTTTGTTGACCTACCGAAAATGCATGTCTTGGAGGCAGCAGGTATATGCTGGTTTTGATTGATGATTTCACTATATATACTTGGGTATATTTTCTAAAGGAGAAGTCGGAAGCGTTCGGGAAGTTAGTGGAGTTCAAGGAGCTCGTGGAGGGTTGGCTTAATCTGCGGATCTAGAAGTTCAGAACTGATAATGGAGGGGAGTTTGCCTCCAAAGCATTTTTTAACTTCTACAGAAAGCATGCATCCGGAGAGAGCTTTCTTGTGCCCACACTCCATAACATAACGGCGTTGCAGAGCGGAAAATCCATCATTTGACGGAGACCTTCAAGTGTTAGCTTCATGCCAAGAATATCCCAAAGTCCTTCTATGCAGAGGGAATATCTTGTGCAACCTATGTCATCAATCGGATGCCTTTTAGTCCCATCAACATGAAGACCCCTCATGAGTTGATGTTCAAGATAAAACCCATGGTGGAACACCTTAGAGTGTTTGGATATACCTGCTACGTGCATGTTCCTGATGCCCTCAGAACAAAGCTAGATGCGAAAGCAAGGAAACTAGTCTTCATCGATTATGATGACCAGAAGAAGGGTTGGAGATGCATGGATCCAGAGACACGGAGAGTTGTGGTCTCAAGGGATGTGGTATTCGACGAGTTGACATCATACCAGGGTAGATCTTCTGTTGAGCTACAAGGAAGCAGGGTAGATGGTGGACCAGGTGAAGCTACTAAGGAGGTTTTGGTGGAGTTGCATGTTTCTCTATGTGCTCCAGGTACTTCTAGATCTAGGTAAGGTGCTTCAGGTTCTGGAAGCAGGGGGAGCGATGCTCCAAGTATGCCTGAAAGGAGAGTTAGTCCAGAACAAGTAGCTGGAGAGGTGGATCAGAGTAAAGCTCTGAGGAGGTCCAAGAGGACCATTATTCCACCAGATCGGTATACGGGGGGAAACTTGGTGAGCTTTGTCTCATCTTTCTTAGCAGGTCCCCTGGATGAGAGAGAGACACTTTGTTATGAAAATGTCGTTGGAGTCAAGGAGTGGGAAATGGCCAAGGATGAAGAGATGGCTGCCCTTAGGAAGAATGAAACTTGGGACTTGGGGCCTAAGGTTGAGGGTGTTACTCCGGTGACTTGCAAGTGGGTTTTCAAGCTGAAGAAGAAGGCTGATGGCAGTATCGAGTGGTACAAGGCTCGCCTTATAGCTCGAGGGTTCTCTCAGAAGTATGGGGAGGATTATGAATAGACTTTCAACCCCGTTTCCAAGATGACTTCAGTACGGGTAGTGATCGCATTGGTAACTTGCCAAGGGTGGAAGATATGGCAACTCGATGTGAAGAATGCCTTCCTTTACGGCGAGATCGATAAAGATATCTTCATGGATCAGCCACCCGGGTATGTGTCTGAAGTCTACCCAAGACATGTGTGTAAGCTCAAGAAGGCTTTTTACGGCTTGAAGCAGGCGCCTCAGGCGTGGTATGGGAAGATCGCAGAAAACCTCCAGTTCTGTGGATATTTTTCTTCTGATTCTGATTCAAGATTGTTCGTAAAGAAGACGGGGGGAGCTTCAGGTCTTGGTGTTGCTATACGTTGACGATATGATCGTCACGGGGAATTCTGAAGTGGAGGTAGCTAGGCTTCGTGCTGAGCTAGCTATCAGATTTGAGATCAAGGATTTGGGTGAGCTCCACCATTTCCTTGGACTCGAAGTGGAGAGAAAAGAGGGCGGAATGCTTGTTTCTCAAAAGGGGTATGCAGAATGAATTGTAGATCAATTCGGCATGGAAGGGGGGAAGAGCAGCTCTACTCCACTGGAGGTTGGTATTCATCTTCGACGTGATGAGGGGAAGGTTCTTTCTGATCCTTTGGTATTCCGGGCTTTGGTCGGAAGTTTGATATATTTGACGATCATGAGGCCAGATATTGCTTATGCGGTTGGCCGCGTAAGTCGGTATATGGCAGAACCATGGAAACCTCATCTGATGGCGGCAAGGAGCATTTTGAAGTATGTCAAGACCACCTCGGATTTGGGTCTCTTCTACGGGAAGGACTCGGGCTTTTGCTTGCATGGATACATGGATGCTAATTATGGAGGAGATTCAGATGATCGGAGGTCGACTTCTGGATACGTCTTTATGACGGGCTCTACGGCTATACCATGGTGCATCAAGAAGCAAGATTTTGTGTCTGTCTCTACAATGGAAGCGGAGTACAAAGCTTCGGCTTTGGCAACTCGAGAAGCTATCTGGCTTAGGAGGCTTGTGGAGGACATTCATAGGGAGGTGCATGGTCCTACTCTGCTTTGGGGTGACAATGAGAGTGCCATCAAACTGGTGAACAATCCAGTTTGTCATGCGCGAACCAAGCACATAGAGATTCAACATCATTTCATTCGGGAGAAGGTGTTGGAGGGATCTCTTATGGTTGAGCATGTGCAGAGCAAGGAAAATGTCGCAGACATATTTACAAAGCCGTTGTCGAAGGAACCGTTCACATGGTTGAGGAGGTTACTTGGGCTGACTTCCACTTCCCACTTCAAGAGGGAGTGTTAAATTTTTGAAGTGAAAGTGGACTGTCCGGGCGGTCTATTCTTGGAGACCGCAGAGACCGCGCCACCTGTGTTACGGTTTACCTCTGGAATCCGCGAGCTCAGTGTGGCGACCTGGCTGGTGTAGTCGCGTGTCTCTGGTGTTGGCGGCCTGTGTTTGGTCTGCCTGTTTTGCCCAAGTATCCTTGTTCTGGTTTAGACCGGGCGGTCTCGTACTGCGGGTTGCATGAGCTTGTTCTAGCGGTCTGCTCCTAGTCGGTCAGATGCTCATGGCTATTCTTACATGAGGCTAGGCGGTCTGCGAGGTTGTCTTGGCAAGCTGTCTTTCTTGTACATTTGTGCTTTAAATAAATAAGGTCTTATAAGAGACCGCGCGATCTGGTATTGGAGACCGCGTTCTTCAATAAGGAAGGTGATTGTATCCCTTGGGGCGGTGACGACATCCGTTCGTTTGCCTATAGATAGGGACGCCGGGTAGCCATAAATACGCAAGAACTGTAAGAACCAAAGTTGGCTTGATTGTGCCGGTCTCTTTCTAAGGTCGCGTGGTTTGAGTTGTCTGACCGGTTTGTTTGTTCGCAGGTTAGCGGCTAGCAGTCACTGTCAGCATTCTCCTTTCTTCCAGCTTTGAATAAACCAGTTCGGCAGCGGTCTGTCTGTGCGGACTGTGTTTAGGTGTTCTTGGATTGTGCAGCGGACTCAGTTGATCAGGTGGCCTTAAGTGGCCGGGTGGTCTTGAGTTGCGGTCTTGCAGCAGGAAGCAGCTCTTCGTCGAGCGTTCGCGGGTTCTTCTGTGATCTTGAGACCGTGCAGTTCGGGCGATCAAGAAGTGCGGACAGTTGTTTTCAGTAGTTGAATAAAGCAGCAAGTCGGGTGGTCTGTGGTTGCAGTCTGACAGTGGCGGTTTGTGCTCTGTTCGCGCGGTCTCAGGGATAGCCATGCGGCTTGTCTGTTCGAGCGGTCTGGCGGTCTCTGCTTTGCCAGTTCGCCGGCTGCTTGTTTTTGTGTCTTGTGCTTCTCTCCTCTGTGATTCTTATGAATCATGTCTCGCCATGTATGTCTCGAGCTGTAAAGAGATATTGAATATCAAGTGCACTATTCTGTCTTCACATTGTCATTTATTGTCTCGCTTGTGGATTGTGTTGAAGTGTTCCGCATTTTTACTTCACTCCGGACCTCTAAAATTTTAACAGTAAGTTCTTTTATACTTCAAATATCTAACATGCAATCCTAGCACAAAACTTCCCAAAGAGCAAGTAAACTACGCCAAAAACAGCAAGAAAACAACTATCAGCTAGCAAGGTGTCTAATACAATAAACATTGAGGGCGTCAACAGCCTGACACAAACCCACTTAACAACCCTGTATTCGCCGAGTAGGCTCCCGGGAACCAAGTAGTCTTTTCAGACATTGTTCTCCAGCAAGATCCATGACAGGAAGAGAGGGGGCGAGCGGTGGAGGCGGGAGCTTCCAGCTAGCCCCGCCCCAGCAAGGGGGCGAGCTCAGGAGGGAGGCGCCCTCCCAGCTTGCCCCGCCCCAGCAAGGGGGCGAGCCCAGGAGGAAGGTGCCCTCCCAGCTCACCCCACCCCAGCAAGGGGGTGAGCTCAGGAGGGAGGCGTCCTCCCAGCTCGCCCCGCCCCAGTTAGGGGGGAGCTTAGGAGGGAGGCGTCCTTCTAGCTTGCCCCGCCCCAGTTAGGGGGCGAGAGGAGGAGCCGCAGGCCCCTCTTGCCCTGCCCCAGGTAGGGGATGAGGGGAGGAGCCGCAGACCCCTCTCTCCCCGCCCTAGTTAGGGGGCGAGGGGAGGAGCCGCATGCCCCTCTCGCCCCGCCCCAATTAGGTGCGAGGGGAGGAGTCGCAGGCCCCTCTCGCACCACCCCAGTTAGGGGGCGAGGGGAGGAGCTGCAGGCCCCTCTCGCCCCACCCCAGGTAGGGGGCGAGGGGAGGAGCCGCAATCCCCTCTCGCCCCGCCCCAGTTAGGGGGTGAGAGGAGGAGCCGCAGGCCCCTCTTGCCCCGCCCCAGTTAGGGGTGCGAGAGGAGGAGCCGCAGGCCCCTCTTGCCCCGCCCCAGTTAGGGGGCGAGAGGAGGAGCAGCATGCCCCTCTCGCCCCGCCCCAGTTAGGTGGCGAGAGGAGGAACCGCAGGCCCCTCTCGCCCCGCCCCAGTTAGGGGGCGAGAGGAGGAGCCGCGGGCCCCTCTTGCCCCGCCCCAGTTAGGGGGAGAGGGGAGGAGCAGCAGGCCCCTCTCACCCTGTAACATCCCAGAAGCTACTAGACCCCCCAATGTGAATTTTGTCACGGATAAGGTCCTGGTGTAACCCAGAGTCACCTTCAGAGCTTGATTCTAGATAAAAGGAGACTTGGTCTACAAATAGTAATTTTGACGAGCTAGATCAATTCACCTCATTTTGGACTCACCAACCCAGAATGACCAAGCCATTATGTCCCAAGTCCTATGGAGGACCCATTAGATCCAGAAGTCTCATCATGTAGTCTTCAATTGACCTAATTTTGACCAAGTCAACATTTTCCTATTTTTGGTCAAAATCACTATAAGAGGCTAATTTGGTCCAATTGGGGCTCCACCATGACCCAACCTACATTGGGTAGTGTCCATGGATCCAAGGTCAACATGTTGGACCAGTCAACCCCTTGGTTGACCCAAACAATCTTAAAAGTCAACTTAAGTCAAATACTCTTATATGAAATGTTTTAGCTCAATTAGCCCAATCCAGTAAAGTTAGGGGACCAAAGCAATGCCCATTCTGCAGCCCACCGTCTTTATTACCACCCATGCCCTCGATTTTCCTTGGGAGATGCCATACAAGAGGGGTAAAAATGGAATTTCCCCTCTTTTTGAATAGGATAAAGCTTGGGTGCATGGATCCTACTCCATGTGGCATCAATTGGCCTTCCCAAGCATAGATCTGAGCTCAGGAATTGAATTCCTGCACCGCCCCACAGCTTTCCAAAAGCTTTGCATGCAACCTCATTGGTTGCCATGGGAGGTGCGACCCATGGCCGGCCCCTTCAAGGAGATACATGCATATAAGCTTCCCCTCTCCCCCTTGAACCCCTCCTTACCTTCAGATAAATGAGAGGAAGACAACCCCCAGCTCTATTGAAGAAATCGAGCACTGGAGAGAGAATTCGAGCATGGGCTTGGAGCTTGCAAGTCGGCCATGGAAGCACCCAACTCACCTCCAATCAACCCCAACCAAGGTCGGATTCCCCTCTTCCTCCCCCTATGCTAGATATCCAGTTCTTCCCCCTTTGAAATCGATCTAAGGATGAGCATTTTACTCCCCTGGTTTTCGAGCTCCAGGCATGGCCTATTTCCACCCCCCCATTTCGTGAAAACACCACCTCCTGGCTCAATCTCGACGCATATCGTTTGCTAAGCCCCGGCCGGAGGTGGTGGCGTCGTCTCCTTGGCCGGAAAGGGCCTCAAGTGGCCGGAAATCGGCTTGTAAGAGGCTCCAGGTCGGGCGCATCCCAACCCTTGGCGCATTGGAGAAGACGAAATCTCACCCGTCTAATTGTTTGAATTTTCTTTTATTTATATTATGTATTGGGAAAAGTTATTGGGTTATTTACAGCATGGCTTTGTACAATTGTTTTAAAAATATGAGCTCAGATCCAGGCAAAACCTTGAATACAAAAGTTTTAGCACATGATCCCAGCTATCTCCAATTAAATTTTTAAAAATTTTGGTATGATATTGTGGCCTGTGTGATTTTTCAAAGACTGTACTAATAGTAGTTTTAAGATTCAAATTCAGTACTGAAAAATTTTAAATAAATTAATGCATGATCTGTAAAATACTTGGCGAACACCAAGTGGTGACCCATGACCTCACCTACATAGGAAAAATCAGAGAAAAAGTTTAAAGCCATTTAGATGTGGGCATATTAATGAAATCACATGAGTAAGGATAGGGTCAAGAGGTGAATGGTGTGCTAATAGTAATCATGTGCTTATTGTTTATTTGAGAAGATCTACTAATGGAATGCTTTTAAAAGAAATGCACATGCATGTGTTTATACATGAGAAGTCACCTCATGGAGTTTGAGGTCTTGGGGATTAATTTCCCTAAGGTCTTATTTATTAATTAAAAATTATAACATAATTAAATTAATGAAATAATCAAAGCCATACTACCTGAGAAAATTCTGAAATTTAGAAATTACTACTATTATGACATTATAGGTTAGTGATGAAAATCTCATGATAGTTAGATCATCATAAATAGTAGACCCATCACAAGCATGGAAAACCCTAGGTGTACATTTGGATTTATTTAATAAGTTCAACCTCGTAGAAAATTATGATTTTCTGGATATAGTGTTTTAAAGTCATGACAAACCAGTAGAATTAATCTCAAATTATTTTGATGAATATTTCTGGTAGTTCCTTCACAAAGCATGGAAAACCCTAGGTGTACATTTGGATTTATTTAATAAGTTCAACCTCGTAGAAAATTATGATTTTCTGGATATAGTGTTTTAAAGTCATGACAAACCAGTAGAATTAATCTCAAATTATTTTGATGAATATTTCTGGTAGTTCCTTCACAAGCATGGAAAACCCTAGGTGTACATTTGGATTTATTTAATAAGTTCAACCTCGTAGAAAATTATGATTTTCTGGATATAGTGTTTTAAAGTCATGACAAACCAGTAGAATTAATCTCAAATTATTTTGATGAATATTTCTGGTAGTTCCTTCACAAAGCATGGAAACCCCTAGGTGTACATTTGGATTTATTTAATAAGTTCAACCTCGTAGAAAATTATGATTTTCTGGATATAGTGTTTTAAAGTCATGACAAACCTGTAGAATTAATCTCAAATTATTTTGATGAATATTTCTGGTTGTTCCTTCACAAAGCATGGAAAACCCTAGGTGTACATTTGGATTTATTTAATAAGTTCAACCTCGTAGAAAATTATGATTTTCTGGATATAGTGTTTTAAAGTCATGACAAACCAGTAGAATTAATCTCAAATTATTTTGATGAATATTTCTGGTAGTTCCTTCACAAAGCATGGAAAACCCTAGGTGTACATTTGGATTTATTTAATAAGTCCAACCTTGTAGATAATTATGATTTTCTGGATATAGTATTTTAAGGTCATGACAAATCAGTAGAATTAATCTCAAATTATTTTGATGAATATTTCAAGTAGTTCCTTCACAAATCATGAAAAAACTCTATATGAATAATTGATTTTATTTGATGAGATTATAAGTGCATAAAATTATGATTCCTTGGAAATAAGGTTCAATTGTCATAACCAATCATTGGAATTAGTGTCAATCTATTTTGATGAGTATTTGTTGGTTCCTTCTCAAATTATGGGAAACCCTATTGGAATATTTAATTTAATCATTGGTGAAAATAATTATAGGAAATGGAGAATTTCTGGAATTAGAGTTTTCATGACATTTAGAACCCCAGACATTAATTTCATGTCATTTTGATGAATCATTATATTAAATACTTCTCAAAGTTAAGAAAATCCTATTTGGGTATTCATTTTAATTATTGGTGAAAATAATAGGACATTGAGATTTTCTGGACTTAGAGTTTTCTTGGCACCTAGAACCTTCAGTCTTAAGAATAGGACAATCGGAAATGAGGTTTTTTTTTTGGGAAAACATTTGAGAATTGATGATGCATTATTATGGATTGTGTATAACAGAAATAGATAGAGGTAGAAAGTCATGCCCTAGGTTCATGTATAATGAGCTAATGATGACACGACTAATTGGAAAGTAAGGGCTAATTATTTTCGGGTAGAAACCAATAATATTAAGTATCTTGAGAAAGGGAGGCTTGGGTTGAATGCCCATAGTGCCTCCTAGTACCGGTGAGAGCCCTTCACGGGGTATTCCTCGGGAAGTCCAAGACTAACCATAAACTCCTTAGAGAATAATCACCAAGAAAGAGTAACTAAATGGATGAATATAAGTAACACGGAAATTTGAGGTGGAGGCGGGCTTGACGTTTATAGCCTAGTCTGTTAATGAATATGAGCCAAGGGCTCCCAGTTGTAAATAAAGGACTTGATAGTCCAAGGTTTGGAATGTGATGTGATATGTTATGGTTTCGCATGTGCATAGATACTGGTACTGTGGCGGGTCTTCGGTACGGTCTGGTCGTCTCACCGACGGACGTACGTTGACTCGGGCAAGTGGTTGTGGTAAGGATAAGCTCGGTGGTTATTTTGGGAAAAGCTTATCTCTTGACCCTTCACTTGGCCCTTCTAAGTCAAATGCGCAGCAAAAAAAGCACGACTAGTCCGCCCACGCGTGGGTCTCGGAGGGAGTGTGGAGAGGTCTAGGCCTGGTAGTGAGAATTACCCGCCTAGAAGTGGGGGAGCCCGACCCACTGTCACTACGGCCACAGTAGTGAGACCCTAGGTGATAGCTACACCTTGAAAATGGGGAACTAACAAGGTCTGTACGTACAGAGTCGTGTGCGTGTGTTGCACTTGCATGTTTGCATAGTCATAGCATAGCAAGCATATGTTTGAGCATATCATACCCTCTATCATATGAATTATTTATGGTTTTTTTCATATGATCAGGACGTTGAGGCGGACCCCTTAACTTATATGTCTATCGGAGACATTCATATAAGTTAAGGTTCAATTCTTGTGGCTTCTTAAAGTTAATTAGTTGCATTTAATGACTTACATTCCAACGTGACACCCCATCGTATAAATTAGTACGTGATAGCTTATACGATGGGTGCTCTGCAAAACGATCCCTTAACTTATAATTATGTATGCAAGATTTTATAAGTTAAGGTTAGTTCTTGTGTTAATAAATGTTTCCTTTCTGGTAATAGTAGATTTGTAGCTTTTCTTACCAGTTCTTACTTCACTTGTACATCTATTGATTACCATGGTTATGTATACATATGGTTAGAGTAGCTACTTGATTTATACCAGCCGTAGTTATTAAGTAAACCTACCTATCCGGAATTGTTCCTCCCCAACGATAACGTAGGCCCTATACACATTTATATATACAACAACTGTAGCTAGGTCCATTTGTCACCTACTTGATTCAACTCTGATTTGTTGCCCTTCCATATCCTTCCTCCCGCCCGGTGCCCAGGAGTCGTGGGGGGAAGGGTGGAAGAATCCGTTGAGTCTTTTTAGACTGACGGTCGATTGTGACCATATAATTTTAGGAAAAGCCGACAGAAGACCAGGAGCAGATACGACTACAACATCTGATGGACCAGCATTGCCGGAGGATAGTGCGCAAGGAGACGACCCAGTCCAGGAATAGTTGCAGCAGAAGACCTACAACAGCTCCAGTTTTAGAGAGTTTACTTTTATGAGTGACTTTGTAGTGAAGCATTGATGTAAAGGGGCATGGCCCCTCTTTTATTCCAATTTGTATATCTCATTATGGACATTAGAATTATTATTTATTGATGTGATTATGTGGATTTATGTTGTATATTGTATTCCCTTGTACTTATGCTGCGCTTCTTGCATATTTTACTTGTGATTTGTGTTATCCTGGTTTGGAATTGATTAGCCGGCAGAATCGGCGTAGTGTGGTGGAGACTGATATGTACGTCGGTGCCACCACAATGCGGCGATTCTGGGCGGTAAGACCTCGGTCTCCCGGGGGATTGGGGGAAGGGGTCTTACAAAGGGTATCAGAGCCGACCGATCCTAAGTAAAAAAAAGTCCTATCCTCCAGGATTGCACTTTTTGTAACGGTCTCCCCAGCATACAGCTCGCAAGGACGACCGCCGGCACCCTCCCGGCCCAGGCCCGCCAACACGGGACCCAGCTGGCACCATAAGGGTTCAGCCTAACCAGATGGTCTGCAGACCATGCACCCCAACCCCTCTCTGTCCCACCACAGGGCACAGCGGGTTGTTGGAGACCGCAGTCCCCCTTTGATGAGAATTAAGCCAGTTAAGCGGCAGCGCGTGGACTTCCTAGGAGGTCACCCATCCCAGAATTGCTCCAGCACGAGCACGCTTAACTATGGAGTACTTTCACTTCTCATCACCAATTGAGCTGCAGCTCAATTGGTGATGAGAAGTGAAAGTACTCCATAGTTAAGCGTGCTCGTGCTGGAGCAATTCTGGGATGGGTGACCTCCTGGGAAGTCCACGCGCTGCCGCTTAACTGGCTTAATTCTCATCAAAGGGGGACTGCGGTCTCCAACAACCCGCTGTGCCCTGTGGTGGGACAGAGAGGGGTTGGGGTGCATGGTCTGCAGACCATCTGGTTAGGCTGAAGCCTTCTGGTGCCAGCTGGGTCCCGTGTTGGCGGGCCTGGGCCGGGAGGGTGCCGGCGGTCGTCCTTGCGAGCTGTATGCTGGGGAGACCGTTACACGCCCCTCCCCAGCTAGGGGGCGAGAGGAGGAGTGGCGGTCTGCCCCCTCTCGCCCTCACACCAGCAAGGGGGGCCAGACCCAAGGCTGGCGGCCTCCTAGTCTCGCCCCCGCCCCAGTGAGGGGGGGCGAGCAGGGGAGGAGGTCAGCCCCCTCTCGCCCGGCCTCGGGAAGGCATTCTGGTCTGCGTATAGCACCTCGGAACAGCGGGATTTGGCTATTCACAGGCCAAATCCGGGGGTATTTTGGTAATCTCGTAGGCCAGATTGTGGTTATTGGCAGACCAAGTTCAAAATCCTATAAATAGGACCAAGGGGGCACCATTTGGAGGCAGTTATCTCTAGATCTCTCTTTTGGCCTTCTCTCTCCCTTAGT
Organism: Dactylorhiza incarnata; assembly: GCA_033032865.1. Taxonomy (NCBI): domain Eukaryota; kingdom Viridiplantae; phylum Streptophyta; class Magnoliopsida; order Asparagales; family Orchidaceae; genus Dactylorhiza; species Dactylorhiza incarnata. Next base: position 13,933,041 of record JAWHQI010000039.1, read on the forward strand.
TCCTTTGTTGGGTGGAGAGAGCCTCCAATGGTGCCCAAGCTTAGCATTGGCTTGGGAGGGGAAGCGCTCTACGATCTTCCGGGTGTGTGGTGGCACCTCCTCGTTGAGCCCTTGGCCTTGTTCCTAGTTCCTTAGCCCCTTAGCCTAGAGCTCTCCCTTGGGGGGAGTAAGTGTTGGTCACCCCTCAACTTGTTGAGGGCCCAAACTCCACAGAGACTAAGTCTTGTTCTCAAGTCTTGGTTTCAACATTTATGGTGCGGTGAGCGTGGAGAGTGACCAGCACAAGAAAAATCTCAAGTTGAGCTCTATGAATGGAGGTGGAGGAGGCAGTCCGAAGGTCCCACCCCAGCAGATGGGCGAGAGCACTCTAGGTCAGCAATTTGGGAATAGGAGGTGAGTGGGGAGGAGGCTTTCCCCCACTCGCCCGACTCCAAGGAGGGGAGTGGGGAGGAGGCTTTCCCCCACTCACCCAGCTCCAAGGAGGTGAGTGGGGAGGAGGCCTTCCCCCACTTGCCCGGCTTCAAGGGGGTGAGTGGGGAGGAGGCTTTCCCCCACTCGCCCGGCTCCAAGGGGGTGAGTGGGGAGGAGGCTTTCCCCCACTCGCCCGGCTCCAAGGAGGTGAGTGGGGAGGAGGCTTTCCCCCACTCGCCTGGTTCCAAGGAGGTGAGTGGGGAGGAGGCTTTCCCCCACTCACCCGACTCTAAGGGGTGAGTGGGGAGGAGGCTTTCCCCCACTCGCCCGGCTCCAAGGAGGTGAGTGGGGAGGAGGCTTTCCCCCACTCGCCTGGCTCCAAGGGGGTGAATGGGGAGGAGGCTTTCCCCCACTCGCCCGGCTCCAAGGAGGTGAGTGGAGAGGAGGCTTTCCCCCACTCGCCTGGCTCCAAGGGGGTAAATGGGGAGGAGGCTTTCCCCCACTCGCCCGATTTGAAGGAGGTGAGTGGGGAGGAGGCTTTCCCCCCACTCGCCCGGCTCCAAGGAGGTGAGTGGGGAGGAGGCTTTTCCCCACTCACCCGTCTCTAAGGAGGTGAGTGGGGAGGAGGCTTTCCCCCCACTCGCCCGGTTCCAAGGAGGTGAGTGGGGAGGAGGCTTTCCCCACTCGCCCGGCTCCAAGGGGGTGAGTGGGGAAGAGGCTTTCCCCCACTCTTCCGGCTCCAAGGAGGTGAGTGGGGAGGAGGCTTTCCCCCCACTTGCCCGGTTCCAAGGAGGTGAGTGGGGAGGAGGCATTCCCCCACTCGCCCGGCTCCAAGGAGGTGAGTGGGGAGGAGGCTTTCCCCCACTCACCCGGCTCCAAGGTGGTGAGTGGGGAGGAGGCTTTTCCCCACTCGCCCGGTTCCAAGGAGGTGAGTGGGGAGGAGGCTTTCCCCCCACTCGCCCGGCTCCAAGGAGGTGAGTGGGGAGGAGGCTTTCCCCCACTCGCCCGGTTCCAAGGAGGTGAGTGGGGAGGAGGCTTTCCCCCATTCGCCCGGCTCCAAGGAGGTGAGTAGGGAGGAGGCTTTTACCCACTCGCCCAGCTCCAAGGAGGTGAATGGGGAGGAGGCTTTACCCCCACTCGCCCAGTTCCAAGGAGGTGAGTGGGGAGGAGGCTTCCCCCCACTCGCCTGGCTCTAAGGGGGTGAGTGAGGAGGAGGCTTTCCCCCACTCACCCGGCTCCAAGGAGATGAGTGGGGAGGAGGCTTTCCCCCACTCACCCGGTTCCAAGGAGCTGAGTAGGGAGGAGGATTTTCCCCACTCGCCCGGCTCCAAGGAGGTGATTGGGTAGGAGGCTTTCCCCCCACTCGCCCGGTTCTAAGGAGGTGAGTGGGGAGGAGGCTTTCCCCCACTCGCCTAGCTCCAAGGGGGTGAGTGGGGAGGAGGCTTTCCCCCACTCGCCCGACTCCAAGGAGGTGAGTGGGGAGGAGGCTTTCCCCCACTCGCCCGGCTCCAAGGGTGTGAGTGGGGAGGAGGCTTTCCCCCACTCGCCTGTGTTGGATCTTATGGCGCCCTTAGAGGGGGGGTGAATAAGGGAATAAAAATCTTTGATAATTTTTACTAAATTTGTTTAGAGATAATTAGAATGAAATAATCAATTTAACTTAAAGTAGGAAACAATTGTAATTTGCAATATTATAAATTATGCCAAATGATAGAAATCAAGTAAACACATAAAGAGACATGATTATATTATATGAAAAAAGTGTTTACAAAAATTGATTTCAATAGCGCTTGAAATCGGAGGCGTACAAATGCAAATTTCTTTTCCTTTTCTATACCAACTTGTATCCCCACAAACCGGTTGGGTTTAGCCTATCCTTCCCCGGATATGGCCTCAAGCCGCTCTAGCCAATCCTTCCCCGGATATGGCCTCGAGCCCCCTAGATCTAATCACCTAGAACTAGTCGCCAACACAAGGTGAATTTCCCCCTAAGTCCTACCCAGACCTAGTCGCCAACACAAGGCGAATTAACTAAACGGTTACAAAGAATGTATGAAACGAAAATAATGATAACAATAATAAAACTCCCTATATGAGATCTCTGGAGTCGAGGATGAAGGATCGTTGTAGCATAAGCGAGGTTGAAGTGATCGTCCTTCAGATGTAGCGTGACGTTGTCCTCCTCCAGAATTCTCCTTAAGCTTTTTGTGGGAGATCCATCTTCGGCAGCATAACAACACTGGAATTGTGGCACAAGCACTCTCTCTGGGATGGATAGCCAAAATGATCAAAGTTGGCTCATTTTATAGAACTTGGAGATAGCGCCTGCGGTAGCTCCTAGCGCCTGCGGTAGCGTTCGTGTGGAGCGATTGCGAAACCGTCGGCGGCGTGGCACTGTGCATGAACTTGAGATAGCGCCAGGCGGTAGCGCTAGCGCTGGCGGTAGTGAAAACTGTCGGTGGTGTGGCAGAACGAACTTTTGTCGAACGAAATTCGTCGAACGAAAATTTCGTCGAGCGGAGGTCAAAGTTCGTCGAACGCAGCTCGAAGTTCGTCGAACGAGCTAGCGCCCGGCGTTAGCGATAGCGCTGGCATTAGTGCTGCTCCTTTCAAAAATTTGATTCCATGCTGCCTTCTACCTGTGGAGTATTGCACCTACAGTTCCTACACACTATAAACACACTATAAGCAATATCAAATACAATATGGGATTTGTTATTCTCAAACAAAGGGATGTGACACACATGTCCAACAATCTCCCCCTTTTGATAATAACAAATCTACTTAGCAAGAAATCAATAATAGTGTTTATAGTATAGGATAAGCAAGATGATAGTGCAACTATAGTATATGAAAGCATGATAATGTGCATACTCCCCCTATCTTAATGCTCCCCCTACATAAATGCAATTTATGTTTTACTCCCCCTAAATGATAGATTACATGAATTATTCTCGCCTTAATCTTCTATATTACTCCTATATAGATTTCTTCAATTAATCTCCCCCTTTTGGTATTATCAAAAGAAGGTGGGGTGAGGGTAGTAAGGAGGCATTTCTTATGAATGATAAAGCATGATCGAGCTTTTGTAAAATAGATAATGATAAAGATTTTAAGCATAGTATATAAGAGATTTCAAATAAAAGATAAGAGTTATAAGCAAGCAGAAGATTATAATAAACATCGTTTCCTAAGCATGAAAACATAAGAAAAAATATGAGTTTAAGTTCAAAATTGAAAGATGTTTTAACCTTTTTGAAATCTCAAAGTTTTTCATAAAGATAACAAGCATGAAATGAACATATCAAAGAAAGATTATACTACAATGTTACTTAATTTTAAGTTCAAGAAATACCAAAACAATGTAGAGATCATGTTAGGTTATCTAGTGCATTTCTTATATAAAGAGTAGTATAGATAAAGCATTAGAATCCAATACTCATGAGAAGAAGTGTTATGAAAGATAATGATGTGCACAAAAGTGTATTTTGGGCAATATTAACAATTGATTTAAATCAACAAAATACAAGATATATGTAAAGTAAAGTGCACAATAAAACACAAGTAAATTACTTTCACACACTTTTAATGCACATAATTTTTTAACAAAGTGGTGTAATAACTAAGGTTTGCACAAGACACTTTACTATTCTTTCCAAGGTGCTCAACCTCACAATGCTTATGAAGACTTATCAGGAGGTTTAAGTAGTGCTTAGTGGAGTTATATTTGTCTACATATATATTTTTTTTGTTCTCATTTGTGAGACAACATTCTCCGAATACACTTGTTTTGCAAACCCAAATTTTTATCTTAACCACTTTTCTAAATTTCATAAGTGCAATTCAAATGTAGTGTAGGCAATAAACTTATGCAAGATTTAATTCATTGTACAAATACAATACACAAGCAAGCATTTTTAGATTTAAACACACATGTTGATTACCAAAATAAGTGAGTGAAAGGTATCATTATCAATCATAATACATTTACTCATACTTAGAGGCGTGCTAAGCTTGGTTCTACACATTTTTCAATACAATTGATGCACTTAAATAGATATATCAAAGCATGATAAACAAAACAATGTTCATAGTAATTTCAAGGAATAAATTTTAACATTGTAAATCATTCTAAATAATAGAATTCATTCATGCTTGATATTAGCAATAAAGATCATACTTTTTTTTTTGAAATTTTATCATTTTTTAATAAGACAAAAACAGAAAAACGCAAAAAAAAACATATTTTTGAATTTTTGAATTTTGAACTTTTGTAGTTGATTTTTCATAATAGGAACAAAATACAAATCTCAAGAACATATTTTTGAATTTTTTAATTTTGAAGTTTTGTAGTTGATTTTTCATAATATGAATAAAACACAAATCTCAAAAACATATTTTTGTATTTTTGAATTTTTAATTTTTGTAGTTGATTTTCTTAAATATAAATCAAAACAAAAATAAATGTCAGAAATTCAAAAAAACAAATTAGTTAATATAAACAAACATATTTTTAATGATTTTTAGAAATTTTAAAATTCAGAAAAATCAAACACTCATGCTAGCGCCGGCGCTAGTGATAGCGCGGCAAACAGTACATGATTTTTTGAGAATTTAAAATTTTTTATTTTTAATATTGATTAAGTGTCCTTAGAGTAGTTCCATGCTGAAATTTCAGAATTTTTGGAGATCTCTAGGTGGATCAAATTTGCATGAAACTTTGGCTTTTCAAATTCTTGTGTTTTACAAAACCCTTTAAACATGAAAATATAAACTATGAAGACACAAGAGGACAATTTTTTTATTAAACAACCCAAAATATGCATGATTTAAGTGATAAGTAAATAAAATGATCATGTGAAGAGTAATATAAGTATGTCCTAAGATTATATACTACCCCGACTAAATGTCTACACCCTAGCCCCGTACTAAGTGACGGATGGGCATGAGGAGCTGCAAGCATGCCGTAGGTTGGGGTGTTAATCCCATATGCACACACTAGAGAACGCTCAACCTAGCACTCTTTCCCCCCAGTGCCTCGCAAGGCCCCACTGGAACCCTCCCCGGTTAAGGACAAGACATGACTTAGAGGTTAGGTCTCTAATGCATACAACCCTACGCCCCCGCTATTGTGAGATATGAAGTCAAAGGTGAATAATCTTTGGACAACCTATGCTTTTTAAATCTATGGGTTGATATATAAACTATGGGTTTTGTTTAATGTGAAGAGTTATTTAAAGCCGCATAGTTTTTCTACTTTTATGAGATGACGATATGTGATAACTAGCACAATTACTAATATTCAATAAGTGATAAAGCTAGTATGATGAGTTTTGGGTTTAATGTCATGTCATAAGATTAATATTAAAATTGCATGTATTCCAAAATAGAATTTCAATTTATAGATCAAGAATAGAGTGATGATTAAGTTTGATGTATCTTTATTATTCCTAAGTTGATTCTAGAATCTATATATTTGTGAGATACATGCAATCAATATCAAATCATATCCATACACCAACTAATGTAAAGAAAACAATATTCATATTTTTATCATAAGATTCATAATTCCTAGGTGGTATTATTGTTTTGAGATTTTTCTTGATAGAACATGAATTATGATTTATGATTATAGAGAATTTTGCATAGAAAATATGTTAGATCATCATGATGTAAGTGATTTTTATTCTTTCTAGACTTACGACAATATGATTTGGTGATTTTCTTTTGAATAAGCATGTTTGATTTTTAAGTCTAGAAAATGATGATCATGTAATCATATTAACGACAAAGATCATATATATAGTGTTTTGAAATTTATAATAAAATTTGCATTCAATAATTGAATCTATTGATCTTTGGTTTTGCATGATAATATATGATTTATGATACAATATTCATATATATTCTAATGATTAATCCATAAACTATGTGTTTGTTGGAATTTTAGTATTCTATATAATTTCAAATCACATAGTTATCATGATATTTTAATAACATTGTAAATGTTATACCTAGCATATAAATTTAAGCATAAACTAAGAAGTGATGCTAGAATAATGAGTTTGAGTGCAATTATATATGATTTAATGGAGATTGTGTTGCATGTAATATGAGAATATTTCAAATTAGTTTTCTTTATATCTAGAATGAAATGATTATTCTATTTAATTTCATCTTCTTGATATCAAGTTAATTCTTAGATCTAAATATAATGAGATACATGAAAATAATAGAGATACATATCACACACAAAATAAGATATGAAACTATAATATCAATAGCCATCACATATTTCATAATTCCTAATGTTGATAATATTAGATGATTTAAGATGATTCTTGTTAGATCATGAATTATGATATATGATTATAGTGAATTTTAGCATATGATATTAATAGATCATGGTGGTGATTATATAGTTCATATTCATCCCTTTTAATATGTAGTGACTGCTTGTAAAGTGAATATTATACTACATATATATAAAGGACAAAAAATGTTTTGGCTATTTTGAATTGTTTTGTAAATTTTTCTTTTTGATCTTAATACAAGATATCTGAAAGAAGAGGATAACGATACTTAACATAATTTTTCAGAAAATAATAATTAGAGAAATCAGAATTTTCTATACATAAGCTACCGCCAGCGTTAGTGATAACGCCTGGCGTTAGCAACTCATGGTTTTTTATTTACAATTTTGAGTTATAATTTTTGATTTAAAAACACATGGTTTCTTTTATATCATTTGATTCCGATATTTCTTGATTATGATTATTCAAAATAGGGGCTATCATATGCAACAAAGAAATTAGACAAGAATCAAAAACGTTGTGCATTTTAATTTTTAGCTTAAGCCCTTTAATAAACCATTTAAATCCATTTTTAAAAATAATATCATTAGTCTTGAAAATAATTTCTATATTCAAATTATAATGTTAATTTAAGACATAGATGGGTAAAGGATTTATAAGGATATATATATAAGCAATTTTAAAAGATGAAAGGTAGGTCACTTTTAAGATCATATGACTTTATGTTCAATTTTAATTCAATTTGATTTGATAAATATTTGGCTTAAGATGTAAAAGTCATATTTCATAATATATCTACGTGACCTTAGCGTGTTGGCTTAAAAATAAAAAATAAACAAAAGAAAAAGCAATTAAGCATATCATGAAGTAGAGTAATGATATTTCATTATTAATTTATATCTACTTCATGCAATACAATGATTCCTAGTGAATGAGAGATTTAGGTATCCAAAGAGGACCAAGTGTGATGGTTCCTTTAGGTACCCAAATACATCGTGTAGGCTTTTGGAGAGATAGTGATGAATGGGCCTTTACAAGTGGAGTTAGTGTTTCATTTTTAATTTTGGGCCTCCATTTATACTTTGGTTGTTTTTCTTTTAAATTCATATTATGATTATTTGACATCTTCTTGGAATGATAGTTGTTTGAAAAATAATTCATTTGAGATTTATGTTTATTCAAATTATTTTTCAAAATACATTGATGTTGATAATCATAATGATTTTTATTATATGGATTCTTTGAAATTTTATAAGAGTGATTGTCTTTCTTTAGAAGTGATTGTTGAAAGAGTGGGTTACAATATGTTTTATATGATTGATTCTTATTTTAATGATTTTCATTTCCACTCTTTCTTATGGACATACTCTTATAATATGAAGGATAATATTTTATAGTTTGATTTTCATGAAAAGGAGTTTTTAAATTTGAGTCATGATTGAAAATATATTGAGACTTATAATAATGACTCTTAAGAATTTTGTGAGGATCATAATTCTTTTTGAAACTAGACTCCTTTTGATTTAATGTGTGAAAATGGTCCTTTTTAGAAATGATTTTGTAAGTTAATTTATCCTTGTTATTCAAAATCTTATGATGAAATTCATTAGATGACATTTGAAATTTTTCAACAAAAGATTTTAATTGTATTAACTTTTAAGTTAAAGCATCATTTTCAACTATCAATTTTTCGTTATGTTCTTTAGAAACTAAGATCCCTTTTTCAATATCCTTGAATTTTTCTTTTAATAGATTGCAATCTAAACAATGAATAGGAATTTTACCTAAAGAGCATGAAAGAGAATTTAACACATCAATATTTGATTCTACGTTATCGTTTGCTTTTAAAGATTTATTTTTTAAACGTAATTTGGAATTAACAATTTTTAACTTCAAAATTTTACGTTTAGCAATTTTAAGCATACGAGATGTAGAAATAGAATTTGTTACAAAAAGAGAAGTTTTTGATTTTCTTACCTTGCTATAATTTCCATCTTCTCTTTTGCTTGATGTTTGGTCATCAAATGAGTCCAACATTGTGACGTTGTATTCTTCTTCCTCCAAGCATGAGTCCTCATCGATTTCTTCTCTTGGATCCATAAGGAATTCCTCGTCGATTTCTCTCTTAGATTTATCTTCCTCCAAGAATGAGTCCTTGTCGATTTCTTCTCTTGGATCCATAAGGAATTCCTCTTGTTCATCATCTGTGGAAGGAAGACTATAAGAATTCTCAAGAAATTTCCAAACTTCATAAGCAGTAGGAAATGTATAAATAAGTTTGAAAATATTATGATCTAATGCACAATATATACTATTCATTGATTTGGCATTTAAAAACATTTCATTTTTATTAAGAATACTTGGGGGCATTTTAATTGTAATATTCTATACTTCAATATCCAAAGATTTAAGAAATTTTTTCATAAGAAATTTCCACCCATTATAATTTTTGCCTTCAAATAAAGGTGGTGCTAAAGATTTTTCATTTAAAAGAAAGTTTCCCCCACTAGTAGAAGCGAGATCATGAGACGCCATTATTCCTGGTTTTTTAAACCGTTTGGAATAACATGGCTCTGATACCACTTGTTGGATCTTATGGCGCCCTTAGAGGGGGGTGAATAAGGGAATAAAAATCTTTGATAATTTTTACTAAAATGTTTAGAGATAATTAGAATGAAATAATCAATTTAACTTAAAGTAGGAAACAATTGTAATTTGCAATATTATAAATTATGGCAAATGATAGAAATCAAGTAAACACATAAAGAGACATGATTATATTATATGAAAAAAGTGTTTACAAAAATTGATTTCAATAGCGCTTGAAATCGGAGGCGTACAAATGCAAATTTCTTTTCCTTTTCTATACCGACTGGTATCCCCACAAATCGGTTGGCTTTAGCCTATCCTTCCCCGGATAAGGCCTCAAGCCGCTCTAACCAATCCTTCCCCGGATATGGCTCGAGCCCCCTAGATCTAATCACCTAGAACTAGTCGCCAACATAAGGCGAATTTCCCCCTAAGTCCTACCAGACCTAGTCGCCAACACAAGGCGAATTAACTAAACGGTTACAAGGAAAGTATGGAATGAAAATAATGATAACAATAATAAAACTCCCTATATGAGATCTCTGGAGTCGAGGATGAAGGATCGATGTAGCATATGCGAGGTTGAAGTGATCGTCCTTCGGATGTAGCGTGACGTAGTCCTCCTCTAGAATTCTCCTTAAGCTTTTTGTGGGAGATCCATCTTCGGCAGCATAACAGCACTGGAATTGTGGCACAAGCACTCTCTCTGGGATGGATAGCCAAAATGATCGAAGTTGGCTCATTTTATAGAACTTGGAGATAGCGTCTGCGGTAGCTCCTAGCGCCTGCGGTAGCGTTCGTGTGGAGCGGTTGCGAAACCGTCGACGGCGTGGCGCTGTGCACGAACTTGAGATAGCGCCAGGCGGTAGTGCTAGCGCTGGCAGTAGCAAAAACTATCTGTGGCGTGGCAGAACGAACTTTTGTCGAACGGAATTCGTCGAACGAAATTTTCGTTGAGCGGAGGTTGAAGTTCGTCGAACGGAAATGTTTGTCGAATGAAATTTTCGTCGAACGAATATTTCGTCGAACGCAGCTCGAAGTTCGTCGAACGAGCTAGCGCCCGATGTTAGCGATAGCGCTGGCGTTAGTGTTGCTCCTTTCAAAAATTTGATTCCATGCTGCCTTCTACCTGTGGAGTATTGCACCTATAGTTCATGCACACTATAAACACACTACAAGCAATATCAAATACAATATGGGATTTGTTATTCTCAAACCAAGGGATGTGACACACATGTCCAACAGCCCGGCTCCAAGGAGGTGAGTGGGGAGGAGGCTTTCCCCCACTCGCCCGACTCCAAGGGGGTGAGTGGGGAGGAGGCTTTCCCCCACTCGCCAGGCTCCAAGGAGGTGAGTGGCGAGGAGGCTTTCCCCCACTCGCTCAGCTCCAAGGGGGGAGTGGGGAGGCATCCGACCCCCACTCACGCGGTCTCCAAGAAGTTGAGGGGTCTGTTTCCAGACTTAGTTTTTTCTTACATACAATATTATGACTAACAAAGTGGCAAGTTCTTTGGTGCTGGAATGCCCAGATCGATTCCGCTACCGGGCTATCATAAACGGTGGGTCAGGTTGATATCTGGAGAGGCTGGCAAGTGGCAAGTTCTTTGGTGCTGGAATGCCCCAAATCGATTTCGCTGCCAGGCTCTCATAGACGGTGGTTCAGGTTGATCTCTGGAGAGGCTGGCAAGTGGCAAGTGATTTGGTGCTGGAATGCCCCAGATCGATTTCGCTGCCGGCTCACATAGACGGTGGGTTAGGTTGATCTCTGGAGAGGCTGGCAAGTGGCAAGTTCTTTGGTGCTGGAATGCCCCAGATCGATTCCGTTGTCGGGCTCTCATAGACGGTGGGTCAGGTTGATCTCTAGAGAGGCTGTCAAGTGGCAAGTTCGTTGGTACTGGAATGCCCCAGATCGATTCTGCTGTCGAGCTCTCATAGACGGTGGGTCAGGTTGATCTCTGGAGAGGCTGGCAAGTGGCAAGTTCTTTGGTGCTGGAATGCCCCAGATCGATTCCGCTGTCGGGCTCACATAGACGGTGGGTCAGGTTGATCTCTGGAGAGACTGGCAAGTGGCAAGTTCTTTGGTGCTGGAATGCCCCAGATCGATTCCGCTACCGGGCTCTCATAGACGGTGGGTCAGGTTGATCTCTGGAGAGGCTGGCAAGTGGTAAGTTCTTTGGTACTGGAATGCCCCAGATAGATTCTGCTGCCGGGCTCTCATAGACGGTAGGTCAGGTTGATCTGTGGAGAGGCTGGCAAGTGGCAAGTTCTTTGGTGCTGGAATGCCCCAGATCGATTCCGTTGTCGGGATCTCATAGATGGTGGGTCAGGTTGATCTCTGGAGAGGCTGGCAAGTGGCATGTTCTTTGGTGCTGGAATGCCCCAGATCGATTCCGCTGTCGGGCTCTCATAGACGGTGGGTCAGGTTGATCTCTGGAGAGGCTGGCAAGTGGCAAGTTCTTTGGTGCTGGAATGCCCCAGATCGATTCCGCTGTCGGGCTCTCATAGACGGTGGGTCAGGTTGATCTCTGGAGAGGCTGGCAAGTGGCAACTTCTTTGGTGCTGGAATGCCCCAGATCGATTCCGCTGCCGGGATCTTATAGACTGTGGGTCAGGTTGATCTCTGGAGAGGCTGGCAAGTGGCAAGTTCTTTGGTGCTGGAATGCCCCAGATCGATTCCGTTGTCGGGCTCTCATAGACGGCGGGTCAGGTTGATCTCTGGAGAGGCTGGCAAGTGTTAAGTTATTTGGTGCTGGAATGCCCCAGATCGATTTCGCTGCCGGGATCTTCTAGCCGGCAGGGCAGGTAGACCTCCCAGGGAGACTAAGTGGCTTTTCCCCTCGGATGGTTCCGCTGACCGGGATCTCTCTAGCCGGCAGGGCAGGTAGACCTCCTAGGGAGACTAAGTGGTTTTTCCCCTCGGATGGTTCCGCTGACCGGGCTCTCTCTAGCCGGCAGGGCAGGTTGACCTCCCAGGGAGGCTAAGTCTTTCTCCCCTTGGATGGTTCCGCTAACCGGGCTCTCTCTAGCCGGCAGGGCAGGTTGACCTCCTAGGGAGGCTAAGTGTTTTTCCCCTCGGATGGTTTCGCTGACCGGGCTCTCTCTAGCCGGTAGGGCAGGTTGACCTCCCAGAGAGGCTAAGTGTTTTTCCCCCGAGGTCGCTCTGCTAGTCGGGCTCTCGCTAGCCGGCGAGGTCGGAAGGCCCCTCGGGGAGGCTGTGTTTTTCCCGAGGTCGCTCCGCTACCCGGGCTCTCGCTAGCCGGCAAGGTCAGAAGGCCCGTCGGGGAGGCTGTGTTTTTCTCCCGAGGTCGCTCCGCTAACCGGGCTCTCGCTAGCCGGCGAGGTCGGAAGGCCCCTCGGGGAGGCTGTGTTTTTCTCCCGAGGTCGCTCCGCTAGCCGGGCTCTCGCTTGCCGGCGAGGTCGGAAGGCCCCTCGGGGAGGGTAAGTATTTTTTCCCACGAGGTCGCTCTGCTAGCCGGGCTCTCGCTAGCCGGCGAGGTCGGAAGGCCCCTCGGGGAGGCTGTATTTTTCCCCCGAGGTCGCTTCGATAGTCGGGCTCTCGCTAGCCGGCGAGGTCGGAAGGCCCCTCGGGGAGGCTGTGTTTTTCTCCCGAGGTCGCTCCGCTAGTCGGGCTCTCGCTAGACGGCGAGGTCGGAAGGCCCCTCGGGGAGGCTGTGTTTTTCTCCGGAGGTCGCTCCGCTAGCCGGGCTCTCGCTTGCCAGCGAGGTCAGAAGGCCCCTCGGGGAGGCTAAGTATTTTTTCCCCCGAGGTCGCTCCGCTAGCCGGGCTCTCGCTAGCCAGCGAGGACGGAAGGCCCCTCGGGGAGGCTGTGTTTTTCACCCGAGGTCGATCCGATAGCCGGGCTCTCACTAGCCGGTAAGGTCGGAAGGCCCCTCGGGGAGGCTGTGTTTTTCTCCCGAGGTCGTTCTGCTAGTCGGGCTCTCGCTAGCCGGCGAGGTCGTAAGGCCCCTCGGGGAAGCTGTGTTTTTCTCCCGAGGTTGCTCCGCTAGCGTGGCTCTCACTTGCCGGCGAGGTCGGAAGGCCCCTCGGGGAGGCTAAGTATTTTTTTCTCCGAGGTCGCTCCGCTAACCGGGCTCTCGCTTGCCGGCGAGGTCGGAAGGCCCCTCGGGGAGGCTAATTATTTTTTCCCCCGAGGTCGCTCCGCTAGCCAGGCTCTCGCTAGCCGGCGAGGTCGGAAGGCCCCTCGGGGAGGCTATGTTTTCCCCCGAGGTGGCTCCGCTAGTCGGGCTCTCGCTAGCCAGCGAGGTCAAAAGGCCCCTCGATGAGGCTGTGTTTTTCTCCCAAGGTCGCTCCGCTAGCGGGGTCTCGCTAGTCGGCAAGGTCGGAAGGCCCCTCGGGGAGGCTAAGTATTTTTTTCCCCGAGGTCGCTCCGCTAGCCGGGCTCTCGTTGTCGGCGAGGTCGGAAGGCCCCTCGGGGAGGCTAAGTATTTTTTCTCCCCCGAGGTCGCTCCGCTAGCCAGCGAGGTCGGAAGGCCCCTCGGGGAGGCTGTGTTTTGCCCCCCAGGTCGCTCCGCTAGTCGGGCTCTCGCTAGTCGACGAGGTCGGAAGGCCCCTCGGGGAGGCTGTGTTTTTCTCCCGAGGTCGCTCCGCTAGCCAGGCTCTCGCTAGCCGGCGAGATCGGAAGGCCATCGGGGAGGCTGTGTTTTTCTGCCGAGGTCGCTCCCCTAGGTGGGCTCTCGCTTGCCGGCGAGGTCGGAAGGCCCCTCGGGGAGGCTAAGTATTTTTTTCCCCGAGGTCGCTCCGCTAGTCGGGCTCTCGCTAGCCAGCGAGGTCGGAAGGCCCCTCTAGGAGGCTAAGTATTTTTCCCCCGAGGTGATATGGGGTCTCCTCAATTTCATTCAGCGCCACTCGCCGAATGGACAGGGTTGGACTTTTCTTTCCGAGCGTGTACCCCGCTCGAAAAGAGCGGGGATTGTGTACAACCTTGTATTCGCCGAGTAGGCTCCCGGGGCCAAAGTAGTCTTTTCAGACATTGTTCTCCAGCAAGATCCATGACAGGAAGAGAGGGGGGCGAGTAGTGGAGGCGGGAGCTTCCAGCTCGCCCCGCCCCAGCAAGGGGGCTAGCTTTGGAGGGAGGCGCCCTCCCAGCTCGCCCCACCCCAGCAAGGGGGCGAGCGCAGGAGGAAGGTGCACTCCCAGCTCGCCCCGCCCCAGCAAGGGGGCGATCACATGAGGGAGGCGTCCTCCCAGCTTGCCCCGCCCCAGTTAGGGGGGAGCTCAGGAGGGAGGCGTCCTCCCAACTCGCCCCGCCCCAGTTAAGGGGCGAGAGGAGGAGCCGCAGGCCCCTCTCACCCCGCCCCAGTTAGGGGGCGAGGGGAGGAGCCGCAGGCCCCTCTCGCCCCGCCCCAGTTAGGGGGCGAGGGGAGGAGCCGCAGCCCCTCTCGCACCGCCCCATTTAGGGGGCGAGGGGAGGAGCCGCAGGCCCCTCTTGCCCCGCCCCAGTTAGGGGGCGAGGGGAGGAGCCACGGGCCCATCTCGTCCCGCCCCAGTTAGGGGGCGAGCGGAGGAGCCGCATTCCCCTCTCACCCCGCTCCAGTTAGGGGGGAGAGGAGGAGCCGCAGGCCCCTCTCGCCCCGCCCCAGTTAGGGGGTGAGAGGAGGAGCCGCAGGCCCCTCTCGCCCCGCCCCAGTTAGGGGGCGAGGGGAGGAGCCGCAGGCCCCTCTCGCCTCGCCCCAGTTAGGGGGCGAGAGGAGGAGTGGCGGCCTGCCCCCCTCTCTCCCTCACCCCAGCAAGGTGGGCGAGACCCGAGGCTGGCGGCCTCCTGGTGTCGCCCCCGCCCAGTAAGGGGGGCGAGAAGGGGAGGAGGTCAGCCCCCTCTCGCCCGGCCCCAGGAAGGCGTTCTGGGCTTCGTATAGCACCTCGAAACAGCGGGATTTGGCTATTCACAGGCCAAATCCGGGGGTATTTTGTTAATCTCGTAGGGCAGATTGTGGTTATTGGCAGACAAAGTTCAAAATCCTATAAATAGGACCAAGGGGGCACCATTTGGAGGCAGTTTTCTCTAGATCTCTCTTTTGTCCTTCTCTCTCTCTTAGTTCCTTTGTTGTGTGGAGAGAGCCTCCAATGGTGCCCAAGCTTAGCATTGGCTTGGGAGGGGAAACACTCTAAGATCTTTCGGGTGTGTGGTGGGACCTCCTCGCTGAGCCCTTGGCCTTGTTCCTAGTTCCTTAGCCCCTTAGCCTAGAGCTCTCCCTTGGGGGGAGTAAGTGTTGGTCACCCCTCAACTTGTTGAGGGCCCGAACTCCACAGAGACTAAGTCTTGTTCTCAAATCTTGGTTTCAACACCCACAGGTCACAATTGTATGTCTGAGCTAAGCAAAATAAAACCACAACAAACTACCTCTTGATGCGAGGAGAAAAGGTCAAAACAGCAACAGCAACGCCGAAACACCAGCTCTAGCTCTACGACCCGCTACTGCTCTGAGCCTGAGGCATTCAAAAAAAGGAACGCCTCAGCAACAATGTACAAGTGGCGGTCGGAAAACAAAACAAATTAAACAACGGTCAACAGGGGTACCAGCCCAAGATCAACTATACTGAAAGTAAAGTACAATATGCATGATAAATAAACAGTGGAAACACTTACGTGAAAATTCACGTATACCTGCCAACACCAAGAGCGGTGGAAAACCAAAAGCTTATATACATATTTATAATATGAAAGTATAAATAACGCTATAATTATTCTTGTAATTAAGTGTTTAGCAAACACTAACACAGGTATGAATCCGGTGACTGTGGGGGGAATACCTCCGCCAGCACACCCACAGAACAAACTCCACAAGGGGCCAATGATAACGTGATCGCATAACCTGATACACCCAAACCGGAAGTATCCAGTAACTACGGTTAGAGATACCTCCGCCAGCACACCAGCAGTAAACCAACAAACTCGGGTAAAATGGTATCAAATTTCAAAATACAGAGCACTGTGGAGGTGGTTTAATCCACTAACACCCAGAGCCCTAATACAATTTCCTATAACTCGAGAATGGCACGACTGACTAGACTAGATACCACTAGTCTTAAAGCACTAAACTCACAAAGGCAACCGTGCCTTGTCAAACAACAAACTAGATTCGTCGAACAAACTCGTCGCACAAACTTGACTAAACTGAGGCCCACTCGGAGAGTGGTCAACCTCTTTGACGGATTCAAAGACTAATTCATCGGATTTTAAAGACTTATACAACGAATACGAAAGGACTAATTCGACGAGTAGAACTCGATCGACGAAGCGTAGCACAAACTTTGGCAAGGTTACACGGTTGATTTAACATTAATAAGTCAAAACCTCAATATATCGACTCGACGGATGGGAAGAACAAGTGGATATCTATTCACACACACATATAGGTCGGACTTGGCAAAATGAAACGGCCAACTAAAATCAAGTGGCGAGAACTTTCACAAACGTGACTTACGCCCGACAAATCTCGAGTAAATGAGAATTAAAACGGTGTAGAAAAGTTATACCACATTCGAAATGAGGGGGAAAGATGGAAAACCACCACTTGCCTCGATTTACCCGGATTCGACCTCCGAAACGCTTCACGTTGTAGATCGGTCCAAAAGAAGGCCTAGCAAGGCGAAATCTACATAAAAGATGACTAAACGGGGGTTAGGGCCAAAAATCCCAGCATGAAAAAGTCCAAGAAGTGAGAAATACTCACCACGAACGCGTAGCTCTCGTCGGAGCTTTCCGAGTCTATGCTCGGTTAAAAATTTTGAGCGCCGGAGCTCCGCCGGCGGCGGTCGCAAGGTTTACGAACGGGACTTTGTCTCTCTCTCTCGTTTCACTAGTTCGGTCAGAAACTGAAGAAGGGGAGAAGGTGATATTTTTATATATAATAATAATAATATAATAATAATAGCCTTATACATACACGAATTGAATTTGTTGAACGAATCACTTTTTTTCCTTTTATTTTATTTTATTTTAAAAATATTATTATATTATTATATATATATTATAATAATAGTTATTATGGACGACTAAACGTATACCGATTCCAACGAAAATCGCACATAGGGGTAAAACCGGCGCTATGAATCCAACGGCGAAGTCAAAATCAAGATCCGACGGGTCATTCTCGAAATATAAGGTTTTAAAGTTTACGGCGAACATAAATTTTACAAAACTTCGAAAATGCGCCGAGACTCCAAAATGACTCGAATTGCAACGAAATTTGACGAGCAAGTCTAAAATTACACAACTTAATTTTCGTTAGGCCTAACAGACGTGAAAACGCACTAACGGCGGCGCGCTGTCAACTTGACGTTAAAAGTAACGCTCTGGCGTCATAAACACGTCATCACTGAATTAAATAATTACCGGAAAAAATCAGGTGCATTACAGTCACCCCTCCTAAAAAGAAGTTTCGTCCCGAACTTAACACACAACTCAAAATCAAAACAACAGGAATAGTCAAAGGCTAACAAACGAAAGACTTACCAGAAAACTAGGAGAAAAGATGCGGATGAGATTCCCTCATCGCTGACTCCAACTCCCACGTCGCGCCCTCGACATCTTGATTCCGCCAAAGAACTTTGACCATGGGGATTGTCTTTCTCCGCAACACTTGATCCTGAGTCTCAGAATATGAACAGGTTCTTCAACATATGAAAGATTAGGCTGCAACTGAGGCACTGAGTCAAGCACGTGATGATCACTAAGAACACACTTTTGCAACTGGCTCACATGAAACACATCATGAACGTCAGGGAAGGTAACAGGCAAATCCAGACTATACACTGACAGTCTGATGCGCTCAACATTCTGGAAGGGTCCCACATACCGGAGATCCAATTTATGGTTCCTTCCAAATCTTCTAACACCAGGCATCGGAGAAAATTTCAGAAAAATCATGTCCCCGACTGCGAATTCCAGCTCAACCCTGCACTGATTTGCGTACTTCTCATAACGCTCCTGAGCTACACTGGGCTTTTCCCGAATATGAGTTACATCAATACTCATCTCTTCAAGGGCTTCCGGACCTAGCAATGGCCTCTCACCAACCTCGGTCCAAAACAAGGGAGTCCTACAACGCCTCCCATACAAAGCCTCGAACGGGCCATCTGCAAACTTTCTTGATAATTGTTGTTATACGCAAACTCCAAAGTTTGAGACGTTCGTCCCAAGCTCCATCGTGGTCCAATATGTAACATCTGATCATATCTTCCACGATCTGATTAACTCGCTCCATTTGACCATTGGTCTGCGGATGGTACGCTGTCGAAAATCTGAGGTCGGTGCCCAAGGCTCCGTGCAAGCTCTGCCAGAATCGTGACATAAACCTGGAGTCTCGATCTGACACAATACTCACTGGCACTCCGTGCAAACGGATGACCTCATCCAAATACAACTCTGTTATCTTCTTCATAGAATATCCTATCTTGAAAGGTACGAAGTGTGCACACTTCGTCAATCTATCAACTATGACCCACACTGAGTCATGCCCTCGGGGAGATCTTGGCAAACCAGTAATGAAGTCCATCGATATACTCTCCCACTTCCAACTCGGTATGTCCAAAGGCTTCAACTTGCCACCAGGCCTTTTGTGATCTTCTTTGACACGCTTACAGATGAAGCACTCAAACACAAACTTAGCTATGTCATTCTTCATTCTATACCACCACACGATCTGTTTCAAATCTCTATACATTTTCGTAGAACCATGGTGGTAGGCCACACTAGATCCATGTGCTTCATCGCAAATCCTTGTTCGAATATTACCCACCGCGGGGATACAAAATCTACCTCGGTACTTCAGGGTACCGTCTTCGTCTATCGAGAAGTCAGGCAATTCTCCCTTCTCTGTCCTTCCTCAGAGATGCTAAAGATCGGGATCTTCTTTTTGATGTACCCTCGTGAGGGTGATCCATGAATGCTCTTCTGCCTCCAAGCAAGAGTGCCAGACACAACTGTCGACTGAAATGTCCATCAAAAGGAACTCCTCAACCAAAGACTGTACGGTAAGGTTGAAGATCTGCGCGGTCTTTCTGCTCAACGCATCAGCTACCACATTTGTCTTGCCCGGATGATATAGGATTTTTACGTCATAATCCGCAACGTACTCCAACCACTTAAGCCGACGCAAATTCAGCTCCTTCTGCGTGAAGATGTACTTCAAGATCTTGTGGTCTGTATAAATCTTGCACAACGCGCCATACAGTAAATGTCTCCAAAGCTTCAGGGCGTAGATCACAACCGCAAATTTCAGATCATGCATAGGATAATTTTTCTCATGGACATTCAGTTGTCTCGACCCGTATGCAATCACTTTACCTCCATGCATCAAGACACATCCGAGTCCGACGTGCGATACATCCACATAAACAGTGTACTCCTCTTCTTCGATGGATAGGGTCAAAATTGGTGCAGTGCACAACCCCTCTTTAATTCTTGAAAGGCTCCTTCGCACTCATCGCTCCATACGAATATTGTGTTCTTCTGCGTGAGCTTAGTCATCAGAGCAGACAATACTGAAAATCCTTCCACAAACCTCCTATAATAACCTGCCAACCCCATGAAGCTTCTGATCTCCTTGGGTGTATTAGGTCTCTTCCAATTCATAACTGCAGAAATCTTCTCGGGATCCACAGAAATTCCATCCTTACTCACTACATGACCTAGAAAGGACACCTGAGGAAGCCAGAACTCACACTTGCTTAGCTTCGCATATAACTTATGCTCCCTCAAGGTAGTCAACACCAATCACAAGTGCTGAGCATGCTCCTCGGCGCTCCGAGAATACATGAGAACGTCGTCTATAAACAAGACTACGAAATGATCCAAGAAATCTTTGAACACTCGGTTCATCATATCCATGAAGGCAGAGGGTGCATTCGTTAGTCCAAAGGACATCACCAAAAACTCAAAATGCCCATGATGGGATTAAAAAGCTGTCCATGGAACATCTGACTCACGGATCCTTAACTAGTGGTAGCCTGAACGAAGATCAATATTTTAAAATGTCGTGCTACCACGCAACTGATCAAACAAATCATTTATCCTCGGCAACGAATACCTGTTCTTGATGATTACTTTGTTCAATTCTCGATAATTAATGCGCAAACCCATAGAGCCATCCTTTTTCTTTACAAACAAGACTGGAGCACCCCAAGGCGAAGAGCTCGACCTAATAAACCCACACTGCAGCAACTCATCGAGCTGAGTGCGCAACTCCTCCAGCTCACGCGGGGCCATACGGCATGGTGTCTTAGCAATAGGGTGAGTACCAGGCTCAAGATCGATAACAAACTCCACATCTCTCTCAGGTGGAAGACCAGGAAGACTAACCAGGAAAACATCTGGAAACTCCCGCACCACAGCAATATCCTCGACACGCGGCGAACCGCTAGCAGTTTCTAAAATAGAAACGAGGTAAGCAAAACAACCGGAATCTAAAAGTTTCCGAGCACATACCGCGGAAATAATCAGGGAATCCTGGTGCGGGAAGCCATACACACTCATGGGGTGGTCGTTGTCCATCTTGAAGTCCAAGCGCTTAACCTTGCACTGGATCACAACATCATAACGGGACAACCAGTCCATGCCCAAAATTGCATCAAAGTCTTCTAGGTCCAGCATCTTCAAATCAGTGAATGCTAAGAAATCACCTAAGAGCATAGGACATCTCTGGATACCCTGGTTCGACACCATCGTGTCACCTGAGAGAAACTTGACATGAAAAGAAGCACCAACTTAATTGAGATTCAACCGATGATGCTCTATCAAAGTCCTAGCCATAAACGAGTGGGTAGAACCGGAATTGAAAAGAGCGCGCGTCATACAGTTCTTTACCTTAAACTCTCCTATACAAGTGGATACGTAACTAAATGAGTGAAAGCAAACTAGGGCAAAAGCTGAAAACTAAGATTTAGATTAGAATCTAACCTGTTATCACTTGAGTGGAGGTCTGAGCTTCCTCCCTCGCTGTTGGAAAAACCCTTGATTTAACTTAACAAATTAATTAGAAGTGATTTTATTCACTAGGTTTTATGTTACCCATTGTATAGTGAAGGTAATTTGGTCATTAGATGTCTTAGGATGTCACACTCAACCTAGAGTGTCAAGACCAGTTCAAGGGTTGCAAATTTGGGCATAAGTTAATAATTGCGTCGAATAGAATTCGACGCAACATCGAGTCTATATCGATGCTGCTCTGACTAGAAGTCCAAGTGGTTCGAACACTTTGTCGAAGTAACTCAAGTCGACGTAACATCGAAAAGATGTCGACGCAGAGGTCATGGACTTGTCAGAGCACTTGAAGAAGTCGATGCAGCTTCTACTTCAAACTCGACTCAGAAGGGAATACATGTCAAAGCCATCTAAAGTAGACGTAACGTCAACTTCATCTCAACACAGTTAATGGAAGTCAAAGTGGATGCTATTCAGCTCGACGGGTGCGTCGATAAGGAATCGACGCAACGTCGACTAGCTGAGTTCAGTCAGAGCACAGAAGAAATCGAAGTAGCTCTTAGATGAACTCGAAGCAACGTCGATAAGAGAGGAAGTTAATTCGACGCAACGTCGAATACAGTCTGTGAAAGCTCAATCTTTACAGATGTCTTTCTGATGCCTCTATCATGGACCACATCTTTTAGACCATTCTCCAACAGCATAATAATTGCCTGAAGAAGAAGGAAACATTAAAGAAGGAGAAAAGGGCTTTCTTGGAAGATACACCTTCTGGTTGGACGGGTGGAAAAGTAATTAAGGAATGAAAGAGAATGTCTATCAAATATACCTCTTCAGGTCTTACCTAACAAGGAAACAAATTCAAAATAGAGACATGGTATATAAGGATAGAGAAGGAAGAGAAGGGTGCATCACTATCATACGTCTCCTTTATTTTCTAGGGCTTCCTCTTCTTCTCCCTCTCTCAAAAACTCTAACAGAGATAACAAAAAGGAAAGGAAGGCTCTGTTGTTCATCATCAAATAGAAGAGAGGATCTGAAAGCTGCTCTTCATCACAATCTCATAGCAGCCAGATCATAGTCTGAAGAAGAAGAACAAAGGATCTGACAATACAAAGCTTCTGCAAATCATCACTATCAAAAGCAGGGGCTAATCAAGAGCAGATCCTTTGGAACAAATCATAGGCAGATCTTCATACAGCCATTGATGAGTCCTGATTATATACACCTTCATGGACTCATCCGGGCCATTATTTAGTCAATATCACGCACTTTAGCCTTATTATAGTTTATAATTGATAACCCATGCTAGGTGCACATTTTGGCCCACTTGGGTGTGTTTTCGTGTTTATTTCCTTTCATAGTACTCATATGTTGTTAAGTGCCACTTTTGGTGGCTAGATCTGTGTTTGTGCTGGAATAGGAGGCGTGCAAGTGCTTCCGGTGCAATTCTGCACAGGAACACTGCGCACGATCACTTGTTCTAGTGCGCACGACCACCGGTCGTGCGCCACTAATCGTGCGCACTTAACCCTTTTTCACGAGTTCTGTCTGGTGTAGTGCGCACGACCATCAACTCCAGTGCGCACGACCATCGGTCGTGCGCCACTGCTCGTGCGCATTGACCATTAAATTTCTGAGTTCTGTTTGCTGTAGTGCGCACGACCATCAACTCCAGTGCGCACGACCACCGGTCGTGCGCCACTGGTCGTGCGAACATTGTATTTCATGATTTCATCTCGTGCAGGTTCTGTCCAGGCAGTGCGCACGATCGCAGGATTCCAGTGCGCACGACCACTGGTCGTGCGCCAATGATCGTGC
The DNA here is from genome assembly GCA_033032865.1 of Dactylorhiza incarnata. Classification (NCBI taxonomy): domain Eukaryota; kingdom Viridiplantae; phylum Streptophyta; class Magnoliopsida; order Asparagales; family Orchidaceae; genus Dactylorhiza; species Dactylorhiza incarnata. Next base: position 13,956,117 of record JAWHQI010000039.1, read on the forward strand.
GCAGTGTTTAATCCAGCGCCTATTTAAGCGCCTGTTGCGATTTTAGGGCGGATCATCATTCCGGGAGCGGGATTTCTGCTCCGCACGCCACCGACCGCCCCCTTGGATCGCCCCTACTTCATCTCCTACGCAAGGGGAAGCTTCCTCGGTCCATTCCTAGACATCCTCCATCGTCCGTGAGTGTTCTCCATCATCCGCAAGCCTCCAAGCAATCATTTTCGCTTTCCGCCCGGTGAGAAGAAGAAGAGACCTTGAGTCGAAGACGACGGAGCACGTAGGGAGATTGTGACAGCCCTCTACGCCGGAAGCATCATCCGCCCGAGTCCGGAGGTAGCCCGACAACCTACCATTCCGGCCGTGAACGGCCGCTAGTCTTCACCGCCGGTTATCTCCTTCCCTCTTTCCTTGGTTGTACCCCTGTGAAGCTTTCACTAAATGAATATTGTGATATTTACTTGATGAGAATGAATGTTTCTGTGTTCTTATTCATGGGTTGGTTGTGATTCACCACGTTCAAGCGCACTCACTCACACACGCACGCAAGGTGTTTGCTCCGTGTTGGCAAGAGCTAACGACGGTTGTGAAGAGGTGTTTGCGACCCTCACTCTCTCGCGCCTGAGTCCACTTCATTCGCCTCACGAAGCACGGCATCGCGGCCGTTGCATCCACCTCACGTTGCGAAGCGGTGTTCTCGACCCGCATCTCTTTTATTGTTGTTAAAATTAGGAAAACCAACCAAAAACCCCTTGTTGTGTTTGTGAAACGCTTGTGTAACAATATTCACTGCACGATTCGATCACCCATCCTGCATTCCTCAAGAGACCGACATCCGGGGAATTTATTCTCCACAATTATTACTTGACAGCGACCGGTGCACTTGCCGATGCGCATCAAGTTTTTGGCGCCGTTGCCGGGGAGTGCAGGCGTGTATCGTCTTGTGTCGTGACTCTCGTTACACGAGCAGTTGTCTTTGATCTTTTCGTTTTCTTCTTGTTGTTGACAGTGCATGCAGAGGCAGACTGCAGGTGAACTTGCACCTTTTGACCCAGAAATCGAACGAACCGCTCGCGCGCGAAGGCGTGCTGCGGCTCTGCAAGCAGCCATGGGTGATCATGTGATCCCGAATGATGCTGATGCGCGAGTGCACGATGAGGGGCAAAATCCGGCCACTGAGGAACAGGAGGCGGAGAGACCTCGGCCTCGTACTATGAGAGATTATACCACCCCCACTGCTGGAAGCGTGTATCCGGGCTTTGGGCCCAATATCATGAACAATCAGTTTGAGATAAAGCCGGCGATCTTAAACATTATCCGAAACCATGCTCAGTTTTCGGGGATGGCTAGCGAAGACCCGCATCTGCATCTGGCAGAATTCTCTGATATTTGCGGAACTTTCCGCTATGCGGGCATTGCTGATGACACAGTCAAACTGAGACTGTTCCCCTTCTCCCTCCGTGATAAAGCAAAAGTATGGCTTCATTCCATCCCGCCCGGGACTGCTGCAACATGGGATGCCCTTGCATCCAAATTCCTGGCTAAATTCCACCCGGTGGATAAGATTGTAAGCTTGCGGCGTGAAATCGCCACATTTCGGCAGTTGGATCAAGAGACTCTTGCGGAAGCTTGGGAGCGCCTCAATGAACTCCTTCGCCGTTGCCCTGGCCACGAGCTCCAGCCGTGGAACGTGGTTGAATTGTTCTACTTCGCGATCGAGCCCAATTATAGGGCAATGATCGATGCTGCGGCCGGTGGTACCTTGATGAACCACACCCCTGAAGATGCCCTGCGGATTTTGCGTGACACTGCCTCCCACAGTACCTTCTGGACTGCAGGGAGAAACGCTCCAAGAAGCAGCCGAGGACTCTTCATGGTTGATTCTCTTCCTTCTCCGTCTGCTGCCATCATTACTTGTGAAGGATGTGGAGGTGGAGGCCACCATGCTTACGAATGCTCGGGGAACCAAGTGGTAGGTGATTTCGTGCACTTATCTTTAAATGAATCTGTGAATTATGTTGGAAATCAGTCAAAGGGGGCGCCGTATAATAACACTTATAATCCGGGAGCGAGAAGTCATCCGAACTTCTCGTGGAATCCCAACACGCCCGGCCAACGATGGTCACTGGGGCAGCATCAAAATGATGCTTACGCCTCCGGGAGCCAACCGAGGCCGCCGCACCCGGATTACAACCAAGCACCCCCTACTCAAAAGAAGAGTAATTTAGAAGAAATGTTGGAAAAATTCATGCTTGTAGCTAACTCGAATATGGCAAACCAAACTGCATCTATGCGAAACTTGGAGACGCATTTGGGTCAATTGGCCCAAGCGCTAACTGAGCGTTCGCAGGGGTCCCTTCCCAGTAATACGGAAAAGAATCCCATTGATCAAGGGAAGAGTTTGGGGGATGTGGTGGATGCCAATCCGAGTGAGCTGACAATCTCGTGTTCCATCAATCAGGTTGAAACAAAGGCTCTATGCGATTCCGGTTCCTCTCGCAATGTTATTGCGCTGCAAGATGTTGCGAAACTTCAATTGGAGATTAACACAGAGGGAAAGAAATCGCTGATTCTCGCTAACGGCACCATTATTCAATCCGAGGGAGAGGTGAGAAACGTGGAAGTAATAGTTGAGGGGACAACTGTGGTCGCGGACTTTCAGGTGTTGGGCCCCCGGGAAAATCAGTCCATCCCTATCTTGGGGGTGCCGTTCTTGAAAGAGAGCGGCGCCACCCTTGACTTTGCCACGGGGCGCGTCATCTTACCTAACACGGCGCTGCAGCCCATTCATCTCGAAGCTAGAGCCGACACATCCACTCCTCCCCCTCTTGTTATTTCTGATGAACTTCTGAGTTGTGCAGAGAAGACGCATTTCCAAGAAACAGGTGAAGGGGAAATGGAGGAGCTCAAATCTGATGAGGAGAAAGTGATTGACTTTCGGAAAGAATTCGACGCCAAGAAGGAGGATGACGGTTGTCCGGGAAATGATGATGTAGATTTAGTCAAGAATGCTGATTATTTTTCTTCTTGTGATGAATCGTGTAATAAACTGTTTAAGCGTTCCGTCTCTTGGGCCGATCCGGTGGTCACAGTGACACCGGAAGTGACGCCACCTGATTCTAAGGAGGAAAAATCTGAGAGTTCACAACGGTGGCAATCTCCAACCGTCACCAAACTGAAAAAAGAAAAACTTCTGCGTGACGCTCGTGCTGCCGCTCTTCGTAGCAAGATGACGGAGGTTAGGGGAGCATTGGGTAATACCAGTGCTGGCCCTAAAGCCTTCACCTCCCGCCTACATGCTACGGGAGATGCGCACCACAAGAGCGCTTTTAGTTGATGCGTGTTTTTAATTGCTGTAATGAACTATTTTTGAGTATGTCTTCTTAAATTCCTGCACTCTTTATAAACAATGCTAATACAGGTATTTGGTCCAGCTTAAGGACGTTAAATGAAAGCGCTACTGGGAGACAACCCAGATTTCCGTTTTTTTTATATATATATTTCCTTTTATCTAACCTTTCCCAGTTCAGTTTTTGTTTTTGCTTTTGTTGTTTTGAGTTTTGCTTGCAGGTTTTGTGTTCGATGGTGGATGTTGCGGACTATTTTTGATTTTAAACGCCATTCTTCGGGTATGCTCACGTGCTGAGCATTGGGTAACTTCTTCCCTAGCTTTCAATTTTGATTTTCACTGTCATATCATTATGTTGTATGGTTTTGATTAGGTCTGGGGGAGAGCCGTTTCTTTGTCACCCACTGCACATGCTCATCTCATTTGCATACTAGAAGTATTTGAATTTCAGTTATTTAGTTTCGTTCATCTTCACACACCACTTCACCCACTTGAGTGCGTGCTTTCTTTTGTGTTGTTCCGTTTAAGCTAGTTTGGTTGGAATGTGAAATAGGCTATTAACACAGGAATTATTATTTGGAGTGCGGTGTCGACTCATGTAGTGTTCTAGTCGCTTCGCATGCTATAGTAGGACCTGAGGAGAATTAGATTTTCCTTTATGCATTTAATTTATGTGTAGTATCTCTGCGTAAATTTAGATTTAATGTACTCAAGTGGTGAATTCGAATGAAATTGATGATAACCCGGTGTTGTGTGTGTGCGGTCGCTAAACGTGTGTTGCTCGAGTCGGGAGGAAGGTTTATCTTTCTTGTGGGCTAAGAACTTGCCCCAAGCGACTCTTGAAGCATGGGTGAGAGCTACTTGTTGAGTCAAGCATGATGTAGGCCACCATTTGGCTAGTTTGAGCTTTGCTATTCCATGCCCCTTTCATTCACCTTTGCAAGCCAAATTTGTGCCTACCATTTTTTATGTTCAGCTCCTCCTCATCCACCAAAGCCTGAAGCCTATCCTACGCCCGCAACAAAAAAAAAAAAAAAAAAATGTTTTAACTGTGCTCATAATTTCCAACTTGTGTGGTGTGTGGTATCATTGTGTTTTGAAGAGAAAATATTGTCTATCCGCTGATTTTGAACCAACTGGAGGTTGCTTGAAAGAAGAAAAATATATAAAAGAAAAAAAAAGAAGAGTATCCTGAAAATAATCTTCCCAAGCTAAAGAGAAAAATCAGTTGGTATTTGTAAAGTAGGCTGTGTGCACACCTGGTTTTCATGATAAGTCTGGGGGTGTGTCACACGAGCATAGTTGTTTGGTTTTGTAAGGTGCAGTGTGCCGTTGGCTCAATTGGGTTGCGTAGCCGTCATGTTTATCTTTGCATATCATTCCGTAACCTAAGCCCCGTTTTAATCCTATAAGTCCTACTGATTTGACTTGCGAGTTTGCTAGCGCCGTGGAGAGAGTGTGACCGGGCAAGCGTATGGTTCACGACGTTGATGGATTTCAGCGGAGTTATTCCTAAGTCCCGATCTTTTGCAACACCCGCCTCAGCGTCTAGTCACTTTCATACCGGGCATGATCGTCAAATTCTTCATAATTCACCCACTGAGTGCAATTAAATCTTTGATTACGCTTTAGTACTTACGTAAATTAGTTAGCATAGCTAGAATCTTCTTCTACTAGAATTCCTACTCGCATGCATATGTTACTTCGCACTGTACTCCCCTGCGTAATTCGCTATTTTAATTATCTTTTTCAACTTCCGCTGGATTAGTTTGCTCGGGACGCGCAAACAGTTAAGTCTGGGGGTGTGATGAGTCCTGATTATATACACCTTTATGGACTCATCCGGGCCATTATTTAGTCAATATCACGCACTTTAGCCTTATTATAGTTTATAATTGATAACCCATGCTAGGTGCACATTTTGGCCCACTTGGGTGTGTTTTCGTGTTTATTTCCTTTCATAGTACTCATATGTTGTTAAGTGCCACTTTTGGTGGCTAGATCTGTGTTTGTGCTGGAATAGGAGGCGTGCAAGTGCTTCCGGTGCAATTCTGCACAGGAACACTGCGCACGATCACTTGTTCTAGTGCGCACGACCACCGGTCGTGCGCCACTAATCGTGCGCACTTAACCCTTTTTCACGAGTTCTGTCTGGTGTAGTGCGCACGACCATCAACTCCAGTGCGCACGACCATCGGTCGTGCGCCACTGCTCGTGCGCATTGACCATTAAATTTCTGAGTTCTGTTTGCTGTAGTGCGCACGACCATCAACTCCAGTGCGCACGACCACCGGTCGTGCGCCACTGGTCGTGCGAACATTGTATTTCATGATTTCATCTCGTGCAGGTTCTGTCCAGGCAGTGCGCACGATCGCAGGATTCCAGTGCGCACGACCACTGGTCGTGCGCCAATGATCGTGCGCAGTGTTTAATCCAGCGCCTATTTAAGCGCCTGTTGCGATTTTAGGGCGGATCATCATTCCGGGAGCGGGATTTCTGCTCCGCACGCCACCGACCGCCCCCTTGGATCGCCCCTACTTCATCTCCTACGCAAGGGGAAGCTTCCTCGGTCCATTCCTAGACATCCTCCATCGTCCGTGAGTGTTCTCCATCATCCGCAAGCCTCCAAGCAATCATTTTCGCTTTCCGCCCGGTGAGAAGAAGAAGAGACCTTGAGTCGAAGACGACGGAGCACGTAGGGAGATTGTGACAGCCCTCTACGCCGGAAGCATCATCCGCCCGAGTCCGGAGGTAGCCCGACAACCTACCATTCCGGCCGTGAACGGCCGCTAGTCTTCACCGCCGGTTATCTCCTTCCCTCTTTCCTTGGTTGTACCCCTGTGAAGCTTTCACTAAATGAATATTGTGATATTTACTTGATGAGAATGAATGTTTCTGTGTTCTTATTCATGGGTTGGTTGTGATTCACCACGTTCAAGCGCACTCACTCACACACGCACGCAAGGTGTTTGCTCCGTGTTGGCAAGAGCTAACGACGGTTGTGAAGAGGTGTTTGCGACCCTCACTCTCTCGCGCCTGAGTCCACTTCATTCGCCTCACGAAGCACGGCATCGCGGCCGTTGCATCCACCTCACGTTGCGAAGCGGTGTTCTCGACCCGCATCTCTTTTATTGTTGTTAAAATTAGGAAAACCAACCAAAAACCCCTTGTTGTGTTTGTGAAACGCTTGTGTAACAATATTCACTGCACGATTCGATCACCCATCCTGCATTCCTCAAGAGACCGACATCCGGGGAATTTATTCTCCACAATTATTACTTGACAGCGACCGGTGCACTTGCCGATGCGCATCAGCCATCTTCAAGAATTCTGAGAACAGAATTCCTTCAACCTTCTCCCCTCTTCTTTCTTATTCTGTAAAAGAGTTTTATTAATCCCTCTTCAAAGGATTCAGTGGTTCAAGATCTCCTTATCAAAAGATCCGGTGGTTCAAGATCTCCTTATCAAAAGATCTGGTGGTTCATGATCTCCTTATCAAAAGATCATTGGTTCTAAGAGTCTCCTGATCAAAAGACTCGGGCACAGGTGGTGCATTTCTACCAGGTGGTAGAAGAGAGGACTACCCACATTTTGGGGAACCTCTATAAAACTCATTGTGTTTGTGCTGTGATTTTCTGTGCTATCCAATCTTTTATTTTGCACTTTAAATTCCTACTTTCTTTACTTTGCCTGGATTGTTAAGCATAATACTTTAGATTAAATTCTAGAGGATTCTCAGAGGCACACTGTGTACTTTCAATTGGTATCAGAGTGAGGTTGATCATTAAGAGGTTAACACCTTGATCAAAAAGACCTCATACTCTCATTTCTTTTCTATAAACATATTTTATAAAGAAAATGAGCTCTAAGGATTATGCTTCTACAAGACCTCCAGTGTGTAATCTGAATAAGTTTACACTCTGGAAGGCCAGAATAAATTTATATATGAACTCTATTGATGAGGAAATTTTCAATGTCATCCTTACAGGTCCCTCAGCCCTAATAAGAAAAGACTCCACTGGGAAGGTCATACAAACCTCATTTCCGAGAGCTGAATGGACTGAGGATGAGAAGAAGGTCAAGGCATGTGATGCCAAGGCCATGAACATATTGGTCTCAACTATGTCTAATGACCTATTTCAAAAAGTTGCTGACTGCAACTCTGCAAAAGAGATCTGGGAATCTCTCTCCAGACTTGTTGAGGGAAGTGCTGATGAAAGAAAGGACAAAAAGTCCCTTCTCATATCCAAGTATGAGAACTTTCAAAAGAAGGATGAAGAATCTGTTGCCAATATGTATGACAGATTCACTCTTATCATTAATGAGCTCAGAGGCTTAGACAAGGAGATAACCTTGACTGAAATTAATGATAAGATCCCCATGTGCTTCCCTAGCTCATGGGATTCCAGAATCTGGGCAATCAGGGAATCCAGATGTCATAGGGAGATCTCTACTGAAGCTTTGCTTGGAAAACTCAAGTCATATGAGATGCTCCTAAAGAATAGGGAAGAATCAGAACAACGAGAAGACCCCAGCTCCCATCCAAAGAAGCCTTGACCTGAAAGTCTCTGAAGGGAGCCCTCTTCCCCAAAAGATGATATGTTCAATCTCCTAGCAAGGAGATTCAAGAAGTGGGTCAAGACTGAAGACTCAAGGAGAAGAGAAAGAGACACAAGGCCCATGTATGATAAGACTCCAAAGAAGGAGGTTACCTGCTTCTCCTACAACAAACCAGGGCACTTTGCATCTAAGTGCCCAGAAGAGCAAAGGGGCAGGAAAAGCAGCAATAGAGAGGAGAAGAAGAAGAAGAAGAAGAAGAAGAAGAAGAAGAAGAAGAAGAAGAAGAAGAAGAAGAAGAAGAAGAAGAAGAAGAAGAAGAAGAAGAAGAAGAAGTCCTTCAGAGGAAAGGACAAGAAGAAAGGCAAGGGTTTCATTGTTGAAACCTGGAGTGACTCTGAAGCAGAGTTAAGCTCATCCTCATCTAAAAGTGATGATGAAGCAGAAGCTGAAGTATCCTGCATGATGGCCCTGGGGATGTCATCAGATGATGAAGAGGAGCATGTATCTTTATTTGATAATTTTGATTTCAATTCAGAAGACTTCAAAATCTGTTTCAAGAATTTCTGTAATGATCACCTTATGGTAGAAAAAGAACTAGACACTGCTAGGACTGAGTTAGAAAATCTTATGATGAAATCTACCTAAGGAATCAGAATCTAACAAATGAAATCAAGAATAAAGAATTAGAACTAATTGAACTTAGGAAAGAGAACATACAATTAAGAGAAGAGCTAGCAAAGGCAAATGCCTTTGAGGACTCACCCAATGGGAGGAGTCAGAAGCTCAAGGATATCACAAAAAACCTCTCCATGAGGTTTAATCATCTAGGACTAGGGGCAGAACCCTCCACTAGCACAGAACCATCTAGGAAACCTGCCTGGAAAAATCCAGTGGCTTTTGTTATACCCAGTGATCATCTACCCAATGAAAAGAATCCTCCATCTAAGAGTAAGGATCACAATCATTCAGATAGAGTAGGTAAAACTAATAAGGTGAAACCCTTAGGTAAGAACAACATAGGAAAACAAAATAGCAAAGAACAACAGGGTAAAGTAAAACCTAGGATAATAAGACACTCTGCTGACTTGTTATATATTGATACATTTTATTCTCATTTCAAGTATCAACATAATAGGTTTGCGAGATCCATTCCTTATCAACCCAAAGGGTATCATGAAAGACCCTTCTATTCTTTCATTGAACCCTATAATGGTAAAGGCAAAGGGCCCAAGGTAACCTGGGTCCCTTCTAATGTTTGAGTTACTTGTGCAGGTGTATGTAGGGTCCCACTCATAAAATATTGAGTGGGAAGAATGATGTAGGTCATGAATAAGGAACAAAAGTCATTCAAGGGAGTAATTTCTATCTTGAATCCTCTTTAACATTTATAACATCATATTATGATCTACTTTCAATAAATAAAATTACTGGGAAAAACAGTAAGAATCTTTTAAAAGAAATAGATATGTTTATTGAGAGATGCGTCGAATAGAAGTCGACGTACCATTGACTTCTACTCGACGCCAGCATCGAGAAGCACAAAGAGCAGGCAATTTGAATAAAATTCGACGCAGCGTAAAGTTCTTATCGACGCATACGTCGACTTAATAATTACTGATTAAATCTGAAGTCACGTCGATTGAAATTCGACGTAACGTCGACAGGACTACGTCGACTTAGGGTTTCTAAATAATCTCGAAGCTACATCGAGTACTAATCGACGCAACATCGATATATCAACGCGCGCAGAATTACATCTAGAAGCAATCTCAACACAGTTTTGCGCGCCAAATAATAAGTAATATCGACAGTGCATCGACATAAACCCTAAGTAGCGGCGATTCATCTGCTTTTAAGCAATTACTGCGTCGAAACATTTACGCTTTTGAATACTCTTTCTCTTGCTCTCTTGCTCTCCTGCTCTCTCGTGCCTCTTTCTCTCTCGTTCTCTTTGTGTTTGCAGGTACAATCAAAATCAAATGGCTCCACCAAAGGTGAACTCGGGATTCGATGTAGACATTGACTCTTTCAATGCTGCCGCAGAAATCTTCAAAGCCATCCTTGGTCTATTCCAAGATGCTGGCTTGACCAAGCTAATCTCCACCAGGTGCAAAATCCTGGATGATGAGCTAACTGAGTTCAAGGATAGTATTCAGATAGGAGATGATGGTTCCCTCAAAGGGAAGATATATGACACAGATGTGTTGATCACAGAGGAATTGCTGAACCAAACATATGACCTGCAGACAGGGGATGAGTCAGATGAACTCACAGGGGATGAGCTTAAGAGGTCCTTGGAACTGATGAAATTTAAAAAGGACAAGTCTATCAATCTGAAAAAGATGGACCTTGGTGAAGAGCACATGTTTCTGGCTGATATAGTGGGGAAAGTACTATTGTGTAAAATCTCTGCACATGATGCCATTCCCAGGCAACAACTACAGATAATGGGGGCACTAGTACTTAAGAAGAAGATAAACTGGGGAAGATTGCTCCTGAAGATGATTGGGCACAAGTATGCCCATAAAGAAAATGCCTATATGAGAATAATGAGCCAAGTGCTCCTCAAACATTTGCAAGTCCAAAGGAGTGCCCATTCCTCCTGGTAAAAGAATAAATATAGGGATATTCTCAAAATGGACCAGCCAGATCTTGAAGCCTGGTCAAGCTACAACATCTCCTCCTCCATCTCCTCCTCCTCTAGAGTCAAACAGGGAGATTCCAGATCCCCCAAGGGATGATCCCTCCCCAATGGACACTGTTCCAGAGCCTCATCAAGAAGATACACCATCCTCACTTCAACAACAACAACAACAATCCCAATCCACTTCAATCCCTGAGCCATCGCCTCAGCCATCCACCCTCATACCAGACCTTGAATTTATTCCACCTCCACCACCATCAATTCACATCTCACCTGATGTCTACCACTCACTCTCCCCTATCCCTGAAGATTTTCCTTCATCACCTCCACCTCCAGCTCATCCTCCCATTGACATTGAGCAAATCATCTCCAAAGCAATAGACATTGCCTCCTCAACTTTTGCAGATCAAGTGGCCTCTCAGGCCAGGAAATTTGACAAGAAATACTCACAAATAGAGGGTGAGTTATTAAGGTTTCACAAAAAATTTCAGAGACTTAAAGAATTTGTCTCTTCCTCTATGGTTACAAGAGAATTCTTAACCTCACTGGCCAGCAAGGTCAAGAAGGGGCAGAATATCTTAGAGGAAGAGGGTCCTATCTTAGGGGGAGAAGTTCAGGAAGAAGCAAATGAAGAGCCTGCCCCTGACAAGGTGACTACCTTTCAGGAAGCACAAATACAGGGGGAGCCAGCAGATCAAGAGGAGCTTCCAGCTGTTCTAAGTCAGCCTGCAATTGAGGGGGAGCCAACTCCAGATATTCAGAGAAGTCTAAATATGGAATTTGAAGCTGTGAGCACAGCAGGGGTCCCGAATGAGCCTCAAGCTATAGATCTGTTAGATCAAGTTGCTCAGATAGCTCAGGAAGCTGCCTAGGAAGCTGAGTAGAATGCATAAACACACGGGGAGCTTCCTAAAGACAGTATTGTTGATGTTGATCCTAATAAAGCAGATGGTGATAAGGGTGAAGAGTCTGTTGATGATGATGATGTTCCTATAAGAGTGGTGATGAGGCACGCCCTTCCAAATGTATTCTCAAGGAAGAGAAGAACTCCTAAGAAGGACTCATGAACTTCAGGTATCAGATAAATTATTTGGATTCTGTGAAATTACATTTGGTGGATAAAACACTGGTACGCAATTTCTTGATATGGAAATCTGCTGTCTGAAATTTCAGTTGTTTCCTCTTTGTGTTTATAATACCTTGCATGTATGTTTGATTCTGCAAACATTGTATAAAATCACTCAGAACAAACTGTAAAATTTGTTAAGATAAATAGGAGGAGATTGTTGGAAAACCCCTTGATTTAACTTAACAAATTAATTAGAAGTGATTTTATTCACTAGGTTTTATGTTACCCATTGTATAGTGAGGGTAATTTGGTCATTAGATGTCTTAGGATGTCACACTCAACCTAGAGTGTCAAGAGCAGTTCAAGGGCTACAAATTTGGGCAGGAGTTAATAATTGCGTCAAATAGAATTCGACGCAACATCGAGTCTATATCGACGGTGCTCTGACTAGAAGTCCAAGTGGTTCAAACACTTTGTCGAAGTAACTCAAGTCGATGTAACGTCGAAAAGATGTCGACGCAAAGGTCATGGACTTGTCAGAGCACTTGAAGAAGTCGACGCAGCTTCTACTTCAAACTCAACGCAGAAGGGAATACATGTCAAAGCCATCTAAAGTCGACGTAACGTCACTTCATCTCAACGCAGTTAATGGAAGTCAGAGTGAATTCTATTCAACTCGAAGGGTGCATCGATAAGGAATCGACGCTACGTCGACTAGCTGAGTTCAGTCAGAGCACAGAAGAAATCGAAGTAGCTCTTAGATGAACTCGAAGCAGCGTCGATAAGAGAGGAAGTTAATTCGATGCTACGTCAAATACAGTCTGTGAAAGTTGAATCTTTGCAGCTGTCTTTCTGATGCTTCTATCATGGCCCACATCTTTCAGACCGTTCTCCAACGGCCTAATAATTGCCTGAAGAAGAAGGAAACATTAAAGAAGGAGAAAAGGGCTTTCTTGGAAGATACACCTTCTAGTTGGACGGGTCGAGAATTAATTAAGGAAGGAAAGAGAATGTCTATCAAATATACCTCTTCAGGTCTTACCTAATAAGGAAACAAATTCAAAATAGAGACATGGTATATAAGGATAGAGAAGGAAGAGAAGGGTGCAGCATTAATCACTATCAGCCGTCTCCTTTATTTTCTAGGGCTTCTTCTTCTTCTCCCTCTCTCAAAAACTCTAACAGAGATAACAAAAAGGAAAGGAAGGCTTTGCTGTTCTTCATCAAATAGAATAGAGGATCTGAAAGTTGTTCTTCATCCCAATCTCATAGCAGCCAGATCATAGTCTGAAGAAGAAGAAGAAAGGATCTGACAATACAAAGCTTCTGCAAATCATCACTATCAAAAGCAGGGGCTAATCAAGAGCAGATCCTTTGGAACAACTCATAGGTTGATCTTCATACAGCCATCTTCAAGAATTCTGAGAACAGAATTCCTTCAACCTTCTCTCCTCTTCTTTCTCATTCTGTAAAAGAGTTTAATTAATCCCTCTTCAAAGGATTCAGTGGTTCAAGATCTCCTTTTCAAAAGATCTGGTGGTTCAAGATCTCCTTATCAAAAGATCTGGTGGTTCATGATCTCCTTATCAAAAAATCATTGGTTCTAAGAGTCTCCTGATCAAAAGAGTCAGGCACAGGTGGTGCATTCCTACCAGGTGGTAGAAGAGAGGACTACCCACATTTTGGGGAACCTCTATAAAACTCACTGTGTCTGTGCTGTGATTTTCTGTGCTGTCAAATCTTTTATTTTGCACTTTAAATTCCTACTTTCTTTACTCTACCTGGATTGTTAAGCATAATACTTTAGAATAAATTATTGAACACTGTTAGGATAGAAAAATATTTAAATCTCTATTCACCCCCCCCCCCCCCCCTCCTCCCCCTCTAGAGGATTCTTAGAGGCATACTGTGCACTTTCACTCATCATCGCGTTTAGCTTTCCCTTTTCGTTACCCAGATTTTGCGGCGGCGACGGCAAGGCGTGAAGCGGAGCAGGCTGCAACAGGAGCTGGTTCTTTGGACATGCAGACTTCATGTGTCCTTTCTGCCCCCACTGATAGCAGACTCTGTCTTTCAACCAGTACCTGCTCGAATCATGACCCTTCTTCTCACAGATAGTGCACACCATTTCCCCCTTGGGTGCGCCCTGAATGGAGAGCACCAGTTGCTGCTTTTGAGCTCAGATCATCTTGAAACACTTTTCATAGGGGTGGTCAGGGCGTCCACAGAAGCTGCACGCTTCCCCACCGCTCTTCTTTGAAGCGGGGCCAGATGCCCTGGAACTTCTTTCATCAACACCTTTCCTCTTTTCTTTCCTCATCGCAACACCTCGATTCTAGGCGTTATCAATCACCTCAACTTTCAGAGCAGCTTCCACTGCCTCAACATAGTTCTTCGATCTATAAGCACAAGCTAATTGTTGAATATCTCTGCGAAGTCCTCCCAGGAATCACTTCACTCTTCCTATTTCAGAGACGACTAGATCTGGAGCAAATCGGCTAAATTTACTAAATTCGACTTCATACTCACTAACAGTGAATTGCCTCTACTTCAGATGCAGAAATTTGTTCATCGGGCGGTCTTGCTCAATCGACGACAGAAATTTCTTCAGCAACATCTTCTTGAAGGATTCCCATGAACATCCACCTGTCAGGTTCTCCTTCTCTCTTATCCACCAGCGCTTCGCAAGACCCTTTAGCTGGTACGCGACAACCATCACCTTTTGGTCGGCAAAAATCCCAGAATAGAAAAATATTTCCTCAATAGCGATAATACAGTCGTCTAACGCCATGAAATTGGCTCTCCCGTCATAGGTGGGAGGTCCTAGTCGCTGAAAGTGCGAGATGAAATTCATCTCTGGCGGCAGCAACACTAGGGGCACCAGAGGGGTAGGAGGAACAGGTACAGCTTGACCCACAACAGGGTCTTACACCACGGCCCGTTGCTCTGCAGCGGCAGTCAACAGTGACTGAATCTGAGACTGCATCTCGATCAACTTCCTCGACAGAGCTTCGTTGCTCTGTCGCAGCCCTTCAATCACAGCTTCACTCTATGCACCTGACAACTCTCCCTCGGACTGGGGAGTCGCCCTCGTCGCAGAACGCTTTGCCGACATTTCTAAAAGAAAACACAAATAAACAACTCATTAACACCATAGCTTAACACTATGACTACACAACTTAGTTCAGACCATACACGAATAGACACTTGCTTTTGCTGCTAACTTGCTCTGAGATTTATAAATGATGTTATGCATAACTTGGGATGATACTCTGTCATCCCCTTAGACTCTTGTGCTTATCATATGAATGCATGAACTTCTTATACCTTTGTTTTAAAATCATGTGTGTACGAGTGTCATCATGTAAATCTTTAGCTTGACACGTGTGCTTATGCAATGCTATGTAATGTATGTTGTATTATGCATTCTAATAAAGGCCTTAATGCATGTTATGAGAGGCATACACATGAAATATTATGCATCTCATACTACATAATATCTCATGCAATGAAAGTAAAAATCTAATGCGCATCCATGTGATGATTGTTATGCATCTCATACTACATAACAATCACATGTTGCCTCCTATGAGGATCCATATACGACCACATATTATGCATCCCATACTACATATTATGTCATGTATACTTCTTATCATGCTTATGATTGTAGTGTTCATGCTTCAGCCAAGACGTATTGATGACACATCGGTGTGTTTATGCAATGAAACCAAACAACTAAACTATATCAGAATTAGTTGCTCGACCAACTTGTCGAACAAACCTCCCTCTGATACCAACTGTCACAACCCGCATTTTCTCCGTATTAAATAATACGTCAGAGTAAGAGAAAATAAACGTCATGATGTCATGCCGTGCAGGGGATAACTGCAGACGCTCGGGCAAATCATACTCCTATTATTTATCATGAAAAATTCATGAGTTATGGTTCTAGAACATAAATTAAATCAAATTTATTATTTGTGTCCCTCGGTTCAGTGGATTGGCTAGTCCACGAGTAACGGTGTAAGTAAAAATACGCAGCGAAAATTACCAGGTTTTATTCATTTAGTACCCTATATGAGCATGATAATCCCATAATAATACATGATATGCAGACCTCTAGGTTTAGTATAAGTTTGAAAAGAGTTTTTTATAACCTTTAAAATAAAGTGATATTCTCTTTAAAATATGCTATCAAATAGTAGTGTAAGTTCTTTTATACTTCAAATATCTATCATGCAATCCTAGCACAAAACTTCGCAGAGAGCAAGTAAACTACTCCAAAAACAGCAAGAAAACAACTAACAGATAGTAAGGTGTCTAATACAATAAACACTGCGGGCGTCAACAGCCTGACACAAACCCACAGGTCACAATAGTATGTCTGAGCTAAGTAAAACAAAACAACAACAAACTACCTCTCGACACGAGGAGAAAAGGTCACAACAACACCAGCAACACCGAAACACCATCTCTAGCTCTACGACCTGCTACTGCTCTGAGCCTGAGACATTCAAAAGAAGGAACGCCTCAACAACAAGGTACAAGTGGCGGCCGAAAAACAAAGTAAAGTAAAAAACGGTCAACAGGGGTACCAACCCAAGACCAACTATACTGAAATTAAAGTACAATATGCATGATAAATAAACAGTGGAAACACTTACATGAAAATTCACGTATACCTGCCAACACCAAGAGCGATGGAAAACCAAAAGCTTATATACACATCTATAATATGAAAGTGTAAACAACGCTATAATTATTCTTGTAATTAAGTGTTTAGCAAACATTAACACCGGTAAGAATCTGGTGACTGTGGGGCGAATACCTCCGCCAGCACACCCACAGAACAAACTCCACAATGGGCCCAAGGATAGGGTGATCTCATAGCCTGATATACCCAAACTGGAAGTATCCAGTAACTGCGGTGGGAGATACCTCCGCCAACACACCAGCAGCAAACCAACAAACCCGAGTAAAATCCCGCAAGGTATCAAATTTCAAAATACAGGGCGCTGTAGAGGTGGTTTAATCCATTAACACCCGCAACCCCAAAACAATTTCCTATAACTCGAAAATGACACGACTGACTAGACTAGATACCACTAGTCTTAAAGCACTGAACTCATCAAGGCAATCGTGCCTTGTCAAACAACCAACTAGATTCGTCGAACAAACTCGCCGCACAAACTTGACTAAACTGAGGCCCACTCGGAGAGTGATTTAACCTCTTTGACGGATGTAAAGACTAAATCATCGGATTTTAAAGACTTATACAACGAATACGAAAGGACTAATTCGACGAGCGGAACTCAATCGACGAAGCGTAGCATGAACTTTGGCAAGGTTACACGGTTGATTTAACATTAATAAGTCAAAACCTCAATTCTTCGACTCGACGGATGGGAAGAACAAGTGGATATCTACTCACACACACATAAAGGTCGGACTTGGGCAAAATGAAATGGCCAACGAAAATTAAGTGGCGAGAACTTTCACAATCGCGACATACGCCCGACAAATCTCGAGTAAATAAGAATTAAAACGGGGTAGAAAGATTATAACACATTCGAAATGAGGGGGACAGATGGAAAACCATCACTTGCCTCGATTTACACGGATCCGACCTCCAAAGCGCTTCATGCCATAGATCGGTCTAAAAGAAGGCACGATAAGGCGAAATCTACAGAAAAGATGACCAAACGGGGGTTAGGGCCAAAAATCCTAGCACGAAAAAAGTCCAAGAAATGGGAAATACTCACCACGAACGCGTAGCTCTCGTCGAGAGCTTTCCGAATCTATGCTCGGTTGAAAATTTCGATCACCGGAGCTTCGTCGGCGGCGGTCGCAAGGTTTACGAACGGGACTCTGTCTCTCTCTCGTTTCACTGTTTCTTCAAAACTTCGAAAATGCGTCGAGGCTCCAAAATGGCTCGGATCGCAATGAAATTTGACGAGCAAGTCTACAATTACACAATTTAATTTTTCAACGTAAATTTTTTCACTTTCGATACAAATCCCAAAATCTGGTCGGCTAGGCCTAACGGACGCGAAAACGCACTAACGACGACGCGTCGTCAACTTGACGTTAAAAGTAATGCCCTGACGTCATAAACACGTCATCACTGAATTAAATAATTATCGGAAAAAATCAAGGGCGGTACACGCGCGTGCCCGATGGTCGCGTGCGCAGCGTGCGAGCGTGCCCACTCCGCGCGCGCGTGCGACCTCCGATTGCGCTTGTGAGTGGTACTTTCGCTCGGATATGCTTTTGATCGACCATCTCGGGTTTTTTTGATGTTGCGGATAAGGTCCCAACTGGCCTCACTCGGGTTAATTTAGGGGAACCCCGTCAAGTCTCTTGTTTGTCTCATTATATGCATTCTCATTTAGGATGCATCATATTTTGAATTACATAAGTCGAACTTGTTGCCATAGTAGCTGTGAATCAGGATCCTCTCCATTTCAACTGAAATGGAGAGTATCCATTTCACGATCCAGATCAATTTTTGGTTGATCTGACGGGTTCACTAATCTCATCCTATTTTATTTTTCTTTTAATCAAAAAATTCTACACCATTAGATCAAGTGAGAATGCATCTATACCATGAAATGGACCTCCATTTTAAGTCCCAATTGGAGAGGATCATGGTCCAGTAGCTGTCCATGTAGATCTTGGGTGGTTTTGTAACACCCCCATCCATCTCGGGTAATATAACAGAAGGTCCGGTCAGGGCCCAAGCCATATTATACGTACAGACAAACGCATTACTAAATGAGACCATACAATTCTTTTATTTTTAAAACGCACCATAACACAGAGTTGCATTCTAACAGAAGCTTTTAAAAAGAAGAAATAATCACCCAATAAGGAATGTCCACTAAAAAGGGAACTATGAATGAAAAGTCGTACAACCAAAGTTTGGCTTTAAGGCCTTACATCAATACTGTTTAACAAAATAATGTGTCTTGCATACATCGGCACGCAGGCTGGCAACACATGAAAAAGCTAAAAAAAACATTCGGGTCTTCGAGGGCCGGCTCAGCACAAGGGCTTCAGCCCGCTACTTCCCGCTAGGCTCACCTGCTCCTGCATAAGAACATTCCACTAAGCGGTGGCAAACAAAGCAACGGTCAGCACAGCTGACCAAATTATAACGACCTGACCCCTTTCTCGGGGTGGTGGTGCTTCTTCCCTGCAAGCAAGTTAGCATAATCACATAGAGCCAGAGTATGCCATATAAGCACCAAACATCACAAACGTTGGCTCGACCGGCCCAACGTCTCGTGCACTCAGGGCACCTTAACGGTGTACCGGATTTTCCCGGTCCCACCACCATCCTCAGTCCTAGACTGTATGGCCCAAAATTGAGCATTCGCTAACCGTGACCCAAGGTCCTCGACTCTCTCCTATGTCTGTATCAACACACCAATTTCCTTAGGTAATCGAATTACACCACATAGTGCAGATACAGTTCAGCCAAGCCCGTTGCTCAAGTCGTCATACCCAACACGCACGACGCGGGTCAGCCTCCCCTTGCCTGTTATCGAACACATAACCGATTGTTATGTAACAAGGGCGGCACTCGCGGCCACCTAAGTTGGGCACCCAAGGCGCACAACTCCACACGTTATCCCAATGGTCTCCGAGAGACGGGCTTCGCACAAACACAACACAAATTCCCCGGGAACTAAAGTCGACGATCTATCAATCCAGTGCAAACATTAGGGTGTTTCCTGGAGCACACATCTAGTACTAACTGCAGCTCCGTGCAGACCCCCAAATTCCAAACATACACATTCCACGGAGTCTTCTCCGGGAACCCCAGAACATCACCAATCCAGACCAACCTGTCTGGATGGGCTTCACACAGCATGCCTAATCCGTACTCGCGCTTCCGGACACTAATGCAATTAAACGCGGGGATGTAAACATCGACCTGTTGGAGGGCACTTTTCCCCACCTGTCGGTGGAGAGGGGTCTCCATGCAAATATACAAATTAAGGGCTTCACCTGCCCAAGAAGAAAAGTCGTTATCCTTGACGTGCGCTTTGGAGGCATGGGGACGCGCCCGGATTTGACGGTTAGAGAACGTAACGGCTGTCAACGCCCGAACTTGACCTCCAAGCTTACGCTGCGGCCTGCAGTCTCCCCTTGCAGCAGCCCTAGAGTGAGAGAGGTGGAGAGGGCTCAGGTGGTTCCTCCTTGCTGACGAGAGAGAGGGAGAAGGGGGCTTCTTCCTCCTAGCTTGCGGCTGCCCTAGATCCAGGCCGACGACGGGAGAGAGGGAGAAGTCAGGGCTCGGGTCCTCCTCCAGGCCAACGAGAAAGAGAGGGAGAAGGAGAGGGATCGGGCTCTCCTTGCTCCATGCCGACGGGGAAGAGTTGGAGCTCGGGAGAGGGAAGAGGCTGGGGGCGGCGTTTCCCTGCTCCAGGCGACGGCGGGAGAGGGGGCTCGGGTTCCAAGCGGCGAGAGAGAGGGATCGGGAGAGGAGAGGGGCTCGGGCTGCTCCGTGCGAATCAAGAGGGAGAGGGGGCTCGGGAGAGGAGGCTGCTTAGGGTTAAGAGGGAGGATTTTAGGCTTTAAATAAACCTAGCCAAAAATTTCTATCCGCAGACCACTCCTCTAAATGCACACCAAAACAAGCTATGCGCACACCACAACTTGATTTATTCTATTTTGAGGCGTTACAGGTGTTCTCATTATTAGGGGTATTTTACAAAAAAGAAGAATTGCTTCATAAGAGGAAACAATCTCTAAAGAACAATGTCTTGAAAAGAAACTGCTGGTTCTTCGAACGACGCAACTACCACTCGTATTGGATGTGAGCCCTTCCTCGTTCTCTCCTTAGAGAGCAGACCTACAAATAAAGAAAACCCTAAATATTGGAGATTCCTTGTTTCGCTCAGACAGAATTTTAGAGATTCAAGTTGTTCCAGTTTACATCTATTTTTGTGAGGTGACCTCGATGATTTAACTCTTAGTGGGGATGACTTCTGCAGACTAGGGGTCTGTTTGGCATGGCGGTCACAATCATGAACGCGGTGGTTATGAACCGTCGTTCATGAACACCCGAACTCCCTCCACTTTTATGTTCAAAAATAGTGTTTTTTCTTGCCTGCGGTCATAATCATCGCCATGTAAAACACATTTTATGACTGTGGCGCTTTTGTCCAAACTCACCGGAGAAAAACACCGCGCCAAACAGATAAAGAAGTAGCACGCTAAAAATTCAAAATCTGAAGACAACAACATATATTTTTCATGCGTGTCACATTCTTGCCAAAGTTACATCTGAATGAGAGAGCTTAGCCACATAAACAACATGAGAATTTGAGCACATTTCATTTAAGATTAAAATGGTTCTTTGACATTCATTACTGATCAGATTACATCTGTTACTGAAATTAATGTCTTACAATAACATGGATCATGCCCTACTTTTCCACATACAAGCATCACAATTGAGAGAAGAAAAAAAAGTCCTGAAGGACTATTCATGGTGTCTAAATTCTAAATAATTTACTGTCTAAAGGCAAATCTTCAGCCCCT
This sequence comes from Dactylorhiza incarnata, assembly GCA_033032865.1. NCBI lineage: Eukaryota > Viridiplantae > Streptophyta > Magnoliopsida > Asparagales > Orchidaceae > Dactylorhiza > Dactylorhiza incarnata. Next base: position 13,977,288 of record JAWHQI010000039.1, read on the forward strand.
TCCCTTCCAGTTTTGCTTTTGCATCACATCAATTTTGACCCTTCTCCCTCTCAACTTGTATGGTGACATGGCTGATGTTGTACTCTTTCCTTATATACCCAATCACCTGATCAAGCACAGTATCGGGGTCCGCCTCGGGGTTGATCGTAACATGGCAGGCCAGCAACACCTTGCCGAGAGTGATGGCCCATATGTGCAGCTCGTGGACCGCCACCACCCCCTCCACCTTGCACAGCCCCTTCTCCAATTTCGTCGCATCAATCTCCCTCGGGGTGCTCTCCATCAACACCAACAGAATGTTCCTCAGCATGTTGACGGTGGTGATCAGCACGATCAACGAAAACATCAGAGTGCATATCAGATCCACCACCTTCCACTTCGGCCTGTACCATATGATCCCGCCCCCAATCATCACCCCGATGCTCTGGATCGAGTCGCCCAGTACATGAAGATATGCGCTTCGCACATTGATGTTCTGCCTCTTCTTCGGACTTTGGTGCTGCTCCCTTCGCTCTTCTGTTTCAGCGGTGATATCAATTTCGATGTTGCGGTGGTCATGATCATGCCCATGACCATGCCCATGCCCATGACCATGACCATGACCATGATCATGCCCATGACCATGATCATGACCATGACCATGATCATGACCATGACCATGTCCACCATGACCATGACCATGACCATGTCCACCATGACCATGACCATGTCCACCATGACCATGATTGTGGCCAAGCAAGACAACCATGATGATGTTCACAAGCAACCCAAAGGCTGCCACTGCAAACATCAACTTGCCATTCACTGTATTTGATCCATGTATCATTCTCATGACTGCTTCATACAATATTATACCAGTTAAAAGCCATATAAGCTGAATTGAAACCAGTGCCCCGAGAATTTCGATTCGGTAGAAGCCATAAGACTGACGAGGCGTCGCTTCCCATCCCGCGGCCCAGATCGAGAACAAGGAGATGGCGAATGCCGCCACATCAGAAAGAAGATGAGCTGCATCAGTGAGGATGGCAAGGCTGTTGGCTTTGATGCCTCCAACCACTTCCACGCCCATGAATATCATGCACAGGACAACTGCTATCAGAAGCTTTCTTATGGAAGCTGATCTCTCCTTGGCATCTTTTGAGTCAGGACTAGAATCAGATAAGCCACATGTGGGGCCTCCACAGGTCTTGCTGTCCGTAAAGGACATCGCTGCAGTTTGCAGGACTTGGCCGCCATTTTCGCTGACCTGAGATTGCTGCGAGAACTGTTCTTCCATCTGCAGAGCTAGAAGAGGATCTTGTCAGCCTTCATATACATATATATATATATATGTGTGTGTGTGAAAAAATTTGAATTATTAGGCCAATCTATGAAGAAGAAGATACAAAGTTAGCCCAAGAATCTATGAATGAATGTGATTGTTTCTTGAAAGTGAAGATAACCAGAAGGAAAGAGGGAGAAATATATATTTTGAATGGTCAATTCCAGTTAGCTGATGACAAAAGTTGAATAGAGCTTTATAGATTTAGACTGAAATATGAACGTGCAGCTTTATTGAAAGTGATATTTGATGGCAGTAGTTGATGATTTTCTTCATTACCTGTATAGCATAAGCAACCTATAAAAAAATACATGGCTGACTCATAAGCCATAAGCAGTGCTGTTAGTTGGTTCAGCCTAGGATAATCATTTTTTTTTTGTTTTATGTAAATTAAAAAAGAACCTTGGGACAGATATGAACTAAGTGGGTTTCGACGTAGAATTCCATATATGAGGCATGAGAGAATTCATGGTTTTTTGCACAATTAACATCAGAAAATATGAATATATGTTGGCAGCGCCGGGAAATAAAAGAAAAGATGTGGATATTTTCCCGAAAAAATATGACTGGTACTTTTGAGCGAAACTGTGAAACAATCACTACCTTGAATCAAGATTCTAGTGACCACGTGCCCGTTTGCCGCGGTGTTTTTGCTCCGGTGAGCTTGGACAAAAACGCCACCGTCATAAAATATGTGTTTGACATGACAACGTTTATAACCACTACCAAGAAAAAACACTAATTTTTTAAGATAAAAGTGGAGGGAGACCCTACATAAAGCGCAGCCACCGCTATAGCTGTGTTAAACAGACCCTACATAAAGCGCAGCCACCGCTATAGCTGTGTTAAACAGACCCTACATAAAGCGCAGCCAACAACAATCAACGGCGCAAGCCACCGCCATCCAATCATTTTTCTCGTAGAAATCGTACGTGCGGCACCTCACATTGTGTCTTGTATCAGTCAGTAAATACTATCCTACTTCTCTTGTTGCATGAGAACAGTGCATCACATGTCACCTCCAGAACTCCATCTCTCACTGAAGAACCACATCCTGTAGAATCTAACTTTCCCAACGATATTACATTCTTACGTAGTTTCTAATGATTCACATGCACCGCCCGCTAATAAAATATTTCGTGACAAAGCAATTCGGGTAATTCCAAATGCTATAGAAACATTCAACGAGGACACCTTCCTATGAATTTAGCATAAGATGTAAGACATCTTTTCATAAACCAAGGACATTATCTATATTTTGCAAGATATTTCTTTGATTTCAAGAAAATATCTCTTGCATCCTAATACAACATATTTTCTTACAAACATGAAATTGTTTTGTAGTTCAAGAAAAACATGTCATGCACCCTATGCTCAATTCTAAGTAGGATACCCTGACTAATCTAAATCAAATGAATGAAATATACCAATTACCAATATAATACTCAAACAACAACAACAACACTCAAGCCTTTATCCCACTATAGTGGGGTCGGCTACATGGATCCTTTGTCTCCAATGTGCCCTATCTCTAGTCATAATCTCACTAATGCCTAAGTAGTAAGTACATCATGTCTTTCATTATAGTCTCATTCCAAGTCTTTAGTGGTCTACCCCTCCCCCGTTTAACATGCCTAGTGACTAAACTCTCACAACGCCTAACAGGTGCCTCTAATGGACTAAACTCTCACAACGCCTAACAGGTGCCTCTAATGGACTAAACTCTCACAACACCTAACAGGTGCCTCTAATGGTCTCCTTTGTACGTGTCCAAACAGTCTTAGTCGAGCTTCTCGTCTTCTTTGCAATTGGTGTCACTCATGTCTTATCTCTGATACATTCATTCCTAATTTTATCCAGTCTCGTGTGTCCACACATCCACCTAAGCATTCTCATCTCCGCAACTCCCATTTTTTGCTCATGTACACAATTCACTGCCCAACACTCAGAACCATGGAGCATCGCTAGTCTAATTGCAGTACAGTAAAATTTGCCTTTAAGTATTACATCACATAAGATCCCTGACGCGCCTCTCCAATTCAACCAACCTGCTTGGATCCTATGTATTACATCTTTATCAACACCTGCATCTTTTTGAACTATCGATCCAAGATATTTAAAGCACTCACTGCGGGAAATATCTTGATCACCCAACTTAATAACGAAATCATACGTCCTTCTTGCACTGCTAAATTTAAGCTCCATATACTCTGTCTGCCCTGCTCAACCTAAAACTCTTCTTTTCTAAAGTGTCTGGCCAAGATTCAAGTTTCGCGTTAACACTCTCGCGCGTCTCATCGGCCAAAACGATATCATCCGCAAACAATAAACACCAAGGTATTGTTTGTTGGATATGTCTGGTGAGCTCATCTAAAATAAACACCAAGCTTTTAGATGATATAATCCTTTGTCGCCATTGTACCAAATATAATACTACTTGGTCTAAATTTTCGGGCTGAAAATAAATCCGATCGCTATGTCGCGATCCTTTTAGGAAAAAATAATCAAATGCTCTCAACATATATTTATACCGGGAGAAGACGAACAGGTAAATTTCAAGGAAACAAATACTTTAAATGTAACACAATTATATCAATCATATCAACTGATTTGAACTAATGATGCATTTAAGAATTTTCTCTTTACAAGATATAATTGTTCTTATATTTTGAACTTTATCCTCTGATTTTTTTTGGGTCTTATCTCTTTTTCGAATTTTATGTGTGGTCACATAAAATTAGGATTGAATATATCAGGGATAAGACAGGAGTGGCGCCAATTGTAGAGAAGTTGTGAGAATCTCGTTTAAGATGGTTCGGACATGTACATAGGAGACCATTAGAGGCACTTGTTCGGCGTTGTGAGAGTTTAGTCACTAGAATGTTAAACGGGGGAGGGGTAGACCAAAAAAGACTTGGAATGAAACTATAAGGAAAGATATGATGTACTTAGGCATTAGTGAGGCTGTGATTAAAGATAGGGCGCAATGGAGACAGAGGATCCATATAGCCGACGCCACTATGGTGGGATAAAGGCTTGAGTGTTGTTGTTGTTGTATCTCTTTTTTGAATTTTAACATAAACTTCTTCTCACAATGATCCAAACTCCTTGCAGAGTATGAATTCAGTGGAATCAACCTAAAAATGCACTGATTCCCCAAAAACCCAAACAGTAATCCGAAATTTACTCAAGCATCTAAATTAAATAAAAAATGAATTCAAACTGCAAAATAAAAATACAATATTTTTGCCGCAATAACGAAAAATCACACGGCAATCAAATGCACATTATGAAAGCAAGATTAGGGCAAAAAATTAGCAGACCCAACAGAAAAGGAACAAAAATGCAAGGATGGGTATACAGAAAATTTAAGAACAGTAAAAAATTTAACAATAAAATCACCTCAGGCTCTTAATCTAGACAAATATTTAATCATCATTCATCGGTGAATATACAAAGTGCAAAAAAAAACTATTCATATGAAGCTTTGAAGAAGAAGAACTACTTTATTCAGAAAACAGATGCGGATCAAATCGTAGAAATGAGAAAAAACTGCATCAAATCGGAAAAGCAGCGGATCTAGACCTTTCGGAAGACATAAAGTGGGGAAGAAGGGGGTTAGTTTAAGAACCTCTCTACAGGGGAAGATCCTCAGAGTACCCTTGCTTGGTTTTCGCTTGGAGAAGGAGGAGGATTCTTATAGGCGAGCCGAAAATATATTTTCACGAAGATGGGAAAGTGGGAGTGTAGGGCACGCAGGTGATGTCCAGAATTGGAGAACTTAGGCGGCAGCGAAAAGTCGAAATTTAGATCATAAAAAAACATAAAATACTCTGCGCGGTTAAAGCAACGTAAAATTTGGGACTATCTCGCCGTTTTGGTTAGTAGCACCGCAATTTCTTCTAACTTAATTTTAAAATTACTCTTCCAAAAACACTAATGCCACCGCACTAACTTGCACCGCACTACTTTTAAAATTGAGTTTATTGCTATGGCATCAGGCTTCTCGGATCCACCGCTCGCCGAATCCACCGATCCTCATCTCATGGAAACCAGTCACGAACTAAAGTTCATATTATGTGCGGTTCTCATCTTTCTGATTGAAGATCTTGTTGTTGGATCCAATTTTTTGAAGTTTTGGAATATTTTGAAATTGCGGTTGTTGGCACTTCAAACTTTAAGTGTATTCATTATTTTTAGTAATGTTGAGCAATCATTAGTTAGTGCTTTTTTTCTATTCAAAATTATATTTTAATTTGATGTTGATTCTGATTTGTTTTTTATTTTTATAAAAAAGAAGAAGATCACGACGATTAAATGGATAAAATTAATAATTTTTTGTTTGCAGCAATTTGCTTTTTTTGCTAAATTTTTTGAAATTTAAGTTAGAGTGCATTTTAACACTGCTGCGAATTAATAATTTTAGGTGTCTTTAATAAGATATACAAAATTGTGATGCATTTAACCAAGCCGGGTGCAACTAATTAAAAGTGTGATGTATAATTATTTATTTATATACACTCAGGCCTACTGCGCGGCTATAACGGCCTTATTGATATTTTTGAATATTTCAGGGAAAGGGACTTTTTACTTTTAATATATTGAGAGTTATTTAAGAACGATTGTTTTAAAAATTAATTGTTGACAAACTGTCAAATGCCTTACAGCAAATACTGAACTTAGAAAGTTATTCTGTAGTGAAAATGTGAAATATTTTAGAATTATAAATTATTAATTATATTACTCACGTTGTCGCTATCTGCTTTCGTATGGGATTTTTATTTATTTTTAAGATGAAAAAAAAAGAATTGTTATAGACGAATTCAAAATTCTATAGTGAAATCATTAGTCAAAATATATTATTATTTTTTAAACGATTATCAATAATTTTTGTAACAAAAATAAAGTTGGTTTATATAATTATCGAGGTAATAAGTAGAACAACAGAAAATAATTTCTATATATATATGTTAACTTTTACAAGCGTGCTAATTTGTCCTGCTTGATAGTTTGTTAGCTTTTATCTTCATTTAGCATTTGAGATTTTGACAGTTTCATGGCCTACACCTCACAAGGATAAAATTAGAGTCATGTTAAACGCAGATCGGTTTTGGCTATATGCAGGCAATATATTTTTAAAAAGGGTGATGTTAAATGCAAATCGTTTTTGACTATATGCAGGCCACAGTTTTTAAAAAAAATGTATCATTTTTCCTTTTCAACCTGCAAGGAAAAAGGTTCGAGTAGTTTAATACTTCATGTATTATGTGTTTTTTTCTTCCATGCAACCGTGTCCCCAAGAAATTTACTCGTTTGTCCGAACCCGATGTGTTTTTAAATTACAACTGGTCACACATATTGCTTGTGACTACTTATCTTTTTTTCATTTTGGTTACAAAAAATCTTTATAATGCGATAAGATAAACGTAATAGTTGTTTAAAATAATCAGTTATTTTACTTGTTTTCTCCCTATGAACCTTCAACTATGCGTTGGACACTCCTTTATAACAAATAAATATTTTTTTAGAATTAAAAATTAAAATACAACAAAAATGGCCGAGAAAGTGCATATTTATATATTTGTATCTCGGATTTTATAAGAAGTGTCTAAGTTATTGTAGCAAGTTATTGTAGCAGTGCATCTTATATTTCATAACAACAGCTGAGAAATTTTAGTGTTCCTTCAACTTAATTTCTCAGATATTAGCCGACAATAGCTCTATCATATTTTACTGACGAACCAGGGACATTCAACGTAACCTCGCACGCATGATATTTTACTTACTTATTTTATGAATGTTATATTTTGCTTGGTGATTTATTTAATAATATTGAAATTTGACTTGCATGAATTATTTTTTGGCCTGTATATATTTGCGGCCTACATAAAGCTAAAAGCGATTGCTCTAAAATTAATTATAGAATGCAAAGAATAACCTATATATGTTTTCGCGTCTCTTTCAATACTAACATCTAGAAGTTGCCTTAATCTTATCAGTTTTCGTCGAGTTGGCAGCCGTGGGTTTAGGCTGGAAAGATGCAAAATTTATATGGGAAAGAAGAAATAGATAATAATCTTGAAGCTTTGACTATAACAACTTATAAAAAAAAGGCTATATACTCGGTAAAACACAAATAGATAATAATCTTGAAGCTTTGACTATAACAAATTATAAAAAAAAGGCTAAATAGTCAGTAAAAAATAGATAATAGTTGTTGCGGTTCACTCAAGGCTCCTAAAATTGGTCGAGACTGGACCGTCTTAGCTCGGGAGCGGTGGAGCGTGCAATCAGTCACAGAAAATGAGACAGCTGCCAAGAGATCTTTTTAACCGTGAAAAACACCGAAAAAAGTGAAAAACCGCGTGGCCGGTTCGGTGCCGACCAAACTTCACTACTTAGTGTTGCTTTACAGGACTCTGGAGAGAAATCGAGGGCGGCAGGCCGCTCATCGTTACAACTTGTAAGGGAGAGAGAGATGTGATCGGAGGGTGACAGGCCACCGCTCGCGGAGCTAAATATTTATTTCAGCTCAGAGGGAGGCGATGCACACTGTGCGCTCTGGAGTCGATGGTTGTAGTTTGATGGCTTGGGTGGCGCATTCTACGCACCTTGGTGTCTACGGCTTATCTCCTGCTGTGCACGGAGGAATCTGGAGCGGTCTTGGAGAGCGGAGCGCGCAGAGGCGCACTTTCGAGCAATCTTGAGAGCGGAGACGCACGTTGGAGCGGTCTTGAGAGCGGAGTGCGCGGAGGCGCTCTTTGGAGCGGAAGAAGGCCTTCGAAGAATCTTCCAGGCGCTCGAAGATCTTCGAAATCTCTGAAGGGGTGCGAGATCTTCAAGGGGTTCCTCGATGAGCTCTCTCATGCGTAGGAGGAGAAATGGAAGGAGGAGAAGATACCCATGAAAGAGGGTAATGGGTCCTATTTATAGGTCTCAGAGTATGTTATGGTGGTTACGCGCGGTTATCTGCATACCATAACCACCTTTTTTTATTTGTAGGTCGATTTAATATATATTAATACGCATATTTTTATAATAATTTACTACGCACATGCCGATATGATTTTGGCTATGCGCACCCACCCATAATTGGTGGTTATGTCGATGGTTATGCAACATCAGACGGTGGAGACCGCGCGGTGGAGGGTCGGTCGGTGAGGGCACCGACCGGAAGCGACACCCGGCCAGCGAGGGCCGGCCAGCGAGGGCTAGCCAGCAGAGAGACCGGTCGAGGTGCCCGTCGAGGACGGCCCTGGCCGATGGTCGGCGGGAGGCCGGGCGGCCAAGGGGCATCCCGATCTGGGTAGCCGGAGGACCGGGCGGCCAAGGGGTCGCTCGATCTGGGCGGCCAAGGGGTCGCTCGATCTGGGCGGCCAAGGGGTCGCTCGATCTGGGCGGCCCAGAGACCGCCCGATCTGGGCGTCCGGAGGGCCGGGCGGCCAAGGGGCCGCCCGATCGGGGAAGTCGGAGGGCCGGGCGGCCAAGGGGCCGCTCGATATGGGCGGCCAAGAGGCGAAGGGGCCACCCGATAGGGACGGCCAGACGACCGAAGGGTCCGCCCGATCGGGGCGGCAAAGGGGCCGCCCGGCACGATCTGGGCGGCCAAGAGGCCACTCGATCCTAGCGGCCGGAGGGCCGAGGGTGTATGCGGGAGCACGCAGCCAGGGCCACATGGCGTTTAGCGTGCGGCCAGGCGGGGCCGCGCGCAGGTTAACGCGCGGTCAGGGGTGCGTTCGGCCAAGGCCGCGCACAGGCTCCCGCGGAAAGGGCCACGCGCGAACGTGCGCGTGACTAGGTGGGGCTGCGCAGTTGTGCTCCCCCGGAGCCGCGCATGGGCTTGCACGTGCAGGCGGGGCCATGCGTGGGCGTGAGCGCGACTAATGCAGGGATACCGTGATGACGTGGGCGTTACGCTAATGGAAACATATTCATCACAAAAAGTAAAACAACATAGGAGGGCTCCGACCAAGAGCGAACGAAAAGGGGTCGGTTGGCTCCCAAATCCGATTGAAAATAAATATGCGGGACTCGATACAACGTCCTTAGGACCTACCTCTCCAACAAGCACACAACTCGCCGTAAGCAGGACTCGATACAACGTCCTTAAGACCTACCTCTCCAACAAGCACACAACTCACCGCACCTACACAAGCATCTATTCCATCAATCGATTCATTTCAAAACGCAGCGACAATTTTCTTGGAGCGGTGGTGAACTTTAAAGCGGTGATAAAATGTTAGTTGAGATTAACTCCCTTGTTAGCGCTAATTGCGCCAATCTTGGAGAGCAAACCAAGGCTAGGCCGAGTTTCGCTCCCGCACCGGATCTACCTGATTCAAACAACAAGAGGTTTAATAACAACGCTTATAGTTCAGATTTTTGCAAGCGAAAGATTTAAGATCTCGGAGAAAACGATTCGACAAAACCTCCACAAAACAAGCGTAGAAGAATCACTAGAAAGGGGAGAGGTTACCCAACCAAGAACAAGCATGCACTCAAGATAAATGTGGGAGAATCTCTCTCTCCACGGTTCCACCGGCGTCGCACCGAACGGAGAAGCACCCTTTCTTCCTTGGAGTCGCACCGCGGAAGTCTCGCCGGAATCGCACCGAAGAGGATGGAGGGAGGCGGCCTTGGTATCACACCAAGAGAGGGGGGGGGGGGGGGGGGGGGGGGGGGGGGGGGGGGGGGGGGGCGGGGCGGCAAGAAGGAGGCTCCTCCTTTGGCCGAAATTCTCAAAGAGAGGGGTTTAGGGTTTTAATTTTCAACTCCTTCATTCCTTCATAAAGACTCCCTTAAATAGGAGTTTACACACAATAATAACCATCCATGATGGAGATGAAATCTCATCCATCCGCATGGTTAAATACACACCAAAATAAAATTAAAGGTTCAAAAATTAAAATTACAACATTTTAATAAATATAAAATTATCATCATGAAATAATTTTATATCTATTAATATAAAATAAAAGTGCATGCAGAAAAATTTTAATTCTTCATGGCGGTTCAGGCACGCCGCGGGCGGAGATTATAACGCGGGTTTCCAACAGCATCATCATGGCGCCTCAGATCTTTGTGGCGCAGCGCCTCGGCAGTCGGGTCATCATCATCAAGGAGTGTCGGAGGTGACGCGCCATCAATCCTCCCCCACTCAAAATCAAGCATCTCCGATGCGTGGTAGCGGCGGAGAATATCAGCATCCAGTCGTTGAAGCTCCGTCGCGAGGACCCATGAGTCGTCTGAAGGAGGGCGATCACGCCAACGGATGAGGAAGCGGTAAGTAGCACCCTCCGAGGTAGCAAGAGGCTCCGCAGCAAGTATCATGTCCGGAGTGAGAAAAGTCTTTGGAAACCTGGGGAACATGTCAGCAGTAGGAATAAAAGTATGCGACTTACCATCCAGTGAAATACCTGTGGGAACCGATAGAGAGAGGTCATCCGTACTACCACTCCCCAACCCATTAGAAGATTTGGTGGAAGGAGAAGACGTCAAGGAACTCAACTCATGTGGAGGCGATACGAACATCGTTAAATCCGAGACGTTAAAAATAGGGGAGATTCCCCATTCGGCAGGCAAATCCAAAACAAAAGCGTTGGAACCTATTTTCTTGATGATCCGAAAAGGGCCGGCGCGCTTAGGTGCTAACTTTTTAACGGTGCCAGAGGGCAAACGTTCGGGAACTAATCGTACTAAGACCAAATCGCCAACCTTGAAGTGTGACACTCTCCGATGTATATTGGCGTGTGCCTGATAAGAATCATACTGAGCAGTCAAGGTAGCTCGTATACGTGCATGAAGGTCGTGAATATGTTGGGCGAAGGATTGTGCGAATTGACTTGCCTTGTATGTTGGGGGCAAGGGAACCAAGTCAAGAGGCACAGGGGCCTTGTATCCGTGGACAATCTCATTCGGCGACAAGCCGGTGGACCGATTTTTGGAGTTGTTGTAGGCTAACTGAGCGTGGGGAAGAAGAAGATCCCATGTGCCTTTATGATCACTCACGAGACATCTAAGAAGGTTCCCTAGGCTCCGGTTGACTACCTCAGTGTGCCCATCGGTTTGAGGATGATAGGCGGAGGAAAACATTAGTTTGGTACCCATTAGGATCCAAAGTGTCTTCCAAAAGTAGCTCGTATACTTAACATCCCTATCCGAGACAATTGTCTTCGGCACTCCTCGGTGACTAACAACTTCCTTAAAATATAGCTTTGCGATATGAGATGCGTCGTCGGTTCTAGTACATGGTATAAAATAGGCCATTTTAGAGAACCTATCCACAACTACGAAGATAGAATCATGACGACGAAAAGTGGTGGGTAGGCCTAAGACAAAGTCCATGCTCGCATCCTCCCAAGGTACGGATGGGATAGGCAAAGGAGTATATAACCCGACGTTGGTTTTGGTGCCTTTGGAAACTTGGCAAGTACGACAACTACTCACTACTCGTCCTACCATTGCCTTCAACTTTGGCCAATAAAACTTTTCCTCAACCAGGGTGATAGTCTAATCTCTACCGAAATGGCCACTCAACCCGCCACTATGCAGTTCCCAGATGATATGGAGACGTAGGGATGACTGCGGAATACATAATTTCCCATGCCTAAAGAGGTAACCATCCTTGATAACGAACGCAGTAATAGTGGTGGGGGAACTATCCTGGGCAGATAGGTAAGAATCCTGAAAATCCGGGCATGTAGCGTACTCATCTTTGATTCGCTCGAACCCGACAACGTTAACCTCCATAGTGGTGACTAAAAGGGTTAGGCGACTAAGAGCGTCCGCAACCCGATTGTCCGCTCCCTTAAGATGTTTGAGATTAAACGTGTAACCCTGTAGGAAGGATACCCACTTGGCGTGACGCGGACTGATTTTATGTTGGCCATTGATAAATCGTAAGGCTTCATGATCGGAGAGGATCACGAACTCCTTAGAGAGGAGATAATGCCGCCAGTGGTGCAAGCATCTAATGACCGCATAAAATTCCCTATCATAGTTGGAATAATTCAATTTAGCGCCCGCCAGCTTTTCACTAAAGAAACTCACAGGGTGCCCTTCCTGACTCAAGACACCTCCTATTCCCACGCCCGAAGCGTCACAAGTAAGCTCAAAGACTTTCGAGAAGTCAGGTAGACGTAAGACGGGTGCCTCAGTCATAAGCTCTTTGATGCGTTGGAAAGCGAAGGTGGCGGACTTCGTCTAAGTAAACTCACCTTTTTTCATGCAGTCACTAATGGGGGCCATGATACTGCTAAAGTCTTTGATGAAACGACGATAGAAAGTTGCCAACCCATGGAAGCTCCTCACCTCGCGTATCGTGGTCGGTACGGGCCAGTCCTTAATCACCTTAACCTTGCTAGGGCCGACTCTAATGCCCTCCGTTCCAACGATGTAGCCTAAAAACTCCACCTCCGTAACATGGAAAATGCATTTCTTGAGGTTCAGAAATAATGTTTCCTTCCGTAGGGTGGAAAGAACCACTCTCATGTGGGAGATGTGCTCGGTGGTAGTAGTGTTGTAAACCAAGATGTCATCGAAGTAGACAACTACGAACTTCCCCATGAATGGCTGAAAGACATGCGTCATCATCCGGGAGAATGTGCTGGGGGCATTGGATAGCCCGAAGGGCATCACAAGCCACCCGTATAACCCATCCTTAGACTTGAACGCTGTTTTCCACTCATCTCCCTCGCGGATCCTTATCTGGTGATAGCCGCTCCGTAAATCTAACTTAGAAAATATCGTGGCGCCAGACAAGACATCTAGAAGGTCATCTAAGCGCGGTATAGGAAATCGGTACTTGATGGTGATTTTGTTGATAGCGCGGCTATCAACACACATCCGCCACGTACCATCCTTCTTGGGGGCAAGAAGGGCTGGCACCGCACAAGGACTCATGCTAGTCCTGATGAATCCTTTTTCATCAAATCCTCGATCTGAGTCTGCAGCTCTTTGTGGGCCGCGGGATGAAGCCTATAATGGGGTTGGTTCGGCAGGCACGAACCCGGAATAAGATCTATCGCATGTTGTATGTTCCTCAATGGAGGTAACACAGAAGGCAACTCGTCTGGGTACACGTCCTTATATTCGTCTAAAAGTACCCGTAACTCCTTAGGCAAATCATTCAACGCCTCCGACTCACCCTTCGCACTCATAAGAACTAATGCGTACATAACTCCCTCAAGAAAAGGATCTCTCACGAACTCTCTCCTACTAACTAGGCTCAAAGCCTTCCTCTCGGCCGGGACAGTAGTGTCCTTAGCCAAAGCTACCAGCTCCTTCGGAACGTTCGGTCTCAATGTGATGGTCTTACCGTTGAATTTGAATTCATAAGTATTGGCTCGACCGAAATGTGTGACGTCACGGTCATAAAGCCAAGGGCGGCCTAATAACACGTGGCACGCGTCCATGGGAAGGACGTCACACCAGACCTCATCCGTGTAAGATTTAAAGGTAAGGGGGACCAGGCAACGCTTGCTAACCGGGACGGTAACCTTGCTAATCCAAGCTACCTGGTAGGGTGTGGGGTGTGGTTCTGTGGTCAGATTCATACGCCTAACGACATTCTCAGAGATGACATTCACACAGCTACCGCAATCTATAATGAGCTTGCACGGCTTGTCACCGCTCTTAAAGATCAGAGAAAAGATACTCGTCCTCCTCCAGTCATCTAGTGGACGTGGAGTGGTCAGAATACAACGCATCACCATGAGGGGGGGATCGTCTTCCAAATCGCTTGGGACCCTTTCGGGGTCGCTCTCCTCAGCGGCCTCATACACATAATCAGTAGAATCGGCGGCCATGTCTAAGAGGGCAACGACCTTAGTCTTAGTTGGGCATTCAAAGGCATAGTGGCCTTGAACACCGCAAGAATAGCACATGGTATTGGCCTTGCTAACCTTCCCAATGGGAACACGCTCACTCGTGGGGTTCCTAGTGTTCCTAGCGGTGATCACGACGGACTTAGACTCGGTGGTTCTGGACTTTCCCCTGTCCGGATAGGTGGAAGAAGACGCTCCAACGGTGGTCTTATTCCTCGTGTGGGAATAACGGGAGTGAGCCTTGGCAGCTAAGTATTTTTCAATGTCTAGGGCGGCATTGAAAGTCGTGTTCAGATCTGTGTGCCCATAGCGCAAGAGCTTCCGCTGGATGTCGGGTTGAAGCCCCTTACGAAACCTGGATAATGTGACCTCTGGGGGTTCCCTAAGCTCGCAACGCACCATACGGTCTTTCAACTCTCCCATATACTCGGCCACCGATTTTGAACCTTGCCGCAGGGTGGCTAGTTCATCGAACATTTGGGTTCGGTGGTAAGCGGGAACGTATTGATCGGTGAGCAAATTTTTCATCACCGCCCATCCGATAGGTGGGACTTCCTGTCCGGCTCCCAACCTCGTTTCCTCATTCAGCCAAAAGGTTTTCGCACGATCTGTCAACTTCATGCGGGCGACTTGGACCTTTTGGAGATCCGTGAGATTGTGCCACTTGTAGTAACATTCCATATCAACTATCCAGCTAAGGAAGACCTGGGGGTCTCCCATGCCATCGTAGGTGGGGGCATCAATCTTGATGGCTTTAGTGATATCGAAACCACGCTCGGGGCGGCGCTCTCGAGGAGGAACTCGGGGATAGCCCCCATCAGAATCCGAATCAGAGACTGGTTGGTGCCGGTTGGGCCCCTCCACATCACCGGGTGGTGGTGGCGGTCCTCCTTGATTCCGTAAGATTTGTTCTAACATCGTCCTAAGGTCAGTCAGCTCGGTGCGTAGGCCTGCTATGGCCTCGGTGTTGGGATCGTCGTGCTGATTTGCGGCCATCCTAGACGTAGACGGTGTCGTGTACTCCGTGCCTAGCCTAGTTCGCATTCAGGTTCAGGAAAATTTTGGGGAGATGATTTTTCCTAGGGCTGTAGCTAGATTGAACATAGGATATTTTATAGATTCCTGATGTGCGTGGTATGGAGATCGTTTAAAATTTTTTTTTTGAAGTTTGACAAAAATTTCAGATTTCAGACCGCTATTCGCACACCACTTGGACAGAATTACGACGCTTTCAATTTTTAGGCCGACCTAACGAGGATGAATTGAAAAAGTTTCAGTTTTAATATTGCTGGAAATACGTGCAGGAAGCTACAGAAAAAATTTCAGAATTTTCTGACAAGTTTTAAATTTCTGAGATTTTGCTAAACGCAGACCAATCCGAAAATTTTCAGATTTTCCTATTGATTAGAACGACCAACAAGGATCGCAGCGAGGATGTTTGCAACGTGGGAGTTGAAACAACCTCGCTTTGATACCAAATTGATGTATGGATACCGTGATGACGTGGACGTTACGCTAGCGGAAACATATTCATCACAAAAAGTAAAACAACATAGGAGGGCTCCGACCAAGAGCGAACGAAAAGGGGTCGGTTGGCTCCCAAATCCGATTGAAAATAAATATGCGGGACTCGATACAACGTCCTTAGAACCTACCTCTCCAACAAGCACACAACTCGCCGTAAGCCGGACTCGATACAACGTCCTTAAGACCTACCTCTCCAACAAGCACACAACTCACCGCACCTACACAAGCATCTATTCCATCAATCGATTCATTTCAAAATGCAGCGGCAATTTTCTTGGAGCGGTGGTGAACTTTCAAGCGGTGATAAAATGTTAGTTGAGATTAACTCCCTTGTTAGCGCTAAGTGCGCCAATCTTGGAGAGCAAACTAAGGCTAGGCCGAGTTTCGCTCCCGCACCGGATCTACCCGATTCAAACAACAAGAGGTTTAATAACAACGCTTATAGTTCAGATTTTTGCAAGCGAAAGATTTAAGATCTCGGAGAAAACGATTCGACAAAACCTCCACAAAACAAGCGTAGAAGAATCACTAGAAAGGGGAGAGGTTACCCAACCAAGAACAAGCATGCACTCAAGATAAATGTTGGAGAATCTCTCTCTCCACGGTTCCACCGGCGTCGCACCGAACGGAGAAGCACCCTTTCTTCCTTGGAGTCGCACCGCGGAAGTCTCGCCGGAATCGCACCGAAGAGGATGGAGGGAGGCGGCCTTGGAATCACACCAAGTGAGGCGGGGGGGGGGGGGGGGGGGGGGGGGGGGGGGGCGGCAAGAAGGAGGCTCCTCCTTTGGCCGAAATTCTCAAAGAGAGGGGTTTAGGGTTTTAATTTTCAACTCCTTCATTCCTTCATAAAGACTCCCTTAAATAGGAGTTTACACACAATAATAACCATCCATGATGGAGATGAAATCTCATCCATCCGCATGGTTAAATACACACCAAAATAAAATTAAAGTTTCAAAAATTAAAATTACAACATTTTAATAAATATAAAATTATCATCATGAAATAATTTTATATCTATTAATATAAAATAAAAGTGCATGCAGAAAAGTTTTAATTCTTCATGGCGGTTCGGGCACGCCGCGGGCGGAGATTATAACGCGGGTTTCCAACAGCATCATCATGACGCCTCAGATCTTTGTGGCGCAGCGCCTCGGCAGTCGAGTCATCATCATCAAGGAGTGTCGGAGGTGACGCGCCATCAGCGACAAGGATGGGCCTCGGGCGTGGCGCGACTAGGGATGTGTGTTCGTTCGCACGCGTCCCCAACGTGTAAGACCCCATTTTCACTACAAAATCGGGTCTTATGCCCAGAACCGCCGCTTTGTGGTGACACCAACTCTCGAGAAGGTGGCCACTACAAAATGTCGATCCTGCCGGCCATATCGATCACAGAAGAAGAAAAGTATAAACGAACAAATAGAAGTTCAAGTCCACAAGTCGCATGTTATATATATAAGTGTCCATATTGTATAACTGAAATAACAAAGGTTACAATAATAAAGGGCTCATGCCATGTACATCATGTCCTCACTACAAGGTTACACGCGGAAGCAAACTACTAATCACTCACTGATCCTAAAACTGGTGCTCCTATATCGGACTGGCCCGCCTCCATCCGCACCAGCCTCTAGTGTTGCTGCGTCTCCTAGTGCTGCTCCTTGATCCCCTGAAATGATATGGTCCACCGACCGTTAGTCAAAATGACTAAGCCTTATGTTCCCCACCCCTCCCCCAATGGCTCCTAGGCACCGTGCGGGAGGATGAAGCAGAGGACAGCAAGGGGTATATATCAAGGCAGGTGACATGGCCTACCTACAGGAATAACTACTCTGCACATATGTGTATATATATAAATGAAGCAGTAATAGAGCATGGTAAAGAGCAAGTAAAGAATAGTAAGTAAAGATAAGTACATAATAGAACATTAACCATTGATTTATAGGAATGCACATACAAACCTATAGACCAAGGGGTCATTTAGCAAGACATATCGTATAAAAAGTCTCATAACCAATTTATACGATAGGGGTGGGGGTTGAAATGCAAAGCTTATGCCATGCCATGTAGGGTTATGTAATTTATGCTATGTTCACACAAGTGCAACTCACACACTTTGACTCTATGCGCACAGACCTTTAGTTCCCCCTTTTTGGAGCTAGCAAGACTCCCAGGATACCCCCGTAGTGGCAAACGAAGCGGTGGGTTGAGCCTCGCCCACCTCTAGGTTGGTATTCACACTATCTAACCTAGACCTATCGTACGCCTCAACGCAAAACCGCAGAGCGCCTGCGTACTCTTACTGGCTGGACCACCAAACTTTTTATGGCTAAGTGCAAATCCACACTTGCCGAGTCAGCGTATCGACGTCGGTGTGAACGACCGTCAATAATGAAGACCCACCAACTTTATGCACATGCAATCATGATTACCATCTATCTCTGAGCCATAAGCTCCCCGGGCTAACCCGCCCGTCACCATAACCTTCCGAGCCACCGACTCGCCGGACCAACCCGTCTGCACCTACAACCACCGAGCCTACCGCTCGTAAGACCAAACCAACTAACCTCCTGTAACCACGGGGTGTGGGTGTGTGTATTATTAAGACAATCTTGCACAACAGTTTATTCCTGCAGTTTAGGGTTAATCTTGGACTTCCCGAGGTCTACCCTGTAAGGGGCTCGCAGCGGTACTAGGAGGTACGATGAGATGATAGCCCAAACCTCCCTTTCTCAAGACACTTAATGTTATTGTAACTACCTATAAGAATACCCTTCTTATCATTACACTTGGATTAACCCTAAGTATTTTTATGACTCTCCAAGGGAAAGGCGGTCTTTCGTCAATCCCGAGCACAACCTTGCCCCTTAACTACCGAGCATACTCAACATATAGACTCTTATTGGTGACCTCAAATCTCTTCAACTAGTCCAGGTACACTAACTACCTCCCATTCCCACCTAGTGGGCTACTAATTATGTTAACTCTATAGTTTCTACTATACGCAGACCAAATGATCTATATGAGTTGTATGAGAGGAGGTACTCCATATAATCATCCAAATGACTCAAGATTGTTATTGGGAGTCTATCATGATGTTGTAATACTAAATCCAGAAGATCATAATTTTCCTTATTTATTTGGCATTTATTATAATTTCTCCAACATTGGCCAAGTATGAAATTGGACATGAAATGTAAGTTCTTCTTATGATATGGCCCCCACAAAATTATGAAAAATGATATCAAAATGACATAGTATTGAATAATTATTCAAAATTGGAGATTAAAGTAGGAACCACCACAAATACTTGTCCAAAAATTATGGTAAAATTACCAGACATCTCTAATGATCATAAAATTTTACTGACTGAGTTTCATAATTTGTCAAAACAATTTAGTCACATAAATAAATATTTCAAGAAAATCCAAACTAGGGCACATTATGAAGTAACCTACTGATAACTACTTCCAAAAATCATACAAAAATTCGCAGATCATTCCAATGACCTAAAATGTCCTATTACCAAGTTTCACAATTTTCCAGAGAATATTTGGCCCTTATTTATTTATCATAATCTTAAAGCAAAATAGTTGACTTGTGAATGAAGTGCTAAATCAACCAATTCAAAAATTACTCAAAATTTACCAGAGATTTATATCATGATTATATGAGCATTACCAATCTTTCATCAATATTCAAGGTAAGATGAACATGTAGATTCCCCTTATAAGAAAGTGCCCTAAAAGGTTATAACCTAATTCAGAGGGGAGAAGTGTTCCTAAAATTCTTATAAAATTACCTAGGGCTTATTTACCTCATATGAACTTATCTACCAAGTTCCATGATCATTCAAGGACATATGACCCTATGTCCTTCACAAGGCTCAAAGTGCAACCCTAGGGTTAGAGCTAGGGATCTAGGACACTTCCACCCCAAACCACTCATGGGGGTGTTTTATGCGATCCTAAATCAATGGCCAAAGTTTCATCACTTTTGGATGAGGGTTGACCCCTTAAATCCACCAAGAGCACTTTTGACCTAGATAGGCATAGTTTGACCAAACTTGGGTTAATTAATTACCCAACCAAATTAGTCGCAATTGGGATGAAATTTTTACCAGAGTCATGTTATGACCCTAAGGGCCACCCGCCAAAATTTAGAGGGGTTTGGATGTCATTAGGCCTTACAATTAATTTATGTATGAATTATTAAATTGTTACAAAAACCTTAGAAAAGGTTTATACAAAAATTCCCATTTTTGGATGTGATTAGGGGGTGGGTAAAATTAGACTATGGTCAAAATTTCAGGCCATTTGGATGGCTGGTTTAGTGTGGGCACTCAGATTAAGGTCTGTTCAAAACTTTGGACATGTTGCGCCATTTTGAGTGTTGTGGTTAGACCTCTGACCCAAATTGGATGAAACCAATTTTATATTAAAGTAGACTTTAGGGGCTACAAGTTTAATGTTGACTACTTTTCCTATAGAGGTCTCTAAGTTTTTTCTATATTTATTTCTAACAACAGCCAGTATAGGGACATAAGATATAAATATCTATTATATTAACACAAGATCTGTGCACAAGCAAAGAAGGCATCCCTTCATCTTCCTCCTCCAGTCGACGATGTAGATTGCCCCTACCTGTAGCCTTTCTACCTTGGTTTTCCTGGCCACCCACGCCCCTCCCCGGCCGGCCAATGCCACCACCACCTTCCTTGAGGTGGTGGCCGGTGATGGGAGGTCTTGGCCGGTCGGTGGTGGCCGGAACCGGTGGTTTTGGCAAGAAGAAAAACCTCCAAGATTTTGGTTGATTGGGGACCAATTGGCCCCAATCCTTGCCGATTTTAGATGTAGATCTATCCACTGGAGAAGAGGAGAAGAACCAGACTTGTGTGTAGCCTTGCCAAATCCATTCCTTGCCATGGCCGATCCTAAGCTTTAAAGTCATTGCAACCTCCACACCAAGTTGCTTGAAATCTTCATGTGAGTGGGGGAAACTCATCCTCACAGTCTTGTGAAGCTTTTTAAAGAGCCACTTGTGGAAGGGGGAGGGGTGAAACCTCCAATTTCACCATTAATGACAATTAATAATTTTTGGCAAAAACTGAAATTCCATTAAATCATCCACTTGGGTGGCCGGCCATGGCTATTAAACTCCTCAAAACTGATGAGGGGGGAGGTACAAAGCCATTGGAGATAAAGAGGGGAGGCCCTTGGCCTCCCATGACCATTAATGGCCTTCTCTCTCTTCTTTCTCTCTCTTCAAAATTGGGGAAATTGCACTTTCTATCTCTTACTCATCATTTCCAGAAATTATATGTCCTCTTGAGTAGATATCAGGCCCATGAAGATATTGGGCCACTCCAATTGGGTCTAGCCCAAGTGGATTGGGCTTGATTAGGCCAAAATATGTCATTTTGACCTAAATTTAGGGTGAAGTTGACTTTGGTACGATAGGGGTAGGGGTTGAAATGCATTGCTTATGCCATGACATGCAGGGTTATGCAATTTATGCTATGTTCACACAAGTGCAACTCACACACTTTGACTCTATGCGCACAGACCTTTAGTTCCCCCTTTTTGGAGCTAACAAAACTCCCATGATACTCCCGTAGTGGCAAACGGAAGAGGTGTGTTGGGCCTCGCCCACCTCTAGGTTGGTATCTGCACTACCTAACCTAGACTTATCGTACGCCTCAACGCAAAAACACAACAACGGAGCTCCTGCGTACTCTTACTGGCTAGTCCACCAGAGTTTTCCTTGGCAAAGTGTTAACCACACCTACCGAGCCAAAGTATCGACGTCGGTGCGACGACCGTCAATACTAAAGACCCACCACCTTTATGCACATACATTTATGATTACTATATATATATATCTTCGAGCCATAGGCTCCTCAGGTTAGTTTACCCGTTCATGAACCATTTCTGAGTCACAAGCTCACCAGACTAATTTGTCCATTTCTACAACTACCGATCCTACCGCTCGAAAGACCAAACCGACCAACCACTCGTAACAATGGAGTATGGGTGTGTGTATTATTTAGTTAATCTTGTCCAACAACTTACTCCAACAATTTAGGGTTAATCTTGGACTTCCTGAGGTCTACCCTGTGAGGGGCTCGTAGTGGTACTAGGAGCTATGATGGAATGACACATCAAAGCTCCCTTTCCAAGGCATTTATTCTTATTGATGTCTACCCTTGATCATACCCTTCTTACCATTTTCACTTGAGTTAACCCTAAGGGTCCGTTTGAATGGAATTGGCTTTCTGGAATTGGCTTTTCGACGAAAACCAATATCTATATGAATTGGCTTTGTACAGAATTCCAATTTTATTGTTCGGCTGTAAGATTGAATTCAGTCAATAGAATTGGATTGAGGCACAAAAGTTGTTCGGCTGAATGATGAAATTGGTATTGAAATTAACATTAGACAATAATTTTATAAAACTCAAAATAGGCATCAGCGCCGAACGCATTAAATTGCATAATAAGTTTTAAGAGGCGCACCTTTATGCACATACATTTATGACTATATATATATATATATATCTTCGAGCCATAGTCTCCTCAGGTTAGCTTACCCGTTCATAAACCATTTCTGAGTCACAAGCTCACCAGACTAATTTGTCTATTTCTACAACTACCGATCCTACCGCTCGAAAGTCCAAACAGACCAACCACTCGTAACAACGGGATGTGGGTGTGTGTATTATTTAGTTAATCTTGTACAACAACTTACTCCTACAATTTAGGGTTAATCTTGGACTTTCCGAGGTCTACCCTGTGAAGGGCTCGCAGTGGTACTAGGAGCTATGATGGGATGACACCCCAAAGCTCCTTTTCCAAGGCACTTATTCTTATTGATGTCTACCCTTGATCATACCTCTCTTACCATTTCACTTGCGTTAACCCTAAGAGTCCGTTCGTTTGAATGGAATTGGCTTTCTGGAATTGGCTTTTCGATGAAAACCAATATCTATGTGAATTGGCTTTGTACAGAATTCCAATTTTATTGTTCAGCTGTAAGATTGAATTCAGTCAACAGAATTGGAATTGAGGCACAAAAGTTGTTCGTCTGAATGATGAAATTGGTATTGAAATTAACATTATACAATAATTTTATAAAACTCAAAATAGGCGTCAGCGTCGAACGCATTAAATTGCATAATATGTTTTAAGAAGCGCGTTCTTCGCCCAAGCGCAATTTTTTGCCCAGGTGCGCATTTTTTACCCAGGCACGCATTTTTCTCCACGACGCGTGTTTTTCGCCAAGGTGTGTTGTTGGGGAAATGATTTCTCTTAACCCCTAGAAATGAGTTAAAGTAGAATTCTAAGAATGAAAAATAAGGCTAAGTAAATATGCGTCGAATAGTATTCGACGCAACGTCGAGATAAAGTCGACGTTTCTATCAGAATAAGTCGAAGTAGCTCCAAGCAGAAGTCGACGTATCCTATGTCGACGTAGCTCTGACTTCTAGTCGACGTATCTTGAGAAGTCGACGCACCCTAGTCGACGCACCTTCCTTATTCTCCTCTCGACGTCCAGACAGGATGTATTCGACGCTTGCGTCGAATAGTAATCGACGCACGTCGATCTTTATGACAGAATTCAAAATCGCCAGATCTCTTTCTTTATCTTATAGATCTGATTTATATGGAATCAATTTATGTCTTATAGCCGTTCTGAATCTTTCTTTTCCTCTATTAGATTCTTGGCTAAATTGATTAAATCTTTTATGGACATTATTTGAAATCAGATTGAATACTTTCCTTCTATGGATATAACTGTTATGTAAATTTCTCTTTCTTTCTAATACTCTGCCTGCTAATTGATTACTCTCCTATAGTGTTATTTTAATGAACAGAGCTATAAATAACCAAGGAGGTCGGCAGAGAAAGTGGACTAGGTGATTCACCATTTTACATTTGAAAAAGAGGAAAAGCTCCCAAGTGATAAAGAGAGAATTGAGAAATAGCCCTGCAGCAATATTCAAGCATTCTTCTTCTCGTGCTTCTGAAATCACTCTGCTGCAAATTCTGATAGCTCTCACATAAGAGGGAAAAGCTACAAATCTTCTTCTCTCTATAGAAGAAAGATTTAATTCACTACTTCTTGTGCTTCCAATCTTCTTGCTAGGAAGAAGATTCATTCTTGTTTTAAATACTTCTTTTCCTTTTTTTTCTTATTTTCATTCTCACATATTGTAAAAGAGTTTTTAGAATCACTCTTCAAAAAATTCAGTTGTACTGGTTCTAAGAGTCTCCTTGTCAAAAGACTCAGTTGGTTCTAAGAGTCTCCTTATCAAAAGACTCAGGGTGGTTCTAAGAGTCTCCTTATAAAAAGACTCAGTGCAAGATAGTGAATTCCTACCAAGGGGGTAGAAGAGTGGACTACCCAAAGTTTTGGGAACCACTATATTTTCTTGTGTTGTGCTGTGATTTCTTTTCTTGCATTTACTTTCTTTATTTGTTTAATTCTTGTTGGTGTGTGTGTGGAAGCTCTAATATGTGATCATACACATATATATATATTTACTTTGCACAAAATATTTTAAATCTCTATTCACCCCCCTCTAGAGAATTCTAGTGAGGTTAACTGTGCACATTCAATTGGTATCAGAGATTGGTTGATCTAAAAAGGTTAACTCCTTGATAAAAAAGATCCTACCTCTTATTTATAAATATATATTTTTTTAACAATTATTTTTCACATGGCACAAATCAAAGATTATGCTTCCACCAGACCACCAATGTGCAATCTTGAAAAGTTTGCAGTTTGGAAAACAAGAATTAGAATTTATATGAATTCTATTGATGATAACTTGTTTAATATTACGGTGACAGGTCCCCCAAAGCCTTATAGAAAGGATGCAAATGGCAATGTCACACAAACACTTGTTCCAAGATCTGAATGGACAGAAGATGAGAAGAAGGAAAGAACATGTGATCTAAAGGCCATGAACATACTTGTCTCAACCCTCTCAGATGACATCTTTCAAAGGGTTGTTGACTGTGAATCAGCCAAAGAAATTTGGGATGCTCTTACAAAGATGGTGGAAGGAAGTGCTGATGAAAAGAAAGATAAGAAGGCTCTATTGATCTCACAATATGAGAACTTCCAAAAGAAAAATGAAGAGAGTATCTCTGAGATGTATGACAGATTCAGTCTAATCATCAATCAATTGAAAAACTTGGATAGAGAGATCTCTCTCACTGAGATTAATGACAAATTGCTAATGAGTCTCCCTAGTTCATGGGACTCAAGAACATGGGCCATAAGAGATACAAGAGGACAAAAGGAAATCTCAACAGATGCTCTCTTAGGAAAACTCAAATCATATGAGCAACTGCTGAAAACTAGAGAAGAGAAGAAGAGAAGAGAAAACACTCCAATCCCCTCAAAAGACAGGAACATTGCATTAAAAGCAACAGAGGAAGGAGGCTCTATAACTGAAGAAGAACTATTCAGTTTCCTGGCCAGAAAATTCAAGAAATGGGTTAGGACAGATGGATCAAGAAGGAGAGAGTCAAAACCAAGGTATGACAAAACTA
The DNA here is from genome assembly GCA_033032865.1 of Dactylorhiza incarnata. NCBI lineage: Eukaryota > Viridiplantae > Streptophyta > Magnoliopsida > Asparagales > Orchidaceae > Dactylorhiza > Dactylorhiza incarnata. The sequence continues at coordinate 14,002,520 of JAWHQI010000039.1, forward strand.
CTACTAAAGAAATTATTTGTTATTCTAGCAGGAAACCTGGACATATTGCCCCAGAATGTCCAGAAAATGCTGAGACAAAGAAAGATCTCAAGAAAAAGGGGAAGAAGAAAGAAAGAGGCTTTATAGCAGAAGCCTGGAGTGATACAGACTCTGAGGACAGCTCCTCTTCCAAGAGTGACAATGAAGAACCTAAGCAAGAAGATCTATGCTTGATGGCCCTTGAAGGATCAAAAAATAATGATAGTGCTAAATCTTGGAGTGAGACAAGATTAGAAGAAAGCATATCTTCTGAATATGAAAAAGAAGATAGCCTTATTCTCATAGAGGAATCTGAGGATAAGGATGAGGTAAGCATGTTTGATGAAATAGATTTTCAAAGTGACAACTTCAGAAATGATTTTATGGGAATGTGTCTAGATCAACTAAAAGCAACACAAGAAATTAAAGATCTAAAAGAACAAATCAATGTAGCTAAAAACAAGAGAAATAGAGAAGTTAAATGCTCTAAAGATTATGAATTAAGGGCTAACATCATAGAAAAGGAGATAGAAAAGGCTAAAATAGAAAATCAGTTCCTTAAGGATAAGGTTTCCCAGGCAAAGGCCTTTGAAGAATCAATAAACATGAGAAGCCAAACTCTTAAGGAAATCACTGAAAAACAAACAATGAGACACAAAAATCTTGGGCTAGGAGCTGATCCATCAACCAGCTTGAATCCATCCAGCAAACTTGCTTGGATGAGCCCTGTAAAATTCACTAAACCTGTCAAATGAACAAACCAAGAAAAAGACCCACAAGATAAGGAAGAAAACTCCTTCAAAGAAATAAAGGAATTTGATGAGACATCATATTATTCAGCTGATGACTCACAAACTTCATCTGAAGAAACAACTAATCCAAGAAAAATAACACATAAAGGAGTAAAAACAGAAAAAGGTCAAATGAAAATTGAAGATACAATTGCGTCGACTTCATATCGACGCATAAATGATAGTGTGTCGACTTATACTCAACGCAACCTCTCAGATGCCTCGACCTCTTCTAGACGCTTGAACAAAAGCACGTCGACTTCCAATCGACGCAACTTTCTCTATGCGTTGAAATCAGATCGACGCCATCTGGAGAATGCGCCGAATACAAATCGACGCGACTATCAACATGCGTCGAATAGATATCGACGCACAAAAGTTCAGAGCAACTCAAATACCTTTTCTCCAAAAGCCTTTCATCCTAACCCATATTCAGGACCCATTCATCCCAATCATGATTTCTATCCTAATCAACACCTCTATCAGGATTTCTACCCTAAACATGGTAACCAAAATTCCCATTTTAACCAAAATTTCTATCCTAACCAAAATTCCCATCATTATCAAACCTTCTATTCTAATCAACCCTTCTATTCCTCTCTAAACTCAAATTATCATAATTATAAGATAATCAAGTGCCATATATGTAACAAAGCTGGCCACCTTGCCAAACAATGCTGGTACAACCAATCAAACTATCTGTAAAAATTAGTCCAAGACTGACTTTGAACTAGGTAGAGATAAACACCTAGAATTCTTCAGGAAAATTAAAAGTCACGTCGACTTCTAATCAACGCACCGTCGATAATTCAACTCAATAAGTGAAACCGACGCATGCGTCGACTCCACTCGACGCATACATCGATAGGAAACCCTATCATCCCAAATCAGACTATATCGACGCTCACGTCGAATTCCACTCGACGTAACGTCGACTTCATGAAAATGAGCGGCAATACCAAAATATTTTGGTCACATCCACGGAAGTACCGAATAAGCCTCGACTTGAGTCCAGTTTCGACGCTTCACCTGACTTAAATAGTATCTTCAGTTAGAAGCCTTCACGACTCTGCATCTTTCATCCTTCTTGCTCCTCAGACCAGCCAATTTTTCCTCTCCCTTTCACTGAACTAAAATGGCTCCCAAAATCAACTCAGGCTTCGACAATGACCTTGAGTCTTTCCAAGCAGCCGCAGAAAACTACAAGAGCATCATTGCTCTTTTTTCTGCAGCAGGACTGGACAAGCTCATCTCCACTAGGTGCAAGCTCCTGGAATCAGAGCTCACAGAGCTAATAACTCATGTTCAGATATCTGAACAAGGAGAAATCTAGGGAACAATCTATGAGACACCAGTCTCAATCTCTGCAGAACATATTAGGACCACCTTTGATCTTCCTACAGGTATATCCTAATATTATCTTTGTTTAAATAAAATAGGGAAAGGAAATCAATTTCTAAAGAGTAACCTTATAAGTCTTTATCATTCCCCCATTAGGTGATGAATCTATAGACCTCACACCTGATGAAATCAAGCATCTGCTAACCACCATGAAGTTTTCAAGGGATAAACCAATCCATCTAAAGAAAATAGACTTTTCTGAGGAATACAGACTGCTAGCAGACATAGTAGGAAAGATACTACTATGCAAAATTTCAGCCCATGATGCAGTTCCCAAGCAGCAACTGAACATCACGGGGGCCCTTGTGCTGAAGAAGAAGGTGGACTGGGCCACATGGTTACTCAAAATAATAGGCTCCAAATACTCACACAAAGAAAATGCATATATGAGGATTATGAGTCAAGTACTCTTCCACTCCTTCCCTGACCTCTGTAGGTCAAAAGGAATCCCCATTCCTCCAGGGAAAAGAATGTCAATAGCCCTATTCTCCAAGTGGACCAGGCAAATTCCTAAGCCTGGTTCCATTCCTGAAAGGACTCCCTCTCCTCCTAACTCTCCTGCTCATCCATCTCCTCCTCCTTCTCCTCAAAGAGACAATTCTTCTCTATCACCATCATCCACTCAAATAGTCTCTACCACCCTCACAACTCCTTCTCTACCTACCTCTTCTCAAACACCTGCTCCTCAAACAGCAGTTTCTCCACCTCCTTTATCACCCATACCTCATGTATCAACTAACTTCTCTCCAGCCTCATCACCACCTTGACCACTCTCTCCTCATCCCCAACCACAACATGAACCATCTGCATCCACTAAATCTCTCCTCACTCAGTGCATTGCATCAACAACTCAAACATTCCAAGCAATGCTGGATGAGCACTGCTCCCAGATTCATTCCTCAATCCTACACATGCACACCCAAATAGATGGGGTCAGTGCCTCTGTGCAAAGTCTGAAGAACTCTCTCTCTTCCTCAAGAGTTACCAAGTCTTTCTTAACCTCCTTGGCCAAGAAGGTCAAGAAGGGGGAGAAGCTTGATGAAGAGCAGCCCTCCAATCTTAAATCTCCCTCACACAAATCCCCTCCTTCAAAATCTGATAGCCTTGCACTGCTCAAGACAATTGGGAATGAGATAGTACCTGAGCTACACAATGATGAACAAACAATAGAGGTACTCAACATAGCAAGAGATGCTGCAAATCAAGTGGCACTACTACAAGGGGAGGGAAGCAGAGCAGAAAATAAGGCTGAAAATGAAGAAGGTGAGAAAGAGCTGAATACTGAAAAGGAAATGAAGTTGATGCTGGGAAAGATAAAGAGCCAGATGCTGTGATGGCTGAAGAAGGGGCTCAGGAGTCAGGGGCAGGGGGAGCTGAGACTCAGGGGGAGCAAATGGCTGAGACCCAGGGGGAGCTGAGGGAGTCACCTGCTACTGGGAAAGAGCAATCCACAATAGTATTCAAGAGAAAAAGAAAGACTCCTCCTACCCCTCCTGAATAATACTTGAAAACGATGCTTCATATACTTTATGATTGGTCTGAACATGAAGTTTGCTTCTGACTGTGTGAAATCTTCATTATCTGTACAAATGCTTGTCATAAGCTTTCTTATTCCAATTTTTCTTCTGATTTTATTTCTTATGTTTACAAATGTTGTGAAGTATTAATTATATGTTTTGTTAAATACAATTTCTCTCTAAATAGGGTTAAGATAAATAGGAGGAGATTGTTGGGGAAATGATTTCTCTTAACCCCTAGAAATGAGTTAAAGAAGAATTATAAGAATGAAAAATAAGGCTAAGTAAATATGTGTCGAATAGTATTCGACGCAACGTCGAGATAAAGTCGACATTTCTATCAGAATAAGTCAAAGTAGCTCCAAGCAGAAGTCGACGTATCCTATGTCGACGTAGCTCTGACTTCTAGTCGACGTATCTTGAGAAGTCGACGCACCCTAGTCGACGCACCTTCCTTATTCTCCTTTCGACGTCCAGACAGGATGTATTCGACGCTTGCGTCGAATAGTAATCGACGCACGTCGATCTTTATGACAAAATTCAAAATCGCCAGATCTCTTTCCTTATCTTATAGATCTGATTTATATGGAATCAATTCATGTCTTATAGCCGTTCTGAATCTTTCTTTTCCTCTATTAGATTCTTGGCTAAATTGATTAAATCTTTTATGGACATTATTTGAAATCAGATTGAATACTTTCCTTCTATGGATATAACTGTTATGTAAATTTCTCTTTCTTTCTAATACTTTGCCTGCTAATTGATTACTCTCCTATAATGTTATTTTAATGAACAGAGCTATAAATAACCAAGGAGGTCGGCAGAGAAAGTGGACTAGGTGATTCACCATTTTACATTTGAAAAAGAGGAAAAGCTCCCAAGTGATAAAGAGAGAATTGAGAAATAGCCCTGCAGCAATATTCAAGCATTCTTCTTCTCGTGCTTCTGAAATCACTCTGCTGTAAATTCTGATAGCTCTCACATAAGAGGGAAAAGCTACAAATCTTCTTCTCTCTATAGAAGAAAGATTTAATTCACTACTTCTTGTGCTTCCAATCTTCTTGCTAGGAAGAAGATTCATTCTTGTTTTAAATACTTCTTTTCCTTTTTTTTCTTATTTTCATTCTCACATATTGTAAAAGAGTTTTTAGAATCACTTTTCAAAAAATTCAGTTGTACTGGTTCTAAGAGTCTCCTTGTCAAAAGACTCAGTTGGTTCTAAGAGTTTCCTTATCAAAAGACTCAGGGTGGTTCTAAGAGTCTCCTTATCAAAAGACTCAGTGCAAGATAGTGAATTCCTACCAAGGGGGTAGAAGAGTGGACTACCCAAAGTTTGGGGAACCACTATATTTTCTTGTGTTGTGCTGTGATTTCTTTTCTTGCATTTACTTTCTTTATTTGTTTAATTCTTGTTGGTGTGTGTGTGGAAGCTCTAATCTGTGATCATACACATATATATATATTTACTTTGCACAAAATATTTTAATACTCTATTCACCCCCCTCTAGAGAATTCTAGTGAGGTTAACTGTGCACTTTCAATTGGTATCAGAGATAGGTTGATCTAAAAAGGTTAACTCCTTGATCAAAAAGATCCTACCTCTTATTTATAAATATATATATTTTTTAACAATTATTTTTCTCATGGCACAAATCAAAGATTATGCTTCCACCAGACCACCAATGTGCAATCTTGAAAAGTTTGCAGTTTGGAAAACAAGAATTAGAATTTATATGAATTCTATTGATGAAAACTTGTTTAATATTAATGTGACAGGTCCCCCAAAGCCTTATAGAAAGGATGCAAATGGCAATGTCACACAAACACTTGTTCCAAGATCTGAATGGACAAAAGATGAGAAGAAGGAAAGAACATGTGATCTAAAGGCCATGAACATACTTGTCTCAACCCTCTCAGATGACATCTTTCAAAGGGTTGTTGACTGTGAATCAGCCAAAGAAATTTGGGATGCTCTTACAAAGATGGTGGAAGGAAGTGCTGATGAAAAGAAAGATAAGAAGGCTCTATTGATCTCACAATATGAGAACTTCCAAAAGAAAAATGAAGAGAGTATCTCTGAGATGTATGACAGATTCAGTCTAATCATCAATCAATTGAAAAACTTGGATAGAGAGATCTCTCTCACTGAGATTAATGACAAATTGCTAATGAGTCTCCCTAGTTCATGAGACTCAAGAACATGGGCCATAAGAGACACAAGAGGACAAAAGGAAATCTCAACAGATGCTCTCTTAGGAAAACTCAAATCATATGAGCAACTGCTGAAAACTAGAGAAGAGAAGAAGAGAAGAGAAAACACTCCAATCCCCTTAAAAGACAGGAACATTGCATTAAAAGCAACAGAGGAAGGAGGCTCTATCACTGAAGAAGAACTATTCAGTTTCCTGGCCAGAAAATTCAAGAAATGGGTCATGACAGATGGATCAAGAAGGAGAGAGTCAAAACCAAGGTATGACAAAACTACTACTAAAGAAATTATTTGTTATTCTTGCAGGAAACCTGGACATATTGCCCCAGAATGTCCAGAAAATGCTGAGACAAAGAAAGATCTCAAGAAAAAGGGGAAGAAGAAAGAAAGAGGCTTTATAGCAGAAGCCTTAAGTGATACAGACTCTGAGGACAGCTCCTCTTCCAAGAGTGACAATGAAGAACCTAAGCAAGAAGATCTATGCTTGATGGCCCTTGAAGGATCAAAAAATAATGATAGTGCTAAATCTTGGAGTGAGACAGGATCAGAAGAAAGCATATCTTCTGAAGATGAAAAAGAAGATAGCCTTATTCTCATAGAGGAATCTGAGGATAAGGATGAGGTAAGCATGTTTGATGAAATAGATTTTCTAAGTGACAACTTCAGAAATGATTTTATGGTCGAAAAACGCGCGCCCGGGCGTAAAACGCGAGCCAGACTGGAAAACGTGCGCTCGGGCGAAAAAACGTCCGCCTATGCGAAAAATGAACGTCCGATCGAAAAACACGCGCCCAACCGAAAGACACGTTCTCGGCCAAAAAATACTCCCTGCAGGAAAACGCACGCCCGGGCGAAAAACGCGCGCGTAGGTCGAAAAACTCTGGCGAAAATACTCGATTATGCGGAAAACCCATGGGCAGAGGTAAGAATTGATGATTTGATTTTTTTTAGTTCACAGTCAAAGTCATGGGTTTTCACATGAAAGCCAATATCCACATAAATTCTGTTGCGCCGAACATTAGAATTGGATTTCTAATCGCCAATGCCAATTCCAGAAAGCCAATTTCGTTCAAACGAACGGACCTTATGTGTTTTATGACTCTCCAAGGGAAAGACGATCTTTCGTCAATCCCGGACACAAACTTGTCCTTAACTACTGGGCACACTCAAAACATAGACTCCTATTGGTGACCTCAAATTTCTTCAACCAGACCAGGTACACCAACTATCACTCATTCCTAGCAAATGTTCTACAGGTTATCTTAACTCAACAGTTTTACAATACGCGGACCAAGTGAGCTATATGGGGTGCATGAGAGGAGGTACTCCAAATAATCATCCAAATGACTCAAGATTAGTATTGGGGGTGTTATGACATTATTAAACCCTCTACAGAAATTCATAATTTTCCTACTTTATTTGATATTTATTATAATTTCTTCAAAATTAGGGAACCTATGATTTTGTACATAAAATATGGTTTTCTGATAAGTTATGACCTCACTAAAATTTGTACAACTACATAACAGTAAAATAACTGATAATGCACTATTAATCCTAAATTATAACATAGAATATTAAATAATTTGATGAAAATATATCATCTCGCCTATTAAAAAATTGATTTTAAAGATAATTCATTTTTCTCACAAAATTTATGCTAATGTTATTATTATTATTATTATTATTATTATTATTATTATTATTATTTTATGACAGGTCTGAGGATTAATTGAGTATAATATTTAATATAAAATATATTTAGTGTTTTCAATTATAAATCCTTTTATTTATATTTTGTTCACTTATGTATCTTTATTTCTATTTTGTAGGCATGATGTCGCGCCATTGCCGCCCTCGTCCAAATAATTTCATGTCGCCGCAACGTCCGCTTCGCCATGCCATCTTCGCCAATCCATGCAACATAGTCGCTCGCCTCGTCAAAGCTACACCCACTGCGACGCCATCAGTGCCATTCATTTTCAAAGATTGCAATATGGCTGAGCCATTTCCACATGCAAACTCATGCAACCACGTCACCTTACATGCAATATGTTATTATACATGCATAGGCCAACCTACTTTAATCATATGCATGCAGCCTTTCATTATCCCCACTTAAGCATTTAACCGGTTTTAATCCCATGCAACCTCTTCAAATTCCACTCAATATTCAAACCGTTTCACTCTCCAAATTAAATGCAGCCACCTTAACGTGTAGTCCTTTTCTCTCTCCTCAATTCAACCTCATGCACCCGTCCACCTCCCTCAAACAGCCGTTCAACTCCATTTGTTTAATATAGCCGCTATTTTAATTCGTCCCATATTTATGTGCCGCCACTTCATCCATTTATTAAAGGCAATTGTTAACCGCACCCCAGTTTTGGCTATCCGCAACCCATATATATGAAGTATTACGCATTTTTTTGGAAATACGCCTTGTACAAGCATTTTTAGGAAAAATGTTCTACACAAAAGTTGTAGATATCGTCGATATCTACAACTTTCATGTTGAACATTTTTCCGAAAAATGCACGCACAATATGTATTGCCGCTCGAATTGAAACATGGGCGTAACTATAACGAATTTTTGGAAATACGCATTGTGCATGTATTTTTAGGAAAAATGTTCGACACGAAAATTGTAGATCTCGACGATATCTACAACTTTCGTGTTGAACACTTTTCCTAAAAATGCTTGTACAAGGCATATTTCCAAAAAAATGCGTAATATTTCATATAAAAAGGTTGTGGATAGCCAAAATTGGGGTGCGGTTAACAATTGCCTTATTAAAACAGCACTTCTCATTAATTCTCTCCTAGTGCGCCACCTATTATTAAATCTTATGCAATAGCCTTTTCACCCGGTCCACATTTACAAATATAAAACAGTCCGTTCAACTTCTTCCACCCATGCTTATAATTTCATTCCTCCAATTAAATTTCAGTTCAACTCCTTAACTCCAAACAACATTTCCTCTTCCCCTCTTGCCGAAATTTTATAGCCACCTTCATTTACTCTTCTCCTATCAAGATTCTTCTCTTGGGATGATTCTAGATGGTTTTTTCACCTATAAAAATGGCAAGACTCCAATGTTTGAAGGGATGATATCAGAATCAAAAGATCAATTAAGAGAGTTAGAGAGAATTTCAATTTTGCACGAGTGCTACATGTTTGAGAGTTAATTTTAGAAGTTTCTTTTTATATGTATGTTTTCTTTTTCTCTAATATCGTAGTTGCTTTTAGTTTGTACCCTTCTCTTTTTCCATATTAATGAAAATGCGATCTTCTTATTCTATTGTTATTTCTTTTATTAATATGCGTAGCTAATTTTCTTTAGCGTTTGATCGTAAGGATCCATGATTTGAGATGAGATTGTGCTTCGTTTCTAAGTTTTATTTTTGCTAAATTTTTCTCTCGATCCCTCTTCGATTTATCTTGCATCGACTCCGTGTTTCCGGTATACGGTAGTAGATATATGATCTCATTATATAGTAGTTGAGAGACTCGTTAATTTGAAAGATCACTTGAAGAAGGAAGGAGATGCACACAATCCTAGAGATAGGACGACGTAAATCCTCCGGATTTGAGTTAAATCCAATAGTGCGACTCATTTCATTAATGCAACTTTATCCCTTTTGATTCGTAAAGAGATTTCGGTCAAATTGTCTAGAAGTTAGGAGATTTAATGCTCTAGCGAGATTATTTCTTATTTTCGATCCGCCACGGTCAAGATTAATTATGCAATCTTAAAACTTTATTTTTATCCGTTTTCTCTCTTTTCATGATGAATCATTGGTCGAATGCTATCCTTTTAAATCTAAATTTATCATTTTCAATTTTCATTAGTTCGTCTTTAAATTTTCAAACCACAACAATCGTACGGTAGGATAATAGTTGGAAGCGTGAGTAGTAATACTTGACAGCCCCGTATTTTAAATACGACCTTGGTACTACGATTCGATAGGTACACTTGCCTTTTCGGATTTATCGTAAATTAATCACCAATAACAGCCATATATGAATTTCACAAATTTCCAGAAAAGTTTTGACCTCCAATTAAAATATTAACTAATTAATCAAAATCAAGGATTAACAAAGAAAGTACTAGAAATTCTTATTCAAAAATTACAAGAAAATTTGTTGATGTCCAAGAAGGTCAGAAAAGTTCACTGCTGGAGTTCCATAATTTTCTAAATTCATTTAACCATATAATTCCATTATTTAAACAAACAACTCCAAGGGCACTTTGTGAAGGGAAACATAGATATACTACTCCAAAAATTATACTAAAATTAACAGATCATGTTCTTGGCCTAAACAGTCCTCTGCCCAACTTTCATGATTTTCCAGTGAGTATTAAACTCATAATTAATTTTCATACAACTAGGGCAAACATTGGGTGTTATGAATGAAGTACCATATATAACACTTCAAAATTCTGAGTAAAATTATCAGAGAATAATATCATCAATATAAACTCACTAATAAAGTTTCATAATCATCCTAGGTTATATGAATTTGAAATTCCTTTTTGTAAGGAAGTACCCTAAATAACTCTTAATTAATTCAGAGAGGACAAATGACACTAGAAATTCCAAATAAATTACTTAGGGCTTAATATCACCCTATGAACCTCTCTACCAAATTCCAAGTCAATCTAAGGAAATATGACCCTATGTCCTTCAATAGGTTCAATGTACAACCCTAAGGTTTGAACTAGGGTTTTAGAGCATATCCACCCAAAAGCACCCCAACCCACTTGTGAGGGTGTTATATGTGATAATAAATCAGTGGCCAAGGTTTCACAACATTTGGATGAGGGTTGACCCCTCAAATCCATCAAGTGCACTTTTGACTTAATAACTTTTAGTTTGACCAATCTTGGGTTATTTAATTAACCTACCAAATCAATCCCAAATGGGATGAAATATGTACCAGGGTCATATAATGACCCTAAGAACCCACCAAAATTTGGAAGGGTTTGGAGGTCTATAGACTCTAAAATTAAATTATACATGGTTTATTAAATGTTTGCAAAACTATAGAAAAAGTTCCTCCGAAAATTCTCATTTTTGGATATGTTGAGGGTGTGGGTACAATAGCCTATGATCTAAATTTCAAAGCATTTTACTGAGTGGTTTAGTGGGAGCACACAATTTTGTTTCTAGTCAACCATTGTGACACCTTACACCAAAATGAGTGCTGAGGTCAAACCAGTGGTCCAAATATCTTCAAACCAATTTTAAAATAAAGTTAACTCAACGGGATAACTTTTTCATGTCGGGCACTTTGTCATATTATGAGTGCACGATATTTAAAAAAATAAAGGAAGGCACAACAGTTTATTTGATACTTAAATATTTAAATAGAATAAACATTATAATGATTCATTTTGATCAAATGGGACGGTTGAGGGGTTTCGTCCCCATCACGGATGTGGACAGAAATAGCCCATCCTAGGCACCCTTCCAACCCATTTTCCCGGCCACCAAGCCCCCTCCCCAGCTGGCCAATGCCTCCACCACCTTCGCCGAGGTGGTGGCCGGCGATTGGGCTGGTTGGCCGGCCTGGGGTGGCCGGAATAAGCTTTTTAGGGAGGGAATAAATGGCTTGAAACCAGCCATTCATGGAGCTTGATCCGAGCCTGATTTGGCTCGGATCAAAGCCCATTTTGATGTGAATCTATGCACTAGGGGAGGACAAGGGAATCAGACCTGGATCGGGGCAGATTGCCTTGTGGATCTTTGGTTCACCATGGGAGCTCAAGGAGCTTTTGAAGCCATGCCTATCTGAGACTCCAATGCAAAATTTTCTCTAGAAGAAGGGGGGTTTCTCTTCTCTTGAACCAGGGAAGGTGATAAAGGCTTGAATTGGAGGCAAGAGGGGGTTACACTTGGTGGCCATTAATGGCCATTGATGGGGGATTTTGGCCAAGCCCTATTCTCACCAAATTTAGCTCCCCTGGGTATGGAAACATTAGGATTCTTCCTCTAACTGAAGGAGGAGATGAATGCCCATCAATTGGGGGAGGATTGAGGGGTCAATTACATTCAATCACCATGAATGTTCTTCCTCTCTCTCTCTCCAATTTGTGGGAAACCTCCACTTTCTCTCTCTCAATCATCATTTACTGAAATTCAGTGGCAAATTGTGTAATTCTCAACCCCATGGGTTAGGGGGTCACCTCAATTGGGTCTAGCCCAAGTGGATTGGGCTTGGTTAGGTCAAAATAGGTCATTTGACCTAAATTTAGGGTGGAGTTGACTTTGGTCAATTTGACCATTTGGGTTGACCCCAATGGGTATCTAGTGACCCATTGGCCTCCCCTAAGTGTTAGGGAGGTCTAGGTAGGGTTAATATGGCAAGGTGGGAGCCAATTGACCCTTAATAGACCACTTTGACCAAAACAGGGTTATAGTTGACTTAGGTCAAATTGGCCAAACTAGTGGCCCCATGATGGGGCTTTTTGGTCCATTAGGTCCCTAATATCCTTATAAGGGTAGGGGCAAGGTCAATTTGGCAAGGTGGAGGTCAATTGACCCTAATTAGGCTACTTTGACCATTTTAGGGCTAGGGTTGACTTTGGTCAACTTGGGTACTTTGGTTGACCCCAAGGGGTCCTTGGTGCTCTAAGGGACCCCTTAATGGGTTAGGGATGTCATGGTGGGATCAAAGGGTCAAGGTGAGGCCCTAAAGTCTAACCCTAGGCTTGGTAATTGGAAATTATTATTTGCAGACCAATGTGGTTTTCCTCGTTCTTGCCTAAGTTCACATGGTTTTTTGTGCTTCCTATGGTTTTATCATGACCTAGTCATGACAAAACCATCTTAGGGGTCTAGTTGTTTGAGAGATGTTACACCTGATATGACAACAAGGCGAGAAGGCAAAAGAAGCGCCACACTCGTGTTGCCTAAGGCTTGCCCCTCATCCCTAGTCCCGTCCAACAAGATCTAGGCAGCGTTCTTGACCTACCGATTAGGCGGATCGATAGCAGTGGGCTCCTTATCAGTGGTTGATGCCCTATCCCTCTAAGAAGGGGACTCGTGTCAAGTAGTGGTGTATTCGGGGTCCTTGGAAGACTTCTCCCCGACGGAGGGAGCAACAACCCTCTTTCTTTTGGGCTTTTTCCTGCCCCCCGGATCAGGAAGCCGGGGGGAGGAGTGGCATAGAATTCTCCAATCAACTCAAGGGAGGCGACCGCCTCAAAATCATCATCGGCAGGAGGCTGGTTGGCGGACACAAAATAACCCCCCTCTGAAGTCATCTTTCAACATGGATGGGTTGTAGTGCTAACCCCCTATTTATAGAGAAGGATATCGACGGGTCAGTAAGCATTCTCTCTCCTAGGTTTGAGCTTGCCTAATAGGGGTTGGACTTTTTCTTTCCGACCTCTAGAGAGCTCGCAAAGAGCGGAGACTGTATACAACGCAGATTATGCGAGTAGGCCAAGAACCCACCCTGACGGTGGGGAATAGGCTCAGACCCCCTGGTAATACTCACCTACCCCCTTGTTGGGAAAACCCCTTGTGATTTATTTAACAAATTACTTAAAGTGATTTCATCTGTTAGGTTATATTACCCACATTATATAGAAAGGGTAAAATGGTGATTAAATGTCTTAGGATGTCACACTCACCTTAGAATGTCAAGACTAGGTCAAGATAAGCACAAATTCAGTTAAGTTAAGACTTACGTCGAATAGAAGTCGACGCAACTTTGACTAGATGTCGACGCTACTCTAACTGAAAGTCGAAGCAATTCTATCTGCCTGTCAAAGTATCAAGTCAAGTCGACGCAACGTCGAAAGGAACTCGATGCAGAAGGAAGAGTTTATCGAAGCCATCTTAGATGTCAACGCAACTTCGACTTCAACTCGATGCAGAAGATAAAGTTCAAGTCCAATTATTTAACTCGACGGATACGTCGATAAGGAATCGACGCAATGTTGACATCTGAGTTCAGCCAGAGCTAAGAACGAATTCAAAGCTACTTCGATAAGAACTCAGAGGTGCGTCGATGTGACGAATGATGAAGTCGACTCAGCATCGAATACTGATGAGTCCCATTTATATACACATTTATGGACTCATCTGGGCCGATTATCTAGTCTATGCACTACACTTTAGGCATGTTTTCATTCATATTTGTTATTCCTTGCTATGTGCACTCTTAGGCCTGTTTCGGTGTGCATTTGTGCTCCTTGTTATTGGGGGTAAGCACATGGTGCTCCCCTTCCATTTCTCTATGTTTATCTGGTGCTGGAGGTGTATTCCCAGCTATTTTATCTTGTATACAGGTGGCCGGATTATCTTGTATCCAGTTTTCTCCCAGAATTCATGACTGTGTGAAACGCACGGTCGTGCGTTTTCCTTGACGCACTGGCTGTTGCGGTCGTGCGCTCTGATCTGGGCAGAAAACGATCGATCTGAATTTACTCGTGCGTTTGGACGCACGGGCGGAATCGCCCGTGCGTGAGTAAAATGCACGGCCTCCTGTTTCTTCTATTTTTAGCTATTTCTGAATTTACCCGTGCGTTTTAATGCACAGGCGTATTTGCCCGTGCGTGAGTAAATCGCATGGGCGGCGCAGCTTCGTCTTCACGCCAACTTTTATCTTTAATTAACGCACGGGCAACGCACGGTCGTGCGTTCGACCGTGCGTGACCAAAATTCTGCCTGTTTAGTATTTAAAGCAGGAATTGCTGCTGCCATCGGAAGAGAGAGGGAGAGCTCGATCCCCCTCGCGGGAAAAGCCGGGAATCCAGCCATTTTCACCCCTTCCACCATAGGAGACAAGAGGAGACCTTCTCCGGCGATCTCCTTCATCATTCCTCCATCCGGGAGCATTTGCAAGCTTTCTCCGCCACTAGCTCAAGCATTCCTCGCCGAGGAGACCATAGAAGCACTGAAGATCGTTGGAGCAGTGACAACCTACTTCGAGTTAGCACACCATCTGAGGGCCGAGCCCGGAGAGAGCCCGATAACCTCTCATTTGGCCGAGAACCCAAGACGCGGTGACATCTTCTTTGTGGTCCTCTCTAACCCTTGATGCTTGTACTTTCTTTGTGTTGTTGTATGAAAACATGTTAGGTTAATATTATGTATTTTTGCTTGTGTTCATGTGCAATGATGATGTGGTGGCAAGAATAGCCCTTTTTGTTGTTGTGATAGTCTAGGTTGTTTGTGCGTGAAGCCACTTAGCGATTGCTAGTGGTGATGTTAGCGAAGAGGTGAATACGACCCTCACAAAACCTCGCACTGTGGCCACTCCACCCGCTTACCGAAGCGCGGCATCGCGGCCGCTGCACTCACCCACACCTTGCGAAGCGGTGCTTTTCGACCCGCATTTCTCTTCATTTTGCAATAGCATAGGAACCCAAATCACAACCCCCCCCGTTGTTACTTAGTTATCCTTTTAACTAATTTCCGGTTTGAGCAAATCATACTACCCAACTTGCGGTCCTTTGAGAACGATATTCGGGGAGTTCCTCCCTATTTTATTACTTGAGCGACCGGTGCACTGCCGTCGTATCGCATTTCGTGCTTGCTAATTAGCAGTGCTGAAATGGCGCATCAAGTTTTTGGCGCCGTTGCTGGGGACTGCAAGCGTGTATGATTTGTTTTTCGTTGGAAATTCATTTTAAGTTTTTTTTTGTTTTTTTTATTATCTTCTTTTGTGTTGAAGAGGGTGTATGCATAGAAGAGATCCCGGTGAGTGCACAGCATTTGACCCTGAAATAGAGCGTACCCTCCGGGCGCATCTCCGTGCTGCTGCCACCATGGAGTTAATGGAAATCAGGCTGAACCTGGAGTGGGAAATGTACCGGTAGTGGGTCAGGTAGCTGACGAGAATGAAGTGGCTAGGCCACGACCCAGGACTATGAGAGATTACACTAAACCCACTGTTGGGAGTGGGTACCCTGGATTTGGCCCGGCTATCACCAACAACAACTTTGAGATAAAGCCGGCCATCCTGAACATGATCCGCAACCAGGCCCAATTCTCTGGGTTAGCCAGTGAAGACCCCCATCTTCACTTGGTTGAATTCACAGAAATCTGCGAGACATTTCGGTATGCAGGGCTGGCTGACGAGACGGAGAAGCTCAGGCTGTTCCCTTTCTCTCTACGTGACAAAGCAAAGGCGTGGCTCCACACGATACCACATGGCACAGCTACCACTTGGGACGCTCTGCAAGAAAAATTTCTGGCGAAGTTCCATCCTGTCGATAAAGTTGTAAACTTACGGAGGGAAATTGCAACCTTCCAACAGCTTGTTCAGGAGGCTCTCTCAGAAGCTTGGGAGAGGTTCATGAACCTTCTCAGGAAATGTCCCCAGCATGAGCTACAACCATGGACCATAGTAGAAAATTTTATTTTGCTATTGAGCCTAACTACAGGGCCATGATTGATGCTGCTGCAGGTGGAACTTTGATGAACCACACCCCCGAAGACGCATTATGGATCGTCCAAGACACTGCCATTCATAGCTCCTTTTGGACTGCTGGAAGAAACGCTCCAAGGAACGCTCGGGGACTCTTTGAGGTGAACACGTCTGGTGCACCTGCTGAAAGTACCATGCTGCTAAAGAGGCCTACCATCCCTTCGGCCTCAGTAATGATGATCTCATGTCAAGGTTGCGGAAACCCAGGGCATCATGCATATGAGTGCCCCACAGGTGAGCAACCTACCGAAGTCTCTTTTGACGAAAGTGTTAATTACATTAATGATCAAAATCATGGAGCACCGTTTAATAATACCTATAACTCGGGCGTGAGAAGTCATCCGAACTTCTTATGGAAACAAAATGTTCCAGGCCAACGATGGTAAGGGGGTTCGCATCAATTCGATGCTCAAGCCTCCGGTAGCCAACCGCGGCCGCCTCAACTGAGTTATAATCAAGGTGCTCCAACTCCTAAGAAGAGCAACCTTGAGGAAATGATGGAAAGGTTTATGCATGCCGCGAATTCGAATATGGTTAACCAAACCGCGTCCATGCGAAGCTTGGAGACGCAATTGGGCCAATTGGCTCAATTGTTAACTGAGCGTTCGCAAGGGGCCCTTCCCAAAAATACAGAAAAAAAATCCTATCAATCAAGAGAAGAGTCTTACCGACACGGAAGTGGTTAACCCAAGTGAATTAGTAATCACTTGTTCTATTAATAATTTCCAAACTGCTGCCCTATGTGACTCAGGTTCATCCCGCAATGTCCTTGCATTGCAAGACGTTGCTAAATTGCAACTCGAAATGAACACGGACGATCTGAAGTCTTTTGTGCTTGCTAATGGGACCATTATTCAGTCGGAGGGAGAAGTGAAGAATGTTGAAGTCATGGTTGAGGGCACGGTGGTGGTCTCTGACTTTCAAGTATTGGGACCCCAGGAGAATAAATCTATCCCCATCTTGGGAGTGCCGTTCTTGAAAGAGAGTGGTGCCACTTTGGATTTCTCTGCTGGGAGAGTTTTCATTCCTACTTGCCCCAAGATTGTGGCTGAAACATTGTCTCGCTCTCCCCAAAGTATTTCTGATAAATCTCTTAGTGATGCAGGAATCAGGGTTGAAATAGCATCGTCAGAAGAAGAAAAGGATGAGAAGCAATCATGCGAAAAAGAAGAAGAAGTAGATTTACGAAAGGAAGGTGACCCGGAGAGGAAGGAGAGCCTCGTTTCTGAACCTGCTAAGCAGAACTTAACTCGGGACAATGTCCCATTTTTATTTAACAAGAAATCTTGTATTAAGCTTCTTAAACAGTCAGTCTCTTGGGCTGACCCAGTTGCCACTGCGGTAACGAGAGTGATGCCACCCACCACCAAGGTGGGAAAATCTGACGACTACCAACGCTGGCGCTCTCCTACCATGGAGAAACTGAAACAAGAAATAAAATTGCGCGGTGCACGCTCCACTGCTTTCAGTGGCAAGATGGCAGAGGCTAGGGAAAAATTGGGTAACACCAATTTTGGCCCTAAAGCTCTCACCTCCAGCCTACGAGCCACTGGAGACTTTCACTACAAAAGCACGTATAGCTGATGTTCTTTTCTTATGCTGTGATCTGCGTTTGTGAAACTTTTCTCCAAATTTTCTGCTCTGTGAACAATGCATAATACATGTATTTGGTCCACCTTTAAGGACGTTAAACAAAAGGGCTTCTTGGGAGACAACCCATGGGGACCACCTGGTTCCGTTTGCCTTTTAATTCCTTTTATGTTTTGTTATTGCCTTTTTGCTAACATCATAGGTGGAAGCTCTCGCGTGGAGGATGAGGAAAGTGAAAAATTTAATGTTGGAACTACCGCACTTCTGGCATGCTCTTCTATGAGCATATGTCTACTCTACCCCTTTCCTACTTATTTTTGAATTGTTTATTCTAGTTGGTTTTGATCAAGTCTGGGGGAGAGAGTGATCGGTGCACGTGCACACACTTTGCATGACATGTTAGAATGTGCTGAGTTAGGATTTGTATTTTGTTGCACACATTGCATACACTTGCACCTAGTTCACGTGCACTTGATCACGCGTGCTTTTTGGGTATCGTTGCGAGGTTCCCCGCTCGTAAGAATTGGATTGTTAGCGTATGAGTGAGGAGTAGAGAAAAATGTTGACTCGAGTAGTGCTCTAGTCAAGTGCCCCCGTCACGCCTAGAAATTCAATTAGAGTAGAATAAAATTCAGAGTTATAATTTAATTATTTCTATTATAGTAGATGCAATCTATTTTACTTTAGTGATGAATCCGGTGAATCCAACGGTAGCATAAGGTCGAGTGTAGCTAGACTAGTAGTAGCTTATTACTAAGGTCGGAAGGAAGGACAACCTTTCTCGGTGGCTAGAACTTGCACTAGGCGACTCTTGAAACGATTGCGTTGAAAGTACCCGTTATAAAATGTGATATAGGCCATTTCTTGATCCATTTTGTGCTTTTGAAATCCTTACCTACGTAATCACCGTTGCAAGCCCACTTGAGCCTACCTTTCCTCCTTGTTTAGCTCCACTAAAATTTCACCAAAGCCATACGGCCGAACCTATTATCGCACCAACCTTTGAGCTGAAAGAAAATTTTTTTTTCGATCGCATTTGGTGTCATCTTTGTTGTGCATGGCAGATTTGAATTAGCTAAAGGAGCCGTTTTATTGATCATACAAAAGTTATTTTGTCGAAAAGAGAAAAGAAAAGAATGAATAGAAAAGAAAAAAAAAAGAAAAAAATATAGTTGTGCAAAAATAATATTCTCTCGACAAATTCAATTTATATTTGGCTTAGCACGCACCTAGTGTTCAGTTGAAGTCTGGGGGTGTTGTGTAATTCTTGAAAATATTATATTGGTGAGTGTAATTTTCTTGAGTGCTTAGGTTGTGTTGAATGCGATTCCCATCGTCCTTCTACTTACCTAGCCTAAACTCAACCTAAGCCCAATCCTAACCCATAAGTCCTATTGATTTTAGATACGAGTCGTCTCATGCAGTAGAGAGAGTGCAAACGTGCAAGCCTATGGACAATGACTTTGATGGATTTCTTAGGAGTTTGTCCCGAGCTTCGATTCGAGTAATACTCTACTCATTAGTCACGCTATTTTCCCTTTTGTGCGACTGAAAGATTCACCGGGATTCACCATCCAAGTAAAGTAAATTTCGAACTACTGTTCTAGAAATAGTTAGATATAATCTTGAGTTTAATTCTGTTCTAATGTATTTCTATGCACGTGCGCACGCGACTTCGTATAGGTCTCTACCGCTCAAACTCACGCTAACATCCAATTGTTCCGACGGAGAGCTGAGTAGTTTGCCCGAGACGTGCAAATGGTTAAGTCTGGGGGTGTGATGAGTCCCATTTATATACACATTTATGGACTCATCTGGGCTATTATCTAGTCTATGCACTACACTTTAGGCATGTTTTCATTCAATTTGTTATTCCTTGCTAGGTGCACTCTTAGGCCCGTTTCGGTGTGCATTTGCGCTCCTTGTTATTGGGGGTAAGCACATGGTGCTCCCCTTCCATTTCTCTATGTTTATCTGGTGCTGGAGGTGTATTCCCAGCTATTTTATCTTGTATGCAGGTGGCCGGATTATCTTGTATCCAATTTTCTCCCAGAATTCATGACTGTGTGAAACACACGGTCGTGTGTTTTCCTTGACGCACGGGCTGTTGCGATTGTGCGCTCTGATATGGGAAGAAAACGATCGATCTGAATTTACTCATGCGTTTTGACGCACGGGCGGAATCGCCCGTGCGTGAGTAAAACGCACGGCCTCCTGTTTCTTTTGTTTTTAGCTATTTCTGAATTTACCCGTGCGTTTGGACGCACGGGCGGATTTGCCCGCGCGTGAGTAAATCGCACAGGCGGCGCAGCTTTGTCTTCACGCCAACTTTTATCTTTAATTAATGCACGAGCAACCCACGGTCGTGCGTTCGACCGTGCGTGACCAAAATTCTGCCTGTTTAGTATTTAAAGCAGGAATTACTGCTGCCATCGGAAGAGAGAGGAAAAGCTCGATCCCCCTCGCGAGAAAAGCCGGGAATCCTGCCATTTTCACCCCTTACGCCGTAGGAGACAAGATGAGACCTTCTCCGGCGATCTCCTTCATCATTCCTCCATCCGGTAGCATTTGCAAGCTTTCTACGCCACTAGCTCAAGCATTCCTCGCCGAGGAGACCATAGAAGCGCTGAAGATCGTTGGAGCGGTGACAGCCTCCATCGAGTTAGCACACCATTTGAGGGCCGAGCCCGGAGAGAGCCCGACAACCTCTCATTCCGGCTGAGAACCCAAGACGCGGTGACATCTTCTTTGTGGTCCTCTCTAACCCTTGATGCTTGTACTTTCTTTGTGTTGTTGTATGAACACATGTTAGGTTAATATTATATATTTTTGCTTGTGTTCATGTGCAATGATGATGTGGTGGCAAGAATAGCCCTTTTTGTTGTTGTGATAGCCTATGTTGTTTGTGCGTGAAGCCACCTAGCGATTGCTAGTGGTGATGTTAGCGAAGAGGTGAATACAACCCTCATAAAACCTCGCACTGTGGCCACTCCACCCGCTTACCGAAGCGCGGCATCGCGCCCGCTGCACTCACCCACACCTTGCGAAGCGGTGCTTTTCGACCCGCATTTCTCTTCATTTTGCAATAGCATAGGAACCCAAATCACAACCCCCCCGTTGTTACTTAGTTATCCTTTTAACTAATTTTCGGTTTGAGCAAATAATACTACCCAACTTGCGGTCCTTTGAGAACGATATTCGGGGAGTTCCTCCCTATTTTATTACTTGAGAGACCGGTGCACTGCCGTCGTATCGCATTTCATGCTTGCTAATTAGCAGTGTTGAAATGGCGCATCAAATACAGACAGAAATAGAAGTTTCTCTGATGTCCTTTCTAATACCTTTTCAGAAGATCTACAAAGCTGAAGACTGTACTCCAACGGCTCATTTATTGCCAAGAATGGAATGGAGTATTCCAGTAATGCAACAAAGACATTCTTGGAAGTTTATTTAAAACAGATGGACGAATCGAGAACAAAAATAGAAGGCAACATCAATTGTCCAATTGACATTCCTTCTAAGAACAGCCGAGAAGAAGAAAGAAATTCAAATGCAAATAATAGAGAATAAGTATGCTGAGAGGAGAAGAGAAATAGAATCAACTAATTATTATTCTATCTGTCGAAATAAGACTTCTTCTTCTTCCTCTTTCAACCCTAAGACAAAAAGGAAGAACAACTCTCTCTACACAAAAAAATAATAACACAGCTTCTTCATCTTCCTCATCACATAGCAACAAGACAACAAAAGGGCAGAGAATCAGGATCAAGCTCATAACCCTTGCAATCATCACAATCATAAGTAAGAGTTCACCACATTCAGATCCTATGATAAACAGAAGCTACAACATTCAAGAAACAGCTTCTGAAGAATTCTGAAAGTAGAATTATATTCTCCTCTTTCTTTCTTCTTCTTCATTCACCTACTGTAAAAGAGTTTTAAGAATCCCTCTTTCAAAGAATTCAGTGGTTCTAAGAGTGTCCTTATCAAAAGACTCAGTGGTTCTAAGAGTTTCCTTATCAAAAGACTCAGTGGTTCTGAGAGTCTCCTTATCAAAAGACTTAGTGGTTCTGAGAGTCACCTTGTCAAAAGACTCAGGCACAGTTAGTGCAATCCTACCAGGGAGATAGAAGAGTGGACTACCCACATTTTAGGGAACCATCATAAGAATCCCGTGTCTTCTGGATTGATTTTATGTGCTGTCCCAGTTTACTGTTTTCTATATTTATATTTCCTGCATTTACTTTATTCTGTTTTGGTAGTATTGATTGCATACTACTTAGCTGTTTTATTGTGTGTATACATTTAGGGTATAAAATATTTAAAACACTATTCACCCCCTCTATAGAATACTCAGAGGCACACTGTGCACTTTCAATTGGTATCAGAGCTAGGTTGATCATTAAAAGGTTAACACTTTGATCAAAAGATCTCATCACTCTCTTTTCTTTATTTTAAATTAACTAAAACTATTTTATAAAAAAAATGAGTTCTAAGGACTATGCATCAACAAGACCACTAGTGTGTAACTTAAATAAGTTTACACTCTGGAAGTCCAGAATAAAGCTCTATATGAACTCTAATGGTGAAGACATTTTTAATGTCATTATTTCAGGTCCCCCAACACCAGTCAGAAAAGATGCAAGTGGGACAGTAACACAAGAAATTGTCCCTAGAGCAGAGTGGACTGAAGCTGAAAAGAAAGTGAAGGTATGTGATGCCAAAGCCATGAATATTCTGGTATCAACTATGTCCGATGACATATTCCAGAAGATTGCTGACTATAACTTTGCTAAAGAAATCTGAGAATCTCTTTCAAAATTAGCTAAGGGCAGCTCTGATGAAAGAAAGGATAGAAAGTACCTTCTCATATCCCAATATGAGAACTTTCAGAAAAAGGCTGAGGAAAGTGTAGCAGAGATGCATGAAAGATTCAGCTCCATCATTTATGAGCTAAAAGGACTAGACAAAGAAATTTCTCTGACAGAAATTAATGCCAAACTCCTCATGTGCTTCCCAAGCACATGAGACTAAAGAATTTGGGCTATCAGAGAGTCCAGATGTCACAGAGAAATATGCACAGATGCTCTACTAGGCAAGATCAAGTCCTATGAGCTCCTACTAAAAAGCAGGGCTAATTCAGAAGCAAAGGAGAAACTCTCAACACCCAAGGAGAGAACAATTGCTCTGAAAACTGCTGAAGAAGGGCCTTCCACCTCTGGGGAAGAGATGTTCAATCTCTTGGCCAGAAGATTCAAGAGATGGGTCAAGACAGAAGACTCCAGAAGAAAGGAGAGGAGTTCAAGCAAACCAAGGTTTGATAAAACTCCTAAACAAGAAATAACTTACTTCTCTTGCAGAAAACCTGAGCACATTGCACCAGAATGTCCTGAAGAGAAAAGGGACTAGAGCAACAAGAAGAAGGAGCACAAGAAGAAATCTTTCAGGAGGAAAGATGAGAAGAATGGTAAAGGATTCATTGCTGGAACCTGGAGTGACTCAAATTCTGAGTCAAGTTCCTCCTCATCTGATAGTGATGAAGATAGTGCAGCTGAAGAAGCCTGTTTAATGGCTCTGTTATATTCTATTTGTTGAGACTGGTTACGATGCCTGGTTGGCGTGGTCAGAGACTGGTGGGTTGTGGTCAGTGGCTCTCTCATCCGGGCATTCCGGCTCGAGCGCGAGGGTGGTAGTCTCGGGGGGCGGGCGAGACGCGCGGTGTAGGAGGAGGATATCGCGGTGTCAGGGAAGGATCACATGATGTCGTGGAAAGCCCCGTGGTCCCGAAGGTGGAGGCTGCGGGAAGGAAGCAGGATAGATAAGTTGGCGAAAGATAAAAGGTATGCAAGAAGATAACATATTTTACCTAGCACAGGCGCGATTCTGCCAGGAGCAACTAGAAGGAAGGGCTCCTGGGCCGATGGAACGTCTTTGAGGGTAGGTGGGGTGGGGGAACAACATTCGCCTGGTTGGTCCCGGGACCGCCCTCCGTCTCCTGCAGGTTCTGCGAGTGATTGAAATTGTTAAGATATCACGCCACCGGGGTTAGCTCTAAAGCGAGATAGAATATAATACCTCGGCGGTGTTGTCGGGAGGGATGTTGGAGAGGGGATGAGTCTCTGGCTCAGACTCCCTCACCGACAGGTTTCGTCAAACCACTCTAGCTCTCTTCAGCTGGTAAGGCTTAGAAGGATCTCTTTTTGACGAGAGTCAGGGGACATACCGAGTGGACGTGGAGGTATTCTCCACCTGAGCAGCAGCAAGGCGCTCCATCAGTTCTTGCGAGAGCGGTCTCGGTGTCGGCCTTATGAACGACATTTTGAATGGTGAATGCTCAAAGGAGAAGAAGAGACAGTAACAGAAAAACAGCTGCTCTCAAGGCAGCGGCCCGAGGTATATTTATAGAAGAAGGTAGGGGCCCACCAAAAATATTCCCTCTAGGTCAGTAAGGCACTCGCTGAATATTGGGAGTTGGACTGTTCTTTCCGAGCGTAGGACTCGCTTGAAAAGAGCGGGGATTGTGTACAACCCCGTATTCGCTGAGTGGGTCCCAAAAGTCCAAAAGGCAGTCAAGAAGGGCACTCGCCCGGGACAGGAGAGGCAGGGGAGACATAGGGCGAGTGCGAGCCTCTTCCGCAAAGCACTCACTCACTTAGAAGTGTGAATGCTATGAAGGTCAGGTGAGTGGCGTCCCCACGGACCACTCGCCCAGTAGAACCTAGTGTGTGAGAGGCCTGACGAGTGGTGCCTTCATAGACCACTCGCCCAGAAGGCCTTAGTGGGGAAATGACCTAGATGCCCTTCGTGGGCTACCAATAGCCCTTCAGAACAGCGGAGTTAGGTTGTTAGCAGACCAATTATGGGTGTAATTAGTAAAACTAAAAGGCGGATTTACGCTATTTGCAGACCAGACTAGAAAACTTATAAATAGACCCTTAAGGGCACCATGGAGGAGACCCCATCTTTTAGGCTCTCTCCTCTTATGCAAGTTTTGGTTGGCTGCTAGTGCCCTCCAAGGCGGCCGACTGAGCATTAGTTTGGGAAGGGAAGCTCTCTAAGATCTTTCGGGTGTGTGGCGGGACCTCATCGCTGGATCCTTGGGTCTGTTCATAATTCTTCATCCATAGTCAAGAGTGTAAGTGAGGTATAATTAGGTGCGGGCTACATCCCCTGTGGGTCCGAACTCAAGAGACCGGTTTCCGGTTTCAACACTACTGAAGAAAGTCACACTACAACAAAGTTGCTTTACGACGACATTTTTTATGCCTTTAGTGGCGATTTTAAAGCGTCGCGGTAGTTTTTGTGACGTTTATAAAAATGTCACCAAATCGTCGCGATTGCGCATGTTACCGTAGCTCTTTGGATGCTTTCAAAAAAAAACGTCGTGATTGCCAGTTACTCTACCGCGACATGTTTCCCAAAAAATGTCATGATTGACAGTTGTTCTATCGTGACACTTTTCTAAGAAAATGTCATGATAAGTAGTTGCTCTATCGTGACACTTTTCCAAAAACGTCATAAAAATGTTCATCCTACCACAACGTTTCTTTGCCAATGTCACCAAAGCCAAAATTGTACAACATGTTTTTTCTAAAAAATGCCGCAAAGTAATATGTTTAGAAAACATGAAAACAAATTGTGATAATACTTCGCAATTAATCTAAATACTAATCAAAACTCCATTAAACATTTACTTTGTATTTTATTTCAATTTTAGACATTCAAACACAAAAATAAATAAAATGCTCAATAACAAAGAGAAGTGTGTTAAATATTCATTAATTTATTAATTAAAAAATGGTGGGAGATGGCCCAAACCCCTCAATACAGACTAATAGTACTTTTATCTCTAATTAAACTAAATACATGAAAAAAGTATCTACAAAGAAGAAAAATCTATAAATGCGCATTCTTGTACATATTTGATAGTAAACTGATGTCTTCTCCTCTCTTTTTTAGATAATATTCACTAACATGAAAATCAAGCTACTACCTGCATCCAAAAATGCAAAAAATATGTTAAAATGGATTACTTGTATAGTAGTATCTCATCACTAAGAATTTGGTAAAAGAAAAGATTCGGTATATCAAGGAGCTTCTAAGGACACTGATAGATATATGTTTTAGCATAGTAAACTAATTTTACATGCTTTCAATTTGTTTGATATATTACCTAAGAGATGTTTTGAGGCAAATTTTTAAATTTCTAATTATATATTGTTTGCACATTTGTTCAGGAATAATCTCTATTAACCCCTCTAGGATAAAAACTACACTATGACACTTATCATCCATGGAACAACCACATATATCAGAAAACATAATACTTCCTAAGGTTATGAGGACCAAAAACATACAAAAAACTAATAAATAGTTGAATCAATATAATACAGATTGAAGTGCAGTGGCTAACAATTAATTATCATGTTATTTAAAAAAAATACACAGCCTGATATTGGATCCTATAGCCCAAAGTATAAAATTCAAAAAACATTTCTGAAAGATCATATATTGATGTCTAGTGATTGATTTTTTTCTTTGGCACACACCCACTTTATAAATTCTAAATGCTTTGCACCAAATGAGAGTGTTTTGTATTCTTAGAAATTCTTGCAATTAAAAAAATTGATCTGCAGGTCCATTTCTCGATTGCTGCCTTGCTGGTCTTAATATGGATGCTCACACTTCTATTTTGTTCTGATGCATTGAAGCTTATGCTCTGTCCTAATGACATATATGAATGCATCAAGTTTATGCACTCATTAATGAAGAATTCAAGGGAAGCTATGAGAGGCTACTTTTGTGTAAGATCATTAAGTAGTCAATGTATCCGAACATGTATCAAAATAGTGGGAATGAACCATAAGAAAAAGAAATTACTAACACGAAATAAAAAAAATGACTACTTGTATTTGAATTAATGGAAAAAGAACAAACAAACAAATCATAAAATGATATAAGAAACTGCTACAAGGTAATATGAATAGTATAGCTATGGAAATCTTAAGCATAGCTGATATAAGAAAGCTTACCTGATATAGTAAGTAAATGTATACAATACCTTTTCCTCTAGGAATCAGAAGCAATGCAGGCCCTAGAATAGAAGAAAAGAACTGAGCAAAAGTTCAGATAAATGAAACAGGAAAGTTGTTGGAACTGCGGTTCAGAATCGCCCCGGCGTGCGACGCTATTCGAAGCGGAAGGGTGTGTCCCCCGTGGGCCTAACTGGCTTCCCCGTGGATCCGCCCGAGGACCAAGTTGATATAAAGAACAGTTGCGCCTTCACCATCAGTCCGGGCTTTTGGTGTAGTTGGTTGCGCTGGGTCCTCTCAATTGGTATCAAAGGGGGTCGCGGGTTCGAAACCCCGGGGTCGTTTCTGGGGGGGGGGGGGGGGGGGGGGATTGTTGGAACCGCGGTTCAGAATCGCCCCGGCATGCGGCGCTATTCGAAGCGGAAGGGTGTGTCCCCCGTGGGCCTAACTGGCTGCCCCGTGGATCCGCCCGAGGACCAAGTTGATATAAAGAACAGTTGCGCCTTCACCATCAGTCTGGGCTTTTGGTGTAGTTGGTTGCACTGGGTCCTCTCAAAAGTGTCCAAGCAAGTGGGACACCCTGCTATGTTTGCAAATAATGAACGAAAGAAAATAAAGGATTCATAAAATGGAATATAAATAATTAAATCACATGCATCGGGACTCCCTGCTACATATGAGTGTCCATGCAACTACTAATCTTATACATTTGCATGCAAATTAATTTTATTTTGACTGAATGGAACTTTTCTACAAACCATATTCTCCTCTCCATATGAGCGTGCTTTAAGTTTGATGTACTGTCCAAGCTTGAAGTCTATGTACTTTTCTTATAATTCTTGGATTTGGATATCTAAATTAAGCGTGCGTGCATATGTTTTGGGATGCATATGTTTTGGGATGAAATTGCCATGAAATGTGTGTGCGTGCGTGCATATGTTTTGGGATGAAATCACCATGAAATGTGTGTGCGTGCATATGTTTTGGGATGAAATCGCCATGAAACGGCATGGGCTTTGCCCCTAGGATACTTTAGCTTCAAATATATACTCAGCTATTACAATCTTGTTATAATATTTATACTGAAAAATAATCTATCAACTCATCCAAAACAAATATTGGAGCATAATCATGGGAGAAGCAAAGAAGGGAACGAACCGTTGCGGAGATCATCCACTTTTGCAAACTCTTCCCTTTCAAGACTGGTCTCTGTCGCCGTAATGAAGAGCAAAGAGAATCCACCATCTAAAAAAACAAAATCATAATGAATATAAGTTAGGTCTCAAAGCATATCTAAATTAGATTAGATAGGAGCATCAAAAATAGATGTACTCATAAATTAAAAAAACACATAAGGGGACGAACCTTTGCGAAGATCATCCACTTTTGCAAACCATATAAATTAGGCGCTTCAAATACCAATTGAATGCCAGAGTGAAGAAACAAAATAGAATGAATAAACACTTGAAGTACAGTAATAACTTTGAAGAAAACCATATAAATTAGGCACTCTTGTTTTGCACCGGGGTATTATAGTACCCATATAGTGGGAGAGCAGCATATGAAACAAACATGCAAATTGAGAATGAAGATGTGAACTATAGTAACTCTGATGGCGACGGCGGCCCTCAACATGAAGATGTTGGTATCGGCGCGCTTACGGATGATAGTGCCTCTCCAACCAAAGACTTACATCATGATGAAGGCCATCGCCGTTACAACCTTCGTCCGCGGCGCAAGATTAATAATTAATAATTATAATTATTTTATAGTAATTATTAATTAAATTTTTATCTAGCTTTGTCTTTATTTTTGGACATGTTTATGTCCATGTTTTATTTTTAATTTTGGACTGCGTTTAGCCATGCTCATAGTTTATTTTAATTTCGGACTGCGTTTAGCCATGTTTGTTGGCTAGCCTATAAAAGGCCTTCTTGTATTAGATTTTATTAATTTTGAATGATAAGTTAATTTCAACCCTAAACTCCTCTTGGTTTTTCCTCTCTCCTAGTCGCCCCCCTCTCTCTATTTCCTCCTAGGAATTTCGGCCCCCCTCTTGGCCGCCCCCTCTCTCTTGTCTCCTTCCTCTCGGCCACCGGCCACCACCTCTCCTTCCCCCTTGTAAGACCCTCTTTTTTTTGCTTATAAAATCGGGTCTTACCGCCCAGAACCGCCGTCTTGCGGCGAGACCATTACACCCAATGGTCGCCGCCACAATACGCCGATCCTGCCAGCTAACCATCATCATCCAGGCCAACCACAATTCATAGTAATAGAAGCAAAAAGAAGAAACTAGACCACAAATCATATTAAAATATGCAAATTACATGATTACAATGTCCACGACGAGAATTTAAGTAAAAGAGAGCTAAACGAAAAGGGGCTTAAGCCCGATACATGTTCAAATATACTGCATTAACACTCTCACTCTACATCCATGCGGAAGCTATCAAACCTAGTCTTCATGCATCTGTAGCTGCTGCTGCGACGACGTGTAGTGGTTGCTCTGCTTCATCCCATCTTCCTGTCCTGTCTCCTGAATGAGGTCCTGCTGTTCCGACACATCATCCCTAAAATGATGAGGTCCACCGACCGTCAGTCTATAAGACTCAGCATATTCCTCACCGCCTCCACCCGCGACTCCTAGGCACCGTGCGGGAGGAGGAAGCGGAGGACATCAAAGGGTAATTCAAAAGCAGGTGACAGCGGCGAGACTAGCAAGTATAAGATATTAAACAAGTAATGAAAACATCTCTACTCTAGCAGGAGTATGTATAAAGTCAATAAGTAAAGAGCGGTATAAGTAAAAGAGCAGGTATAAGAAATAAGAGCATCTACGAAAGTAACCTTAACTTATATGCACACACACAAAGCACATAAGCTAAGGGATCTGGCAAGAAGTAAACTTATCGTATAAAAGAGCCCACACTAATTTATACGATGAGGTCTCTGTTTGTGCAGAAATGCTATGCTATGATGAGAAATGCAATGATGCAATGTTAGTATTATTATTTCATACACATGCAACTCACCCACAAGACTCTGTACGTACAGACCTTTAGTTCCCACTTTTTGGAGGTAGCTAACCTCTCGGGCACCTCTCGTCGTGGTCAAACGGTGGCAGAGGAGCGGGCGTCTCCTCACCTAGGTGGGTAAGTCACACTACCAGACCTAGGCCCTAACGTACGCTGTGATACCGGTACCCAGTACTCACGAGCTCCTGCGTACTAAACTGAACTGGCCAGGCAGGGTTTAGGGATTCTGTCCCGTCGGACGCGCAGTAAGACAACCTGGTCCCCATAAAACCACTAGCACTGCCGAGTCAACGAACTGCTGTCGGTGTGACGACTAAGATAGAATCGAAGACCCACCACATCTTACACACAAGCAACATGTATTAACCATTTACTACCGAGCCTCCAGCTCACAAATCTACATCAACATTTATAAAGTAGAGCCTACCGCTCTCCAGACTATACCAGCCTTATATTTAAACTATGAGCCTACCGCTCGCTAGACTACACTAGTCTTACATTTAAACTACGAGCCTACCGCACGCTAGACTATTCTAGTCTTATATTTAAACTACGAGCCTACCGCTCGCTAGAATACAGTAGTCTTATATTTAAACTACGAGTCTACCGCTCGCTAGACTACACTAGTCTTATATTTAAACTACGAGCCTACCGCTCGCTAGACTACACTAGTCTTATCTTTAAGTTACGAGCCCACCGCTCGCAGGACTATCCCAGTCCTTCCTTATAATCCGAGCCTACCGCTCGCAGGAATATCCCAGTCCTTCCTTATAAACCCGAGCCTACCGCTTGCAGGACTATCCCAGTCCTTCCTTATAATCCGAGCCTACCGCTCGCAGGACTATCCCAGTCCTTCCTTATAAAATGTTCTGGTTAGGCCTCAAATTAAGCTTACAAGGTCGGGTATAAAACGTGACAGTTTATTACACTTAAAAATAATACAAATATATAAGATTATAATTGATCAGCATGAATCACGGCGCAAGATCGACGACATCTGGTCATCTTCCCCAGCCAGCCGACGGTCCAGATCGATCCCGCCTGGGCCTTCTTCTCCGGCCATTTCTCGGCAACCTGCAGCACCTCACGGCCGGCCACCGCCTCCACCACCTCCGTTGAGGTGGTGGCTAGCGTTTGACGGCGACACGGCCACCGGAGATGGCCTCTCCGGCGATCCGAGCAAGATGAAAAGGCTCGGATTCCTCCCTCAATCTCGCATGGGATCGTGCTCATTTGAGCCCGATATCTCTCCTAGATGGGTCTAGAATCTAGCACAGATGGAGGGGGGAAGGAACTTGCCTGACTTCGGGCTTGAGGTTGAGGGGATCCCGACCTTGCCATGGCCATTGAGCTTGCTTGAGTTCCACCTCCCGATCTCGTTTCTCCAGCGAAAAGGATGAAGTAACGCTTGGTTTCGACTGCCAGGAGTGCTTTGGAGCTGATGGGGGGGGGGGGGGGTCCATTTCGGCTAAGGATGCTCCTTTTGTTAACAGCCATTGAAGAGGGCGATTTCTCTATGCTGCCACCGCCCCAGCCAGCCAGTTGCAGGCCTCCAGCTCATCAGGGAATTTACTCCTGAGCTCGAATTGATGCCAGAGGAGGGGAGATTTGGCTGTATTGCATTGGAAAGGGGAGTTTGCCATTATGGTGGCCGGCAAGGTGAGCTCTTTCTCTCCTCCCCACCCTCTCAATGGCAGCCAGCTCAGCCCCTTGTTCTGCTGGAATTCCTTGGGAAGGCAGGGGGCAGGCCAGGGATTAGAGAGTGGTGGCCAAGTGGCCACCTCTCCATGAATTCCTCTTGAACTCAATTCCTTTGATGGTGGCCGGCCACCACCTTGGAGGACCTCCCATTGGGCTCAATTGAAGTTCAAAGCAGTTCAGCCCCCTGGTGGGCTTGATTAGGTGGGGTTGAGCCCAAAAGTTGTAAGGTTGGGTTGAATTCAATATGCTTGGGTTTTGGTGAGAGTTCACTTGATCAAACTAGCCCAAATTGGGGATTTTGGATTTTGGGCTTGGCTCAAGCTTATCACATTCAATGTGGCTGACCCACATTGTTTTCTAAGACTTTATGGACCTACTCCAAGTAGAATTGAGTTATGGTGGGGTCATATGGGGCTTGATTGCACTTATTTGCCTATAGGGGCAATTTGGGTAATTTGGTGATTTTGCCCTAATCCTCCAAGATTGAATGTGCACTTTGGCTCATATAGGTCTCATTTAATCCCCTTAGTGTTTAGGGGTGACCAATTTGATCACACTAGGTCAATTGGAGATCAATTTGGGCTTTTATCACATTTAGGTCAATTTGGGGCTTTTTAGAAATTGGCCCAATTTCCCCAAATTGATGGCCCTAGGACGGGGCTTTTGGGTCCATTAGGTCTACTAGGGAGGTTTCCATATGAAGGTGGGTCCAATTTGATCATTTGGAGTCCAATTGCCCTTATTTATTGATGTTTGACCTAAGTGGCCTAAAGTTGACTTTTGGTCAAATTGACCAATTTGAGTGGCCTCAAGGGTCCCTAGTGGTCCACTCACCTCCTTGGATGGTCATGAGGGTCAAGGTAAGGTTAGGATGGCTTTTTGGAGTCTGTTGGTCACTCCTAGGCTAGGCCATCAAGATTTGATATATGCACACCAAAATGCATTCCTTCCTACCTTAATGAGTTCATGGGGCCTCTTTGGCCCACTTTGTGCACTTGATCAATCCTATGGGATCTCCTTGGCTATGTGTGATGCTCAAGGTGCTTTAGCTTCTTTCAGTCCACTTTACACTAGGGTAGCCCATGGTAGCTTAGTGCACACCATGAGTTTTTCACTCCTTCCAACTGGTCATCCTAGTGCCCGGTGTCACTTATCCTATTTTTGTCATGACTTGTCATGACAAAAATTCTCTAGGGGCCTAGTAGTTTGGGGGATGTTACAAATCCCAATAAACGAAGAAACAATTTCGTCCCCGAAATTTAGGTTAGGTCTGCGGGAGTTAGAGTTTAGGATATGCCGGTGTTTTTTTTAGTTTTTGTGCAATATGACTCACAATTAATATTGGAAATGGTTAGGTCTAGTTCACATCGCCTCATCCTCAGTTTTCACCCAATTGTACTTTTCGTTAGATCTTACTTCGTCCGTAACCAATTTCTTCTTCCTGGGTGTCCCTAAATATTTATCAGTTTGATGAAGATATGTATAGTGGAGGGAGGACATAAGTTGAAGTAAAGTTGCATATTCACAAGGCGAGTGTAGGAATCCACTGAGTCTTATAATTCATAATATGATGTATGTACCCTTATTTGCTAGGTATTTGCAATTAGAATTTAGACTTGTCATCCAAGGTCATGATATGCTTATGGCTTGGGCAATATTAATTCTCCTAATTTTCATGACATCGTCATTCCTCTAATACTTTATGTCATCGTTTAATATGCTTCTAAGATCCGAAACGATATTTAGTAAATGTAAACACATCATGGTCATTTACTAAATTAAAAGGATACTCTAGTAAAAAAATCAAGCTTAGTTTTGGTACCTAGATTCATGTGAGTCATCAATTCCAATGCTCATAAGGTTCATATATTGTAAATCCTCCAAAATTAACTCTTGAAGTGCACCCAATCGCATTAACGTCCTGAAGCCTCATTCCTGATTTTTATCCAAAATCATGCGTTATTAACTGTCAGATCTATAGTCCTCATTTTTGTTAAACGCAAAACAAGCTTAAATTTTTGCACGAGACCTATCACCTATGAATCAACTATCGTAAATATGTCGTGAATCGATCTCTAAATCATTCCCCAAGTCCTGTATGTGATAATTTACAGATTCCAACTCTTCATAATGTCATATTTATTTTTAGCCTCATTCTTATTTCTTTCATAACTGTGGGGGTCCCCAAGTCGTACACCAAGTATCGGTTATGATGGGCCAATAGGTTTAACATAATTTTCAGAGACTAATCATGATCCAAAATAGTACTCAACATAAATTCATTGTTTTTCTCCTTAAAATAACTCCAGAAGATTAACTATGTGGCTAAGGGTGTAAAACCCTTTTCATGAAGGAAGTAGGATAACTAATCAATAATTAAGTATAATAAAATTTTCAGAAGTTTAATGGAGACCACGAGTCTGTCTACTAATTTCTATAATATTCCAGATTTTTATGCTGATCCTAGGGGAACAAGACCATGGAATTCTCAATACTGCTTACTGTAACAAGAGTTCACAAACCCCAATTTCCTACAGAACTCAATCTTCAAAGTCCTTGATTCCTTTAGAGGTGAAGATCTCTTGATAAAAATTGCATGTTTCAAATGTCAATGAATTGACCATAAAACTCTAAGTGTGTGTAACAACACGGGTGTTATCCTAAGCTACCTTGGTCTTTTCAATCCTTAGGTCTACCACAATCGTCTGCAATGTAATTATTTCCAAATCCATAAAACTTTATTTCCAAAATTCCGATTCTTGGGTAGCATGTGCATCGTACTAAATTTACAAGTACAGTGTAAAATTCAGATCATTTGGATATGTCGGATGGTGGGGGCACACATATTTGGGTCTAGGGTTCGCTTTATATACCCTGCACTAAAATAGGTGCCCGGGGAGTTGTATTGCAGAGACTTTTATGTTCCTAAAATAACCCAAGTTAATATTATAGCGGCCCAATAAACGAAGAAACAAGATTAGCCTCCCGTAAATCTTGTGCTGAGTTTCTTATATCCGAACACTTGGACATTTCACATATGTACATAATCCTTATGGGTATGCAGTCCTTGAGATTTGTGTATATGGTAAAGTTCTCTACCCTCAAAATGCCATTTACCACAACTTTCCAAGGATCGTGTCTTATTAAATGGTCTTCTCTAAGTTGGAATTCTCATTCCACATTTGACATCCTTTCTTTGTGATGATTTTCCGAGGGTGGAAGTGTGGAGTATTAGCTTCTAAGCACAAAAGTAAAGCCTCACGAGTCTCGTACTAATCCGATAGTACAATCGCAAGCACCAAATCCACTTAAGATTGTCCTATTTGCTTGTGTGAGGGGTGTTAGTATCACTTAGGAAATGACGTGGGTATATCGGGGAGTAAGCCCAGAACACTTACACACGTTTTTCAACTCCTTCTTTTATTCACTTTGGGGGTATCCTACTACTTGGTCAAAATATTTTGAGGTTGATGACAGACTAGGATACCTTATGAGATGTCTTGTTAAGTCAAACCAATACGGTGTACTAGTCAGGTTGGCCTAATCTCATCATTAAGTGGACAAAGTTATATGATTTCACATATGGGCACACCACTGCTTCCGCTGCTAGTTTGTCCTCAAACTAACTCGAGCGGGGGTGGCCCAGGGTTTGTGGACTTCTTTTACTTGGATCGAAAGTCGGCTAAGCTGATACCAGTTTGTAAGACCCTCTTTTTTTTGCTTATAAAACCGGGTATTACCGCCCAGAACCGCCGTCTTGCGGCGAGACACATTACACCCAATGGTCGCCGCCACAATACGCCGATCCTGCCGGCTAACCATCATCATCCAGGCCAACCACAATTCATAGTAATAGAAGCAAAAAGAAGAAACTAGACCACAAATCATATTAAAATATGCAAATTACATGATTACAATGTCCACGATGAGAATTTAAGTAAAAGAGAGCTAAACGAAAAGGGGCTTAAGCCCGATACATGTTCAAATATAGTGCATCAACACTCTCACTCTACATCCATGCGAAAGCTATCAAACCCAGTCTTCATGCATCTGTAGCTGCTGCTGCGACGACGTGTAGTGGTTGCTCTGCTTCATCCGGTCTTCCTGTCCTGTCTCCTGAACGAGGTCCTGCTGTTCTGACACATCATCCCTAAAATGATGAGGTCCACCGACCGTCAGTCTATAAGACTCAGCATATTCCTCACCGCCTCCACCCGTGACTCCTAGGCACCGTGCGGGAGGAGGAAGCGGAGGACATCAAAGGGTAATTCAAAAGCAGGTGACAGCGGCGAGACTAGCAAGTATAAGATATTAAACAAGTAATGAAAACATCTCTACTCTAGCAGGAGTATGTATAAAGGCAATAAGTAAAGAGCGGTATAAATAAAAGAGCAGATATAAGAAATAAGAGCATCTACGAAAGTAACCTTAACTTATATGCACACACACAAAGCACATAAGCTAAGGGATCTGGCAAGAAGTAAACTCATCGTATAAAAGAGCCCACACTAATTTATACGATGAGGTCTCTGTTTGTGCAGAAATGTTATGCTATGATGAGCAATGCAATGATGCAATGTTAGTATTATTATTTCATACACATGCAAGTCACCCACACGACTCTGTACGTACAGACCTTTAGTTCCCACTTTTTGGAGGTAGCTAACCTCTCGGGCACCTCCCATCGTGGTCAAACGGTGGCAGAGGAGCGGGCGTCTCCTCACCTAGGTGGGTAAGTCACACTACCAGACCTAGGCCCTAACGTACGCTGTGATACTGGTACCCGGTACTCACGAGCTCCTGCGTACTAAACTGAATTGGCCAGGCAGGGTTTAGGGATTCTGTCCCGTCGGATGTGCAGTAAGACAACCTGGCCCCCATAAAACCACTAGCACTGCCGAGTCAACGAACTGTTGTCGGTGTGACGACTAAGACAGAATCGAAGACCCACCACATCTTACACACAAGCAACATGTATTAACCATTTACTACCGAGCCTCCAGCTCACAAATCTACATCAACATTTATAAAGTAGAGCCTACCGCTCGCCAGACTATACCAGCCTTATATTTAAACTACGAGCCTACCGCTCGCTAGACTACACTAGTCTTACATTTAAACTACGAACCTACCGCACGCTAGACTATTCTAGTCTTATATTTAAACTACGAGCCTACCGCTCGCTAAACTATACTAGTCTTATATTTAAACTACAAGCCTACCGCTTGCTAGACTACACTAATCTTATATTTAAACTACGAGCCTACCGCTCGCTAGACTACACTAGTCTTATCTTTAAGCTACGAGCCCACCGCTCGCAGGACTATCCCAGTCCTTCCTTATAATCCGAGCCTACCGCTCGCAGGACTATCCCAGTCCTTCCTTATAAACCCGAGCCTACCGCTTGCAGGACTATCCCAGTCCTTCCTTATAATCCGAGCCTACCGCTCGCAGGACTATCCCAGTCCTTCCTTATAAAATGTTCCGGTTAGGGATGGAAGTTAACTTATCATGTTCTCCTACTTAACTAGTTTTGTCTATAATTTAGTTGATCTTAGAAGCTTTAGGGTTAGCCTTGGACTTCCGGAGGGTTACCCGGTGAGGGGCTCGCAGCGGTACTGGGAAGTGTGATGGGCTGACACCCCGAACTTCCTCTTCCCAAGGCGCTTAATCTTGTTGGTATCTACCCCTTTTTACTTGATCCCCATTTTCCTCTCCACTTTCATTAAATCTCTAAGATGAGTTAATTTGGCACTTATGAGTGGGGGAGTTCTTTTGAACTCCAACACCACCAACTGTGACCGGGTGCTGACTCTCCCGTCATCACATTCTAGCTCGAGTTCCCTTCTTCACCGAGGAACAACACACATACACTTAGCATTCTCAACCTTACTTGGACCCACCCTCCTATTCTTCGTCATCCTTAATCCAGGGTTTGCCTTAGATATTTCCCGACTTCTCCCTTGAGTTTTACCCTAAAATGGCTCACCCGGCTAAGGGTAGTTCTACTTTCATATGATCACTTAATACCGATGAGTTGTGTGTGGGGCCCTTGACAAGGTCTAACTTCCTTTTCTTATCATTGTAAATGCCTACACTTATAGCTTTGCTAAACGCACCCCAACCCTTATTTTCCCATGATGCCCTTAGAGGTGTTCTTCCAAATAATCCGAGCCTTCATAATAATCAAAGAGTCAATAGTTCTATGTGTGAAGGTCAGTGGTGGTCTAAATCATATGAATCCGTTTTACTATTCGCAGTCCAAAATGAGATTGAGTTAGATTTGGCTCCTATGGTGCAATCTTGATCATATCATATCCAAATGAATTCCAATTATTACCATGGGTTTTCAATGAGTAATGATCTAACATCCTCAAATCCTAATTTCATAAATTTTTCCAGGGAATCTTTAATCATAGTTTCTATTTAAAATAGAGGATGTGCAAATAGAGATTTATACATCAAGTGTCAACTAATGATCTCCATAAATTCTGATAAATTCACTGTAACATAATAATGGTCTGAAAAATCTCAAAACCTAAGTTTTACAATTTTTTTCAAGGAATATTTAATCATAATCTCTAATTAAAATAAATGGGGTGCAAATAAGAATTTACACATCAAGTAGTAGATTATGACCTCAATAAATTCTGGGAAAATTACCATGGCAATACTGGTCTAAAAACACCAAATCCTAAGTTTCACATTTTTAACAGGAATATTTGACCGTAATTTCTATTTAACATAAATGGGGTGCAAATAGGGATTTACACATCAAGTAGTAGATTATGACCTCAATAAATTCTGGGAAAATTACCATGGCATAATACCGATCTAAAAACACCAAATCCTAAGTTTCACATTTTTAACAGGAATATTTGACCATAATTTCTATTTAACATCAATGGGGTGCAAATAGGGATTTACACATCAAGTAGTAGATTATGAACTCAATAAATTCTGGAAATATTACCATGGCATAATACTGGTCTAAAAACACCAAATCAAAAGTTTCACATTTTTAACAGGAATATTTGACCATAATTTCTATTTAACTTAAATGGGGTGCAAATAGGGATTTACACATCAAGTAGTAGATTATGACCTCAATAAATTTTGGGAAAATTACCATGGCATAATACTGGTCTAAAAACACCAAATCCTAAGTTTCACATTTTTAAGAGGAATATTAGACCATAATTTCTATTTAACATAAATGGGGTGCAAATAGGAATTTACACATCAAGTAGTAGATTATGACCTCAATAAATTCTGGGAAAATTACCATGGCATAATACTGGTCTAAAAACACCAAATCCTAAGTTTCACATTTTTAACAGGAATATTTGACCATAATTTCTATTTAACATAAATGGGGTGCAAATAGGAATTTACACATCAAGTAGTAGATTATGACCTCAATAAATTTTGGGAAAATTACCATGGCGTAATACTGGTCTAAAAACACCAAATCTTAAGTCTCACATTTTTAACAGGAATGTTTGACCATAATTTCTATTTAACATAAATGGGTTGCAAAAAGGAATTTACACATCGAATAGTAGATTATGACCTCAATAAATTCTGGGAAAATTACCATGGCATAATACTGGTAAAAATAACACCAAATCCTAAGTTTCACATTTTTAACAGGAATATTTGACCATAATTTCTATTTAACATAAATGAGGTGCAAAAAGGGATTTACACATCAAGTAGTAGATTATGACCTCAATAAATTCTGGGAAAATTACCATGGCATAATACTGGTCTAAAAACACCAAATCCTAAGTTTCACATTTTTAACATGAATATTTGACCATAATTTCTATTTAACATCAATGGCGTGCAAATAGGGATTTACACATCAAGTAGTAGATTATGACCTCAATAAATTTTGGGAAAATTTTCATGGCATAATACTGGTCTAAAAACACTAAAGCCTAAGTTTCACATTTTTAACAGGAATATTTGACCATAATTTCTATTTAACTTAAATGGGGTGCAAATAGGGATTTACACATCAAGTAGTAGATTATGACCTCAATAAATTTTGGGAAAATTACCATGGCATAATACTGGTCTAAAAACACCAAATCCTAAGTTTCACATTTTAAACAGGAATATTTGACCATAATTTCTATTTAACATAAATGGGGTGCAAATAGGGATTTACTTAGGAACTTTAAGAAAATAATTTCCTAAGGTCATGAGACTTATGTCAAAGAGGTATATCCTCATGACATACAAAAACCCCAAGGTTTCAGAGGCATGCAAGGTGGTTTCCACCTTCAATTTCATCAAAAATTCAAAAGCCCAAATTGACTATTAGCACCCCAATTTTTTTTTTCTCTTAAGTCCCAAACTTCATTTTGATGTTCAGAGAAATATACTCATGCACATGTGATGAAATTTTTACCAGATCCCATACATGACCTAAAGAAGCCCTCACCAAAATTTGGGGTCATTAGGAGTTATATAACTCCAAATATTCCATTTATTTAATTTTGTAAGTTTAGAACAAAACTATAGAAAAATTATCTCCAAAAAATCTGATATTTAAACCTAAGCTAGGTATGAGGCACATGCATGCATGGACAAAATCTCAAGTCCATAAGACTTGGCATTTGAAAGTAGACACTCAGAACTACAATTCCTATCTCTGGGGATTTTTCGAAATATGGCCTCTAAAGGCCTCAAATTAAGCTTACAATGTCGGGTATAAAATGTGACAGTTTATTACACTTAAAAATAATACAAATATATAAGATTATAATTGATCAGCACGAATCACGGCGCAAGATCGACGGCATCTGGTCATCTTCCCCAGCCAGCCAACAGTCCAGATCGATCCCGCCTGGGCCTTCTTCTCCGGCCATTTCCCGGCAACCTGCAGCACCTCACGGCCGGCCACCGCCTCCACCACCTTCGTTGAGGTAGTGGCTAGCGTTTGACGGCAACACGGCCACCGGAGATGGCCTCTCCGGCGATCCCGAGAAAGAAGAAAAGGCTCGGATTCCTCCCTCAATCTCGCATGGGATCGTGCTCATTTGAGCCCGATATCTCTCCTAGATGGGTCTAGAATTTAGCACAGATGGAGGGGGGAAGGAACTTGCCTGACTTCGGGCATGAGGTTGAGGGGATCCCGAGCTTGCCATGGCCGTTGAGATTGCTTGAGTTCCACCTCCCGATCTCGTTTCTCTAGCGAAAAGGATGAAGTAAAGCTTGGTTTCGACTGCCAGGAGTGCTTCGGAGCTGATGGGGGGGGGGGGGGGGGGTCCATTTCGGCTATGGATGCTCCTTTTGTTAACAGCCATTGAAGAGGGCGATTTCTCTATGCTGCCACCGCCCCAGCCAGCTAGTTGCAGGCCTCCAGCTCATCAGGGAATTTACTCCTGAGCTCGAATTGATGCCAGAGGAGGGGAGATTTGGTTGTATTGCATTGGAAAGGGGAGTTTGCCATTATGGTGGCCGGCAAGGTGAGCTCTTTCTCTCCTCCCCACCCTCTCAACGGAAGCCAACTCAGCCCCTTGTTCTGCTGGAATTCCTTGGGAAGGCAGGGGTAGGCCAGGGATTAGAGAGTGGTGGCCAAGTGGCCACCTCTCCATGAATTCCTCTTGAACTCAATTCCTTTGATGGTGGCCGGCCACCACCTTGGAGGACCTCCCTTTGGGCTCAATTGGAGTTCAAGGCAGTTCAGCCCCCTGGTGGGATTAGGTGGGGTTGAGCCCAAAGGTTCTAAGGTTGGGTTGAATTCAATATGCTTGGGTTTGGGTGAGAGTTCACTTGATCAAACTAGCCTAAATTGGGGATTTTGGATTTTGGGCTTGGCTCAAGCTTATCACATTCAATGTGGCTGACCCACATTGTTTTCTAAGACTATATGGACCTACTCCAAGAAGAATTGAGTTATGGTGGGGTCATATGGGGCTTGATTGCACTTATTTGCCTATAGGGGCAATTTGGGTATTTTGGTGATTTTGCCCTAATCCTCCAAGATTGAATGTGCACTTTGGCTCATATAGGTCTCATTTAATCCCCTTAGTATTTAGGGGTGTCCAATTTGATCACACTAGGTCAATTGGAGATCAATTTGGGCTTTTAGCACATTTAGGTCAATTTGGGGCTTTTTAGAAATTGGCCCAATTTCCCCAAATTGATGGCCCTAGGACGGGGCTTTTGGGTCCATTAGGTCCACTTGGGAGGTTTCCATATGATGGTGGGTCCAATTTGATCATTTGGAGTTCAATTGCCCTTATTTATGGAGGTTTGACCTAAGTAGCCTAAAGTTGACTTTTGGTCAAATTGACCAATTTGAGTGGCCTCAAGGGTCCCTAGTGGTCCACTCACCTCATTGGATGGTCATGGGGGTCAAGGTAAGGTTAGGATGGCTTTTTGGAGTCTGTTGGTCACTCCTAGGCTAGGCCATCAAGATTTGTTATATGCACCCCAAAATGCATTCCTTCCTACCTTAATGAGTTCATGGGGCCTCTTTGGCCCACGTTGTGCACTTGATCCATCC
Organism: Dactylorhiza incarnata; assembly: GCA_033032865.1. Lineage (NCBI taxonomy): Eukaryota > Viridiplantae > Streptophyta > Magnoliopsida > Asparagales > Orchidaceae > Dactylorhiza > Dactylorhiza incarnata. The sequence continues at coordinate 14,044,780 of JAWHQI010000039.1, forward strand.
TAGGGGATCTCCATGGCTATGTGTGATGCTCAAGGTGCTTTAGCTTCTTTCAGTCCACTTTACGCTAGGGTAGCCCATGGTAGCTGAGTGCACACCATGAGTTTTTCACTCCTTCCAACTGGTCATCCTAGTGCCCGGTGTCACTTATCCTATTTTTGTCATGACTTGTCATGACAAAAATTCTCTAGGGGCCTAGTAGTTTGGGGGATGTTACACCCCTATTCTCTTCCTCCCTTAAACTTCAACCCTCTCACATAGCCGCCCTCTTCATACTTCCTCCTCTTGGAAGTTTCGGCCAAAGGTGAAGAAAGAAGAAGAACGGCCCATGGTTCCGGGAAATCAAGATCCGGCGTGAAGCAATCAAGGCGAATTAGTTTCTCTCCATTCGACGCGGTTCCGGTGGATCCGTAGAAGAACGATTCAGGCGAGTGCTTGCTTGAAGATAGTCCCATCTCAAGCGGGGTAACGAAATTTCTACTCGTGAGATTTTCTCTCTTGTTAATTTCTTGTGGTGGTAAATGTTGGCGTGATCTTCGAATCACTTGGATAATCGTGGTTTTCTTCGATTGATTTGTGCGATCTACTATTTTTTTTTTTCGAAGAGGATTGGCGAACCTCGACTTTTTGTTGGGAGAGATCTACCCTTTTTGAATCGTAATTTTTGGTAGATCTCTTTTGGTACAACTCAAGCTTGTTAGGACCAGGTGGGTCCTTTTAGTCGAGAAGAATATTGGCCTATAGCCATCTATTCAACCTCTAACGGCGTGACTACCCGTACGTTAGCATCTAATTGATAATTATTGCATTGCGTGTACGTTGCGAGTATTTTTGTGTGAATGTAAATCTTGGGAGCATTGAGAGGGAACACGTGTTTGTTCATAGCGATCGTGTCGGAGACCTTAGCCTGCATCAATTTGGTATCAAAGCGAGGTTCGTGTCAATTTCTTAATTGACGCATTACTAAAATTATCTTAGAACGCCGGCACACACAATCTTCACACGATTTCGTGTTCAAAATATCAAAAAAATTTAATTGGTGGTATGCGAATAGCGGCCTAAAATTTTCATTTTTCTGCGAAAATAAAAAAATAAAATTATGTAAATTCTCCATATTTTTCTCAGTAAGAAAATCAAAAAAATATTTTAATTACCCTAGTTATTAAGTGGGAATAAAATTATCTTTCATAAAATTTTGACCTGTTTAAAATTTCTAGTCTGCGAATAACGGCCAAAATTTTTTATTTTTCTACGAATAAAAAAAATTAAATTCTGGAAAGTCAAATTCAAATTTTTGAAATTCAAATTCAAAATTCAAAATTTTGAAATCAAATATTCAAATTTTGAATTTCAAATTCAAAATTCAAATTTGAAATTCAAATTTTTTATTTTTACATTCAAAATTCAAATTTTTGAATTTCAAATTCAATTTTTTGAAATTCAAAATCCAAAATTTTGAAATTCAAATATTTCTGGAAATTCAAAATTCAAATTTGAAAATTCTGATTTTTCTGTGAAAATTTAAAGGAAATTTTTCTGGAAATTCAAATTTTTCTGTAATTTCACAATTTTCTCCTTATATAATTCTCTTTTATAAATCTGTCTAGTTTAGATTCAAAAATTTTCTATCATTGCTTATTCATTAGTTCTGGTCCCGAGTACACACTTACTCATCGGGTATGGCTCATGACGTTTATGTTTCCCACCTAGATTACTTGTATGTCAAAGTTATGCCTAATCGCACCCCAACTTTGCCTCGTGACGTACGACAACCAAATCGAAACCACTCGCCGGTTGATGATTTTCGACGTGAGATGAATCAACAACTGGGGGAGATTCAGGAAATGGTGGCCCAACTTTCAGCAAACCGAACCCCTCCTCTGTCTTCATACCATCGAACGCAAATGTTTGATGAGTTATCTTCCCTTAGATAAGGGAATCGATCGGTTGCGAGTACATGAGCCTCCTGAAGGACATGATGGCTAGGTGTGATGTTAGGGAGATGTCTGAGGTCACCCTTTCGCGGTTTCGTAAGGGGCTTAACCCCGACATTCAAGGTAAACTCCTTCGTTATGAACACACAAATTTAAGTACCGCCTATAATCCCGCGTTGGATATTTAGAAGCATCTTGCTCAGAAGTCCAAGTCTCGTTATTTTCAGAAGGGCAAGTCCATCTTAGGACCTCCCCCTCCGTTATCCCTGAAAGATAAGGGTAAGTTCCGGTCCACTGACTCGAACTCGGTTGTCATTACGGCTAGGGATACCATGAGCCCGCGCAGTGAGAGTATTCCGGTTAGTGAGGTTCCTCCCATAATTTCTACATACAATACGTCGGGAATATCTCCTCCCGAATTTCCTGATATAGTTTTTGAACCTTCTGACAATACTGAGTATGTGCCCTTGACTGAGCCTACCGCTGAGGGCGATGTCGTTATTAAGGAAGAACTTAGCAAAGATGAGGAGATTTGTTACCCTAGTGATGTGGAAGAGGACCTCCCCTCTGATCCGATTTTAGATTTGTCTGATGATTCTGATTTGGAGGACGTACCTAGTGCATTGGAAGATTTACCTTACGAGGAAAGGTTATCTTTGGGTGACTTTGACGTTGAGAACCCGAAAGATATTTCTTTAATGTTATCACCTGAAAGTATCTAGTCGCAACCTAAATCACCTAGAGGGGGGCGGGGGGTGAATAGGTAGATTCTGCGTCTTTTTGCGGAATAAAAATATCGGAAGTAAAAGCACAGAGAAAAGTAAGCACAGCACAACACAGAGAATTTATAGTGGTTCCCCGATGTGGGTAGTCCACTTTCCCGCCTCGCCTATCTAGCACTCCAAGGCTAGATTCAGCTACTTCACCAAACTCGGATCAATCAATATCCTACTACTCGGAGTTCACAACTCCTACAAGCTCGGAGCAAGAATACTCCTACAACAACTCGGAGAACAAACTTCTCTTACAAACTCGGAGCACACAAGCTCCTACAACTCGATCCTCAAACAAGGATCTACACAATAACTCGGAAGCAAGCTTCCTACAAGATTTAAAATAAGGTTCTTACAACAACACAGTAATTGAAAAACAATCTTCTTAAACTTCCGATGAAGTTCTTCTTCAGATCTTGAGAGATAGATTTGTTCTTCTTAGCAATAAACTTCAGTCCTTTGTGAATGAAGAATGAAGAAATCTTGAAAATGATTTGAAGCTAGATCTGAGAACTTGAATCGACTTGATCAACAGAATATGAGAGCTAATCGGATCTTGATCTTGTCGATTGAATCTTTAGAAGACGAATCACGAATCGCTGGCTTTGTCGGAGACGAAACACTTGCGTGAGAACAGTCGGCCGTCAGAAGTAATTTGCGATTTCTTTTTCAATTCACGATTAGGGTTATCTGGAAATAATCCTTAGGTATTTATAGAGTCTTCTTCCAACGGTCATAAGCGCGAATTAGGGATCTAGCTCCACGTGTACTGTACATGGAGAAAGCCCTAAAGAATACGCCGTCGAATTGAACCGGAGAATACCTGCAGACCGATTCGGCGAAATGGATTAACCGAATGGCATTAACCGAATTTATTCGGTTAAACCATATAGTCGAATTCTGCAGTTCTAGGGATTCGACTAAACAGATTCACCGAATTTCAATAGTCGAATTCGACTATTCTTTTACTTAGAAAAATAAACCTTTCGGACAATGATTAGCCCAATTCGGTTATATCCATTCAAACCATATAGTCGAATTTGACTATATGTTCTAAATGATATAATCGAATTTTACTTAAGTTATTTTCCTTTCTCAAATGATTCCATCATCAGCTCCAGTCCTTCTCTAGCACTTTGTAAATGAAGTACATCCCAATAGAGAGATTTCATATGAGCCAACACTTTGGTCTATACAATGAGGGATTACATTGCACAGGCCTGTGTTTGACGACTCATTGAAACCTGACATTGGTTTGTACTTAGAGTGGAATAACCTGTCACATCACAGCTAAAGTGCATAAATCAAATACAATTACAATTCGCCTTAGTTTGAAGGGGACTTCTTCAAATCAGGGTTATTGTGGATACAATACCCAACAATCTCCCCCTATTTGAAGACGTCAGAACCCTATCTACTAAGGTGAATTGCACATGAAATAATAAATATAAGCAAGTAAAGAACTGAACTATCTGGATATATAAAAGCATCATAAACAAAAACTTAAGTCCACCAAAAATTAATTAGACAGCAATATATAAATGTTCTTAAAAGAGAAATAGAGTCTAGCGATCAAGCATCCATAATTTCTCTTTTGTCTTTCCCTTTTGAATCTTCTTCAATTGTCTGGTAAAATAGGCCCTTGGCTTTGGATAGTATCTTGGAGGAGGAGAAGGAGGCTTTTCATCATCTTGATGGTTCCTGTAGTGAATTCTTCTCTTGAGCCTAGCCATCTCCCATTTGTGGATCTCATCTCTATCATAGTGATTGTCAACAGACTCATTAGAGTTCATAACAAGATTATAAGTGTCCAAAATAATATTCCTGGATTCCGGACTCCACAGTTCTCCAACAATCTTCCTGGGATGAGGTGCTCTTGGTTCTAGAAATCTGGGACCTGCAGCCCTTCTAGCATCGTGCATAAAACCACCTGAGCTTGATCCTCCTTGATCAACTCTAGCTCTTTTCCTGAAGTTTTCTTCTTCATCGTCTGACCAATGATAATTTTCAGGAGGAATAAAAGGTTCAGACGGAGCAGCAAATTGAATTTCTGGATGGAATTCTTCAGACGGAAATGCTGGCTACGCAGAAGATTGGCCTGGCCCTTGGAAACCATGGGCATAGCCTCTTGATAATTCATTGTGCAACCACATTTGATTTTGATGCAATTCATTGTGCAACCACATTTGATTTTGATGCAGATAACCATATAGATCTTGAAACTTGACATCAATACCTCTTGAGATTCTGAAAGCTGGGATTGAACATTCATATATGATTCTTGAATTCTTCCTTCTATCTCTCTATTCAAATCAAAAATTTGCGTTTGAATCCTTTCATGCAATCTTTCCTCCCCCTTTCTGACTTCTTCAGTCAGGGTTTGGATAATTTCATTCTTCACACTTTGGAGAGAGTTCTGAACGGCCGATCTTCCCCTCACTGCATCCTCAAAAATATATTGCTGATTTTTAGAGAGTTTTGTAGTATTATCACAAATCGAGTGTAATCCATCCACTACATGCTTTAGGGTGGAAGCACCCATCGAGAAATATTCATCTTGCTTTTCTTTGACCTTGTCTAAACTGTGAGCTACTGAATGTAAATGATTGCCCGTTCCCTTCTCTATGGCTCTGGTCTTCTCAAAAACCTGACGGAGAGCAAATTCAAAGAATCTTTTCTGCTTTACAAGCTGTTCTTCCAAATTTATCATCATGGAGTCTTCAGCAGAGGGAGGTTGAGCTTGGAATCGAGAAGATATCCCAAAATCATCCTCAGCGACCAGAAAATCACTTGAATCTACATCATTCATATAGTGATAAAATTGAAGAGCATCAAGGGTATCATCATTTTTAACTGGAGGAGGGGTGGAGCCTTCATTTCTCTTATCTTCAACAGTGATCTGAATTTTGTGAATCTTGGGGTGTGGCACTGATTTCCCCATATTCTTGGATGAAGAGGCAGAAGGCCCTGCTTCATGTTCATCTCCAATAATGATTGTAATATTTTTAGGAGGCGGAGTTTGCTCTGTCTTATCTTGCTTGTCTGCTGCAGAATGAGAATGAGCAGAATGGACATTCTCCCCCTCAATCTGAGCAGGGATTTCATCTTCTGGAAGAGAATCTTTCCCCTTTGCTGACTTATCTATCTTCACTGCATCAGCATCAGGGTCATCTCCCCCTTCATCATTACCATCACTATCATCATTGCCACCAACATTGTCCTTTGCCTTGGAAGGAGAGCTGTGAGGAGTAGAAATCTTTGGAGATGGAGCTGGAGAAACTACAGGAGAATCTTGTTTGCCTGATTCTGGTAGCATAGAACACTCCCCCTTGGAGGGTTCACGTTCTTTTTCACTGTCTTTTTCACTTTCTCTGTCACTTTCTTTTTCAGGAGAGGAGACTGGAGAGTTACTGTCGAAGCTCCTTTCAGACTCATCACAAAGGATCTTTTTAGATTTTGAAACAACGGGAGTCAGCACCTTGGTCTCACCAACTTTCCTGGACCATCTTTCAATCATGGAGGAATCTATTCTTTTGAAATGGTGGAGAGGGGTTCCTGTCTTCATACTGAATCTGACTTTGTCCAAGCGATTGAGATATAAGGAGAGGATTCTTCCAAAGTTAGGACTGTTCAGACTAGCTGAAATTCTGTCAAACAACACGCTGCCCCAATCAACCCTTTTCCTGCAGATCACGGAACCGAGCAATTTGAACATATCATTTGAAATGTAATCATGAGAGCCAACTTTACACAGAAGAACTTTCCCCATAATATCTGAGAGCAGTTTCCCTTCCTCATTCATTTGCTTCCTATAGATGGATTTAGTTCCTTTAGGCAATCCACAAAACGACAATGCCTTCTTGAAGTCCTAGGAAGAGAAATCATCTGATTCAGTTACCACTGGTAGTTTGAGAAGTTTAGTCAATCTAGAGGGAGAAACTTTGACTGGGAAATCGCCTATCCTGCTCTTGATCACTGACCCTTGCTTCCTGAGCTCTGCATGCTTGAAGAACTTCAACACCTCCTTCTCAAGAACCTTGCACGGATGCTCGAGAATGAAGCCTAGTCCTGCGACTTCGAGAGCCAACACGACATTGCGAAATTCATCCACCGAACTGTCGAACCCAGTTCTTACGAGCTCACTGCCGGAGAGCAACTTGCTCGACTGCTTCTTAGACATTGCCAACGGAATTTTGAAGAAGAAAAGAAAAAAAAATGAAGGAGACGAACCGGCGGAAGGATCGCACGAACGGAATTCGGAGTCGGAAACGAAGCGTCGGACGAATTCGGGGGTGCGAAGCGGTTCGAATTTCTCTTTTAAGAATCATTTATATAGAGTTGGAAATTAGGAGAGAGAGAGCGTACCTGATGTTTTGAATCGTGTCTCTTTGAATTCCAATAAATGATAAGAGGGAAATATGTATTCCGGAAGATTCGTCATTCGGCTATTTGGATTAGTCAAATTCGATTAATAGGATTCGCCGAATTCGGTTAAAGAGTTTCGATTAGCCGAATTCGATTAATTGAATTCGCCGAATTCGACTAAATGGTATAGGCGAATGCAATTCGATGATATCTTCTGAAAAATTCGACTATTCAAATTTCTGTCTTTTAGGAAAAAATTTCTGATTTTCTGAGCTTGTTTCTAAGATTCTTTGTTTAACATGCCAAGCTCCATTTTGAAGTAGTTGAACTTTGATTCGTCGAGCGGCTTTGTGAAAATGTCTGCAATTTGCCGATCCGTCGGGACATAGCTAAGATCAATGTCCTTGTGCTCCACATGCTCCCGGATGAAGTGGTAATAGATCTCAATGTGCTTCGTCCTGCTGTGAGACACAGGATTATTGGCAATTGCAATAGCGCTTGATGAATTACAGTACATATGAATTTCCTTAAGCTTCAAATTGTAGTCTTCAAGTTGGTTTCTTATCCACAGCAATTGTGCACAACAACTGCCTGCGGAGATATACTCCGATTCAGCGGTTGAAATAGCAACACAATTCTGTTTCTTGCTACTCTAGGAGATAAGCCGTTTCCCTAAGAATTGGCACGTTCCTGAAGTACTTTTCCTATCGTCTTTGCTTCCTGCAAAATCAGCATCTGAAAAATCTGTTAGCTCAAAATCATTACTTCTTGGGTAGCATAAGCCAAGATTTGGTGTACCTTTAAGGTATCTCAAAATCCTCTTTGCAGCGGAGTAGTGAGATTCCTTAAGGCTTCGTTTGGTTCGGCTTATTTGCTCCGGTGAGTTTGGACAAAAACGTCATTGTCATACCAAATATTTTATGCTTATAACTAGTTTCTTTTCTTGGTAATGATAGTAACATTTATCATACCAAACATACATTCTATGACAATGACAATTTTGTCCAAACTCACCGGAGCAAATAAGCCGAGCCAAACGAACCCTTAGTGTTCACCTGAAATCTAGCACAAACACATGTTGAGAACATTATATCCGGTCTACTCGCAGTAAGGTAGAGCAAGGATCCAATTATGCTTCTAAACTTGGTTTCATCAAAAGGTTTCCCCCTTTCTCATCCTTGTCTAGAGACATAGCTGAACTCATTGGAGTCCTCATAGAGGTTGCATTCTCCATTCTGAATTTCTTAATTAACTCTTTGGTAAACTTCATCTGAGAGATGAAAATTCCATCCTCAGATTGCTTTACCTGAAGTCCTAAGAAATACTTCAGCTCTCCCATACTGCTCATTTCAAATTTCCCTTGCATCAAGTTAGAGAACTTTTTGCAGAGGTTATCATCGGTAGATCCAAAGATGATGTCGTCGACATAGATTTGCACTAGCAAAATCTTGCCTTTTACTTCCCTAAGAAATAATGTCTTGTCTATCTTTCCTCTTGTGAATTTGTTCTCAAGAAGAAAGCTAGACAGCGTTTCATACCAAGCACGGGGAGCTTGCTTGAGACCATATAAAGCTTTTCGTAAGAAATAAACATAATCAGGAAAAGAGGAGTCAACGAAACATGGGGGTTGTTCTACGTATACTTCTTCCTTTATATCACAATTAAGGAAGGCTGACTTCACGTCCATTTGATAGACCTTAAATCCTTTGTGAGCAGCATACGCTAGAAACAACCGAATCGCTTCGAGCCTTGCCACGGGAGCAAATGTTTGATCGAAGTCGATCCCTTCTTCTTGTCTGTACCCTTGAGCAACAAGTCTGGCCTTGTTCTTGATGATCACACCATCTTCGTCCAGCTTGTTTCTGAATACCCATTTTGTTCCGATGACATTCTGTCCTTTGGGTCTGGGTACCAGCTTCCACACCTTGCATCTCTTAAATTGATTGAGTTCCTCTTGCATTGTGATGATCCATGAAGCATCGTTCTTTGCTTCATCGAATTTCTTTGGCTCAACCTGTGATAGAAAGCTTAAATGCAGAACTTCATTAGTTGTACCTCTTCTAGTTCTTACACCAACATGGGTATCTCCAATAATTTGCTCAGCAGGATGGTCCCTTAAATGTCTGAGCATTCCAGCATTTAGATGACCATGTGGTTCCTGCACTTCAGGTACATCTTCATCTTCTTGAGGTTCATCTTCCTCACATGTAGACGGAATATTTACTTCAATAGACTTTGGGACGTCTTCCTTTACAACTTCTTCTAAGTTTAGTTCTTTGAACCTTGCATCTGCATCTTCAACAAAGACACTAGAAGAGCTGCTTTGAAGCATACTCGTCTCATCAAATATAACATTATAAGTTTCGTCTACAACCAGGGTTTTATTGTTGAAAATCCTGTATGCCTTACTATGGCTACTATAACCTACAAAATACCTTCAAAACATTTTTCACTAAATTTAGTTTTGTAATATTTCCCGTTGTTAAGTACGAAGCATTTACTACCATAAATTCTAAAATAAGACAGGGTTGGTTTCTTGCCCTTCAGAAGTTCATAAGGAGTCTTATGATGATTCTTGTTGATCAGTGCTCTGTTTTGCACGTGGCAAGCAGTGTTGATGCCTTCAGCCCAAAAGTATTCTGGTAGTGAAGAGTCACTCAACATTGTTCTGCAGGCCTCTATGAGTGTTCTATTCTTTCTCTCAGCTACTCCATTTTGTTGTGGAGTACCGGGAGAGGAAAACTCATGAAAGATACCTAGGCTTTCACAAAATTCGGTCATAGCTCCAGACTTGAATTCTGTGTCATGATCACTTCTGATTTTGACCACAGAACATTCCAACTCATTCTGGATTTGCTTGATGAATGTGGTGAAAGAAGCAAAGGTGTCTGACTTGTGTTTCAAAAAGAATACCGAAGCAAAACGTGAGTAGTCATCAACAATAACCAACGTATAAGACTTACCTCCTAAACTTCGGATTGGCATGGGACCAAATAAGTTCATATGGAGCAGATATAAGCATCTGGTAGAATCTTTGCCAATAATGCTTTTAAAGGTAGCCCGAGTCTTCTTACCCATTTGGCATGCATGACACGATCTTTCTTTAATGCACTTAACATCTGGAGCATCACGAACTAAATTGTGAGAAAATAACATACTTATAGTTTTGAAATTTATATGTGCTAGTCTCTTGTGCCACTGGTCACAAAGAGATGCACTATCTTTTGCTAAAAGACACACTGGTGTAGAAGAGTCTAAACAAAGGAAATTTAAGCAGAAAATATTCCTACTCTGAGTGCCTGTTAAAATAGTTTCTGACGTATCAGACGACTTTATCAAGCACTTGTCCTTGTAGAACTCAACCATATAGCCTTTGTCATATAGTTGACTTATGCTAATGAGATTATGTTGTAATGCTTTAACATAAGCTACATCTGTGAAAGAGACTATACCGTTGGTAATCATACCGTAGCCTTTCGTGATTCCCCGATCAGACCCGCCAAAAATAACTTTTGGTCCATCTTTCATATGGGTATACTCTTGTAATAAACTTTTTGTTCCGGTCATGTGCCGAGAACATCCACTGTCCAAGTACCATATTGGATTTGAATTGGCCTTTGGACATACCTGCAATCAATAATCAATTGCCCTTAGGAACCCAAACAGATTTGGGTCCTTGGCTTCTTGTCAGATGACCGCCATTTGGAGTGTTAACACTGCGAGGAGTCACTCTTGCATTGTTACCTCGTGGGGTCTTAACATAACTATAATTAAACCAGCAATCAATGGCGAAGTGACCAACTTTGCCACAACACCAACAATCGAACCTATTGTACCTTCTCTTTGTCTCCTGTTTTACTTTTTGAACGGGAGGTGCAACAGGAGTAGCTTTCTTATAAGATGCTTTCTTATAAGATGCTTTCTTAGAAGTGGGGGCCTCATGGTGACAGCACACACATGGATCCAACTTCTTCTCAACAGGTTTGGGTGCAATCGTTTTGATTTTTGGGGCCTTCTTAGCAGCTGATCCGTGAACAAATGGACCGTGATCCTTGAGGATTACTTCTTCATGAGGAGCTTTTAATGGAGACACATCAAAGTTCCGGGGTCTGGTCCATCCTTGATATCTGTTGCTAGATTCAACATGTGTTGGTCTAGCAAAGTGACCAAAGGATAAGTCAAGGTCGAATGGATTTGTCGGAAAAACTACCTTCCTGAATGAAGGTTGACCTTGATTTCCAGTCCCTTTTCCTTTCATGGCTCTTTTCTCAGCAGCCTTACTAGTTTCAGCCTCATGACCAATGCCACTACCCTTCGCAGGAGTAGAAAACCTATCAATGAGTGGAAGAATAGTCTTAGGCTTCGAGAAGCTTTCTACGAGCTTTCTTTCTACCTTCAACTTATCTTCTAGTTCATTTATAGTTTTCTCCTTAAGATTCAACAACTCAGTGGAGCTTTTCAGTTCGTCTTTCAGTTCGTCTTTCAAGACGGTGCCATAATCCCAAAGTAGGCTTCTTCTTCTGAGCTTGATGCATCAGTGTCGCTGTCGCTCAGAGTCTTGGCCTTTTTAGCGAGGAAGCTCTTTTCCTTCTTCTTTTCTTTGAAGGATCTCTTTTCTTCCTTCTTCGATCCTTCCTTCTTCTTATATGGACACTCGGCAATTACATGTCCTGGCTTATTGCAGCAATAGCAAATAGTGTCAGTAGAATCATGTTTGTTCGGTTTAGATTTATACCTGTCATTATTGTAGTCCTCCTTGTGATGATCACCATCACGTCTTAATCTTCTGTGATCTGAAGCAGAAGATTGGCCTCTTTTCTGCTTTCTTTTATTCAGAAGTCTTTTGAATTGCTTGGAGAGAAGTGAAAATTCTTCGTCAGACATGTCAGAGTTTGATGAGCAGCTTGCAGACTCATCATCCTCTTCAGATAACAGAGTTCTTATGGATGTCTTGACTTTGCTTTTCTTTGATCCTTCAGCTTTCAGTGCCATAGATCTTTCCTTCCCGGAGGTCCTGTTGCTTTCTTCCTCAGCTTTCCTAATGCTGAGCTTGAGCTCATGTGACAACAGTTTTCCGAATAAGATTTGCGGCTCCATAGTGGTCAACTTGCCGAATTCTCTGATTGCAATGGCCTTGGTATCCCATTCTTTCGTCAGGGATCTCAAGAACTTATCATTCAGTTCGCCAACAGAAAATTCACGGTCATAGTTCCTAAGACCATTTACGATCTTAAAGAACTTCTCATAGGTTTCAGAAATGGAGTCTCTTGGATCTTGCTTGAAAGCTTCGTATTCTTGGTTCAGCAACGATCTTCGGTCATCCCTCACTTCTTCAGTACCTTCCATCAGAACAACTAGAGAATCCCACATCTCTATGGCAGATTTGCAGTGAATCAGATTTTGCAGCATCGAGTCATCCACTGCACCGGCTATGATATTTTTTGCCTTCTTGTCTAGAGCGACGAGAGCGATCTCATCTTTAGTAAGTTCTAACATCTTCTTCGGAATCATGATTGTAGAGTTTATTGAAGATGGCTTTGTAGGAACATGTGGACCCTCTTCCACTATTTGAAAAATCCTTGGATCGGCGGCCTCCATGTAGAATCTAACTCTTTCCTTCCACATGGGGAAATTCTCTTTGGTGCAAACTGGCAACTTGACAGAATCCTTTGATCTTTCCATTCCAGACATGCTTGACCAAGCGACTAGATTAGGAGATCTTGTTCAAGGTGTTAGCCTTTTGTGAACAACCTACCTCTGATACCAATTGAAAGTATCTAGTCGCAACCTAAATCACCTAGAGGGGGGGGGGGGGGTGAATAGGTAGATTCTGCGTCTTTTTGCGGAATAAAAATATCGGAAGTAAAAGCACACAGAAAAGTAAGCACAGCACAACACAGAGAATTTATAGTGGTTCCCCGATGTGGGTAGTCCACTTTCCCGCCTCGCCTATCTAGCACTCCAAGGCTAGATTCAGCTACTTCACCAAACTCGGATCAATCAATATCCTACTACTCGGAGTTCACAACTCCTACAAGCTCGGAGCAAGAATACTCCTACAACAACTCGGAGAACAAACTTCTCCTACAAACTCGGAGCACACAAGCTCCTACAACTTGATCCTCAAACAAGGATCTACACAATAACTCGGAAGCAAGCTTCCTACAAGATTTAAAATAAGGTTCTTACAACAACACAGTAAATTGAAAAACAATCTTCTTAAACTTCCGATGAAGTTCTTCTTCAGATCTTGAGAGATAGATTTGTTCTTCTTAGCAATAAACTTCAGTCCTTTGTGCATGAAGAATGAAGAAATCTTGAAAACGATTTGAAGCTAGATCTGAGAACTTGAATCGACTTGATCAACAGAAGATGAGAGCTAATCAGATCTTGATCTTGTCGATTGAATCTTTAGAAGACGAATCACGAATCGCTGGCTTTGTCGGAGACGAAACACTTGCGTGAGAACAGTCGGCCGTCAGAAGTAATTTGCGATTTCTTTTTCAATTCACGATTAGGGTTATCTGGAAATAATCCTTAGGTATTTATAGAGTCTTCTTCCAACGGTCATAAGCGCGAATTAGGGATCTAGCTCCACGTGTACTGTACATGGAGAAAGCCCTAAAGAATACGCCGTCGAATTGAACCGGAGAATACCTGCAGACCGATTTGGCGAAATGGATTAACCAAATGGCATTAACCGAATTTATTCGGTTAAACCATATAGTCGAATTCTGTAGTTCTAGGGATTCGACTAAACAGATTCACCGAATTTCAATAGTCGAATTCGACTATTCTTTTACTTAGAAAAATAAACCTTTCGGACAATGATTAGCCGAATTCGGTTATATCCATTCAAACCATATAGTCGAATTCGACTATATGTTCTAAATGATATAATCGAATTTTACTTAAGTTATTTTCCTTTCTCAAATGATTCCATCATCAGCTCCAGTCCTTCTCTAGCACTTTGTAAATGAAGTACATCCCAATAGAGAGATTTCACATGAGCCAACACTTTGGTCTATACAATGAGGGATTACATTGCACAGGCCTGTGTTTGACGACTCATTGAAACCTGACATTGGTTTGTACTTAGAGTGGAATAACCTGTCACATCACAACTAAAGTGCATAATCAAATACAATTACAATTCGTCTTAGTTTGAAGGGGACTTCTTCAAATCAGGGCTATTGTGGATACAATACCCAACATCACCTTTGCCTAAAACTCATTGTGAATTAGAAATTTTGTCAGGTTCGATTTTGTCGGTCCTCCATCCTGACCCGTGGACTCGACCTGTGAAATTTTTAGGACATGAAATTCTTATGCCTCGTCCTAGCCAGTTGATTTTGCCTATGTTACTAGCCCCTCTGTTGGCCATGTCCCGTCGGACATGTTTTGTTGAGTTGTTAGATTTTGTGCTCGGTCTTTTCACCACCCTTCAAAGATCTAACTACGCGTCACCTTTGATTGACAATTTTTTTGAGTGCCCGTCTATGGATTTGTTGGCGGTCGCGAGCGATTATGATGCTGTGGCGACTGTACCCCTGGACTTAGTTTCTTCACGACGTACTCACTCATCCGGTCCAGTTGCGCATATTTCTCCTCCTGTTGCTTACCACATTCACCTGCACGTGTCTATGATTTTAGCTGACCACATGGGTACTTGGGATTTACTTTTTCCTCATGCTCAGTTAGCGAATAATAATTCTAAAAATAGATCAATGGGGTTGTCTCCGAATGAGATCGTTCACGGATACAAGGCACTGGTGCCACTTGACTTGGTTCTGTTACCTCCATCTTATAAGTCAAGTCAATTTGCACAAGATTTTGCCTCTCACGTTCATAATTTACACAAGCACATCAAGGACATGCTAACTACTCAATACACATCTTATCAATCCCATGCTAACGTACATAAGAGAGCATCTCACTTGAAAGTTGGCGATTTGGTTATGGTGCATCTCATCCCTGAACGGTTGCCTTCGGGCACCATAAAAAAGTTGGCAAATCGGCGAGCGGGTCCATTTTGAATTTTAAAAAAATTAGGAGAAAACGCTTTTATTTTGGAGTTACCCACTGATTGGGGAATCTACCCTATTTTCAATGTTTCGGATTTAACGTCATATATTTTCTCCACCACTTGAATTAACCGACTGTCCGTTAGGTTCCACTATATTTTCTAATGGGTTGGGGGTGAGCTTGTGCCCGGTTCGCTCTCTTCTTCGGTTCCTACTGGAGGTACGTTGAATGTTGATGGCGGAATTTGTTCTCCTTATTTGCCTAATGCTTTTCCAAGGTTCCCCCGAACCACTTTTGTGCCTGACAGGATCCTCAGAGATGAAGTGCTCTCCTCTCCTAGTGGTGACAGTTGCCGCTACTTGATTCGTTGGTGTGATCGTCCGGCCTCCGATGACTCATGAATTCCAGAATCGGAGGTGGCTCTTTTGGATGATGCTCTTCTCCACCGCTACCTTCAGGACAACTCATCGGTGATGAGTACTTTTGAGCGGGGGAGGATTGATTGCGACGACGGCCCTCAACATGAAGATGTTGGTACCGACGCGCTTACGGATGATGGCGCCTCTCCAACCAAAGACTTACGTCATGACTAACGCCATCGCCGTTACAACCTTCGTCCGCGGCGCAAGATTAATAATTAATAATTATAATTATTTTATTATAATTATTAATTGAATTTTTATCTAGCTTTGTCTTTATTTTTGGACTTGTTTATGTCCATGTTTTATTTTTAATTTTAGACTGCGTTTAACCATGCTCATAGTTTATTTTAATTTCGAACTGCGTTTAGCCATGTTTGTTGGCTAGCCTATAAAAGGCCTTCTTGTATTAGATTTTATTAATTTTGAATGATAAGAAAATTTCAACCCTAAACTCCTCTTGGTTTTCCCTCTCTCCTAACCGCCCCTCTCTCTATTTCCTTCTAGGAATTTCGGCCCCCCTCTTGGCCGCCCCCTCTCTCTTGTCTCCTTCCTCTTGGCCGCCAGCCACCACCTCCCCTTCCCCCTATTCTCTTCCTCCCTTAAACTTCAGCCCTCTCACATAGCCACCCCCTTCATACTTCCTCCTCTTGGAGGTTTCGGCCAAAGGTGAAGAAAGAAGAAGAACGGACCGTGGTTCCGGGAAATCAAGATCCAGCGTGAAGCAATCAAGGAGAGTTAGTTTCTCTCCATTCGACGCAGTTCCGGTGGATTCGTAGAAGAACGATTCGGGCGAGTGCATACTTGAGGATTATCTCATCTCAAGCGGGGTAACGAAATTTCTACTCGTGAGATTTTCCCACTTGTTAATTTCTTGTGGTGGTAAATGTTGGCGTGATCATCGAATCACTTGTATAATCGTGGTTTTCTTAGATTGATTGTGCGATCTTCTATTTTTTTTATTTTTGAAGAGGATTGGCGAACGTCGACTTTTTGTTGGGAGAGATCTACCCTTTTTGAATCGTAATTTTTTGTAGATCTCTTTTGGTACAACTCAAGCTCGTTCGGACCGGGTGGGTCCTTTTAGTCGGGAAGAACAATGGCCTATAGCCATCTATTCAACCTCTAACGGCGTGACTACCCGTACGTTAGCATCTAATTGATAATTACTGCATTGCGTGTACGTTGCGAGTATTTTTGTGTGAACGTAAAACTTGGGAGCGTTGAGAGGGAATGCATGCTTGTTCGTAGCGATCGTGTCGGAGACCATAGCCTGCATCAAACTCCTACCACTACTCCCACTAAAACATACAAATATACTCATTCAAAGTAACTACTTGAAAGTGGAAACTAAGAACCACTTTAATTTGACTAATAAAAAAATGTATAAAACTTACAATGACGTTTAATATGATTCATCCTCGTATCAAAAACCCTATTCATTCCAGTTGTTAGTTCACTAATTTAGTAGTCATGATCGCTTATGAACTTCTAACATCATCAATGACTCCATGCTTAGTACTTTATAAAAGAAATAAAATTATTAAGAGACCAAATAAGTCTACATTATTGAAAATGCTTACTTAAGGAGGGTTTTGTCACAAATATAAACCATCCAGATGGAGCTCCATAGTTCTGACCTTGCTCCCACCCAAGATTGTTCTTAGTTATGAACAGGCTTCTCCCATCCAATACCCTGTATGCAAAAAATAGAAATTCAATAACAAATCAAATGAGTTTGCGTTATTGAAACTTTTCAAATTTACTAAGACATTTCGACAAATAGTTGGTGCATTAAGATCAAAAATGGGAGAGAAAACACAACTCACTAATAATATCAAGTTCAATGGGGCATTCCAACAAAAAATTGTCCTGCATTAGAAAGAAACTTAAAGCAGAGAACCAGATTCAGGTAAATATGAAAAATGACAACATTATGTTAGACTTAATCAAGGAGTGATCTTTCTATTTTTTGTTGCAGCAGAATGGGGGAGATTGATCACCGATCAATAGTGATTTTCCTCTCTAGCAAGTTTCCTTCTTGCAGTCCCTAGGCCAGCGAAAGTTGCTGTCTTGTTTTATCCCTCTTGTTATGTGTGCTGTCTATGTATTTTTTAATGTTTTAGTTGCTATCTTTTTTTGTACTCTTTCGCCCACTTCTACCTATATATATAAAGGTAAGTGCAGGAAGAGCTAAGTGTGCGTGCAAGTAAGTTGTAAGAGGAAAAGATGTACCCCTGTTTTTTGCATTAATCAAAATCTAGCGGTAGTACTGGCTACCTTCACCCATTATTTCCTACATGGTATCAGAGCGTTAGGTTTCCCGATGTTCCCGCGTTGTGTGGTTTGCTCTCTGCCATCAGTTTGTTTTGCTCTATCTGTTTTTATTTTTGCATGTTTATCATCATATGGCATCATCAAGCAACCATTCCCCTCAAAATTTCTTATTTTTACCAAGTGGAGTTCCCATATTCGAAGGTGAGGCATTCAACTTCTGGGAAGTTCAAATGAATACACTCTTTGTATCCCAAGGCTTATGGAGAATAGTGCAGATAGGATATCTTCAACCCACTGTTGCCACTCCCATAGAGGGCTGGGAGCCAACCCAAATAGCTGAGTTCTATGAGAACGAGAAGAAATATGCTAAGGCGTTTCTCTTCATTCAACAAGGTGTAGAGAGAAGCATATTTCCCCGAATTATGGGAGCCACAACATCAAAAGAAGCTTGGGACGTCCTTAATTCAGAATTTCAAGTATCCCCCAAGGTAATATCTATCAAAATCCATAATATTTGGCAAGAGTTTGACACTATGATGATGAGAGAAACTGAAGACATCAACACATATATTACAAGAGTAACATCTTTAGTAAATCAAATAAGGTGTTATGGTGATAGAGTAGAAGAAAAAAAGGTGGTTATCAAAATTTGAGAACTCTTATAAAAAAGTATGCTTTTGTTGATGTTGCAATTGAAGAAGCTAAAGACGTAAACAATCTATCTCTATCTGAAATGGTTGGATCTCTTCAAACTCATGAGGAGAGGTTGAAAGAATTTGAAGAACCACTTGTTGAACTTGCTTTTCAGAGTAAGGTTGTTATTAAGGAAGAAGAAGTTGATAAGAAAAAAGAAATTGGGTCACCTTTGTTTTACAACTTATGTAATAGACCTGGTCATGAACCTCATAGGTGTTATTACAAGTGCAAAAGGTGTAGAAATACAACCCACCTACAAAAAGACTGCTGGTTTCAAAGTAAGGTGCAATAAAAACTGAAGAAAAAGAAGAAGAGAAAGAATTTGATAAAGTGTTATTTATGAAGGTAAGAAAGGATACCCAAGAAGCTAATATATGGTATTTAGATAGTGGATGCTCCAACCACATGACAAATTACAAAGAAGCCTTTATCAAACTAAATGAAGAAGAGAAATCTCAAGTTATATTAGGTGATGGGTCCAGCACCACAATAGAGGGAAAAGGTATTGTAGAAGTAAGAACCAAAAATGGTGAAACAAAACACATTCATGATGTGCACTATGTAGCAGAGTTAGCTCAGAACCTTTTAAGTGTGGGGCAATTGGTAAGCAAAGGGTATAATCTTTCATTCAAAGACAACAAGTGTAAGATCTTTGACAAAAATTCTCACCTCACTACCATAGTTCCCATGATTGAGAATAAGATTTTTCCTGCAAATCTCTCTCTCATTGCTGATAAAGCTATTATTAGCCAACATATTTCAAACACCTTTAGATGGCATGAAAGGTATGGACACCTCAACCTGGCCAATTTAAGAAAGCTTAGTGAAAAGAGTTTTGTTATAGGGTTGCCTACCATCCAAGTTGATGAAAGAAAGTGCAAGGAATGTGCACTTAATAAGATTCACAAACTTCCTTTTCCTCATCATAGTAACAGAAGAGCTAGAATGCCCTTAGAACTGCTCCATATTGATCTATGGGGGCCTGCCCCAATTCGTCTCTCAAATAAGCTGTACTTCTTGCTCATAATTGATGATTATAGCAGAATGTCATGGATTTCTCTTCTCAGCTTAAAATCTGAAGCATACTCCAACTTTATAATATTCAGAAATAAAGCTGAAAATCAAATCAATCAAAAAATAAAAGCCTTAAGATCTGATAGGGGTGGGGAATTCATGAGTAAGGAATTCATCAAATATTGCAATGAAAATGGGGTAGTTAGAGAATTGACTGTTAAGGGTAACCCTCAACAGAACGGTGTAGTAGAAAGGAGAAACAGAACCATGCTTGAGATGACAAGAAGTATGCTAAACATGAAGAATATACCTCACTGTTATTGGGGAGAGGCAGCTAACACAGCCGTTTACCTTCTTAACAGATCTCCCACTCGAGCCTTCCCCTTATGAATGCTGGCACAATCAAAAACCAAATGTTGGTCATTTGAGAACATTTGGTTCTCTTGCCTATAACCTGATCTCAACAGGCCAAAGAAACAAGTTAGAAAGAAAAGGAGAAAAGACAATCCTAGTAGGATACAGTGAAGAGTCTAAAGCATATAGACTATATAATCCCATAACCAAAAAATTAATTATAGCAAGAGATGTTATAATTGATGAAGCAGGAGAATGGGAGTGGAAAGCTCCAAAGGATCAGAATACTATACAGCCGGTTGCCGAGCCCCCTTCCCTTATAAAATTTAATCCCACAATCCTTGATGAATATCAGCCTTCAGAGAATTGGGCTCAGCCATCCTTGGCTGAATTTGGGCACCATGGTGAATAATCATGAAATCACTCAGAAAGCTCCTCAGATTCATCATCTCCTCGTAAATTAAAATCTATAAGAGACATATACCAAGATTACAATGTAGCCTTACTTGTAGAAGAACCTTTGTGTTGGACATGTGTGTCACATCCCTTTGTTTGAGAATAACAAATCCCATATTGTATTTGATATTGCTTGTAGTGTGTTTATAGTGTGCAGGAACTATAGGTGCAATACTCCACAGGTAGAATGCAGCATGGAATCAAACTTTTGAAAGGAGCAGCACTAACGCCAGCGCTAGCGCTATCGCCAGGCACTAGCTCAGTTGGTTCCGTCTCAGCGGTTTTCATCTCAGCTTCCGTCTCAGCGGTTAGCCTCGTCTCAGCGGTTCCTTAGTGCTATCACCAGCGCTAGTGCTACCGCCTGGCGCTAGCTTGAGCTCGTGAAGATCGCCACACCGCCGACAGTTTTGCAATCGCTCCACACGAGCACTACCGCCAGTGCTATCGCTACCGCCTGGCGCTATCTCAAGTTCATGCACAGAGCCATGCGGCCGCCGGTTTCGCAACCGCTCCACACGAATGCTACCGCAGGCGCTAGGAGCTATCGCATGCGCTATATCCAAGTTCTATAAAATGAGCCAACTTCGATCATTTTGGTGTATCCATCCCAGAGAGGTGCTTGTGCCACAATTCCAGTGCTGTTATGCTGCCGAAGATGGATCTCCCACAAAAAGCTTAAGGAGAATTCTGGAGGAGGACCACGTCATGCTACATCCGAAGGACGATCGCTTCGACCTCGCTTATGCTACAACGATCCTTCATCCTCATCTTCAGAAATCTCATACAGAGAGTTTTTATTATTGTCATTGTTATCTTTATTCTATACTTTCTTTGTAACCGTTTAGTTAATTCGTCATGTGTTGGCGACTAGGTCTGGGTAGGACTTAGGGAGAAATTCGCCTTGTGTTGGCGACTAGGTCTAGGTGATTAGATCTAGGGGGTGCTTGAGGCCATATCCGGGGAAGGATTGGCTAGAGCGGCTTGAGGCCATATCCGGGGAAGGATAGGCTAAAGCCAACCGGTTCGTGGGGATACGAGTCGGTATAGAAAAGGAAAAAAATTATTTACATATGTACGCCTCCGATTTCTAGCGATATTGAAATCAATTTTTGTAAACACCTTTTCATATAATATAATCATGTCTCTATTTGTGTTTACTTGATTTCTCTCATTTGGTGTAATCTCTATTATATTGTGGCCTAAGTTTTCAATTCTAAATCTAAATTGCTTATTTTAATCTCTTTCATCATAAAACAATTTAGTACTTGTTTCTAAAATTGCAAATCATAATTTTCTATTCATTTAGCTAAATTGTTATTTTACCTTCTCATATTATAAAACAATTTAGTAATAATCATAACATTATAAGAAAGATTTTTTTTAATCCCTTATTCACCCCCCCCTCTAAGAGCGCCGTAAGATCCAACAAGTGGTATCAAAGCGCAGGTTATTCCAAACGGTTTAAAAACTAGGAATAATGGCGTCTCATGATCTCGCTTCTACTAGTGGGGGAAATTTTCTTAAAAATGAAAAATCTTTGGCACCACTTTTGTTTGAAGGCAAAAATTATAATGGGTGGAAATTTCTTATGGAAAAATTTCTTAAATCTTTGGATATTGAAGTATGGAATATTACAATTAAAATGCACCCAAGTATTTTAAATAAAAATGAAATGTTTTTAAATGCCAAATCTATGAATAGTCTATATTGTGCATTAGATCAAAATATTTTCAAACTTATTTATACACTTCCTACTGCTTATGAAGTTTGGAAATTTCTTGAGAATACTTATAGTCTTCCTTCCACAGATGATGAACAAGAGGAATTCCTTATGGATCCAAGAGAAGAAATCGACAAGGACCTACTCTTGGATGATGATAAATCTAAGAGTGAAATCGATGAGGAATTCCTTATGGATCCAAGAGAAGAAATCGATGAGGACTCATGCTTGGAGGAAGAAAAATACAACGTCACAATGTTGGACTCATTTGATGACCAAACATCAAGCAAAAGAGAAGATGGAAATTATAGCAAGGTAAGAAAATCTAAATCTTCTCTTTTTGTAACAAATTCTATTTCTACATTTCGTGTGCTTAAATTTGCTAAACGTAAAATTTCAAAGTGAAACATGCTAATTCCAAATTACGTTTAGAAAATAAAACTTTAAAAGCAAACGTTAAAGTAGAATCTAATATTGATGTGTTAAATTCTCTTTCATGCTCTTTAGGTAAAATTCCTATTCCTTGTTTAGATTACAATTTATTAAAAGAAAATTCAAGGAAATTGAAAAAGGGCTCTTAATTTCTAAAAGGCATAATGAAAAATTGATAATTGAAATTGATGCTTTATCTTGTAAGTTATTACAATTAAAATCTTTTGTTGAAAAATTTCAAATGTCATGTAATGAATTTCATCATAAGATTTTGAATAACAATGATAAATTAACTTACAACATCATTTCTAAAAAGGACCATTTTCACACATCAACTCAAAAGGAGTTTAGTTTCAAAAGGAATTATGATCCTCACAAAATTCTAAAGAGTCAATATTATAAGTCTCAATATATTTTCAATCATGACTCATATTTAAAAACTCCTTTTCATGAAAATCAAACTACAAAATATTATCCTTCATATTATAAGAGTATGTCTATAAGAAAGAGTGGAAATGAAAATCATCAAAATAATAATCAATCTTTTAAAACATATTGTAACCCACTCTTTCAACAATCACTTCTAAAGAAAGACAATCACTCTTATAAACTTTCAAAGAATCTATATAATAAAATTCATTATGATTATCAACATCAATCTATTTTGAAAAATAATTTGAATAAATATAAATCACAAATGAATTATTTTTCAAACAAATATAATCATATAATGATGTCACATAATCATAATATGAATTTAAAAGAAAAACAACCAAAGTATGAATGGAGGCCCAAAATCAAAAATGAAATAGTAACTCCACTGGTAAAGGCCCATTCATCATTATCTTCCCAAAAGCCACCACGATGTATTTGGGTACCCAAAGGAACCATCCCACTTGGTCACCTTTAGTTACTTAAATCTCTTATTCATTAGTATCTTATCATTTGCATGAAGTAGAAACAATTAAAAAATGAAATATCAATACTCTACTTCATGATATGCTTATTGTCTCTTTTCTTTTATTTATTTATTATTATTATTTTTTGAACAAACACGCTAAGGTCACTTAGATATATTATGAAATATGACTTTTACATTTTAAGCTTAATGTTTATCAAATCAAAATTGAATTAAACTAAAATATAAAGTCATAAAATTTTTAAGTGATATATCTTTCCTTTTTATATATTTTATCCTTTTTAAATCCATTGCCTATAAATGTCTTATATTATCATTATAAATTGAATGCTAAATTTTCTAAATGATATTATCAAGACTAATGAAATTACTTTCAAAATTGGATTTAAATGGACTTTTTAGGGGTCTTTGGCTAAAATATTAAATGCGCAACTAATTGCATATTTGTCTATTTTTCGTTGCTGCATATAATAGCCCCCATATTGAAAATCATAATTGAGAAAAATCAGAATCAAATAATATCAAAAACTATGTGTTTTAAATTAAATATAGTAACTCTGTTGCTAACGCTAGGCGTTATCACTAACGCTGGCGGTAGCATAGTTTCCTAAAAATTCTGATTTCTCTATTTATTATTTTCTGAAAAATTATTTTACTGTGTTAAGTATCATTGTCTTCTACTTTCAGATAATCAAAACAATTTTGTTTGTCTCTTTAAAAGGATGAATATGAACTATTCACACACCACCATGATCTCTTGATATCTTATGCTAAAATTCACTATTATCATATATCATAATTCATGAGCTATCAAGAATTATTTTAAATCAACTATTTCTATCAACCTTAGGAATTATGAAATATATGATGGCAATGGTATTATAGTTTCATATCTTATTATGTGTGTGATGTGTGTCACCAATGTTTGCATGTATTTTAGACCTTAGAATCATCTTGTATCATTAAAATCAAAACTTTGATCATTTCATTCTAGGTCTAAAGAAAATTAATTTGAAAACTTCGCATATTACAAGCAATATTATCTCCATTAATCCTATGTAATAACATTGCATTCAAACTCATCATACTAGCATCACTTCTTGGTCTATGCTTATATATTTATGCTAGGTATAACACTTACAATGTTATTCAAATTTCATGATAACTATGTGATTTGAAATTATATATAATACTAAAATTCCAACAAACACATAGTTTATGGATTAATCATTAGAATATTTATGAATATTGTTTCATGAATCATATATTATCATGCAAAACCAAAGATCAATAAATTCAATTATTGAATGACATTTTATTATAAATTTCAAAACATTATATATGTGATCTTTGTCTTTAATATGACTACATGTTCATCATTTTCTAGGCTTAAAAATCAAACATGCCTATTCAAAAGAAAATCATTATATCATGAGTCTAGAAGGATTAGAATTTTCATACATCATGATGATCTAACATATATTCTATGCAAAATTCTCTATAATCATAAATCATAATTCATGTTTTAATCAGGAAATCTGTCAAAACAATAATGTTTATCACCTAGGAATTATGAATCTTATGATAAAAATATGAATAGTGTTTTCTTCACATTGTTTGATGTATTGATCTGCTTTGCTTGTAATTGCATGTATCATCACATTAAACAAAACTCATAGTTTATTTATCAACCCATAGATTTAAAAGCATAGGTTGTTCAAAAGATTATTTCACCTATGACTTCATATATCACAATAGCGGGGGCGTAAGGTTGTATGCATTAGAGACCTAACTTCTAAGTCATGTCTTGTCCTTAACCGGGGAGGGTTCCAGTGGGGCCTTGCAAGGCACTGGGGGGAAAGAGTGCAAGGTTGAGTGTTCTCTAGTGTGTGCATATGGGACTAACACCCCAACCTACGGCATATGTGCAGCTCCACGTGCCCATCCATCACTTAGTACAGGGCTAGGGTGTAGACATTTAGTCGGGGTAGTCTTTAATCTTAGGACATACTTATATTACTCATTGCATGATCATTTTATTTACTTATCACTTAAATCATGCATATTTTGGGTTGTTTAATAAAAAATGTCCTCTTGTGTCTTCATAACTTATCTTTGCATAATTAAATGGTTTTGTAAAACACAAGAATTTGAAAAAGCCAAAGTTTCATGCAAATTTGATCCACCTAGAGATCTCCAAAAATTCTAAAATTTCAGCATGGAACTACTCTAAGAACACTTAATCAAAATAAAAAATAAAAAAATTTAAAATTCTCAGAAAATCACGTACTGTTTGCCGCGCTATCACTAGCGTCGGCGCTAGCGTGGGTGTTGGAATTTTCTGATTTTCAAAATTTCTAAAAATCACTAAAAATATTTTAGTCTTTATGTACTACTTTGTTTTTGTATTTCTGACATCTGTTATTTTTGTTTTATTCATATTATGAAAAATCAACTACAAAAATTCAAAATTCAAAATTACAAAAATATTTTTTTTTATTTATGTTTTATTCATATTATGAAAAATCAACTACAAAAGTTCAAAATTCAAAAAATACAAAAATATGTTTTTGTTATTTGTGTTTTATTCATATTATGAAAAATCTACTATAAAAATTCAAAATTAAAAAATTACAAATATATGTTTTTATGATTTTCTATTTTTATTTGATTTAAAAATGATAAAACAAAAAAAACTGTATGATCTTTATTGCCAATATCAAGCATGTATGAATTCTATTATTTAGAATTATTTACAATGTTAAAACTTATTCCTTCAAATTACTATGAACATTGTTTTGCTTATCATGCTTTGATATATCTATTTAAAGTGCATCAAATATTGAAAAATATGTGTAGAAACAAGCTTAACATGCCTCTAAGTATGAGTAAATGTTTTATGATTGATAATGATACATTTCACTCACTTATTTTGGTAATCAACATGTGCGTTTAAATCTAAAAATGCTTGCTTGTGTATTGTATTTGTACAATGAATTAAAACTTGCATAAGTGAATAACCTACACTACATTTGAATTGCACTTATGAAATTTAGAAAAGTGGTTAAGTTTAAAAAATTGGGTTTGCAAAACAAGTGTATTCGGAGAATGTTGTCTCACAAATATGAACAAAAAATTTATATATGTAGACAAATATAACTCCACAAAGCACTACTTGAACCTCCTAATAAGTCTTCATAAACATTGTGAGGTTGAGCACCTTGGAAAGAATAGTAAAGTGTATTGTGCAAACTTTGGTTATTACACCACTTTGTTAAAAATTATGTGCATTAAAAGTGTGTGAAAGTAATTTACTTGTGTTTTATTGTGCACTTTACTTTACATATGTCTTGTATTTTGATGATTTAAATCAATTGATAACATTGCCCAAAATACACTTATGTGCACATCATTATCTTTCATAACACTTCTTCTCATGAGTATTGGATTCTAATGCTTTATCTATACTACTCTTTATATAAGAAATGCACTAGATAGCCTAGCATGATCTCTACAATATTTTGGTATTTCTTGAATTTAAAATTAAGTAACATTGTAGTATAATCTCTCTTTGATATGTTCATTTCATGCTTGGTATCTTTATGAAAAACTTTGAGATTTCAAACGGTTAAAACATCTTTCAATTTTGAA
The DNA here is from genome assembly GCA_033032865.1 of Dactylorhiza incarnata. NCBI lineage: Eukaryota > Viridiplantae > Streptophyta > Magnoliopsida > Asparagales > Orchidaceae > Dactylorhiza > Dactylorhiza incarnata. Next base: position 14,071,812 of record JAWHQI010000039.1, read on the forward strand.
CTAAAACTCATATTTTTACTTATGCTTTTCATGCTTACAAAAAGATGTTTATTATAATCTTCCGCTTGCTTACAACTCTTATCTTTATATTTTGAAATCTCTTATAAATGCTATACTTAAACTCTTTATCATTATCTATATTTCGAAAAGCTCGATCATAATATATAAATGTCTCCTTACTACCCTCACCCTATCTTCTTTTGATAATACCAAAAGGGGGAGATTAATTGCAGAAATCTATATAGGAGAAATATGGAATAACAAAGGGAGACAAATTCATGTAATCTATCATTTAGGGGGAGTAGAACATAAAGTGCATTTATGTAGGGGGAGCATTAAGATAGGGGGAGTATGCACAATTTGATCATGCTTATTATATACTATAGTTGCACTACTATCATGCTTGTCATATACTATAAACACTATTGTTGATTTCTTGCTTAGGGGATTTGTTATTATCAAAAGGGGGAGATTGTTGGACATGTGTGTCACATCCCTTTGTTTGAGAATAACAAATCCCATATTGTATTTGATATTGCTTGTAGTGTGTTTATAGTGTGCAGGAACTATAGGTGCAATACTCCACAGGTAGAAGGCAGCATGGAATCAAACTTTTGAAAGGAGCAGCACTAAGGCCAGCGCTAGCGCTATCGCCAGGCGCTAGCTCAGTTGGTTCCATCTTAGTGGTTTTCATCTCAGCTTCCGTCTCAGCGGTTAGCCTCGTCTCAGCGGTTCCTTAGCGCTAGCGCTACCGCCTGGCGTTAGCTTGAGCTCATGCAGATCGCCACACCGCCGACAATTTCACAACCGCTCCACAAGAGCGCTACCGCCAGCGCTATCGCTACCGCCTGGCGCTATCTCGCTTGCACAGAGCCACGTAGCCGACGGTTTCGCAACCGCTCCACACGAACGCTATCGCAGGCGCTAGGAGCTACCACAGGCGCTATCTCCAAGTTCTATAAAATGAGCTAACTTCGATCATTTTGGTGTATCCATCCCAGAGAGGTTGCTTGTGCCACAATTCCAGTGCTGTTATGCTGCCGAAGATGGATCTCCCACAAAAAGCTTAAGGAGATTTCTGGAGGAGGACTACGTCACGCAACATCCGAAGGACGATCGCTTCGACCTCTCTTATGCTACAGCGATCCTTCATCCTCATCTTCAGAAATCTCATATAGGGAGTTTTTATTATTGTCATTGTTATCTTTATTCCATACTTTCTTTATAACCGTTTAGTTAATTCGCCTTGTGTTGGCGACTAGGTCTGGGTAGGACTTAGGGGGAAATTCGCCTTGTGTTGGCGACTAGGTCTAGGTGATTAGATCTAGGGGGTGCTCGAGGCCATATCCGGGGAAGGATTGGCTAGAGCGGCTTGAGGCCATATTCGGGGAAGGATATGCTAAAGCCAACCGGTTTGTGGGGATACGAGTCGGTATAGAAAAGGAAAAAATTATTTACATATGTACGCCTCCGATTTCTAGCGATATTGAAATCAATTTTTGTAAACACTTTTTCATATAATATAATCATGTCTCTATTTGTGTTTACTTGATTTCTCTCATTTGGTGTAATCTCTATTATATTGTGGCCTAAGTTTTCAATTCTAAATCTAAATTGTTTATTTCAATCTCTTTCATCATAAAACAATTTAGTACTTGTTTCTAAAATTGCAAATCATAATTTTCTATTCATTTAGCTAAATTGTTATTTTACCTTCTCATATTATAAAACAATTTAGTAATAATCATAACATTATAAGAAAGAATTTTTTTTTAATCCCTTATTCACCCCCCTCTAACGGCGCCATAAGATCCAACACTTTGAACTATAAATAAGCAGCAAGAAAAGAACATTGGAGGGCAGCAATGGAGGATGAACTCTTCATGATAAATAAATTCACACTTTAGGAATTGACAGATCTCCCAAGTAACAAAGTTGTAATTGGCCTGAAGTGGCTATTCAAAACCAAATACAATAAAGATGGCTCAGTATTAAAATATAAGGCAAGATTAGTGGCTAAGGCGTATGCACAAAAGCCCGACATTGACTATTTTGAAACATTTGCTCCTGTGGCAAGATTTGAGTCCATCCGTCTCCTCATTGCCTTAGCTGTAAGAAATTACTTCCCAGTATACCAATTAGATGTAAATCAGCTTTCTTAAATGGAGATATTAAAGAAGAGATATATGTCCAACAACCTGAAGGGTACGAAGTTTGTGAAGCTAAAACTAAAGTATATAAACTAAAAAAGGCTTTATATGGGTTGAAGCAGTCACCCAGATCCTGGAACAACAAAATTGATGCCACTCTTCTCCTACAAGGATTCCATAAGACTGATTATGAGCCAGCCCTCTACACAAAACACACTCAAGAATTCACATATATCACTCTATGCATCTATGTGGACAACCTCCTTAGAACGGGGTCAGATCACAATGGAATTGTTGTCATTAAAAACACTTTGCAATCTGAATTTGAAATGACTGACCTGGGCCACGTGAAATTTTTTCTGGGTATGCATATCAATAGACATAATCTGGGTACCTCCATAACTCAAACCAAATATGCTGACGAATTACTGCAAAGGTTTGGTATGGAAACTGCAAAGCCAGTAGCTACCCCAATTGCTCCAGGAGAAAAATTTACAAAAGAAGATGGAGAGGAAAAGGTGAATGAAGAACAATATAGAAGCTTAGTAGGATCTCTAATTTATCTTACTAACACAAGCCGGATATAGAATTTGTTGTAAGCCTAGTTTCCAGATTCATGCATTCTACAAGTATTAAACATCTCACCGCCGCCAAGCTCATTTTGCATTATATTAAAGAAACCAGAGGTTATGGGATTTATTATAGCAGAGACAAAATTATAGAAGAAAACTCTGAATCAAAAAAGGGAAAGAGAAGAACAGTGACAAAAGTTATAATCTGCTAGGGTATTCCGACAGTGATTGGGGCGAGTGCTCCGATGATAGAAGAAGCACATCTGGGCATATATTTTTCCTCAATAATATGCCTATTTCATGGAGCTTTCGCAAGCAAAAACCAGTGGCTCTGTCATCCACAGAGGCTGAATATATTGCCATGACTGAAGCATCTCGAGAACGTGTATGGATTAGAAGAATGCTAGAAGAGATAGAGAAAGAGATTGAAGTAAAGATGAAGATCAAAATCGACAACACCTCGGCAATAGCCCTGGCGCACAATCCCGCATTTCACAACAAAACCAAGCACGTCGAGATCAAATGGCACTTTACTCGTGAACTTATAAGCAAAGGAGAAGTCACGTTGGAGAATTGCAACTCAAAAAACCAAATCGCAGATGCCCTAACAAAGGGGCTTACCGTCGCACAATTTGAATAACTAAGAAAGAAGATGGGAGTGATCAACTGCCTTGATTAAGGGGAGGTGTTAGACTTAATCAAGGAGTGGTCTTTCTATTTTTTGCTGCAGCAGAATGGAGGAGATTGATCACCGATAAATAGTGATTTTCCTCTCCAGCAAGTTTCCTTCTTGCAGTCCCTAGGCCACTGAAAGTTGCTGTCCTGTTTTATCCCTCTTGTTATGTGTGCTATCTATGTATTTTTTAATGTTGTAGTTGCTATCTTTTTTTGTACTCTTCCCCCCCACTTCTACCTATATATATAAAGATAAGTGCAGGAAGAGCTAAGTGTGTGTGCAAGTAAGTTGTAAGAGGAAAATATGTACCCTTGTTTTTTGCATTAATCAAAATCTTGCGGTAGTACCGGCTACCTTCACCCATTATTTCCTACACATTATGCTCTTCTAATCAGTTTTTTTTGTAGAAAGATACTCTGAAATCTGAATTAAAGCTATGTTCGAATAAAAAACAGGAAACACTTTTAAATACAAAGATATCATGCAAGATATTCAATCTTAATTTAGAAGGAAGAATGCTGACCTTCTCAGTATCACAAAGCTTTTCATTTTTCGGGCTTTGGGGAGAAAAGAAAGTGGAGTAGCGGAGGCCGAAATACCAGAATTTCAACTTGATTTGGGCCTTAGGGTTTTTTGGGAAGCATCGAAAACTAAGCACTGAAGCGTCGGAGAAGTCATCAGAGACTTCAAAGTCGATGGGGGTTTGAGGAGTATGGTATCTTCGACAACGATCTCAGTTGGACGGGTCTTCGAGCAGTGCATGGAAATGGAGATCAAGAGAAGCAGGGTGGTCGCAAACTCCGGGCATCTGAATGGGTTAGAACGGTGCAAGGAAGGCGGGATATGCAGTGGGTCGGGACTGGCCAAGGCTTGTAGCCTCAAGTTTCATCATCAGAGAGGACAAATTTCCGAAAAGGCCTTACTTTAAATCAAAAATATAAGAAAGACCTTGTTTTAATAAGTGTTCCCAGACTAGCCCCTTTTTACTTTTTCTACTGACAAGTCAGCCTATCAGCATTAAATGGTCAGAATTTTAGGCTTATAAAGTAGTTATCAGCTGTTTAAAAGCAATCAAAACATTGCTTAACGGAAAACTCTGCATAAATAATCTAATAGTTATAATTAATTTATTTTAAGATAGCAGAGTGTGTAACTGAAAGAATTTTTAGTCCCACATCGATTGTAGTTCTTTTTAACATATTTGAGAGCCTATAAAAGGAGTCCTTTGCCATCATAGTTAACCACAAAAACAAAGCTTGCAGATCTTTGGCTAAGGATTTGCTCTCTATAATCTCAGGTCAGTACTTTAATAATTTAAATGCTTAGTTTATTTTTTTTGAGCTAATTATTTATTAATAAATATTTTAATAATTACTATTTTATAATTAGTTATTAGTAAATATTTTATTAAAATAACTGTTTTTTAATTAGTACTTAGATATTAATAAATGTTTTTTTTAATTCAGTGTTTTGAGCTATTATAATCATGTCTGATGGTGGTGAATTTGAAGTTGATGAGTGCGAAATGTATCAGCATCAAGGATTAGATATTGATCTAGATGATAACAGCAGTGACGATTGGCTTGATAGTGGTGACGATGAAAATATTTCTGAAACTCAAAATAGAGTCAAAGAAATATTTGAACGAGCAATTTCAGTTGATCGTAGCTGGGTTAACCGCATAATTGTTGATAATTCATTCATACAATTTGCTAGAACAATAAAAGATTGGGCCGTTTTCGGGGTACTATGCTGATAGCAGTTGGTATAGATGCTAATAGTGGACTTTTTCCATTAACATTTGCTGTTGTTGAATCAGAATGTAATGAATCGTGGGAATGGTTTTTAAATCGGCTAAAAGAGTTGCTTCCAGTTATTGCTAGTCGTCCAAATCTCTGTATTATCAGTGACAAACATACAGGCTTAATTCGAGGAGTGGCTTCTCAGCTTCCATATGCAAAACATAGACATTGTTTGCGCCACTTGCGCGAAAATTTTAAAAAGGCTGTTAGAGGTTTTGGTTTGAATGGAATTGATATGTTGTGCGATAAAATGTACTGGGCAGGCACTGCATCAGATTTTATTACATTTACACAAAATATGGAAAATATTAAAATTGTTGATCAAAGAGCATATGATTGGTTGGTTGCTAGGGATGTTGAAAAATGGACTCTATTATATGATGGTGGCGCTAGATATGGCACTATGACGACAAATGCGAGCAAAAGTTTCAATGGAGTACTCAAACGAGCGAGAGGGTTACCTATACAAGCATTAGTATCAGCTACATTTTATCACTGTATTGCATTATTTCTTAAAAGAGGTGAAGATGCACTAAAATGGGAAAATGATGCAGTCTCTAAATTTGTGCCTAAAATATTGGTAATGCTAGGTAATCGAGAAGCAGCAGCAAGAAATTTATGTAGGCCAGTCCAGATAAATCGTACTGAATTCTCATGTTACGATGATAAAAATATAGCGCATCGTGTATTGCTCACTGATGATGGATGCTCCTGCAGTTGTCATAGTATGGTCTTATATCATGTCCCTTGTGGTCATATTATTGCTTCACTTGCATGTAGACGTGTTTCACATGAGAAGTTAGTATCAGACTTTTATACAATATCTAGTTACAAAAATACGTACAATGGAAGTTTTCATGCAATTCCAGATATTACTGGGTGGCAACCATTAGACGCAGCGTGAGGTATTATTGAACTCCAACCACCTACTTTAATACGAAAGATTGGACGCCCTCAAACTCGCCGACATCATAATACAATGGATGAACACATTGATCGCAGCAATAAAAAATGTGGTATTTGTAAAAATTTGGGACACAATCGAGCAACATGTCCCGCAAATCCAGAAAATAGAAGGTTAGAATTTATTTATTGTTTATAAAATTTTATTTCATCTACTTCAGTATTTATAACAATGTTTTGTTTTAAATTTTTTCAGGCGCTTTGGAGGAATGCGTTAGCTATGGCAAGGAATGAAGACGTTCTAGTCTACTTTTTTTAGTCAATTTATTTTATCTTGTGTTTGTTTTGTAAAACTGCACTTTTATTTTGCTCCTGAAATGATATTATGGGTTGCTACATCTTTTTATAATGCATTATCAATATTTTTTCCTGCTGTATTAATCTATGTCCTAGAAATGTTTTTCTAATGATATTTTTCATGTGCTTATCATTTTCTAATCACTAACTAATACCTATAAACAAAATTAAAGAGTTAATTTCCGACAAACTCTGCACATTGTACTGAAAAAGTAAAAAGGGGCTAGTCTGGGAACACTTATTAAAACAAGGCCTTTCTTATATTTTTGATTTAAAATAAGGCCTTTTCAGAAATTTGTCCCATCAGAGACGGGGGAGGATGTTGATGGCGATGAGCGACGTTCTGTAGCTGGAGTTTTGTCGTGGAGGAGGTGGCAGAGTTGCATGGAGCCTAATGCCGCGATGGAGTAGGAGGGGGATCGGGAATTGGAGGGGTCAGGACATGAGGGGTAGGTCTTTCATATATCGGTCAGGTCTTGAGATTAATTTTTTAATTTTTATGCGATTTTTAGGATTTGATGGTGGCCTGAGATCTTTTGAATGGCATTTAAATTCATGGCTTTTTAAAGCCATCTCATATTTCTTTTAAATACGAGTGACAAGGCATGGGGGCCCCCTGTGTGGGCGGAGAAATTCAGCAAGGGCTGCGACATTTGACGTGGGCAACATTCGGAAGGGGCGATGACATTCGGCAGGGGAGACATTCGGCAGGGGCGGGGACATTCGGCGGGGGCGACATTCGGCAGGGGTGGTGACTTTCAGCGGGGGTGATCTATATTTATATACGTATATATAAATCTTAATTCAATTTTGTTCAACAAAAATCATATGTTATGATGGTTGTCATCTTTGCTTGACATAGTGAAAACCTGGGTTCAAATCTCACCATTGACAATTTTTGTGAGATTAAAAAATTGGTCATATGACACTCTTTTTTCAATATATTTAGGGGTAAAATCGTAATTTCATGTTGTAGGTCACCCCCTAGTAGGTTTAGGAGACCTATGAAAAAGTGGAGAGAGAGGGAGCAGTTTGATCCGACGGCTGATGAAATATCATGCCAGATTCGGCGGTCGTATTCATTTCAACGGCTTTAAAATTCATGGGTTTGATGCTTCTTTATATATGGTAAAGATAATATATATATATATACATATATATTTATCGGTTGGACAACACGGATGGCGACCTTCGACACAAGTACGATAAGGATGGGGACCTTTGGTGTTTAGAGCGGCTAGGATGCAATGTTGATCAGTTTCACGAAGGGGGAACCTGTGGTTTGCGAGTATAGAAAACAAAGGGAGAAAATTAATGTGTTTTATAATAATTTTAGTGTGCGGATAGTCATTTATGGATTGCAGTTAATAATTGCATATATTATTTAAGAAGTGGGGCTAAAATATTAGTCACGCATTAGGTAACTGTGTCTAATACAAACTTATTCGAAACGAATCAACCAACCAATGACTAATGCTTTCTTTTTTTTCCACGAATTATAGGCAGTCGTAGCTAATACTTGCTTATTAGCCATAAATAATTTGATAAATAATCATTATATTACTCATATCCTCTAAGCTGTTTGATGAAAAATATTGATTGAAGATCTTATATTTTGATGATGTTTTAAAAATAATCATCACAAAAGATAAACATGTATGTTGACGTTTTGTATGAAAAATGTGGGCAATGCTAAAATTTTGTATTGGTGACGTTTTTGAAAAAAATCGTCGCTAAATTGAAAACTAACGGCGATGCTTTAAAAAATGTCGCAATAAAAACGTCGCTGCAAAGTCTATATCTTGTAGTGTTAGGTAACTATATTTGATGACTTTGATTTCTCTTTAGAAAATTTGATAGAATGTTTTAAATTTTTTTGCAATAGCCAAAAAGAACTTAACTCGCTTAGGAAAGAATTAGAAGATCTTAGGAAAGACAATCTATATTCAGTCAACTATGACTTAAGAAACTAGATGTATAGAAAAGAGGAATAAATAGATACAGTAACTAATGAAAATTCTGTTTTAAAGAAAGAACTTACAAAGGCAAAAGACTTTGAGGACTTACTCAATGGGAGGAGTCAAAAGCTTAAGGACATCTCACAAAATCTCTCCAAGAGATTTAACCATATTGATCTAGAATCACCACCATCCACCAACACACTAATCCCTAACAAACATGTCTAGGAAAATCTTATAGCATTCATTAGTCTAATATAAATCAACCTAATAACAACTTACAATCATGTGATGAACAAAATAATAACCCTAATAAGCTCACTATATTCAATAACGTAAACATTACTAATCAAACAGGGATTCTAGGAAAACACTCCTTAGAAAAGTCAAATAAAATTTGTAAAGATCTTAAAGGAATTATGCATCGACTAGAACTCGACGCAATTTTAAAGATGCGTCTTATGAAACTCGACGGAGTTCGGCATATGCTTTAACATCAACTCGAAACAAGTATGAGGGTGCGTCGAATTCTATTCGACGCAACCAATATTCTGCATTGAATTATTATCGACGTAACTATGCAGACACCTCGAATTACACTCGACGCCACTCTAAAAATGCGTTGATTTGTTCTCGACACATGCTTCCAGCAAGAAATTTTCAGACATCTAGATCTCTCTCTACTTATATTCTTAGATGTTTCTGTTGTTCTAAAATTGGGCACATAGCTAAACATTGCTGGAATAATAACCCAACACTTCTTCACCTTAGGGGGTATACTGAAATACCAACTTATTCTTTCCTAACTCCATTGGATGATAGAAGAAAGAGACCCCATCAAGTGACGGTCTATGATAATGTTTAATTGAATGTGCAAAAGGGAGACTGTTCTACCATAAACCAGCAGTGGTATCTTGATGAGTACTTTTTGTACTCATCTTCTAGTATAATTTTAATATAGTTTTAATTTGAATTTATAAAAATTATATGTATTATCTTATCTAATTCATTACTTCTTATTTTTGCCACTAATTTAAGCTTAGTTTATGTTTTTCAGGTTTTCTGGACACTTTAAGAAAAATTTCAAAGTACATGCCCATGGTCACGGGTGTGACAATGGGGCGTGACAGCCTAGACGTGTTCTAGACCCGATTCCGCCATCCCGGGAGCATTCCACGAAGTTTCGCCAAGTACACGCCCCAGGTCACGGGCGTGACCAAGGGCGTGACCCGATGTCACGGCCGCGACCCGCTGTGACGAAGTAAAACCGGTGAGACCGCTGAGATCAAGCCTTACACGCCCCAGGTCACGGGCATGACCAGGGGGCGTGACATCCAAGTCACGGCCGGGACCCCACCACCAGCTGCCAGCACGCCTGCCACGTAAATTAAAGTTACACGCCCCAGGTCACGGGCGTGACCAAGGGGCGTGACATCAAGTCACGGGCGTAACTCGCCCCGCGCGCCTCCCCGCCAAAGATTTCCCGCCAGCAACACATTTAAAGATTACACGCCCCATGTCACGGGCGTGACCTAGGGCGTGACGCGCCTTAAACTCCTGCATTGAAGCCAGAACGCGCCCTCTCCTCCAGCACCGATCACGCCCCTTACACGCCCCTTGGTCACGGGCGTGACCAAGGGCGTGTAACCTCATTTTTTCAGCTATATAAAGCCAGCTCCAGCAGATATTTAGGGAGCAATTTTTAGGTTTAGACCTTTCATTTCTTATCTTTATTTTCATGTTTTTAGTAGTTCTTGTAACCCTCCTTTATTTCATGCAATTGTACTTTCAATTCAATAGTTGTAATTTCTTTTCACTTAATAAAATAGTTCTTTTGTTTTCTCTTATTTCTCATTCTCCTCCTTCTTCACCTTTTTATTTCTTTTGTCACCAACTCCAAAGTTTTATTTGATAAAATAATAGAGATTTTCTTGAAGTAAGAGTACTCAACCGCCCCGAGTCTAATATGACCTTGGTTTTTATAACCTATACTATATTCAATACGGTACACTTACCGTTGTCGTTTGCAAGCATAGTTTTGCCCCATCAAGTTTTTGGCGTCGTTGCCGGGGACACGGTTGATATTTCGAAAAAAGAAATATTTATTAATTTTATCGTTCTCTTTCTTCTCCCCCTTCTCTTTAATTTTTATATATATATATAAAAAATCTTAAAAAGCGAAATCTAAATTCTCGAAAAGGACGCTTTGGGCTTGAATTCCCATCATAGCCTCTAGTACCTTGCAAACCCTTCATCGGGTATATCTTGGGAAGTCCGGGACTAATTTAACCCGCTTTTTCAAAAAAAAAAAATAATAAAAATATTTATAAAATTCCATTCATTTAAGTAAAGGTTGTTTCCTTTTTTTTATTATGCAATCTCTTGAATTGGTCGTAAAAGTTGCCGAGCTTCAAAGCCAAGTATATCTTTTGGAAGCGGCACAAAAATGCCAAAATTGCTGTTATTATTGTAATGTGCCTCATCAAAGTGAGGAATGTTATTTACATTCATATGCTCAAAATAATTATTATGAAAATAATTTTTCTCAATATTATGCAAATAATTTTGATAATAATTACGATCATAATTTTTCCCCTTTTAATGAGAATAATTTTTCAAACTTTGATGAAAATAATTTTTCTAATTATAATGAAATTTTTTTTTTGGCATTTAATAATTGTTCCTCTAGCTCCGAAGTTGATTATTCTTGGTGGCAAGCTCACCCGGATAATTCTCGGAGCGACGAAGATAAATCTTTAGACACAAAATTTTGTTTTTCTTTGTATACTTCGCAGTCTTCGTTCTCTAATTTGGGGGAAATTTCGCAGATCCAAATAAATACTTCCCCCCAAAATTTAGAGGAAAATAATTTTTCTAATTTTCACGAGAATAATTTTTCGGCCTCTAATAATTTGTCTTCTAGCCCCGAAGTAGATTATTCTTGGTGGCACGGTCACCCGGATAGTTTTCGGGGCGATGAAGATAAATCTTTAGATCCGAATTCTTGTTCTTCTTTTGCGCCGCAATTTTCATACTCTAATTTTGGGGAATGTCCGCTTTTTCAATTTGATACTCCACCCCAGAATTTAGATAAGAATTTTCTTTCTTCTAGTGTTTTTTCCTCGTCTTTGGAAAATTTAGTTAGGGAGGAACATGATTGCTCATGTACTCCCATAGTTTCTTTTCCCAATTATGAAGAAAAATTATTTTATCAAGAAATTCTTAATGTTTTGGGCACCCCGGATGAACTAGAAGAAGAACAAGTTTCTTCCCCTACTTCACCCGGATCTTCTTTTCTTATCATGAATTTTCGCAAATCTCTTCTATTTTAATTCAACCAGAAATTCATGAAATTTTTGTGTCCGAAGATTTTATTCCGCTTGGTAATACGCTAGATTTTCCTAATGAAAATTTTAATTTTAAAAAAGAAACAACCGGATCTTAATCATATATTTTCGCAAGCGCCTCCTCCATGCGAAAAATTATCTGAATCGTTTATTTGTGATTCTTATGCACTAACAATTTTCAGGTTGAAGATGAGCCGTTGCTACCCCAAATAATCGACGATCCATATGTCGCTCATCTGTATGAATTTAAATCACCTCAGGTATGTATAGGTGATTTGGATTTACATATTCAAGTTCAAGGACAAAAGGAGAATCACAAGATAAACGGAGGAGTAGCCGTGCGACTGACGCCGACACATTCACCTATGCGTGAATTAGGGGAGTTGTCTGTTCACTTCTCTTTTTATTTTCCGTTTTCCTAACACTAACCGTCTAGCTTAAAGACGGGAAAAATAAAGCGCTCTTGGGAGGCACCCCTTGCTTATCTTTAATTTTTATGCATTTTTCTTTTAAAAGTTTATTTTTTAGTATTCTTCATACTTAGTTTTAAACATTGGGGACAATGTTTAATTTTAAGTATGGGGGTGTAGCTTCGCATTCCCTATATTTTTAGTTGATAAAGAAAAAAAATTATAAAAATTATAAAAATCTAATTTCTTGGAAAGGGCGCTTTGGGCTTGAACTCCCATCACAGCTCCTAGTACCTTGCGAACCCTTCACCGGGTAGCCCTCGGGAAGTCCAAGAAATATTATATAAAAAAAATATTATTAATAATAAATATGCCTAGCCTTGTTGTTTTTATTGTTCTAGAAATTTAGTTTGAGGTTTGATTATAAGTATTCTTTCATTTTTAATTTAGCTAATATTTTGTTTAATCAAAATTTGTTAAATTTAAATTTGAAGTAATTTGGTTTTAAGAAACATTTTATGTTTTTAATTCAATTAGAGAATTAATTTAGCACTACTTCTCCGTTTAATTTTAAATAGCTTCACTTTGTGGTAAATTGGCTAAACATCTCTAGATTTCTATTATATTCTCTTTTAACTTTAAGATCATAGGAAATTTCATTCCACTAAAAAAGTTGCTCTCAAAATAGTTTAATTTATAAACTAAAAGTATTTTTTTTACCCTTGTTAAACATATGTGTTTTTTCTTTTTCCCCTATTGTTAGATCATATGTCATGGGAATAAAGAGATGTTAGTTCTTTATTCTCTGGTAAACATATGCAACCCAAAAATAAAAATGAAGAGAGAAAAAATGTGTATATGTCGTGGAAATGATAGGATAATAGTCTATCATTCTCTAGTATTACATATACTTAAAAATGGGGGGGGGGGGGGGGGGGGTTGAGAGGATAAAATTTATCACCCCAATCAAAAACCTCTTCATATCCTTTGTCTTCATTTTGCCATTTCGTTCAAACCCATCCCTAGCCAATTTCATTGTTTCTAGTCCTAAACTAAATTATTAAGAGAGCAATATTTTGGTAGGTGTCTTTTCCTTAAGATTCTTTTATGTTAGAGTGTCTATAATTTCAATCTAATTTTGTTTGAAAATTTCTATAATTTCGATTGCTAAATAGTTATCTTGAGAAGTAGTTAGCTAAACAAATTTCTCTTTTAAATTATCAACATAACTTAAGACTTAATTCTTGAATTCCTAAAAATTTGCTTTGACTTATTCTTGGTTTAATAAAATTTTTGTAAATTAGAAATAATATCGATATCTTGTAATTCTTTCCTCACTCTTTTGCTCTGGAATAGCAAAAGCTCAAGTATGGGGGTGTTTGATGAGTACTTTTTATACTCATCTTCTAGTATAATTTTAATATAGTTTTAATTTGAATTTATATAAATTATATGTATTATCTTATCTAATTCATTCTTTTTATTTTTGCCACTAATTTAAGCTTAGTTTATGTTTTTCAGGTTTTCTGGACACTTTAAGAAAAATTTCAAAGTACACACCCATGGTCACGGGCGTGACCATGGGGGCGTGACAGCCTAGACGTGTTCCAGACCCGATTACGCCATCCCGGGAGCATTCCATGAAGTTTCGCCAAGTACACGCCCCAGGTCACGAGCGTGACCCAATGTCACGGTCGCGACCCGTTGAGACGAAGTAGAACCGCTGAGACGAAGCAGAAGAGCTGAGACCGCTGAGATCAAGCTTTACACGCCCCAGGTCACGGGCGTGACCAGGGGGCGTGACATCCAAGTCACGGCCGGGACCCCACCACCAGCTGCCAGCATGCCTGCCACGTAAATTAAAGTTACACGCCCCAGGTCACGGGCGTGACCATGGGGCGTGACATCAAGTCACGGGCGTGACTCGCCCCGCGCGCCTTCCCGCCAAAAATTTCCCGCCAGCAGCACATTTAAAGATTACACGCCCCAGGTCACGGGCGTGACCTAGGGCGTGACGCGCCTTAAATGCCTGCATTAAAGCCAGAACGCGCGCTCTCCGCCAGCACCGATCACGCCCCTTACACGCCCCTTGGTCACGGGCGTGACCAAGGGCGTGTAACCTCATTTTTCAGCTATATAAAGCCAGCTCCAGTAGATGTTTAGGGAACAATTTTTAGGTTTAGACCTTTCATTTCTTGTCTTTATTTTAATGTTTTTAGTAGTTCTTGTAACCCTCCTTTATTTCGTGCAATTGTACTTTCAATTCAATAGTTTTAATTTCTTTTCACTTAATAAAATAGTTCTTTTGTTTTCTCTTATTTCTCATTCTCCTCCTTCACTTTTTTATTTCTTTTGTCACCAACTCTAAAGTTTTATTTGATAAAATAATAGAGATTTTCTTGAAGTAAGAGTACTCAACCGCCCCGAGTCTAATACGACCTTGGTTTTTATAACCTATACTACATTCGATACGGTACACTTGTCGTTGTCATTTGCAAGCATAGTTTTGCCCCATCATATCTGAACAGTAGATGCTCCATGCATATTACTGGAGCAAAGGAGATGCTGGAAAACTTCAAGGCCAAGGAAGGCCCTAAGGTAATTTTTGGGAACTCCCACTCTGGTCAGACTAGAGGATTTGGTGTGCTCAGAGTTGGAGAAATCTCCTTCTCTAAGGTAGCTTATGTTGAAGGTCTTCAACATAATTTAATTATTATCAGTCAGCTGTGTGATGGTGAATACAAAGTTGTATTCACCAAGTCCTTATGCCAAATAGTTAGCTCTGTAACCAATCAGATAGTATTGACTGGTCTTAGGAAAGGTAAGGTCTACGTTGTGGATTTTGAGTATACAAAGTCAGAGATCTGCTTATTTAACTCTTAGTTAGAAAATAATGAGTTGTGGCTGATGAGTCCTGATCATATACACTTTTATGGACTCATTTGGGCCGTTTTTTAGTCTCTTCACCGCACTTTAGCCTTGTTATAGTTTATATTTGATATTCCATGCTAGGTGCACTTCTAGGCCCATTTTGGTGTGATTTCATGCTTTTCTTCATTAGTAGTTTTCATGCTCCGTTAGGTGCCACTTTCAGTGGCTAGATTCGTGGTTATGCTGGAATAGGAGTCGTGCAGGTGTTCTCGGTGCAACTCTGCACAGGAACACTGCGCACGATCACCGGTTCTATTGCGCACGACCACTGGTCGTGCGCCACTGATCGTGCGCACTTAACCCTTTTTTCATGAGTTCTGTTTGGTGCAGTGCGCACGAGCATCTACGCTAGTGCGCACGACCACCGATCGTGCGCCACTGTGCGTGCGCACTTAGCATTAATTTTCTGAGTTCTGTTTCGACCAGTGCGCACGACCACCGACGATAGTGCGCACGACCACCGGTCGTGCGCCACCGGTCGTGCGAACATGTTATTTTATAATTTCTGCCTTTGCAGGTTCCGTCCAGGCAGAGCGCACGATCACCGAATTCTAGTGCGCACAACCACTGGTCGTGCGCCAATGACCGTGCGCACTATTTAATTCCAGCGCCTATAAATTCCGCTGCTCGCAATTTAGGTCAGAGGGCTCGCTGTTTTCCGCCGTTTCTGCTCCAATTTCGTCCGACTTCGCCCCTCCACCGCCGCCCACCATCTGGAGGTGCTCCGGGCTTGTTCTTCACGCCAATCTTGAGCCGGAGTTTCCTCTCGGCCTCCTCCTTCATCCAAGAGCTTCAAAGAGAGATCTAGCCGCCATCTCCATCGAGCAAGAGGAAGTTTGCAACCTCTACCGGATCGTGACACGAAGAAGACGGGTCCATTGGAGAGTCGTGACAGCTCTCTCTACCCTGGACGTAGTTGCGGACCGAGCTTGGACGCGGATTGACAACCCGGCGATTCCAACCGTGAATCTACAACGAGACTTCGGATTCGGTCGATTTCTTGCCTTATTCTTCTCTTTTTGATGTATATGTAGCTAGATCTAATCATGATGATGAAGTGGCACTTGAATTAGTTATATTTACATATATATTTCATGTCTATGTGATTGTGTAATTTATCTATTTGAGTTGCTTGAGGTGCGCCGCCGTCCATTTCCATTCCGCCGTCACGTTCGTGTGCCGCACTAGCAATTGCTAGTGGCGTGCTTGTCGAAGAGGTGCTTGCGACCCTCACTCCGCTAGCCTACTCGTCCATCCGCCTACCGAAGCGTGGCATCGCGGCCCGTATTCCATCCCGCCTAACGAAGCAGTGCGCTCAAGGCCTGCACAGTTCAATTCCGCTTGCCTACTCGTCCATCCGCCCTTTCTACGCAGCGCGCTCAAGGCCTGCCTAGTCTCCATCCCGCCAAGCGAAGCATTGCATAGCGACATTGCATAGGAGTAGTTGATAGCTTTTATTTTATTTTCCAAAAGCCAACCCAACTCCCCCGCATTCCATCCGATTTAAGGACTTCAATCTCAAGTCCTTCCTCGAAACCTAACTCCACCTTACTGTGTTCCTCAAGAGACCGACACTCGGGGATTTTCCCCATTATTATTACTTGCGTGACCGGTGCACTTGCCAAAATTATCGCATCAAGTTTTTGGCGCCGTTGCCGGGGAACACAGTCGTGTGAGTTTTCTGGAGAGGGAGAACCTGAGAGAGAAGCCCTTCCATTTGTAAATTGCATTTCTTTGTTTTATTTCTTTTTATTCCATTTTCCTTTTTTTTAATTAGGTTGCTTTAGTAATTTTTGTTAGGTGTAGTATTTTGCACAATAACACTTTTATTTTGAATCGTATTATCTTCACATTATGTGGGCACATCTTAATTTCTGTTGCCGTTGGTGTGGAGCTACCTCCCACTCTAGTGATGAATGCCCTACGGAGAATAGTAGGCATAATTCTTATAGCCCAGCATATGGAGCACCGACTTTGTCTGGTACTTCATATGGTGCGCGTAAGTCTTATGACTACTCTGCTGAGCCTTTACCGTCTTACTTCTTTTCGGCTTCAGCACCCGCTGTGCCGAAGAAGCCGCTAGGCAGTGCCAGTTTTGTCGGAGCACAGATCATGCCCTGAAGGATTGTGTTGCTTATCTTCGCCAATTGGATGAGGATGACGAGCCGGATATCCGGATCATCCCGAATCCTAACTCTGGCGGCACACCTTCAACATCCGGTTATGTGTCTTTGTCACCTTCACATCTTGAAGGGTATGGCATGGACACGGTCACTGGATGTGTGGCTGATCTGGGCACCGACATTGCTGAGCCTATTCTCCCGGTGCATCCACCACCCCTAGTGGATTCGATTCTTTGTGAGGAATCGGTGCTCGACTTTTATCCGAGCACTATTCCTCCCTCTGTTGTGCATACTACTCTCGTCTCCGACGACATTGTTGAGGATGTGTCGCAGGATGAGGCTGGCGATCTATGTGTTGTGCCTATTCCTATGGAGGAGGACAACCTTCTAGGTGAAGAGGAGCTTTCCTCAACACCGGTGGAGGAAGTCCAAATCTTGGGCATGACCACTGTCGATCCCGCTGAACCTTGCGGCATTGATGACAATGCCAACATTATTTTACTTCCCCAACCTGATGGGAGTGAGACCGGGACCACTCCCCCGATTTTTGATTATTTATGTTCTTCATCTTGTTTATTTCTTGATCCCCCCTCTTCACCCGAGCCTGTGCAGGTTGAATCTTCATAGGTACTTCAGGAGGACTTGGAGCTTTGTGCTCAAGTCAATGATGAGTGTGTCCTTTTATGCGAGGAGGTTGATCCCTCCTCCATTAAGGAAGCCTTATTCATTGCCTTCTCCTCCTGCGGACCTGCTGTGGACAATACCTTGCTGGGCAAGGATAGTTTTGGTGAGATGAGTGAGGACCGGGCCTCCTCCTCTTCTTACTTTCTGTTCCCTCTACCTGTGACGAGCAGGTATTATTATTATTTAGGTAGAGGGGTGACTGCCTTATCTCCGTATCGGTACCAGCTACCGAAACGGATAATGGAGCAGTTACCTGTGCATTTTCTTTTTCATAGGCCCATTAGCTAGAACCGTTTTAATTTAGAATAAGTCGTGCTGGGATGACAATAACCCCAGTAGTTATCTTTCTTTTCTGCATTTTTATTTCATCTAATCATGTTTAGTTAGTAATATTTCTTTTCAGTTTTCTATTTTCTTTTGTTTCTGCGGAGCTGACCCCTGCAGGTATCTTTTCTGGATGGCGGATGCTGCACCTTCATTTTAGCTTACACGCCAATCTTCTGGTATGCTCATTTCTGAGCATTGGGTACTTTCTTTCCCTAGCTCTTTTCTGAATTTCATAGATATATATTGTGTGTATTGTCTAGTTTAAGTCTGGGGGAGAGTAGTTTTGTTTACCCGCTCACGTGCACTATTGCACTGCATGCTAGAAGATTTCATTTAAAATGTTTTGTTTATTTTCATTGCACACCACATCACCCACTTGAGCGCGTACTCATCTGTTTGCCTGCTCTGTTGTGAATTTAATTCTTCTGCTTATTTAAGAAAGTCTAGGTGATGGCTTAGGACTATGTAGCAGAGTAAAATGTTGACTCTAGTAGTGCTCCTAGTCGAGTGCTCGGTTGCATAGAAATTCGTGTAGATTAGATTTCTCTTTATACTATGGTTTTATATTTTTCTCTATTAGTGTAAATGTTGTTTACTCTACTCAAATGGTGAATCCGGTGTGAATCAAACAGTAGCGTAGGGATGTGTGTAAACGATCGCTAGACTCGTATTGCTTGAGTCGGGAGAAAGGAGAATCTTTCACGGTGGCTAGAACTTGCCCTAAGCGATTCTTGAAGCATTGGCATAGGATAGTTCTAGTGCGTGAGAATGACGTAGGCCATTATTTTGGCCCGGTTGAACTTTTTATTTCATACCTATCGTCTACCCTTGCTAGCCCCTTTGTGCCTACCCTTTTCTTGATTCAGCTCCACATTTATCTCACCAAAGCCTAAAAGCCTAGCCTAGTCGCACACCCAAATCTGAGCTTTAGTTGTAGTTTCATTTACATTTTGGGGGGTGTTGATTGTGGTGTCTATTATGTGAATCTGTGGATGTGCTCATTTGAAAATTTTGCTGAAAGAAAAAAAAGACAAGAAAAAGAAAGATAGAAAGAAAAATGAAAGGAAAAGAGAAAAAAAAAGAAAAAGAAAATTGAGTTTTATTGAAAAATCATGTAGAAATATTATGTATTGGGAGTAGGCGGTGCACACACCTGTGTTGCAAAAGTCCAAGTCTGGGGGTGTGGTGCACTTGCATTCGCGCGGGTAGTTATTTTTAAAGCTCATTTGGGTTATGTGTTTAAGCCATTTTGTTTATCATCGTTTACCTCACCGTAACCCAAGCCCCATCTCTAACCTAAAGTCCTACCGACTCACGCTATGAACAAATCTAGTGTCGTGGAGAGAATGTGACCGGGCAAGCCCATGGTCACCGACACCGATGGATTTCGGTGGAGTTTGTCAGGCATCCCAATCTTGAGCAATGCTCATCTCAGCGTTTAGTTTACTTTCTCCGTATGCATGACCGAACGATTCACCGTAGTTCACCATTTTGAGTAGTTGTAATATGCTTTTACTCTTTTAGAAATATATAGACTGTTTATATAATCAGAAATCTTCTCTACTATTCTTCTTATGCACGTGAGCATGCGACTTCGCATGGTACTCTGTATTGTAGTTTTAAGCCATCTACTTTTCTTTCCCCGTTCGCTTAGAATTTGTTTGCTCGGGACACGCAAACAGGTAAGTCTGGGGGTGTGATGAGTCCTGATCATATACACTTTTATGGACTCATCTGGGCCATTTTTCAGTCTCTTCACCGCACTTTAGCCTTGTTATAGTTTATATTTGATATTCCATGCTAGGTGCACTTCTAGGCCCATTTTGGTGTGATTTCATGCTTTTCTTCATTAGTAGTTATCATGCTCCGTTAGGTGCCACTTTCAGTGGCTAGATTCGTGGTTGTGCTGGAATAGGAGTCGTGCAGGTGTTCCCGGTGCAACTCTGCACAGGAACACTGCGCACGATCACCGGTTCTATTGCTCACGACCACTGGTCGCGCGCCACTGATCGTGCGCACTTAACCCTTTTTTCATGAGTTCTGTTTGGTGCAGTGCGCACGAGCATCTACGCTAGTGCGCACGACCACCGATCGTGCGCCACTGTGCGTGCGCACTTAGCATTAATTTTCTGAGTTCTGTTTCGACCAGTGCGCACGACCACCGACGATAGTGCGCACGACCACCGGTCGTGCGCCACCGGTCGTGCGAACATGTTATTTTATAATTTCTGCCTTTGCAAGTTCCGTCTAGACAGAGCGCACGATCACCGAATTCTAGTGCACACGACCACTGGTCGTGCGCCAATGACCGTGCGCACTGTTTAATTCCAGCGCCTATAAATTCTGCTGCTCGCGATTTAGGTCAGAGGGCTCGTTGTTTTCCGCCGTTTCTGCTCCAGTTTCGTCCGACTTCGCCCCTCCACCGCCGTCCACCATCTGGAGGTGCTCCGGGCTTGTTCTTCACGCCAATCTTGAGCCGGAGTTTCCTCTCGGCCTCCTCCTTCATCCAAGAGCTTCAAAGAGAGATCTAGCCGCCATCTCCATTGAGCAAGAGGAAGTTTGCAACCTCTACCGGATCGTGACACGAAGAAGATGGGTCCATTGGAGAGTCGTGACAGCTCTCTCTACCCGGACGTAGTTGCGGACCGAGCTTGGACGCGGATTGACAACCCGGCGATTCCAACCGTGAATCTACAACGAGACTTCGGATTCGGTCGATTTCTTGCCTTATTCTTCTCTTTTTGATGTATATGTAGCTAGATCTAATCATGATGATGAAGTGGCACTTGAATTAGTTATATTTACATATATATTTCATGTCTATGTGATTGTGTAATTTATCTATTTGAGTTGCTTGAGGTGCGCTGCCGTCCATTTCCATTCCGCCGTCACGTTCGTGTGCCGCACTAGCAATTGCTAGTGGCGTGCTTGTCGAAGAGGTGCTTGCGACCCTCACTCCGCTAGCCTACTCGTCCATCCGCCTACCGAAGCGTGGCATCGCGGCCCGTATTCCATCCCGCCTAACGAAGCAGTGCGCTCAAGGCCTGCACAGTTCGATTCCGCTTGCCTACTCGTCCATCCGCCCTTTCTACGCAGCGCGCTCAAGGCCTGCCTAGTCTCCATCCCGCCAAGCGAAGCATTGCATAGCGGCATTGCATAGGAGTAGTTGATAGCTTTTATTTTATTTTCCAAAAGCCAACCCAACTCCCCCGCATTCCATCCGATTTAAGGACTTCAATCTCAAGTCCTTCCTCGAAACCTAACTCCACCTTACTGTGTTCCTCAAGAGACCGACACTCGGGGATTTTCCCCATTATTATTACTTGCGCGACCGGTGCACTTGCTGAAATTATCACATCAGTGGCATAGGAGATTTAGTCACCTAAATTTTAAGACCATTGCTAAACTGTCTAAGCTTAACCAAGTAAGAGGCTTACCAACAGGTAAGTTTAATAAAGACCATCCCTGTAGAGCCTGTCAACTAGGAAAGCACATCAAATCATCTCTCAAACCAATTAGTAAGAATGATTCCCCCAGAATCCTATACATGTTGCACATAGACCTATTTGGTCCTATCTCCACTCAGAGCTTAGCGGGTAAGTCCTATACTCTATTCATTGTTGATGACTTTTCTAGATTCAGCTGGGTGTTCTTTATAAAAACTAAGTCAGACACCTTCAAGATCCTCTCAAGATTCATTAAACAGATTCAATCTGAATTCAACATTCAGGTTGCTGTGATCAGGAGTGATCATGGCAATGAGTTTGAAAATCAGTTAATGTGTAGATTCTGTGTGGGTGAAGGGATAAGACAAATCTTTTCAGCTCCTAGAACCCGCCCCCCCCCCCCCCCCCCCAACAAAATGGGATGGCTGAAAGGAAAAATAGAACCTTAATTGAATCAGGAAGGACATTATTGGCTGAATCCAACATGCCAAAGTCCCTTGGGCTGAGGCAGTGAATACTGCCAACTATGTTCTGAATAGAAGTCTCATCCACAAGACAAAGTTGAAGACCCCCTATGAGCTATTGAAGGGAAAGACACCTATGGTCACTTACTTTAAGATCTTTGGATGTACTTGCTTCATTCTAAACAATGGGAAGAGTCATCTTGCCAAATTTGACAAGAAGGCTGATGATAGAATATTCCTCATCAAGCAAGGTCTATAGGTGCTATAATAAAAGCTCTCTCAAAATTGAGGAGTGTGTGCATGTGGTCTTTGATGAAGCTAACATGTTTTATAAGGGGAAGCAAACCTCCACCCGCACTATTTTGTAGGAAGAAGACCAACTCGTAGATCAAGTTGAAAGGCTCAGCATCATGGATCATTCATCAGAGTGTCAAGACAAAGGGAAATAGAAAGTTGACACTAATTCAGATGAAGACTCTGCTACAGATGAAGATGAGCTTACAACTCCTGAACTACCAACCACTGAGATCATTCTAGAGAATGAAGATGGTGCTCTGAGAATCAATAAGCAAGTGGAACTTCATGAATAAGAGAATCCCCTTAATAACTCAACAAGAACCAGGATGACCCTAAAGGATCATCCTCCAACACAAGTTATAGGTGAGTTGACAGTGTGAGTCAAAATAAGGAATCAGATAACACATGAAACAATGTTGCAGTGTTTTCTCTCACAATATGAACCCAAGAAGTTTGAAGAAGCAGATAGTGACCCTCATTGGATATCTGCAATGCAAGAAGAGTTAACTCAATTTGACAGAAACAAGGTCTGGAGATTGGTTGAGAGACCAAGGAATTACCCAGTAATTGGAACCAAATGGGTATTCAAAAATAAGATGGACTCAACTGGATTCATACTCAGGAACAAAGCCAGACTTGTGGCTCAAGGATATAGGCAAGAGGAGGGGATTGCCTTCAACCAGACATTTGCTCTAGTAGGAAGTCTAGAGGACATTAGAATGTTTCTTGCATATGCTGCACAGAAGAAGATTAAAGTCTATCAGATGGATGTGAAGAGTGCATCCCTAAATGGAACCCTTTAGGAAGAAGTATATGTGGAGCAGCCCCTAGGTTTTGTCAATCCATCTTTTTCCTCCTTTGTATATATGTTAGATAAAACATTGTATGGCCTCAAGCAAACTCCAAGAGCTTGGTATGAGACCTTATCCACTTTTCTTTTGGAACACTCCTTTGAAAGAGGCAAAGTGGATAAACCACTCTTCATAAGAGCAGATAAAAATTAGCTCCTACTGGTACAGATATATGTAGATGATATTATATTTGGGTCAACATATCAAACACTATGCAAAAGGTTTGCATACCTAATGCAGTCTAGATTTGAAATGAGTAGCATGGGGGAATTATCCTATTTTCTAGGCCTCCAAGTAAGGCAAAATATAGATGGCATTTTCATATCTCAATCCAAGTATACCAGAGAACTCATCAAGATGTTTGGGATGGAAAATGCCTCTGTCATGAAAACCCCCATGACTACCAATGCTGTTTTAGATAGAGATAAAAAGGGTAAGTCCTTTGATCAGAAAACTTACAAAGCAGTCATTGGCTCTCTTCTCTATCTGACAACTAGCAGACCAGATATAATGTTAGCCACCTGTATATGTGCTAGGTTTCAGGTTGACCCCAAGGAATCCCACATGAGTTCTGTAAAAAGGATACTTAGATATCTAAAAGGTACACCTGAACTTGGCTTGTGGTATCCAGTAGAATCTGGATTTGACTTAGTTGGCTATTCAGATGCAGGCTATGCTGGATGTCGGCGGGATAGAAAAAGCACCTCAAGAACATGTCAATTCCTGGGTGCTAGACTGATCTCATGGTTTAGCAAGAAGCAAACCTCAGTCTCCACTTCTACAGCTGAAGCTGAGTGTATAGCTGTAGGAAGATGCTGCACACAAATATTGTGGTTGCAAAATCAGTTGTTAGACTACAACTTTTCTCTTGATAATTCCACAATATTCTGTGATAGCTCTAGTGATATCTCCATAGCTTCCAATCCTGTTCTCCACAGCAGAACTAAGCATATAAAGATAAGGCACCACTTTCTCAGAGCCCGTGTTGAGAAGGGTAAGATCAATACTCAATACATTTCCACTGATATTCAAAGGGCTGACATCTTCACTAAGCCACTTGATGAAAGTAAGCACAAGTTCTTCATCAATGCACTAGGAATGCTTGATGGAGCTCTCTAGGACACCTTTATTATGTATTAAAACATATTTTTCATAGAAAGGTATTGTTGGGAAAACAGCAAAAAATTTAAGAAAAATTTAACTATTCATTCAGAGCTGCATCGAATACAAATCGATGCACCATCGATTTCTACTTGACGCCAGCTTTGAGAGCACACTGGGATAGTTCATTCGAATAGCACTCAACGAAGTGTCGAATTCATATCGATGCTTACGTCGACATCATAATTGCTGACTATTTTCGAAGCCACGTCAAATTCTACTCGACGTTACGTCAACTTCGCATAGCGCGTGCAGAAATGAGCCATTTCAACATGTTTTGGCATGCTGAATCCACCTCCTCCCAACGCTGCTTTGAATACAACCCTAATTTGCGATAAATCGTCTTCTTTTAAGCAACTTAGGCGTTGAATCTATTGTTCTTTCGAATTCTCTTCCTGTCGCTCTCTTCTTTTTCCTTTCTACTTATCTCATTCTGTTTCAGTTTAAGTACTCACATGTCATCAATGACATCTCCTCCAGATCAAAGAGACACTGTCGAAGCAATTGATCTAGCTTTAGAGACATTGCTATCTCAATTCAGTTCTCTCTATCTTGATTTCTCGAAAGACTGTTATCGAAAGCTTTGTGCTCAACATAGGAGGTTACAGAACCTCAATGCTCAAATCAAAGCCATTGATAAAGAAGTAAGGTTCTTAGTACATCCTGCTGATGCCTTTATATTCTTGTTCAATGATATAAAGCAGGGGGAGAAGTGTACCAGCAGGTCACCTCAAGATTCAATATACACTACAACTCTCCCCTTCTCCTTTGTTTCTGAAGGAGAGTCTGTCATCACCTCCAAGTTTCTTCTACTCCAAGCATCTTGTTATCCTCCAAGAACCCTGCCTTCAATACAGGGGGAGTCATCAAAACATGGGGAGAGTGATTTATTCTCAGATGATAATGACTACCTAAAGAGTCTGCAGGAGTCAAAATAATGGACTGAGTTACCTCTCCCTGAAACACCTGACTTCAGTACCTACTCTGAAGAATCCACAACAACACCATCTCCAGTCAAGCCTGCTGATCAGATCCCTGAATCTGCTCCATCATCTCCACCACCAGCTCAGCTCCCTCCTGATCCTAATTTAGCAGCCACTCCAATTGTCCAAGCACCAGCCTTCAGAGGAAGACCTCCATACAGAGGAATGGGGCAAGGAAGGAATTACAGAGGAAGGGGAAGAGATGTTAGAGGAAGAGGATATGGAAGAGATATACCTATTTAGGAGAGGTATACAAAAGAGCAAAGAAACCAATATAAGAAGGACAGTTCCTACTACAAAACTTATGAGAAGGTTGAAATCACTGAAACTAAAATGAAGGAGTATATTGGTGGCAGTGCCCTAGATGAAATTAGAGAAAGAGATAAATATGAGTTTGAAGCTTCTCAAAGAGAGCTTGAAGAAAAGAGAAGGTTATTCATTAAAGGCTGCAGAAGGGTAAGAATATTGTGGAAAAAGAATAAGTCAAGGAGGCAATCCAAATCCCAAGCACACTCTTTGATCCTACAAAGTATGCAACATCATTTCCTCAAGCAAAACATCTTGAAAATGGAGTGCAACTTCACAAAGGAGGTCTTGGTTGTGATATGGATGAAGCAGAGTAGTCACTTCAAAAGAAAAGGAAGATTGTATTCAAGATTATTCCAACTTCTGATAATCCACAGTAAACATTCATTGTACCAGACCCTGATGCAGAAGAACTAGATTTGGAAGAAATCAACTTGATGACAACTAAAGTCTTTGGTCTGGGTTTCAAACTTAAAGATGTCCATTCTGAAGTAGAAACTGATCTGGAAAAGCTCTTCAAGGGACATGAGAGAATTCAGAAGAATCTAGAGAAAGCCACCCCAGCAAACTTCAAATATGTGGAGAGGAAATTCAGGAAGGTCTATGAGGCCTTGTCAACTTTCCTCAAAAAGAGAGAGTAAATCATGACTTGGGTAATTAACTCTGATAAACATTCATTTATATCAATCAGATGTTTTTCAGTTTATCATACTTTTCTGTCTATTATTTCTATGTATAGTTGTTTGTATTTGAGTTTGTGTCAAAGCATGTTTGAAATCACTCATTTTATTTTGTAAAATTTGTTAAGATAAATAGGGGAGATTACCCACATTGTATAGAAAGGGTAAAATGGTCATTAGATGTCCTAGGATTTCATACTCACCTTAGAGTGTCAAGAACAGGTCAAGATAAGCATAAATTCAGTTAAGTTAAAACTTGCGTCGAATAAAAGACGCGCAACTTCGACTAGATGTCGATGCAACTCTGACTGGAATTCGAAGCAATTCAATCTGCCTGTCGAAGTATCAAGTCAAGTCAACGCAACGTCGAAAGGATCTCGACGCAGAAGGAAGAGCCTATCAAAGCCATCTTAGATGTCGACGCAACTTCAACTTCTACTCGACGCAGAAGATAAAGTTCAAGTCCAAGTCTTCAAGTCGATGGATTTGTCGATAAGGACTCGACACAACGTTGACATCTGAGTTCAGCCAGAGCTAAGAAGGAATTCAAAGCTACTTAGATAAGAACTCAGAGGTGCGTTAATATGACGAATGATGAAGACGACGCAGTGTCGAATATAGACAAAAATTGAAGTTTCTCTATTATCCTTTCTAATCCCTTTTCGGAAGGTCTACAAAGCTGAAAACTGTTCTCCAACGGCTAATTTATTGTCAAGAATGGAATGGCGTATTCCAATAATGCTGCAAAGACATTCTTGGAAGTTTATTTAAAACAGATGGACATGTCGGGAACAAAAATAGAAGGCAACATCAATTGTCCAAAGGACATTCCTTCTAAGGACAGCCCAGAAGAAGAAAGAAATTCAAATGCAAATGATAGAGAATAAGTATACTGAGAGAAGAAGAGAAAGAGAACCATCTGATTATTATTCTATCTGTCGAAATAGGGCTTCTTCTTCTTCCTCCTTCAACCTTAAGACAAAAAAGAAGAACATCTCTCTCTGCACAGAAAAATAACAACACTGTTGCTTCATCTTCCTCATCATATAGCAACAAGACAGCAAAAGGGCAGAGAATCATGATCAAGCTCATAACCCTTGCAATCATCACAATCATAAGAAAGGGTTCATCACATTCGGATCCTATGATAAACAGAAGCTACAACATTCAAGAAACAACTTCTGAAGAATTCTGAAAGCAGAATTCTATTCTCCTCTTTCTTTCTTCTTCTTCATTCACCTACTATAAAAGAGTGTCCTTATCAAAAGACTCAGTGGATATAAGAGTCTCCTTATCAAAAGACTCAGTGGTTCTGAGAGTCTCCTTATCAAAAGACTCAGTGGTTTGGAGAGTCTCCTTGTCAAAAGACTCAGGCACAGTTAGTGCAATCCTACCAGGGAGGTAGAAGAGTGGACTACCCATATTTTGGGGACCACTATACAAATCTTGTGTCTTCTGGATTGATTTTCTATGCTGTCCCAGTTTACTGTTTTCTGTATTTATATTTCATGCATTTACTTTATTCTGTTTTGGTAGTGTTGATTGCATACTACTTAGCAGTTTTATTGTGTGTGTACATTTAGGATATAAAATATTTAAAACTCTATTCACCCCCTCTAGAGAATACTTAGAGGCACACTGTGCACTTTCACCCCTTAGGCGATGAAAGGAGAATCCAGGAGGCTAGGCTGTACTCGCCCTCTCAGAGTTACACGAGGTGAGTTTTGGCTGGCCCGACTCGTGAGTTCTTCCTGTTTGCATCTGACGACCAACAAGGGAAGAGGCTATTCACAGGTCCCCGGGGACTATGAATAGTGTTATCAAAAAGCTGTGAGGGGTTGTTTGCCGACCATTGGGGTCTGCAGATGGTTATTTGGTCAAGGCGGAGACAGCTACCCGTAGACCAAAAAGACCATTTTACCCTCATACTAACTTGTCTATAAACATGACCATTTATCCCCGAGTTCAGCACAGATCCCCCTAAAGAGCCTGAGCTCTCGGTTGACTTCTTTCTGTGTTGCCTTAGGTGCGGGTCAACTCTTGGTTTTGGGAGGGGAATTGACAGAAAACATTCGAGTTAGTGGCAGGACCTCATCGCTGCAGCCTATGGGTATCTCTTTAGGCATTCATCCACCGTTCTATGAGGGCTAGTTCTAGGCTCGAAGTACTCAGCCCTTGGGATTCAATGATGCTTTAAGTAACACAAGCTACCCTCTCGGTCTGAATTCAGTTGAACCAGTTTCCGGGTTTCAACAGAATTATTTAGCCTTCCTAATTTATCTTGTTAAATGGGGTTTTGTTATAGTGTTATAAAAAGGCTAAATACTCAGTAAAAAGGAAATAGATAGATAACAGTTTTGAAACTTTACTATAAAAACTTATAAAAAAATGTTAAATACTCGCAAAAAAGAATTATATAATAGTCTTGAAGTTTTGACTATAACAACTTATAAAAATGTTAATTACTTTTTCAATTCTTAATTTTTTTCCTCATTTAAGATTTCAGTCCAAAAGGTTAATTTTTGAAGATTTCATTCCCTAACTTTGTCCCCCTTTTTATTTTAGTAAAAAAAAACTCTCTCGTTAACTTTCCATCTACTTTTACCTAACCCCTAAAACCCGCCCGCCTAAACATTTGCATTATAGAAAAACCCGTGAAATTTGGAAGGGATCTCCCAGCGACCACGATGGAGGATTAGGGTTTCATATGCGATCTCACCGGCGACGTCGTTGACATCTTACAAGAAAATCCATCAACAACATCATTCTCGGATATATGTCTTCTTCTCATCATTTCTCCTCCATTTAGAGCTAAAATTTCTCAGAATTGAGGGCTAATAACTCTCTCATTTTCTTCTTTCTCTCATATTCAGCTAGAGCTAATGCTTATCTCCAGTTCAAAGCTCATCTCTCAATGTTGGGCTGCTAAGGACTTCAATCTCCAATCTACTACATGGTACCTTGATACTTCGTGTTCACTAGCATATTAATGACTTCGATCTATCTCTAGTTCAAAACTTGTCACCTTCTATTTTTCTACATGTTTTATTAGTTTAGCTTTTAATTTTAAGTTGCCTAATAGATATAATTTATATTATGTTATGTTTTATCTTTCCCTGTCATGCTACACTTAACCTAAACATTGAAGATTGATAATGTGTTTTGTTGGATTGCAGTCTTGTTTTGATGGAAACAAAATATGTATAAAACCTTTATTGAAAATTTTGACCGAGATTTTCAAATCACAGTTTTCTTTCAATTTTAGAGGCAGTTTGGAATGTTGTTGGATTGCAGTCTTGTTTTGATTGCAGTCGGATTTTGTAATTTTATAATTGATTCAAGATATATATTTCAAAGAGATATATCACAATAATTTATTCAAACTACATATGAACATCCTTGTATATCATTTATAACTCATATGTCTGTATTCAATTTGAGAGAAACGTTAATTATATTTTATTTTTAAGTTGTAGTTATGTTATTGTATTTTACTTTAAGCACTTTGCCAAATCTAGATGGTGGAGAGTTGATTTAGATAAATTTTACATGATAATGTTGGTTAGAAGATCAAGCAGAAATTGGTAGATAAGTATATATTTCAAAGAGAAGCATCTCTTGAAAGAATTCATCTACCACATTCTTTACTTTGTGTTCATTCTACGTTAATAATGTTTACCATGTATTTATATTGCACAACTGGCGTTTGATATTTGGTTTATCTTTCCTCATAGATTAAATGAGAAAATGATTTTGTGGATGATAATGGATCTCATAATAGTGACTGTGCTTTGGATATAATGTTTGAGGGTGAAGATCTTTTCACCGATGATATTGATGGATGCACAAATACCATAGTTCTAAGGAAGAAAATAGACTCAAATGTGAATTCCAATAGAGTTTATAGTGAGGATGAATATTCCTTGGATTCTCTTTATTCACTTAATAGTAAAAACAAAGATGAGTTGTCAACTGATATAAAACATACTCAACCTATATTTATGTTTTTAAATAATATGAAATACATGAAATGAAAACCTCGACTAATATTAAAGTCAAAAGATAAATTTAAAGATGCGGTTAGGACATATGTAGTTCATATGGGTGTAGGCAGATTAGCTTAGACAAAACACTATAGTGTAAGCACGTCTTTAATGGTACGTCTTCCACGTTGTGATGTGGTGCTAAACAAAATGTCAGAGACATTTAACCCTGTGATATTATATATAGGAGATAAACCCATACTAACATGTGTGAAGATATTTGGCTCTACATGATGTATTGTTGGGTGGATATTAGGAAGAGGGTAGACAAACAATCTAGTGACGTTAATCCTAAGATAAAACTGAGAAAGAGAGCATATCGGAAGATGGGTTTCTTTGTGGAGTAACAACAAAGTGTTTGAGGAAGTACGACTTCCTGATATATTTGTGTTCGACTTAGATAATTGTCATTATTCTTATGTGTTGGAACATGGTATTCCGCATCTCCTAGGTTTGAGAATAATAAATCTTATGTGTATTTGATCTTGTGTGTTTAAGTGTGTAGGAAATAATGTCGCATGACTCAAGGATAACATAAGAAGATTGCCACCAAGTTTGAAGCCAGAATTCCAACATGCCCACTAGCGTCGGGGGTAGCACCTAGTGCGGGCGCTAGCTCTGATTAGGCAAGTTCAGGTGGCAAGTATAGAAAGCGATAGCGCCGGCGG
Organism: Dactylorhiza incarnata; assembly: GCA_033032865.1. Classification (NCBI taxonomy): domain Eukaryota; kingdom Viridiplantae; phylum Streptophyta; class Magnoliopsida; order Asparagales; family Orchidaceae; genus Dactylorhiza; species Dactylorhiza incarnata. The sequence continues at coordinate 14,102,951 of JAWHQI010000039.1, forward strand.
TAGCGGTAGCACAGGCGCTAGCTCAAAGGCTATAAAAAGGACCCCTTGGCTCTGTATTTTTCATCCTCTCCCACTCCTAAATTCCAGAGCTTCGTGCGACATCATATAGAGGAAGGTTCATAGAGATACTCCCACAAATCCATGAAGGCTTAAGGAGATCCGTGGAGAAGATTTCAACACGCTTCATCATCATGATGAAAGACCACATCGACTACGATCATACTTTGCGGGTCTTCGTCTACTTCTTCAGAGATCCACATAGAGGGAATTTTTCATATTGTTGTTGTCTCTTTATTATTGTAATCGCGTAGAAATTCGCCTCATTTTGGCGACTAGGTCTGGGTAGGACTTAGGGCAGAAATTCGCCTCGTGTTGGTGACTAGGTCAAAGGTGTAGTTCTATGGGGTGCTCGAGGCCGTATCCGGGGGAGGATTGGCTAGAGCGACTTAAGGCTGTATCTGGGGGAGGATAGGCTAAAGCCACCGGTTCGTGGGAATACGAGTCGGGATATAAAACGAAAAAGTCTTTTTACTATTCACCTTCGTTTTCTAGCGTTATAAGAAATAAAGTTTTGTAATCCTTCATTTCATATTAATAAAATCATGTCTCTATTTGATTTCAATTGTTTTACTTGATTTCTCTCTATTTTAATCTCTTATTATTTCAAGTATTTCAAAATATAACAAAAGTTTTAAGAACCTTATTCACCCCCCTCCCTCTAAGAGCGCCTACAGATCCAACAAGTGGTATCAGAGCTAGGTTTATTCCAAACGGTCTAACAACCAGGAATAATGGATTCTTATGATCCCGCTTCTATTAGTGGGGGAAATTTTTATGAAGAAGAAAAAACTCTTGCACCACCTTCATTCGAAGGGAGAAATTATAAAGGGTGGAAAATTTTAATGGAAAAATTTATTAAAACTTAAGATATTGGAGCATGGAATTTAGCAATAGTAAGACCAGCGGATGAAACAAATAAAAATGAATGTCACATAAATGCAAAGGCTTTGAATATTATTTTTTGCGCCTTATCTCAAGAAATTTTCAAATTGATATACTATTTTTCTAGTGCATACAAAGTATGGAAATTTCTTGATGAAATGTATGATCTTCCTCTCACAGGTACGAAACAAACACAAGAAGTGGATAATATACAAGCTTGCACAAATGGTCAAGAAAGCTTCTCTCATGATGAATCAATGGAGTGCACATAAAGTGGGAGAGAAGAAGAAACTTTATCCTTGAAAGAGGAGTGCCAAAAAGATGAACATAACAAAGAAACTCTATGCTCAAATCTCACAACATCCAAAAGCACTATAAGGAAATCAAATTCCCCTATTATTTGCAATTCTATTTCAACTTTACAATTGCTACAAATTACTAAACATAAAATTAAGAAATAGAAAATTGCTAATGAGAAATTACGTTTAGAAAACAAAAGGTTAAAATCTAATGTTAATGTAGAATCTAGTTGTAATGTTGCTTCTCCATCTTGCTCTCTAATTGAAATTTCAAAGCCTTGTTTTGATTGTAATAATATTAAAGAAAAATTCAAGGATTTTGAAAAAGAACTTTTAATTTCAAAAGAACATAATGAAAAATTATCTTCAAAAAATTCATCTTTCAAAAGTGATTGTGCTATGTGTAAAAGTTATAAAATTGAAATTAAAGAGATGGATGAAACATTTAAAGAATTTAGAAATAACCATCAAACTCATATTGACTTTATTGCTTCCACTCTTAAAAATAGCATAATTGCGTATAATAAAGCTAGACATAATCTTATGAGCAAAAATGATGAATTAAAATCAAAAATCAACTTGCTTATGAAAATTATGAATAAAAATTCTCAACACACAAATTCACAATATCAAGAAATATCCAAAAGCAAGTTGAATATGAATATGAATATCATGACTAAACTTAATAATGGGAGTAAGAAACACAAAGAATTTATAAATCCAAATCCAAATCATTATGTATCTCCCAAATTAATTTCAAATATGCAAAAAATTCCTATGAAAAATAATTTCAAAAGTCATTATTATTTTAAGCCTAAGTTTAATGAATATTGAAATTTGATGCATAATTATAACACTAAACCTAAGTATGAATGGAGACCCAAAACTAAAGATGAAACATTAACTCCACTTGAAAGGGTTCATTCGTACTCATCCCCTCAAAAATCATCTCGCTATATTTGGGTACCCAAAAGAACCTTCACACTTGGTCCCCTTTGGATACTTAAATCTATTGTTCATTAGGTATATATCATCAAATGCATGAAGTAGAATCTTTTCAAAATGGAATATACAAATTTCAACTTCATAATATGCTTTAATGACTTTTTTTCTTTTTCTTTTTTTAAGCTATCATGTCATGGTCATCCTATATATTATTGGAAATATGATTTTATCTCTTAAAGCTTAATAAGTTGAATTGATCAAAATTCAAAGTCATATTTTATTTTGATGACCTATCTATCTTTCCTATATTCATTTCCTATAAATATCTTAAAATATCCATATAAATCAAATTCTAAATTTTGTATGAGATATTTATCTAAATTAATAAAATCATGAACTTCACTTTTTCTCTTTCAAAAAATTTGAGTCTATAAACTTTAAATATTTAGTATGGGTAGCAACCAATAATACTTAAATATCTTGAGAAAGAGAGATTTGGGATGTCACCCCCTCACATCTCCTAGTATCGGTGTGAACCCTTCACAGGGTAGACCTCGGGAAGTCCAAGATCCACTTTAAATTGCTAAGTCCAACTAAAGTCTAGCAAAGATTAAATTAATTATAGACTCATGTGTACTCTTGCAATAATCGAAAAAGAAAAACTATCATTATCTTGCATTTTAGAAATGTAAATATATTCATAATTCATGATTGAAAATAAAATCACTAAAGTCATATTGATCGAATATATTATCTTTCTAAAAATTCAAATAAGCTCATAATTTAAACCTAATTGTTTTTGTTGGGTTTTGTATCCACAATAACCTTGATTTGTAGATAGTCAACTTTGAACCAAGATTAAATTATTTGTGTATTTGATATATTTTTCTAGTATTGTTCTTGCAGGATCACTTTGCTAAGTGTAGACCAATGTCAGGTCACAATGGGTCAATAAACACAGTCTCATGCAATGTAATTCTTCATTGTGTGGGGTATGGGGTTGACTCATGTGTGATCTCTCTATTGGGATACACTTTATGATCAAGACATTAAAGATTCAAAGCTTGGAGTGCAGCATTGGTCTAGAGAACAAGGAAGAAATTTTTCCTAAGTAAAATTTTCAAGATGTAAAGGTACTTTTCGAAAAGTCCTTCTATGCTCTCGAGAAGTCCTTGTTATTTTTCGAGAAGGGTTGTCTCAAAGGTCTTTTTCGAGAAAGCTAAAGTTTTCGAGTAGCTGTTATGATCTCTCGAGAAATCAATGATATCTCGGAAAGTCCCCTTAGTTTTCGAGAAATCCTTTCTCTCTCGAGAAGTATTTCTGTTTTCGAGAAGTCATCGTTTCTTTCAAAAAAGCTTTCTCTCTAAAGGTTTTTCGTGAAATTGTTTAGGAGTTTACGAGAAGTTTCGTGTCCTCTCGAGAAGTCTTTAATCTCCCGAGAAGCTTTGTCATAATCTTTTTATATTCTCTTCTAAAGCTGTTTTTCGAGAACTAGTCGATTTCTCTCGAGAAGTCTTGGATCTCTCGAGAAGTCTGGTTCTAGCTTTTCTCGTAAACTTTGTCTTTCCATTTTGACGACAAGTCTTTTCCGTCAATTTGACGTGACGTCCTTCCTCATTTTTAAAATTAATCGTTAGATCTTCATATATAAGAATTACTCCTATGGAAGGACAAAGCAATCATTAAGAAGATCAGAGTTCGTACTTTCCAAATACCTAATCTGATTCAAGATCGTCGTCTTGTGCCGTGCATCGCCATCGTTGGAGTTCGATCGTGAGTTATCTGATTTCGTCTCCAAGTGGAAGAAAAAGGTCGATCGATCATCGCCTCACTCGTCCTATTTTCATTGGATCGATCAAGATCTTAGAAGATCTGATTTGTGCCGATTCGATTCTTCTTCTTCAACATCAAGCCGAAGCCATTTCTGTCGCAAGAAGGAAGAAGATCATCATCAAACTATTCAGATCTGATCGTGATTCGTTAATTATTGTTTCAATCTAAATTTACATTTGATTGTAGGAGAGATTGTTCTCCGAGTTGTAGGAGAGGTATTCTCCGAGTTGTAAGAGAAGGTTATCTCTGAGTTTGTAGGAGTTTGATCTCCGAGTTGTAAGAGTTTTGACTCTGAGGATTGTAGGATCATTCTTGATTCGAGATTTACTGAAGTAGTCAAGTCTAGTTGTGGTGCTAGATTGGAGAGGCCGGCAAGTGGAGTACCCAAGAACGGGGAACCACTATAAATTTCTTGTGTTGTCTGTGATTGTGATTTTCATTTTGTGCGTTCTTTATTTTCAAGATTTTCAATTCCGCAAAAGACGCAATTATCACCTATTCACCCCCCTCTAGGTGATTTTGGTTGGCAACTAGATATTACAATTGGTATCAGAGGGACGCTGTTCGTATTTAGGTTAACACCTTGAACAAGATCTATCCATTCTAGTTACCTGCAAATCATGGAAAAGTGCAAGGAATCGTCTTCATTGAAATTGCCAATATGCACTAAGGCTAATTTTCCTATGTGGAAAGAAAGAGTCAGATTTTATATGGAAGCCGCAGACCCGAGAATCTTCCAAGTCGTGGAAGAAGGACCTCATTTGCCTATGACCGCTTCTACTATTGATCCAACCTTAAAAGTACCAAAGAAAATGATGGACTTAACAAAGGATGAGATTGCTCTCGTTGCTTTGGACAAAAAGGCAAAGAACGTAATTGCCAGTGCAGTGGATGATTCAATGTTGCAAAACTTAATTCACTGTAATTCTGCCAAAGAAATGTGGACGTCTTTAATAGTCCTTATGGAAGGTACTGAAGAAGTAAGAGATGATAGAAGATCTCTTTTGAATCAAGAGTACGACGCCTTCAAGCGGAATAAAAAGGAGTGCATTGCCGATGCTTATGAAAGATTCTTCAAGATAGTAAACGGCCTAAGGAATTATGGTCGGGAATTTACTAATGGTGAACTAAATGACAAATTCCTGCGATCCCTAACGAAAGACTGGGATAGCAAGATAGTTGCAATCAGAGAATTTGGGAAGTTACCAAATCTAGACCCTCAGAATCTGTTTGGGAAACTATTATCCCACGAGCTACAAATGAACATTCGGAAAACAAAAGAAGATGGGAATAGAGCTTCTAACAAGGAAAGGACCTTGGCTATGAAAGCCGAAAGCTCCAGAAAAAGTAGAGCTTTGTCTCTAGTTAGAACACAAGAATCTGATGATGAAAAAGAATCTGAAGCCGGCTCCTCCAGTTCTGAAATGTCTGATGGAGAGTTTTCTCTAATCTCTCGTCAGTTCAAGAAACTGCTAAACAAAAGAAGACACATGAAGAATAAGTTTTCCTCTGAAAATAGACATTCTCGACGTGATGGTGATCATCACAAAAAGAGCTCTAGCAATCATGACAGGTATAAATCTAAAACTGGTAAACATATTTCTTCTAATATAGTTTGCTATTGTTGCAATAAGCCAGGGCACATGATTGCTGAATGCCCTTATAAAAAGAAAGAGGGTGGAAGAAAAGAAGAAAGGAAATCCACCCACGGGAAAAGGAAGACTGAAAAGAGTCTAGTCGCTAAAAAGAATAAAACTTTAAGCGAAGTGACTCGGAGAAATCAAGTAGTGAAGAAGAAGCCTACTTCGGGCTAATGGCTATGACTGATGAAGAAGAAGAACCTCCATATACTGGGAAGGTAAATTCTCACACCGCCTTATCTGATTCTGATCAAGCTCCAGATGAGCAAAAGGATTATATCTCAGATGATGATTCTGACCTCATGACCCAATACACTGAAATGCTTAAAAGTTTTGACAAATGCCAAAAGGTAGTCAAAATACATGCCAAGGAGATCATGTCTCTCAAAGAAGTGGAATCTAATTTGAGAAAGGAAGTTGAACAACTTTCTTCCTTCAAAGAGGAAAACCAAGTCTTGAAAGATAAGATCAAAAGTTCAGATGAGCTCCTTGATCGGAGAGAGAACTCCATCAAAGTTTTGGAAGAACAGCTAGCCGCTGAGAAGAAGCTAGTTGAAAAGTTTTCACAACCGAAAACCATTCTTCCAATCATTGATAGATTCTCCGCTAAAGCAAGTGGAATAGGTCATGTGGCTGGACCTAGTGAGTCTTCTAAGGGCATCCATGCCAAGAAGAATAATAAGGTTGCTATGAAAGCCACCGCCGAAGAGAAAGGGAAAGCCCATCAAGATCAAGTGACATTTAGGAAAGTTATCTTTCCTACAAATAATTATGATCTGGAAAGCTCCTATGGTCATTTGACAAGACCAGTTAACTTTGGACCTGTCATTGACTACAAGGGGTGGACTCGTCCTAGAAACTTTGGCGCAAGTGTATTCAAAGCACCTTATGAAGAGATCAATCTGAAAGATTATGGTCCTTATGTTCATGGTCCAAGTGCTAAGAGAGCACCAATAGTGAAAACTGTTGCACCTAAGCCTAATGAGACATTCATACCTTGTGTGTGTTGTACCCATGAAGCATCCTCTTCCAAGAGTAATGCTCCTGCCAAAGCTATCATTCAAAAAGTAAAGCAGGAAAACACAAAACTAAGGTACAACCGATTTAACTGTTGGTGTTGCGGCAAAAAAGGTCACTTTGCCGTAGATTGTTGGTTCAACTCAACATATTCCAAAAGACCACATGTTAATGTTCCTCGTGGTGCTCAACTAACAAGGGACCAAGGACCCAAAGTTGTTTGGGCTCCTAAGGCAAAATAATTTGTTTTTGCAGGTATGTCCAAAGGCCAACAATAATCCTATCTGGTATTTGGACAGTGGTTGTTCTCGGCATATGACCGGAACAAGAAGTCTTTTGCAAAATTACATTCCAATTGAAAACGGTCCAAAAGTTATATTTGGCGGATCTGACAGAGGGATAACAAAAGGCTATGGTATGATTTCTAACGGTAATGTATCCTTTTCAGATGTAGCTTATGGGGAAGGATTAGAACATAATCTGATAAGCATAAGTCAACTTTGTGACAAAGGATACATAGTTGATTTTCGTAGAGATAAATGTTTGATAAAATCGGCAGATAATCTAGAAACGATTTTATCAGGCACTCGTTGTAGAAATATGTTCTGTTTAAACTTTCTTTGTTTATCATCTTCTACACCAGTGTGTCTTTTAGCAAAAAATAGTGCATCTCTTGCTGACCAATGACATAAGAGATTAACACATATAAATTTCAAAACTATAAATAAATTATTTTCTCAGAACTTAGTACGTGATGCGCCAAATATTAAGTGCATTAAAGATAGACCTTGTCATGCTTGTGTAAAAGGCAAGCAAACAAGAGCTACCTTTAAGAGCATTTTAGGCAAAGATTCTACTAGGTGTTTATACCTACTTCATATGGACTTATTTGGTCCTTTGCAAGTTAGACGTTTAGGAGGTAAGTCCTACACATTAGTTATTGTAGATGATTACTCACGTTTTGCATGGGTATTCTTTCTAAAACACAAGTCAGATACGTTTGACATTTTCACCAAGTTTGTCAAGCAAATCCAGAACGAATTTGAATGTTCGGTAGTCAAAATCAGAAGTGACCATGGAACAGAATTTGAATCTGGAGCTATGACAGATTTTTGTGAAAGTCTAGGTATCTTTCATGAGTTTTCCTCTCCTCGAACTCCACAATAAAATGGGGTGGCTGAGAGAAGAAATAGAACACTCATTGAGGCTTGCAGAACGATGTTGAGTGACACTTCTCTACCCGAATATCTTTGGGCTGAAGCTGTCAACACTGCATGCCATGTGCAAAACAGAGCACTCATAAACAAAAAACATGAAAAGACTCCTTATGAACTACTAAAGGGGAAGAGACCAACCATCTCTTATTTTAGAATCTTTGGTTGCAAATGCTTTGTACTTAATAATGGAAAGCATTACAAAACCAAGTTTAGCAAAAAGAGTTTTGAAGGTATTTTTGTAGGCTATAGCAGCCATAGTAGAGCTTATAGAATATTTAATAAAAAAACCCTGGTTGTAGAAGAGTCTATTAATGTTGTATTTGATGAAACGAGCATGCTACCTAGCAGCTCTTCTAGTGCTTCTATGGAAGGTACAGGTTCAAAGACACAAGATATAAGCTTGGATGAGCCAGTCAAAGTTGATGCTCAAACCTTTGTCAAGATCTCTTCCCCAATCACAAATGAAGAAGAAGATCATTTTGATGAAGAACCAGTACAAGTGGAGGAAGACATTCAAGTAGCAAACGATGCTCCAAATGTTCAAACTGATGCAAGGAACCTTGAGTTCAGACACATGAGAGATCATCCTATTGATCAAATCATAGGAGATCCTCAAGTCGGAATTAGAACAAGAAGAGGTACTACTAACGAAAATATGCATTTAAGTTTTCTTTCACAGGTTGAACCGAAGAAGTTTCAAGAAGCAAATGAAGACCCCCACTGGATAATTGCAATGGAAGAAGAATTAAATCAATTCAAGCATTGCAAGGTGTGGACACTAGTTCCAAAACCCAAGGATAAAAATATTATTGGAACAAAGTGGGTTTACAGGAACAAGTTGGATGAGGATGAAACAATTATAAAGAACAAAGCCAGACTTGTAGCAAAAGGTTATAGACAGGAAGAAGGGATCGACTTCGATCAAATTTATGCTCCGGTAGCAAGACTTGAAGCAATCAGAATGTTCTTAGCCTATGCTGCATTCAAAGGTTTCACCGTATACCAAATGGACGTTAAGTCAGCTTTTCTGAATGGTAACATAAAAGAAGAAGTATACGTTGAACAACCTCCAGGTTTTGTAGATTCTGAACATCCTAATTATGTTTACTTACTACAAAAAGCTTTGTATGGGTTAAAACAAGCTCCTCGAGCTTGGTATGAGACGCTGTCTAATTTTCTTCTTGAGAACAAGTTCACAAGAGGAAAGATAGATAAAACATTATTTCTTAAAAGGCAAGATTTTGCTAGTGCAAATTTATGTCGATGACATCATTTTTGGCTCTACGGACGACAATCTTTGCAAAAGTTTTCAAAACTTATGCAAGGAAAGTTTAAAATGAGTAGTATGGGAGAGCTAAAATATTTCTTAGGACTTCAAGTGAAACAATCTGAAGATGGAATTTTCATCTCACAAACAAAATTCACCAAGGAGTTGATTAAGAAATTTGGATTGGAGAGTGCAACTTCTATGAGGACTCCAATGAGCTCAGCTATGTCTCTGGACAAGGATGAGAAAGGGAAACCTTTTGATGAAACCAAGTACAGAAGCATAATTGGCTCTCTGCTCTACCTTACTGCTAGTAGGCCTGACATAATGTTTTCTACATGTGTTTGTGCCAGATTTCAAGTGAACTCTAAGGAATCTCACTATACCGCTGCAAAGCGAATTTTGAGATATCTTAAAGGTACACCAAATCTTGGCTTATGGTACCCAAGAAGTAATGATAGCGAGCTAATTGGTTATTCAGATGCAGATTTTGTAGGAAGTAGAGATGACAGGAAAAGCACTTCCGGAACATGTCAATTTCTCGGAAGAAGGCTTATCTCCTGGAGCAGCAAGAAGCAAAATTGTGTTGCAATCTCAACAGCCGAATCGGAATATATTTCTGCAGGCAGTTGTTGCGCACAACTTCTTTGGATAAGAAATTAGCTTCAAGATTATAATTTGAAGATAAAGAATATTCCAATGTTTTGTGATTCCTCCAACGCAATTGCTATAGCAAATAATCCAGTCTCACACAGTCGGACAAAGCATATCGAGTTAAGATATCATTTAATCCGAGAACATGTGGAGAATGGGGATATCAACTTAAGCTATGTCCCTACGGATAAGCAAATTGCAGATATATTCACGAAGCCACTGGATGAGACTAAGTTCTCTTTCTTCAAGACAGAACTTGGAAGGCTGAACATGGAATAATGGTCAAGCAAAGGAGAAGAGAAGAAGATAAGTGAATTTTCTTAAAATTTTATCTTATTTTATGTTCTAAAATGAAGTACAGGTTTATCATTTGCAAAGAAGAAAAATCCAAGTCATCATTAAACTTCTCGAGAAATGTAGTTAATGTCTCGAGAAATAACTTTATATGAATATGGATAGAGCTAAAACTTTTCGGAAAACTGAAGACACTTTTCGAAAAATAAGTTTATACTTCTCGAGAAATGGGTTATCCCTCGAGAAATGCTCTTTCGAAAGAAAATCGGCAGAGTTCTGAGACTTCTCGAGAACTTTCACAACCTCTCGAGAAATGTCTTATACTTTTCGAAAACTTTAATTTCAATATTCGAGAATATGAAGAGCCAGGTACGCGTGTATTTCATTTTCTTTAAATTAATTAAAACCAAATTAATTGTCACACCAAATCAAACTATATATAGAGTCTCGAAATGAATTAAAAGTTCACGCGAGGTTCTTCCATCTCCTCTCGAAAAACGCCGATGTTTCATCTTCTTGATTCGCAAAATCGTCGTTCCAGTTCGCCTTCAGACGGATTTTCTCTCGTTTCAGCCCACATTTCAAGTTCTCCTCTCGATCAATGGCTCCTTCAGGAAAACCTAAGATCGGTGTCGGCAGTGAACTTGTGGGAGAAGGTCTTCAATCAATTTCAGATGAGTTTCAAAACCTATTTTATCTCCTAGACGCAGCTGGCCTGTCCTTCTTATTAGAATATCAGTGTAGAATTATGTTTAGAGAAGTAGAGGATTTGTTTATCAACATAAAAGTGCACAAAAACGGAAATAGGATGAAATCAATGGTTGGAAATTTCAAAATTAAGTTGAATCCAAAATCTCTTTCCAAGTATTTGAAAGTTCCATTGGAAGAAAATGAGGATACTCTAAGTAATGAGGATTGGGCTCATGCCCTAATCTTTTGTGGATTAGATAAAGGAACATCAACTATTCGTAGACAAAAGATGAATGATGTTGGAAAATTGCTGGTGGAAATAATTTCAAAAGTATTACTATGTCATACTGGCAGCCTAGGTCATGTCTCTTCAGATGTTTTCAGCCTGATAGCAATAGTGATTTGTGGAAAAAGATTCAGTTGGGCAGATTTTCTATTCAATAAGATTAAAGAAAGCATCACAAGTCCAAATTTTGCAAGGATTCTGTCACTCTATTTAAATCAGCTTGATCCAGTTGTGTTTGACATGTCCAAAGGAGCTATTATACATCATTTAAAGAAGGTAGATGTTGTCATAATGAAGAGGTGGAACATCAGGATTACTAAGCCAACTGCAGATGCATGTCTCCAAGGGGAACCCATTTCTTCAGTTCCAGAGTATGAAGCTCCTCTTCCACCTCCAGCTCAGCAACATAGTTCAGTTCCAGACCCATCTCCATCTCCAGCTCCACAAGACACCATTCACTCAGCAGAGCCAAGTCTCCCTCCTTCAACAAACACAGTTCTTTCTCCATCAGCTCAGGATCCATCAGAACAAGTTCCTTCAGATCAAGTTCCTTCCAAAACTCCATCCATCCCAGATACTCAAGTATTGTCAGATACTCATATGGAAGACATTTTTCTTTCTCAAGAACAAGTTGATCATTTCTCACCTCCTCCAGCTATTGATGAAGACAGAATTGATTCCACCATAGCAGATGTGGTCAGTGAAATTCTAAAGGGTGCTGATGATGTGCTTAGCACTAGTGACCACATGGGTGGGTCAGGGGCAGACTATGATTTTAATATAGAAGTAGATGATGCTTCAGTGCATGGTTCATCTCCTCCCCCAGTACATATTGAGGGGGAGCAAGAGCCTTGTTTAGAAACAAACAAGGATGATCAGGACAAATCTGTTGATGAAGAAAATGAGAGAATCAACATATCTCCTGTCAAGCTCCAAAGTTCAGTTATTCTTGAGGATATCGCAGAAGAAGTTCTGCCAGCTCCTATTCCTCCTTATCTTTATGATGAAAGTACAATTCTTGGTAAAGTTGAATTAATGCTTCAAAGACAAAGTGCCAAAATAGATTACTCCTTCAAAGAAGTTCATGCATGACTATCTGATATTGAAAAGGAAATGGCCAAGAAGTTGAAAGAGTTCAAAACCAGTTCAGATCAAATGAAAGAAGTTGTTATTCAGGGAGGAAAGGCCATTGATCACACCATCAAGAGTGCAGCCACAGTTCTTGCAGAGGTGGTTCAAGTCAGGAAAACCCAAGAGTACATGGTTTCAAAGGAAGAGGAAAATGCCTTTAAGATCATTGATGAGGTTGGACAGTTTAAAGATTTTATTCTCCAAACCCTATCTGTAGAAGTCAGAAAGGGGGAGGACAGTATAACTGAGAAGATGACTGGTTACTGGATCAAACTCTTTTTGATTTTCATAAACATTTGATTAATAGGTTTGAGCAGTTGTCCCAAGGTGTCCAAAAGCAGGTCAATGAGTTAAAAGATTTCACCTCTAATACTGCTGTTTGGCTCCACCATGAAATCTTTCCTGATTTGGGTATTGACCCTGCTCAACCTCCTCCTCATTTTGATCAAGTTCAATCTGAAGCTCCTTCAATTCCTCAATTTTCTCCAAGGCCAGCAGAGCAGTTTGATGCTAATCCTTCAGTAGAGACTCACTCCTCCATGCATTATTCTAGGAAAAGGAAATATGGTGATGGACCTTCTGCAAGCAGATCTGTTCCTGGCTCCAGCTCAGCAGGTTCTGGCAAAGCAGTTGCAGATGAAGCAAAGGTTTATCCAGAAGTTTGGAGTCCAGTTTCAAAGATTATCATTCTTGACTCTCTCAAGCTTGTAGAAGAAGGAAATGTGAAACCTTCTGATCTGTACAGCACTTCTGAATGGAAAAAGTATGAGACAAGCCAAATCAAGAGAAGAATCCATTTCAAGAACTATGGGTACAACAATCCAACAGCTCTAGAAGCTCCTCCTAAGTATCATCCAAAGCCATATGTTTATTTTGAAAGGCAAGAAATGTTGAGAAAGCAAAAGGCAGATATCTGAAGTCAAGTTTTCTTTGAAGATAAAACTTTATTCCTATATGCCTGTGTGAACATTAACTCATTAGACAATCTTAAATCTAAATATAATTTTTTTGATTTTGATGTGACAATCATGCTCTTATATTTAGATATTGTTGTTAATGTTCTTTCCAGTATATCTTTTTATATTTTATATTTGTTACAATTCATCTTGGTAAGTAGGGTTCTGACTTCTACAAATAGGGGGAGATTGTTGGGTTTTGTATCCACAATAACCTTGATTTGTAGATAGTCAACTTTGAACCAAGATTGAATTGTGTATTTGATATATTTTTCTAGTATTGTTCTTGCAGGATCACTTTGCTAAGTGTAGACCAATGTCAGGTCACAGTGGGTCAATAAGCACAGTCTCATGCAATGTAATTCTTCATTGTGTGGGGAATGGGGTTGACTCATGTGTGATCTCTCTATTGGGATATACTTTATGATCAAGACATTAAAGATTCAAAGCTTGGAGTGCAGCATTGGTCTAGAGAACAAGGAAGAAATTTTTCCTAAGTAAAATTTTCGAGATGTAAAGGTACTTTTCGAAAAGTCCTTCTATGCTCTCGAGAAGTCCTTGTTATTTTTCGAGAAGGGTTGTCTCAAAGGTCTTTTTCGAGAAAGCTAAAGTTTTCGAGTAGCTGTTATGATCTCTCGAGAAATCAATGATATCTCGGAAAGTCCCCTTAGTTTTCGAGAAATCCTTTCTCTCTCGAGAAGTATTTCTGTTTTCGAGAAGTCATCGTTTCTTTCGAAAAAGCTTTCTCTCTAAAGGTTTTTTGTGAAATTGTTTAGGAGTTTACGAGAAGTTTCGTGTCCTCTCGAGAAGTCTTTAATCTCCCGAGAAGCTTTGTCATAATCTTTTTATATTCTCTTCTAAAGCTGTTTTTCGAGAACTAATCGATTTCTCTCGAGAAGTCTTGGATCTCTCGAGAAGTCTTGGATCTCTCGAGAAGTCTGGTTCTAGCTTTTCTCGTAAACTTTGTCTTTCCATTTTGAGGACAAGTCTTTTCCGTCAATTTGACGTGACGTCCTTCCTCGTTTTTAAAATTAATCGTTAGATCTTCATCTATATAAGAATTACTCCTATGGAAGGACAAAGCAATCATTAAGAAGATCAGAGTTCGTACTTTCCAAAAACCTAATCTGATTCAAGATCGTCGTCTTGTGCCGTGCATCGCCATCGTTGGAGTTCGATCGTGAGTTATCTGATTTCATCTCCAAGTGGAAGAAAAAGGTCGATCAATCATCGCCTCACTCATCCTGTTTTCATTGGATCGATCAAGATCTTAGAAGATCTGATTTGTGCCGATTCGATTCTTCTTCTTCAACATCAAGCCGAAGCCATTTCTGTCGCAAGAAGGAAGAAGATCATCATCAAACTATTCAGATCTGATCGTGATTCGTTAAGTATTGTTTCAATCTAAATTTATATTTGATTGTAGGAGAGATTGTTCTCCGAGTTGTAGGAGAGGTATTCTCCGAGTTGTAAGAGAAGGTTATCTCTGAGTTTGTAGGAGTTTGATCTCCGAGTTGTAAGAGTTTTGACTCTGAGGATTGTAGGATCATTCTTGATTCGAGATTTAGTGAAGTAGTCAAGTCTAGCTGTGGTGCTAGATTGGCGAGGCCGGCAAATGGAGTACCCAAGAACGGGGAACCACTATAAATTTCTTGTGTCATCTGTGATTGTGATTTGCATTCTGTGCGTTCTTTATTTTCAAGATTTTCAATTCCGCAAAAGACGCAATTATCACCTATTCACCCCCCTCTAGGTGATTTTGGTTGGCAACTAGATATTACAGTTTTATATGTCCACGATCATATACCAATATTATATGTCTCACAATTGCGGGGGCATAGGATTGGATGCATTAGAGACATAACATCTAAGTCATGTCTTGTCCTTAATCGGGGAGGGTTCCAGTAGGGCCTTGCAAGGCACTGGGGGGGGGGGGGGGGGGGGGGAAGAGTGATAGGTCGAGCGTTCTCTAGTGTATGCATATGGGAGTAACATCTCAACCTACGACATATGTGCAACTCCTCATGCCCATCGGTCACTTAGTACGTGGCTAGAGTGTAGACATATAGTCTAGGTATTTTTATCTATGGCATACTTAGTTTTATTCTTTGCATGAACATCATTTCATATTATAATCATTTAAGTCACGCTTATTTAGCTTATTCAAACATGATATCTTGTGTTTACAGTTCCTATCTTTTTCAAGTTACATTATTTTGATAAACACTCGCCTCAGAAAAGTCAAAATGAGGACATAAGAAAATATTTCTCATGCGATGTTGATTTTGTAAAATCATATAAAAATTTACTAATGTTTGAGGCAATTTGCACTATCTAAATATCTCAAAAAATTCTGAAATTTCTGCATGAAACTACTCTTGGGACACTTAATCAAGATCAATAATCAAAATTTTCATAATCTCAATATTTTGCTCACTGTCTCCTGCGCTAGCACTAGCGTCGGTGCTAGCTCGAGTGTCCAATTTTCTGTGTTTTTAAAATTTTAAAAAATCACTAAAAATATGTTCTTTTATATGTACTACTTATTTTTGCATTTCTGCCTTTAATTGATTTTTGAAAATTTAAAATACAAAATTGCAAAAGCCAAAATTACAAAAAGTATTTGTTGTCTCTTCTTTCGTTATTTATTTGTCTGATTTCTATATGCAAAAATCAAATACAAATTTTTAAACAAAAAAATGTATGGACTTTATTGTGAAAATCAAGCATGGTTTAATCTATCATTTAGACCTTCTACAAAGTTGAAATTTATCTTTTCAAACTACTTTGAACATTTTTTTATCATACTTTGATATATCTAATTACATGTGCATCAATTGTATTGTAAAGGTTGTGTAGAACCAAGCTTAGCATGCCTCTAAGTATGAGTAAATGTTCTATGATTGATAATGATATTTATTCACTCACTTATTTTGGCAAAGTCCACATATGCTCTTAATCTAAGAATGATTGCTTGTGTATTGTAATTGTATAATGAATTAAAATTGCATAAGTATCTTACCTACACCACTTTTATTTGCACTCTTAATATTTAAGAAAAGTGGTTGTGCTTTCAAAATTTCATTGGTTTGCAAAACAAGTGTATTCGGAGAACTTTGTACAAAACAAAAAATCATGAAATAAATTGACAAAGATAACTCCACCAAGCACTACTTAATGAGCATTTTGAGGTTGAGCACCTTGGAAAGAATAGTAAAGTGCCTTTTGCAAACCATAAGCTTTTTCTTTACACCACTTATTCTAAAGTACATCGGATCACAAAAAAATCAATCCTGAAAAATAAAGTGCGTGATCCGCCAAGCATTACTTTGCACCCTGATAAGTCTTAATGAGCATTGTGTGTGCAAAAGCACCTTAGTAGTTGTACATTTTTTTGTGCATTGAAGTGTGTGGAAGTAAAATTATTTGTGTTTTATTGTGCACTTTACTCTACATATGTCTTGTATTTTTGATTAAATCATTTGTTTACTCTCTTCAAAATACACTTATGTGCACATCATTATCTTTCATAACACTTTTTCTCATGATTATTGGATCCTATTGCGAATTCAATACGCTCTTTATATAAAATATACTAGATAACCTAGCATGCTCTCTACAATATTTGGTATGTTTTGAATTTATAAATTATAATAACATTGTAGTAGTTTCTTTTGATATCCTTCTTTCATGCTTGGTTACTTTATTGTCAAACTTAAAGATTTTAAATGAATAATGATTTATAAAAACATCTTGCTTTTTGGAACTTAAACTCATATTTTCTTCTTATGAATCATCACGATTACAAAAATATGTTTCTTGTATTTCTATAAGTCTTCCGCATCATTACCATATATTTTTACCTTGCGCTTTCATGCTTATTTAAAGTCTTTTCCTTTGTGTGTATCATCACTTGAATCTCAAAATTCCTTTCTTTCAATAAGTGGTAGACTTGCTTGGTAAAATCTATATTGGTTGTTCTAACACACATATCATTTTTTATGCTAAAAACTCTGATTTATTTCTATGAAAATTTTTATGTTAAAAACTCCTTATCATTTCATTTCCTCTATAAGCTCGATCATGCCTTATCTTTTTATAAAAATCCTCTTTTCATGTCTCTTGCTTCCTTAACCCACTTTTGCTAATAACAAAAGGGGGAGAACTAACATGATAAATAATAATCACTATCAAAAGAGAAAACTAACATGATTAAAGATTAAGAAGATAGCTTACATATAAGGGGAGCATTCACATAGGGGGGCATGTATTTAGGGGGAGCAATTCTAAATACTAAAAATAACAATTATCCTAAGTCATTACTCTCTCTCTCTCTCACACACACACAAGTAGGTTTCATCATGCTTATAAATTAATGCTCTAATTTATCATTAATGGATTTGTTATTATCAAAAGGGGAGTCTGTTGGAACATGGTCTTCCGCATCTCCTAGGTTTGAGAATAATAAATCTTATATGTATTTGATCATGTGTGTTTAAGTGTGCAGGAAACAATGCAACATGACTCAAGGATAACATAACAAGGTTGCCCCCAAGTTTGAAGCAAGAATTACAACATGCCTACTAGCGCCGGCGGTAGCACCTAGCGCGGGTGCTAGCTCTGATTAGGCAAGTTCAGACGGCAAGTATAGAAGGCGATAGCGCCGGTGGTAGCGCTAGCGCAGGCGCTAGCTCAAAGGCTATAAAAAGGATCCCTTGGCTCCGTATTTTTCATCCTCTCCCACTCCTAAATTCTAGAGCTTTGTGTCACATCATATAGAGGAAGGTTCAGAGAGATACTCTCACAAATCCATGAAGGCTTAAGGAGATTCGTGGAGAAGATTTCAACATGCTTCATCATCGTGATGAAAGACCACATCGACTACAATCATACTCTGCGGGTCTTCGTCTACTTCTTCATAGATCCACATAGAGGGAGTTTTTCATATTGTTGTTGTCTCTTTATTATTGTAATCGCGTAGAAATTCGCCTTGTGTTGGCTATTAGGTCTGGGTAGGACTTAGGGTAGAAATTCGCCTCGTGTTGATGACTAGATCTAGGGTGTAGATCTATGGGGTGCTCGAGGCCGTATCTGGGGGAGGATTGGCTAGAGCGGCTTGAGGCCGTATCCGGGGGAGGATAGGCTAAAGCCACCGGTTCGTGGGGATACGAGTCAGGATAGAAAAAGAAAAAGTCTTTTTTCTATTCGCCTTCGATTTCTAGCATTATAAGAAATCAAGTTTTGTAATCCTTCATTTCATATTAATAAAATCATGTCTCTATTTGATTTCTCTCTATTTTAATCTCTTATTATTTCAAGTATTTCAAAACATAACAAAACTTTTAAAACCCTTATTCACTCCCCCCCTTAAGGGTGCCTACAGATCCAACATTATGAAAAATAGCGGGTTAGCTAGTGGTCTTCCATGTCGACACTCAATAAGTTGCATGCATTATTTGAACATAGATTCCTACCTTTTTGTGCCCGATTGTTATAAAAAAATCATTTTATGCCAAATGTTACAACCATAGTATTTGACCAACCAATGAACCAAACGTTGGGGGGAAATAGGAGATACTTAAAATATTCCCCCAATTCGTCGACGAGCTCCGGATAGACCAGAAAAGAAAAGACACATGGAAGTTGACGAGGAGAAGAGTTAAACTAAGATGTCGCGCAGATTTGTAACATCCCGATTCGAGCTAGACCCCTTGTGCGCGTTTTTGAGTCAAGCGAGTTGACTCGGGCTCGGGGTGTACTGAGGGCCAGGCTTGCACCTGAGCCGGTGAAGTGCACTCGACGAATGCGGCGAGTACCATTTCTATTCTTTGTCCTGATGCTTGCTGTATCGGGATCTGAGCCATCCGGAGAGCATAATTTGAGCAATAGAACTCGAAGGAAGCGCGCCGCCTTGAAGGAATTATAGTGCGTACGTTAGCTCAAATGACAAGGTGTTCAAATAACGTATTTATTCAAAAGGTGATATGCAGCAGACGACCTTGGAATTCACCTCGGTCAGTTTTGATTGGACTCGTGACGCCTATACGAGTTCAACAAAATTGATTGCGCTCGATTCTGATGAGAATCGGCGAAATCATATCATGGTTTGCAAATAGCGTATTTGCCCCAAAAGTGGAAATTGAGCAAACGCCTTCGAAGTTGACCCCGGTCAGATTCGTTGGACTCATAATAATAATACGAGTCCAACAGTGTCATCAGTTTAAAATTCCGACGTCGTTCGACGAGTTTTAATGCGACACAAAATTAGGCCGTAAATGCTCCGACAAGCATAAATTTGCCAAACGAACTCATAATTAGTCTCGGATCGTCCCGGTGGATACGTGCCAGCGAGACGGTCGTAACGAGCCCGTTCAGGACAATTTTCGAGTCCTCTAGAGCATTGCGCGAGTGTTTGAATGCATTAATAATAATAATATTATTATAATTATATAACATATATTATATATATACATTATAAGTTTTAGGTTTAGAAACTTACCTGATCCGAGCTCCCTCCTCCCTTGCGTCGTCAGCCAACAGAGTGTCTCCCTTCCCTCTTCCTCCCCATTCTCCGGCGCTCCTCACGGCAACCTCGTCGCCGGCCACCAACAGCAAGAAACTCAAGCCATCCTCTCTCTCTCTAGCTCTCTCTCTAACCTCCATTCAATGGCCGAAATTCACCATGGCCGACCCAAGCTCCGCCCCTCCCTCCATTTTCAGCGAGTTCCAAACTCCAGCTCCGGCAAACTCCAAATCTGGACGAGATCCACCTCCCTCCATTTCCACCAAGCTCCAAACTCCGGCGGCCTCAACCTCTCTCCACCAAGGCTTGTGATCTCCTCTTTCTTTGGTCAGATCTCCTCTTTCGAAGACCCAAAACAGCAAGCCTCTCTCTCCATGCCAAAACAGCCCAATCAAAGAGTTTGACTCCTCTTCGCCGACGTCCGATGAGATCCGGAATGGCGAGATCCGACCACGACGGAGAGCAATGGACAAATACCGCATATGCGGCTATTGGGTTGCATGCATGGACACTCGGTGAGCTTCCTCCCCTCTCCCTTGGTGCTAGTTTATTAGATCAAACTAGGCGAGATGTCGAACTCAATTGAGTTGATTTGAGAGCAAGCCATGGAGGGATGGCTGAAATCTGTGTTCTGATTATTTATTCCGGTCACCTCTGGTCACCGATTCGCTGCCCGTCGATGCATCTCACATACGAGAAAGGGGCGGTGATGTTGGTTGGTCGGACGAGAAATAAGGTGGCTGATGTGAGAGTTTTTATTAGTCTCCAGGTCGGCCAATTCACAGCCCCAGGCTGGAGGAAGAAGATGACCGGACGTTGTTCGATCAGCACTTAGATCCATGTAGTTTACATTAGTTATTTGGTAAATAATATGTTTAGCGCGCGGCGAGGTAGGCGTACGAATTCATATTAATTTTGTGACTTACCTTGTTTGCTTATCGGAAGCTGTTTGGAATTGGTAGATAAATGTTTGATGACAATGTGGACACCCCTCTTAAATTTCATAATTTTCGGATATAGGCTTGCTGTGATTTATCAATGTTATGTTATAAAATTATTGTGCCGTAAATAGCTTTCATGATTATTCCGAATGAGCCGGGATATGGTGTAAACACTCAAGATGCTAACCCTGACATGTAGTAGAAATTTTAGAATTCTTGGCTTTGATATAGTCATTTGATTGATCACTTGTTTGATGACGCTCTAGGACAGTAAATATGTGCATGAAACTTTAGGCAAGTTGTGATTTGAATAATGCTCCTAATTACATTATATGTAAAGGTTATTATTATGATTCTAATATAACATTGGAGGTGATTGACCTAAATATTGGGGCAAATTATGTAATGAACCTAAAACTTGCTAATTGGAGGTCGTTTGTACATGTTCTCATGACGGTAAGACACGACTTGACTGTACTCGTAGAAATAGAATACTTAACCGTCTATTTCATGGTTGATTCTTCAATAATATGGGACTTGTAAATATCAGTGTTTATGATCAGCTTTTCACTCCAACCAGTCAACTAATGCTGATTATAAGACATGCGAGTTGCCACTAATGTGGAGGATTATATTTAAATGATGTTGGGGTATACACCTGAGGATCATACTGTTCGTGAGGTGTCGTTAGATGAATAACTACATCATAACACCACTCTTTTTACCCAAGTGTTCGGATGTGATGAACGATTGCTGGCGTAGTATGTATTAACATTTAAATATATATGTTGATTCTAACAGGGTTGGGTAAGAAATAACCCTTGACTAAAAGTCGAGCTTAGACATTGATCTTTAGTCTTGAGGATATGATATTGTGCACAAGTAGTCCTTAGGTTTAGATCGTATGAAGTGAAATCTCAGGAATTGTGTATCCCACTGCTTAGAGTATGCTAACTCCCTACTGGTAGCATTGAGGGCTTGGTATAGTGATTGTGATGGGTCGACTCCCTAAGTTAATGTGGGAAGGGACTCTGTTTGGAGCCTTGCTTGCTTAATATCATGGGTTAGTCCTGCGAGCGGTAGGCTCGAGATATAAGGAAGAATTGAGTTAGTCTTGCGGGCGGTAGGCTCGGGATATAAGAAGGACTGGTCGAGTCCTCCGAGCCAAGAGCTTGGTGTTTCACTTAGAGGCATTGTTGTATCAAGTTAGTATGCGGACACCCTGTGTGTTCTTAGGGGCGTACGTAAGGTCTAGGCTGGGAGGTGTCATAATGGCCTAGAAGTGGACAGCCTGGTCCACTGCCCTGTTTGCCTCAACTGGGTACCTGAGCGGAGACTCGAATAGAGGGCTAGAGGTGGTGCTTACCAGTTAGTACGCGGATACCCTGTGTGTTCTTAGGGGCGTACGTAAGGTCTAGGTTGGGTGGTGTTACACAAGCCTAGAAGTGGACAGCCCGGTCCACTGCCCTGTTTGCCTCAACTGGGTACCTGAGTTGACACACTCGAAGAGAGGGAACTACAAAAGGTCTGTACGTATAGAGTCGTGTGCGTGAGTTGCATCATTGCATTGCACATCATGGCATAGCATACTTGCATAAAACAGAGACCTCATTGTATAAATTAGTATGGGCTCTTTTATACGATGAGTTTACTTCTTGCCAGATCCCTTAGCTTATGTGGTTGTGTGTGTATACACATAAGTTAAGGTTACATTTCTAGCTGCTTAGACTCTTTTATAATTGCGGATGTATACTCACTTTGACGCTCGTTTATATACTGCTCGGTTTCATAGTAGCCCCTTGATTTATTATGATAGATTTGCTAGAAAGGTGCTTGATGTATATATATACATGTTGTTAGCTATTGATATATACTGCTAGGTTAGTAATACCTCCTTGTCACCTGCATATTGTACTTACTGTATTATTATAGCTTCTCTTTCTTTCCTCCCACACGGTGCCTAAGAGTCGTCGGGGTGAGAGGATGGGAAGCCACTTAGTCTTTATGACTAACGGTTGTTACACCACTATTTTTAGGAACACACCTAGCTGAAGCAGTACTAGACAGATCAGAGTGATAGGACTTGGAGACATGTTGCAGCTTTTGCAACAACACCTTCTGATATGGTTGTGAGGGATTGTAGTTCTTGTTGTAGACTTCCGCTATACCTTGTTCTTGTATATTTGGGAGCTCTTTTTGCTTCCTGTCATTTATATATTTTGTGGACATTTATACTTTGTGAATTATGGACTCTTGAAAATATAAAACTTATTGATGGGTTGGCAAATGATATTGGTAATAGCCGGCAGAATAGGCATCTTGTGGTACAGGTTAGCTCGTGTGCTGACGCTACCGCAAGGCGGCTATTCTGGGCATGAGACTCCCCTCGGCCGTGTTTTGTGTTCCGGGAGGAGGGGGTCTTACAAATGGTATCAGAGCTCAACGATCCTGAGATAAAGAAGTCCATTAACCCATAACACCACCCGTGCTCGGTCAATCAGTTTGAGGACAAACTGATGCAGCGGAAGTTGTGGTGTGCCATATGGGATTCACTCGAAGTATGTCCACTAATCCTTAGAACGAGTGCCAACCTAACTAGGACACCATCTTATTTTGACCTACCAACATGTTTTGTGGCGCATCCTAGTCTAACAATCAACCTCAGGTATAGACTTGGTTGAGTTATGTGAATACCCAAGTGGTTCAGGGAAGAGTTTATTTCAAGTGTATGTGCTCAAGGCTTATACTTCGATATTCCTACTTCGTTCATTAAGTGATGCCATCATCTTACCCAAACTAATAGAACCATCCAGAGTAGAATTTGTGCCTATAATCTACTAACTAGAGTAGTAAGAGATTCGTAAGTTTAATTGATAACTTAATACTCTCCATCTTGATCATAGTGAAGCTATTACCATGATAAATACCAGAGGTTGAATAAGAATCTAAATCTTAGAAGAGGCTCATCTCTTTTGACTTCGTCACATGTTGACCTTAAAAAGTTGTTGTAAATGGTAGATCTAAAGGCCTAAAGAAAAGACTGTATGAGTAATCGTCGAGGTGAAACTCCATGTCGAGGATTATATGCCCTAAGGATGTGTGCTTATGGGGATGGATGTACCACGTTAGTGATCGAAGAGACTCTGCCCAAGAATTACGGTCGGCTTATCTCTTCGTTTATTGGGCTAGTGTTACCAACTGGGGTTTCTTTGGGCTAGTGTTACCCCTAGAATGGTTGTTGAAAATGGTATCTTGAGGGCCTATAACACTTTAATAGGTCCCAGGAACTGTTATTCAAGTGCCTTGTGGCAAGTACTTATAGGGTAAAACTCCTAATCGAGGACGACATGCACATAGGGCCGGTGTGCATACAAGGGGTGAATGTACCATACTAGTGGTCGAAGAAACATAACTTAGGTGTAAGGGGGCGAACCTTTTTTTCTTCGTTTATTGGCCTAGCTAATGGACCAACTGAGGTTTCATCGGGAGTTAAAAATCTTTGCAGACAACTTCACTTAGCCTTGTTATAATGAGGTTTTCTCATTTAAGTCGTTACAAATCGACGAGATTAGAATTAGGTACTCCTTGATGAATGAGTCATTTTTTTAAGCAAGGTGGATGGTTAAACACCAAGTTTTGGATTACGTTGAGTCCCCTACCAGAATAACAGAGGTGAGTACCTAAAGGATAGTTATGTCTTTGCTTTGATCGAAGGTTATGCGGAGAAGTAGACCACGGAGAAATGATGATCTAAAACCTTTTGGTATATACACCGAGGTTGTCGAGTTTTCATACATGAACTCCTGGATAAATCATATAGCTGGGTAATTGAGGATATGAATACATCCTGATGTGTGCCCATTAGGACCTTTGTGGGTCACATTGGGTAAAATTTAGCATGGTTTTAGATGGATGTCAATACTATGTGAAGGATGCGATGATACCCTGATGTGATGGTAAGGACTTGAGTTGGCAATCCTTGAGTGCTGCTATGCACTAGTTGGATCCTGACAAGTGTTTGGATGACATAAGGACTTGGTGGTAGTCCTTAGGTTCTGATAGCATGAGTTCCATCATTAGAACCTCATAGGTGTAGTTAAGTGAAATCTTGAATCCTCTTGATAGTGTTGTAGTGCCTCTCAGTGATCAATGGTGGGTCAGACGACCGCGCGACAAATTTTGGGGGACGCCTTGAAATTTGTTGAGTTGGAGTTGTATTTGATTGTTGATCAAAGATGTGTGTTTAAAAGTGACATATTTAGGATAATTGGTTTAAATCGTAGCACTCTTAGTGCCAAGGTTTTGCAACGTGGTTGTTAAGTTAACAAATTCACAACAGTGGTGTCTATGCACTGGTTGCGTACTTATGTAATGATATTGTAAATTAAATAAAATTACCGAGGATTTGTGTTGGAGACTCATGGAAGACAGGTATGATATTGATGCAAGACAACTGTTGATGACACCTGCTATAGAGATATAGTGTTTTGAGAACCAGTCCTGCAAGGTGTAAACGAGCTGGTGGCTCGACAGTCTTGTTGGTTCGAGAAACCTGGATAGCGATATAGATGTTGGTAGTGGTAGCCGGTTGCATCGTGGTTTTATAAATGAGTAGCATGCTTGATGTCGTTCATACCAAGTCCTTGCTAAATGCTCACTTGTATGTTGTGTGCTTGAGATTAAATCACAACATAATCAGTTAGACTGATGTAGCGATTATTGAAATAGTTTGTGTCATTATTAGTTCGTATGACTTCACAAGGCAAGAGTGCACATGCAATCTAGTTTCTATGTATAAACCGCAACAATTGAGAATGCATACATACGCTTGAAATTATTATGGATGAAGTGCCCATGAATGAATATGATGACCATATTTTACTCTCATCCAGAAAATTCTCATAGCCTCAACCTAATATTTCGGGGACGTAATTGTTTCTTCTTTTATTGGATTTGTAACATCCTGATTCGAGCTAGACCCCTTGTGCGCGTTTTTGAGTCAAGCGAGTTGACTCGGGCTCGGGGTGTACTGAGGGCCAGGCTTGCACCTGAGCTGGTGAAGTGCACTCGACGAATGCGGCGAGTACCATTTCTATTCTTTGTACCGATGCTTGCTGTATCGAGATCCGAGCCATCCGGAGAGCATAATTTGAGCAATAGAACTCGAAGGAAGCGCGCCGCCTTGAAGGAATTATATTGCGTACGTTAGCTCAAATGACATGGTGTTCAAATAACGCATTTATTCAAAAGGTGATATGCAGCAGACGAACTTGGAATTCACTTCGGTCAGTTTTGATGGGACTCGTGACGCCTATACGAGTTCAACAATATTGGTTGCGCTCGATTCTGATGAGAATCAGCGAAATCATATTATGGTTTGCAAATAGCGTATTTGCCCCAAAAGTGGAAATTGAGCAAACGCCTTCGAAGTTGACCCCGGTCAGATTCGTTGGACTCATAATAATAATACGAGTCCAACAGTGTCATCAGTTTAAAATTCCGACGTCGTTCGACGAGTTTTAATGCGACACAAAATTAGGCCGTAAATTCTCCGACAAGCATAAATTTACCAAATGAACTCGGAATTAATCTCGGATCGTCCCGGTGGATGCGTGCCAGCGAGCCGGTCGTAACGAGCCCGTTCAGGACAATTTTCGAGTCCTCTAGAGCATTGCGCGAGTGTTTGAATGCATTAATAATAATAATATTATTATTATAATTATATAACATATATTATATATATACATTATAAGTTTTAGGTTTAGAAACTTACCTGACCCGAGCTCCCTCCTCCCTTGCGCCGTCAGCCCATAGAGGGTCTCCCTTCCCTCTTCCACCCCATTCTCCGGCGCTCCTCACGGCAACCTCGTCGCCGGCCACCAACATCAAGAAACTCAAGCCATCCTCTCTCTCTAGCTCTTTCTAAACTCCATTCAATGGCCGAAATCCACCATGGCCGACCCAAGCTCCGCCCCTCCCTCCATTTTCAGCGAGATCCAAACTCCAACTCCGGCAAACTCCAGATCTGGACGAGATCCACCTCCCTCCATTTCCACCAAGCTCCAAACTCCGGCGGCCTCAACCTCTCTCCACCAAGGCTTGTGATCTCCTCTTTCTTTGGTGAGATCTCCTCTTTCGAAGACCCAAAATAGCGAGCCTCGCTCGCCAAGCCAAAATAGCCCACTCAAAGATTTTGACTCCTCTTCGACGACGTCCGACGAGATCCGGATTGGCGAGATCCGACCACGACGGAGAGCAATGGACAAATGCCGCATATGCGGCTATTGGGTTGCATGCATGGACACTCGGTGAGCTTCCTCCCCTCTCCCTTGGTGCTAGTTTCTTAGATCAAACTAGGCGAGATGTCGAACTCAATTGAGTTGATTTGAGAGCAAGCCATGGAGGGATGGCTGAAATTTGTGTTCTGATTATTTATTCCGGTCACCGATTCGCCGTCCGTCGATGCATCTCACATACGAGAAAGGGGCAGTGATGTTGGTTGGTCGCACGAGAAATAAGGTGGCTGATGTGAGAGTTTTTATTAGTATCCAGGTCGGGCAATTCACAGCCCCAGGCTGGAGGAAGAAGATGACCGGACGTTGTTCGATCAACACTTAGATCTGTGTAGTTTACATTAGTTATTTGGTAAATAATATGTTTAGCGCGCGGCGAGGTAGGCGTACGGATTCATATTAATTTTGTGACTTACCTTGTTTGCTTATCGGAAGCTGTTTGGAATTGGTAGATAAATGTTTGATGACAATGTGGACACCCCTCTTAAATTTCATAATTTTCGGATATATGCTTGCTGTGATTTGTCAATGTTATGTTATAAAATTATTGTGCCGTAAGTAGCTTTCATGATTATTCCAAATGAGCCGGGATATGGTGTAAACACTCAAGATGCTAACCCTGACATGTAGTAGAAATTTTAGAAGTCTTGGCTTTGATATAGCCATTTGATTGATCACTTGTTTGATGACGCTCTAGGACAGTAAACATGTGCATGAAACCTTAGGCAAGTTATGATTTGAATAATGCTCCTAATTACATTATATGTAAAGGTTATTATTATGATTCTAATATAACATTGGAGGTGATTGACCTAAATATTGGGGCAAATTATGTAATGAACCTAAAACTTGCTAATTGGAGGTCGTTTGTACATGTTCTCATGATGGTAAGACACGACTTGACTGTACTCGTAGAAATAGAATACTTAACTGTCTACTTCATGGTTGATTCTTCAATGATATGGGACTTGTAAATATCAGTGTTTATGATCAGCTTTTTATACACTCCTACCAGTCAACTAATGCTGACTATAAGACATGCGAGTTGCCACTAATGTGGAGGATTATATTTAAATGATGTCAGGGTATGCACCTGAGGATCATACTGTTCGTGATGTGTCGTTAGATGAATAACTACATCGTAACACCACTCTTTTTACCCAAGTGTTCGGATGTGATGAACGATTGATGGCGTGGTATGTATTAACATTTAAATATATATGTTGATTCTAACAGGGTTGGGTAAGAAATAACCCTTGACTAAAAGTCGAGCTTAGACATTGATCTTTAGTCTTGAGGATATGATATTGTGCACAAGTAGTCCTTAGGTTAGGATCGTATGAACTAAAATCTCAGGACTTGTGTATCTCACTGCTTAGAGTATGTTAACTCCCTACTGGTAGCATTGAGGGCTTGGTATAGTGATTGTGATGGGTCGACTCCCTAAGATAATGTGGGAAGGGACTCTGTTTGGAGCCCTTGCTCGCTTAAGATCATGGGTTAGTCCTGCGAGCAGTAGGCTCGAGATATAAGGAAGAATTGAGTTAGTCCTGCGGGTGGTAGGCTCGGGATATAAGAAGGACTGGTCGAGTCCTCCGAGCCAAGAGCTTGGTGTTTCACTTAGAGGCATTGTTGTATCAAGTTAGTACGCGGACACCCTGTGTGTTCTTAGGGGCGTACGTAAGGTCTAGGCTGGGCGGTGTCATACTGGCCTAGAAGTGGACAGCCCGGTCCATTGCCCTGTTTGCCTCAACTGGGTACTTGAGCGGAGACTCGAATAGAGGGCTAGAGGTGGTGCTTACCAGTTAGTACGCGGATACCCTATGTGTTCTTAGGGGCTTACGTAAGGTCTAGGTTGGGTGGTGTTACACAAGCCTAGAAGTGGACAGCCCGGTCCACTGCCCTGTTTGCCTCAACTGGGTACCTGAGTTGACACACTCGAATAGAGGGAACTACAAAAGGTCTGTACGTACAGAGTCGTGTGTGTGAGTTGCATCATTGCATTGCACATCATGGCATAACATACTTGCATAAAACAGAGACCTCATCGTATAAATTAGTATAGGCTCTTTTATACGATGAGTTTACTTCTTGCCAGATCTCTTAGCTTATGTGTTTGTGTGTGTATACACATAAGTTAAGGTTACTTTTCTAGCTGCTTATACTCTTTTATAATTGCGGGTGTATACTCACATTGACGCTCGTTTATATACTGCTCGGTTTCATAGTAGCCCCTTGATTTATTATGATAGATTTGCTAGAAAGGTGCTTGATGTATATATATACATGTTGTTAGCTATTGATATATACTGCTAGGTTAGTAATACCTCCTTGTCACCTGCATATTGTACTTACTGTATTATTGCAGCTTCTCTTTCTTTCCTCCCACACGGTGCCTAAGAGTCGCCGGGGTGAGAGGATGGGAAGCCACTTAGTCTTTATGACTAACGGTTGTTACACCACTATTTTTAGGAGCACACCTAGCTGGATTAGTACCAGACAGATCAGAGTGATAGGACTTGGAGACATGTTGCAGCTTTTGCAACAACACCTTCTGATATGGTTGTGAGGGATTGTAGTTCTTGTTGTAGACTTCCGCTATACCTTGTTCTTGTATATTTGGGAGCTCTTTTTGCTTCCTGTCATTTATATATTTTGTGGACATTTATACTTTGTGAATTATGGACTCTTGAAAATATAAAATTTATTGATGGGTTGGCAAATGATATTGGTAATAGCCAACAGAATAGGCGTCTTGTGGTACAGGTTAGCCTGTGTGCTGACGCTACCGCAAGGCGGCTATTCTGGGCATGAAACTCCCCTCAACCGTGTTTTGTGTTCCGGGAGGAGGGGGTCTTACAAATTTGGCATGGTTGAATGCTCAAAATATAAGAAAAGTTGCAAGTTAGTATATTTTCCTCTATGTGAAATCATTTATGTATCTAGTTTGTTATTTTATACTGTCTAATTCAAATTTTTTCTTCAAAGTAGGAATTCAGGAGCATGATGGAAAGTTTCAACAAAGATGAACGACAAAGGCAGGATACTATCTACCTATGCAACAAATTTTGTCGCTTTGCTAAGTCTGAATTATGCTACGAACTGAGCTTGTGGGAAGACCCTAAGTTCAATCTTGCATTGTCTAACAGCACAAGCATGCTTTTTGTTGACTACTGAAATAATTTATTTGTATTAATATTATAAAAATGCCATGAATTATAGCCTTGTTGTGGTTTTGTTTTTTATTCTTCTTACAAAATTGATCTATAGATCACAACCTCTATAATTATTAAGTTGAATCATCAGCCTTGAAATTATGTCAACCTCGATGAAGGATTCAGATGACAGTTTAATTGTGAAACAGGTCTTTTAAAACCACTAAATTTGTTGCACAACTAGAGATGCAATGCAATCAACAATTGTTCAAGCATCCAATATCATTTAAATTTCCTATTTTTTTCTGTTGGAGCAATTAACTAACTTTGAGAATGACACCGAGTAGACATAATAAGTCTGAGGAGCCCATCGCTGGGTATATTATTTCATTATGACACAATATTTCTTTATAGTTCAAGGAGAGATTAATTAGATGAATTTATGCTTGGATACTATAACAAATGTAGTGTCATCTAAGCATCAAAGCAGAATTTTCCTTAACTGTGTTATAAGTCATGATGATTTATGGACCAAAATCATAAAGTTATTAAACTTTGGGGGAATTAAATATTAAAAAAACTTGAGGAATAAAATCTTAAAGCAAGCAAAACTTAGAGACCGAAATGAGTATTTATAAAAAAAAAGAGGACTTTGGGCATTTATCACCCCCAATTAAGGGGTTTTGCACATTGCACCATACTTATTTAGTTTTGACACTTTGTACCCCCAAAAGTTTAAATATGGCATTTTGCACCATTTTCTTATTTTCTTACATTTCTTATTCGTTAAACTTAAAAACTGATGGCATTTTGGTCAGGAAATTATTGAAATTAGGTCTTTTTATTTTTACGATAACTCCTTTCTTTTTTACCTAGCAGCTAAAGTCCACGCCCCCTGTGCTTCCTGCCAAACGCGATCCCTCCTTCCTCCAGCTCCTACTGCATATTGTCGCTCCTGAAGCAGTAGAGTCGATCTCCTCCAAGCTCTTCGGTCGTGCAGATTATAAGCTTCCATTTCTGCCATTTGCATTTTTATTCTTAGTGTTTACCTCTGATTTTTTTTCTTCACGCCAGTGAATGAGGCCCTCTTCACACCAGCTATCTTCCTCGATCACTTACCAAGGTAGATTCTATAATGGTTTAGGGTTTTCAGTCTGCTTGTTCGTTTATGTTTGCAGTTGACTGTTTTATGCTTTCAGTGTTGAGAAAACTAATGCTGAAGACATTAATGCAGGAAAGGAGATGAACATCCACATTGAAGAA
The DNA here is from genome assembly GCA_033032865.1 of Dactylorhiza incarnata. Classification (NCBI taxonomy): domain Eukaryota; kingdom Viridiplantae; phylum Streptophyta; class Magnoliopsida; order Asparagales; family Orchidaceae; genus Dactylorhiza; species Dactylorhiza incarnata. The sequence goes on from JAWHQI010000039.1 coordinate 14,134,297, forward strand.
GTCAAGAGGGTAGACATTAAAGCTTACAGGAAGACGATGCAGCCGACTTTGGAAAAATGATTGTGATAATGAAGATTGTTCCTTACTTGTTTTCCTTTAATATCATTTATGTATCCTGGAGTGCGAACAGTGAGCTTGCGAGTATCTGGAGTGCGAGCAGCGAGCTTGCGAGGATCCGAGCTATCGCCCAGGCGACAGTCAATATCGCCGGCGACAGCGAGAAGCGAGCTTCTGTGGCGAGGAGCGAGTATTGGAGCGAGTATCACCATCCTGGTGTGCTCGGGAGAAGCGGACCTTGTCCGTGACCAAGTTCTTTACTACTATTGGCTGTTGTGATTCAAGTTGGATGCAACTTGTATTCAGCCGTGTTCTGTTGTAATCTTGTTGCCAAGTATATATTACAGCTGTTTGTTCTGTTTTGGTACTCTTGATCGATAGCAGACCCAAAAAATTCAACATGTTATCAGAGGGAGGTTGCTGAAGCAGCGCCTGCTATCGTAGTTCAAGGTTGTCATCCAAGATGGACGGTGGAGGAGGTTTTGCGAGAGGACTAGGCATTGAGCTGCTTACTCAAACCAACTACAAGAAGTGGATGTCTTGTATGGAGAGCTACCTTCTTGTAGAGGATCTCTGGGAGGTTGTTGGTGGTGGGGAGCAAGAGGAAGTTGTAGCTGCCGGCGATAATGGTCCAGCTGTGAGAGCTTGGAGGAAGACCAACGCCAAGGCAGAGTTCACCTTGAAGAGAGCCATATCACCTGACTTGTTCGACCACATCATTGGTTGCAAGTCAGCGTCTGCGATCTGGATAGCCCTCGATGGGTTATTCAACAAGAAGAATGTGGCGCGGCTACAATTCCTGTAGAATGAGTTGGCGAAGTCGACTCAAGGCGAGATGGCGATATCCACCTTCTTCCTGAAGGTGAAGAACCTATGTGGGGAGATCTCAGCCTTGGATCCTGAAGAGCCAATCTCAGAGGCGAAGTTGAAGCGGCACATACTCCGAGGCTTGAGGAGGGAGTATGTCCCCTTCGTTACTTCCGTGCAAGGATGGGCTATTCAGCCCTCCCTTCTGGAGCTAGAGAACCTGCTATCGTCATAGGAGAGCTTGGCGAAGCAGATGGTGGGAGTATCCATCTCAGGAGGAGATGGCGAGGCCTTGTTCTCAGGAAAGAGGATATCCTGGGACAAGAGGAAGAAGAACCCCCGAGAGGGACCTTCAACGTCATCTCAGGGAGATGGGGGGAAGTTCCTTCCTGCCCGTGACGAGAAGGGGAGATACCTTTGCTTTGCCTGTAAGAAGTACGGGCATATGGCAAAGGATTGTCGGTCTAATCTCCAGGCCGGTCATGTTGCTGAGAAAGGTGGAGACCATCAGAGAGGTGGAGACCATCGAAGAGGTGGAGGAAGAGGTGGAGGTCACCAGGGCGGTGAGAGGGGGAACAATTGTTTCCTGGCAGAGATGACGACAACGTCAGTCGATGTCTTAGCCTCCATCAACCTCGAGGACGACTGGATAGTGTATTCTGGTTGCGGGCATCTTCTCACTGGAGATATGTCGAAGTTTGCCTCCTCGGCAGCATATGAAGGATCGGATGCTATCATCACTGAGGATGATACGGTGCATCCAGTGGAGCGAGAAGGGAAGGTGTCCCTTGGGAGTAGAGAGAAGCCAGTGACACTGAAGAGTGTCTATCACGTGCCTGACATGAAGAAGAACCTCTTCTCAGTGGCGAACGCCGTGGATGCTGGATACCACGTGCTGTTTGGACCAAAGGAGGTGAAGTTCTTGAAGATCCTATCGTCTGTCGATGCTGACGTCACGCTCACCGGGAGAAGGGTGAGGGAATTGTATGTTCTGTCTGCAAGTGCCTACGTGGACAAGCTGAAGACAAGCGACAGCGCTGTGATCTGGCATGAGAGGCTGGGTCATGTGGGGATGGACAAGTTGAAGATGATGGCGGCAAAGGGCCTAGTGAGTGGCCTGCCTCATCTCTCTTCCTACGGCGACGGCCATGTGTGCGACGGATGCCAATATGGAAGGTCACATCGACTTCCATTTGACAAGTCGGAGACCAGGTGTAGGGCACCTCTTGAGTGCATACATGCTGATGTTATGGGGTCGTGCGCCACCTTACTTATGGAGGCAATAAGTATGCGCTGGTTCTGGTGGATGACTACACCCGCTATACGTGGGTATACTTTCTGAGAGAGAAATCAGAAGTATTCAAGAAGTTCCAAGAGTGGAAGAAACTTGTGGAGGGGAGGCTGGACCGCAGAGTGAAGAAGCTGAGAAGCGACAATGGAGGGGAGTTTACCTCCAATGAGTTTGCTTCACTCTGCAGGAGGTTCGACATTCGGCATGAGCTCTCCTGCGCTCACACCCCTCAGCAGAATGGGGTGGCAGAGAGGAAGATCCGCCATCAGGTGGAGACTACCAGGAGTTGGCTACATGCCAAGAGCATTCCCAAGGCCTTATGGGCAGAGGGAATGGCGTGTGCCACTCATGTGATCAACAGGCTGCCTCTGAGTCCTTACAGATGGTGTCTCCACACCAGCTCATGTTCGGGGAGAAGCCCAATGTGGGTCACATGAAGGTGTTCGGTTCTACCTGCTTCGTGCACGTCCCGGATGCTCAGAGAACAAAGTTGGAGCCGAAGGCGAGGAAGTGTATCTTCTTCGGCTACGATGAGCGGAAGAAGGGGTGGAAGTGCATGGATCCGCAGACTCACAGGTTCGTCGTCTCGCGCGACGTTGTGTTTGACAAACTGGTCTCATACCAGGGAGTCTCTTCTGTGGAGCTGCCGGAGAGTGGAGAAGCTAGCAGGGAAGAGGAGTGGGTCACTGAGGACCCTACTGTGGAGTTGGAGTTATCTCCAAGTGCTCCATTGCCATCTGGCTCAGGAGGAGCTTCTGGCTCAGGGGGAGCTACGAACTCAAGTAGCAGGGAGAGCACCGCTACAGGAGGAGTTCTGAGAGGAGCTCAGAGAGGAGCTCAAGCAGAGGAGTCTACCGGAGTGGTAGATAGTGGCCAAGCCTTGAGGAGGTCGAAGAGGACCATCGTCCCGCCTGCTCGCTATAAGGAGGGGAACTTTGTGAGTCTGGTTTCCAGCTTCTTCGCAGGACCACTCGATGAGAGGGAACCTGCCTGCTTTGAGGATGAAGCTGGAATCAAGGAGTGGGACGAGGCCATGGAGGAAGAGATGGAGGCCCTGAAGAAGAACGAGACATGGGACCTGGTTCCCATGGTGGAGGGCATCAAACCTGTCACCTGCAAGTGGGTGTACAAGGTGAAGAAGAGGGCTGATGGAGAAGTGGAGCGGTACAAGGCGAGGCTTGTCGCTCGAGGCTTCTCACAGACCTACGGAGAGGACTACGAGGAGACCTTCAGTCCTGTAGCGAAGATGACGTCGGTGAGGACGATCATTGCTTTGGCAGCGTGCCGAGGTTGGAAGCTATGGCAGCTGGACGTGAAGAACGCGTTCTTATATGGAGAGATCGACAAAGACATATTCATGGTGCAACCACCTGGATACGTGTCCAAGTCCCATCAGCATCACGTCTGCAAGCTGAAGAAGGCCCTCTATGGTCTGAAACAGGCACCGAGAGCCTGGTATGGGAAGATTGCGGAGTACTTGCAGTTCTGCGGCTACGATGCCTCAGACTCGGACTCCAGCATGTTCGTGAAGAAGGATGGAGGTCTTCACGTGCTAGTGCTGCTATACGTCGACGACATGATCGTGACAGGGAACAACCCTGAGGAGGTCGCGACGCTAAGAGAGCAGCTTTCCATACGCTTCGAGATGAAGGATCTTGGTGAACTGCACCATTTCCTTGGTCTCCAAGTAGAGAAGAGAAGAGGTGGACTGGATGTTTCCCAGAGGGCATATGCCGAGAGGATCGTCGAAAGATTCGGCATGAAGGAGGGGAAGAGCAGTTCCGTTCCTCTGGAGGCGGGGCTGAAGCTTCGGAAGGAAGAAGGAAGGATTCTTCCTGATCCGAAGATCTTTCGGGCTCTGGTAGGGAGTCTTATATACTTAACTATCACAAGGCCGGACATCGCCTTTGCTGTCGGCCGAGTTAGTCGGTATATGCAGGAGCCGCGGAAGCCTCATCTGGAGGCAGCCAAGGGGATTCTGAAGTATATGAAGGGCACCCTTGAGATGGGATTGTCCTATGAAGAGAAGTCTGACTTCAAGCTGCACGGGTACATGGATGCAGACTACGGAGGTGACGCTGATGATCGCAAGTCGACATCAGGTTACGTGTTCTTGTGTGGAGCTGCTGCTATCTCGTGGTGTAGCAAGAAGCAGGACTCTATTTCCCTTTCTACCACGGAGGCTGAGTACAAGGCGTCGTCCTTAGCAGCTCAGGAGTGTGTCTGGCTAAGGAGACTAGTGGAGGATGTGGACGAGGAGGTCAGCGGACCTACTGTGCTTCGTGGGGACAATGAGAGTGCATTGAAACTGGTAACCAATCCAGTGTGTTATGCGAGGACCAAACACATTGAGATCGAGCATCACTTCATCAGAGAGAAGGTGCGGGGTGGCTTGATCGCAGTGGAGCATGTGCGGAGTGAAGAGAACCTGGCGGATATATTCACGAAGCCCCTATCTGCGGGGCCGTTCCGGAGGCTTCGCTCGTTGCTTGGAGTTGTTCCCGGAGCTCACTTCAAGGGGGAGTGTTAGATTTTTGAAGTGAGCTGTCGCCCGGCGACAGTGGCTATCGCCGGCGACAGCGTGCGAGTATCGGCGACAGCGTGCGAGTATCGGCGACAGCGTGCGAGTATCGGCGACGAGCGTGCGAGTATCGGCGACGAGCGTGCGAGTATCGGCGACGAGCGTGCGAATATCGGCGATCTCGCGCGGCGGTTACTCCTACTCGCCCCCCTTGAGTTTGCCTATAAATAGAGGGGTACCCCCCCCCCCCCCCCCCCCCCCTAACACACACATTCTGACAGTGACGAGTATATACTCTGAGAGTGACGAGTATAGCCATCAGAAGTGGCGAGTATCATCAACTCTGAGCAAGTTAGAGATACCAGAGTGCTACCCGGCGAGCATCGGACTTGGAGTAAGTTCGGCAGGCGAGCATCGGACTTGGAGCGAGTTCGGCGAGCTCCCTTAAGCGAGTAGCGAGTAGAGGAGATATCGCCGGCGACAGTGAATATCGCCCAGGCGACAGCGAGAAGGAGAGGAAGCGCGCGCGTCGAGCGTGCGAGTATCCTGGAGTGCGAGCAGTGAGCTTTCGAGTATCTGGAGTGCGAGCAGCGAGCTTGCGAGGATCCGAGCTATCGCCCAGGCGACAGTCAATATCGCCGGCGACAGCGAGAGGCGAGCTTCTGTGGCGAGGAGCGAGTATTGGAGCGAGTATCACCATCCTGGTGTGCTCGGGAGGAGAAGCGGACCTTGTCCGTGACCAAGTTCTTTACTACTATTGGCTGTTGTGATTCAAGTTGGATGCAACTTGTATTCAGCGTGTTCTGTTGTAATCTTGTTGCCAAGTATATATTACAGCTGTTTGTTCTGTTTTGGTATCCTTGATTGGTAGCACACAAAAATTTCAACAAAGATTTGGTGTGATAACACTGCCGCAATCGGAATTGCAAAGAATCCAATCTTCCATAGCCGGACTAAATACATAGAACTCAAGTATCACTTTCTAAAGGGACTAGTGGAGAGCAACCAGATCGATCTTCATTACTGTCCAACCAATAATCAGCTTGCGGACATAATGACCAAACCTCTGCCAACACATACTTTGCTGGAATAAGAGGCGATCTTGTCTCAACATTAGGGGGGATGTTGACAAAACTAATTCTGAACACATTAATGCATGAAAGGAGATGAACAGCCACATTGAAGAATTCAAGAGGGCAGACATTAAAGCTTACAGGAAGACGACGCAGCCGACTTTGGAAAAATGATTGTGATAATGAAGATTGTTCCTTACCTGTTTTCCTTTAATCGCATTTATGTATCCTGCGAGATATATATATATATATATAATCAGTGAATGAAAGAGTTCTGTTTCCTTCCCTTTCTCCCTTCTTCTTTTTACTTTTCTTGTTGAATACCCATGGATCCACCTGCCGTAGATCTCATTATTCAGATTAGTTAAGTCGTGTAGGTTGCATAAACTGGTAGTTTTAAGGGATGATGCAGTCGATACATTCCGTAACTCATTTAAGTTTGTGACACAAAACTTCTTGAATAAACTTGCAGCCGACTAGTTCTACTGGACGGCGGCCCTCTTCACGCCATATAAAAATCAATGTGAACCTGACGGTCAAAAATCAATGGACATTCTAATTAAATATGCCTACTTGTAGCATCGTATTACCCATATTCAAGATGTTTTGTGTCGCAAGTTATTTTTGTGTGTTTACATTGAATTATTGACAGTATCTACATTTGTTTCTTTTCACACGCAGAAGTAAACTGATAATTACAACATATTATACCACTTAAAATTAATTTCTTATGTAAAATTATTTCCGCGTGTTTACACGAGTGACGATGCACGCCCCCCTCCCCCATGCCATGCGCATGAGTACACTGGCCAGATGGTACTATATCTCGCTTGTCCCGGCCAGATGGTACCCTCGCTTGTGCCCACATGTTCTCGGGATCATAGGTTTTGCACGACGGCGCTCCCTGAGCTCGCAGCCCCCCCCGAGTTGGTTAGGAAATCGAGAAACAACCGACGTAATACACTGGGGGGGATGTGAGTAGAGAGAGTGTCATGAAGTGAAGCATGTGTGTAGGAGAGCAGATGAGCACTGGAGGGGGTACGGTCGTGGCCGGGGCACTATCGCGCAGGCTATGTGGGGCCCGCGTGCACTGTTACGGTATAAACATGTGGAAATATTTTTACATAAGAATTTAATTTTAAGTGGTATAATACTGGCAATAATTCAATGGTAAAAATAAAGAATTATTAAATTGAAAATGTCAACTAATGTAGTGGATTTATATACTTTCTTACGTGAAGCTTAGCTACACACTCGCTGAAGAAACAAAAAACACACTTCGTAGTTTATATCCTGCAGAATATAATTGACACTGTTAGAAATTTGAAAGCAGTATTGGTCTCAGCGGATAGAATGATGGTCTCATCGGATAGAATGATGGTCTCAGCGGATAGAATGATGGTCTCAGCGGATCAGAAATAATAGAACACGGGAAGCAGAAAATAGGAAGATAACGAGTTTTACTGATGGTTTTTACTTGGACTAATTCTTCATACATAACATGATAATAGATAACATTCTCAAGTCTTATATAAGTGCAGGTTTACAGGAGAACAACATTAATTTAGCATAGTTACGAAGCAGTTGGCTGCTTCGTCTTCCTCGCGCATTGAACAACCTGCTTCTTCGTCTTCCACCATTTCTGGAACTTTAATGCGCTGATTCACGATGATTGCATTAACCTGGTTCATTCCCCCTTGTCGAATCACCGGTTCACTTTTCAACATCCCCCCTTGAACCGAGCGGGGTTCGACCTTTAGGTTAGCTCTCTTCTCCAGGGAATGATGTTCTTTCTTGGTATACAAGTGAAGCAAGCTCCTGGCGCAATTTCCCTGCATTCGATGAAAAGTGGCCCTGAGTTCGACGAAAGTGGCCCTGAGTTCGACGAATTGTCCTCCCTTCTAAATCTGGACCTTTCTTCTTCTTTGATCTGCGTTCGACGAAGCTCACTGAGATCGACGAAATGTCTTCACCAGCTTTTCTTAGGATCGACGAACGCGGCCCTGTCATTTCTCTGAGTTCGACTAATCTTGCTGAGTTTGACGAAATTCCCCCTGGGTTCGACGAAATTACCTCTGAATTCCTGGGTTCGACGAATTTTAATTTTGAACCTTTCTTTATGCTGAGTTTGACGAATTTCCCTGAGTTCGACGAAAATTTTTTTGAGTTCGACGAAATTTTCTCTGGGTTCGACGAATCAGCTTTCTTTGATTGCTTTTCAGTATCTATGGAGGTATTTCCTTCTGTGCCTTCATTATCCATCTTCTCTACTGCTAGACTTGTTAGAGATGTTGAGAAACAAACCTGAGAGCACAATAGTGCTTTTGATCCAGCAGGCTTCAGACAAATAGAGAAGGTGTTGTTATTCATTTGTGCTGAGGCAATTATGGCATTTCTTTTGAGTTCAACAATGTCACTGTGGTGTTTATGGAACTCTACTTTGTACCCTCTATTTAGGAGTTGTCCTACACTGATCAAGTTTTGGGTAAGAGTAGGTACAAATTGGACATTGTTGATCTGTTTAATAGAGCCCCCAGGTGTGATAACAGCAATATTCCCTCTACCTTCTATCATCTTTTTGTTCCCATCACCTAATGTTACTTCAGATTTCCAGTCTTCATCCAAGGTGATAAAATAAGCTCTGTCATTTGTCATATGACTTGAACAACCACTATCTATAAACCAACTGAAAGGGTACTGAGTTTTGGTATTTGAATTGCAGGCAAACAAGAAATTGTCCTGGATCCGCCTTCTGCATACAATAAAGGTGAAACCATTAAAAATGGGGGAAAAATGCGATCAAACGATCAACAAATTTAGCATAGGTATCAGACTCTTTAATTGAATTCGGTTCTTTAATAATAATAATAAGGTTGGACAGAGAATCAATAGGACTTAATTCATTATATTATAATTATAATGCTTGTGCAGTATGGAAAATCATCTCAAGTCATAATTTTAGTAGATTATAATTTTCCCTTTAGCTGGTTTGCGCTTGTGGTTTGAGCGGAAATTACGAACACATTTGTAAAATTGATGTTTCGAACCATAATTTTTCTCTTTTGTTGGTTAAAACAGGAAAATATGCAAAATACTTAGAGTCAACTGCTTTAGTTTTCTGTTATGCATAAAACATGCATAGAAGCAAGATAATAAAATATTCATTATCTCTTGAAGCAAGAAAGATAAATAATACTTAGTTTTCTGTTATGTGAAAGAAAAAAACATAGAAGAGAGGATCAATGCATTTGAATGATGTAATTCTCTGCAGTGAAATTTGCAATGATGAGAATCAATTTCATAATCTTAATGTGAAAATTCATTAATGTGCAAATTTTTAAGAATACGAAAATGTTTTTGTAAAAAATAATTAGGTATGATGGAATAGTAGTCACGAAGCCCGCAATGGATAAGCTGTCACGATGTTGTTCGAAACAATCGTTAAAAGAAAAGAAAAAAGAATAGGTAAACATAACACCTTAGAAATGAGAAAAACAAATCAATACATAATTGTTCAAATGCAGGAGATTCTTAGGAAACTTAATGTATTCTTTATCATTCACGCTTGCTTTCTACTTTCCGCTTGCATGTTCCAAAACGTGTGGTGCCTGTAGATTCCAAGTTAGTCTCCACAAAACTTGCGGTATTCAAAATTCCATTAGCATTCTCTACTATAGAACTAGTATTCCTCATCTGTGTTGCATCCTAAAGCAATATTCCTGATCAACTTTTGGAATATGCATTCTGCTTCTCTTGGTTTGAGAATAACAAATACGTTATGTATTTGATCTAATCTTTTGTGTGTCTATAGTGTGTAGGTCATACAGGTACAAACACTCATTGAATGAGGATTAAAGATGGATGTTGTGCTCTGAATTGATCACTACCGCGGGGCGGTAGCACGTACTGCTGGCGGTAGCACGTACTGCTGGCAGTAGGGTTGAAGATCAAAGGTCTGCTTGCAAATTGCATTTGAACGCAATGATTGGCGGGAGCAAAATCCATCTTTAGCAAGTGTTACTGCGGCGCCATAACGCTATCGTCGAACGGTAACTATATAGTAACTCAATCAATCACAACATGATTGAGGAACCAAAAGAAGCATGTAATATCATTTTGAAGGCAAAGATCTATCATATTCTCGTGGGGCAACATTTGCTTACAAAGATGATAGATATTGGTATGTGCAGTATCTCAATAATAAGGTTGGACAGAGAATCAAGAGGACTTAATTCATTATATTATAATTATAATGCTTGTGCAGTACGAAAAATCATCTCAAGTCATAATTTTAGTTGATTATAATTATCCCTTTAGCTGGTTTGCGCTTGTGGTTTGAGCGGAAATTACGAACACATTTGTAAAATTGATGTTTCGAACCATAATTTTCCTCTTTTGTTGGTTAAAATGGTAAAATATGCAAAATACTTGAGTCAACTTTTTTAGTTTTCTGATTCTCTCCGACTTCTCACACCCGCTTCTGAAGGTGGCGACGAAGGTTAGGGCTTGGGGGAACCGCCACCTCTCCTTGGCGGGCCGGGCCACCCTCGTCAGTTCGGCGCTCTTTGCCACGCCGATGTTCCTCTATATGCATTGTCATGTGCCTCGCTCGGTCCAGGAGTCTATTGAGCGGTTGGCACGTTTTTTTCTGTGGCAGAAGGCCCCTTCCCAGCGCGGGATGCACTATGTTAGTTAGGAGCAGTGATGTTCTCCCTCTACATGTGATGGACTGGGCTTCCATGGGGTGAGTAGGTGGCAGTGCCCCTTGCGGGCAAAGTTCACCTGCTGGGAGCTGATGCAGCCGGGATCCTCCCTTTTCCATAGGTTGGCCGTCTTTGGCAGGAGAGGATCACCCAGAGAGACTCTCCGGTTTGGCGGCTCATCAGGGATGGTGTTGATTGCCTTCGGCCCCATCGTCGATGAAAGATTGCGGATGGGGATTCTGTGGATGTGCTTGCGCACGCTTGGATTCTGGACCGGCCTCTCTCCCGGTGGCCCACCTTCGTTGACTGCGGCTCGCTAAAGTCGCTCTAGGTGTCGGCCTTTTTGCTTCCTGACGGGCGGCTGGGATGTTTCCGCTTTGTCTCAGTGTTTTGGGTCGGATCTTGTTAAGTCCATCCTCCAGATCCCGGTCCACTGCTCTTTTCCCCAGGACGGGACGGAGCCTGCACCCGCCTCAGAGGTCGTTATGTTGCCTCCATCGCCTTCATGGCCTAGTTTGATGAGGCCCATACGAACTTCAGCTGGCTCCGGAAGCTGAAACTTCACCCTCGAGAGTGGATGTTTTGGAGGCGGCTCCTTTGGGATGCGATCCCCACCTGAGCATGGCTTGCCTGTCGGGGTCTTACTGCTGATCGGGGCTGTCCTTGGGGATGCACTTCTGAGGAGACCCGGGACCATCTGGTCTCGGATTGCTGCTGTCTTTCGGCCATTCGGGCCGCTTTTCTGCGATGGGTATACATCATGCCCTCCTTCTCCTGTTGGGCGATTGTGTGGGAGCTTCTCTCCTCCGCCTCTGCCAGCGCGTTTGGGACGGCGCAGGTTTTTTGCTATGCGGTGTTCTAGGCCTAGCGTGGACGCAACGCCAGGGTTCACCATGGCGAGGTGGCGACCTTTACGGTCATGGCGGCGACTATTGTTGAGAACCTCTCCATTCTGCGAACTCTACCATTCCAGGGGCACCGGGGTACCACCCAGCCTCACCGGCTGTCGACTCCACTCTTGGTGCCCCCCCCCCGCCCCCTGGATGGATAAACTTCAATGTGGATGATTATCTCTCCTCTTCCGGGCTTGCTGGGCTTGGGATGGTGGCCCGCGACAATCGAGGTGTTATCATTTTTGATGTTAGGTCCTCGTTGTTGCACTGGGATCCTGTGGGAGTGGAGTTGGCGGCGGTCTTGGCTCTGAAGGATCTGAGCTCGCCATCTTTGTACGGGGTACGCTGGGATATTGTGGAGGGCGACAGTTTGACCCTCATGGACAGTTGTGCGGCTGGTTTGCGATGGGGCGACTGGAGCGTGATGGTGGACGGCATGGAGGACTTCTCTTTTCTGAGTTGTTTTCCCCAGCTTCGGTTCCAGCATATTGGTCGTGCGGCCAACAGAGTTGCTGATTTTTGTGCTCATTTTGCCATACGGGGAATCTTTGTATGGCTAGATGTAGACAACACTCAGACTGAGTTTGCCGAGCTTGTTCGTGCATACTTCGATGACATGCTATAGTTTTGTTTTTTCCTTTCTTTGTTTTCTAATTTCATGCTATATGCACTTTAAAAAAAACAGTGGATATAATATTCTTGCTCTGGATCTGGATGAATATACACAACTTTGCAGTTTTTCACCTTTTATCTAGTCAAAATAGGTGATGTTACACAAGTCAAAGTGATTATGTTGGCGTCAGTTTAGCAACTTCCAAATTTTCTCCTGCCAAAGGGATTCTCATAGCGTACCTATTTATTGCATAAATTCTTACTTTTAAATTTTCTTTTCTTTTCAATTGATTCAAAGTCTTGATTTTGGGCTACCGAATTCTTTTATCAATTAAGCTTTTCATTTTCTATTGGTGTTTTGTCTATTTCATAATTCCTTCTAGGAGACTGAAGTACAAGAGGCAAGACAATTGAAATCTTCTCACACATACAAAGAACTTTTAATAGAACAATTATTGGAGGAAACGGGTCGCAGGGAGAAGGTTGAAATGGAGCTTACTAGATTTTAGGAAGTTCAACTATATGCTTAGAGGTTGGAATCTGAATTAACATCTTGGAAGTCATTGCTAAAGAAGATACCTGAAGTTTCATGTTATGATGGCATGTCCAAAAAATTGCCTATTTGCAGAAGTATGTTGCGGTCTTTTATCTTTTTCCTATGAAAATATGCTTAAGGTTGGCAAGGGTAATGCACGTTTGAAGGAGCTCCATGTAGCCTTGGAAATGTCAAATCTAAGTAAAGATCGAGTATGCTGAAAAAGAATGCAAACTAGCGAAAGAAAAGACAGAATGCACATCCATAGAGGTTAAGAGGCTTGAGTAGATCAAGAGCTCCTTTTATGATATATATTAATGTATTTAGGCTTATCAGCCTGTCCCATATATAGACCAATTTACAGCCTAATTTACAGTAAGTAGAGAAGATCAATGTTGGATGTTATTCTTTATGGTTATTCACATAATGGGTTAAAATTTGTCCTACTTTTGAATGATTCCATATGGTTTTAGGAATTATTTCTAGAGATGGATCTCTTGCCATTTAGGACCTTAGATGCAATTCTGGCCATGTAAACTGCCATGGAGTAAAGTAGCTCATTTATTGTATAATATTTCCTTTTATTTACTTTCATCTTCATTTTTTATGAACTTTATGCAGTAGTATATATTTTCAATATTTTCTACAAAAGTTGCTAATCCTTGTCTTTTAGGTCTACTTTAATTGTGAAGGAAGCCCATTTATCTTCTGAAGGAAGTAGAACTAGGAGTGTCAAGGTTTGTTTCTCTGGTTTATTAACGTAACAACTAAATGTTTCTTTAGAGTTTCCTTAATTACTAAAGCTACTATGGTTTTTTAGGCCCATTCCAAGAGCGTTATATCTGTACTTTACCTAAAAGATGACATCTCCATTGCTAGTGCTGGTGCAGTTGATAGGCAAGAGAATGAATGATAAAATTTAGTTTTGTCTTGTTTTAAACATTTTTTACGAACTTTATGCAGAAGTATATATGTTTATAATTTCAAATTTGGACGCAGTGTTGTCAAATTCTGGGATACTCGAAACCTGAAATCGTCTATTTCTCAAGCCTGCCCAGATATCAAGTCATTTTCCAAAAAAATGTGAGAATTTACCGTTTTCTAGGCTTCTAGCAGCGCAACAGCTATATCATTATTTTCTTTTAAATTCAACAAAGCTAAGCACATAATTGTTGGAATATAAACCTCCATTCCAAAGAATTTGTTGTTGTCATTCCTCCTTGAGCCTTGTGCGCCGAATGCTTATGTCAAATCATGGTCTCCCAATGCATCGGCATAACCACCGAATGAAGGAGGATGAAAGCTATCTTTAGGGACCCGTGAGAATCAGCTATATCCTTATTATTTTAATGCAAGTGTGCCTTTTATTTTATTTTATTTGTAAGGCTATATAAAGCCATGAAGTCAAGCTATCTAGTAGGGTGGCTGGAAGAAGTAAGCTTGGGTGAGAATCCCCTCTTTTGAAGAAATGTAATCATCAAACATTTTCACGTTTCTTCCCCCTCTCCCCCCACTACATCGGCCTTTTCATTTCAGTTTTTTGTTCGTTTCTTATCCCTCTCCCCCACTTCATCGCGATTTGCCCCTGCTCGCCTCCCGAGCACGCACTGCGCTCCCACAACCTACTGCCACCAGTCCGCCTGGCTCTATGGCTGCCCCGTTTATCTCGCCACCTCTGAAGGCCACATCCTTCCAACTCGCCACCGCCAGCGATTGGTCGGATTGGGCTCTTACCGTCTGCCCTCTCCACCCGTGATCTTTGGGAACACATCAACGGTACCCCTTCTACTAGTGTTAAACATACTACTCCTGCCAGACGTGACAGCACCACCGCTACCACGACCACTCCAGACGACGTCACCCTCTGGAGGCGTAGCGATCAAGCAATTTGGGCTTACCTCCTAGAGTCCGTTGCCCGTCCACTCCTTACCTCCATCGGCCGTCTAACCTCAGCACGCGCCATGTGGGAGTGTCTTTGGGATCAGTTTGTTCCCCGCGGCGGGGCTCAGCGTCATCGCCTCATCTGCGACTCTCAATCTGCTTGCCAGGAAGGACGATCCATTCAGGACTTTTTCACCATGATGAGCACTCTCTGGCATGAATTGGTCTCCATGATCCCCTCACATGCGGTTGTCCTCGTTCCTTAGATTTGCTGCGCCACCTCTCTGAGGGCCATCTCCATCAGTTCCTCGCTGCTCTGCGTCCCAAATTTGCTCTCCTTGCAGCCCAACTCCGTCATCGGGTTCCTCTTCCTAGCCTGGATGAAGCCTTGATTGCCCTGCTTGATGAAGAGACGTGTCTCCGTCCTCCCGTGGTTCTACCACCTGCTTCTAGGATCGATACTGCTCTTGCTATCCGACCTCGCGATGGCACTATTACCTGCAACTACTGTAAGAAGGCAAGACACATGAAGTTCGAATGTCCTACTCGTCCCCCACGTCCTGATGAGCATAGACAGTGTGACAACTGTTGTGACGGCCGTGGTCGGGGATGTGGTTGGGGCCCCGGATCCCCTACCACGCCTCCTCATCCCACAGTTGTTGCTGATGCAGATCGACTTCAACGACTAGAGGAGTTACTCCTTCATGTCTCCTCTGCTTCATTCCGCCACTCCCGCCAGCTCTTCTGCCGCCACTAGCCTATCAGCCGCCTATGGTACTACTGTTACTCGGGGTTCCCCAACTGCGCCTTGGTATTTTGACTCTGGGGCCTCCTGTCACCTTACCTATGACTCCAGCACCCTCACCAACTGTACCTTCACCCCCACTCACCTTCAGGTCACCACTGCTGATGGGAGTTATGTCCCAATTTTGCAGTCCGGATCGATCACCCCGGCATCTGGCCCACCCGGTCACCTTACCCTCTCAAACATTCACTATGCGCCTCGCCTACACATGAATCTTATTTCTGTCAGCTCTCTTTGTGATCTTCGTCTGACTGTTTAATTCTCTTCCTCTTCTTGTGTTGTGCAGGATTCACAGACAGCTCAGAGGATTGGGCAGTGACGTAGGATAGGTGGCCTGTATCAGATGGAGTATCTTCATGTTCCACCCTCCTCATCTTTGTCAGTTTCTGCTCTCTCTATTACCTCTGATGCCGACTTGTGGAACAGAATTTTAGGTCATTTGTCTAATGACCGACTCCGAAGTGTTATCTGTTCAGGAGCTTTGGGTCGGGTCTCCTCCTCCCCCCTCTCTACTTGTACGGGATGTCGTTTGGCAAAACACCTTGCTCTACCCTTTTCCAACATTGTTTCTCAAACAACAGCCGCCTTTGACTTAGTTCATTCTGATGTTTGGGGTCCGACCCCGATTGCTTGTCATTCTGGCTACTTCTATTATGTGAGTTTTATTGATGATTTCTCCCGCTGCTCCTGGGTATATCTTCTTCGATAATGGTCTGAAATACCAATTGTTTATCACACGTTCACCGCAATGCTTCACACTCAGTTCGGGCGTTAGATTAAGATCTTTTGCTCTGATTGTGATCAGAAGTTTCTCTCCTCCACCATGCTCGACCTCACTCACTCTCATGGCACCATCCATCAGCAGTCTTGCCCGCACACTCACAAACAAAATGGGTCGCTGGACGGAAACATCGTCACATCATTGAAACTGATCGTGCTCTTCTCATCTCTGCCTCTGATCCTCACTCCTTCTGGGCCGCAGTTGTTCTCACCACTGTTCACCTCATCATCATAACTCCCTCCTCGACCCTCTCTGGAGTCACTCCTTACAAACGACTGTACTCACGCCCACCAACCTACGCCTCTCTCTGCACGTTTGGGTGCACCTGCTTTGTTCTCCTCCCTGTTACTGAACGCACCAAACTATTTGCTCTCTCCGCACGTTGTGTTCACTTAGGCCTCAGTGCTCACCACAAAAGATATTGTGTTACGACCCGGTGACTCGGCGCATTTGCATCTCTCGCCATGTCTCCTTCCTTGAACATGAGATGTTCTTCTCCTCCACGCCAAATCCCACAACATTTCCCGCCCAAACCTCCACTACTCCACCGCTCTCCTTTCTGCTTCTTCCCCCTATACCCACTTGTCCCAGGATCCAACTTGCCCCTCCTATCCCGACACTAGCTAGTCCTCCGGTCGAGGATCCTCCATCCACTTCAGCTCCTCCTCCGCCCACGAAACCCCCTCCACTACCTCTCCCCTTCCGCTCAAGCTCCTTTTGATACGGTCTTCTCTGACGCTCCTCCGTTCGCCTCTCCGCACATGGATCCTGCTCCTCCTCGGCGTAACCCTGCACACCTTCGCCACCCGCCAGCTCGCTACGATCACAGCCCTGCCAGGTACTGATGAGTCCCATTTATATATACATTTATGGACTCATCTGGGCCGTATTTCTAGTCGATGCACCACACTTTAGGCATGTTTACGATCATATTTGTTATTACCTACTAGGTGCACTCTTAGGCCCGTTTCGGTGTGCATTTGCGCTCCTTGTTATTGGGGGTAAGCACATGGTGCTCCCCAATCCTTTTTCTGTGTTTATTTGGTGCTGGAGGTGTATTCCCAGCTGGTATGTCTTATGTGCAGGTGGCCAGATCATCCCGTATTCCCCCAAAATCTAGTCTGTGCATATCGCACGGTCGTGTGTTTCCTTGACGCACGGACGGTAGCGATCGTGCGTCTGTATCTGGGCAGAAAATGGACAATCTGAGTTTACTCGTGCATTTTACGTACGGGCGGATTTGCCCGTGCGTGAGTAAAAAACACGATCGACCTGTTTCCTCTTGTTTTTGGTCATTCTGAATTTACCCGTGCATTTGTACGCACGGGCGGATTTGCCCGTGCGTGAGTAAAACGCACGGGCGGCGCAACGTCTCCCCCAAGTCAGATTTTATCATTTAATAATGCACGGTTCACGCACGGTCGTGCGTTCGACCGTGCGTGACCATTTTTCTTCCTGTTTAGTATAAAATGCAGGATACGCCGCAGTCAATGGAGAGCTCGTAAGGGGAGAAGGAAATCAGATCCTCCCCACCATTTCTGAGGTCTGAAGGCTTCTCCTTCACCTCTACCACCAAGGAGACCATATTTCGGCGATTTCCACCACCATTCTTCCATTCGGGAGCGTTAGCGAGCATCCTCCATCAAGTGCTCAAGAATTCCTCGTCGTGGGAAGCCATAGAAGTGCTGCAGGTCATTGGAGCGGTGACAGCCTCCTTTGATTCCGCACACCATCTGAGGGCCGAGCCCGGAGAGAGCCCGACAACCTCTCATTCCGGCCGAGAACCCAAGATGCGGTGACATCTTCCTATTGGTCCTCTCTAAACCTGAATGCTTGTGCTCTCTTTGTGTTGTGGTTGTAATGAACTATTGCTTAGCTTAATGCCATAGATCTTTTAGTATGTTCATGTGCAATGATGCGGTGGTGTGAGAGTAGCATTTCCTTGTTGTGATTTTCTGAGTTCGTTGTGTGTGAAGCCCTAGCAATTGCTAGTGGTGATGCTTGGAGAAGAGGTGTGTGCGACCCTCAACCGTCACAGTCACTTTCCGTCCACGCGCCTTCCGAAGCACGGCATCGCGGCCGTTGCATCCATCCCGCCTTGCGAAGCGGAGTTTTGACCCGCATCTCTCTTTTCCGCATTAGTTTAGGAATCAAATCAAAATGCCCTTGTTTTTACTTTATTTGCCCGTGTAACGATCGATTCACTATGCGTTTCGTTCACCAGAACCTGCATTCCATGAGAGACGATATTCAGGGATTTACTCCCTATTTTATTACTTGAGCGACCAGTGCACTGCCGTCGTATCGCATTTCACGCTCGCTAATTAGCATTGCTGAAATTGCGCATCAAGTTTTTGGCGCCGTTGTCGGGGAACACAGACGTGTGAGTTTTCTGGAGAGGGAGAATCCGAGAGAGAAGCCCTTCCATTTGTTTATCGCATTCTTTTTGTTTTATTTCTTCTTATTCTGTTTTACTGTTTATATTAGGTTGCTTTAGTAAATTTTTGTTAGGTGTTGTATTTTGCACAATAGTGTTTTTATTTTGACTCATTTTATCTTCACACTATGTGGGCTTCATTCAATATTCGTTGCGGTTGGTGTGGAGATATTTCTCATGCTAGTGATAGATGCCCATCGGGAGATAATAGCCCTAGCACTCAAGGCCCAGCATATGGAGCACCGACTTCGTCTGGTACTCCATATGGTGCGCGTAAGTCCTATGGCTATTCTGCCGAGCTTTTACCATCATACTTCTTTTCGGCTTCAACACCTGCTGTGCCAAAGAAGCCCGTAAGGCAGTGGTTGTTTTGTCAGAGCACGGATCATGCCTTGAAGATTGTGCTGCCTATCTTCGCCAAGTAGACGAGGATGATGAGCCGGATATCCAGATCGTCCCGACTCCTACTTATGGCAGCACACCTTCAACATCTGGTTATGTGTCTGTGCCACCTTCACATTTTGAAGGGTATGGCGTGGACACAGTCACCAGATGTGTGGCTGATCTAGGTTCTGACATGACTGAGCCCATCTCCCCTGCCCATATATCACCATGCATGAACTTGATTCTTCGTGAGGAATCGGTGCTCGACTTTTATCCGAGCATTATTCTTCCCCCTGTTGTGCATACTACTATACTCATCTTTGACGACATTGTTGATGATGTGTAGCAGAATGAGGCAGGTGATCTTAGTATTATGTTTGTTCCTATGGAGGAGGACAACCTTCTAGGTGAAGAGGAGCTTTCCTCAACACCGGTGGAGGAAGTCCAAATCTTGGGCATGGCTACTGTTGATCCCGCCAAACCTTGTAGCATTGATGACAATGCAAATATTATTTTACTTTCCCAACCTCTTGGGAGTGAGACCGGGACCACTCCCCCGATTGATGTTCATTTAAGTTTTTCTTCTTATTTATTTCCTGACCCCCTTTCTTTATGTACAAGGATGCAGGATGCCCCTCCTCCGGTTGATCAGACCTTACGCATGGAGGAGCTGAAAGCCTGGCGGGATGAGGAAGGTACAGTGAAGGAACATCTTGTTTCCTCATCATCGTTGGTGCTTCCCCTTGAGGATTGGTTACAAGGGGGCAAACAGTTTTTCTTTGAAGACATAATACTGGAGGAGAAGAAGAGAGCGAAAAAGGAGGAAATTTGGGGTTGGAGGCTGAGCATCCTACTTAATTTCCACCCTTACTATCAGGTCCCCGGACCTTTTTCTTTCATCAGCTGTTACTACTTCAAATCAGCATATAGCTGATTTGTTTTGAGCTTGTAATAATAATTAGGATTTATTGACTTTTGCTTATTCCTAGACTTTATAAACTGCTTAATACAGGTATTTGGTCCACCTCAAGGACGTTAAACAAAAGGGCTTCTTGGGAGACAACCCATGGGAACCACCCGGTTCCGTTTGCTTGCTTTAATTTCTATTATGTTTTGTTTGTTTTTGCTTTGGTGCTAACAATGCAGGTGTGAACTCGATTGGATGAAGAGGAGATCTTTAAAGAAGGATTATACCGCTCTTCTGGCATGCTCTTATGAGCATAGGTACTCCTAACCTAGCTTTATTTTTGCTATGAAATGTTATATTTGATGTGTTTTTCAAATCAAGTCTGGGGGAGCGGGCCTTTGCTTACGCTACACGCACATGCATGCTAGAATGTGTGTTAGGAAATTTATATTGATTGTCTCATTGCATAACACACATCACACGTGTTTTATTTTTATTTTTTTTACTCGTGCGCAATTATCGTGTAAGTGCTTGATGTATGTGTTTAGAAATTTGATTGTTAGTTGAGGATTGTGTGGCTGAACAGGACGTGACCCGTGCGGTGCTTCTAGTAGAGCGCTCACGCAGCATAAAAATTCACGTAGAATAGATTTAATTACAAAGTTATAGTTTTATTTACTTCATTTGTGTAATTACCTAATACTCTACTCAAACGGTGAATTTGGTGAATCTAGCGGTAGCCCTGGGTCGAGTGTAGAAGAGATGTTAGCCTCATGTTGTTTGAGTTGGAAGGAGAGGAGACCTCGCTCGGTGGTTAAGAACTTGCCCCAAGCTACTTTCAAAATGAGTGCGTTGAATGATCTTGTTGGGAGCATGACGTAGGCCATCATTTGGTCCGGTTGAGCTTTGATTTCCCAACCTAACTCTTCCTTTGCTAGCCGCGTTGAGCCTTACCTCTTTTATTTGTTAAACTCCACTAAGCTTTCACCAAGGCCACATATCCCAACCTAATATGCACTAGAGTCGAACTTTGGAATTCATACATATTTATGATGATTTTGCGTTGCGGAGCAATAATTTTGTGCGCGAAGAAAAAAAAAGAGAATGAGTTAAAAATTTTGATTGATCCTAACTTATGTTTCTATGGATCTATAAAAAAAAGAAGAGTAAAAGAACTCTAAAAAGAATCTAACCACAAGTGTGGTAGTCTCGCGCACACCATCGTGCTTAAATGAAGTCTGGGGGAGTATGCTTCAAGGTGAAGATATTGAGGTTGAAATTTGTTATTTACCGGAGGATGAGTGGGTTTAACCTACGTTCTTCTACTTCATTACCGTACCTCAACCCAAGCCCTATGTCTAGCCTAAAAGACCAACTTATTCTTGAAAAGATCGTCTCATGCAGTGGAGAAGGTGCAAAAGGGCAAGCATATGACCACCGACCTTGATGGATTTCTTGGAGAGCTCTTCCTTGAGATCCAATTTGAGCAATGCTCACCTCAGCAGTTCAAGCTATTTTCCCTAGGGCGCGACTGTTCGATTCACCAGTGATTCACCTCAGAGTAGTAGTATTTTGTATCTTACACTAGTTGAAGTTCTTAAAATATAGTCTTTGTTTTAAAATCTTTTCTACTTTATTTTTACGCTCGTTAGTTCTGTACTTCCCATCATGTTTTGCCCACACAGTTGCTTCTTTAACATCAATTTTTCTATCATGGGATTGAGTGTTTGCCCGAGACGTGCAAACGAGTAAGTCTGGGGGTGTGATGAGTCTCATTTATATACACATTTATGGACTCATCTGGGCCGTATTTCTAGTCGATGCACCACACTTTAGGCATGTTTACGATCATATTTGTTATTCCCTACTAGGTGCACTCTTAGGCCCGTTTCGGTGTGCATTTGCGCTCCTTGTTATTTGGGGTAAGCACATGATGCTCCCCAATCCTTTTTCTGTGTTTATTTGGTGCTGGAGGAGTATTCCCAGCTGGTATGTCTTATGTGCAGGTGGCCAGATCGTCCCGTTTTCCCCCAAAATCTAGTCTATGCATATCGCACGGTCGTGTGTTTCCTTGACGCACGGACGGTAGCGATCGTGCGTCTGTATCTGGGCAGAAAACGGACAATCTGAGTTTAGTCGTGCGTTTTACGCACGGGCGGATTTGTCCGTGCGTGAGTAAAACGCATGATCGACCTGTTTCCTCTTGTTTTTGGTCATTCTGAATTTACCAGTGCATTTGTACGCATGAGCGGATTTGCCCGTGCGTGAGTACAACGCACGGGCGGCGCAGCGTCTCCCCCAAGTCAGATTTTATCATTTAATAACGCACAGTTCACGCACGGTCGTGCGTTCGACCGTGCGTGACCATTTTTCTGCCTGTTTAGTATAAAATGCAGGATACGCCGCAGTCAATGGAGAGCTCATAAGGGGAGCGGGAAATCAGATCCTCCCCGCCGTTTCTGAGGTCTGAAGGCTTCTCATTCACCTCTACCACCAAGGAGACCATATTCCGGCGATTTCCACCACCATTCTTCCATTCGGGAGCGTTAGCGAGCATCCTCCATCAAGTGCTCAAGCATTCCTCATCGTGGGAAGCCATAGAAGTGTTGCAGGTCGTTGGAGCGGTGATAGCCTTCATCGAGTCCGCACACCATCTGAGGGCCGAGCCCGGAGAGAGCCCGACAACCTCTCATTCCGGCCGAGAACCCAAGATGCGGTGACATCTTCCTATTGGTCCTCTCTAAACTTGAATGCTTGTGCTCTC
Source organism: Dactylorhiza incarnata (assembly GCA_033032865.1). Classification (NCBI taxonomy): domain Eukaryota; kingdom Viridiplantae; phylum Streptophyta; class Magnoliopsida; order Asparagales; family Orchidaceae; genus Dactylorhiza; species Dactylorhiza incarnata. The sequence continues at coordinate 14,156,748 of JAWHQI010000039.1, forward strand.
TTTGTGTTGTGGTTGTAATGAACTATTTGAGAGGACCCAGCGCAACCAACTACACCAAAAGCCCGGACTGTTGGTGAAGGCGCAGCTTGATCTTATATCAATGGAAGGGCTCTACAGGTCAAGTGAGGAGACGCTGGACCCAACAATCCCCCCCCCCCCCCCCCCCCCCAACGTCCAGCACGACCCGCAATTCAGAGGTGCTCCACATGGCCCGCAGGCTCAGAGGTGGCTTGACATATGGCTGTGGCCGCCTGACCCACCAGGACCCACACAGGTAGAGAGAATTTCAGGATTTATCAGCGCCCCCCGGTCTCACAACCTCTCGAGAAATGTCTTATACTTTTCAAAAACTTTAATTTCAATATTCGAGAATATGAAGAGCCAGGTACGCGTGTATTTCATTTTCTTTAAATTAATTAAAACCAAATTAATTGTCATATCAAATCAAACTATATATAGAGTCTCGAAATGAATTAAAAGTTCACGCGAGGTTCTTCCATCTCCTCTCGAAAAACGCCGACGTTTCATCTTCTTGATTCGCAAAATCGTCGTTCCAGTTCGCCTTCAGACGGATTTTCTCTCGTTTCAGCCCACATTTCAAGTTCTCCTCTCGATCAATGGCTCCTTCAGGAAAACCTAAGATCGGTGTCGGCAGTGAACTTGTGGGAGAAGGTCTTCAATCAATTTTAGATGAGTTTCAAAACCTATTTTATCTCCTAGACGCAGCTGCCCTGTCCTTCTTATTAGAATATCAGTGTAGAATTATGTTTAGAGAAGTAGAGGATTTGTTTATCAACATAAAAGTGCACAAAAACGGAAATAGGATGAAATCAATGGTTGGAAATTTCAAAATTAAGTTGAATCCAAAATCTCTTTCCAAGTATTTGAAAGTTCCATTGGAAGAAAATGAGGATACTCTAAGTAATGAGGATTGGGCTCATGCCCTAATCTTTTGTGGATTAGATAAAGGAACATCAACTATTCGTAGACAAAAGATGAATGATGTTGGAAAATTGCTGGTGGACATAATTTCAAAAGTATTACTATGTCATACTGGCAGCCTAGGTCATGTCTCTTCAGATGTTTTTCAGCCTGATAACAATAGTGATTTGTGGAAAAAGATTCAGTTGGGCAGATTTTCTATTCAATAAGATTAAAGAAAGCATCACAAGTCCAAATTTTGCAAGGATTCTGTCACTCTATTTAAATCAGCTTGATCCAGTTGTGTTTGACATGTCCAAAGGAGCTATTATACATCATTTAAAGAAGGTATATGTTGTCACAATGAAGAGGTGGAACATCAGGATTACTAAGCCAACTGCAGATGCAGGTCTCCAAGGGGAACCCATTTCTTCAGTTCCAGAGTATGAAGCTCCTCTTCCACCTCCAGCTCAGCAACATAGTTCAGTTCCAGACCCATCTCCATCTCCAGCTCCACAAGACACCATTCACTCAGCAGAGCCAAGTCTCCCTCCTTCAACAAACACAGTTCTTTCTCCATCATCTCAGGATCCATCAGAACAAGTTCCTTCAGATCAAGTTCCTTCCAAAACTCCATCCATCCCAGATACTCAAGTATTGTCAGATACTCATATGGAAGACATTTTTCTTTCTCAAGAACAAGTTGATCATTTCTCACCTCCTCCAGCTATTGATGAAGACAGAAATGATTCCACCATAGCAGATGTGGTCAGTGAAATTCTAAAGGGTGCTGATGATGTGCTTAGCACTAGTGACCACATGGGTGGGTCAGGGGCAGACTATGATTTTAATATAGAAGTAGATGATGCTTCAGTGCATGGTTCATCTCCTCCCCCAGTACATATTGAGGGGGAGCAAGAGCCTTGTTTAGAAACAAACAAGGATGATCAGGACAAATCTGTTGATGAAGAAAATGAGAGAATCAACATATCTCCTGTCAAGCTCCAAAGTTTAGTTATTCTTGAGGATATCCCAGAAGAAGTTCTGCCAGCTCCTATTCCTCCTTATCTTTATGATGAAAGTACAATTCTTGGTAAAGTTGAATTAATGCTTCAAAGACAAAGTGCCAAAATAGATTACTCCTTCAAAGAAGTTCATGCAAGACTATCTGATATTGAAAAGGAAATGGCCAAGAAGTTGAAAGAGTTCAAAACCAGTTCAGATCAAATGAAAGAAGTTGTTATTCAGGGAGGAAAGGCCATTGATCACACCATCAAGAGTGTAGCCACAGTTCTTGCAGAGGTGGTTCAAGTCAGGAAAACCCAAGAGTACATGGTTTCAAAGGAAGAGGAAAATGCCTTTAAGATCATTGATGAGGTTGGACAGTTTAAAGATTCTATTCTCCAAACCCTATCTGTAGAAGTCAGAAAGGGGGAGGACAGTATAACTGAGAAGATGACTGGTTACTGGATCAAACTCTTTTTGATTTTCATAAACATTTGATTAATAGGTTTGAGCAGTTGTCCCAAGGTGTCCAAAAGCAGGTCAATGAGTTAAAAGATTTCACCTCTAATACTGCTGTTTGGCTCCACCATGAAATCTTTCCTGATTTGGGTATTGACCCTGCTCAACCTCCTCCTCATTTTGATCAAGTTCAATCTGAAGCTCCTTCAATTCCTCAATTTTCTCCAAGGCCAGCAGAGCAGTTTGATGCTAATCCTTCAGTAGAGACTCACTCCTCCATGCATTATTCTAGGAAAAGGAAATATGGTGATGGACCTTCTGCAAGCAGATCTGTTCCTGGCTCCAGCTCAGCAGGTTCTGGCAAAGCAGTTGCAGATGAAGCAAAGGTTTATCCAGAAGTTTGGAGTCCAGTTTCAAAGATTATCATTCTTGACTCTCTCAAGCTTGTAGAAGAAGGAAATGTGAAACCTTCTGATCTGTACAGCACTTCTGAATGGAAAAAGTATGAGACAAGCCAAATCAAGAGAAGAATCCATTTCAAGAACTATAGGTACAACAATCCAACAGCTCTAGAAGCTCCTCCTAAGTATCATCCAAAGCCATATGTTTATTTTGAAAGGCAAGAAATGTTGAGAAAGCAAAAGGCAGATATCTGAAGTCAAGTTTTCTATGAAGATAAAACTTTATTCCTATATGCCTGTGTGAACATTAACTCATTAGACAATCTTAAATCTAAATATAGTTTTTTTGATTTTGATGTGACAATCATGCTCTTATATTTAGATATTGTTGTTAATGTTCTTTCCAGTATATCTTTATATATTTTATATTTGTTACAATTCATCTTGGTAAGTAGGGTTCTGACTTCTACAAATAGGGGGAGATTGTTGGGTTTTGTATCCACAATAACCTTGATTTGTAGATAGACAACTTTGAACCAAGATTGAATTGTGTATTTGATATATTTTTCTAGTATTGTTCTTGCAGGATCACTTTGCTAAGTGTAGACCAATGTCAGGTCACAGTGGGTCAATAAGCACAGTCTCATGCAATGTAATTCTTCATTGTGTGGGGTATGGGGTTGACTCATGTGTGATCTCTCTATTGGGATACACTTTATGATCAAGACATTAAAGATTCAAAGCTTGGAGTGCAGCATTGGTCTAGAGAACAAGGAAGAAATTTTTCCTAAGTAAAATTTTCGAGATGTAAAGGTACTTTTCGAAAAGTCCTTCTATGCTCTCGAGAAGTCCTTGTTATTTTTCGAGAAGGGTTGTCTCAAAGGTCTTTTTCAAGAAAGCTCAAGTTTTCGAGTAGCTGTTATGATCTCTCGAGAAATCAATGATATCTCAGAAAGTCCCCTTAGTTTTCGAGAAATCCTTTCTCTCTCGAGAAGTATTTCTGTTTTCGAGAAGTCATCGTTTCTTTCGAAAAAGCTTTCTCTCTAAAGGTTTTTCGTGAAATTGTTTAGGAGTTTACGAGAAGTTTCGTGTCCTCTCGAGAAGTCTTTAATCTCCCGAGAAGCTTTGTCATAATCTTTTTATATTCTCTTCTAAAGCTATTTTTCGAGAACTAGTCGATTTCTCTCAAGAAGTCTTGGATCTCTCGAGAAGTCTTGGATCTCTTGAGAAGTCTGGTTCTAGCTTTTCTCGTAAACTTTGTCTTTCCATTTTGAGGACAAGTCTTTTCCATCAATTTGACGTGACGTCCTTCCTCGTTTTTAAAATTAATCGTTAGATCTTCATCTATATAAGAATTACTCCTATGGAAGGACAAAGCAATCATTAAGAAGACCAGAGTTCGTACTTTCCAAAAACCCAATCTGATTCAAGATCGTCGTCTTGTGCCGTGCATCGCCATCGTTGGAGTTCGATCGTGAGTTATCTGATTTCGTCTCCAAGTGGAAGAAAAAGGTCGATCAATCATCGCCTCACTCATCCTGTTTTCATTGGATCGATCAAGATCTTAGAAGATCTGATTTGTGCCGATTCGATTCTTCTTCTTCAACATCAAGCCGAAGCCATTTCTGTCGCAAGAAGGAAGAAGATCATCATCAAACTATTCAGATCTGATCGTGATTCGTTAAGTATTGTTTCAATCTAAATTTATATTTGATTGTAGGAGAGATTGTTCTCCGAGTTGTAGGAGAGGTATTCTCCGAGTTGTAAGAGAAGGTTATCTCTGAGTTTGTAGGAGTTTGATCTCCGAGTTGTAAGAGTTTTGACTCCGAGGATTGTAGGATCATTCTTGATTCGAGATTTAGTGAAGTAGTCAAGTCTAGCTGTGGTGCTAGATTGGCGAGGCCGGCAAATGGAGTACCCAAGAACGGGGAACCACTATAAATTTCTTGTGTCATCTGTGATTGTGATTTGCATTCTGTGCGTTCATTATTTTCAAGATTTTCAATTCCGCAAAAGACGCAATTATCACCTATTCACCCCCCCTCTAGGTGATTTTGGTTGGCAACTAGATATTACAGTTTTATATGTCCACGATCATATACCAATATTATATGTCTCACAATTGCGGGGGCATAGGATTGGATGCATTAGAGACATAACATCTAAGTCATGTCTTGTCCTTAATCGGGGAGGGTTCCAGTAGGGCCTTGCAAGGCACTGGGGGGGGGGGGGGGGGGAAGAGTGATAGGTCGAGCGTTCTCTAGTGTATGCATATGGGAGTAACATCTCAACCTATGACATATGTGCAACTCCTCATGCCCATCGGTCACTTAGTACGGGGCTAGAGTGTAGACATATAGTCTAGGTATTTTTATCTATGGCATACTTAGTTTTATTCTTTGCATGAACATCATTTCATATTATAATCATTTAAGTCACGCTTATTTAGCTTATTCAAACATGATATCTTGTGTTTACAGTTCCTATCTTTTTCAAGTTACATTATTTTGATAAACACTCGCCTCAGAAAAGTCAAAATGAGGACATAAGAAAATATTTCTCATGCGATGTTGATTTTGTAAAATCATATAAAAAATTACTAATGTTTGAGGCAATTTGCACTATCTTAATATCTCAAAAAATTCTGAAATTTCTGCATGAAACTACTCTTGGGACACTTAATCAAGATCAATAATCAAAATTTTCATAATCTCAATATTTTGCTCACTGTCTCCTGTGCTAGCACTAGCGTCGGTGCTAGCTCGAGTGTCCAATTTTCTGTGTTTTTAAAATTTTAAAAAATCACTAAAAATATGTTCTTTTATATGTACTACTTATTTTTGCATTTCTGCCTTTAATTGATTTTTGAAAATTTAAAATACAAAATTGCAAAAGCCAAAATTACAAAAAGTATTTGTTGTCTCTTCTTTCGTTATTTATTTGTCTGATTTCTATATGCAAAAATCAAATACAAATTTTTAAACAAAAAAATGTATGGACTTTATTGTGAAAATCAAGCATGGTTTAATCTATCATTTAGACCTTCTACAAAGTTGAAATTTATCTTTTCAAACTACTTTGAACATTTTTTTTATCATACTTTGATATATCTAATCACATGTGCATCAATTGTATTGTAAAGGTTGTGTAGAACCAAGCTTAGCATGCCTCTAAGTATGAGTAAATGTTCTATGATTGATAATGATATTTATTCACTCACTTATTTTGGCAAAGTCCACATATGCTCTTAATCTAAGAATGATTGCTTGTGTATTGTAATTGTATAATGAATTAAAATTGCATAAGTATCTTACCTACACCACATTTATTTGCACTCTTAATATTTAAGAAAAGTGGTTGTGCTTTCAAAATTTCATTGGTTTGCAAAACAAGTGTATTCGGAGAACTTTGTACAAAACAAAAAATCATGAAATAAATTGACAAAGATAACTCCACCAAGCACTACTTAATGAGTATTTTGAGGTTGAGCACCTTGGAAAGAATAGTAAAGTGCCTTTTGCAAACCATAAGCTTTTTCTTTACACCACTTATTCTAAAGTACATCGGATCACAAAAAAATCAATCCTGAAAAATAAAGTGCGTGATCCCCCAAGCATTACTTTGCACCCTGATAAGTCTTAATGAGCATTGTGTGTGCAAAAGCACCATAGTAGTTGTACATTTTTTTGTGCATTGAAGTGTGTGGAAGTTAAATTATTTGTATTTTATTGTGCACTTTACTCTACATATGTCTTGTATTTTTGATTAAATCATTTGTTTACTCTCTTCAAAATACACTTATGTGCACATCATTATCTTTCATAACACTTTTTCTCATGATTATTGGATCCTATTGCGAATTCAATACGCTCTTTATATAAAATATACTAGATAACCTAGCATGCTCTCTACAATATTTGGTATGTTTTGAATTTATAAATTATAATAACATTGTAGTAGTTTCTTTTGATATCCTTCTTTCATGCTTGGTTACTTTATTGTCAAACTTAAAGATTTTAAATGAATAATGATTTATAAAAACATCTTGCTTTTTGGAACTTAAACTCATATTTTCTTCTTATGAATCATCACGATTACAAAAATATGTTTCTTGTATTTCTATAAGTCTTCCGCATCATTACCATATATTTTTACCTTGCGCTTTCATGCTTATTTAAAGTCTTTTCCTTTGTGTGTATCATCACTTGAATCTCAAAATTCCTTTCTTTCAATAAGTGGTAGACTTGCTTGGTAAAATCTATATTGGTTGTTCTAACACACATATCATTTTTTATGCTAAAAACTCTGATTTATTTCTATGAAAATTTTTATGTTAAAAACTCCTTATCATTTCATTTCCTCTATAAGCTCGATCATGCCTTATCTTTTTATAAAAATCCTCTTTTCATGTCTCTTGCTTCCTTAACCCACTTTTGCTAATAACAAAAGGGGGAGAACTAACATGATAAATAATAATCACTATCAAAAGAGAAAACTAACATGATTAAAGATTAAGAAGATAGGTTACATATAAGGGGAGCATTCACATAGGGGGGCATGTATTTAGGGGGAGCAATTCTAAATACTAAAAATAACAATTATCCTAAGTCATTACTCTCTCTCTCTCTCACACACACACAAGTAGGTTTCATCATGCTTATAAATTAATGCTCTAATTAGGCAAGTATAGAAGGCAAGTTCAGACGGCAAGTATAGAAGGCGATAGCGCCGGTGGTAGCGCTAGCGCAGGCGCTAGCTCAAAGGCTATAAAAAGGATCCCTTGGCTCCGTATTTTTCATCCTCTCCCACTCCTAAATTCTAGAGCTTTGTGTCACATCATATAGAGGAAGGTTCAGAGAGATACTCTCACAAATCCATGAAGGCTTAAGGAGATTCATGGAGAAGATTTCAACATGCTTCATCATCGTGATGAAAGACCACATCGACTACAATCATACTCTGCGGGTCTTCGTCTACTTCTTCAGAGATCCACATAGAGGGAGTTTTTCATATTGTTGTTGTCTCTTTATTATTGTAATCGCGTAGAAATTCGCCTTGTGTTGGCTATTAGGTCTGGGTAGGACTTAAGGGTAGAAATTCGCCTCGTGTTGATGACTAGATCTAGGGTGTAGATCTATGGGGTGCTCGAGGCCTGTATCTGGGGGAGGATTGGCTAGAGCGGCTTGAGGCCGTATCCGGGGGAGGATAGGCTAAAGCCACCGGTTCGTGGGGATACGAGTCACGGATAGAAAAAGAAAAAGTCTTTTTTCTATTCGCCTTCGATTTCTAGCATTATAAGAAATCAAGTTTTGTAATCCTTCATTTCATATTAATAAAATCATGTCTCTATTTGATTTCTCTCTATTTTAATCTCTTATTATTTCAAGTATTTCAAAACATAACAAAACTTTTAAAACCCTTATTCACTCCCCCCCTTAAGGGTGCCTACAGATCCAACATTATGAAAAATAGCGGGTTAGCTAGTGGTCTTCCATGTCGACACTCAATAAGTTGCATGCATTATTTGAACATAGATTCCTACCTTTTTGTGCCCGATTGTTATAAAAAAATCATTTTATGCCAAATGTTACAAACATAGTATTTGACCAACCAATGAACCAAACGTTGGGGGGAAATAGGAGATACTTAAAATATTCCCCCAATTCGTCGACGAGCTCCGGATAGACCAAAAAAGAAAAGACACATGGAAGTTGACGAGGAGAAGAGTTGAACTAAGATGTCGCGCAGATTTGTAACATCCCGATTCGAGCTAGACCCCTTGTGCGCAGTTTTTGAGTCAAGCGAGTTGACTCGGGCTCGGGGTGTACTGAGGGCCAGGCTTGCACCTGAGCCGGTGAAGTGCACTCGACGAATGCGGCGAGTACCATTTCTATTCTTTGTCCTGATGCTTGCTGTATCGGGATCTGAGCCATCCGGAGAGCATAATTTGAGCAATAGAACTCGAAGGAAGCGCGCCGCCTTGAAGGAATTATAGTGCGTACGTTAGCTCAAATGACAAGGTGTTCAAATAACGTATTTATTCAAAAGGTGATATGCAGCAGACGACCTTGGAATTCACCTCGGTCAGTTTTGATTGGACTCGTGACGCCTATACGAGTTCAACAAAATTGATTGCGCTCGATTCTGATGAGAATCGGCGAAATCATATCATGGTTTGCAAATAGCGTATTTGCCCCAAAAGTGGAAATTGAGCAAACGCCTTCGAAGTTGACCCCGGTCAGATTCGTTGGACTCATAATAATAATACGAGTCCAACAGTGTCATCAGTTTTAAAATTCCGACGTCGTTCGACGAGTTTTAATGCGACACAAAATTAGGCCGTAAATGCTTCGACAAGCATAAATTTGCCAAACGAACTCGTAATTAGTCTCGGATCGTCCCGGTGGATGCGTGCCAGCGAGACGGTCGTAACGAGCCCGTTCAGGACAATTTTCGAGTCCTCTAGAGCATTGCGCGAGTGTTTGAATGCATTAATAATAATAATAATATTATTATAATTATATAACATATATTATATATATATACATTATAAGTTTAGGTTTAGAAACTTACCTGATCCGAGCTCCCTCCTCCCTTGCGTCGTCAGCCAACAGAGTGTCTCCCTTCCCTCTTCCTCCCCATTCTCCGGTGCTCCTCACGGCAACCTCGTCGCCGGCCACCAACAGCAAGAAACTCAAGCCATCCTCTCTCTCTCTAGCTCTCTCTCTAACCTCCATTCAATGGCCGAAATTCACCATGGCCGACCCAAGCTCCACCCCTCCCTCCATTTTCAGCGAGTTCCAAACTCCAGCTCCGGCAAACTCCAAATCTGGACGAGATCCACCTCCCTCCATTTCCACCAAGCTCCAAACTCCGGCGGCCTCAACCTCTCTCCACCAAGGCTTGTGATCTCCTCTTTCTTTGGTCAGATCTCCTCTTTCGAAGACCCAAAACAGCAAGCCTCTCTCTCCAAGCCAAAACAGCCCAATCAAAGAGTTTGACTCCTCTTCGCCGACGTCCGATGAGATCCGGATTGGCGAGATCCGACCACGACGGAGAGCAATGGACAAATACCAGCATATGCGGCTCTTGGGTTGCATGCATGGACACTCGGTGAGCTTCCTCCCCTCTCCCTTGGTGCTAGTTTCTTAGATCAAACTAGGCGAGATGTCGAAACTCAATTGAGTTGATTTGAGAGCAAGCCATGGAGGGATGGCTGAAATCTGTGTTCTGATTATTTATTCCGGTCACCTCCGGTCACCGATTCGCTGCCCGTCGATGCATCTCACATACGAGAAAGGGGCGGTGATGTTGGTTGGTCGGACGAGAAATAAGGTGGCTGATGTGAGAGTTTTTATTAGTCTCCAGGTCGGCCAATTCACAGCCCCAGGCTGGAGGAAGAAGATGACCGGACGTTGTTCGATCAGCACTTAGATCCATGTAGTTTACATTAGTTATTTGGTAAATAATATGTTTAGCGCGCGGCGAGGTAGGCGTACGGATTCATATTAATTTTGTGACTTACCTTGTTTGCTTATCGGAAGCTGTTTGGAATTGGTAGATAAATGTTTGATGACAATGTGGACACCCCTCTTAAATTTCATAATTTTCGGATATAGGCTTGCTGTGATTTAGTCAATGTTATGTTATAAAATTATTGTGCCGTAAATAGCTTTCATGATTATTCCGAATGAGCCGGGATATGGTGTAAACACTCAAGATGCTAACCCTGACATGTAGTAGAAATTTTAGAATTCTTGGCTTTGATATAGTCATTTGATTGATCACTTGTTTGATGACGCTCTAGGACAGTAAATATGTGCATGAAACCTTAGGCAAGTTGTGATTTGAATAATGCTCCTAATTACATTATATGTAAAGGTTATTATTATGATTCTAATATAACATTGGAGGTGATTGACCTAAATATTGGGGCAAATTATGTAATGAACCTAAAACTTGCTAATTGGAGGTCGTTTGTACATGTTCTCATGATGGTAAGACACGACTTGACTGTACTCGTAGAAATAGAATACTTAACCGTCTATTTCATGGTTGATTCTTCAATAATATGGGACTTGTAAATATCAGTGTTTATGATCAGCTTTTCACTCCAACCAGTCAACTAATGCTGATTATAAGACATGCGAGTTGCCACTAATGTGGAGGATTATATTTAAATGATGTTGGGGTATACACCTGAGGATCATACTGTTCGTGAGGTGTCGTTAGATGAATAACTACATCATAACACCACTCTTTTTACCCAAGTGTTCGGATGTGATGAACGATTGCTGGCGTAGTATGTATTAACATTTAAATATATATGTTGATTCTAACAGGGTTGGGTAAGAAATAACCCTTGACTAAAAGTCGAGCTTAGACATTGATCTTTAGTCTTGAGGATATGATATTGTGCACAAGTAGTCCTTAGGTTAGGATCATATGAAGTGAAATCTCAGGACTTGTGTATCCCACTGCTTAGAGTATGCTAACTCCCTACTGGTAGCATTGAGGGCTTGGTATAGTGATTGTGATGGGTCGACTCCCTAAGTTAATGTGGGAAGGGACTCTGTTTGGAGCCTTGCTTGCTTAAGATCATGGGTTAGTCCTTGCGAGCGGTAGGCTCGAGATATAAGGAAGAATTGAGTTCGTCTTGCGGGCGGTAGGCTCAGGATATAAGAAGGACTGGTCGAGTCCTCCGAGCCAAGAGCTTGGTGTTTCACTTAGAGGCATTGTTGTATCAAGTTAGTATGCGGACACCCTGTGTGTTCTTAGGGGCGTACGTAAGGTCTAGGCTGGGAAGTGTCATACTGGCCTAGAAGTGGACAGCCCAGTCCACTGCCCTGTTTGCCTCAACTGGGTACCTGAGCGGAGACTCGAATAGAGGGCTAGAGGTGGAGCTTACCAGTTAGTACGGGGATACCCTGTGTGTTCTTAGGGGCGTACGTAAGGTCTAGGTTGGGTGGTGTTACACAAGCCTAGAAGTGGACAGCCCGGTCCACTGCCCTGTTTGCCTCAACTGGGTACCTGAGTTGACACACTCGAAGAGAGGGAACTACAAAAGGTCTGTACGTATAGAGTCGTGTGCGTGAGTTGCATCATTGCATTGCACATCATGGCATAGCATACTTGCATAAAACAGAGACCTCATCGTATAAATTAGTATGGGCTCTTTTATACAATGAGTTTACTTCTTGCCAGATCCCTTAGCTTATGTGGTTGTGTGTGTATACACATAAGTTAAGGTACATTTCTAGCTGCTTAGACTCTTTTATAATTGCGGATGTATACTCACTTTGACGCTCGTTTATATACTGCTCGGTTTCATAGTAGCCCCTTGATTTATTATGATAGATTTGCTAGAAAGGTGCTTGATGTATATATATACATGTTGTTAGCTATTGATATATACTGCTAGGTTAGTAATACCTCCTTGTCACCTGCATATTGTACTTACTGTATTATTCCAGCTTCTCTTTCTTTCCTCCCACACGGTGCCTAAGAGTCGTCGGGGTGAGATGATGGGAAGCCACTTAGTCTTTATGACTAACGGTTGTTACACCACTATTTTTAGGAACACACCTAGCTGAAGCAGTACTAGACAGATCAGAGTGATAGGACTTGGAGACATGTTGCAGCTTTTGCAACAACACCTTCTGATATGGTTGTGAGGGATTGTAGTTCTTGTTGTAGACTTCCGCTATACCTTGTTCTTGTATATTTGGGAGCTCTTTTTGCTTCCTGTCATTTATATATTTTGTGGACATTTATACTTTGTGAATTATGGACTCTTGAAAATATAAAACTTATTGATGGGTTGGCAAATGATATTGGTATAGCCGGCAGAATAGGCATCTTGTGGTACAGGTTAGCTCGTGTGCTGACGCTACCGCAAGGCGGCTGTTCTGGGCATGAGACTCCCCTCGGCCGTGTTTTGTGTTCCGGGAGGAGGGGGTCTTACAAATGGTATCAGAGCTCAACGATCCTGAGATAAAGAAGTCCATTAACCCATAACACCACCCGTGCTCGGTCAATCAGTTTGAGGACAAACTGATGCAGCGGAAGTTGTGGTGTGCCATATGGGATTCACTCGAAGTATGTCCACTAATCCTTAGAACGAGTGCCAACCTAACTAGGACACCATCTTATTTTGACCTACCAACATGTTTTGTGGCGCATCCTAGTCTAACAATCAACCTCAGGTATAGACTTGGTTGAGTTATGTGAATACCCAAGTGGTTCAGGGAAGAGTTTATTTCAAGTGTATGTGCTCAAGGCTTATACTTCGATATTCCTACTTCGTTCATTAAGTGATACCATCATCTTACCCAAACTAATAGAACCATCCAGAGTAGAATTTGTGCCTATAATCTACTAACTAGAGTAGTAAGAGATTCGTAAGTTTAATTGATAACTTAATACTCTCCATCTTGATCATAGTGAAGCTATTACCATGATAAATACCAGAGGTTGAATAAGAATCTAAATCTTAGAAGAGGCTCATCTCTTTTGACTTCGTCACATGTTGACCTTAAAAAGTTGTTGTAAATGGTAGATCTAAAGGCCTAAAGAAAAGACTGTATGAGTAATCGTCGAGGTGAAACTCCATGTCGAGGATTATATGCCCTAAGGATGTGTGCTTATGGGGGATGGATGTACCACGTTAGTGATCGAAGAGACTCTGCCCAAGAATTACGGTCGGCTTATCTCTTCGTTTATTGGGCTAGTGTTACCAACTGGGGTTTCTTTGGGATTTAAGAATCTTCAAAAAATTTCAACAATTGATATTGATGGTACTTGATGAAGTAGTTCATCTTTGGCAAGGTGGACTACTAATGTCAAGTTTAGATCGATGAAATTTTACTAGCAGAATAACAAATGATAGTACTTCAAGGATGAGTATTTGCTCCCTACACTATTTTAAGACTACGTGAATAAGAAGATGAGGAAAGTAGTAAGTTAGCCATTTTGGTAAATATCCTAATCGACCTATACTTAACTTTTGATGACATTATAGTTTGGTACTTGGTGAAATTATGTACCCTCATGATGTTAGAATGAAGTTTGTATAGGTGCGAGTGGTTTAATGATCAACCATCCCAGGAAGTTAGGAAATGTGCAATGACTTGTATGTTAAAGGGATGTTAGGGAAAATTAATAGATCCAAATCGACTAGTAAAAAACCAAAACTGAATGTAGCTTCATTGATTCGACTACGTTTGATTTATGAAGATGACAAAGATAGTATGACTTGTTGAGTGATTTTAAAAATCTCAAATGTTTATCATGGAATAAACATGTCATTAGCAATCTCTAGCGGCGATTGTGAGCAACTTTGGAATTTATACGCTATATACGAACAAGTAAGGGTTATGTGTAATATTATTGCCTTGGCAAGGTAGATTTCTAGAGGCTCAGTATCATAACCCTACAATGAGACGAGGTTTAAGTTCACGATAAGAGGCCATTTAAATGGAACTATCTGGATCCCAAAAGAAATTTGGCATGAATTCTGAATTCGGTGCAAGTCTAACTATTATCTAGGTTGGACCAAAGTAATACCTGACTCGGGTCCTTGTGTTCTTAGAAGGAAACGATGGATATACCTTCCTCTAAGCCCGCAACGATGGTTCGTAATATCACTAAGACAAATTGTTAAACTTCACAGGTCGAACAAATGTTGATTTTTGGGAATCATTGAAAATATAAATTTGTCCAAGCTTAAATTTTTGAGGCAATAACATCATGTTGGGGATTTGTGGATTGAGATAGGATATCGCCGTGGCAAGTGAAATGAGGTGATTGCGAACTCGATTGTTTTATGAACCAAAAGATAAATGGTGAAAATTCTTGATGATTTAACACATGAATATTTCGCCATGACATGACATTGGAAGTATCCTTACCCCCCAAAAGTTAAAAGTTAGCCGATCACTTGCTAAATTTGGAAGATGTATATTATATGTATGAATCGTTTTACTAGAAATATGATGATATAGAGAGTCAGGACACATAAATTGAAAATATCATGATCGCCTTAGAAAGATTCACGATTTTGGGAAATACATTTTAATTATCGACAGTAGATATAATGAAATCACATGATAAATGTTAAGACCCCCCCCCCCCCCCCCCCCCCCCCCCCCCCCGCTTATAGTGAGAGCAACTCATGACTAGTATCGCGGTTCGAAGTAGTGCTCATTATCTACTATTGGGGCAGTAAGAGACTTCTAAGTTTGATGTTCGTACCCACAATGTGATGCTCCTCACTGTAGTTTGCATCCAGTTAGACTGCGAGTCTAGAAAGTGACCATTTTGTAGTCGGGAACATGTCAACCCCTAGAATGGTTGTTGAAAATGGTAGCTTGAGGGCCTATAACACTTTAATAGGTCCCAGGAACTGTTATTCAAGTGCCTTGTGGCAAGTACTTATAGGGTAAAACTCCTAATCGAGGACGACATGCACATAGGGCCGGTGTGCATACAAGGGGTGAATGTACCATACTAGTGGTCGAAGAAACACAACTTAGGTGTAAGGGGGCGAACCTTTTTTTCTTCGTTTATTGGCCTAGCTAATGGACCAACTGAGGTTTCATCGGGAGTTAAAAATCTTTGCAGACAACTTCACTTAGCCTTGTTATAATGAGGTTTTCTCATTTAAGTCGTTACAAATTGACGAGATTAGAATTAGGTACTCCTTGATGAATGAGTCATTTTTTTAAGCAATGTGGATGGTTAAACACCAAGTTTTGGATTACGTTGAGTCCCCTACCAGAATAACAGAGGTGAGTACCTAAAGGATGGTTATGTCTTTGCTTTGATCGAAGGTTATGCGGAGAAGTAGACCACGGAGAAATGATGATCTAAAACCTTTTGGTATATACACCGAGGTTGTCGAGTTTTCATACATGAACTCCTGGATAAATCATATAGCTGGGTAATTGAGGATATGAATACATCCTGATGTGTGCCCATTAGGACCTTTGTGGGTCACATTGGGTAAAATTTAGCATGGTTTTAGATGGATGTCAATACTATGTGAAGGATGCGATGATACCCTGATGTGATGGTAAGGACTTGAGTTGGCAATCCTTGAGTGCTGCTATGCACTAGTTGGATCCTGACAAGTGTTTGGATGACATAAGGACTTGGTGGTAGTCCTTAGGTTCTGATAGCATGAGTTCCATCATTAGAACCTCATGGGTGTAGTTAAGTGAAATCTTGAATCCTCTTGATAGTGTTGTAGTGCCTCTCAGTGATCAATGGTGGGTCAGACAACCGCGCGACAAATTTTGGGGGATGCCTTGAAATTTGTTGAGTTGGAGTTGTATTTGATTGTTGATCAAAGATGTGTGTTTAAAAGTGACATATTTAGGATAATTGGTTTAAATCGTAGCACTCTTAGTGCCAAGGTTTTGCAACGTGGTTGTTAAGTTAACAAATTCACAACAGTGGTGTCTATGCACTGGTTGCGTACTTATGTAATGATATTGTAAATTAAATAAAATTACCGAGGATTTGTGTTGGAGACTCATGGAAGACAGGTATGATATTGATGCAAGACAACTGTTGATGACACCTGCTATAGAGATATAGTGTTTTGAGAACCAGTCCTGCAAGGTGTAAACGAGCTGGTGGCTCGACAGTCTTGTTGGTTCGAGAAACCTGGATAGCGATATAGATGTTGGTAGTGGTAGCCGGTTGCATCGTGGTTTTATAAATGAGTAGCATGCTTGATGTCGTTCATACCAAGTCCTTGCTAAATGCTCACTTGTATGTTGTGTGCTTGAGATTAAATCACAACATAATCAGTTAGACTGATGTAGCGATTATTGAAATAGTTTGTGTCATTATTAGTTCGTATGACTTCACAAGGCAAGAGTGCACATGCAATCTAGTTTCTATGTATAAACCGCAACAATTGAGAATGCATACATACGCTTGAAATTATTATGGATGAAGTGCCCATGAATGAATATGATGACCATATTTTACTCTCATCCAGAAAATTCTCATAGCCTCAACCTAATATTTCGGGGACGTAATTGTTTCTTCTTTTATTGGATTTGTAACATCCTGATTCGAGCTAGACCCCTTTTGCGCGTTTTTGAGTCAAGCGAGTTGACTCGGGCTCGGGGTGTACTGAGGGCCAGGCTTGCACCTGAGCCGGTGAAGTGCACTCGACGAATGCAGCGAGTACCATTTCTATTCTTTGTCCCGATGCTTGCTGTATCGAGATCCGAGCCATCCGGAGAGCATAATTTGAGCAATAGAACTCGAAGAAAGCGCGCCGCCTTGAAGGAATTATAGTGCGTACGTTAGCTCAAATGACATGGTGTTCAAATAACGCATTTATTCAAAAGGTGATATGCAGCAGACGAACTTGGAATTCACTTCGATCAGTTTTGATTGGACTCGTGACGCCTATACGAGTTCAACAAAATTGGTTGCGCTCGATTCTGATGAGAATCAGCGAAATCATATTATGGTTTGCAAATAGCGTATTTGCCCCAAAAGTGGAAATTGAGCAATCGCCTTCGAAGTTGACCCCGGTCAGATTCGTTGGACTCATAATAATAATACGAGTCCAACAGTGTCATCAGTTTAAAATTCCGACGTCGTTCGACGAGTTTTAATGCGACACAAAATTAGGCCGTAAATTCTCCGACAAGCATAAATTTACCAAATGAACTCGGAATTAATCTCGGATCGTCCCGGTGGATGCGTGCCAGCGAGCCGGTCGTAACGAGCCCGTTCAGGACAATTTTCGAGTCCTCTAGAGCATTGCGCGAGTGTTTGAATGCATAAATAATAATAATATTATTATTATAATTATATAACATATATTATATATATACATTATAAGTTTTAGGTTTAGAAACTTACCAAACCCGAGCTCCCTCCTCCCTTGCGCCGTCAGCCAATAGAGGGTCTCCCTTCCCTCTTCCACCCCATTCTCCGGCGCTCCTCACGGCAACCTCGTCGTCGGCCACCAACATCAAGAAACTCAAGCCATCCTCTCTCTCTAGCTCTTTCTAAACTCCATTCAATGGCCGAAATCCACCATGGCCGACCCAAGCTCCGCCCTCCCTCCATTTTCAGCGAGCTCCAAACTCCAACTCCGGCAAACTCCAGATCTGGACGAGATCCACCTCCCTCCATTTCCACCAAGCTCCAAACTCCGGCGGCCTCAACCTCTCTCCACCAAGGCTTGTGATCTCCTCTTTCTTTGGTGAGATCTCCTCTTTCGAAGACCCAAAACAGCGAGCCTCGCTCTCCAAGCCAAAATAGCCCACTCAAAGAGTTTGACTCCTCTTCGACGACGTCCGACGAGATCCGGATTGGCGAGATCCGACCACGACGGAGAGCAATGGACAAATGTCGCATATGCGGCTATTGGGTTGCATGCATGGACACTCGGTGAGCTTCCTCCCCTCTCCCTTGGTGCTAGTTTCTTAGATCAAACTAGGCGAGATGTCGAACTCAATTGAGTTGATTTGAGAGCAAGCCATGGAGGGATGGCTGAAATTTGTGTTCTGATTATTTATTCCGGTCACCGATTCGCCGTCCGTCGATGCATCTCACATACGAGAAAGGGGCGGTGATGTTGGTTGGTCGCACGAGAAATAAGGTGGCTGATGTGAGAGTTTTTATTAGTATCCAGGTCGGGCAATTCACAGCCCCAGGCTGGAGGAAGAAGATGATCGGACGTTGTTCGATCAGCACTTAGATCTGTGTAGTTTACATTAGTTATTTGGTAAATAATATGTTTAGCGCGCGGCGAGGTAGGCGTACGGATTCATATTAATTTTGTGACTTACCTTGTTTGCTTATCGGAAGCTGTTTGGAATTGGTAGATAAATGTTTGATGACAATGTGGACACCCCTCTTAAATTTCATAATTTTCGGATATATGCTTGCTGTGATTTGTCAATGTTATGTTATAAAATTATTGTGCCGTAAATAGCTTTCATGATTATTCCAAATGAGTCGGGATATGGTGTAAACACTCAAGATGCTAACCCTGACATGTAGTAGAAATTTTAGGAAGTCTTGGCTTTGATATAGCCATTTGATTGATCACTTGTTTGATGACGCTCTAGGACAGTAAACATGTGCATGAAACCTTAGGCAAGTTATGATTTGAATAATGCTCCTAATTACATTATATGTAAAGGTTATTATTATGATTCTAATATAACATTGGAGGTGATTGACCTAAATATTGGGGCAAATTATGTAATGAACCTAAAACTTGCTAATTGGAGGTCGTTTGTACATGTTCTCATGATGGTAAGACACGACTTGACTGTACTCGTAGAAATAGAATACTTAACTGTCTACTTCATGGTTGATTCTTCAATGATATGGGACTTGTAAATATCAGTGTTTATGATCAGCTTTTTATACACTCCTACCAGTCAACTAATGCTGACTATAAGACATGCGAGTTGCCACTAATGTGGAGGATTATATTTAAATGATGTCAGGGTATGCACCTGAGGATCATACTGTTCGTGATGTGTCGTTAGATGAATAACTACATCGTAACACCACTCTTTTTACCCAAGTGTTCGGATGTGATGAACGATTGATGGCGTGGTATGTATTAACATTTAAATATATATGTTGATTCTAACAGGGTTGGGTAAGAAATAACCCTTGACTAAAAGTCGAGCTTAGACATTGATCTTTAGTCTTGAGGATATGATATTGTGCACAAGTAGTCCTTAGGTTAGGATCGTATGAACTGAAATCTCAGGACTTGTGTATCTCACTGCTTAGAGTATGTTAACTCCCTACTGGTAGCATTGAGGGCTTGGTATAGTGATTGTGATGGGTCGACTCCCTAAGATAATGTGGGAAGGGACTCTGTTTGGAGCCCTTGCTCGCTTAAGATCATGGGTTAGTCCTGCGAGCGGTAGGCTCGAGATATAAGGAAGAATTGAGTTAGTCCTGCGGGTTGTAGGCTCGGGATATAAGAAGGACTGGTCGAGTCCTCCGAGCCAAGAGCTTGGTGTTTCACTTAGAGGCATTGTTGTATCAAGTTAGTACGCGGACACCCTGTGTGTTCTTAGGGGCGTACGTAAGGTCTAGGCTGGGCGGTGTCATACTGGCCTAGAAGTGGACAGCCCGGTCCATTGCCCTGTTTGCCTCAACTGGGTACTTGAGCGGAGACTCGAATAGAGGGCATCATTGCATTGTTCATTATCCTCTGGTAGGTTGCCCCGACGTTCTTAAGGCCGAAAGGCGTGACTTTGTAACAGTAAACTCCTTTGTTTGTTCGGAATGCGGTGTGCTCCTCATCTTCCGGGTTCATCTTGGTTTGGTTGTAGCCTGTGTATGCGTCCATGAAGCTGAGGAGCTCATGTCCGGCTGTTGCGTCGACCAGTTGATCTATACATGGAAGGGGGAAACTATCCTCTGGGCACGCCTGATTCAGATTACTGTAGTCGACACACATCCGCCACTTCCCTTAGGCCTTCTTTACCATGACCACATTGGCTAACCATGCAGGGTATTTTGCTTCGCGGATGAACCATGCTTCCAGGAGCTTCTTTACCTCCTCTTCGATCACCTTGAGCCGCTTCGGGGCTAAGTTCCGTTTATTTTGGATTACTGGCCTACAAGCCGGGTTAATATTCAGGGAGTGAAAGATGACCTGAGGATCTACCCCCAAACATATCTTCCGGGCTCCATGCGAAGATATCTTCATTAGCGTGGAGGAAGAGGGCAGATTCCTCTCGCTCTTCTTTGGACATAAGGGACCCGACCTGAACTGTCCGGGTCGGATCCTGCTGGGAGAGTGACACTTCTATGAGCCCTTCGACGGGCGATCCGCGCTGTAGAGTGGCTTCGTCCCATAAGTCGAAGTTGTCGATATTGAGGGCTGTTGCTTCCATTGGTCGTGCCTGCTTTAGGAAACACGTCCATGCCCTTCTTGGTTTCCTCTTACGACCCATATCCCTAAGGAGGTCAGGAACTTCATAGCTAAGTTGCATCATTGCATTGCACATCATGGCATAGCATACTTGCATAAAACAGAGACCTCATCGTATAAATTAGTATAGGCTCTTTTATACGATGAGTTTACTTCTTGCCAGATCTCTTAGCTTATGTGTTTGTGTGTGTATACACATAAGTTAAGGTTACTTTTCTAGCTGCTTATACTCTTTTATAATTGCGGGTGTATACTCACATTGACGCTCGTTTATATACTGCTCGGTTTCATAGTAGCCCCTTGATTTATTATGATAGATTTGCTAGAAAGGTGCTTGATGTATATATATACATGTTGTTAGCTATTGATATATACTGCTAGGTTAGTAATACCTCCTTGTCACCTGCATATTGTACTTACTGTATTATTGCAGCTTCTCTTTCTTTCCTCCCACACGGTGCCTAAGAGTCGCCGGGGTGAGAGGATGGGAAGCCACTTAGTCTTTATGACTAACGGTTGTTACACCACTATTTTTAGGAGCACACCTAGCTGGATTAGTACCAGACAGATCAGAGTGATAGGACTTGGAGACATGTTGCAGCTTTTGCAACAACACCTTCTGATATGGTTGTGAGGGATTGTAGTTCTTGTTGTAGACTTCCGCTATACCTTGTTCTTGTATATTTGGGAGCTCTTTTTGCTTTCTGTCATTTATATATTTTGTGGACATTTATACTTTGTGAATTATGGACTCTTGAAAATATAAAATTTATTGATGGGTTGGCAAATGATATTGGTAATAGCTGGCAGAATAGGCGTCTTGTGGTACAGGTTAGCCCGTGTGCTGACGCTACCGCAAGGCGGCTATTCTGGGCATGAAACTCCCCTCAGCCGTGTTTTGTGTTCCGGGAGGAGGGGGTCTTACAAATTTGGCATGGTTGAATGCTCAAAATATAAGAAAAGTTGCAAGTTAGTATATTTTCCTCTATGTGAAATCATTTATGTATCTAGTTTGTTATTTTATACTGTCTAATTCAAATTTTTTCTTCAAAGTAGGAATTCAGGAGCATGATGGAAAGTTTCAACAAAGATGAACAACAAAGGCAGGATACTATCTACCTATGCAACAAATTTTGTCGCTTTGCTAAGTCTGAATTATGCTACGAACTGAGCTTGTGGGAAGACCCTAAGTTCAATCTTGCATTGTCTAACAACACAAGCATGCTTTTTGTTGACTACTGAAATAATTTATTTGTATTAATATTATAAAAATGCCATGAATTATAGCCTTGTTGTGGTTTTGTTTTTTATTCTTCTTACAAAATTGATCTATAGATCACAACCTCTATAATTATTAAGTTGAATCATCAGCCTTGAAATTATGTCAACCTCGATGAAGGATTCAGATGACAGTTTAATTGTGAAACAGGTCTTTTAAAACCACTAAATTTGTTGCACAACTAGAGATGCAATGCAATCAACAATTGTTCAAGCATCCAATATCATTTAAATTTCCTATTTTTTTCTGTTGGAGCAATTAACTAACTTTGAGAATGACACCGAGTAGACATAATAAGTCCGAGGAGCCCATCGCTGGGTATTATATTTCATTATGACACAATATTTCTTTATAGTTCAAGGAGAGATTAATTAGATGAATTTATGCTTGGATACTATAACAAATGTAGTGTCATCTAAGCATCAAAGCAGAATTTTCCTTAACTGTGTTATAAGTCATGATGATTTATGGACCAAAATCATAAAGTTATTAAACTTTGGGGGACTTAAATATTAAAAAAACTTGAGGAATAAAATCTTAAAGCAAGCAAAACTTAGAGACCGAAATGAGTATTTATCAAAAAAAGAGGACTTTGGGCATTTATCACCCCCAATTAAGGGGTTTTGCACATTGCACCATACTTATTTAGTTTTGACACTTTGTACCCCCAAAAGTTTAAATATGGCATTTTGCACCATTTTCTTATTTTCTTACATTTCTTATTCGTTAAACTTAAAAACTGATGGCATTTTGGTCAGGAAATTATTGAAATTAGGTCTTTTTATTTTTACGATAACTCCTTTCTTTTTTACCTAGCAGCTAAAGTCCACGCCCCCTGTGCTTCCTGCCAAACGCAATCCCTCCTTCCTCCAGCTCCTACTGCATATTGTCGCTCCTGAAGCAGTAGAGTCGATCTCCTCCAAGCTCTTCGGTCGTGCAGATTATAAGCTTCCATTTCTGCCATTTGCATTTTTATTCTTAGTGTTTACCTCTGATTAGTTTTCTTCACGCCAGTGAATGAGGCCCTCTTCACACCAGCTATCTTCCTCGATCACTTACCAAGGTAGATTCTATAATGGTTTAGGGTTTTCAGTCTGCTTGTTCGTTTATGTTTGCAGTTGACTGTTTTATGCTTTCAGTGTTGAGAAAACTAATGCTGAAGACATTAATGCAGGAAAGGAGATGAACATCCACATTGAAGAAGTCAAGAGGGTAGACATTAAAGCTTACAGGAAGACGATGCAGCCGACTTTGGAAAAATAATTGTGATAATGAAGATTTTCCTTACTTGTTTTCCTTTAATAGCATTTATGTATCCTGCGATATATATATATATATATATTCATATAGATATATATATATGTAATCATTGATCAGGTAATTTATGCTAATTATTTTACTCGAATGAATGAAAGAGTTTATTTCCTTCCCTTTCTCCCTTCTTCTTCATTTTACTTTTCTTGTTGAATACCCGTGGATCCACCTACAGTAGATCTCATTATGGTATCAGAGCGAGGTTACAATCCATCAGAGGAAGGATGTTCATTAATTTGAATTCATAGAATCTAATTTCTCACTTCACTCATCATATGGCCGCATCAAATTCATCTCATATGTTTCAATTCACACAATCTGGTGTTCCCATCTTTGATGGAGAACACTACGACTTTTGGGCCTCCCATATGAGGTTTGTGTTCCAGTCACAAGGCCTCTGGTATCTTATTCAGAAAAAAGATGGTGATCAGCCTGCCGAGACCTCCAAAGGAAAGGAATTACTACAAGAAAACAGGCTTTTAGTGACGAAAATTTTGGTCACTAAATATTGCGGGTTGGTCACAAAAGACATTTAGTGACCAAATTTAGTTCGTCATAAGATGGTTGCAAAAGGACCGTCACTAAATATATTTAGTGACCAACTCAATTTTCGTCACTAAATGTATATTTATAGTGACAACTAATTTTTGTTACTAATTGTTTTTTGTGACCAAACTATTGGTCACTAAAAATGCACTTTTTTTGACTAAATTAATTTAGGTACGGATTGTTCAACGCAATAGTGACCAAATTGTTTGTCACTAAAAAAACTCTTTTGTGACCAAATTAATTTAGTCGTTGATTGTTCAATGCAATAGTGACTAAATTTTTGGTCACTAAATGTCCACTTTTAGTGACAAAAGTAATGGTCACTAATATTTATTATAGTTGTTCAGAAAATAGATTTTAAATAAATTGATCTATTTGCTATTAAATAGAATAAAAATATTTATAAGATAAGAGACAATAATAGATAGAATATCTATTTTGTAAAAGAATCTCAATGAAAATATATTTTTATTAATAGTAAAAAAAGAAGGTGGGAGATAGCCCAAACCCATCAATACAAATCAATAGAGCTCTTATCTCTATTAAACTCAATACATGAAAAAAAATCTATAATAAACAAACTGCTCATGAAAAATTAATCTCTTTCTTCTTCTCGCGCTTGTCCTTCTTGCCTGCTTCCTTCTTCGGTGCCTTCTTTGGTGCCTCATTCTTGGCCTCTTCCTTTTTTCCGGCCACTTGGACCAGAGCCGGTATCCGAGTCTCCGTCAATATAATATCTTGCACAAAATGCAGCCAGATGCGCCTAATACACCGGAGGAACTAGAATACCCAAAAACAATAACGATATCAAGCATCTAGTACAAAAGACAAATGCTAGAAAACAACAGAAATATAACTCAATAAACGCTGACAGTAGGGGCGAGGATTAAACATACGTGTGGCACAATTTGTTTTTCATCAGCTAGAGTCCATCAACAGGAAACTGCAAACAATTCGAACGTGCTCACGACCTGATCAAATGAAGAATAAGAAAGTTACTCAGCGACGTAGTTGTGATTAAATCTAAAACAGCGAGGCTTTGAGCTTACATCCAAGGCTTTTATCATGTCTTCTCCAGTATGTGAAGCGGATAAACAAATACATGCAAGAAAGCAGAAAAATCTACCCAGTATTAAAGGTTGATGACTTGTTAACCAATTGGCAATTGGAAAGATTAAAAAATGGGAGTATTGACTGTAACTTGGATAAATAAATTTAGATCAGTTTTGGGGTGAAAGACAAGACTGATGAATTGAACGAAATAAACAAATAAAGCATGAAACATATATATCAAATTAGTAGCAAGATGGATATGTAAATGATAAATAGGCTCAAGGTTCGGCCCCAAGATTACTAGTCTAGCATTTTAAGATCAAATCATAAGAGCTTTGTAGGGTAAAGATCAAGAACTTCTTCTCATTCACTGGTTTATTAATAACATGCAGCAGAATTTCAATCAATTGCTTGGAGTCTTCTGATTTACAGGTTGTTTCAAGTTCCATTTCAGCAAACAATTCCTTATAGCAACATAAAACTTAATAGAAATAGATATATGTTAAGGAAATTATTACAAACCAAAGCTTGGGTGCGGGTAAATTCAACCTTCAGTGCCGGCGTTTTAAAAAAAATTCTTTACTATGAATTAGAGCAGAGAAACCTTGGTTGACTGATAAAGCATACCTAAGTCTCATGAATATGTGGTTGAGGTCAGACTTCATGGACTTCAAGAGACACGTGTTCGCTGGAAATTTCAGTGAAACAACGCTAGGGTAAAGATTAAGCAGAGGCGTCTTCTAATCCGTTTTTATTTGCATCATACAATATACTTTATAATTAGCTAATTTAATTGAACAAAATATTTAGGAGCAACACATAAACACTTAAAACTTAAGCAGACTAGCTAGTGGAACAGAGATTCTGCTGGCATAGTAGCCGCAGTAAAAGGTGTGCAAGGACCTTGGCAGCATATCCATAGGTTCCCATTACTCGACACGTGTTCGTTGCATATCCATAGGTTCCCATTACTCGAGTTGACACATGAGTCTTATCACCCTCGGGTCCATCTTTAGCAAGCCCAAAATCAGATAGCTTAGCATTATAATCCTGGACAATATCACTTCAGGAAAAGTTAAAATAAAGAAATAGAAAACGAAGACCATGACAAATTATCTGTAGTTTACAGCATACCGCATCTAGCAAGATATTTGATGTTTTTAAAATCACGATATATCACTGGCCTTTTGGCTTCCTAATGAAGAAAAGCAAGGACCTTGGCAGCACCAAGTGCAATTTTCATTCTAAAGGACCATGGGAGAGGCAGGGTCCCTGAAAAGAAAATTACCAAAGATAAAAAAAATTAAAAGTGAAAGGATTCAAGTTCTTTGTGTGCAACAGCTAAAGGATTTTGAACAATATGAAATTCCGCAGATATGAAAGATTAGCTAACAATTCCTAGTTGATCGTAATAAGAAGGCAACTCTATATAAGGTACAAAATAGACCTCAATTGACATAGATGCAATCATCTCCATTGTCCTAGTTATTCGGGATCAGTTTTGTGAATGGTCATTCAGCCAATTCATGAGTGCATGAGGCACAGACTCTAACAAAAATAGGTTTTTTTTTGCACAAAGTCTACACATGCTACCTCTCGGTCTACATTTTTCTAGTTACAACATTCACATCCTTTCACATGAAAACAATCTACCTCCCACTATCACATCAAAATTATTTGAGTAAATAAATTAGTCTGATCTTCATCAAAAAAACATATGTTTCAAAGAAATCAAACAGAGAAAAATTACCTTGCTCGACACCGTTAATTCCAACCTTCAACCTATTCACAGCGGACATGACTACATCTCAAAGACAATAAATTTTTAAGATCAATACAAATAAAGGCCAAAATAGTCTCATCAACATCAACCGGCACGTCGCTTCCTCAAAGAGAACAATACAAAAATTTCAAAGACATCAACAAACCTGACAATGTCGGTGTTACAACACCATCTGCTATGACCAAAGCAATACCAAACAACATTAATAATAGTACAGAGTAAATTAAGTTGCTCACTTACAAAGAAGGAAGGTTCATCCAAAAAGTTGTGGATAAAATTCTCACCTTCACCATCATTCCAGTAAAAAAAACTTTTTCCAAGAGCTTGTTGTTATGCGAGTCCTAATGCAGGCAACTTCAAATCCATAAAGACGGAAGATTTTATAGAGATCAGTAACAAAAGACCGGGGAGCCGCCGGCGAGTCGAAGCAGAAACGCCGAGAATCAGGAGTAGCTGGCTGTACAAATCCAATAGACTAACAAGTAGAAAACATTAATCCATGCATTTCTCTCAACAAGTAAATAGTGTGAAAGGTGGTACATAAACATATAAAAGTTCTTTCTACCAGCAATGCCAAATATATGAATTCAGTCTAATATAACAGTGTACTATAATAAGACCTGAAGGTAAAATTAAAGTGGGAATTAAATGCGAGGCAGGAAAGTAGTTTGAGGCACTTAAATGAAAGGAGAAGTGCAACAGCTATGATAAGTAAAAAAAATAGAAAGATTCAGTATCAAAGAATTCAGAATTATCCAAAGATCCTCTAGTTAGTACTGTCCATCTGATCCTCTAGTTGTCTTTGTTCTATGAAGGTCATCATCTGTGCCTCCATTTGCTCCATGCGTGCCTCTCTTTGCTCCATTCGTGTCTCTCTCTGAGCCACTCTTTCCTCCATTTCTTGAAAACGTGTGCTCATCTCTGCTTCTACTTCAGCTCGAATTTGTGCTCGGAGACATTGTCCATTAATACTTTCACGCTCCAAAGGTTTTGGTCCTGGCCCCATGCCAGGAATATAATCATATTTTCTCTTAGACCATCCAATCCCAGTGGTTGGACCACGTGTCCTTTTCTTAATTTCGCATGTACCTGTTGATTGACAACTTAGTGTTAAAACGTGTCAAATAGGTGAATCTAAACAAAAGAAAGGCAAGTTGTACATCGATATTACCATTCCAAAGATCTGTTGGATTTAAATGTACACGATCAACCTCAGGATCGAGATGATCAAGTTCATACCCATGCTCATATGTATTTTCCTCTTCATTTATCAAATCTCGATCCAACTGGAGTGACAATGTGGGTGTATTGGTGGTTGCTGGTAGGACCTAATACTTGTAGGTTTTGTTGTTTTTTCTTTTATAGATTGCGATGCATTATATTTTATAGAATGATGTGTTTTATATTTTATACTAGCTTCATGAGAATTTTTTCCTGGAATCGATATTTTGGTATGTGATTCTTTTGTCGATGGTAGGTGTAAAGGTGGAGCATCCTGATGACTAGATCTAGCTAAAGAAGAAATACGTGTTGCAGTGGTTCGTGGGTGAAAAGTTGATGAGTTAATTTGCCAATCTAGTGAATTGTGGCTTTCTACGAGAGAATCTTTAGCTTTAGCACTTATCTTTATCTTCTCTGCCATATAATCTTCTAGTCTACCTGAAAAAAATGTATGTATTAAAAATAATTAAACCAAAATACATGATCAAACAAAATGGAATAAACTTAATTTCATATCTTTTGATGAACACAAATGCACAAATCTAAAATGATTTTTTTTACTTAAAAAAACATACACAAATATGAAGAAAATGATAGAAAAACAGTATTAAACATCCTCGTTTTCCGCATCATCCTCAAAGTCATCAATAATGTCATCGTCATGGTCCTCTTCATTTAGAACTTTTCTTTGAGAAGATTGATCTCTTTTCTTAACTGTCATAGCCTCAACATCAGTTCTTTGTAATAACATTCATGTGTCATCGTCATCTATGGCAATATCTAATACTGGGCTTAATCCTACATCTGTATCATACAAATGAATTTCTTCTTCATCAAAGTCTTCATTGTCTTTGGGAGGAAAATCATAAAAGTGACGGGCATTGTCTTTATTACCAATCTCCAATCTTTATTTTTGTTATCGGCTACATAATATACTTGTCCAACTTGGCAAGCTAAGACATAAGGTTCATTGCTTCTCAAATTGCGTTTTACATTAATAGAAATAATTCCATTTTTTTCCTTCCTGTAGCCTTTGCCTTCATGGAATGTATCCCACCATTCACATTTAAATAGGACAATTTTGTATCCAACACCATAATCTAATTGAAGAATGTCTTTTAAAACTCCATAATATTCTTTGCCACCTGATTGTTCATCACCCTTTACAATGATACCACTGTTCTGTGTCTTACGCCTAATTTCACGATCATAAGTATGAAACCTGAAGCTCCCAAATATTTATACATAGTATAAGTATGATTGATAAACATCATATTAAAATTTGGCAGTAAAAGAATAAAGGAAGCTTAATTCATTTCAGTAATAAGGTCATCAAATAATCTGGAAATTTTTTATCAAAACTATAAGGCAAAAATGCCCCAGATATGTTTCTTTAGCATTGACACGATCTTGTGAGCCTGAGTTTTTGTCTAAGCTCATCGACTTAGTGAAGAGTAGATTACTTTTTGTTGTATTAGCGATGGAATCACACACGCACATGAATAATCGAACGATGCAAGTTGGGATACAATTATGCATAAACTTGTCGCCTAAAACCCTGAAAGAGTTAAAAAATCGGTAAACACAAATGAGAAGGATTTATTGTTATCCAGGGGAGTCCTCGTCGGTGACAGGAAAATTTGAGCGCACCTTGGCAGGCACCGGCGAAGAGGTCGTCGCAAATAGATGTCTTCGCCACTGCGTTCGGGGGGCTTCGTCGGCGCTCGGCACGGGTAGCTAGGTCAAGGATTTTGCGAAATACGAGAGGCGTTCGACACAGGCTGCTGCGGCGCGAGATGATCCAGAGGGAGTCAGGATTTGGGAGAGGGGGAGGTGGAGAAAGCTCTCGATTAGAAAATTGTAGGGTTTCCGTTAAAGAGGTCGGGATTTTGGAATGGGGAGAAAGAAAAGTTATGTATGAGTATATTTGGTAATAATTTATTATTTTAGTATTTTAGGAGGGAAGTTTTTTTATTTTGGTGGGAAGATATTTTTATTTTGGAGGAATAAGATTAGTGACTAAGTATTTTAGTCACAAGTTAAAATATTTAGTGACGAAAATATTATTTGGTCACTAATATTTAGTAATTTGTGACGAAATTTTATTTGGTTGCTAATTAAAATATATTTAGTGACTAAATTTTACATATGGTCACAAATTAATCGCTCTTAAAATTTTAGTGACCAAATATAAGTTTAGTCACAAAAAGTAAATTATTAGTGACCAAATTTTTTTCGTCACAAATTTTTTGTCACTAAAAGCCAATTTTCTTGTAGTAACCCGATGCCATGGCCCTTAAAGCAGCCCAGGAAGAAGCAAAGCTAGAAGCAAAAACTCTCCTCATTCTGCATCAAGCAGTAGACAAGGATATCTATCCAAGGATAATGGGGGTTGCTACACCAAAGGAAGCTTGGGACATCCTCCATAGTGAATTTCAAGGTTCCGAGAAGGTAATCTCAATCAAGCTTCAACACCAGTGAAAATTATTCGAAAACATTGCAATGAAAGAAAATGAATCGGTTAATGAATTTGTAACCAGACTAACAGGGATTGTGAACCAAATAAGAAGCTTAGGGGATAAACTAAAGGATAAGAAAATTGCTCCCAAAATTCTAAGGTGTTTGCCTCCAAAATTTAATCTCATTGTCACCACAATAGAAGAAACCAAACATTTCAAAACTCTCTCAATCTCAGAGCTAATGGGATCTCTCCAAGCTCATGAGGAAAGGATAAAGGGACCCAATGGTGACTTAGAGCGTGCCTTTCCGGCAAAGACAAAGCTCTCATCACCTGAAAAAACTCCTTAAAAGGCTCTCAAAGTGCTATGAGAGGAAGAGGAAGAGGAAGACAAGGTGAAACAAGAAATACTAAATTCAAACCAAATCAATGGAGCACTGAATTTAAAACTAATTCACAGCCTTTTTGTACTCTATGCAAAAGAAAAAACAACACAGCATTTGACTACTTTTACAAATGCAAGATGTGCAAAAGGCCCACACACATGCAAATGGACTGCTGGTCCAAAAACAAGAAGAAAAGAAGGAAGTAGCTAAATTTCTTGACACCACTAAGAAACTCCTAATCACTAGAACTATCCTTGAGAAGAATGAAACTTGGTTCATAGATAGTGGTTGTTCAAACCACATGTCCCCTTGTGTGGAGTTCTTTGTCAAGATGAATACAACAGATAAATCTCATGTCAGTCTATGAGATGGAAAGAAGCTAGCAATATAGGGTACTATGACAGTGGTTGTTATGTCCAAGGATGGACACGTCAGGCACATAGATGATGTCCACTATGTTCCTCTCCTCACTCAAAGCTTGCTAAGTGTGGGGCAGCTCATGAGAAACGGGCACACCATTACCTTTGAGGACACCCACTGTCACATTCTTCACAAGGAAACAAGTGTTTGTATTCCTTCAATTAAAATGACACCTAAAAAAATGTTTCCCCTCGATATAGTTTCACCAAATGATCAGGCTCACGTATGCTCAACATTTTCTACATGGCACCACCGATATGCCCATTTAAATTAGAATGATCTCAAAAGGCTACAGCAAAAAGAACTGGTGAATGGGCTACCCAAATTAAGCAATGACAGAGTCATGGACAGCCATTTCCCAATTCGGCAGCGTGGAGAGCTCAAGAACCACCGGAATTGTTTCATACTGATCTATAGGGACCTGCCACCACTCCATCTATGGGGGGATGAGGTATTATCTAAGTATAATTGATGATTTCACTCGATATGGCTTGGTTTTCTTTTTGCAGCAAAAGACTGAAGCCCTCTCCAAGTTTAAAGAGCTTAAGGCTCTTACTGAAAAGGAGAGTGGACACAACATAAAGACATTATGGACAGATCGTAGAGGAGAGAGAATTCACTGGAGAAGAGTTCTCAGATTTTTGTAAAGTCCACGACATTCACAGAGAGCTAACTTCTCCTTATTCTCCTGAGCAAAATGGGGTGGTAGAGAGGAGAAATAGGATAATCATTGAAAGGCTAAAGGCAATGCTCCATCATCATCAACCACCACAAAAATTTTGGGCAGAAGTTGTTCACACAGCTGTTTATATCCTGAATAGATCACCAACCAGGAGCTTGGATGATGTTACTCCTTATGAACTTTGGAAGAAGAAGAAGCCAAATGTTCAACACTTTCAAACATTTGGATGTGTTGCCTACCGTCACATACCCAAAGAGAACAAGAAGAAGCTTGAGATGAAAGCAGAAAAGGGAGTATTTGTGGGTTATAGTCATCACTCAAAAGCCTACTGCATATATAATCCAGGCACTCAGCAACTACATATATCCAGAGATGTCATCTTTGATGAGGAGAGGGCTTGGGACTTGGATCAGGCTCCAGCTTCATCTCCACTTTCTGCAGAGGTTGCTGATGATCAGCCTTCCAATATAGCCGAAGATGTCAGTCCTTTATTGACACCAACAGAAGCAGAATATCAAGATGAATTTGAATATCAAGATGAATTTGATATTCTCTTAGATCAGGAGGAGTCATCATCTCCCAAATGGTGCAAGTCTTTGGCTGAGATTTACCAACAAACTGAAGTTGGTTTCCTCATCAAAGAAGAGCATGAAAACTATATTGTTGTTGCATGTGATCCAAACTGGGTCAAATCTATGACAAAAGAAATGGAGATGGTCGAGAAGAATGCTACCTGGGAGCTTGTAACCAAGCTGCAAAATAAAAATATTATAAACCTGAAATGGATCTACATGTTAAAACAAGATGAAAAAGGAAATATAATAAAGCATAAAGTATGAATTGTGGCAAAAGGTTACTCCCAGAAGGAGGGCATAGATTATACTGAAACTCTTGCCCCAGCCGTTCTAATGGAGACAATAGGAACTTTTCTTGCCATTGCAGCACAAGCCAGACTTCAAGTTCACCAGCTAGATGTAAAATCGACATTCCTCAATGGGACATTAGAAGATGAGGTTTATGTAAGTCAGCCAGAAGGGTTTGAGAAGCCAGGATAAGAAGAGAAGGTATGTAAATTGCGCAAAGCTCTTTACGGTTTGAAGCAGGCCCCAGAGCTTGGAATCAGAAGATCGACAGTTATTTTATCTCAAATGGATGCAATAGAAGTCAAAATGAGCCTTCCGTGTACTCAAAAAGGTTCAAAAGTGCTCACTTTCTTCTCATATGCCTTTATGTGGATGATCTTATATTCATTGGATCATCCCCTGATATAGTAGAAAGCTTTAAAAGAATTATGAAGAGAGAGTATGAGATGAGTGATCTAAGGTTGATGAAACTCTTCCTAGGATTTCAAGTGGAACAACAACCAGGAAGAATCTCCATCAACCAAGAAAGGTATATTGAAAATTTGCTTGACAAATTTGGCATGACTTAATGCAATCCAGCCCCCACACCAATGTCAACAAGTTCAAAATTGTCTAAGAATGTTACAGAAAAGCCTGTCTTAGAAGTTGAGTATAAGAGTCTTGTTGGGTCACTCATCTATATTACCAACACAAGACCTGACATTGAAAATGCAGTAAGCATTTTGTCCAAGCCTAGCTCAGATCATCCCATCACCGCCAAGCGTGTTCTACAATACCTACAAGGAACAAAGCAGCTGGGATTATCTTATCATGAGGAGGAAATATCAGACCTTTCTGGATTCACAGATAGTGATTGGGGAGGAGATTCTGATGATAGAAAGAGCACCAGTGGGTACATCTTCATGCTAGGAAGCAAAGTCATTTCCTGGTCATCACGAAAGCAGAAAATTGTGGCTCATCACGAAAGCAGAAAATTGTGGCCCTATCGACAGCCGAAGTTGAGTATGTGGCTACTTGTGCTGCAGCATGTGAAGGTGTGTGGCTGCAGCGGCTTATTTGTGATCTCTTATTCCAGGAAAACAAAGGGCCAATAAAGATTGTTAGATTTTTGAAGTGAGTTGTCGCCCGGCGACAGTGGCTATCGCCGGCGACAGCGTGCGAGTATCGGCGACAGCGTGCGAGTATCGGCGACGAGCGTGCGAGTATCGGCGACGAGCGTGCGAGTATCGGACAGCGTGCGAGTATCGGCGATCTCGCGCGGCGGTTACTCCTACTCGCCCCCCTTGAGTTTGCCTATAAATAGAGGGGTACCCCCCACCCCCCCTAACACACACCTTCTGACAGTGACGAGTATATACTCTGAGAGTGACGAGTATAGCCATCAGAAGTGGCGAGTATCATCAACTCTGAGCGAGTTAGAGATACCAGAGTGCTACCCGGCGAGCATCGGACTTGGAGTAAGTTCGGCAGGCGAGCATCGGACTTGGAGCGAGTTCGGCGAGCTCCCTTGAGCGAGTAGCGAGTAGAGGAGATATCGCTGGCGACAGTGAATATCGCCTAGGCGACAGCGAGAAGGAGAGGAAGCGCGCGCGTCGAGCGTGCGAGTATCCTGGAGTGCGAACAGTGAGCTTGCGAGTATCTGGAGTGCGAGCAGCGAGCTTGCGAGGATCCGAGCTATCGCCCAGGCGACAGTCAATATCGCCGGCGACAGCGAGAAGCGAGCTTCTGTAGCGAGGAGCGAGTATTGGAGCGAGTATCACCATCCTGGTGTGCTCGGGAGAAGCGGACCTTGTCCGTGACCAAGTTCTTTACTACTATTGGCTGTTGTGATTCAAGTTGGATGCAACTTGTATTCAGCCGTGTTCTGTTGTAATCTTGTTGCCAAGTATATATTACAGCTGTTTGTTCTGTTTTGGTACTCTTGATCGATAGCAGACCCAAAAAATTCAACATGTTATCAGAGGGAGGTTGCTGAAGCAGCGCCTGCTATCGTAGTTCAAGGTTGTCATCCAAGATGGACGGTGGAGGAGGTTTTGCAAGAGGACTAGGCATTGAGCTGCTTACTCAAACCAACTATAAGAAGTGGATGTCTTGTATGGAGAGCTACCTTCTTGGAGAGGATCTCTGGGAGGTTGTTGGTGGTGGGGAGCAAGAGGAAGTTGTAGCTGCCGGCGATAATGGTCCAGCTGTGAGAGCTTGGAGGAAGACCAACGCCAAGGCGGAGTTCACCTTGAAGAGAGCCATATCACCTGACTTGTTCGACCACATCATTGGTTGCAAGTCAGCGTCTGCGATCTGGATAGCCCTCGATGGGTTATTCAACAAGAAGAATGTGGCGCGGCTACAATTCCTGGAGAATGAGTTGGCGAAGTCGACTCAAGGCGAGATAGCGATATCCACCTTCTTCCTGAAGGTGAAGAACCTATGTGGGGAGATCTCGGCCTTGGATCCTGAAGAGCCAATCTCAGAGGCGAAGTTGAAGCGGCACATACTCCGAGGCTTGAGGAGGGAGTATGTACCCTTCGTTACTTCCGTGCAAGGATGGGCTATTCAGCCCTCCCTTCTGGAGCTAGAGAACCTGCTATCGTCACAGGAGAGCTTGGCGAAGCAGATGGTGGGAGTATCCATCTCAGGAGGAGATGGCGAGGCCTTGTTCTCAGGAAAGAGGATATCCTGGGACAAGAGGAAGAAGAACCCCCGAGAGGGACCTTCAACGTCATCTCAGGGAGATGGGGGGAAGTTCCTTCCTGCCCGTGACGAGAAGGGGAGATACCTTTGCTTTGCCTGTAAGAAGTACGGGCATATGGCAAAGGATTGTCGGTCTAATCTCCAGGCCGGTCATGTTGCTGAGAAAGGTGGAGACCATCAGAGAGGTGGAGACCATCGAAGAGGTGGAGGAAGAGGTGGAGGTCACCAGGGCGGTGAGAGGGGGGACAATTGTTTCCTGGCAGAGATGACGACAACGTCAGTCGATGTCTTAGCCTCCATCAACCTCGAGGACGACTGGATAGTGGATTCTGGTTGCGGGCATCATCTCACTGGAGATATGTCGAAGTTTGCCTCCTCGGCAGCATATGAAGGATCGGATGCTATCATCACTGTGGATGATACGGTGCATCCAGTGGAGCGAGAAGGGAAGGTGTCCCTTGGGAGTAGAGAGAAGCCAGTGACACTGAAGAGTGTCTATCATGTGCCTGGCATGAAGAAGTACCTCTTCTCAGTGGCGAACGCCGTGGATGCTGGATACCACGTGCTGTTTGGACCAAAGGAGGTGAAGTTCTTGAAGAACCTATCGTCTGTCGATGCTGACGTCACGCTCACTGGGAGAAGGGTGAAGGACTTGTATGTTCTGTCTGCAAGTGCCTACGTGGACAAGCTGAAGACAAGCGACAGCGCTGTGATCTGGCATGAGAGGCTGGGTCATGTGGGGATGGACAAGTTGAAGATGATGGCGGCAAAGGGCCTAGTGAGTGGCCTGCCTCATCTCTCTTCCTACGGCGACGGCCATGTGTGCGACGGATGCCAATATGGAAGGTCACATCGACTTCCATTTGACAAGTCGGAGACTAGGTGTAGGGCACCTCTTGAGTGCATACATGCTGATGTTATGGGGTCGTGCGCCACCTTACTTATGGAGGCAATAAGTATGCGCTGGTTCTGGTGGATGACTACACCCGCTATACGTGGGTATACTTTCTGAGAGAGAAATCAGAAGTATTCAAGAAGTTCCAAAAGTGGAAGAAACTTGTGGAGGGGATGCTGGACCGCAGAGTGAAGAAGCTGAGAAGCGACAATGGAGGGGAGTTTACCTCCAATGAGTTTGCTTCACTCTGCAGGAGGTTCGGCATTCGGCGGGAGCTCTCCTGCGCTAACACCCCTCAGCAGAATGGGGTGGCAGAGAGGAAGATCCGCCATCTGGTGGAGACTACCAGGAGTTGGCTACATGCCAAGAGCATTCCCAAGGCCTTATGGGCAGAGGGAATGGCGTGTGCCACTCATGTGATCAACAGGCTGCCTCTGAGTCCTAACAGATGGTGTCTCCACACCAGCTCATGTTCGGGGAGAAGCCCAATGTGGGTCACATGAAGGTGTTCGGTTCTACCTGCTTCGTGCACGTACCGGATGCTCAGAGAACAAAGTTGGAGCCGAAGGCGAGGAAGTGTATCTTCATCGGCTACGATGAGCGGAAGAAGGGGTGGAAGTGCATGGATCCGCAGACTCACAGGTTCGTCGTCTCGCGCGACGTTATGTTTGACAAACTGGTCTCATACCAGGGAGTCCTCTTCTGTGGAGCTGCCGGAGAGTGGAGAAGCTAGCAGGGAAGAGGAGTGGGTCACTGAGGACCCTACTGTGGAGTTGGAGTTATCTCTAAGTGCTCCATTGCCATCTGGCTCAGGAGGAGCTTCTGGCTCAGGGGGAGCTACGAACTCAAGTAGCAGGGAGAGCACCGCTACAGGAGGAGTTCTGAGAGGAGCTCAGAGAGGAGCTCAAGCAGAGGAGTCTACCGGAGTGGTAGATAGTGGCCAAGCCTTGAGGAGGTCGAAGAGGACCATCGTCCCGCCTGCTCGTTATAAGGAGGGGAACTTCGTGAGTCCGGTTTCCTGCTTCTTCGCAGGACCACTCGATGAGAGGGAACCTGCCTGCTTTGAGGATGAAGCTGGCATCAAGGAGTGGGACGAGGCCATGGAGGAAGAGATGGAGGCCCTGAAGAAGAACGAGACATGGGACCTGGTTCCCATGGTGGAGGGCATCAAACCTGTCACCTGCAAGTGGGTGTACAAGGTGAAGAAGAGGGCTGATGGAGAAGTGGAGCGGTACAAGGCGAGGCTTGTCGCTCGAGGCTTCTCACAGACCTACGGAGAGGACTACGAGGAGACCTTCAGTCCTGTAGCGAAGATGACGTCGGTGAGGACGATCATTGCTTTCGCAGTGTGCCGAGGTTGGAAGCTATGGCAGCTGGACGTGAAGAACGCGTTCTTATATGGAGAGATCGACAAAGACATATTCATGGTGCAACCACCTGGATACGTGTCCAAGTCCCATCCGCGTCACGTCTGCAAGCTGAAGAAGGCCCTCTATGGTCTGAAACAGGCACCGAGAGCCTGGTATGGGAAGATTGCGGAGTACTTGCAGTTCTGCGGCTACGATGCCTCAGACTCGGACTCCAGCATGTTCGTGAAGAAGGATGGAGGTCTTCACGTGCTAGTGCTGCTATACGTCGACGACATGATCGTGACAGGGAACAACCCTGAGGAGGTCGCGGCGCTAAGAGAGCAGCTTTCCATACGCTTCGAGATGAAGGATCTTGGTGAACTGCACCATTTCCTTGGTCTCCAAGTAGAGAAGAGAAGAGGCGGACTGGATGTTTCCCAGAGGGCATATGCCGAGAGGATCGTCGAAAGATTCGGCATGAAGGAGGGGAAGAGCAGTTCCGTTCCTCTGGAGGCGGGGCTGAAGCTTCGGAAGGAAGAAGGAAGGATTCTTCCTGATCCGAAGATCTTTCGGGCTCTGGTAGGGAGTCTTATATACTTAACTATCACAAGGCCGGACATCGCCTTTGCTGTCGGCCGAGTTAGTCGGTATATGCAGGAGCCGCGGAAGCCTCATCTGGAGGCAGCCAAGGGGATTCTGAAGTATGTGAAGGGCACCCTTGAGATGGGATTGTCCTATGAAGAGAAGTCCTGACTTCAAGCTGCACGGGTACACGGATGCAGACTACGGAGGTGACGCTGATGATCGCAAGTCGACATCAGGTTACGTGTTCTTGTGTGGAGCTGCTGCTATCTCGTGGTGTAGCAAGAAGCAGGACTCTATTTCCCTTTCTACCACGGAGGCCGAGTACAAGGCATCGTCCTTAGCAGCTCAGGAGTGTGTCTGGCTAAGGAGACTAGTGGAGGATGTGGACGAGGAGGTCAGCGGACCTACTGTGCTTCGCGGGGACAATGAGAGTGCATTGAAACTGGTAACCAATCCAGTGTGCTATGCGAGGACCAAGCACATTGAGATCGAGCATCACTTCATCAGAGAGAAGGTGCGGGGTGGCTTTGATCGCTGTGGAGCATGTGCGGAGTGAAGAGAACCTGGCGGATATATTCACGAAGCCCCTATCTGCGGGGCCGTTCCGGAGGCTTCGCTCGTTGCTTGGAGTTGTTCCCGGAGCTCACTTCAAGGGGGAGTGTTAGATTTTTGAAGTGAGTTGTCGCCCGGCGATAGTGGCTATCGCCGGCGACAGCGTGCGAGTATCGACGACAGCGTGCGAGTATCGGCGACGAGCATGCGAGTATCGGCGACGAGCGTGCGAATATCGGCGATCTCGCGCGGGCGGTTACTCCTACTCGCCCCCCTTGAGTTTGCCTATAAATAGAGGGGTACCCCCCCCCCTAACACACACATTCTGACAGTGACGAGTATATACTCTGAGAGTGACGAGTATAGCCATCAGAAGTGGCGAGTATCATCAACTCTGAGCGAGTTAGAGATACCAGAGTGCTACCCCGGCGAGCATCGGACTTGGAGTAAGTTCGGCAGGCGAGCATCGGACTTGGAGCGAGTTCGGCGAACTCCCTTGAGCGAGTAGCGAGTAGAGGAGATATCGCCGGCGACAGTGAATATCGCCCAGGCGACAGCGAGAAGGAGAGGAAGCGCGCGCGTCGAGCGTGCGAGTATCCTGGAGTGCGAGCAGTGAGCTTGCGAGTATCTGGAGTGCGAGCAGCGAGCTTGCGAGGATCCGAGCTATCGCCCAGGCGACAGTCAATATCGCTGGCGACAGCGAGAAGCGAGCTTCTGTGGCGAGGAGCGAGTATTGGAGCGAGTATCACCATCCTGGTGTGCTCGGGAGGAGAAGCGGACCTTGTCCGTGACCAAGTTCTTTACTACTATTGGCTGTTGTGATTCAAGTTGGATGCAACTTGTATTCAGTCGTGTTCTGTTGTAATCTTGTTGCCAAGTATATATTACAGCTGTTTGTTCTGTTTTGGTATCCTTGATTGGTAGCACACAAAAATTTCAACAAAGATTTGGTGTGATAACACTGCCGCAATCGGAATTGCAAAGAATCCAATCTTCCATAGCCGGACTAAATACATAGAACTCAAGTATCACTTTCTAAAGGGACTAGTGGAGAGCAACCAGATCGATCTTCATTACTGTCCAACCAATAATCAGCTTGCGGACATAATGACCAAACCTCTGCCAACACATACTTTGCTGGAATAAGAGGCGATCTTGTCTCAACATTAGGGGGATGTTGACAAAACTAATTCTGAACACATTAATGCATGAAAGGAGATGAACAGCCACATTGAAGAAGTCAAGAGGGCAGACATTAAAGCTTACAGGAAGACGACGCAGCCGACTTGGAAAAAATGATTGTGATAATGAAGATTGTTCCTTACCTGTTTTCCTTTAATCGCATTTATGTATCCTGCGAGATATATATATATATATAATCAGTGAATGAAAGAGTTCTGTTTCCTTCCCTTTCTCCCTTCTTCTTTTTACTTTTCTTGTTGAATACCCATGGATCCACCTGCCGTAGATCTCATTATTCAGATTAGTTAAGTCGTGTAGGTTGCATAAACTGGTAGTTTTAAGGGATGATGCAGTCGATACATTCCGTAACTCATTAAGTTTGTGACACAAAACTTCTTGAATAAACTTGCAGCCGACTAGTTCTACTGGACGGCGGCCCTCTTCACGCCATATAAAAATCAATGTGAACCTGACGGTCAAAAATCAATGGACATTCTAATTAAATATGCCTACTTGTAGCATCGTATTACCCATATTCAAGATGTTTGTGTCGCAAGTTATTTTGTGTGTTTACATTGAATTATTGACAGTATCTACATTTGTTTCTTTTCACACGCAGAAGTAAACTGATAATTACAACATATTATACCACTTAAAATTAATTTCTTATGTAAAATTATTTCCGCGTGTTTACACGAGTGACGATGCACGCCCCCCTCCCCCCGTGCCATGCGCATGAGTACACTGGCCAGATGGTACTAGATCTCGCTTGTCCCGGCCAGATGGTACCCTCGCTTGTGCCCACATGTTCTCGGGATCATAGGTTTTGCACGACGGCGCTCCCTGAGCTCGCAGCCCCCCCCCTCGAGTGGGTAGGAAATCGAGAAACAACCGACGAATACACTGGGGGGCTGTGAGCGGA